>CM019067.1:146517794-147875015 GCA_009667805.1 Leptobrachium leishanense
GAGGGGAGAGAAACCGAGTCCTGCTGATGGATCTCTAGCATACAAAGTCAGAGGATGCCAGCCTCTCACCTGGGGCTCAGCCTGCTTTGGGTCTGCTTTGCAAAGCTATCAAACAGGAGGCTGCCATCTTCCCAGCATGCACAGCCACTCCCATGCAGCACATGGGCACCAGTCATACATCTGCACTGCAATTCTTCTTGATTTCATCACTCCCGAGCTGGGCAGTGCAGTGTCAGTTACCATGGTGACTGAGTGAAGAGGAAATGGATTCAGATCACCAGCTGCTCTTGCGTGTCATCTAGGAGTCTGCCCCGCTGCCTCTCCCAAGTAAGAGCATGGTCCTGAAGTGAAGTGAGCGGGAGTAAGTAGCTGATGGGAGGAGGAGGCGGAGATGAGTGGAGAGGAAGAGACGTCATCACAGTCCACTTCCACACTGTCTGGCAGAGCGTCTAAGGAGTGAAAGCTTTTACAAGCAGGCAGCACAGTCACACCACACGCGCAGCATGAGCCAGGCGAGAACAGATAGCGGCAACATTCTGGCTTGTCATGAAAATCAGTAACCGGGAGGAGGATTTTTGCACCCCCTCGTTCTGGCAGCAGGCCAGCACCCTTAGGCGGCCGCTTGTGCTGCCTTACATTTGCGCCGGCCCTGGCTTTGTGTGCGAGTGATGGAACGTAGTCAGACGGACTGCATTTTTGATGTCCAGCACTTTGACGGACAAAATGGTTTTCATATTAATTTATGTTCCCTTCTACATCAGTCAAAAAAAACGTCAGTCACAAAAACGGCCTGTGTGGCCACTACTTTTTCGTCAGTCAGAAAGTACGTCCGTTGTGCACGGACGCACAGTCCGCACAGAAGGCGCTCGTCTGACCTTAATCTAAAACAGTGCATACCATAAAGCCATACTCTAATGTAAAAACAGGGGTCATCGTTTTAAATAACTGTAATTGTAAGATATATGAATGTACATTAGTATAGTGTGGGTAGATGACTTTTGACCCAGGGCCCAATGAGGACTAGTTATGCTCCTAGAGTCATACTAAATTAAAAGGTGGCATAAAAAATTAAAGGGGAGTTTAAATGAAATGGGGTTTTACTAAATTAAAATTGGTATACTAAATTAAATAATAAATGGGGCATAAAATTAAATGGCATAACACATGAAATGGGGCATAATATGAAATGGGGGTATAATAAATTAAATGAAGGTATAATAAATGAAACGGGGGTGCATATTAGTTGAAGTTGGTAGATTGCCCTACCCAAGATTAGTGTATGGATCCATCCCTGCCTTGCTGCCTGTCACTAGGGTTTGGGTTTACAGGGTCCCTTTCAGCAAGACCAGCTGACCTCTTCATCTGCAGGCAGTACAGTCCCAGTTGGTGTAAGGCCTTAGGCTATCACCTAATTATAGAGGGAGGTGGTATGCAGCATAGTTTTAGATTTCCATGTAAAGCCACTCTTCTTGTTAGATATATGGGCAATTTACAATGAAATTATTAATACCCTGCTATTTGTAGCCTCTTTTTTGGCGTTTATGGGGGGTAAGATGATTACAGTATTAATTCAAAATGTTTTTCCCCATAATGTGATGCCAAGTCACTTCTGCAAAGACATGTAACACGTTTCTTTTTAGGTAGCTTTATTAACATCAAACAATTAGGAATATCTCTCTACTGCTCAGGTTAGTACCTCTATTGTTCATCTTATACAATGTATAGGATGTGCAAAAGCACAGTGGCTTTGTCTTGAGGGAATACCAATACCAGTCACATATTGCAACGTGCATTATGATTGCACATAAAGAGAACCACTAGTTATAGTGGGTACCTTAATGTGTTCAATCACTACATGGTTTTTAGACACCATCCAAGGTCACTAAATGCCAAAATATCTTTTACTGATGAATGTCCTTAAAAATTGGATTTACTGTGCATCATCGTATGTCAGGAAACATGATAAATGCTTGTAAATCCATTAATTCCAGCAGCCTTAAGAGTAAAAGCACAAAAATCTCCCTCTTGCTTCCTCTGCTATATCTCTTTAAAGAATTACATCAATTTTGATGAAAAATTGCATTTGCCACTGGTGGAGTAAAGTGCAAAGTAAAAATTTACAATAACAGAAAAATGAAGCAATTATTTGCATTAATGCACATTGCATAAAATAAAAGCCATTTCCATTCATCTACTTTCAGTGCTGTGCAACAAAACAAAATTTTATTTAAGATGTTTCAGTTGATTAATTATTAAAACTCTATGACTGTAAAAGAACCTATGAGAGGTGTAGGTTTTTTTTCTTTTCATTTTAAAAAATGATCCTTTATAATGCTTTAAGGGAAGACGGCTAATGAAAAATAGCCTAGAATTATAGTGAAACAATTGTCTGTAGTGTAATCAAGTCTGTTTAATGCCCTCAAACTACTTTAGGATATAATGATACATGTATCATTAACCAGCTGCTATGGATGCCTCAGGAAAATAGAAAGAAACCGTACCTATTCTTTTTGTGTTTATGTTTACTTTAAAACTTAAATAAGCAGCTTAAGTGTGTTTAAGTGCTTTATACAGATTTGGTTCCCGAAGTACTTTAAAATATGAAGTATTGAAAATAACAACATACAAATATAGTGCATTATTTTCTAATTGTTAATTTGGAAGTACTGGTGGTGGAATGCATGTAATATTTTGTCTATCATTGTGTCACTAGTAATTATTGCACTAAATAATAGCAATATGTTCATAAAGCTTGTCTACACTTGCACTATGCATACCCTGCACAACCTCATTAGAGTAAATTGCCTTCGCACACTACTACATTCTAACCCACATGTGCAGCAAGACAAAAAGCACCAACTATGGGCACTATAACCTGATGTGAGCTAACGTTACGTTGGCATGTTTTTGCGCTAGCGTCAGGTTAATTCAGTCTAGCTCCTAACAAACAGATCCTTTGCCTTCCGCTAAAAATGGGAAAAATCACTTAGCGCCTCGCTAATAGCCATTCGTAGTGCGAGCTTACTGTACGTTCCGCGTCCTGTACTTAACATGGGGAGTGCAAGAGATCTCTAGCGCTTTCGTAACTAACAGATCACTTGGTGCCTACACTAATTTCTGGAGCAACACTAATCGCAAAGGTTTACCAATTGCTCAACCCTGGTGCTAACTCAAAAAAAAACACAGGTCCTCGCTCAAAATTAACAGGCAATTTAAAGGAATGCAGCACAGGTGTTCTTTTTGCCCTATACACCATAGTAATGGATCTGGTCAGCAATGTCGCGGCTGTTGCAGTAGGCTATATTATGATATATATGTATCCTTTATCCACATATATGTTGGCTAATTTTAAACATTTTATGCTAGGGGTTATTTATAGCATGTAAGCGGTTGATTATTAGAGTGACCGTTTGGACCATGTTTAAAGAGACACATTATGCTAGTTCTTGCACAGAGGAGCACATAGATAAGTATTGCCCTTAAACATACATTATTTATGTGCTACAGCAGGGAAATTATTGTCGCTCACCTGGCCTTCTTTTTGGATTTATTAAATGTATTGTAATGATTCTACATGCTGTTGGGTGTTATTTATCATGCAATGCCCATCAGCCTTAATTAATAAATGTGTGCATCAAAACATGGATGATATGGCCACCTTGGAGGATTTTAACCCCTTTACTACCAAGTGATTTTCCAAAAAAGCATTGTCAGAAACCAGTAGTTTTTTGTAAAATAATTTTTAGTTAATTATTCTGTAAGAAACAGTTCTTACTGTAAATAACCTATTTGGCCATCTACTGCCAAATTGAGTTACAGCCATTTGAGCTGCAGGTCAATTTTTTTTTTCTCCCCATGCATCAGCTGCTGAAAGCTCAATATTGCAGAACATTCTTCAGCCGATTTTACAGTTTTAGCTCTTACATACATAACTATTTAGTCACCCCTTCTTAACCTTGGTCCTCAATCTACAGATAAGTTGAGCATTGGAATCAATTCACAGATGAGGATCCCCCTCACTTGCTTACACTTCTGTGTCTGGGGAACTGGGGAGGACTTATACAAATTCTCCTGAACAAAGACGTTTTGAAGGTTCCAGCAGCAGATGAAACATTGTAGCCCTCAGCAGACAGGAAATTGCTACTGTCTTGGTGGATGCAGTGACTCTATATAATAGGCTTCCCACTCAAGAGTTTAAAGGGTAACTCTATTGAAAAACAGAAATCCCTTTTGTTTGTCCTTAAAAAATTGGGCAGAGGCTGCTTATAGCCTTTGCCCAATTGTTTTTTAAACTTTTCTCCTATTTTTAGGTGATTTTACTCTCCTTTTGTCCCTCGCTGTACAAAGTCCCCGAAGCTTTTCTGCACAATTTGTTGTCCTATGTAACCTTCGTAGCGTAGGAAATGGAAATTGCGTCCCACTACAGGACTTGCGATCTTTACATACGCAATTTCTGTAGTGCCTGCACGGACGGATGGATTGGAGCTGTGTGCATGCGAAGCTCCGATCCATCTCGGTCTCTCTGAGACCGATAGCTAAAGCAATTGGTTTCAGAGATAGCGACAATGTCACTAGAAACCGAACTAGTAACCGACAACTGAGAAATCCAAATTCCCTGGCTGCTGGTGACGCTGGGTGCGGTGGAGGAAACTAGCACTCTGTTCTGTACATGTCCCGAGACTTGAACATGCCTAGTCATCCCTCCACTCTCATATGCACTTTGTGTCCCCCACTTTCAGATTTACAGTAGGGATGTGCATGGCTGAAAAATTTTGTTTTGTTTAGTTTTGTTTCTTACATTTTAAATCATTTAGTTTTCAGAATTTCGTAACTAATTTAGTTTCGGATCGATTTTGAAATTTCGAATCGATTCGTATTTCATATATCAATTTGATAGTTGATATCAATTCGAATTTTGGATCACTTAATAGAACCCCAATTAATCAAATTTTGCTGTTAAAAGAAAAGCTAGGATTAAATTTTAAGCTGTGTCACAGATTTAGTATTTGAGTCAAATTAAATAGTGAAACAAAATGAATTTGTTTCATAAAGTCCTTTGCTGACTTTTACTTGTATTGTATGTTAAGATCAATTTGATAGTTCATTTCAAATTCGATAGTTGATATCCGTTATTCAAATTTTTCATTTACGATGATGACACAGTGTAAAACGAGATAAATTCGATATATACCATTTTGTTTCGTTTCAAATTCGTATCGTATGGATTCATTATTCGGAAGTACTTCCGAAATACGAATTATCAAATTTCGTTCTAAATTCCGAATTTTTCCGAAACTAATGCACATTTCTATTTTACAGTTTATGTACTGCACTTATCATATGGGCAGCCCCTTCCAATAGGGTATAGTAGCAATCATTACAGCAACTAGACATGGCAATAAACTTGGGGAATTGGCCTTCTCATGGGGTTAAGGTAAAGTTTTTTTATGTTTGCATCTCCTGTAGCCGCTTAGGTGTACCTGTTTAGTATAAATTCTCATGTCAAAGCATTCCCGGTATTTGTGCAGTTGTTGATTTCATGTGTGTAAATAATACAGAATATTTATTTATACATTCTTCCATTTATCCTATTATAGTTATAGAGTGTGTTACTTTAGTCCTTTGCATTTATACTATTGTTGCGTTTTACAGGTTACATAATTTGCAAAATGTATCTGTATGTGCAACATTACAAACTCAGTAAGAATCACCAGAAAGCAGAAAAAATAGAGCCTTAATAAAACAAAACAGCTGTAGCAGGCCTCTGGTGACACTGTCAGCAATTCTGTACAATTTGGCCTGTTTTCTCATCCACCTTGACTGCATGGGTAGCAAGTAATCCCCATTAAGAAACAGCTAGCTTTTCCAAAAGTACTTTTACTCAATCAATGACCTTGTTGCCATGGCAGGCTAACACGATGTGCCACTGATGATGGCTTGATTTTCTTTCACATCTGAAGTGGAAAAAAGTAAGACAGGCTAAATGAAATCCCATCCATCTTAATGAAATACAATTATATTCTCCTTATTAATCATTTAAAAATCAATACATCTCTTCTTGGTGCACCTCGCCCGTATTTGTCATCTGGTGCCAGGTTTCGATACATCTTGTCTTGTAGTGATTTTTATAGGTTCAGTCACCTGTGTCTCTGGATAAATAATGGTGTCTGCTTGCACACTGAAGAGAGCAAAGATGATTTCTGCTTTGCGGACAAAGAGAAGTATTAAATTAAACAGGGTTTAATAAAATACAACCGTATGCAGTTATGCAGTTGAATATAAGGTGGGAATATAAATATATAAACGTGTCAATCCAAGTTGGTTTATAACCAAAGCAAATGAAATCATAACCTCTGTTTTAATTGTTATAATGTTCTATTGATCTATGTGTTACAATATATCAGAAATTATTTCTATAGGAGATATAATAGAATGGTGAATGAGTGTCTGAAGTATGGGAAAAGTCCAGACATGACATCATAGATATGACCTATGTGTGTGTAAAAAAAAATAAAAAAATAGCTAATATCCCAAAGAGATTGACAAGTGTTTTGGTTAAACTAGTTATGTCTAAAATAAACAAACATTTTGATTTAACAACAGCTCTTAACCCCTTCAATTCCATAGTCAATTTTACTTACAGGGTTATTCAAAGAGATCCGAATTGCTTGAGAAAGGTAACCGAACCCTGAAAATCAGCGTTCGGTTACCTTTCTTGGCCATTCGGCTATCCAGAGAGCAGGTAATTCGCCAAATCCTGGCAAATTGCCTGAACATATGGTGCCTGTTCGAGGGCAGTGAAAACCCCATGAAAAAGCACTGCTTCGGCTATTCAGAGAACACAAACCAGCAGTGAAAGGTTCCCTAATGCCCTGCCATTCGGTGGTTTAATTCAGCAAATTTATTCAGGAGAATCCCATAGGCTTCAATGTTAAAAATATTCCCGTTTTAATTCAATATCTAATAAACCGTTCGTTAAAAAATTCTACAGTAGTAAAGAGTCTCTTTATTTATCGATTTATTTTAGCATATTTCAAGCAGATTTTTTTAAAAGTCAGATTTTTTTTAAGTTTACTTATTTTTCCTGTAACAGCCCTCTTTATTATCATTCCCTGGACCTCGTATGTAAATTTCAGACATTTTCGCTCAGTAGAATCTTTGCAAACAGTGTTTCACTTTTAAATCATTCATGCAAACTGTTTTTCTAATTTATTCACTTCACTCTGTCTGCGGTCTCGGCTTTCTCGGCTTTTTCCGGTGGCTTCGCTGTGTGTGATCGGCTCCTGCTCGGGTTTTTCCGTGGTTTTTCGGCAGGTTAATCCAGATGTTTTTGAGGGTTTTCGGCGTGCATTCGCTGGGTTTTGCGGTTCGTTTTCGGCGGGTTTGCGGCAGCTTTTCCCTGCACTTCGGGGACCCTGTAGTGTTTGCTGAATACACCGTAGGGTCACCGAAATGGGATCGGCAAAAGGAACCGAATTGAAGAGAACGAAAATTCACCGAACGTGCGGTGACTTTTCGAATCTCTTTGAATAACCCTGTTAATCATAAAAAAAAGCACTTGCTTTTGATCCAGTCTTTTTCTGGAGCAATGTTAAGGAAACATTGATTGCAAACAAAATTTGTTTGCAAATGGGGTCGACATAGTGTCTTTAACGTTCTAGCACATCAGACATTACAGCCAATGTGCTAGAATGATTTGAATAGCTGGGCCCTAGGGCATTTCTGTGGGCTGGATTCACTAAACATTGCATTTTTAAAAATGATATATTTCCAATATATCACAGATCGTTGCAAGAAAAATGCCTAATTCACTAAAGTTTATGCTCAACCAAATGTAACCACAATATATGACCCTTTAACCACTTCAATGCTAAGGACGCGCTCAGCGCGTCCTCAGCATTGCCCCTGGTATGCGGAGGACGCGCTGAGCGCGTCCTCGCATTGGGGTCAGCGTTCGGCCGGGTTCCGGCCGATCGCTGGCCCCTCCGGTGCGGGCTGACATCCTGGATGTCAGCCCGGCATCCGGAGCAGTGGCCGCCATTATTATGTGTCATCGCGCCCCCGCGATGACACATAATTCAGGCGCCCCCCCCGCATGTGCGGAGGAGGCGCCTGAAAGGGAGGGGGGGAGGTCCTTCGGACCTCTCTCGCTCCCGATCGGCGGCTCACAGGGGCTTAACCCAGGCATCATTTGGAAGGGCACAGCCTGCCCTTCCAAATGATGCCTGGCATTAACCCCTGGGGAGCTGGATCGCAAATCGGCGCTGAAAAGCGCCGATTTGCGATCCTTCCCGGAGCTGGCCGACATCTTGGATGTCGGCCAAGCTTCCGGGAACTCCCCCAGAGGACTGGCGTCATCGTGCTGCGCACGATGACGCCAGTCCTAGCATTAACCCCTAACTGCCACGAACTGTGGAGATAGGGAGTTCCAATGAACTCCCTATCTCCCGATCCGTGGCAGTTAGGGGTTACATTTTGATATCGTTGGATCGGCCAGAGCATGGCCGTTCCAACGATACCAAACATGAAAGTAAAAAAAAATGTAAAAAAAAAAAAAAAAAATTAAAAAAAATTAAAAAAAAAAATTAAAAAAAAAAAAAATAAACACTTTTTTTTTTTTTTTTTGTTTTGTTAATGCAGCAATATTGTTCCCATTTCAATTATAATGTGAACAATGATGCTGCATTAACGATTTTTGTATGCGGTGCGTTTGTTAAAAATGGTGTCATTTTCCCCAAAAAAAATGTAACGAGACCCCATCTCTAATTTTTTTAACAAGCGCACCCCATACAAAATATAACCGCAATTGCTCGCATGTTAAAATGTGGAAAAAAAACACTTTACACGCTGTAAATTATTGAAAATACATATTTTATTGCATTTTTTGTTATAATATACAAACATGACATAACGTATACATATAATAATGACATATTATGAATCTACCGAGTCTGACGGAAAGAACGATATATAATATGTCGATGTCATATACTAAAATAAGCCTTCAAAACAGGTTTAAACATGATGCGCAAAACAGGTAAAAAATGACCTCAGCACAGGGGCGGGAAAAGCCTCAGCAGCGAAAGGGTTAAAAATTAAATACGAAATTGCGCATGTTGTTTGTGCCAGCTCCTTTAAGTGGTGGCTAAAATCATGATGTATGAAACTTCCCTCTGCACGAAAAGGCTTCGTGCATCTAAATAATTTTTTTAAAATTTTAAATATGTTCTTAATGTGTCCAAATCTTTTTGGCATTAAATGCAATATTTTAAAATGTGTTAAAATATTGCATGTTGCCAAATAAAAGCCTAGTTCGTCACAAGTTTGTAAGGTTTAGCAAAGTGACTGACTAGAGTTCTTATTCAACAGTTGCAATATATATAGCACTGATACACCCCTGTAACCAGTGGCATCACAGGGGGGGCGGGGTGCAGCCCGCACTGGGTGACACCACAACCTAGGGTGACACCATAAAAAAAAAAAAAAAAAATTACACAAAAATATTTTACCAGGAAGGATACATAGAGATTTCTCTCATTTTCAAATATGTCCTGGGTAGGCAAGGCCTAGGCTGTCACTTTCCAGGGGGCGGCAAAAAAACCACCACTAAAAGGGATATTCACAGAGCAACGAAATGACGCAGACATTTCAGTGTTTTGTTGTTCCCCGCACTTTGGGGAATCAAATCTCCCTGGTGAATTCTCCACAGGGTCCCTGAAGTGCAGGGAATCAGCCACCGAATGCCGCCGCAAACCTGTCGCCCGCTGTTTTCAAAAAAACTACTGAACAAAAATGTCTGGAATTAACATATAGGGTCCTATGAATGATAATTAAAAGGTCTGTTACAGAAAAAAGACAAAACATTAAAAAAAATAGATTTTTTTTAACCCTTTCGCTGCTGAGGCTTTTCCCGCCCCTGTGCTGAGGTCATTTTTTACCTGTTTTGCGCATCATGTTTAAACCTGTTTTGAAGGCTTATTTTAGTATATGACATCGACATATTATATATCGTTCTTTCCGTCAGACTCGGTAGATTCATAATATGTCATTATTATATGTATACGTTATGTCATGTTTGTATATTATAACAAAAAATGCAATAAAATATGTATTTTCAATAATTTACAGCGTGTAAAGTGTTTTTTTCCACATTTTAACATGCGAGCAATTGCGGTTATATTTTGTATGGGGTGCGCTTGTTAAAAAAATTAGAGATGGGGTCTCGTTACTTTTTTTTTTGGGGAAAATGACACCATTTTTAACAAACGCACCGCATACAAAAATCGTTAATGCAGCATCATTGTTCACATTATAATTGAAATGGGAACAATATTGCTGCATTAACAAAACAAAAAAAAAAAAAAAAAAGTGTTTATTTTTTTTTATTATTTTTTTTTTTTAATTTTTTTTTTTTTTCTTTTTTTTTTTTTTTTTTTACAATTTTTTTTACTTTCATGTTTGGTATCGTTGGAACGGCCATGCTCTGGCCGATCCAACGATATCAAAATTTAACCCCTAACTGCCACGGATCGGGAGATAGGGAGTTCATTGGAACTCCCTATCTCCACACTTCGTGGCAGTTAGGGGTTAATGCTAGGACTGGCGTCATCGTGCTGCGCACGATGACGCCAGTCCTCTGGGGGAGTTCCCGGAAGCTTGGCCGACATCCAAGATGTCGGCCAGCTCCCGGGAAGGATCGCAAATCGGCGCTTTTCAGCGCCGATTTGCGATCCAGCTCCCCAGGGGTTAATGCCAGGCATCATTTGGAAGGGCAGGCTGTGCCCTTCCAAATGATGCCTGGGTTAAGCCCCTGTGAGCCGCCGATCGGGAGGGAGAGAGGTCCGAAGGACCTCCCCCCCCTCCCTTTCAGGCGCCTCCTCCGCACATGCGGGGGGGCGCCTGAATTATGTGTCATCGCGGGGCGCGATGACACATAATAATGGCGGCCACTGCTCCGGATGCCGGGCTGACATCCAGGATGTCAGCCCGCACCGGAGGGGCCAGCGATCGGCCGGAACCCGGCCGAACGCTGACCCCAATGCGAGGACGCGCTCAGCGCGTCCTCCGCATACCAGCGGGAATGCTGAGGACGCGCTGAGCGCGTCCTTAGCATTCAAGTGGTTAAAATGCCTAAATGATACAAAAAAAAAAAATCAATAAATAAGGAGACTATTTACTACAGAGTAAAGGAATAAACGGTTTATTACATACTGGATTAAAACGGGAATATTTTTAACATTGAAACCTATGGTGTTCGCCTGAATAAACCTGCCAAATGAAAACACCGGACATCAGGACATTTCTTTGCTGTTCAGTGTTCTCTGAACAGATTAACCATTACTTCTCTATGGGGATTTCACTGCATTTGAACAGGCACCGTACTTGCTGCGAGTTTGCCAAAATTTGTGTGTGAGCATATGAGAGAGCTCCACAGCAATAAACCTCACAGTATTGTACGCCGTATATCATGAGCATTCAGTGTTATATGGGAGCACTGATTTATGAGAAAGAGTAGTTAAAAAAACGTAAAACTCAGGGGGGGTGACACCAACCCTAGAGACGCCACTGCCTGTTATGTCAACTGCCATATCCCCAAATGTGGTGATTGCATGGTCGCACTGCACGTGATAAACGAAGGCAATAAATGAATAGATGAAATACACAAGTCTGAAAATATAATATACTGTGTATATATATATAAACCAAATTATATCACATATATAGCCATTCAAAAGGGGGCAATAGATAGTTGCAGGCCAGTGTTCTGATGCAAAATGAGCTCTGCTGGGCCAGCAGAATTTAACTACGATACAAATGTTACCCAATAGCATTCCTTGTTAAAATTACAGCTCAGCCAGTGACAGAACTCTATCTAGGCAGGTATCTCATTGGTTTTATGTAGACTGAGCATATGTACCAGGATTAACCAAACAAAGAAGATCTATTTAACCTCTTCTCTGAAAGGTTTTTTTCCGGTACACATGGCCACTTTCCTAATGAGACTCTGAGCTTATGATCATTATAATTAATGTGTTTAATGTGGGGCATTCCCTCAACAGATCCATATATGAATTAAGGCCTTTATAAAAAACTAAATATCAATATATTGTTGGCAATCTTCTTAAGCAATTATATTCCACACATTGGCTTCTAAGGCTTATACCTGGTCTGTTTTTGGGTATTAAAAAGTGGAAATTAAATGTGCGTATAGATTTAATAATTTCTGTTGGGTTCCAGACATTGCTCACTTCATATATTTAGCCTTTTTAATTCACTGCAATAGTGTCACCATTTGTGCTTTGCTGTTGGTCTCTCTCTCTGTATTGTATTCTTTATTTTGTTTACTTTTTAGGCATTTTAATCCATTACTCATTTAAATTTGTTTTCATTTCATGTCTAAAACATACAGTATCTTTGAGAAAAAGGTCTCAAAAGAAAAGTGCAATAATCAAGTGTATACCTAGATGCAGTAAATGTCCATATTCTTTATCTGGATCAAGGTAAAGATAATCCTAAATAGACATGTGCACAGCACAAAATTTCATTTTGAACTAATGGATTAGTCCTAAAATGCAATTTATTTAGTTGCTAGAGAAATTCGTTTTCAGTTCTTTAGTATGAAAACTAGGGGGGGCGTGGCTGGCCGCACGAGGGAGCAGACGTCTTTAAGCTGAGCTCCGTTGGAGTCTGCTATATACGGTGGATTTCGACCTGGATTGTCTCCTGAATCTTCTCTTGGGGAGTCTTTGCGTGGCTGGCCATCAGAAGGAGTGCTCTGGAGCCGCTTGGTCCCCCCCTCCAGAGCCCAGCGGAGATTGGGGCCTTGTTTCCCGGCACGTGAGCTTGCCCGGCGGCCATTTTGAGGTCTAAACCCTCGTGCTTATTTGGAGCATCCCTCGCTTCCCTTCCCTCCCTCTGTGAAAGGACCCTGCCCGGGGATTCAGCGGAAGCGGGCTTGGAGGATGGAGGGCCCCCGTCCTCTGAACGCGACTGTGGACCCTGTGGCGGAGTTGGTGGAGGAGCGAGCGGAATGGAGGCATCTGATGCGCACCTCCCCATGCGGTGATATGGTGGCTGCTTTTGCGGGCTGCTCGGAGTGGATGCTGGAGGCCGAGGAGTGCCTGATGTCATGTGGTCTTTGGAGCAGATCGGAGGCAGTATTTGTGGATGGCTGGGAGCTGGGAAAAGAGGCCCTTGCTGTGACACGGGTGGTGGAGGCCTTATCTATCGGCCGAGAGCGCGGTCTCCCTATTATGGTACCGGATTGGGATGCTGGAGGCATGCGGGAGACAGCCGTGCTGGAGATTTCGGAGGAGGTCCCTGAGGAGCCCGCTACTTGCCCTCCAGCGCAGCTTGCGGGGAGAGGGCTGTCTAAATGGCTGAAGCGCTCATCTGGGCCTCGTGACGGGGTCCTTTTAGTGGCGTTGATGAACTGGAGGATGCCGAATTTCCGCGCTACCCGTGGGATTATTCGGCACGGGGGGGCTGAAAACGCGGCATTTCCACTGGACACAGGCTGAGGTGATCTATGGAGACATTCTTTTTGTTTCTGACCCGTACCATCTAGCAGCGATGACCCCCCCCCCCTCCTGTGAAGATTTTTTCTTACTCCTCTCCCCTGGCTAAGTTTTTCCTTTTTCATGCTGAGACTGTTTATATTTTGCTTTTTATTTTTTCGCATTGTCTCTGCTGGCACTTACTGAGGTCTAGATTACTGTCTGCATCGCCATATGTGATGTCCGCGGACAATATTTTTCTTTCTTTTTACCCCTTGAGCGGTATACCTGTTGCACTCCTACTGTCTGAGGTTTTTGTTGTCTTTCAATGTGTTTCTACTACTGCTTTTCTGAAGTGTATTTTTGCTCTACCCACTATCCCCCTTCCCTCCTCCCTCTTGTATAATATTATACGCTTTTTCTTACATGTGGAACTTATGCTGTGGATGGTCCTGCGTGGCCTTTGCTTTATTACGTTTGACTATATGCTGACTTACTTACAAAATAAAAATCTTAAATACAAAAAAAAAAAAAGAAAACTAATTTCATTCATCCGAAAACCAGTGGATACAATTACTATTGTAGTGGCTCCTCAGAGGGCTGAGATCGCTGCTTGTTACAGTATCACGCACTCTCAGCACAATGTGCCAGGCAAAACTGACTGCTGCTCATCACAGTGCTCAGAGTTTTGGTAAAACTAGTATAATAATATTTTTATATATATGAGGTTAGAACAATATTATTTCCTTGTTTTACTGAAACTCTGAGCGCTGTTCAGACAGTTACTGTAACAGCTGAGCCTGATACATTGTACTGAGAGATAATATAACAAGCAGCCGATCTCAGCACTCACAGACACTGGATTTAAAGGGCTAAAAAAAAGGCTCCTCTCTGTATAATGTATAGAACATCCTCCTGCATTAATTAATACCCCTCTCTGTATAATGTATACAACATCCACCTGCATTAATTAATGCCCCTCTCTGTATAGAACATCCTACTACATTGGCATGTGGAGGGTGCAGAACTTCGGAATTCAATGCTTATCTAGCTCAGGAGAGGGAACTTTTACTTAACGTTGTATCTCTGTGGGGGAGACACAGGAATATAAAAGCAGGGGAGAGGGAAAATATTAACGTAAATCGGTCTGAAAGCTCAGAGAAGAGATGACTGGTGCAAATTGATTTTTATAATAAAATAAAGCACTTTAAATCTAGGGAAAACATTCAAATAAATCACACTGAAGGCTCATAATGACAGAGTAACTGTGAGAGCTGGATACTAAATGTATCAGACGTAAAAAAAAACTTTATAACAAGCAGCACTGGGAGAGGAGAGGGACTTTATATAAAATGTGTATTATAGATGAGGAAAAGGGGATAGTGCTCCTGGATAATATAAAATGTATCAGAACTAAGCCCCTATTATGCAGAGCGGGAGGGGAGATAACACACGTTTTATAGAGTCCCTCTCTTCTCCCAGTGCTGCTTGTTATAAAGGGGTTTTTACTATCCAGCCCTCCTCTGTCATTAGCTTTCAGTGTGATTTATAATGAATGTTTTCCTTCTCCAGCTGCTTTTATCATCTTATCTGCCTCATAGACATGCAAGGGTTAAGTAAAGGTTTCCTCTCCTGTGCTGGCTGTCTGTGCTGCGAGTGAGTATTCTGGAGCTCTATCACTGTCAGATTTTCGAGTAGGGGTCGGGAAGGATTACGCATATAAACCTTCTCTGTAGCTTTGCAATGTTGTGCTTCATTACTGGTCTCCTTCACTCATCAATGTAATATTACAAAAAGGACTGAAACTAAAATGTAGTGCATTTTATTTTAGTTTCTTTCCTTTTTTGTACTGAGCAGTTTCGTATCTCTTGAGTCATACTAAAACTAAATTAACCCAAAATTCGGACTAAATCGTTTTAGCACTAAAACGAATGCACATGTCTAATCCTAAATGTAAGTAGGAACTGAATGGGGCGGCAGGACCTAGTTACCCTGTATTAGGGTGTGCTTGGACACATCTGGCACAACCCCGAGCGCAGATGACACTTTTTTTCCTTGTTATGTTTTATACATCAACTGGGCTGTAAAGATGTGCCGTGAAGTGGCGAGTGAGCTTACGTTGCAATGGCAATTGAAACAAACAAAAACCTCAGTTTTGTTGTACATGGAACACATAGAAACGAGCGCAGATGACACTTTTTTTCCTTGTTATGTTTTATACATCAACTGGGCTGTTACTCCTGGCAGTTGCTGCCGCTCCGGTGAGTATGGGCGCGACGCCATTTTTTCTGCATTTACAACCCCTGTGCACACCTACAATACTCAATGTATTTTTTATATCTGTAATTGTTTTTCATATTTACCATTTAAAATGTTAATTCTACTGTCATGTTGTATTTTACAGTTAAAGATTTCATAATGTATGCACCTTCCAACGAATATTAATAATTGTATTAAATGTTTATTTAAATATTATTTTAGCATAATTTTTTCCTCTAATATCTGAAATAGCTTATATAAATATGATTCCAAAATTTAATCTATAGCAGTTGGTTTTTATTTTTCCATAAATATGGTATAACAAACTATTTGCAATATTGCAAAGATTTCACGTAATTACAGTGTGCAAATCATACAATTAGGTACATTGTGATGTCTTGCTGTTAGCACCGTTATTAGCATTTTAAATTGTTTTTTTAAAAAAAGGACTATAAACGAAAAATAACTTCTAACTCCACACATCCTTATGGTTCTTGCTTTATAAAGAAAATTACATTTGTCACAAAGCCATACATCATTTTCACTGCAGTGTATTGTCCCTTCTGTGTGTCACGTATAAAACAAAAGCATTTTGTGAAAAATTGCTAAAGAAGTAATGATTTTTGTCCTCAACTCTTTGTTTTGCCTTTCAATAAAGAAGGCGACGTGTGTCTGGAATGATGTATTATTGTTTTGGTGCATCCCTAGGAACACAGTGCATAACCAAAACCATGTTTCACACTAGAGAAGCTATAGTTTACTGGCCCTATGGCTCTGATGAGAATATAATGTTCCACAGTTTATAAATGCTTTGAGGTCAATACATGATTTGCTCTGGTTTGTTCATCCAATGAGCACAAGGTCCAAAAATATATCAAGTCATTAGACAGCCCAGGATATAGGTTGCACAGTGTAATCTCCCTGGTGTTTTTAAACAATTTAAAGCATTGGAAGCCTGGGTAAGGTTCCTTGTGATGGAAAGCGCTCCATAGAAACCTCTCTGTCAACTGGAGATGAGATAATTAGATCCAGGTAATACATAGAAGCCCCATCGGGGAGCTAGAGAGCAAACATGTCATCTTTATGATTCTTTCTTGTCTTCCCCAGCAAAACTGAGTCGCAGAGAGCAAAAAATTGGAATGAAAGAAATAAGAAATATATACAGTATATAAAGATTTCACCAGTGCCAAGAAATAACCAGGATACAAGATAATTAACCTTTCATTGGTCTATCTTGATCATATCAAGAGACCAAGGGTCTTGGCTAGAACATGTGCCATAGCGTCAGAAAATTGGTCACTATCTCAATTTACTAATGAGCAGTCATAAAGCACATTTGGAGACAAAGCTGCATCATTTACACAGCTGAGATGTATATAAAGAGACAAATTCACAAGGTTATAGTAAAACACCACTCAGGCTTTGAACATGGGGAAAAAAAATATTTCCATGTGTCACAGATCTCCATTCTCCTGTTAATGGCTTGGGAGTTGATTTAATTTGGTTAACAATATATGCATTATCACCTGTATATTGAAGAATACGCTTCCAAAATGTTAAGCAAGTCATTGCTTTTGATATAACAATACCTCTTATTGCCTGTTTTTATTTTGATTTAATGGATTTGTGAAATCATCCCAATCATTGAAATAAAGAAGCCATATCCACGTGTAAGTATTTACATTAATGTATAAGTCTATATGTGCTATATGCTTCTCTTTTACTGCTTTTTTTACTCTCGACACAACAAACACTCTGGGCCCTATTCCACATTTTGTAGATTTTCCCGTAACATCCCCATGTTAATGCAATAATCCGGGGCAGGTGCTACCTCAGCACCTTGCCTTGGAATGCAGCGCTAACCACTGGGATACTCACGGTAGTGCTTCCACACCGCTACGATTATCACATTCTGGAGTTCATAGACCACCGTGGAGGCTCGCGCTTCTCAACCTTGAGCCCTACGCGACCTCGCATGATCACGCACTGCCACGGGAGTGATCACGGAGGGAGACTGGGAACTATTTGTTCCCATCTCACTCTGCTTTGCAGCCAAAAGAAGCAACAGATCGGGCCACCATTCTCACCGTGGGATGTGACCCTTGCGCTCCCCATGTTAAGTATAGCAGGCGCAAAAAAAGATACGCTAACGGATTACTAACGGGGGTACCGTCAGGAATGTAATATGGGTGGCATGCGTTAAACTCACTTATCCTGGAAATAATATTCACACCTCCAGATGCTAAGGTTAGCACCAAACTAGGGAATAATACCCTCTATTGGTAGTCAGCAAATTAGTCACCCACCTAACATCATGAGAGCAATATTCATTCAAATAGTGTCCCTTTCACCCCTCAATCACAAAAAAACACAATTTAACCTATTAACCCTTTCACTGCCTTGCCATTTCACCCCGTGTGCTGAGCTCATTTTTACCGGTTTCGCTCATCATGTTTAAAAGCGATTTGAAGCCACATTTTATTATATGACCCAGACAAATTATGTATCGTTCTTTCCGGCAGATACATAATATATCATTATTATATGTATACGTAATGTCTTGCCTGAATATTATAACAAAAAAATGCAATAAAATATGAATTTTCAATCATCTACAGTGTGTAAAGTGTTTTTTTCCACATTTTATCATGCGAGCCTTTGCGGTTATATTTTCTATGGGGTGCGCTTGTTAAAAAAATTAGAAATGGGGACTCGTTACATTTTTTTGGGGGGAAATTGTGTGATTTTTAGCAAACGCCCCCATAGAAAAAATCATTAGTGCAGCATCATTGTTCATATTATAATTGAAATGGGAACAA
Organism: Leptobrachium leishanense; assembly: GCA_009667805.1. Classification (NCBI taxonomy): domain Eukaryota; kingdom Metazoa; phylum Chordata; class Amphibia; order Anura; family Megophryidae; genus Leptobrachium; species Leptobrachium leishanense. The sequence continues at coordinate 146,536,369 of CM019067.1, forward strand.
TATTGCTGTATTAATAAAAAAATATATTTTTAATTTTTTTAATTTAAATTTTTTTTTTCTTTACATTTAACATGGTCATGTCATGCTCTGGCCGTTCCAATGATACCAAACATTAACCCCTAGCTGCCAAGAATCAACGGATAGGGGGTTCCAATGAACCCGCTGTCTCCACCATAGGTGGCAGCTAGGGGTTAACTCCCGAACTGACGTCATCACGCTATGCAATTTTGCTGCAATACACCAGATACCATTGGTAAAAAGAGAGATTCTTTTGGTCATTAAGACCACACGTTACCCATGATACGATTCCGCTCTTTTCATACAGGCCTCCTACATGGAGAAAAAAAATCAAATTTCAATTAATCGAATCACCCCTGTACCCATTGTTCTAGGCTATCCTTGGTTGGCCAAGCATAATCCTGTCATTGATTGGCCCAAGGGAGAGTTGGGTTCATGGAGCTCGAAATGTTGGTCAAGATGCCTAGGCTTGAGTACCATGCTGGGTAGTTTGAACATAGCCACAGCACCTCCACTGTCCACTGAGGTACCAGAATGGTACACAGACATTAAGGAGGTCTTTGATAAAAAATAAATCTGAGGTTCTACCTACACATCGCCCGTACGATTGTGCAATAGATTTGTTGCCTGGAACCATGCCCCCGAAGGGCCATGTGTATCCTCTTTCTTTATGGAGGAGTACATTCGTGACAACCTTGCTCGTGGGTTTATTCGTTGTTCCTCCTCTCCCACGGGGCTGGTTTTTTTTTCTTTGTGTCAAAGAAAGAGGGTGATTTGAGACCATGTATAGACTACCGAGGTTTAAACCGTATAACCATACGTAATGCCTATCCTATTCCTCTCATATCTAAATTGTTTGACCGTCTGAGAGACACCAAGATCTATACCAAGCTGGATCTTCGTGGGGCATATAATTTGGTGAGGGTCAAAGAGGGTCATGAATGGAAAACTGCTTTTAATACCAGAAGTGGGCACTATGAATATCTTGTGATGCCGTTTGGTCTGTGCAATGCGCCTGCAGTTTTCCAGGACTTTATTAATGATGTCCTAAGGGACTTCCTACAGGTTTTTGTGATTTGTATATCTGGATGACATTCTCATCTACTCTCCTGATGTAGAGACCCATCATATGCATGTACGCACTGTTCTGAGAAGATTGCTAAAAAATGGCTTATACGGCAAGCTAGAAAAATGTCTCTTTGATATCACGTCTGTTCATTTTCTTGGTTACATAATAAATCCGAGTGGGTTTGAGATGGACCCTCAGAAACTCTCCACCATCAGGGAATGGCCACTGCATCAGGGGCTGAAAGCCATTCAAAGATTTCTTGGGTTCACTAACTATTATAGGAGGTTTATAAAAAAAAATCCTCGGTGGTTGCTCCTATTACTGCAATGACTAAGAAGGGTACTCATAATCTGAAATGGAGTCCTCAAGCCAAACAGGCTTTTGAGGAGCTCAAAAAGGAGTTCATTTCGGCACCCGTCCTGCAACATCCAGTGCCAGATGCACCGTTTCAGCTGTAGGTAGATGCCCCTGAAATAGGCATAGGTGCAGTCTTGTCACAAAGAGAAAGTTCTGAGAAACCCATACATCCCTGTGGATTCTTTTCCAGGAAGTTGTCGTCTGCAGAACAAAATTATGATATTGGTAACAGGGAACTGCTTCCAGTGGTGTCAGCCCTGGCAGAATGGCGTTATCTCTTAGAGCGGTCTAAAGATCCTGTTATAATCATTACTGAACACAAAAATCTCGTTTACATTAGCGATGCCAAACGTCTGAATGCTAGGCAGGCCAGATGGTCTTTTTTTCTGTCAAGTTTCAATTAAGTGCTCACATATCGTCCTGGGTCCAAAAATACTAAGGCTGATGCTCTGTCCAGGCAGTTCGAGACATACGAACAACATACATAAGATTAGAATCCAATTGTTCATCAGGAGAGAATTCTCACCACCACCCTGGTTTCTGTGTCTTCTCCACTGTTAGAAAGATTACAGAGAGTTCAAGGAACTGCTCCTCTCGAGAAGCCACCTTATAGGCTCTTCGTTCCTGAGAAGGAAAGAGTACTAATTATGTCGGTTCATCATGACAGCAAACTATTTGGGCATATGGGAATGACTAAAACCATGGCCACACTGGAGAAACAATTCTGGTGGCCAGGGATGCGTAAAGAAATTAAAGACTATGTTGCCACATGTGAGGTTTGCTGCAGGAGTAAAAACCCCAAAACCTTGACCCTTGGGTTACTCCAGCCTCTGCCTATCCCCGAGAGACATTGGGCACAGCTATCCATGGATTTCATCACTGATCTTCTGGTATCCCACGATAATACAGTCATACTCACCATTGTTGATCGATTTTCCAAAATGGTTCATTTTGTGCCGCTCGCCAAGTTGCCATCTGCCATGGAATTGGTGCCGGTCTTTATCCAAAATGTTGTCAGGCTTCATGGCGTTCCTCTAGGCAGAAAGAGGTACTAAATTCATGTCCCAGTTTTGGAAAGGTTTCTGTGAAAATCTAGGTATCCAGTTAAGCTTCTCGTCTACCAATGGGGCTCCCGAAAGAGCTAATCAAAGGGTCGAACAATATCTGTGCTGCTTTGAATCCGAAAAGCAGAATGAATGGTCTGATCTGCTGCCCTGGGCAGAGTATGCCTTGAATAACGCAGTCAGCGAGACCACGGGCCATTCCCCATTTCATACTGTGTATGGTTTTGACCCACCTGTACTTCCATCAAGCTTTCAGGATACTTCTCTGCCAGCTCTGGATGAGCATTTGGTTTCATTGAAAACAACCTGGGAAAAGGTTAGGGAAGCCATGGAGACCATTATAAGAAAGCAGAAGAGGAAGGCAGACAGACGTAGACAGCCTGCTCCTGTGTATGTAGCAGGGGATAGAGTCTGGCTTTCCACTTGTAATATAAAACTTCTGGTCCCATCTATGAAAATGGCACCCAGGTTTATTGGTCCGTACAAGATCTTGCATAGAGTAAACCCCGTGTCTTATGCTCTGGCGTTGCAGCAGCATCTTCATATCCATAATGTGTTCTATGTCAGTCTTTTCGAGCCTCTCACGTGCAATAGGTATACCCGAGTTACTGTGCCTCCTCCACCTGTTCGATCTCTTGGTGAGGAGGAATATGAGGTTCGTGCCATCCTGCAGTCACTAATGGTATGGGGCACTCTTCAGTACTTGGTTGACTGGGAGGGTTATGGCCCTGAGGATAGGGCTTGGTTGCCGGGCAGTGAGGTCCATGCACCTCATTTGGTGCGTCAGTTTCATTCTGCCCATTCCTCCCTCTGCACCTGGGGGTTGTCCAGTGGCCGCCCTTGGGAGGGAGAGTTATGTGACGTCCAGGGTCCTGGCAGGCGCGCAGGGGGACCCTGGAGAAGCTGTTCCGCCGCCTGGCCAGGTGCCAGCAGCTCCGGCGGCACCGGCTTGTCTACGCTCGCTCAGGGGGTGGAGCGGGGCGCGGCATGAGGAGGCGGCGCCTCCGGCCTTTAAATCGAGAGCGTGCACACTAAGCTTTGCCTTGCCGTGGACTTGCTTTCCCGTATCGCTGTTCGTAAATATCAATTTGTATATCTGTTACTGACCCTGCTATTTCTGAGGACCTGATTTGTTGCCGACTTTTGCCTGATATCTGACCACTCTCTGTCTGTGCCCCTGCCTGGTATATCTGCTGCTACTGTGTGCTATCAGACCCTGCCACATATACCATAGGGCGGTACAAGTGTCTTTACGTTGCTGACCCAGTTTTCTATATGACTACTCTCTCTCTGTGCCCCTGCCTGGTGTATCTGCTGCTACTGTGTGCTATCAGACCCTGCCACATATACCATAGCGCAGAACCAGTGTCTTCACGTTGCTGACCCGGTTCTGTTTGTACTACTACTCTTGTTCTGTGTTGCTGTTTTACCTGCCTTTGTGGCTACTAGAGGTTGGGTTAGCAATCCGGACCAACCCAAGGATCGGAGGGTTAGAGGTTTGTTGCCGGGGATCCTACCAGGTCTGTCCCAGGAAACATCAGACACAGTTCCACGCTGGAATTCACTGAGCTCCTGAGAGCGACCCATTCTTTCACAAATGTTTGTAAAAACAGTCTGCATGCCTAGGTGCTTGATTTTATATACCTGTGGCCATGGAAGTGATTGGAACACCTGATTCTGATTATTAGGATGGGTGAGCGAATACGCTTGGCAATATAGTGTATATTTGTTTTTCTGTCTGTCCCATTGTACAGCTCAAGTTAATTTATTGGCGCTTTATAAATACTTGTAACTGTAACTATTATAATAAGGATTATAATAGGTAAAATGAAATACAGGTTTGGGGACAGGTGATAGGGTACTGTATGACTATGTAGTACAGATGGAGAGCAAAATCCCCCCAGCGGTAAAAATTAACTGTCAATCCAGATGTTTAGGATACAGATCCTAAATGCTGGCTGATCATCTTGGGAACTCTAATTCCCAAGCCTCTGGGATGCCCATCATGTCCCAGAATTGTCAAACCAGTGGTGAGTATCGATGAGTTTCTACAGGTTTTTTAAGACTTACCCCCTGACATAAAATGTATTGAGTTGATTGCTTTGAACATATCCAGATGTCTGAAATCATTTGTCATTGCCCTTGGTAGATTTTTACGAACTTCGACACATATTCAGATACATGTGATTTTATTTTGTATGGTTGTTCAAATTCCAAAAAATCTGCTCATTATTATTATTATTATTTTAACCAAAAAGCTAAATTACGCAATGAATGAGTTTTGATTTACAATTATTTATTTTTTAGACATTTTGGAGATGAAGAACAGAATATAAAGGTTTAAGGACTGTAGATGGCAAATTAACTTGACAATGATGTACATGAGGTCAAGCCACTCTTGTGTCCTAATCATTGTCCAGTTTTTATACGTTGTAGCTGTGATTGATGGTTGCAATAGCCTTTAAGTAAGTGTCCTTAATGAGATAATTGTACATCCCTGATGTAAAAATTGCTTCTTTTTTTTATTAAGAAACCTCTTTCTCCTATCTCCTCGGCGCAAAACTGACATTTTCACGCAATTATATTTTTCTCACTTTTTGAATAACTGTGCAGAATTAAGAATCTGTTTTAAACAAATAAATTTTTCATTCATCAAACCACAAATAACTGAATGGACTTGCTAGAACAGTCAGCCAGATGCATTACCTTTTTTCTTTTTCTTTTTTGTTTCGTTTTTCATTAGATTCTAACTAAAGGCAATAGTGTATGAGCTTATCAGTGGTTTATTAGTTTCAACCTACACCTTTATTTTATAAAATATTCATTGTGTCTTGGCTTTAAACAAGAATGTCTTATTTAAAGTCATGTCTTAGACATATGTATAAATTGTTATTAGCATTGTAATCAAATGAATTTCTTTTTTAACACACTTTACATAGACAAATTTACATTTTATTTCTACACTAGCCTTTTGCACAGCCAATCGGCTGCTGTTTCTGATTCTACAGTAAGAACTAAGGATCTTTTCAGTACTATCTGCTCATTTTCATGTAAATATACTTTTCTTGGATCAATGAGGTAGTCTTCACAAGGTGGCATAACAAAGTTCAGCCAATTATGTAGCATCATTGTTTCCATTTAACGCTTTCACTACCAAGATTGAATATACTTGATCCTCAAAGCACCTGCTGGTGCCCTAATATTGAGTATACTCGATTTGATGTAATCCTGGAGCAATTCAAAAGAACTTTGCTATTGCATACAAAATTTGTTTGCAATTCGGCTCTAATGTAGCCCATACTTTTAATTACTGCATGCTTTACACCCAAGCTGCTAAAACAGATTGAACAGACAGGACTCTTGCCTAAAAAACAGATCTACAGCTGGTTCTGCAGGAAGCCGTGCTGCAGTAGCGCTATTGGCTAACAGATGGCGCGGTCCGCCTACAACAGTAACGAATGCATTGGGGGAAATTTCCAACTAGTTATTACTGTATAATGTATGAAAAGGAATTTTCCAAAACCAACCACTAGTTCCTGGCAGTGGTTTTATGGAAAATCCACTGGCAGTAAAGGGGTTAATGTCAGGTGACTAGCAACCAATGGGCACCTGAATCCCAGAATGGTTACATTATTATATCTAGTAAATGCTAGATATAATACAACTTTGAACAACTTTGCAGCATTTGTTTCTCATCATTCTCCACTGCTGAAAAGCAAACTTCCATGAATGGCTAGTTTTAAATTTCTTTCTTTGCTATTATTTTATTGGCGACTTCTATTTGATCCCTAATTCTTATTACACAGATTTACATCATTCTGGACTGGTGCTCTGTTACGGTGTATAGTTGTTGTTTTCATCAGATAGAAGCTCCCCTTTGAACCCTTGTGGAGAAACATACATGTTTTAATGACTACGTATTGTCGGTTCAATATGTGAGTTCCATATTATATCTACATTTTACATTGTTTTCTTGTTACAGTCTTGTTGCATTAGTCCTTTTACATATTAAATGCAATTTCCTGTCTAACCCTAAGAATATATTAAAGTAACTTCATATTGACAATTATTGTTTTAATTAACATATTTAAATGGCTCATTTAACACAAATGTTTTCTTTCCATTTAACAAAGTCTCCATAAAGGAAGTAAAGATTTTCGCCTCAAGGAGTAGCTTCAAAGAGTGCCAAATCCTTAACTTTTTATCCCTTAAGGGGTTAAGAGCTAAGCCATGAATGAAAGGTAGCTAGCTCTCTCTGATGAAGCTTCTTGTGCCAGCATCGTACAATCAGTAGTTATTTATAACTTGTCTCGCGTGCGTTTCATATAACCAATAGTTTTAAAAATTGAATGATCCAGCAGATTTCGACACAGCTGAGATATGGTTATGGAGATATGGTTCTCATACTTTGCTGTATTTTTCTTCCACATCTTACCTTTGCAGGCAGAAAACTTGATCAAAAATGTTTCCTTTCTAAAAGTGTAATTTTTGGCTAGTATTACTCAACCTCAGATCTGCAGATACATAGTTGTGTTATACTATGCCTGAATATGAGAACAAGAGAGAAGCTATTTCTGTTTCAAATAATGAGCAAATGCACCTTTTTCTGCCTCAGGACTCCATACACAATTTAGCCAGAAAGCCAGGGCAGATCATGATTTAGCTTTTGACATCTCCTGCCTCCAGGCCAAGAGAGACTAATACAGATTTCTGTGTGCTCACAGTGGAAAAAAAGTGAGAAAGAATGCCTTTATTGACTAAATGATAAAGAGGTTTGTAATGATAAATAACAGTCATTTTATTGTGGAATTCCCTGAAATTAGGTCTTCCATTGGGTCCAACAGAGACCGACAAGGAGGACCAGTTCCCTCAGGACTTGACCATGTTAACTCCTGACCTTCATAGACACGAATAGCTTTCACAACGCTTAGATTCTATTGTGTTAAATGTAAAAGAAACAGTTCTGGGCAGTGACCACTGCTTACAAACGGACACATAGCCGAAGGATTCCCTCTACCTATGTTTCATGGTGGTGTTTGCACCAGTATGTAGTCATATAAATAAATATTCCATATTATAGAATTGCTTCTTTCCAATTTTGCTAAATTAAACCTTCGGGTAATATATTTTGGGCTCTATTCCCTAGTGAATCCTAATGGTAGCGTTCGGATGAGTATGTGTCAGCGCCAGGATAAGTGACTTTAACGCATGCCACATATTACCTTCCTAAAGCTAAACCAGTAAAAAAATCACTTAACCCACTAGTGATTGCGCTAGATTCCGTGCGCTTACTGTACTTTGCGCATGCTATACTTAACATGGGGAGCACAATCATTAAGAACATTAAGATAAGTAAGGTATTACAAAGTCCTCGCACTAATTACTGCAGGGGGATGTGCAAGGCACAATTTTAGCTACACCTGAAAGCTGATGATAAAGGATTCCACTCTTGAAAATTATTTAGCACCTTCTAAACCCCCCCAATAAATTCGACACTCACCTCTTATCTCCTGGCTGCGAGCAGAGTGAGACTGGGCACAAATAGTTCCTAGTCTCCCTCTGCGATCACGCAGGGCTAGTGACCCGGAAACGCAAATGTCTGGACGTGATACTTGCGGCAGCGCGGAAGCACTACAGCGAATATCCCAGCTGTTAGTGCTGTGTTCTGGGGCAAGGTGAGGAGCAGGCGCCTGCCCTGGAATCTCGTGTAAAATGGGGATGCTACGGGGAAGCCTTCAGGCCCATATTTTCCCTGTTGGCGTCCCCATTTTTGCGTAAACAAGGGAATAGTACCCTTTGGGCACTATTACGCTCTCAGCGTTAAAACACGGGTGCAAGGGAGTAAAAACTGCGCCTGCCGTTTTCCCCCTTGCGCCCGCGTTTTAACGCTGGATTACAGCGCTGAGCGCAGCCGGGAGCATCCACTCGTTGGAGTCCATAGGACTCCATTGAGTTCCTCTCTGCCGGTCATGTGACTGGCCGGATCTCACATTGCGAGATCCGGCCGGTCGGCGTAGTGATACGCAGGGAGAGACAGCCGGGACTTTTTCCCCCTGTCTTTCCCTGCTCCCGCCGGCCGGAGGAGGCGATCGGAGCCACGGTGAGTATTGGATCTGTTTTTTTTTTTTTTAAAGCCGGTGTTAACGGATTCTGCAGAAGCGGAATCCGTTAACACCAGGTCCTGGCTCTGGTTAACTTTGCGTTGACCAGAGCCAGGCGTTAATCAGCGCTGGGACATTGTAATACCAGCACTGATTAACACTTTGCGTTCCCCGTGTTAAGTATAGGGAGCGCAAAGTGCAGTAACCTCGCGCACCGCTGCGCAAGGTACCAAACGCAAAAGGGTTTTTTAACCCGTTTGGATTGTAATATGCGGTAATTACCGCGGCAAACATTAATGCTCATGCAAGTGAGCATTAACGTTTGCGTTAACATTGTAATAGGGCCCTTTGTCTTTTATTGCCAACTATCAACAATGGTTCACAAAATAAATGTCCATATTAATGTCGCAACCCTAATCAATGAATCACTGGCGACAGGATACATACCCAAACTCTGGAAGACTGCGAGGTGGTACCTATCCATAAAAGTGGTGACAACTACCATCTGATATCATTGCTCCCTGTAATGTCCAAAATTTTGGAAAAATGTGTCTACACACAATTGCGTGATTATTATCAATATTGGGACTATTTAACCCCAGAGCAATCAGGCTTTCGCCCAAATCACTCAAATACAACCACCCTTTTAAAAGTTTGCAATGATATCCAAGCTGGCATGGGACAAGGAGACCTAACTGGAGCCATCTTCCTTGATTTTGTCAAGGCCGTTGACACAGTAGACCATGGCATCCTATTACAAAAATGTAAAAACTCAGGTATTGGTGATCGCACGCTAACCTGGTTTCAATCGTATGTGTCTGACCGAGCGCAATATGTGTCCATTTCTGGCCGCTCCTCCCTCCCCCTCCCAGTCACATGCGGTGTACCCCAAGGCTCGATACTCGGCCTCCTGCTATTCATGATATTCATAAATGATCTGCCCAATGTCTGCAAGCCTCAACTTTATTAGTCATTTCAGATTTCGTATCGATTCGTTACTTCATTTTTATTCGTTATTTTATTTTTATTAGTTCAGAATGTGAAATGGATGAATTAATTACTTAGATTAGGGTAAATAAAAAGGATACATAATACCCCGTCGTTGGTGCTGAAACCTATTCAGCACCATGAACAGTAACTCTGTGGGGCTTTGGAGCCACATGGGCTGCTGTCCTTGGTGCTGAATAGGTTTCAGAACCAAGCACAGTCATCGCCGAATGCAGCCAGGCTGAAGGAAAGAACAAAAAAGTCTGCGTTCGGCAAAGAAAAAAAGCCTCGTTGTTTGAAATAATTAGTAATCCAAACATTTCTCATCAAAAAAATCCGAATAATATCTGAAAAAAAATCAAAAAATAAATAAATAAAGAGACTTTTTGCTGCAAGTGAAAAGAATAAACGGTTTAAGAAATATTTCAGAAAAACAGGGAAATTTTTTACTATGAAACAAATGGGATTCGCCTGTTTAAACCTGTCGAACAAACCACTGAAAATCAGGCATTTCACTGACATTTCGGTGCTGTTCGGTGCTCTCTGAATAGACTAACCTGGCATTACTGTTCTATGGGGATTGAATTTCACTGCCGCTGAAGACCGTAGAATTGCTCTGAACGACACCATGGCTCTGTCCATGGCCTGTGGTACTGAATACAACATATTCAGCACCTTGGCCAATGGACAGGGACGCGGTGCCAAGTCTAAGTGAAATGGTATAGCGAATTAATCTGTACAAACAAAATCAATTCGTTAATACCATTTTTTTTTCATTCCGTGTCGGTCAGAATTTATTCATTTTCGTTCCATTTCTAACGGTTTCGGACGGAACCGATTTGTATTTCAGAAGCACTTCAGAAATACAAATCAGAAAATTTCGTCTGAATTTTGATTCAGACCGAAACAAATTGCACATCTCTAGAATTGCGATATGAGTTATCAAGAATTGAGTAGCAAAAATGGGAAACAGAGGAATTTCCTGGGACAAAGAAAAAGAAACGCATCAAATTTTATACTTAGCTAGCCACGATCCGAATGATGGTAGCTATGTGCAATCCTTCAGATATTTTCTTGCAAAACCGCATTTTTGCAGCCTTCCAGCACTAATCCTGAATGTGCATGCTGCCACTTAGTAAACCCTGGTTGTTTGTAACTAATGTATCCCCTGCATTACCACAGCAAGTATAGGGGTGCCATGTCTTGCTGGGTATTTGCTTATTTTTTGTGATACAGCAGGGACGGGTTGGAAATTTTGTTTTCCCTACATATGTTAGCCTCGTCTACTGTATCTTCTATGCTATACATAGCACACCCTTTAGATGCTTCTTTGTATCTTTCCTATGTACAACGGACCCTTGAAGGCCGGTTCCTATTTCCTCTTGCTAGACCAATTGTCTTGTTATTGGGGTGCTATACTGAATTTTATAATACTTTTCTAAGTGTACTGCAAGGATTTAAATCCTTATAATTTTGTCTTTTTTTGTTTAATAGATCCTTGGATCTTTTTATCAACTTTGTCAATAAAAGTTAAGTTTTATTCCACCATTATTTTTCTCCACCTCCCATTGGTCCCTGTGGCCATTTACTCACCATTTAGACCAAGAGAACACTTTTTTCTGTCCGAAATGGCTCTTGATACTGGTCTTATTTCCATCTGGGCTTTGCTATTTATTTTCATATTTTGTTTTGTTTTACATCTCATCTACTGTTTGATGAAAGTTTCCAGAAACAGCTTGTGCAGAATGATATAGACATTTGGCCGGAAAGGTACTCTTAGTTTTCTTTGTATGTTAATATTAGTCCACGTCCATCACTAAGTGAACTCTATTTCTTTAAATTTCTTGAGCCAGAAGCTCTAAGACCAATTGCATAGTAAAGTTTTCTCGATGCATAGCTATAGTTGACCTTACTCAATACGGGCACTTGGGGCAGTGCCTTACAAGTACTTTTTGCAATAACAATAAAAGCACAGTGTCACCAAAAAACAGAGTTATATTCAGGATTACTTGTAAACAGGATGCATCACTGGTGTTGTTTACATGGTGTGATACCTGGATTATATGCAAATATAATGCAGCTCTGGTGGTGGCTTACATACAATGCGATATCTGTTTTACATGTGAATATGATACACTATCAGTGATTTAAGGGTTTATTTACAAAGTACCACAATTATGGTGAATTCACTTTTTAGTGAATGGTCACCATATTTTGTCGAATTTGGAGTCAACGAAGCAGGTAATGTTCGATGGTGAAAACCATCGAATTGTGCTGAAAAGCGGCAAATTGTACTGAATTAGCATCGGTGTATTTCGCCGAACTGCAAAAAAAAGAAGTCTCTTAATAGGAGTTTCAATCAATGAAGATGTGTCTAAATAATAAAAAAGTTCTTTAAAAAATAATAAATATGTCTGTTGCAAAATAAAACAAAAAAGTCTCTTTAAAAAATTAAAAGACAAAAATGTCATCTAAAAAACACAAAAAGGTCTTTTAAAAAATAAAATAAAAAAGTTTTTTGTAAAAAATAAAAAGAATAAACAGTCTTTAAAATAAAATTAAAAGAGATATAGTGTAATTTTTTTACATTGCAACCTTTCCCTTATTTTAAACCTGACGAAAGGAAACACCGAAAATCAGGGCATTTCACCAGAAATTCGGTGCAATTTGGCATTCTGTGAATAGAAGGCACAATAGCCTTCTTGTGGGACAATTTTGGTTTCAACGAATGTCACCAAGTTACACCATCAGGGTAATTCAAAGAGAATCGAAAAGTCACCGCACGTTCGGTGACTTGTCGTTCTCTTCATTTCGGTTCGTTTTGCAGATCCCATTTTGGGGACCCTGCGGTGTATTAAGCAAACACCACAGGGCCCCCGAATTGCAGGGAAATGCGATCGCAAACCCAACTAAAACTAACCGCAAAACCCAGCGAATGCACGCCGAAAACCCACAAAAACGCCGGCAAAAACACAAGCAGGAGCTGATCACACGCAGCACAGCCGCCGGAAAAAGCCAACACCGCAGACGAAGGCAGTGAATAAATTAGAAAAACAGTTTGCTTGAATGTTTGAAAAATGGAACGCTGTTTGCAAAGAAACTACTGAGCGAAAATGTCTGAAATTTACATATGAGGTCCAGGGAATGATAATAAAAAGGGCTGTTACAGAAAAAATAAGTAAACTTAAAAAAATCTGAATTTATTTTAAAAAAAAAAATCCAGAAAAATGCTTAAAAGATCCTAGAAAATCTATAATTAAAGAGACTCTTTACTGCAGAATTTTATAATGAATGGTTTATTAGATATTGAATTAAAACGAGAATATTTTTAACATTGAAGCCTATGGGATTCGCCTGAATAAACCTGCCGAATTAAACCACCGAATGGCAGGGCATTTTGGGAACCTTTCACTGCTGGTTAGTGCTCTCTGAATAGCCGATGCATTGCTTTTTTATGGGGATCTCACTGCCCTCGAACAGGCACTGAACAGGCACCGTATGTGCAGGCAATTCTCCAGGATTTGGCGTATTGCCTGCTCTCTGGATAGCCAAATGGCCAAGGAAGGTAACCGAATGCTGATTTTCAGCATTCGGTTACCTTTCTCCAGCCATTCGGATCTCTTGGGATAACCCTGCATATTTCGCTATTTGGTGAATTGACAGCTTAGCGAATAAACATACTGACCCGAAATTGCACTGAATGGTGAAATTCACCGTTCAGTGCAATTCGTTGCCAATTCGGAGGTTAGAGAACAATCCTTTCAGTTGTAAACAATTTAATTTGTTCATCTATACAAATTTGAGCAATATATGACCATTTAACAAGATATGGCATTGACCTGAGTGAAATGATTGTCAGGCATTGCTCTATCTCATGTGTGAAGGTAATTTACCTTATAGTGTCTGTCTAGGATTACATTTCTAATTTTTAGTTATTTGCAGCTGAGGAAATAATGCATCCTGAAATTCTTAAGATATATGACTTCCATGCACTCTATTAATTAAATGGACACTCTATGTAACATGGCCATTTAACTTAATTTATGTGGCCGCTTAGAGTGTAAGCTCTTGAGCAGTGTTCTCTTCTCCCATTGTTCACAGCAGTGGTGGCTTTTGACATTTCAAGTTGGTGGGGTGCCAGACTGGAAACATGAATGTTTTTAATCATGAATAGGAAAATGTCTATTTGGCACTACTACCTCCAAAATATGTTGACGATCCCATATATAGGGAATAAACCTTATAGATATATTCCTATTAATGAGGCAAATAAAATGGCCATAAATTAACTGAATACAAGTGTAATACAGACTTTAGCCACAAATTATTTAGTATGAAAAATTTAAAAGTGAAAAAAAAGATTTTATTATTATTTTCTAAAAATAAAAACTGAATGCTAATCTCACCCATTTTATATTAAATAACTCAATATACAAAACTTCAGTGTATGAGAAAAAAAAAACATTTTTACTATTGCACATTTATTTTTTATTTATTTGATTTGATTATTTATTTTTTTAGGTAGCACATTAACTCTTTGCAGTCTAAGAAACTTTTACTTATAGGGCTATTCAGAGAGAGGTGAAACCCCTGAGAATAACGAGAATTGAAAATTCTAGGTCAAAATAGTCAAACCAGAAAAATTCTCTCATTTATCTCACTTTCCAAATTGGCTATTTGGTCTAGATTGTTCATTCTCCTGCCAGTTCTCAAGGTTTTCACCTCTCTCTGAATAGCCCTGTATGTGTCAGTAGGTCTTATTTAATTTTCAAAAAAAGCCACATACTTTTAAATTTTATATAACAGTTACAATTACTATTCTAAAACCTTACATTATGTTAGTCTTTATATTTTCTCATTGTATGAAACTTTTTAACCCCTTCACTGCCGAGCCATTTCATCTCTGTATGCCAAGCTCATTTTTACAGTTTTGTGCTCATCATGTTAAAAACACAATTTGAAGTCATATTTTATTGTACAACCCAGACACATTATATCCTTTTTAGAGTAGACTCCGCAGATTCATGATATATCATTATTATATGTATATGTCATGTCCTGTCAGAATGCTATAACAAATTGTTTTTTCCCAGTTAAAACAATGTGGCATAATTTTAGATACTCCGTTGTAATTGTTCCACAAAAAACTTTAAGTAATTAAGGCTAGGGTCAGACTGAGGCAGTGCGAACGCGCGTTCTGGCGCACATAATCACGGCCGCACTAGCAGCAGATGCCGGGCAATGACAGCCAATATACGAAGTACGGTCGCACAAAAGTCCGGCCGCGCAACGCAAGTGGAAAATGAACGCATTTTTTCGAGAACGTTAAACCGCTGGTACTGACGTACAGAGTGCGCTGCGGCCGCATAGCAGCGTGTGTGCGTGATTAGGAGATGTCAGACGCTGCTAGTGTGCGGCCAACATAACGTTCAAACAGCCGGATTTCCCTAGACTTCTTTTCACCCCATCGTCATGAAATACGTCCAGAATTGCGCATCGTCTGACCACTTAAGCGTATTCCGTGAAAAAATGCGTGCGCACGCATCGACGTACATTTTGACGGTGGCCGCAGAAAATGCGCTCATCTGTCCCTAGCCTAAGTCAAACTTAATTATTAGACATAAGGGTTACCTTTCTCTATCAAATTATGTTTTTATGGCATCCAACAACTTCCTCATTTTATTGGAACGTACTAGATTTTTTTAATAAAAGCTATTCATAATGACACATTTGCCTTTGACCTTTATACAGTAGTTATTGTATAAATCTTTTTTCATAACTGTCAGATATGTTTTTACAGTATAACTATGCTAAGATCCTAACTATAACAGCAAAACAGCTTCATAAAATGTGACTTTTATTTAATCATTAATTATAATTAAAAATATACATGAACACATATAGTCATGCACTATAAAGTGTATTCGAAGACATTAAATACCCAGTGAAGTGATTTCGTAAATACAGTAGCCTAAAGGTTTATAATAAAATAGCACTACTTAGAAAGCAAAATTCTTCTGACATATAGCTAATGACATATTGTAAATAAATACACGATCGTACATATTTCGCAATATATTCAGAGACTTTTTCCACAAATAAATGTAGTCTATAAAATGTAAACATGCCGAAATGAAAGAAAGAGTTTTTGGTTGGCCTAGTTACCATTTTGAGTGACATACACTTCAATCCATTAAATTGTATCTTGTGGACATAGGATAAAAGTGTGATAAAGCAACTATGGGTATATAAAAAGTGCAGTAACATAAACTGAAAAATGGTCATGGTTAGTCAAAGTTTATTATTTAATAAATACAACATTTCATTAAATGGAAAGAAAGAAAAGTGTAAAAAAAATTAAGATTTTATTTACTCCTTTTAAATTGTTTTAATCTGAATTCATATTAAAGTGATATCAATATATATGCATAGTAATATAGCAGATATTTTCTTTGGGCTATTTTTCTATTTTATTAACTAGTATTATATCATAATTTTAAAAATATTTTTACTATAAATTATAATACAGTATTATAGTTTCGTATTTTTTAATATAGCAATATTCTTAAATATTTTTTTGGATGGGGTTCAGGACCAAGTGGGTTTATGGAAAGTGACTTTCCATGACCCAGACAATAAATATAGACAGAGGTGTCACTGTGCTTATGTACACTGCAGTGATGTGCGGTGAGGTCAGTGACTGGTGAGGCACTGACTAGTGTCAGAGCCAGATATACCCAGGTTACGTAGGTTCAGTGCTCCCCAGGAACTGGCTGCTGGCAGTGCTCCCCAGGATCTGGCTGTTCAGTGCTCCCCAGGAACTGGCTGCTGTCATAATACCAGCAGTGTGTCATATACATTCGAGTGTACCATAATACCAGAGTGCCAGCAGTGTGCCATAATACCAGTGTGCCATATACATTCCAGTGTGCCATAATATCAGAGTGCCAGCAGTGTGGCATAATACCAGTGTGCCATAATACCAGTGTGCCATAATACCAGTGTGCCATATACATTCCAGTGTGCCATATACATACCAGTGTTCCATAATACTGCTGTGTCAAGACTTCCCATAATCTTTGCTGATCTCCAGGATGTGCCTTCAGGCACACAGCCCCGTGGCAGGCCCCCATGACCAACGAGGACAGTCACAGGACTGTCCTGTGTCAACCAATCCATGAGAGGCTCTGCCTCCCATGTGTGCATTTTTTAATAAAAATTAAGTGGCTTGAGACCAATGGTGCTTTCCCATTGGCTCAAGAAATTCAATTGCTCTCTTTCTCTCCTTCACCCCCCTTTCCCGCACTTCCCCTCTCTCTCCCTCCCCTCTCTCTCCCACACTCCCCGTTCTCTCTCCAACTCTCCCATCTCTCTCTCCCCTCACTCCCCCATTCTCCCCCTTTCTCTCTCTCACTCTGCCCGGCTCTCCCCTTTCTCTCTCTCACTGTCTCCCTTCCTCTCATTCTACCCCTTTCTCTCTTTCAATTTTTTCCCTTTTTCACTCCCTCACTCTCCCTCTCTCTCTCTACCTCACTCCACCTTTCTCTACCTCCATCTCCCTCTTCTCTCCAGTCTTTCTCACTCTCTCCCTTTTTATCCCCTTTCAGTCTTTTCTCTCCTTCCCCTCTCCCCCTCCCTCCCTTTCATGCCTATATGTGTACAGTGAGTGTGTACATTGTGAGGAAGTTTGGGGTTAAAGGGGTTTATTTGTGGATATAAGGAGCTGATTTTGGGATTAACCCCTTCACTGCAGAAGACATGTGGGGAACGTCATGGGAATCCCTTAGAAGGGTATTCTGGCAGAATGATCACCACCAGGTTCCACGCTGATCTGACTTCTTTGAAATCAGACCCCGCTTTATACCTCTTCCCAGCGCACTGGCGTCATTGTGACGGGCGCAATGACATCAGTTTCAGGTGTGTCCCGAAGCAAAGCTGGAAGAGAGCTTGAACGACAACTCTTCCTCCCGATCGGGAGGAGATATTTGTAAAAGAGATCAGTGCTGGAAAGGTCATAGTGTGACCTTTCCAGCGCTGTCTATCTTTAACCCCTGAGGTGCCGGTTTGCTATCAATATATGAGAATGAGCATCTGTGTGTGTCTGTGACTTTGTTTACAAAGCATATATCTGTATATAAGATGCCTCTCTTGGTATTATTATTATTATTATTATTCTTTATTTATAAAGCGCCAGCATATTCCGCAGCGCTGTACAATAAGCACAGTATAGACAGGGTTACAATACATTGAACAACATTTGACAAACAGTACAGGAGGAGATGAGGGCCCTATTCCCGTAGGAACTCACAATCTAGGAGGGTTGGGGTTGGAAACAGGAGGAGAGGAATGTAAGGTGAGAGTGATTGATGATTGTGTCAGTGAGTTGGGTGGTAGGCTTCCCTAAATAGGAATGTTTTAAGGGAGCGTTTGAAGGAAGAGAAGTTAGGGGAAGTCTGACGGTATAAGGCATATCCTTGTATACAAACACAAGCCAATACACGCAAAAACATACACACAGGGTTATTCAGAGAAAGGTGAAAACCAGGAGAATTGGCAGGAGAAGAGAACAATCTAGACAAAATAGCCAAATTGGAAAGTGAGATAAATGGGAGAATTTTTTTGTTTTTTGCTATTTTGACCTAAAATTTTCACTTTTCCAGTCATTCTCCTGAGTTTGACCTTTCTTTGAATAGACCTGATAGTTTGTGTGAGTGTATCACAGAGGTCTACAGTGATAAAACTCACAATCATATACTTGCACAGATATTAGTTTTCAAGAAGTGGTTTTAAAACGTTAATATGGGTAGAACCAAAACAAAGGGGCATGGTCAGACGCCCTGCCCAGCTTGAGACATCACTAGTCGCAAATGGCTTTGAAGTCATGTTTTATTGTAGGACCCAGACAAATGATATATTCTTATTTTCAGCAGATTCGGCAGATTCATAATATATCATTATTATATGTATCTGTAATGTCCTGTTAGAATGCTATAACAAAAAATGCAAATTTCCATTCAGATTTCAATCATTTACAGCTTCTAAAATATTCACATTTTATCATCCAAACCTTTGTGATTATAAATTCTATGGGGTATTCTTGTTTTAAAAAATAGAAATGAAACCCTGTTACTACATTTTTCTGAGAAAATACCCAATTTTTACTAACACTGGAAAAAAAAATTTGCTTGCATTTTGGCATTTTGTGTTTTATGAGTAATATAAACATCGTATAAAACAGACTGTAACCTGTCCAAAGGACTCCTGCTGTCCTCACAGAGGTAAAGCGGCTTGTGTGTTAGATGGACCAATGAGTAATAACGCTTTGTGTCATCACCTTCAGATTTGGTCCCGGTATGGGAAATGAAAAGGTGAGTTAGGGCAGTAGCATTGTTTGCTTTATAAGTAAAAGCACATAATGCCACCCCCGTACAAATGATAAATAAAGGAAAAATTTGCATTTAATATTCTTTTCCTTTTTTTTCTATTTTTACACATATCATGGTTATTTTTGGTATCGTTGGAAAGGCCAGACTCTGACCTTTCCAATGACACCTCACATGACTTTGTGCGGTTTAAAAATCAGAGACGCAAGGTTTCAAAGTACCCCTTGCTGTCAATGTGTTTTTGGAATCGTAAGAGTTTAACTCAGTACAAGATAAACAATACGTCAATAATCTGTACCAATGGGTTAACCATACATTAGGTTACTCGCTGTAAAGCTAACCGTCAGGAAAATCCTTAGAGACGATCATAAATTAAAATATCTCTTATCTAGTTGATAGATCTGAGATTAGGTCATTATCATATCAGTTGAATTTATATCAAGCATATATCACTCACAATCAGTCATGTGCAAGAAGTTTTGTATGTTATTGCAGCAACAGTTCAGAGTTTGTATATATATCTGAGCTTAAAACATGCACTGAACAGTTCATTAATTGCGTCTCACAATTACCAAATTTTCACTGGAATAATATGGTGCTACAGTGGCAAGAAAAAGTATGTGAACCCTTTGGGATTACGTGGAGTTTTGCATGAATTGGTCATAAAATGTGCTCTGATCTTCATCTAAGTCATAACAATTTGAAAAACACAGTCTGCTTAAAATAATACCACACAAACATTATATGTTTTCATGTTTTTATTGAACAGAACATGTAAACATTCACAGTGCAGGGTGGAAAAAGTATGTGAACCTTTGGACTTAATAACTGGTTGACCCTCCTTTGGCAGCAATAACCTCAACCAAACATTTCCTGTAGTTGCAGATCAGACCTGCACAACGATCTCGAGTAATTTTGGACCACTCCTCTTCACAAAACTGTTTCAGTGTAGCAATATTCTTGGGATGTCTGGTGTGAATCGCTCTCTTAAGGTCATGCCACAGCATTTCAATTGGGTTGAGGTCAGAACTCTGACTGGGCCACTCCAGAAGGCGTATTTTGTTTTGTTGAAGCCATTCTTTTGTTGAATTACTTGTATGCTTTGGGTCATTGTCCTGTTGCATCACCCATCCTCTGCAGAGCTTCAGTTGGCGGACAGATGGTCTTACGTTTTCCTGCAAAATGTCATGATAAACTCTGGAATTCATTTTTCCATCAATGACAACAATCCGTCCAGGCCCTGAGGCAGCAAAGCAGCCCCAAACCATGATGCTCCCTCCGCCATGTTTTACAGTGGGGATGAGGTTTTGAGGTTGGTGTGCTGTGCCTTTTTTTCTCCACACATAGTGTTGTGTGTTTTTTCCAAACAACTCAATTTTGGTTTCATATGTCCACAGAATATTTTTCCAGTAGTGCTGTGGAACATCCAGGTGCTCTTTTGCAAATTTCAAACGTGCTGCAATATTCTTTTTGGACAGCAATGGCTTCCTCCGTGGTGTCCTCCCATGTACTCCATTCTTGCTTTTTGTTTTTTTTTAAATTGAATTTTTTTTATTAATTTTCAAAGTCAGGTACATACACATTGTATGGGGAATAATTACCCCTCAAAAGAAAATATGACAGAACAATAAAAGGAGAACATCAGTTGTTTTCAAATGAGAATCCAAATAGTTGAACATAAGTCCTGAACTGTGAGGCAGCTTAAACCAATACATTAAAAGAGAACGTACAAATATCAACTAAAAATAAACAAAATAAAATAAAAATAGAAATAAGGAACATGACAAAAAAAACTCATAACAACATCAAACTTTGTCGCCTCTAACCATACGTGCATAGTATTCATCAGTTGGTAAAGAAAACAGAGAATTATCCTTCCACACTACCTAGACAGTCTGTACTGCCAGCCCTTACTTTGTTGCGGAATCAGTTAGGTTAGAGACCAGATGTGTGTCCCATAAAGACCAAAATGTTTTGGTAGGAGGGAGGGCCCCAGAAACTGTATGGGACATCCCTTCTAAAAGATGGAATTCTTTGAGGCGGTCCGTAATCAGCTTTATCGTTGGTACTAATGTAGATTTCCATCTAGCGGCCATAAGGAGGGATGTAATTGATAGAATATGTGCTAACATTTGTATCTGAAACCGGGAGAGGGATTTGGGGAAGAACTGCAATAATAAAATTTCCGGGAGAGGGTCTATGTTGCTGCCTAAAACAGTGGAACTTAAGGCGGCCACCTTCCTCCACCATGTTGTCACCAAGGGACACGTCCGCCAAATATGATAGTATGTCCCTTTCGACAATCAGCAACGCCAGCAGGTGGCGGAGGTCCCCTTGAACACATGACTTTCCCTGTCTGGGGTGAGGTACCACCTATACAGCAGTTTTTTCCGGGCCTCCCAAAATGAAGCGCAACGAAATTTACTTCTATCCCACTTAAAATTGTCCCCCCATTCCTCCCCGGAGAATTCTCTGGCCAGGACTATTTCCCACGCCGTTTGGAAGCCCCATTTCCCTTTGGGTGTTGACATTAGTAAGGTTCCATAACATTTTGATATGAGTTTCTTCCTGTCCAAAAATTGAGAACAAGTAGTCTCAAATTGGGTTAGAAGGGGGCGATTATCCTGGAACTGCCCACCTAGACCCCAGCTAGCCAATTTAGATTGCAACTGTCTATACGATAGCCATA
This sequence comes from Leptobrachium leishanense, assembly GCA_009667805.1. Taxonomy (NCBI): domain Eukaryota; kingdom Metazoa; phylum Chordata; class Amphibia; order Anura; family Megophryidae; genus Leptobrachium; species Leptobrachium leishanense. The sequence goes on from CM019067.1 coordinate 146,558,037, forward strand.
AATTCTGGGGAATCGAGTGTTTATCTTGGATTTATGAGAAAGAGCAGAACCCCTCCTGATTAAATAGTTGATGTATCTTAGTTACTGAGTGTGCGTGCCACCGCCACGGATCGAAGTCCGCGATGAGGTGGCAGAACACTGTTATAGGAGCTCCTAATGCTATAGGATGATATTGAATAAGATCGGAAATATTACGATCCCATTCCAGTCGCAGCAGCCCCGCCAGAGGGAGGAGGATCGGCAATCTGGGGCGCATTGCCTTTGGAATCCATAGGACCGTCGCGGGCGCATATGGAAGAAACTACATGGATATGAATCTCGTCCACTGGGGTCCCTGATGGCTCCCTATTAATAGTTGAGCTGAGGTTAAAATAGAGGCTTTATAGTACAATAAAATATTGGGCACTCCCATCCCCCCACATTCCAGAGATTGATGCAGAAGAGCCGCCTTCACTCTTGGCTTCCTGCCTCGCCAAATAAACCTGGAAAGCATAACTTGTATTGATTGAAAGTAGCTCCTAGGCATTGAGAGGGGGAGGGCACGAAATAGATATAGCAGTTTCGGAAGGAGAGACATTTTTACCGCAGCCATACGCCCCGTCCAAGACACTTCAAACTTAGACCAATTATTGCATAAATTTCTGACCACCCCCAGCATAGGTTTATAATTATAAGTGAAGAGGTCAGCCTTAGAAAAAGCCACTTTAATCCCAAGGTAGGTAACGTAGGAAGTCCTCCAGTCATAAGGATATTTATGTTTCAGGGGTCTCAGAGTGTCAATGGGAATTGCATATGTCAAAGCCTGTGATTTAGCAAAGTTGATCTTCTGGAAAGATGCCCTACTGTAACTGTCAAGTATCTCATGAAGGGCTGGCAGTGATGAGACAGGATCAGTGATTGTCAGGAGTATGTCGTCTGCGAAAAGGCTCACTTTGCTCTGTGTCGGCCTAATGTTCACCCCCTGCACTTCCGAGGATTGGCGAATGGCCTGGGCCAAAGGTTCCAAAACCAGGGCGTACAATAGGGGAGATAGGGGACATCCCTGTCGTGTCCCGTTCGATATCGTTATGGGAGGGGACGTGAAGCCGGCGTTTAAGACCTTTGCCGTTGGATCCATGTACAGTCCCCTTATTGCCAGTATGAATGGGTCAGGGAAGTTAAATTTTAGCAATACATGATGGAGGAATAACCAGTTCACTCGGTCAAACGCTTTTTCAGCATCTAAAGATAATAACAGAGAGGGTTGAGATGACTGCACGACGTGATCCAAAAGCGTCAGTACTTTTAAGGTGTTATCTGGACCCTGCCTATTTTTGACAAAGCCTACCTGGTCCTCTGCCACCAGCAGGGGCAAAATGTCAGCAAGTCTGTTCGCTATTATTTTAGCGTACATCTTGGTGTCCACATTAAGCAGAGAGATCGGGCGGTATTGAGAGCAGTGGGGTGAGGGAGTTTGTGTTTTAGGGAGAGTGACTATATGCGCTGAAAGCCATTCCCTGGGCGGCTGACCTGTTTCAAAAATGGATTGAAAAAACTGTAGCATATGTGATTGGAGATCAGGGAAACTTTTATAATACTTAGACGTAAACCCATCAGGGCTCGGAGCCTTGCCATTAGGTAACCCTTTTAACGCGGTATTAAATTCTAGCAAAGATAAAGGCTGAGCCATAGTGTTGCAGAGATCCTCCGACAGCTGTGGTAGGTGTAAATCTTGTAAAAATGGGAAAATATCGGGAAGGGAGGGTTGATGCACATCTGGTGCCCCTCTTAGATTATACAGGGAGGAATAATATTCTGCGAAGCAGTCAGCTATTTGTTTCGGTTGATGCTTGGGACACCCTTGACTGTCTAACACTTGCGAGATACGGGTTTTCCCTATTTTTGACCTCAATTTGTTGACTAACATCCTACTTGCTTTGTTGCTGTATATATAACATCTCGCCTTCAGTCTTCTAGCCGTCCAAGTATAGTCTAGTTTATCTAAGTCAATCAGTTGTCTACGGAGCTCAGTCACTTGGGTCAAAGTGGCAGCAGTGCGGAGTCGTCTATGAGATATATCATCTAGGGTTATTTGCCGCAATAGAGATAAACAATGTTCAGTACGCTGTCTTTTCAGTCTTGCCCCCCATTTAACCAACACTCCCCTCACCACTGCTTTGTGAGCCTGCCATAAAACACCTTCCGAAACCTCCCCCGAGGAATTCTCCCTGAACTAATCCACAATAACCCATTGCACCTCCTCCCTAACCTCGGGGCGGGACAACAATGACTCATTTAAACGCCACGGGGCTCTACCACAAGAGTCATATTCCTCGGCTAAGCATAACATCACCGGAGCGTGATCCGACCATGCGATCTGTCCAATCGAGCAGTCCCGAATGTGAGCCAGGGCGTCTCCCCGAACAAGTACATGGTCTATCCTGGAGTAGACATTATGCACCGGAGGAAAAAAGGAGTGTCCGGTTTCTCCTGGGTGAAATAGTCGCCATGTGTCGAAGAGTTGGTGAGCAGCGAACAGGGTCGTGTGTCTGGCGTAAGCAGTCTTCAATCTACGGTTAGCATGTTGCGGCAAGTACAAAGACAAATTAAAATCTCCGCAAAGAACTAGTCTCCCCATCACGTTCTTTTGGGTTCGAGTCAACACTCGACTCAAAAAAAGGTGCTGTGCATCATTCGGGCAGTAGATGTTGACAATAGTGTATTTCACATGATTAAGGGAGCAAACCACGATAAGGTATCTGCCGTTGGGATCGACCATTTTGTGTATAAGCTGGTAAGCGATTCTGCTATGGAATAAGATCGAGACCCCTCTTGTCTTAGTAGGAGAGGTAGCATGGAGTTGTACGGAGTATTGTGGCAGATACAAGCGAGGACTGGCGGACCGTTTGAAATGAGTCTCTTGTAGGCAGACTATGTCAGGGTTTTCCGCCTTAAGGTCAGCATACAATGAATGCCTCTTGTGCGGTATATTCAGGCATTTCACGTTAAGTGAAAATTGTTTTATATTATGTCTTATTTATCGGGAGGTGTCTCTCCAATGCAGGACCCGACGCTTGAGCACCAGGCTCGCCGTCCTGTCTATCCATAGGCCAATGCATAGTGGCTGTGGGTAGGTCAATGATCGACCTGCTCCAAGTTGATACATTCCAGTATTGTTGCCGAGATCCGTATAATAAATCCAGATAAGGAAGGCGTTGATGCATAGAGTGTGGAGAGGCGACAAAAATAAAAAATAAAATTATAACAACACAAAAAACAAAAAGGGAGAAACCCGAAGTCTCCCAAATATGTACACTGGTCACATCCTCCTGAAACCGGAAAAACAGTCCAGTTTGCCCTGACTCTGCAGGGGGAGGTATGGGGGATCGATACTCTTCCGTGTCCCGAAGATCAGGAGTGAGGCCTCTGTCAGGCCCGCCTGGCCAAATAAAGTTATCCCATTATAGTTTATAACTGGATTCCCTTAGAGGCGCCCCCACGTGTGAGCCCAGACATTAAGCGGTGCGCGGGAGCAGGTACCTGTAGGCTTCATTTATTTGTGTTAACTCGGTGCCACTCCGGAGATACCTTTGTCGGGGTCGGCCGTGGTGCTTGAGGAGGTGTACTTTCACCCGTGAGGTCCCATTCTTTCATGAGCCTGAATCCTGAGGCCGCATCGTGCACCGCGTGCAAAGTTCCCATACGCCATATAAGGAGCTTGGTCGGGTAGCCACATCTGTAGGGCATTTTGTGGTTCCGTAGGATTTTGGTAACCGAGCTAAACTCCCTTCTTTTAGCCATTGTTGCTGCTGACAGGTCTGGAAAAAATAAAATGGAAGCGTAAGGGTCAGATAAGTCGCCCATCTTTCGGACTGTAGACATCAATTCCTCCTTTATTCTAAAGAAGTGCACCCGTACTAGCACATCCCGCGGCACTGTAGCTGCCAGATTTGTAGGTTTGGGGACTCTATATATGTATTCTGTCCACGCACAGCTCAGCATCCGGAGTAGAGGGCAGCAGGGTACGGAAAAGGTGTAAGGCGTATTCATGCAAGTCTTCCGACTTAACTGCTTCAGGTATTCCACGTATCCTGATGTTATTTCTCCTGGATCTATCTTCCAAATCTGCCACCTTTCTCTGCAGTAAATCTTGTGAATTCTGAAGGGCTTTGAAAGCATCTACCAGTTCGTTGTGTGCGAGACATAAATCGTCCGTTTTCGTTTCCAACTGGTCTGTGCGGTCTCCAAGGTCACTGATATCTTTATGGAGGTCTGCTAGTATGGATCTAAAATCCGCTTGCAGCGTGTTTCTAAGCTCACTTAGTAATGCACAAATCTGACCCTCTGAAGCTGGGTGTGAGGCAGCCGGGCTGATTACACTGGCGTCTTCTATCCCCTCTGTTGACTTGGGTTGATTCTGTCCCTATAGCGCCGCCATCTTGAGGCTCTCGGGCCTTCACTTTCCGGGCCGAAACGGGAGAGTCCAGGCACCTTTAAGCCTTCGGTGGTGCCATCTTTCAACGCCCGGGGTGTTAATAGGTGCCTTGGTGAATTTTACCGGGATTCCGCTGTATATTTATGCCGCAAGAGAGATATTTAGCCAGCTGGTCGACGGAGCTCCGCTCGTGCGCGTCCTCCTCACATGGCTTCCGGTCACGCCCCCCCTCTATTCTTGTTTAATGTTGTCCTTATTGTAGATGTGTCAACAAAAATGTTAGCATGTGCCAGAGATTTCTGTAAGTCTTTAGCTGACACTCTAGGATTCTTCTTTACCTGATTAAGCATTCTGCGCTGTGCTCTTGCAGTCATCTTTACAGGACGACCACGCCTAGGGAGAGTAGCAACAGTGCTGAACTTTCTCCATTTGTAGACAGTCTGTCTTACCGTGGACACATGAACATCAAGGCTTTTGGAGATACTTTTGTAACCCTTTCCAGCTTCATGCAAGTCAACAATTCTTGATCGTAGGTCTTCTGAGAGCTCTTTTCTGCGAGGCATGGTTCACATCAGGCAGTGCTTCTTGAAACTAGTAAACCCAAAACTGGTGTGTGTTTTTAAAGGGCAGGACAGCTTTCAGCAACAAATCCAATAATATCACACTGATTGGACTCAAGGTTGGCTCACTCCTGGCTCCAATTAGCTCTTGGAGAAGTCATTAGGCTAGGGGTTCACATACTTTATCCACCCTGCACTGTGAATGTTTACATGTTATGTTCAATAAACACATGAAACATATAATGTTTGTGTTGTATTATTTTAAACAGACTGTGTTTTTTAAATTGTTGTGACTTAGATGAAGATTAGAGCACATTTTATGACCAATTCATGCAAAACTCCACGTAATCCCAAAGGGTTCACATACTTTTTCTTGCCACTGTATAACACGTGGAATATTTGCATACTTCCAATATTTAACTCTGCCAGGGATTCTGTTATTTGAAGTTCGACCTGTAGAATTTTATCTAGATAGAGGTAGACTACAGCATATTATCCTGCAGATAATCACGCAGAGAAATTTAGCTATAGCTACAGAAAACAATCTAGATTGTTTAATCAATAAAGGAACAATTATATTGATTGATCTGTAGTATCAATCAATATATTTGGCTTCAATTACAACTCTGAGTTATAGATATCTGCAGATTAATTCAGAGTCATATAAAATGCTGTAACTGATTACTCATTTAAATCAATGTCCCTTCCTTTATACTTACCAATCACAGTCGCTGGCGTAGAAAGGACCTTGAGTTCAGCAGTTATATCCTCTGTGTGAACAGTGGATTAGTGAAAATTATATATATATATATATATATCTATGTTTATTATTACAGAAGCCATCTGCACATCACAGCAAATCAAGGAACTGCATCCCAGAGCCCCTGTGCTGCATTCCCCATATGCAGCAAGGAACTCTGGGTAGGATATGCAAATTAACTCTGCCTCACTTTTGTTGCATCCTATGTCTGCTATTACACAGAACCCTTTAATCACTGCCACACCATACTATGGCTTTTTTTTTAGCAGAGATCAGGTTTATGCAACTGTTCAAAGCCACTCCTAGGACAGCGCTGTTTCGGGTTTATTGGACCCTCGTAAGTACTGATTTGCCCTACGGGTCCAAGCATCCACTGCAACTGGTCATGCCTAGCTCCTAGTCATTTGCAGCAGTGTGCCGGTTTAGGTTTTTAATGGAACAATGCGTAATAACGCATTATACCATCACCTTCACACTTGCTGGCATAATGGGAAATGAGAAGGTGAGTTAGTGCAGCATCTCTGTTCACTTTATGATTGAAAAGTGATCAATAGTGCTGCACTAGAAAAAAAAAAGAAAAATAGAAATTTTATTTTTTTATTTCATTTTTACATGGAATCTGGTCATGTTTGGCATTATGGCATCAGAATCTCAGGGTCTCACGGTGAATGTTCAGAGACCCTGAGACTCTGAACATACTACCAGAAACCCTGAGATTCTTGGTGAATGTTCAAAATCTCAGGGTCTCTGTGGGAATGTTTAGAATCTCAGAGCCCCTGACTTTCCCCCTGAGTCCCCGAGATTTTTTTTGCCGCACTTTGGTGCACTTCAGAGAACTGTACATAGGAATCATTCATTTAATGGTTCTCTCTTGGACAATTTTGCTACCGCCAAAGGGCTATATTACATTCTTTACGCAAAAATCCTCGCGCAAAGCAAAAATCTTTGCGCCAAGCGTTAATTTTGAGAGTGCAAATCACCGCTGGAATTACAATCCTCGCGCCTGTTTTCTTCCGCCGATCAATTGCGCGCGCAAACAGGACACACCTAAATGCACGCGCAGTACTGTCTCGTGCAAAAATCTTTGCACACGCAGTCTTTTTTCGAGATTCAGCCAATCAGAATTAAGAACCACACCTGTCTCACGTTAACAAATTGCATCTGTAACTGTCAATCTGAGCATATATGTTGCAGCAATAATACATGCACACACAACTTCATCCATTGTATTGGTTTGGTATGATTTGAATGGGCCGCTGTGCTCTGGTGCATTTCTTTTTATGGGCTTAGATATTTGGGGTTAGCCAGGTTGTTCAAATTTGCCATTAGCACCAGCTTTTAGGAGTTGCTAAAATTATGCGCGCAAAGGACATGCGGAAATTACCGCGAAATAGATTGTAATACCATACTCGTACCAGCGCCCATTCGCATTTGCGCTCACAATGTTAAGTATAGGACGCGCAAAGTACAGTAAGCTCGCGCAGGGTTCACGCACGTTCACCTGCGGTAGACGATTGCGTGCGGTTGTTGCGCGATCTATGTAATACGGGATTCGGCGCAAATGATTTTACCCCACGCGTTAATGATTATTTGCGCCGGCGCAAACGTTTGCGTTAAGATTGTAATTTAGCCCAAAGTGTGCCAAACTGATCCAAACTGTACCGTACTTTGCTGTCAATTGGAGTGTGGTGCTGAATCTATTGGAATCAGCACGACAGGCCACTTGACAGGGAAATACAGTGCATTTCAGTACACTTCAGCGGCAGCAAAATTGCCCCATAGACAACCATTGAACTTAATGATTCCTATGTAGAAATTGCCAAAGTGCACTATATTTCACTGTCAATTTGCCTGTGATGCTGTATCCAATAGATTCAGGATTGTGCAGGTTAATTGACAGGGAAATACTTTTTTCCTGTGGCAAACGTCATAATGAATCGATTCGTTTTAACGTATTAATCTGAATCGATTAGTTAGAAAACATTTCAGTTAGTTTCAAATGTGATTTCGATGAAATCAATTCGATATTACAGAAATACATCCGAAGTACTAAGCCGGAATTTCGGACAAATTGTGATTCGTTATGAAACGAAATGCACACCTCTAGTTATTTTTCTACGGTTACCACCAAAAATAAGATCCAAAATGTCACTGTATGATCAAATAAAATATGTTTCTGAAACTTTAATGTTTTTTTTATTAGTTAGTAAATCTCCATCAATGCAATGTTTTCCTGAGTTTTACTGACTTTGATAGATAATTTTTCTTCACTTTGAATTCTACTGGGAAGCCGAGCGAATGTTCCATTTTGTTATTGTATCAATTTTTTTAGGCTAATAAATGACCCCCGATCTCCCTTCAAAATAATAATGTTCCGAGATGAAGTTGACAAGTTTCACTTATAAAGACTTAAGTTAAATTTCTTTTTAGCTGACAAATATTTAACCCTTCCATTACCAGCCGTCTTCAAAATCCGGTACAAATACTGTATCAATAAACCGAAATAGCAACAGTGGGAAAAAAAATTGTCTTTCTTCCATCTTCAGCTCCGCAAGAGAAAACATATATAATGATGTATTGTTTTAGGGAAAATGCACATAAAATGTATTGAGCAAAGTAATATTTTTCATGAAATGATATTGTATACCAGCGGTCTTAATAGGTTTCAGGGGGAATGTTAATTTTTTTTCTTGCTGCCAAAGCTCCTGTACGCTCTTTATGGTTAATCATTCATTTTTGAATTTTTATATTAAGCATTCCATATTACTTTATTGACTAAACTTTTATGCTCTTCTTCATTTTGACAGTAAAGAATGACCAGGCAATACTCTTTGAAAATTGTAGACTATTTTCCTCTGCTCTCTACTGAGCAAAGTGAATAATAGGGAGCCCTGAAGGGATTTCTAAGGTATCACTCAACAGAAAGTTTTGTGTGAGAGGCACTAGCTCATTTTATCATGGTAGGCATACTGATATGTTTGCTTTAATAAAATGTTATATTTCTACCTTTAATCTCTTGTCAAATAGCTATTAAACCCCCCAATGTACCATACAAGACATTAAAAAAAACACTTGTGATCTTGAAACTTGCCTCAGAAAATGCTAATAGCGCATGTAATTTGTGTTTTGTGAACAGGATGGAATAATTTATTGAGCGAAATGAATCTATGCTCAAAGGAAGATGCCCTTAAGTTAAGACACAGCATTTTAAACTGCTCACTCTTCCATCTAACAACTACCTATTTTTATTAACTGCGGTAAAATATGGGGCTGCTATGGATCTGGTGTATCATTATCATGTTATGTTTTCCAAGTAAAAATAATGTTCTTCAGGAGAGGAATTAAGAGCTATTGCTATATAAATGGTTTGACTTTTAACTGTCCGATGACCTGCTATTTCCTCTAGACCATTAGAATCGAACAAGCCAAAAAATACACAAAGCGTTACAACAATTTATTAATGATATTGTATTTTTTTTTAGGATAGCCCATTAATTTTAAAATTAACCATGTTTTGTAAAAGACATACAATAACTAGCTTTATTAAGGTTTATAGCCATATTAAACTAGGGAAGAGCTCTGTACATAGGTGGACTGACAACCAATGGAGCCTCCAGGCACAAGGAGATCATGGGACCCTCCTTGTACCATGCCCACAGAAGGCCACACCATTATAAACCCCACCTTTACAACGCAACACCTACATGTACCTCATTGTGCTAAAGAATTTATTCCTTCACACAATCAAAAAAATATATATTGTAACGAGTTAAGAAAATCCACCCCGGCCCACCAGCGATTTGTGGAAGCCATTGTGCCCCCTCTGGCCTTACAGATGGCCACCGCTCTGCTGTGGCAGCCATCACCAACTCATTGCAGCACAGAAGGTCGCTGTGGCACCCATGGGAAGCTGCCGATCACTTTTCAGGTTTAAAACATACTGTACATTATTGATACACTTGTACACACTGCACATTACAGAGTTCCACAGCAATAAAACTCACAGTAATGTGCGGTGTGTATGAGAGTATCTCAGAGCTCCACGGCAATAAAACTCACAGTAATGTGCGCTGTGCATGAGCGTATCATAGACCTCCACAGCACTAAAACTCACTGTAATGTGTAGTGTTTATGAACACATCACAGAGCTCCATAGGGAAAAAATCAAAACCTATTATTATATTTAATTATTTATTAAAGTAATATATATGGTGTGGCATAGCATTGATTTTAGGGTTCTGTGTAATAACAGATCCAGGATGCAAAAAAGTGAGACATGTGTCCTTTGCATATCCTACCCAGAATTTCTTGCTGCATATGGGGAATGTGGCACAGGAGCTCTGGGATGCAATTCATGGAATTGCTGTGATGTGCAAGTGGCTTCTGCAATAATAAACACACTTATTATAGTGTGGAGACTTTTTATCTCACTTTTTGTCCTCCACCACAACTGTTGTAGATACTGACTTGCCCTAGGGGTCCAAGCATCCACTGCAACTGGTCATCATGCCTAGCTCCTAGCTGATGAGAGTCCAACAAACCTGAAACAGCGCCGTCCTAGGAGTGGCTTTGACCAGTTGCATAACCTTATCTCTGCTTGAAAGCCACGGTGTGGCATAGTATTGATTTTAGGGTTCTGTGTAATAACAGATCCAAGATGCAAAAAAGTGAGACAGATATCATTTGCATATCCTACCCAGAATTCCTTGCTGCATATGGGGAATGTGGCACAGGAGCTCTGGGATGCAATTCAAGGAATTGCTGTGATGTGCAAGTGGCTTCTGCAATAATAAATATATTTATATATATTATATATATATATATATATATATACACACAAAATAAATAATAATAATATACTGTGATTATAATAAGTATAATATTGTTAAAAAAAATATAAAAATATATTTTTAAAACAGTTATATATTAATATATATATGAAAAAAATACATGAGTTAGGGCAGCGGCATTGTTAACTTTATAAGGGGGAAAAAACAATGCTGTTGCTTTTAGGATTTTTTTTATTTTATTTAACTGTATTTTTTATTTGTACATATTACTTACTCATGTTGGATATCATTGGAATGGCCAGATCCGGAGACACATTGGTCCAAAGACCCTTGAGTCTCACGTAATGGGATTTTCCTGCCAGAGGGGAACCCCAGTTTTTGACATCATTGTGCACACGCGCAATGACTCCCATGGCCTGGGGGGACAGTCCAAAAGAGAGGGCTGACATCCTTCATGTCAGTCCACTGTGGTTGAAGCCCCTCTTGGAGCTAGGTCGCTATTGAGCCGGGGCACTCCCTGTTGTGCTTGTTGCAGCATCCTCCACTCTGAGGAGGGAATCGCCATGATGCTCCACACATGTGTCTGCACTGTGGGGCAGCAAGCTAGACTCATGGGGCTCTGAACCAGGCACCTCCCCCATCTGGGTCCTTGGGTGGTGCCCGAATGCCCGATGGGTCAGATCATGCCTGGTGCTGTATTTTTATATTTGTATTAACTAACTTCAGCAGCACCCTTACAAACTACTACTCTTTAGGGTGAATAACACTCCCATATTAGATAGATAGAATTTTCAGATTATAGTATTTCCAGATAAGGGTCAGCCTAATGGGGCTACAATCTGGGCCCCTCCCCCATCTGGGCCCTCGGGTGGTGCTTGAATGCCCGATGGGTCAGATCGCGCCTGGTGCTGTATTTTGTATTTGTATAAACTAACTTCAGCAGCACTCTTACAGACTATGCCTCTTTAGGGTGAATATCGATAGATAGATAGATAGATAGATAGATAGATAGATAGATAGATTTTTCAGATTATAGTATTTCCAGATCCAGATAAGGGTCAGTCACACTGACACAGAACAGCACTGCACAATACTCCCAGCATGTGTACATTCTGATGACTGCAGCAAAAAAGGGGGTCACAGCTCTCCCACTGCGATCTCCTTCCTCTAAAACATCAAATTCTTACAGATTCTGAAATTCGGAAGAAACAAAAATCTAAAATGCTTTGGGGTTTATGCTGGTAAAAGAAGTCCCTGGAGTTCTGGTATTGTACGGCTATAAATGTTTTTTTTGCTGTTTGAAACACCAGCCCTATTTTGCTTTTAAGTCCTTGAGTGCAGAAACTTTGGCTATAATTTTTTTACATATATATATATATGTGTATATAAGAAGAAATCAAGGTGGGTGTCGGGCACTCATTTCCATATAAAATGAAGAGTGCTGCGAGCCAGGTTCTCCAGCAGCGTGTATTTCTTGCCCTGGTGCTGAACTCCCGTGGTAAGTTATAGAAAAAATCCGTAGTGAAGGAGGCACACGGGGACTTGATAAATAAATAAAAAGGATACTTTTATTCAAAGTTACATTAAAAAATCTGGCGTTTCGGCCCGGCGTGGGCCTTTATCAAGGTACCTTGATAAAGGCCCACGCCGGGCCGAAATGTCGGATTTTTTAATGTAACTTTGAATAAAAGTATCTTTTTTATTTATTTATCAAGTCCCGTGTGCCTCCTTCACTACGGATTTTTTTTTATATGTGTATATACTGTATATATATGTTATATGTATGTGTATGTTTTTTTTCTGACGAGTACAGCTTCTCCTAAATATGTCAAAATAAATAAAAAGGCTGAAATTAAATATTTGAAATGCTGTATCTATTCATTCTCTTTCACTTGGAAAAACTTGTAATTATTAGGACATCTTTCACTTGGAAAAACTTGTAATTATTAGGACAAAGTATTTCTTTTAGCTGCTTGAAATACTAGACTTGCTTCTATAAGATTCTTTAATGTAAAAACAAGCAAAATTATTGAAGCAATTCTTTGTGACAATTCCAAAATGTCCCATTCGCCTTGTTAAGATCACACATTAATCAGATATTGATCTATAATTCATGCTGCATCAACTAAGGATAATGCATCAATAGAAATGTCATGGGTTAAGGTTCGCTTATTCTTCTACATAATGAAGCAATCATTTTTAGCCATGATCAAAAAACCACTGAATCATGGACAACAAACTTCTGTAGTAAAATGTGCTTCATATATCTACCTGACAAATTGTGTCTATAATATTGTAGTTCAATATTTTATAAGACTATCCATCAATGAAGTGGTTAAAGTGAGAATAATCTGCTTAATACTTTGTTAGTGACTACATAGAGAAATATAGCAACAATTTTTACTAAAATTCAGCCTGGAGTCCAGCACATTAGAATAGAAGCCTCAAAATGTTTATTTTTATTGTAATACAAATTAAATGAATATAATTCTTACATACATTCCATGTGTTCATTCACCGAGGAAGTATAAAGCAAGAAGTATTCATTTGTAGAATTGTACAGTTAGATGGCTTAAGACAGCTACTAATTCCTGTATTAGGTATGCATTTTTCACGCAGGGCATTGTTTTATTGTTACACTAGCATCATTGGCCTACATTCGCTGTGTGTCTTTATGGCTACATTGGCACTAGTCCATATTGTGAAAAGACTCTCCAAATTCACAGTGCATCTCATATCCCGAACTTCTAAGCCAATCACTAATGTGTGTAAACATCAAAAGAGGAATGGCCATGAGTCAAACTATTGCTCAACACGCACCACCAGAGTTCACATGACTGTGTGCATGATCTCACAGCCCAAAAAACATTATTACTTATGTTAGTTTTATGTGAAATCCACATGAATGTTTTTTACAGCCATTTTCTTTTGTGATTTTGATGATTTGCATGGCGAAACGTGACATGTGCATCATGTATAGTTTGTTTGAGGCCCATTTGTCACTTTTCACAATGGTTTTCTTGAATTGGTGTTCTCATTCTTGATTGTAGTGAGAGAATACCGTGTATAGTGAAGAAAAATGAGGAAAGATAGATGGTAATTCAACCCAAAATATTTGGAAGTAGATGGTCAGAAGAGTATTGAAAGCCTATGGATATGGGAAGGGGTAATCCGGTAGCGATAAAGAAAATAGGTACATAGGTTCAATGAGATATAGGTAAAGTCTAAAATGTATTTTAATATATGACTTAAAAAGTATTCAATGATGGCCTCGCTTTGAGGCCTCGCTAATGGGGATACCCAGGTAAATGGACTAGTCTTCACTGTGGAAACTAGGCTTGCTACTTGGACAGTGAGTAAGTAGGCTAGCTGAGTGGTGGGTGATCGTGGAAATAGATTGATCTCCCTACTAGATGAGATAGTAAGAAGAGCTACTAATAGTAGGAAAGTGCGCCCTCGTGGGTCAGCCAAAATAGGAAAGCAGAGCAGTAGCACTAAATCTCATCGGTCAAGGTATGCAAAATTGCATAGGGTAACCAAGCAAGAAAAGCAAAGCTATCTAGCTGAAAGGCCTGTTTGGGAGCGCCCATACAAACGTGAACTTCTTATAATTCACTAAACCACCAAATAAACAAAGAAGTCCAGAAATTATCAAATTAGATCTTCATTCCAAGCACTCCATGCTCTACGCGTTTCGCCTAAACCGGTGTCCCCAGGAGCAAAATGTGGAGTGGTGTTAAAGCAGAGAATGAGCAGCCAGTAATGAAAGGCAACTTACAAATATTGTAGTAGTAGTAATCATCCCCTTGGTGGGTCTTTATCCTGAGCCCGCACAATACTGCATGCTTTAATAAAAACTGAGAATATTTTTTACAATGAAACCTATAGGATTTGCCTGTTTAAACCTGTCGAACTAAACCACCGAAAATCACGGCATTTCAGGAACAATTTGGTGGTTTTCGGCGTTCTCTGAATAGATTAACCATTACTTCTCTGTGGGGAATTTCACTGTTGCCGAAATTGCACCAAACGGCACCAAGTAGAAATGAACTACCAAAAATCAGAGCATTTCACTGATATTTCGGTGGTGTTTGGCATTCTCTGAATAGTTTAACCATTATTTCTCTAGGGGAATTTCACTGCAGCCAAAACTGCCCCGAACGTCACCATGGCGCTGTCCAACATGTCAAACTGAACCACTGAAAATCAGGGCATTTCACTGACATTTTGGTGGTGTTCGACATTCTCTGAATAGATTATTTTGTATGGCTGGTAGTTTTATTGTAGTTCCGGCTGTAATTTTTTTTGGTACTGGCTTTATTTTATTTTAGTTTAGGTATTTTCAGTTTAATATAGTACCGGCTGGCTGCTGTCCTTCATGCTGAAATATATTTCAGCACAAAGGACAGGGGGATTATGTAGATTTTTTTTACCCTGATCTAAATAATTATTAATTCATCTGTTTCACATTCCGAAAGAACTAAAAAAGAACGAAATAACTAATAAAAACGAAGTATGAATCAATCCGTAATTCTAAATAACTAATAAAAATGAAATACAAAGTGATCCGAAATACTGGCTGTCTGAATTAACAAATCTGTCCGAAATATGAATCACGGTAACATAACGAACAACCCGAAACGCAAAAAAAATGAAACGAAATGATCCGAAACAAAACAAAATAACGTAACGAAATGATAAGAAACAAACAATTGTATTTGCTGTGCACATGTCTATTGAAAATCATGGAATAAACGTGTTGTTTTCTTTTTTTTGTTCTACATGACTTCCAATTGAAGGTCAAAAAACATGACTCGGCTGCTGTAATAACCAGGATTTGCCTTAGTTCTTAACCCTTTCACTACTAAAATCTAATTTTGCATTGTAATACATTGAAAAGCAATCTTTAGCATATCAAAACCTAAATTGCATAACTTTTGAAAGCAAGATTAGTGTGCCCCTATGGAGAAACGTTATCTTTTGTTTTATGTCTCTCCAGTCTCTCCCTGCAGAGACATAAAACAAGCTGAAAATAGCAGCCCAAAATCTGAGTCTAACAAAAAGTTCAAACCCCTTGCTGCTGCAATACAAGAGCCATGGAAATGGCAGAATACAGGAAGAGCTCTGGAGTCACTCACTACTGTACAGGGATAAGAATCGAGTTTTAATACTGAAAATCCTTGTACAGTACAGATACAAGCTGTTACTGTAATTTTCTTATCCAATATATTTTTTTGGAAGCTGCATTGCTAATATTCTCATTATGATCGCTACAAATTCTCCTAAGCAGGCTATCTGACCACTTTTATGTATCTTTATCAATGTTACTGTACTTGACAAATAATTTATTCCAGCCCGTATTCAGAGAATTCCAGCCCCGTTTGAAATTGTGTAAGAGACACTATCCAGAGTTCAGAACCTTTCATCCCAACAATACTTTGGTAAAGAATAATCAAATACACGAAAAATTTAAATTTAGCAAAATTTACATTATTTAAATCTTATAGCTATCTCAGAAATTTCTATTTTACCCATACTTTGCATCCTGTGGTTCAAATAAATGTTACAATATATTTTTTTAGCAGAAATTGCTTGGTAGTGATAGGGTTAGTTGGTAAAGCATTTTCAGTTCTCCATGGAAGGAAATAGTTGAATATGGAAATCTATTTTCCTTGAACTCTTATGAAAGAAATCCACCTACAATATATCACAGCACATTCTCGTGTAGAAAATCATCCCGTTCCAAAACTTGCTCAGAAGATCAGGGGACGGCTTTAAATGACGCGCAAGTAGAGTTCCCACACCGCTTTGGGCTTATTTCTTGCCAAAAACAAGTTCACAGATCACATCTACATGGGGAGGGTTGATAAGGAAGTGCTTCTCTATCAACTGTCTTACGGGGGCTTCACTCAGATCTCCCGAATTGTAACTGCTATGGGGTCCATTATTTTCACAGGATGAGCTCTAAAAGCTAAACTCTTATTTTCCTGCACGATTGCTCTGCAACCAAATTGAGACTTTCAAAGCAATTAGACAATTATTATCCACATTTATGCCAAAGCAGCTGCTTGAGAGGGGACAGTTCTGGTTATGTATCTATTTCCATAGTGGGCCAAGCTCAAAACCATTTAAGATTGCCCCTCAAAGAGTTAAGCTATATAGACGTTATTCTAAACTAAAACACAAAGTATTCAATATATACATATAGAACTAATCACATGATTACTAATGAATCTGCAGTAAGAAGCTAAATCACTATTCATGCAAAAAGGTTAATAAGCCAAATAAATACAAATTACAAAGTTTAAGTGGATCATTGTTTATTTATTTATAAAGTATTTTACCAGGAAGGATACATTGAGATTTCTCTCGTTTTCCAGTATGTCTTCAGTTACATAAAATAAATAATGTGAAAAGGTCAGTAATCTTTGATATCTTACATTAATAAAAACACACAAACATGACATGTGATTGAGAAAATATTTACAAGAAAATAATATGTATAATATAAATATATACAGTTTGATTTAAAAAAATACTAATTTTATAGAATAAAAGGACATAGGAAAATCCCATTAATCAATGTCCCACGTGTCAACAATTACAATACTACTCTTTATATTCCCTCTCCTTTTTTTTGTCTGCATTGTTTTTAGTACAATATTGTCTTCTGTCAAATGTCCTGTATTTGCATTCATTATTTGTTGGACAGTTTATTTTTTGCAGAATATTGCAGTCAAAGTATGGCTGTAGTATACCTCCACCTTCTCCTTACCTCTGAACTTGTCATATATCGTAAACGTATTTATTTATTTATATATAAAGTATTTTACCAGGAAGGATACATTGAGATTTCTCTCGTTTTCTAGTATGTCCTGGGTTCAAAAACATTGAATTGTTACAGTTGTTACAGAAATACAAAGTAATAAAATGCAAGATATTAAAAGCAAAACACATATATACAGATTAACACAGATAAATTTGTAGGAAATATAAGCTTCACATAGCAATGTATTGGTTTCAGATCAAATCATCCACTACACACAGGAACACACTTACTCTATATGATTACTGAAGTAAAAAAGTAGCATTTTTTAATGAAATATTTGGAAATAGTTGTTGAAGGAAACAGCTAGAACAAATAGTGACTAGAACACATCTGCATTGTGTATTGAAATAGTTCTGTTACTTTACGCTGCTGAGAAAAAGAAAAATATTATTTGAGAAGAAAATTCAAAAGTGAATTCTTAAATAAAGAAAATGATACAATCAAAACAATTGGGAAACATGCTGAGCAGCAAAAAGCAAAAATGTATGCTCATGGAATGATTTTTAAAATTTTATGATAATCATGTCAACCAATTAAAGAGGTTTTGTACAGTAAAGGTAAGTCTTCTAAAAGGTCCTTGGTACATGTTTCCACAGGAACTCTGATATATTCAATTAGAGGAGGCCCAAATTTAATTTAGATGTCAGTGAAGAATTTTAATTGAGATAAAATTAAGAGAAATTCGTTTTTTAACAATTAACATTTTTAGGTGAATCTATAATAGCTTGTGGCCAAAATTCTAATCTCCCTATGAAGAAATTAAGTATTAAATCATTTTATGACAGTGAAAGAGTATTTGATTAAATGTTTAATTAGCTGTCATACTAAAATAATGGATAAGTCAAAGTTTCAGTATAAAGGAAAATGTACATGAACTTCATTAGAGGGGTTTATTCAAAGAAAGCCAATCTGGCCCCGAAATTACATCGTACAGTGAATTTCTCCGTACGGTGCAATTTCTTGGCAATTCTCCAAATCTTGGCAAATTGCCAGCGAATTATGGTGATCTTTGGCAGCAGTGAAATCCCCCATAGAGTAGTAATGGTTAATTTATTCAGAGAACACTGAACAGCACCAAAATGTCAGTGAAATGCCCTGATTTTTAGTGGTTTCATTCGGCAGTTTTAATCAGACGAATCCCATAGGTTTCGGTGTAAAAAATATTCCCGTTTTTACTGAATATTTATTACACTGTTTATTCTTTTAATCTGCAGCAAAAAGTCTCTTCATTTATTTTTTAGGATTTTATAGGCATTTTTTGGGGGGTTTTCGACAATTGTTTTTAGACAGCGACTTTTTTATTATTGTTCATAGAACCTTATATGTAATTTTCAGGCACTTTCGTGCAATAGTTTTTTGCAAAAAGCTTTTAAAAGTTGCAGGTTTTTTTCTCCCCCTGTTCGTCAGTTTCTCGGCTTTATCCGGCGGCTGGTCGGAACTCTGGCGGATCGTCAGCTTTTTCGGATGCGGTCTGCGGTTTTGCGGATGCGGTCGACGGCTTTTCCCTGAACTTCAGGGACCCTGCGGTGAATTCTGATTTTACCATAGGATCGGGGAGTTTGATTCCCCAAAGTGCAGAGAATGAAAGTGCTCTTTGAATAACCCTGAATAGCCAGTCGGTGACATTTCGGTGCTCTCTGAATAACCTGTAAGATATTATTAAGGAAAAAAATTGTGCTTAATTTTCGATATGCATGCTGGAGTTTAACCTTTCACTCCCAAATTCAAGTTAACTCAATTCGCATTGTAATGTATTGAAAAGCAATCATTAGCATATCAAACACAATTTGTATAACTTTTTAAAGCAGGATTAATGTCCTTCTTGTGTTGAAATTAAATCCACTGTCTTAAATCTTTCCAGTCACCCTGGAGAGAGATAAAACAAGCTGCAAATAACAGCTCCAAACCTCACTCTAACAAACAATTTAAAACTCTTTTCTTCTGCATCACAGCAGCCATGGAGCTGGTACAATACAGGGAGACGTCTGGGGTCACTCACTGCTGTACAGGGATAAGAGTCAGGGGGGTATTATGACAGAAAATCCATGTACAATACAGATATAAGGGGTTACTGTAATTTCTGTATACAGGCATAATACAGGCACATACAGATATTATTTTTATATTCTATTTGTGTTTTTGGAAGCTGCATTATTAATAATCTCATTATGATCACCACAAATCACCATAAGAATAATAAATGACCATTTTTATTATTTATCTTTATCACATTTACTGGATTTTACACAATGGCCAGTTCTGCCTGTATGCTAATAATGCAGACCCTGTGTGACATTATATAAGATGGGGACACCATCAAGATTTCAGAATTTTTTATTCCAACAATATTTATATGAAGCTTAAACGAATACATTAATTTCTTCTCAAGCATTAATACATACTTGAAAACGAGAGAAATCTCAATGTATCCTTTCTGGTAAAATCCTTTCTAAAAAAAAATAAAAAAATTAAAGAATTGCTACACTTTTGAAAATAAATTACGTATATAATGAAAAAATGATCTTAGAATCTCATCTTGATTATTAAATCTACAAATTAATCATGTAGCTTAACACCTTCCCTACCAAGTTATTTTCCAAAAATACATGGTCAGAAACCATTTTTTTTTGTAAATTATTTTTAATTAATTATAAAGTAAGAAATATTTGAGCTCATAACCCATTGTATTTCTAACTGTAAATACCCTTTTTGGCCAATAGGTGGCACCATCTCCTGTCAAATTGAGTTAGAGGTATGAACGGCTGGTCTATTTTCTTCTATTTCACCCTGCATCGGCTGCTGAAAGCCCGGTATTTCAGAGCTTTCAGCAGCTGATTTTACAGATTTAACTCTTTGGGCATTATGCCCACAGGACTAAAACTTCGGTGACACCTTCTGCAACCCAAAAGCAAACGAAATTCGTCTGCAACAAACTAATTTCATTTGCTTTTGGGCTGCAGACCAGCATACCGAGATATCTCTATTTCGGGGCACCAGACCGTGCCTTTGAAGCCCGTGATATCTCGATATCGGTAGTGAAGGGGTTAATACTTTAACTATTAATCCAGAGTATTAGAAGAATGAAAATAAAAAAGCTAAATAATTTTTACTGTTGGTGTTTATTATTATTATTCTCTGGTGTTAGAGAAAATTTTACCTGTCTTAAATGACTTGAAGTGGGAGACTGAAAGCATTGATATTTCTATTTATGTTTTACTTTTTGGGCGACACGTTTCATCAGACCCCAGGGGCAGATCAATTTTATGAGACTGCTGTTGGTTTTGTAGAAAGCAGAAACCCTGGATTAGAAGGTTTATTCTCTCTGTTACAATAATGGTGAATTTACTCATTCTGTGTGTCCTTGGGGTCAGCTTGATCTAAGGGTTAATGTACATAGTTTGCCAAGTAATAATAGAGCTAATGAATGAAGTAATTAGAAATCTGATTAACAAGCAACTGCTATGTTTTGTAGTTAGGTTTAAAATCAAGAAAAGCAGATGTCATAGGAAGAGCTTTGATTTCAAATTTCACATACTATTTGTGGACATGTTCATTGCAGCATAGCCAACAGATAAACAAAAGCATGCTATTAAGCTTAATGTTGGGATCCTGCCTTACCTTCATTTGTAACTCTGTGGCCCGTTTTCTAACTAAACTATAATGTAATGCACCCTTATTTTGCACACTTGGCATAAATCCCAAGCATTGCGGTGAAGTTATTTACTAAATATACAGAAATATATGACAAATATATGATATTTTTTCCCATTGCCATGTTTTTCATAATGCACTGTGAATATACTTTCATATTGTCTGTCGTCTCCAAGATTATTTCTGTAGTTCTATTTATTTATTTATTTTTCATTTTTTAATGAAATTGAGAGATTGGCCTCTGGTATTTTGAGCAAAGCAAACAATTTGCCTTATTTTGCATGTGAATTCTATACTTTAAATTCTCTACCCAGGGAAACATCAGCTAATGCTTGTTTTGCCTCAAGGTCTTTCGGGTATTATATACCCTACTTATGGAAAATTCTTTCAAGCACTGAAAGCAAAACATATGTAACAGCTGTACTGTTTCCTTAAGGAAGCCCTCATTTACATATAAATATCAGCAGCTATAATTTTTGTTTTTAATATTATTTGTTTACGTTTTATGGTGATGCAATGCAAGGAAGATGAGGAGATACGCGTGCAGAGAAAACTCAAGAGAGACGACAGGAACTTAGGGGAAATGCGTGAAAAGAGAATACAAAAAGAGGTAGATACATCAAGGGTTTTGATAAGAGTCAACAGTAGATGAGTCGAGATAAGGAAAGAGATACTGGGGATGAGTGTAGATGGGTTGATTCACATTGAGCAAAGGTAACATCAGAGGTAACATCACTGCTCTATAACCGTGGAGACACAGGTTCGAATCCCAGCAAGAGCACCCCTCCAGTAAGTGTCCTTGGGCAAGACACCCAACGGTACATACTCGCCACCCAGGACATACTTGAAACAAGATAAATCTCAATGTATTCTTCCTTGTAAAATACTTTCTCAAAATAAAAAAAATGAAATAAAGGTGGTATAAACAAATAATGGGAGAGTTATACAACAAAATACATATGAATGACATAGGTTATTGTCTCCCAATAAAAAAGCGCGTATTAGATTTCAATACACTCACAGGCAATATTCTATTGCAGTCACATCAAGGTATCTGCGGGCGGTTCCCTTTTGTAATAGAGCCAATTGTTTTCTTTGGAACCCAGGTTTGGGCCGTTTTTGAATTCCCAATGTCTAGGGTGCAATGGACCTCAGGGAGAAGAATACAAATGATGGTGCAGACAGCCAACAGATAAGTCATAAATAACAATTTATTCCGCTTACATAAAATAAGGAGCAATGGAGCATATCACAAAGTACACCCGAATCCCACTACGGCTCTGTATTACATACTGTACGCCTGATATGGATGGGTCATCTATGAAGTTCTCCGCAGCTCTCTTCATTCTCCACAGCTCTGCTCGGCTTGTTTCGTCTCTCAGACTTCAGCAGGAGCATACAGGCCTCTTACCGTTCTCACCCTCATATACTCTCAAAACAGCAATTATCCAATTAAAACCTGTCTGAATATTGCCCCCCCACCCTCCGACTAAGTCCAGTTGAAACCGTCAAAAAAACGCTATCTTTAAAGCTGGCGATTCATATGGAACAGACCTACATTTCCTGACTTCCTCCAGTTCTCCCAATCATCACCACCGGAAGTTATACATCCAGAAGTTATGCATCTGTCACCCTGACACGCAAACCTCCCATCACAGAAACCGCGCCACCAGCATACATATCCCAGGAACATCCAAAACATGAAAGACGTCGGAGACTAAACATGCCTTCTATTGTGCGCGCACAGATGTTGCCTTGGAAACCGGCACGAATATTTCAGTGCAGTATCCAATGTTCCGGCGTCTTGATTAGATGACGATCTTCATTCTTTCTAAGACACTTTCTCGATTTGCCACCTGAATCACCAGCTAGATCCAATCCGATTCAGTACAGTCCCATATCCTATTCCGTAATAGTCTCTCAAGATGATGTAGGGCATATAGCATAAAAAATGGAAAATAAATAAAAAATAAACCATTAAACACATTGTTTTCTCATAGTCTCTTAAAACTGCATTCAACATCTAATTAATTTAAAAACCACACTAAATCAATATCGCTGTTGAGACCCAAAGGAGTTAAAGTTTTTAATTTATGTATCAAGAAAGTTTCCCTCCTGGATAGCTTGTTGGTCCTAACCCCCCCCAATCATTTTTTACTTTATGTATGTTGTAATGGGTAAAAAATGGGAAGAGGGAGAATGTAAGTCTCAAAGAAATGCATTGAACAATATTCATAATATGTCCTGAAGTGTGTACAAGATGCCTTGCATAAATTTCAAGTCCTTTCGTGATGTCTCTCAAGTGGGTTATTTATGGTGGATTGATATATATGTTTGAGCTTAATGTTTTAACAATTTCGTCAATCATGTGCCATTTTTTATTGATAAAATTGCTTCTTGTTCAGCCGAACTTTAAATTTTTCCATCGCGAACTTAGTCTTGGACTTGCGTACAAGTCTAAACTTCTATATTTAAAATGCTAGGAACTCCTTGTCTGTATTTTCAGCAATGGACCGCAGTGAACACCACATTTTTTAGTTGATTTATTCACAGGGACATGCAGTTCAATTCTAATGCTACTATCTATTAATAGTGAATGTCAGTTGGTAACATTTAAGCAAATGGAAAATTACCTGAAAATTATTTTTTATCACAACCTAGATGCAAGACTTCTATAATTATAATTTTAGTAATAATCTTACACTTTTTCAAGTCCTGTGGATATACCTAATTGGTTTATGTATGTTTTTAATTAATTTATTTTATATAATTAATTACAAAAAAATATCATGCAGAAACTTGACTGCTTTAATTTTACATATTCCAAATCTGTGAGGTTTTTAAACATTTACAATCTCATGTAAAATATTTCAATATCATTTAAACACCTTGACAATTTTGATAGCTAACTTTTTAAAATGTTTTTTTTTTATTCATTTATAGTTTATGGCTCGGGTTCTGAAGGTATTTAAACAGCTCAATATCCATAAATTGAGACATTAAAATGTGATTGCTTTAAAATGTGAACAGCGTAAAGTTATTTATTCTTTAATTAATTTGCAGTCACAATTTAGGTAAGGTTTTGAGGAAACCTGATTTCTGATGGTTTCAGAAATGCCTTGAGGTGTAGTATGAAATATAGCAAAATACCCATTTCTTGAATTGCATCCAAAGCCAGTTCTTGATATTATACCAAAATACCGTGAGAAAATAGATATTCACATATGTTACCGCACTTAAAATCATTTAATAGTTATTCATTAAACATTTACTCATTAAGCAAGTTGTGGTTTTGCATATATAAATAAAAAGTAGTAATTCTAGTTTTGCTTTTCCTAAAACACATGTTTGATGATGAGTTATGTACGTAAATTAAAAACATGTGAAATTAATTTATTGATTATCTTTTAAATTTTGCTCTTTGATTTGTGTACAATGTTCCGCTTGATTGTAATTGTTTCCCTGCATTTGATTTTACAAATTTCTTGGGATAATGTGAATTTCCACTCCAGTTACTTCTTAAGGTCATGTGGGTACATCATTATAATATAGTTAATATTTGTTTTCAAAAAAGTGCACATGCAAGTTAAAACAATGGGCCCTATTCTATTTGAGCTGGTAATAGGGAGCCACTAATGGGAAAATGTTGTGGAAACCAATAACCCTTAGTGGCTCCCTATTTCTGGCTCTATTACAAGTGAGTCTCTGTATCGATAGCTCAACTTTTAATATATGTCAGACGCAATAAGTTACCATACGTTTTGTAGAGCAACGCCAATGGTAGAGTCTCCTAGAGTCCATAGAACTTCATGGAGGCCACAAGAGAGCCCTTTGTGGCATTGCCATAAAAAATAAGAAAAAGGCAATCAGGCACACCAAAACATAGTAGGAAGAAGAAGGTTCATTACCTAGACAATGTTTCAGTTGCAGTTGCAACTGAAAGATTGCCTAAATAAAGCTCCTCCTTCTTCTTATTAATTTCTTGTGTCTGCTTGCTTTTTCCATATTTTTGAAATTATTGTTGGATTGGCTACACGGGCCATTGGAGCATCCACATTTTGTAGGCGTTTTCAGATCCAGCTTTTCTCCACTAGGTGCACTGTGCTCTTCTTTTTGGGACACTCCTTGCCTTTGCTGACAGAAGACACTGAGCTATTTGTTCCAATTCTAAGAGATCTCATGAAAAGACACGCTCTCCATAGGAGACCATTAATATTTTTTGAGTTTTGAATAACTGTATGAGAGTCTTGTCTTGTCCCCTTTGAAGCGGTGTTAGTCTGTTGCTCTTTCTCCCCACCCCTTCAATTGACAGCTTTCCTGTTTTGTTGCTTTTACTTGTTTTCAACAGCATTGTCTAATACAGTGGTTCCCAACCGCATTCCTCAAGTACCCATAACAGGTCAGAATTTCTAGATACCTGAAGCACAGCACAGGTGATATGATTTGCTGCTCAGTGAATGCAGTATTCAGTCTGCATTCCCCCAAGGTGATCATTAAACCTGGCATGTTAGGGGTACTTGAGACCGCGGTTGGGAACCACTGGTCTAACAGTTGGCTGATTACTGTCATCAAATCAACTGAATCTGTATTAATGCCTACACTTTTCTATGCTCTATTAACCACCAGAAAATGTTGAAATAAAGAGGGTTTTTAAAAAAAATCTCCTGCTTTTGGGGATACAATTGGATTATTAACCACACAGCTCCCAAAAATACAAATATAATTTAAAAATAATATCTGTATGTGGCATTATGCCTGTCTATAGAAATTATAGTAACACCTTGTATCTGTACTCTACAAGGATTTTCAGCAATTATAACAACATGATTGATTCCTGTATTCTACTCTCTTCCGTGCTGTTGTAATGCAGAAGTAAGGTGTGTTGAACTTTTTTGTTACAGTGAGGGTGGGAGCTGCTCCTTGCAGCTTCTTTAAAATAATACAGGAGTGTGATCTCACTGAGAGTTCCCCAAGGAACTAATCTCTCATTAAAAAGGAATGTAATCAGTGTTTGTTTACCAATATATGTATTTCATTGTATTTCGATGCAAACTACACATTTTTGGTAGTGAAAGGGTACTCATGGTTTCCTGTCCCTGGAAGCCACAGCAGTTCCTCAAAGTGGAGGAGATCAAGTTCAACCCTCTGACTTCTCATTGCAGAACATTGACTGATTACTTGTGTGCTGCCAGAATCATCTTCAGCTCGGCAGAAGATGATGCAGTAAAAAAAGGTGTGGTTTTCTTAGCTTTAAACTTCTTATTTTTCTCTCCTTATTTTCACAGTGTCCTTCTGCAATTTATGATAATATTTTACAAAATTGGAAAAAAACAGCAAACATACATCCTAATCGAGCTCAGCTAGTAATAGGGAACTGATAATGTCAAAAGAAGATGCAAATTTTAGCCATTAGGCTAATGTCAGATGAATGCAGTCTGAGCGCACTCTGCATGCGTGCATAACGGACGGACGTACTGATGGAAGATACTGTAGACACCACACGGTCTGTTTTTTTTAACAGATGTAGAAACAAAAAGGGAAATATGGGAAATAAATTAATTATAATTAAAATACAGGTATAGTCAGCCAGACCATAAAAACCTCTGAGCACCAACGTGATGGACGTCGCAAATGTGCTGCGTCTGACGTCGCAGCATAACGTACACAGGCCTCTACGTGGACATGGCACACTCTGTGCGCCCGTCTTAGCGGTTTTACGTTCTTGCCTAACTTGCGTCCGTTTGCCACATGCGTTGTGCGTGCGCAGTTCGGTGCGTACGTACTTCGTGTGTGGGTCTCTATTGATCATGATTCTATGCTACGATGGACGATAAACTGTGCGGCGACACAGACGTGATCACTGTGTTCGTCTGAAACGGGCCTTACAGGCTCTAATATGAGCGAGTACTGCTTGTAATATTTAGGGGCCACAGAAGGATACCAGCAGCTGCAACACCCCTGGTTATATCTTCTGGAGTCCATAGAGCTCTATGGAGACTTGCACGAGTCTCAGGTGAGATTGCATGTGCACACTCTGAAAGGATCTCATACGTTCAGTGCAAAGACACTGAACAGCTATTTGCGCTGAGTTTTAGTCTGCTTCCCGCGAGAGGAGGCAATGAATTGTGCCATCATCTGCAAAGTGGGACCAAAAGCGAGTTTGACATTTTTTAAGGAGTTTATTTTTGTGTGTTGTAGAAAAAATCACATCACCTGTTTTTTGGCAGCCAGTAATTTTTTTGCATTATATGTTGCAAGCGAAAACGAACAACCTTGAAATCACTTTTTATTCTCTGGCTGCCTCCACATTAGCGTCTCGTATACAAATAGGCTGTAACAACCAAGTCACAAGAAAAGTTGGTGACTTGGCCGGAATGGCAGGGGAACCATTTGTATTAACAAATGGGGCCATTACTTAACGGCTCGGCTGGATAATGGCCCAATTTGTCCTGAAACTACCCTACCATTTTCTTCAAAAGCTGATCATTTTGGGCATTTTTTCACGATAGGTAATCATGTTGTCCCATGCAATCTTTTTGCCATCCTAGAATTTCCTACTTAACAATTCTGCAGAGACCCTTACCATTATATCCAGTCATTCATTGTTTACGGTGTGAGGCTCAGTAATACAATGTATGAGGCTCAGTAATACAAATCAGCATTTCTTTTTAACACAAATATACATTTTAAAACAGCTGTGACTATTAAGCGTCATACTTAGTAGCAATTACTTGAAACCAACCTTTTTAATTATTGCTACAAAGGTGGTTTCTATGTTGCCATTTATTTTTTTGTTATTCAATTACTTTCATCTACACTCATTTGATAACCTAGGACATACTTGAAAACGAGAGAAATCTCAATGTATCCTTCCTGGTAAAATACTTTATAAATAAATAAATAAATAAACTTATCCTCATGGTTACATTGTATTTTCAGAAGAGTGTGCTCGTGGGTTAACCCTGAAATCCCTATAATTAGTACTTATGACCTGGTTTAGAGCCACATATTGCTCAGTCAGTGGTGTTGTTATTGACATATTCATTACATCATTCATTCATTAATGTTGATTTACTTGAGTAGGTTCCTCTATGACTAATGTGTACATGAATTTCAGTGTGAATCTGTTGCTGTTTTAAATGAAGGTAATGACCACTGCCACTTTGATTCTCTTGATATCATTCTACAGGTCCATTCTTCTATCTCTCTTACGTAAATCATGAAGATATACAATCCAAAATTACCAGCAGCAATAAGGCAATGGTAATGGCTGGTATAAATATGTGTACTCTTTGGTGTGGCAAATGCATATTTAAAAAGTTTAAGTGTTTTGAAAGCCTGTCGTGTTTCATAACTGGCAATATATCAGCTAATGTCATAAATAAGCTTCAAGTGCTATTGTTCAGAACATTAGGCTTCTTCCCTTTTGGCCAAAGAGGTCTCTAGGAAAACAAAAGTCTCAGCTCACTTGCAAATTGATTTACACATACTGAGATTTCCAGCAAAAAATGTTGTGTGCTTTGTCAGTATGACACCAAGGAAACACATGTTAGAATCTGCTCTGTGCATAGGGATTGTTTTCTTATGAGGAGCCTTTCCTCCGGCATGAAGTGATTTAAAGGATGATTGGCAGAAAGAAAAGCTCGGAATAAATGAATAAGAAATGAATGCTACACTTTGTTTTCAGAGGAGCAGCAGAAACAGTGCATTAAGATAAAGCTTTGCCATACAGCAACCTGCGTGATTCTCCTGCTGTTTATCCCAGAAACAATGTTTCTAACCAGTAACGAACTAACTAGACTAAATGCGCCCTGGTTTAAAATATGCCTCTCCAAATTATGACCCACTTACGATATTATTTAATGTTATTTCTCACACATGCACTGCCATCTGCTGGTAGCAAATTAACTTAATATGCGACTTGCTGCCGAATGAATGTGTTTTTTGTTTGCTAGTATTTGAATCCAGTTAAACTCACTTTAATTCTCTGCTAATACGACCTTTTGTCCTTAAAAATATTAAATATTAAAAATATTGACATTTCAATGCTGTCAAAAAATATACTGCACAGTTTAATGACGTTATAGCATTTCTACAATACAGGGATTATTTAAAGAGCAACGAAATTTCAAAGAGCTCTTTCGTTCGGTGCACTTCGATGCTTGTCTGCACACAGAATCCTAAAGTAATGGGCTCAAATTCCAGGTTAAGAATCAACTTTTGCAAATGAGGTATTACCTCTTATTGCTTCACGCACAAATGTTAACAGCTCTGCTACTATCCTAAAATATCACTATGGCGGACGCCCTGCGGGCACTCTTTGTGATGCGACTGGGCTTGGCGCGGGAGTGGCTAATCTGAATTTCCCGGTCAGCAGGCAAACTCCAAGTGGGCCGCCATCTTGGATTTCCGGAATATGGAAAGGAGTCCGGCTTCTCCCGGATCACATGGCTCCTCACAGCTTGTGGTCACAAGTCATCTCTTCAGAGATCCTCTGAAGATGCATGTTAAGATAAGTATTTAACTTTAATTTATGACCACAACCTTTTGTTTTTGATTTTTGCTACTATCCTAAACTGAGGGAAAACTTTGCGAACATTTACACTTCCTACACTTTACATTAGACTTGTAAATGGCAAAAAAATATAGTTCGAATGAAACAATTCGTCCGATAAAGAAAAACAATTTGGTTCATATGAATATGATTCATACTGCAATTCAGTTTGTTGAAAAAAGAAATAATGCATTAGTTTCAGATAAAACCATCAGTGGCAGCTGGCCATTTTTCTGTACTTTTTTAAAAGCTGCATACTGCAATTAAAAGACTCTAGCTACTCAGGGAGTTACTCTACTGTAAATAAAGTATATATTTTTAGAACCAACATAACGGGCTGCTTCAACTGAGGAGTTACTGGGATTTTTATGACAAAAATAGTGTGCATAACAATTACATGAATGCCACACTTAGGTTACAAAAATTAATTTTGCGTTGATTTCACTTTTTGCTGCTAAAGAAGGGGTGTGCCACGATCTACTTGGTCAGAGGCCTGATGATCCAGAGCTGGATTTGTAAGAGTCTTGTGGATGTGAGTTTCCATTTCGTTTGACCATTATTACAGATTATTTCGCAGTTTTGTACTATTAGTTTGTCCCCTTTCTCCCTTATCTTTCATGTCCCATACTGAGAGGTACAAATAGAATTGAGGACACAGCCGTAATATTACATATAAGTACAGTTCATTGGAACGCTAGCTGTTGTTTTTTTTTTGTTTTATATTCAAAAAAAATTATTTTGAAAATAAGCCAGCAGCAGATCATACAGAAATATAAACAATAACAAGAAGAGCCAGGGAGGTACATCAAAGGTAACAAAAAATAAGGGGGGAGAGGGAAGGGCGTCCTGGGGCCAGAGGAAGTGGTCAGAGTCATGGTATCCGCTCCAATGGCTCACCCAGGGCAACCTATTGTCCCGCACACAAAAAGAAAAATAGATAAATAAATAATAATAAATTAAATAAATTAAAAAGAAAAAAAGGGGGGCCAGATGCCCGGACCGTCACGCCAAACCACGTCCTGGTCAGGTGAAGTAAAGTCCACTAAAGAGTGTCCAGAAGGGGGGGATAAATCAGCAAGAGTCCTCAAAAAGGTGTGTGGGTGGGGGGTGTCAGCAGGGGAAGACATCAGAGGGGGTAAACACTTCTGAGGGGGAAAATGGGGAAACAGCCACTTAGGGGAGATCGGCAGCCAGGAATCCAGAGGCGAGGCTATCCAGTTCAGCCAGTGTCCAGGGGAAAAGTAAGACACACGATCTCCCCGTGTCCACCATCCAGGAGCAAGATCGAAGTCGGCAGAGGCAATGAGTCGAAGCGTGGAGTAGGACCCAGGGCTTCCCCGAGGACGTCAGGGGCGAGAAGGTCCCGCCATTTGCAGTGATAGACTTATTATCATATATAAATCACCCAATTTACCACTACTGAAACCATCACATTGCCTTACATCATGCTTGACAAATGGCGTCAAGCCCTCCTCCAGCAGCATTTAATTGAGTCTGCATCTCGCAAATATTATTCTTTGCAATCTGACCATGTCAAACTTACAGTTGTGTTCAAAATTATTCAACCCCCACTGAAATTGAGTGTTTTGGCCAGTTTGACATTGATTTTGATCATTCAGTCATCTTGCTTACAATTAAATCAAAGAGGCACGTGTAGGTCAGACAAATATAACATAACATTTATAATGAAATAACCACAAATGTCTTTTCTGTGCTCACATCATTATCAGTTTTATTCAACCCCCAAGTGACATTCAATCTTAGTACTTAGTACAACATCCTTTTACAGTTATAACAGCTTTTAAACGTGAAGCATAGCTTGACACAAGTGTCTTGCAGCGATCTACGGGTATCTTCGCCCATTCGTCATGGGCAAAAGCCTCCAGTTCAGTCACATTCTTAGGCTTGCGCACTGCAACTGCTTTCTTTAAGTCCCACCAGAGGTTCTCAATTGGATTTAAGTCAGGTGACTGCGATGGCCACTCCAAAATGTTCCAGCCTTTAATCTGCAACCATGCTCTAGTGGACTTGGAGGTATGCTTGGGATCATTGTCCTTTTGAAAGGTCCAACGTCTCCCAAGCCTCAGGTTTGTGACGGACTGCATCACATTGTCATCCAATATCTCCTGGTACTGAAGAGAATTCATGGTACCTTGCACACGCTGAAGCTTCCCTGTACCTGCAGAAGCAAAACAGCCCCAAAGCATGATTGACCCCCCGCCATGCTTCACAGTAGGCAAGGTGTTCTTTTCTTCATAGGCCTTGTTCTTCCTCCTCCAAACATAGCGTTGATCCATGGGCCCAAACAGTTCTAATTTTGTTTCATCAGTCCACAGAACACTATCCCAAAACTTCTGTGGTTTGTCCACATGACTTTTGGCATACTGCAGTCGACTCTTCTTATTCTTTGGAGACAGCAAGAGGGTGCGCCTGGGAGTTCTGGCATGGACAAAATATTTGGGAATTGTTATAATCCGTGTGTTCTCACTGCCACCAAGTATTTTGGGGGCAGTAATTTCTACAAAATATTTGGGAATTGTTCTAATCCGTGTGTTCTCACTGCTAGCAGCAATTGTGGGGGTCTCATTTCTACAAAATATCTGGGAATTGTGGTAATCTGTGTGTTCTCACTGCCACCCATCAGGGGGTCTCACTGATTTATAGGAGGTTTCTGGGAGTTGTAATCTGTGTCTTCTCACTGCCAGCTATCAGGGGGTCCCACATACTTCTAGCAGATTTCTGCGAATTGTAATCTGTGTCTTGTCACTGTTGCCAGCTATCAGGGGGTCCTATCAGGGGGTCTCACTGACTTGTAGGTGGTTTCTGGGAATTGTAATTTGTGTCTTGTCACTGCCACCCATCAGGGCGTCTCACTGACTTATAGGAAGTTTCTGGGAATTGTAATCTGTGTCTTGTCACTGGCTGCCAGCTATCAGGGTGTCTCACTGAGTTATACCAGAGTTCTGGAAATCTTTAATTTTTATACCAGAGTTGAATCAGAGTTCTGTATATATTTAATCTATATATCACTCACCATGTCAGAAAGACCAAAAAGGACAGGCAGACGCTCCCAGGCTCAGATAAGAGCCTCTGTTTCGGGAGGCGGTGCCTCTGGTCGTCGTGGACGTGGTGCATCCACTGCAGGGGCACGCTTGTTCTTTCTAACTGGTGCTGGCCGTCTTAAGCAGCAGCAACATACAGAGGATTTGGTGGATTGGCTAACCAGGCCATCCTCATCCTCCGAGTCCTCTGCCAGCCAGGCTTGTAGTGCTTTACAGTCCACCTCAGCTGCCAAAGCATCTAATGCAGCCTCTATGTCCACAGCTACTCCTGCCGTAGCCTCACTATCACACACGGAGGAGTCAGCTGAATTGTTTGACTACAATGACAGTGACATGCTGCTAGAGGATGCGCAGCAAGTACAGTGCTCTGATTCAATCTCTGAGGTTGAGGAAGGGAGTATAATCAACCTAGAGGAAGGTGGTGCCAGTGACACACAAATAACTGGCGCTCATGTTGCCCCAGCAGCTGCAGCATACTGCCAAGTTGGCTCCAGTGACGAGGAGATAGGGAGTGATGACAATGATGATGAGGTCACTGACTCCACCTGGGTGCTTGATCGAACAGAGGAGTCAAGTGAGGAGGAGGAGGCACAACAAACACGAGGCACAACGTCCTCTATGACCAACCGTAACACTAGCCAGTCCAAGGCATCAGATGTCAGAGCTGCTCAGGTGCAGAGCGCTGTTGTCTCAAAGCACACATCCAGGAACTCTGCTGTCTGGGAGTTCTTTACGAAATGTGCAGCAGACTCCACCGTTGCTATTTGTAATCTATGTCAGATGAGGCTCAAGCGTGGGAAAGACACCGGATGCTTGGGTTCCACGTGCTTGAGGCGACATATGACCACCTGCCACGCATCCCGTTGGCGCAAAACTTTGTGTAGGTCCTCCTCACCTGTCTCTACCCCCACTATATGTCCTGCCATGTCATTGACTCCAACCTCCACTGACAGGGATAATGCTACAGTAATGGATGTACCAGGTCCTTCCTCATAATGTGACAGCATCCCATCAGCTGAAGATTTGCACAGTCAGCCATTCCAGCACTATACCAGCATGTGGAAGACAATGTTATCGAGTCATTGGGAAAGGCAGTCAGCAGCCGGGTGCATGTGACTTTAGACACGTGGTCCAGCAAGCATGGACAGGGTCGTAACATTTCCTTCATGGCACACTGGGTAACTCTGATTGCAGCTGGGAGGGATACAAGACAGGGCTCTGTGCTGGAGCTTGTTCATTCACAATGCCTCCAGAAAGCTGCTTGTATGAGGTCTGTCTGCTCCACCACCACCACCTCTCCCTCTTCCTCCTCCTCCTCCTTCTGTGTCTCTGGCGAAGTGGCAGTTAAACCGAGTTTAAGTGGCAGGGGCTACGCAATGGCTCAAGCAAAAAGATGCCATACTGTGCTTGAACTGGTTTGTTTAGGGGACAGGAGCCACACTGGGCCAGAAATTCTGTCAGCTCTGCAGGGGCAGTTGCAGAGATGGTTAACACCACGCCAGCTTCAGCTGGGAATGGTCGTTTACGATAATGGCAGCAACCTTCTCGCTGCCCTACACCTGGGTAAGTTGACGAATGTACCATGCCTAGCACACGTCCTAAATCTGGTGATACAGCGTTTCCTAACCAGGTACCCAGGGCTGGCAGAGCTTCTCAGCCAGGCCAGAAAAGTCTGCAGCAGCTTCAGATGGTCATTCCCAGCAAGTGTTCACCTGGCAGAAATTCAAAGAGAATTCCACCTTCCCACAAACCGTCTGATCTGTGACATGCCCACCAGGTGGAACTTGACATTAGCAATGCTGCAGCGTCTCCACAAGCAGCAGAGGGCCATCAACGAGTACCTGTGTGAGTATGGCACAAGGACAAGTTCAGGTCAACTTGGATTTTTTCCCCCCCGCAGTGGCTGATGATCAAGGATGCATGCACTGTACTGTCACCATTTGAGGAGGCAACGAGGATGGTGAGCAGTGACAGTGCATGCATCAGTGACACAATTCCTTTAGTGTTCCTGCTGGAGCACACTCTGCGGGGAATTATAGATGTGGCTCTAGAGGCAGAGCAGGGGGAGGAAGAGGAGGCCTTCCCTAGCTCTCAAGGCAAGGCCCCAGTCTTTCCGCAGACAGCATTCCAGCGGGTCCTCCTCAGATCAGACAGGAGGAGAATGAGGAGGAGGAGGAGGAATATTTAAGTAGTGGGGGCATTGAAGGTGTGGATTCCTCAAGGGAGAGTTTTGTGTGCCCAGAAACCCAAGGACTAGTACATGGCTGGGAGGAGGAAGTGCACGATGGGGTCATCCTCCTCATTGACCAG
The DNA here is from genome assembly GCA_009667805.1 of Leptobrachium leishanense. Classification (NCBI taxonomy): domain Eukaryota; kingdom Metazoa; phylum Chordata; class Amphibia; order Anura; family Megophryidae; genus Leptobrachium; species Leptobrachium leishanense. Next base: position 146,592,967 of record CM019067.1, read on the forward strand.
GAAGACTCAGAAGCTATTGCCACCTCCAACCTACGCTGCATGGGCTCCCTTATCCTGCAAAGCCTGGTAAAGGACCCCAGGATTCGTGCTATCAAGGAGAGGGATCATTACTGGTTGGCAAGCCTTCTTGATCCACGATACAAGGGTAAAGTTGCAGAGCTCATCCTGCCCGCACAGAGGGAGGACAGGATGAAAAAACTTGAGGACGCTCTAAAGCGACACTTTTGTAACACCTTTCCAGGCACTGGTAGGTTACCAAGTGATGACACAGGTGCTTCTGAGGCTGCGGATGATCAGACGAATAGAGGTGAAGGCCGGGGCCGCTTGACTGATGCCTTTTTAAATTTTTGTAGTCCACAACGCCCAGGGATGTCAAATGTAGGCACCCATTGCCAGCGTCTTCACCGTATGGTGCAGGACTACCTAGGGGCAAGGGCATACCTGGATACCTTTAAAGCAGATGATCCACTGATCATACCTTTAAAGCAGATGATCCATGGCTTACTGGGTGTTGAGATTGGATCACTGGCCAGAATATGCTATGCAGCTACTAGGTTGCCCTTCATCCAGCGTGCTTTCTGAAAGGACGTTCAGTGCCACTTTAGGTTTTGTCACAGACAAAAGAGTGTGTCTTTCCACCGAGTCTGTCGACCGGTTGACATTTATAAAAATGAATCAGTCCTGGATCAGCAACTATCAATCCCCTGATGCTGATGTAACGGAATAGATCGGGGATCTCTTCTGCATTCACAAAACCTCCACCACTGAACTCTTCCACAATACCACAAAAGGGTTCTGGTGTGAAGGCACTTGCTGCCATGAAAGGCACATTATTTGGGTGCACTGACGCCTGTGCCAGATTTATATCATTTAAATTTTTTGAACCGCAGGGTCCAACCCTGCACTCTTCCACAATACCACAAAAGGGTTATGGTGTGACGGCACTGTTGCCGACACTAAAGGCCCAATTTTAAAACACCTATTGTTACTTTCATCCAAAGCCTGCATAAGTTTCACCATAATTTAGCCAAAAATTCGGTGTTCGGCTCATCCCTACTACCAACTACTTAGACTTTGATGGCACTGATAAGTTTACAACAACTCTGGTTAAAATTACACCTGACTCAGGCTCCAGACCTTAATTTTTTCTTTTCATTGGAAAGTCTGAGATACGGTCTTTTCTACCATTCTGCCATTGAAACAAAGTATAGCAATGTGCCACAATGTGCAATTCTGCCAATGTGTAACAAAGGACACAGGCAGGGCCGGTGCTAGACTATTTTGTGCCCTAGGCAAGACCAGCTACTTGCACCCCCCCAAAAAAAGAAAGCTCGCATGGGTATATTTGCCCCCAGCTCTCACATGGATATATTCCCCCAGCTCTCACATGGGTATATCTGCCCCAGCTCTTACATGGGTATATTTGCCCCCAGCTCTCACATGGGTATATCTGCCCCAGCTCTTACATGGGTATATTTGCCCCCAGCTCTTACATGGGCATATTTGCCCCCAGCTCTCACATGGGTATATCTGCCCCCAGCTCACACACATGGGTATGTCTGCCCCAGCTCACACGTGGGTATATTTGCCCCAGCTCACACGTGGGTATATTTGCCCCCAGCTCACGCATTGTTATATTTGCCCCAGCTCTTACCTTGGTATATTTGTCTCCAGCTCCGTCTCTCTCCCTCGGCACCTCGATTCCTTCACACCAGTGACTGACGTGAGGGCACGCGTGCTACAGCCAGCCCCAATACGTGCCGGCATCGCCGCATCAGCCGCTGGCGTCAAGGAGATGGAGGCGTGGACTTGGCAGCACCAAGTCCACGCCTCCGTGTCCTTAATGCCTGCGGCGACGCTGGCACGTATTGGGGCTGGTTGTAGCACCCGGCCGCCGGGAAAAAAGTTTTTTATTTTGGTCGGGCCCGGCCGCGCCCTAGGCGGGCACTGCGCTCTGGGCGCCTACCTAGCTCGCCTAGCGGCAGCGCCGGCCCTGGACATAGGTTTGCTGATAATGGGCTTCTCTTCACCCAGGTAGGCGTTCCTTTAAAAATCAGCTGTTTCCAACTAAAATAGTCATTTACAACAGTAACAATGTCTACATTGTATTTCTAATCCATTTGATGTTATTTTAACGGACAAAGAAATCTCCTTTTCTTTAGAAATCAAGGACATTTCTGAGTGACCCCAAACTTTTGAACACTAGTGTAGTATAATAGGTTCAACCCTATCTACAGTTGCAAGAAAAGTATGTGAACCCTTTGAGATTACGTGGAGTTTTGCATGAATTGGTCATAAAATGTGCTCTGATCTTCATCTAAGTCACAACAATTTGAAAAACACAGTCTGCTTAAAATAATACAACACAAACATTATATGTTTTCATGTTTTTATTGAACAGAACATGTAAACATTCACAGTGCAGGGTGGAAAAAGTATGTGAACCTTTGGACTTAATAACTGGTTGACCCTCCTTTGGCAGCAATAACCTCAACCAAACATTTCCTGTAGTTGCAGATCAGACCTGCACAACGATCTCGAGTAATTTTGGACCACTCCTCTTCACAAAACTGTTTCAGTGTAGCAATATTCTTGGGATGTCTGGTGTGAATCGCTCTCTTAAGGTCATGCCACAGCATTTCAATTGGGTTGAGGTCAGAACTCTGACTGGGCCACTCCAGAAGGCGTATTTTGTTTTGTTGAAGCCATTCTTTTGTTGAATTACTTGTATGCTTTGGGTCATTGTCCTGTTGCATAAATATATATTTAGAAATAGAGCGAATACAAATCATTGCAAAAAACATTTACACGTTTGAGCAAATCAAGGCTTTCTTTACCCATAGAGCCCCTTTTCCGCACTACCCATATGCAGCAGGGGATACTGGGTAGGACATGCAAATGAAATCCACAATTTCTCCCTTTTTTACAACAAACGTTTGCAGTAGCCTAGATAACCCACATGCCAGTACAAGGTCATAGTAGGTGGCCTCAAACATAGGTTAGGAGATGCAGGAACGCAAAATCACTCCTGAACATCTATTTGGACTTTGCTGGCCCTCACCATTAGGGGAATGGCTTGTGATTGCTGCAGAGTGATCCTGATTTTGAGAAACATTCAACAACTATTAAAATCAAAGAGGTCAAAAAATTTGATGAAAATCCTCCACTACACAAATCCAGTCGTGGTTCGTCCATAGGTGCAGATGGGGCAGCGCTCTACCATTATTATTTTTTGCAATAAAAAAATGAAAAATTTAAACTATAATTTTTATGTTGTTTTTGTGTCAAAATGTGTTATGTCCCTTTAAGCAGTATCATTGTCTCCTCAACTGTTGCTAGAGGGAGTAAAAAAAGAAGAAAGATAATGTGATTATTTGTCTTTGACCAGCATCCAGAAAACTGTAAGGGCTCTTCAGGAATTCTTGGCAATTATGGACCGCAACTCAAGGCCCTGTTGCAGGCTATTTGCACTTTGATGGGCGTCAAACAAAGCCGATCTAAGAGAGTTCCTCTGAGACTTGAATGTAGATTTTATTTTCTTCACAAACTTGGGGTCTGCGTTAATCCCTTAATGACAGAAAATGCACAGCCACATTTGCCTTAATGTGCTAAATAGCAATAGTAAACAGGATTTTTTTCTTTCATACACTGAAATTTTGTATATTCTGAACAAGGAATTCTGGGTAGGGCATGCAAATGAAATCCATAATTTGTTACTTTGTGGCATTTCCCACCCGAGTCACAATATGAGTGTGAAGTACACTGATTTGTAATTAGGATGTGGGTCAGACGTATGCTTGGCTGAATGGAAGAGAGAGAGGTGTAAATAGAAGGCAGGAGATATCTGTCCAAAGGGGTTATTCAAAGAGAGCCGAATCACAGAATCACTCAAGGAACCTACTGTCATCTTCCAGCTGATATAACTTGTAGTCTTAGAATTGCAGTGACATAACTCAGGGTTAAATAGGTTCTGTAGCATAAAACCATGCAAATATCAGCAGACATTAGATATAAAGGGAAAAGCAATCCATTTTTTTAAAAATCCCATCCAAATAATCAGAATCAGGTGTTCCAATCACTTCCATGGCCACAGGTATATAAAATCAAGCACCTAGGCATGCAGACTGTGTTTACAAACATCTGTGAAAGAATGGGTCGCTCTCAGGAGCTCAGTGAATTCCAGTGTGGAACAGTGATAGGATGCCACCTGTGCAACAAATCCAGTCGTGAAATTTCCTCGCTCCTAAATATTCCACAATCAACTGTCAGCTGTATTATAAGAATGTGGAAGTGTTTGGGAACGACAGCAACTCAGCCACGAAGTGGTAGGCCACGTAAACTGACGGAGTGGGGTCAGCGGATGCTGAGGTGCATATTGTGAAGAGGTCGCCAACTTTCTGCAGATTCAATCGCTACTGACCTCCAAACGTCATGTGGCCTTCAGCTTAGCTCAAGAACAGTGCGCAGAGAGCTTCATGGAATGGGTTTCCATGGCCGAGCAGCTTCATCCAAGCCATACATCACCAAGTGCAATGCAAAGCGTCAGATGCAGTGGTGTAAAGCACGCCGCCACTGGACTCTTTAGCAGTGGAGACGCGTTCTCTGGAGTGATGAATCGCGCTTCTCCATCTGGCAATCTGATGGACCAGTCTGGGTTTGGCGGTTGCCAGGAGAACGGTACTTATCTGACTGCATTGTGCCAAGTGTAAAGTTTGGTGGAGGGGGGATTATGGTGTGGGGTTGTTTTTCAGGAGCTGGGCTTGGCCCCTTAGTTCCAGTGAAAGGAACTCTGAATGCTTCAGCATGCCAGCACATTTTGGACAATTCCATGATCCCTACTTTGTGGGAACAGTTTGGAGCTGGCCCCTTCCTCTTCCAACATGACTGTGCACCAGTGCACAAAGCAAGGTCCATAAAGACATGGATGACAGAGTCTGGGTGTGGATGAACTTGACTGGCCTGCACAGAGTCCTGACCTCAACCCGATAGAGCACCTTTGGGATGAATTAGAGTGGAGACTGAGAGCCAGGCCTTCTCATCCAACATCAGTGTGTGACCTCATAAATGCGCTTCTGGAAGAATGGTCAAAAATTCCCATAAACACACTCCTAAACCTTGTGGACAGCCTTCCCAGAAGAGTTGAAGCTGTTATAGCTGCAAAGGGTGGACCAACGTCATATTGGACCCTATGGATTAGGAATGGGATGTCACTTAAATTCATATGCGAGTCAAGGCTGGTGAGCAAATACTTTTGGCAATATAGTGTATATACCCGCCTTGTCCAATGCCATGGCATAGTAAATGGCTTTTTTTTAGCAAAGGCCAGGTTATGCATCCAGACACAATCACTCCTGTACAGCTGTTTCGGGCTCATTTACCCTCATCAAAAAGCCATTTAGTATGGCATTGCATTGGACAAGGCGGGTTCTGTGTTATAACAGAGCCTAGATGCAAAAAAAGTGAGAAGCTGTGTTTCTCATTCGCATATCCTACCCAAAGTTCTTTGCTGCATATGGGAAAAGTAGTACAAGAGCTCTGTAAGAGGTTCTCTGAATTTCTAGGATGTATAAATGTCCTCTGCAGCTATAAACTTTATTATTTGCAGTGTGGAGGCTTTTAATCTAACTTTTTTTTGCCCTCCACCACAATTGAAATACTTACTTACTAATTTACCCTAGGGGCCAAGCATCAATAGCAACCAGTTACATACTATCTCCTGCTGATGAGGGTAAATGAGCCCAAAACAGCTGTACAGGAGTGATTGTGTCTGGTTGCAAAAACTGGCCTTTGCTTAACAAAAAGCTGTTTAATATGATAAGGTGGGTTCTGTGTAATTATAGAGCCTAGATGCAAAAAAAGGGAGGAGCTGTGGATCTCATTTGCATATCCTATCCAGAGTCCTTTATTGCATATGGGGAATGTAGCACAAGAGTTCTGTAAGCAGTTCTCTGAATTGCTAGGATGTGTAAATGTTTTCTGCAGCTATAAACCTGATATATATATATATATAAAATAAGGGTTGTGGTGGAGGACTAAAAGTGAGATAAAAAGCCTCGACACTATAATAAGTGTGTTTATTATTGCAGAAGCCTTGCACATCACAGCAATTCAATGAATTGCATCCCAGAGCTCCTGTGCACTTGCACATCATAGCAATATCCTACCCAGAATTCCTTGTTGCGTATGGGGAATGTGGCACAGGAGCTCTGGGATGCAGTTCTTTGAATTGCTATGATGTGCAAGTGGCTTCTGCAATAATAAACACACTTATTAAAGTGTGGAGGCTTTTTATCTCACTTTTAGTCCTCCACCACAACCCTTGTAGATACTAATTTACTGTACGGTCCAAGCATCCACTGCAACTAGTCATGCCTATTGCCTACCTCTTAGCTGATGAGGGTTCAACAACAAACCTGAAACAGCGCTGTCCTGGGAGTGGCTTTGACCAGTTGCATAAGTCTTATCTCTGCTAGAAAGCCACAGTGTGGCATAGCATTGATTTCAGGGTTCTGTGTAATAACAGACCCAGGATGCATTAAAAGTAAGAAAGAGGTCATTTGCATATCCTACCCAGAATTCCTTGCTGCATATGGGGAATGTGGCACAGGAGCTCTGGGATGCAATTCTTTGAATTGCTATGATGTGCAAGTGGCTTCTGCAATAATAAACACACTATCTATATATGTATATATATATATATATAACATTTGAGTGTGTGATGGGTTAACTGCAAGATGACAATCGTTATTGAGGGGGCAGAAACCTTGGTGAGTTCCCACACTAATGTTTTTAGAATTTGACCCCTAAGCGTATTGCATATCACCAAATCAAGAATTATGCCACTGTTGAAAAAGTTCTCAGTGAAAAAATTGAATGAAATGCTGTTTTTATATTAATAATAATATCGTTAAGAAATGTCTTTAGCTTAAGTGTATGTATAGTCTTAATAAAAACAAGGTAAATGTTTGCCATTGAAGCATCTTCATTTCAACCTACAATGACAGTGTGATAGATTAGGACTTGGAAGCAAACACATTGTACACATATTGAAACAAACTTTAGAATACAAATAAAGGAAAAGTGTAAAAGTCTTATGATTAAATTGTCAAGTAAAACCTCATTTAGTGTTGTAAACAAACCAGTGAGATATATCTGAATCAAGTGACAGCTCTGCAAGCCCTAAAGGTGCAGCCTTCCAGTGTCAAAGCGGTTTCAACCTGAGAAATTTATAAATAAATAAGATACATTTGTTAAATCAGGTTTTTTTCATAATTTTAAAAGCAACCTTTACATGTGTATTGTGCCTTCAAGCACTGACACAGCTTGATAACATTTATATCAGTATTTTTGTCACTAAAATCTATAGAAAACATATTAGTGCCAATGAACATAGGTTGTTTTTCAAAGCATTACTAATTGCTTTCCAACAAGCCAACACATTCAAGTTAGGGCATAAATTCATCATTGTAAAGGTAAGCTAGTTTTAAAGGAAATGTTCATTTTAGATAGCCTTCCAAGTTGTAGGCCACTTGAAAAGAACCACAGAGTACATTACATCGAAAATTTAATGAAATAATTATAATTGAGAACAGATCTATGGAGAAAATATTTCCTAATATTTCCATCCAGTTGTGTATGTCTTTCGTAATGCAAGTACAGATGCTTTGAAAATCTTTCAATTCCTCTGCACTGCTTTTTCAGCTAGAACCCCAAGATGCATCCTTTTAGTTTTTGGCCATATCTTTTGGCAGCAGGCTTACAACTAATTGGTTTTTAATTTGGCTACCCTCCATCTGTAAATGAATATACTATCTTGACCTTACTTCTTCATCCATTCATCAGCACTGTCTGTAGGTAAATGTTGTATGGTGCATGTTTCATAGGTATAACAACATTTGTGGCCATTTCTGTGACCATGAGTAGATTGCCTTGCATGTTGAGTTTTTCATATTTTCTTGCTTGAATTGCTGAATTATTGCAGTGTAAATTATGATGGGAGAGGATGAATACTAGAAAAGAAAACGCAAAGGCCAAAAATGGCATAACTCTAATAAAACAGTGATGTTTTTCCCCACAGATACAAAATGCACGTATTGGAAAACACAAATTGTATAGAATAATTGAAACCTCTGGAAACTCGATGAAGAAATGCAGGGTTCAAAATGTGCAGTGGAAGAGTGCATTAATAGCAAACAAATAATAAAGTCATTTTAAAAATCATCCAGCATGTTTTGTCCTAAGTCCAAGACTGCATCCGGGTTCACATTGAAAGGCGTTGGATTGGCAGGATGCTCACTTGAGCATCATGCCTCTCGCTGGTCACATGACATCCAGAGCTTTAGGTCGCGGTCACACGAGTGCACTTCACAAGTTCCTTCCAGTCTGACACCCTTGTGTGTGGCCACCTTGCTGAGCACAGTTAGTGCGCTCAGCGCTACAAAGCTTGACCCTCCTAATGGAGGATCGTGCTTTGTAGCCCCGTCAAATGCGCGTCGAAGCTTTTCGAAGGGGAGGGTTTCAGCACATCCGGTGTAGCACCCGCAACTAGTACGTGCGCTACACCTTGTGCACCGCCCCATCAAAACATCACAATGCTGCAATGGATGCAGAGATGAGAGGTCGCACGAACGCACTCAGTGCACTCGTGTGACTGCAGCCTTAGAGGAAGAACTGTATGTCACAACAGGTGCAGTGCTGAGGGGGCCTAGAGCTTAAATAAAGGAGAGTTTTAATAGAGTTAAATTGGGAATGAGGCATTGCAGAAGGGGTCAGGAAGGGTTAAAGTTTAAACCCTTATGTTTTAGCCCTAGACTTTAATAATTCGGGACTCTAATTTATTTTGTAACTGTACACAAAACAAGACACTTAGCCTTTCTTTTGTGTGCTGTGACCCAATAAATTGGAGTGCTGAATTCTTAAAAAGCAGTTGCTAAAGCCTTTTATTGTCCACCTGTAAAGTGCACATCTAAACTTTTTGGACGTTCCTCATTTGGTTCATGACAATGATCATCAACATTGCACTACAGTGACTATTTACAGTTTGAAATTTATGAATGTTCCATGGATGCACAGCATAATGAGCCTAGTGTGCTCACCTATGTGTGTGTGTGTGTATATTTGTGTCTGAAAAGACTATGTAGCACGTGTGAATGTCTCAGACTTATAAGTATGTGTGTTAGTCCCAAGATTTACGCTAATCATGCCATTTTCCATCTGTCACTTTAGGTTTTATGTCAGATGTCATTTACTGCTTTATGAAGGTTATAAGATTGCAACACTTTTCTCCATGAGTAAACGGTATTATGATCCATTTGTACTTTTAGAGCAACAGGCTTGATATAAATATGGATAGATATTATGTGAAAAGCAGGCTGATAGATATCAAGACAAAGAATACATAAAGCATAAAGAATACAGAAAGCATCCCTCTACGCTTATCACCAACATATTAGAATCATTTGTAGACTTGTCTACAATGGCTTTACTATGCTTCTGAACAAAAGTGGAATAGCTATGAGGAATTTTAAATTGTGTATTGTATTCTCTTGAGAGACATTAGAAAATCATTCAGTAAATTCTGTGCTTCACACATGGGTCTTTCATGTTAAATGATATGACCATTTCAAAAACTCATTAATATGTCATTAACCAAGCAGACATTCGCTAATTAAATAATTAGCCCCTTTTGTTCAATTTCCATGTTTCTTTCTAATGATACTCATGCCCCTAATTTCCATCTTCTCCATTTCCATTTAAAACCATGTCAATGAAAAAGATTTTGGAATTAAGTGTAATTTTTTTAATTTTATAGCAGAAACAACAAATCAAATAATTAAACAGATTTAACTCTACTGTAGACAGACTGGCATATAATAGTGGATTTATAAATTATTCATCGTGTGTTACATTTTAAATACTGATATAAAATTGAATTCTTTTATCTGTTATTTTCCCCCAATGAGTATTTCAGGAAGAGTAAAAAGTAACTGTAAGGTTTAAGTAATATATACATTTTTATATGCATATTATCATTTACCGTGTCAAGCACTTTATTCATTGATTATGTCAATTCACAACTTTCATTTGTAGAAATAGAATCTTTGAATTTGTGAATACTAATTATATATTAAAGATCTGAGGATGTCATCAGAGCGCGCCCCTCCCCCTGTGTTGTTGCTGCAGGAGATGGTGTGTGTGAGAAGCTGAGGATGTTATGGGAATGTCCGGCCCTGGCCCCTTACTACGGGCTCCATGAGGCTGCTCACACCCCCATGTGACTGGAGAGGACACACACAGGAGTAGTACAGACAGGGCTGGTGTCCTGGGAGAGGAGGCTCAGACACATTGTGCTTCCTCTAATCGTTCCTCCAAGATCCGGGCGTCCAGGTAACCTGTGATTATGAATCCAGACACAGGGGGCGCGGCTTGCGCGCAGAAAATAATGGCCGCCTGATCCCGGAGCTCCGCCGAGTCGACCCGCTCAAACCCTTCTGCACCCCACAGGTAACGCGATGGGTAAGCCCCGCCGGCCACCAGCCACTCCTGGCACCTCCGAGACCATCGGGGACCCACAAACCTGCACAATGAGACAGTTCCTGACCCCTCTCACGGACGCTATGCAGGCGCCCATGCGGGACAAAATGGCGGCGACCCCCGCGTCCTCGGCCCCCAGCTCTCCCACACGATCGAATGGTTCCTGGGACTTCCCGCCGGAGCTCCACCAGCTATTAAGCTCATTACCCACCAAGGCTGATCTGGCTGCTTCTACCTCGGGCCTTCAGGACTCGCTTCTTGCTGAGATTAGGGGCCTGCGCAAGGAGCTCGGCAGCTTGCAGCATCGGGTACAGCATGTGGAGACCACGCAGGCTCAACAATCTGAGACACTGACGATACACACTTCCTCACTACAATCTCAAAATCAGATCTTACAGACTATGGCACGTCATTTAGAAGACCTGGAAAATAGAGGACGCCGAAACAACATACGGGTGAGAGGCCTCCCTGAACTGGAGCAGTCCCCATCAGATTTAAAGAACACCTTGCTTCGCTTATTTAACGGTCTCATACAACGTAACCTTGATGCGGAGATCGAATTCGAGCGCCTCCACAGAGCTCTACGCCCTAAAGGCCCTCCAGGCACCCCGCCGAGAGATGTGGTCTGCTGTCTCCTGAGGCACACTGTTAAAGAGGAAATCATGGAAGCGGCCAGACAATCTCGCACTATAATATTCGACGATGTAAGCATCTCTTTATTTCAAGACCTGTCGCCAGCGACCCTACAATCTAGGCGTTTCCTACGCCCCCTCACAGCAGCCTTACAGGAACGGCGCATTGCCTATAAATGGCTATTCCCATTCGGCATGCAGGTCCGTACAGATGATGGCCTTATAACATTACGCTCGGAACTCGACCTTCCGGCCTTCATGGAAACCCTCGCACTACCCAAGGACGTGTTGCCTACATGGCCGGACTTGACACAAATGTACACTCCATCATTTGGAGCCCCTTCGCGAACCCAGAGGCCTCGCCGCCGCAGATATTCGTCGACCCGGACTATGATACCCTCTGACACTCAAAATAGATGACTCCCGCCTGGCTGCTGATCAGGCCAGTCCTAATTACTGGATGTAACCGCCGCCCTAGAGGGCCTCAGAGACCTCGACAGCATGGCTCCTGTCACCGCAAGACTGTCACGGTCCTGAGGACCCCGGTGATCTTCACGTTTATCGCCAGACCTGCCCTCCCTTTACCCACCGGCAGTCCGCACGCTGGATCTTGCGGGATGCTTGTAACCTTGGAGTAGCCTACTAATGGTGACCCCTCCTGCATACCGTTCTTGTAGAGGCCCCGGATCCTCCTGAGGACTACTTCTCATATCCATTTCCCGACTCTACCTCGGGCACATCACGGGACAGGTTACTTTACTGGTTGCTTGGATGTATATTTATATGTTTATAGCTATACGGGTCTCCACCCCGGTGGTTGCTTATCCGGCGCTACATGCCATGGATGGTGGCATATCATACGCTGAGCGGGCGACTCGGCCCTGGCTCTTTTTTCTTTTTCATCTGGTTTACTGTTTTTGTTTGATTCACCACTGTTTTATTTAACTTCGTTAGCACGTTGTCTTTTGTATAATTGGTTGCTCTCTGCGGCTGCTCGCTCCTACCCCTGAGATAGCGCCTGTGTACAGAATAGTGTGACACGCACTCGTTCCCGCGCTCCGCGGCGGTGCTCTTGTCTCACTTAGGCGCATACTCCTTGTTTCCCTAACCCCCCCCATCGGCGCTCACCTACTCCTCCTGTCGGTAATATGGCCACAAAGACCAGACCTATTAAAATCCTCACGATAAATGCTAGGGGCCTGAGCATACCAGAAAAAAGGCACATAGCCCTTCGGGACTTCAGATCTAATCGCGCGGACGTGGTTCTTTTACAAGAGACTCACTTTGCAGCAGACGGGGCACCATGTCTGCGTGATCAGAAGTTCCTGACTGGTTACTTCAGTAACTCCTCCGCAGGCAAAGTGTGTGGCACAGCTATTCTCTTTTCTAGGGATTTCCCCCTTAATGTCACAGACTCAAAATTGGACCGAGACGGCCGTTACACTTTCGTCAAGGGGAAATAGGAGGGCAAACATACACCTTCGCATCCATATATCTGCCAAATAGGAACCAACACAAAGTATTACGCCTCTTGCTGGGAGTCCTAGCGGATTTCCAGGAAGGTATTGTCCTCATTGGAGGGGACATTAACCTCCCACTCGATGCGAAACTAGACACCTCCAGGGGATCCACTAGTGTCCCGCACTCAGTACTACGACAGACCCACTCAGCGCTTCACTCGCACCGTTTGGTAGACTGCTGGCGTGCCGTCCACCCCACCACGCGGGATTATACTTTCTACAGCACGCCACACCAATCTTACTCGAGATTAGACTGTTTGTTTCTACCTTTTGGCTACCTCCACCTCTTAGACACAGTGAAAATAGGCCCGATGACATGGTCTGACCATCACCCAGTCCTACTCACACTCGCCTCTCCTTTAGTACGCCCTAAAGATAGAACCTGGCGACTGAACGAAACACTACTCAACGACCCCATAGTTACACAGGGCACACTCCAGACCCTCCAGAACTATTTCACCGACAACTCCTCTCCAGACACCTCCCCTCAAATAGTATGGGAAGCGCATAAGGCCGTGATCCGAGGCTACCTGATACAACAGGGTTCCTTAAAGAAAAAGCAATACAACACTCAGAGGGACGCGCTGCTCTGCCGCATCCAGGTGCTGGAAAAGTCCCATAAGCTTTATATGGACGACACTGTCTATGCAGAGCTTCTGGAGCTCCGCACCGAATTAAGCTCGCTACTGAACAAGACTGCTCAAAAAGCTTTCCTCACTACTCGTCGTGTTTATTATGAACACGGCAACAAATGCGGACGGCTATTGGCACGAGCACTCAAGGCTCACAGGGAGAAGCTGTATATCTCTAAATTGCGAAACCCACAGGGCAAGCCCGTCACACTACCGCAGGACATGCTTTCCCTACTCCGAGAACATTTCACGGAACTCTATAATCTCCCCACGGACCATCGCCCCTCTTCCTCTGATTCCATATGTAAATTTGTGGACATGCACACACACACCAAATTGACCCCACTCATGCGGGAAGCTTTAGATTCCCCCTTAACGGTGGAAGAACTCCAAAATGCCGTTAAGCTGACCCCTACGGGCAAAACACCAGGTCCGGACGGCCTATCCCTTCGTTATTACAAGACATTCCTCCCCACCTTGGCACCGGCTTGGTTACAGGCATTTAACACCCTGACACAACACCACCGCGTTTTGCCACCCCAATCGCTCTCCGCCACTATTACATTAATACCCAAACCTGACAAAGACCATGACCTATGCGCTAGCTTTCGGCCCATATCACTACTGAACCAAGATTTGAAGCTCTTCGCCAAAGCACTTGCCCTGCGGATAGCCCGTCACATCCCACATTTAGTTCACCCGGACCAGACGGGATTTATACCTGGGAGAGAGGCCAGAGATAACACAGTCAGGGCACTGAATCTCATTCATGTGGCCGCCAAATCTCGATCTGATCCCTCCCTGTTACTATCCACCGATGCCGAAAAAGCCTTTGACAGGGTCAGCTGGCCTTATCTGTTTTCCACCCTTCGACAGATGGGTTTTGGCTCCAACATGCTAGCATGGATTGGTTCCCTTTATGCAGACCCTACAGCACGTATCAACCTAAATGGCACCCTCGCCACCCCTTTTCATATCCGAAATGGCACCAGACAGGGATGCCCTCTCTCACCTCTCCTTTTCGCAATCTCACTCGAACCCCTTTTGCACGCAATCCGAACTAACCCCTCGATTCACGGCATTGAGGTGGCGGGTCACCGGCATAAAGTGGCGGCGTATGCCGATGACCTGTTATTCTTTATCCGCCAGCCATTGATCTCCCTCCCTGCCCTCACCTCTTTACTACGAGAATATGGCTCTTTAAGCAATTATAAAATTAACATGACTAAATCAGAAATTTTAGGACTTCTTCTGTCCCCCCTATGCGCGCTCAGCTACAAGCCTCATTCCCCTTCCGATGGTGCAAATCCTCACTTAAATACTTAGGCATTTTCCTCACTGCAGATACATCTGACCTTTATCAGGCAAACTACCTCCCACTGCTGCACAGCATCACAGCTGACCTCACCAAATGGGCTTTTCCTCATGTAACGTGGTTCGGACGCATTAACGTCCTTAAAATGAACATACTCCCACGCCTGCTGTACTTGTTCCAGACCTTACCAATAGCCATACCCACTTTATTCTTCAGGTCCCTGCAGTCTAAATTTACCACATTTGTCTGGAATAATCACAGACCACGGCTCAGATTTGAGTTGCTCACCGCATCCAAATCCGCGGGTGGATTGGCACTACCCCATGCCCGCCGCTACTATCAAGCTGCACACTTGTTGCGCATACTTGAGTGGACTTCGGGCGCAGACACCAAGCTATGGATCCCTCTGGAACGCACACTGGCAGATGCCCCACTGGCTTCCCTTCCCTGGCTAAACGGCACAAATGCTACATGCCGCGTCACCCACCACCCTACTATCTCAGCTACACTCCGCACCTGGAGGACGTTACAAAACTCTACCAAGATTGCCCCAAGGCCGTCACCCCTCCTACCGTTATGTTACCTACCCGCATTCTCCCGGAGGCTAATCACAACTGAACAAATGCAGGCACCTCATTGTATACGGGCATCTAACTTTATTGACGGCAACACCTTTAAGTCCCCTGAGGACATTCCACTGCCCTGGCCACAGTCTTTCCTGACCAAATTTCATTTCCATCGGCTTACGGCTTACATGCGCTCATTAGCCCCCCACCTCAATTCACCCGTCCTCTTACCCTATTTGAAACCCTAGCCCAGAGAAAACATCCTCCGCCCCATGGTATATCGGTTATGTACGGGCTGTTGCAATCCCTCACGAACCCCATACCCTCCTATCGGTCCAAATGGGAGGAAGACCTCCAGCTGTCCTTCACGGAGGAGGAATGGGACCAAATCACCCTACTCACCACGTCCTGCTCCATCGCCACCAAATCCCAGGAAACGGCCTACAAACTCCTATCTAGGTGGTACTGCCCGCCTAAAAGGTTGGCAATGTTTGACCCCAAGCATAACGGCTCCTGCTGGAAATGCAGGGCGCCACAGGCGGACTTACTCCACATGTGGTGGTCTTGCCCGTTGCTCCAACCATACTGGCAAGCTGTCCACAGCACCATTTGCAAGGTCTCAGAACCCCCCCAGACTTTACACCGGCAGCTATGTTATTGCTTCACACACCTATGGAACACACTGATTACAAACGCACACTTGAAATACGTTTATTAAATGCGGCCAAGGCTGTGTTGCCCCGTCATTGGAAGACCCCTAATGTTCCTACCATACGCGAATGGCTTCAGGAGGTACATAACACCCAAGATATTGAAGAACTAATACACAGTGCCTCAGGCACGAGCGCAGTCCATTTGCGCCGCTGGTTCTACTGGTCAGAGGCTCGCCCCCGTGTGTAAATAACACGCCTTACACAGTGGCCACCGACTCTCATGCTATCTTTAACCTGCCATCCCCTACCCTCTCTTTCCTTTACACGTTTTGAATATGTTTCATGTCTATATAATTCATACTTTTAGTTAACTTTTATATACTGTATGCTGTAAATTATATGCATAATACTGGATTCAAAATCACGCTTACACGAATTAAGCAGCTGTTACTTATCGATCAACCCTGAATCCATATTTACGAAGTGATTACCTGTCTTGGAGCAACTTATCTTATGCTACTTCATTCACTCTGTTAAAAATTTATGAAACAATAAAAATTTATTACAATAAAAAAAAAAAAAAAATATTAAAGATCTGAAAATGAAAAAAATGTCTGAAAGGCATAGACAATAATTTGGGTTTATTGGACCCTCTTCAGCAGGAGCTAGTACCGATTTACCCTACGGGCCAAAAATCAAACTGCAACTGGTCATGCCTAGCTCCTGCTGAAGAGGGTCAAATAAACCCAAAACAGTGTTGTCCAGGAGTGGCTTTGACCAGTTGCATAAACCTGATCTCTGCTAAAAAAAAAAGCCATCTAGTATATCTAGCATGGCATTGTTTGAAGGGTTCTGTGTGAAAGCAGACCCAGGATGCAAAAAAATGGGAAATTGCAGATGTCATTTGCATGTCTTACCCAGAGTTCTGTGCTGCATATGGGGAATGTAGCACATTAGCCCTGTGATGCAGTTCTTTGAATTGCTGTAATGTGTAAATGGCCTCTGCAATAATACACTTTACATATATATATATATAGATAGATATTTTATTTGTATTTGCTATGATATAGCTGAATGAATGTTTACATATTGAAATATCTTCTCAATTTGCTCATATAATTATTTTACAGTAAGATTGCATAAACCTTTGTGTTTGTTTGTGTTTTGTTTATCTGTTTTAGATTTTACATGGTCATGCTGGGTATTATTAGAAAGGCCAGACTCTGACCTGTCCAATGACACCTAACATGACTTTGTGGGTTGTAAAGAGGGGAAATACAGGGTTCCAAAGTACCCCCTACCCCGCTCTCCATGCAGCAGTGTTGTGACTTGTGGTTTAGATTGACCAATGCATAATATTGCTTTACTCCATCACCTTCACATTTGGTCCCATGTATGATGACATCAGTGGGTGAGGGGAGATTCCAAAGGCAGGGCCAACATCCAAAAAAACAGCCTCCTGGAAAAGTCTGTGATCGGCGCTGAGTAGTGGGACTGCGACAACGCACTGAGAGTGTCCTCTGCATCCTAATGAAAGAGTGGACGACTCACTCAGTGCGCCATCTGAAGTCTAATGATTAAGAGGCATATCGTTGGAAAGTCAGACTGTGGCTTTTCAAGCAATGCACCTCTTACGTTTGTGCCCCCTACAGAAAATTAGATTGGGGGTCCAAAGGATACCCTCTCCCCTTCAGGCATTTACACAGTTCTGCGTATGTGCACCAGGGGTGGTCAGGCTGTTTCAACAAAGTCAGGACTCCCACTGGAGCGGAGGTAATCTCTCCTCAGGCTGTGGAGAAACCCTGACATGTGGGGGACATCCTCCACATGTTGCAGGGAATCCCCAGGACGTTCCGCACACGTCTCCTGCAGCCAAGTGGTTAATGTACGGATTTGCAGGATATAACTGTAACAGTGGAAATAGCAAACTACAGGCTGGCGTGTTATAACTGTAAAAGTGGAAAAATTTAAGTACAGACTTGTGCATTGTAACTGTACTAGTGGAAATCTTAATTTACAGACTTGCACATTATTGTCATGGTGGCCCATGTCCCGGGAAGTGTTGTGCCTTCGCCCCTGGTTGCAGTTGTCACAGCAGCTGATATCCAGAACGCTTTCTTCCCGGGTACTGTTTACCATAGGACAGAGAATGGCGGCGCACGCCAACCATTTGAACTAACACATCTGCCAACCATGTCAGGAAGGCAGTCTGCCTGCGAATAAGATGCCTTAAGCAAAGATGGGAACCAATAGCAGCACTCTATCAGTGATCCTATGGGAGACTGGGGAATTTCCTCTGATTACCAATGGGTGATCTCCTGGCTCCATTTAAAGGGCTTCCTGTCTCTTTGTAATTGCCCTAGCGTGGTTTCACTTCACCTAGTGCCTTGTTGCTGCGTATATATATTTATATATATATATTTCTCTGATTGTTTCTCTGGTTCTTTGATCCCGGCTTGTCCTGACTATCCTGACCTCTGGCACCCCAATGTTTGGCTTTGTTACACGGTTTTCCAGCACTCTGTTTTCCAGCTTGCCAGTTAGTTTTCTGTTTTAACTCGGCCATAATCAAGGACTGGTTAGTTAGGGTTTATGTACTATTTTATGCAAGCAGGGTTTTCTATCCTTGACAACCGGTTATTAGGGTCAGTGGTATTACTTATACTGTAAGCTGCTTGACTGTGAGACACCAGCTGCTATCTGTGTTATCTGGCTTTATTACTGACCATAACCCGGCTATTACTAAGGACCGGTTGGTCAGGTCTGTTGGTTTATTGTCTGCAATCGGGGTTTGCTCAATCCTTTCATTGTTTAACTGCACCCTCCAACTCTCTATTTGTGTTCGTCGTTCTCATTATTACTGACCATAACCCAGCTATTACTAAGGACTGGTTGGTCTGGGTCTGTTGGCTTATTGTCTGCAAGCGGGGTTACCCAATCCTGACAATTATACTGAAATTGTGGAAATCTGAATTTATGGACTTGCACGAGATAATATGACTGTCACGTACCCCCGGCGCCCGGCAGCATCCTACGCGCTGTTCACTGGCCGAGCGTCGGATGAAATGCACGCCGGCACCAGTCACGTGATGGACGGAGGGGCAGGGCGCGGAGCTATGATGCGGCACCATCGGGTTTAAATACCCTGAACTCAGACGAGATCGGCACGCTGACGTGGTTTCGTGTAGCCCACAGTGCTACCTAGCGTTCAGAATTTATTGAACGATTCTGGTATCTGACCCCTTGGCTTCATATATTGACGATTCCTAGTATCTAACCCCTTTGCTTTGCATATTGAAGATTCTGGTATCTGACCCCTTGGCTTTGTATATCGACGATTCTGGTATCTGACCCCTGGCTCTGGCAAAAGGACGATTCTGGTGTTGACCTTTGACTGGCATATATATATATATGATTATTTATACAACTCCTGTCTGTGTATCACTATCCACATATACCCTATGGGTCCAAGCATCCACTGCAACTGGTCATGCCGAGCTCCTAGCTGATGAGGGTCCAACAAACCCGAAACAGCGCTGTCCTAGGAGTGGCTTTGACCAGTTGCATAAACCTTATCTCTGCTAAAAAGCCATAGTGTGGCATAGCATTGATTTTAGGGTTCTGTGTAATAACAGACCCAGGATGCATAAAAGTGAGACAGAGGTCATTTGCATATCCTACCCAGAATTCCTTGCTGCATATAGGGAATGTGGCACAGGAGCTCTGGGATGCAATTCTTTGATTTGCTGTGATGTGCAAGTGGCTTCTGCAATAATAAACATAACTAATTATAGCGTGGAGGCTTTTTATCTCACTTTTTTTCCTCTACCACAACCATTGTATCTATATATAATATATATATATATATATATATATATATATATATAAACCAGGCATAGGAGCACACTGGGGCTTGTGAAAGAAATAAAAAGCTTTATTGGTTAAAAATCCAACGTTTCAGTTCCTAAGAACCTTTATCAAGGAATAAAAGCAAGGCAATAAAGACAAGTTTAAATAATGTGACTTGTCTTTTATTCCTTGATAAAGGTTCTTAGGAACCGAAACATCGGATTTTTAACCAATAAAGCTTTTTATTTCTTTCACAAGCCCCAGTGTGCTTCTATGCCTGGTTTTTCTATATCTACCTTTGAGGATAGCACCTGGGCAACTAATTTTTCTATTTATGGACTGAGTGCTCTCCATATCTGTATATATGTATGTGTATATATGTATATGTATACATATACAGTACATATATATATATATATATATACACGAAAGTTCTGCACTCACGGTTCACCACAAAGATTTAGCCTCACCCGGTGCTTCTGCGATGGCTTCAGTTAATATCAATTTAGCAAGAACACCAGCACTCCAGGGATTTTTCAAAGATAATTCCATTTATTAGTCCATAAACATCAACGTTTTAGCTCACCAAGGAGCCTTCATCAGGACTGTCCTGATGAAGGCTCCTTGGTGAGCTGAAACGTTGATGTCTATGGACTAATAAATGGAATTATCTTTGAAAAATCCCTGGAGTGCTGCGTTCTTGCTATATATATATATATATATATATATATACATACAATGTTCTTGAACCCAGGACATGCTTGAAAACGAGAGAAATCTCAATGTATCCTTCCTGGTAAAATCCTTTATAAATAAATAAATAAATAAAATAAATATATAATCTCTCTATCCAACCTGACCACTCTAAGGATCGGAAGGGGTAGGGGTGACTCTGCGTACATGGACCGGTTTCATATATCTGTGGGGAATACGTGACAATGCAATGACAGCATAAATCACAATATATGGACTTGCACACTATACTGTAATATGTCCACTGTTATAGTACACCATGCAAGTCCATACTTTATGATCTGTAGTTACAGTAAAAACAAGCAACACACTATCTCTCGTACAGTAAGAGCTGGACCAATACAATAAAAGGCACAAAAAGCATCTGAAGAGCCACTTAGAAACACCTTTCAGCATTTGATATTGCTTCGGAAATCAAAATACTGATTAATTTGAATTAAATCGCTAAAGCCACTATTTTTATCAAAAAGTATAGCAGCGCGTGCTGATATTTGATCCAGATTTGTATTGGAAATTGAAATACCAGTAAACTTGAATTTGAATCTCCGGAACTGAAAAATAGCCAGAATTCCTCCAGATTAAATTGAGGACTAAGGCTAGGGTCAGACTAACGCATTTTTTCGCAGCGACCGTCAAAAAGTGCGTCCGAACGCATTGCCGTATTTTTTCATGGAATGTGCGAAAACGGTCATACGATGCACATTTTTGTGCGTGATTTTTTACGGATCCAAGCCAGGGAACTTTGGGTGTCTGGACGTTATGTTGGCCGGACATGAGCAGCGTCTGACGTCTCCTAATCACGCACACCTGCCGCTAGCGGACGCAGCGCACTCTGTACATCAGTACTAGCGGTTCTGCGTTCTCGAAAAAATGCGTTCATTTTCCACTTGCATTGCGCGGCCGGACTTTCGTGCAGCCGTACTTCGTATATTGGCCGTCATTGCCCGTCAGTTGCTGCTAGTGCGGCCGTGATTAAGTGCACCTAAACGCACGTTAAAATTGCACTAGTCTGACCCCAGCCTAAGTAGTTTCCAAAATATAACAAATCAAAAATAAACTTTCAGAGGTGGATTATATTCCTAGTTTTAACTCCTTCACTTCTGAGAGCGCAATAATTTGGGTCTTCAAAGGTACACACTGGTGTATTTTGGACTAGGCCGACTAGGCCCAGGCCTAGGGCGGCACTTTCCAGGGGGCGGCGGCCCGCACTGGGTGGCCCCACCCCTAAAAAAAAATAATATATATATATTTTTTTTTTTACTTTTGCAAAGTATTTTACCAGGAAGGATACATTGAGATTTCACTAATTTACACTTTCAATTTCACTTTCCAGGGGGCAGCAAAAAACCTCACCACTAAATGGGTTACTCACAGAGCCCCGAAATGACGCCAACTTTTTGGTGTTCTGTAGTTCCCTGCACTTAGGAGAATAAAATTTCCCCACCCTGCAGTGAATTCACCATTCACCGCAGGGTCCCCAAAGTGCATGGAGTCGGCCGCTGAATGCTGCCACTGCAAACCCGTGGCCTGCTGTTTTCAAAAGGACTACGGAACGAAAATGTCTGGAATTTACATGTAAGATCTTATGATTGATAATAAAAAGTTCTGTTACAGAAAAAAGAAAAACTGCTATTAAAAAAAGGGGGGGAATTTTACCCCAAAAAATCAGAAAAATTACTAAAAGGTACTAAAAAAAAATCAATAAGTAAAGACTTTTTACTGCAGATTAAAATAATAAGTGATTTATTAGATATTGCATAAAAACGGGAATATTTTTAACATTGAAACCTATGGGGTTCGCCTGAATAAACCTGCTGATTGAAACCACCGAACATCAGGGCATTTCACTGCCATTTCTCTGAGTCTCAGTACCACATGACTGGCTGAACCACGTGAAACGCACGCGCGCAGCTGCCCGCCCTTTCGTTAACACAGACTCTATTCTGGACTGAACACCCACCGGGAAGGGAATCAAAGCTACAGTGCACCCTCTGGCAGTGTCACCCCACTGCTGACAAGATGGCTCCACAGCATAATTGCTGTGTGCTCATATACACTCGGTTTGCTGGGAGTTTTACTGCAGTGGATTCTGATGCACTCATACACACCGCACATTGCATTGCTGGGAGTTTTATTGCTGTGGATTCTGATACGCTGACACACACCACACATTGCATTGCTGTGAGTTTTATTGCTGTGAATTCTGATGCACTCATACACACCGCACATTGCATTGCTGGGAGTTTTATTGCTGTGGATTATGATACGCTGACACACACCAAACATTGCATTGCTGGGAGTTTTATTGCTGTGGATTCTGTGATACACACTGCATATTACTGTGAGTTTTATTGCCCTGGAGCTCTGGGATACGCTCATACACACTGCACATTACTGTGAGTTTTATTGCTGTGCAGTTCTGTGATATGCTCATACACACTGCACATTTCTGTGGGTTTTATTGCTGTGCAGCTCTGTGATACGCTCATATGCAGTGCACGTTTCTGTGGATTTTATTGTTCAACCAATTAGAGCGGCTGTGATCCCGCTTACTTGACATGCATGGCTGTTCTTTGTAAAAATGCTTGAATTTAAACATTTCATAATTTTATTTATCTCAATAGATACATTTGAAATGGTATACAAAATATACAAGTAAGCACTTGGTATCCACTTTTAATATAAAGAGAGGAAAAGGCGGAGCTCTAAGAGGAAAAGGTGGAGCTTAAAGAGGAAGGGTGGGGATTAACCAGGAAGAGGTGTGCCCTTGACAGGAAGGGGTGTGTCAAATTGAAATTAGGGGGTGCACGAGTTCAGTCAGGCCTAGGGCAGCACAAAACCTAAATACACCACTGGGTACAATCAGGTGCCTGATAGAGGATCTACAGCTGTGTAGTAAAATTTAGTTTGCTGTGGGGCTGCAGAATGTGCCCCCAAAGTTTTAGTCCTGTGGGCATAATGCTCAAGGTGCTAAAACAGTTTAAAATCAGCTAATTGAATGTCCTTATCAGACTTTCAGCAGCCAATGCAGGGAGCCATAGGCTGCAGTTCTGTCTGCAGTAACTCCTTTGGGCTATTAGATGGTGAAATATTCCTGCCAAATCGGTCATTATAGTAAGAAATATATTGGAAATTCCCAAAAAGCTGTTACTGTATCATTAATTAAAATGATTTCTCAAAACAAAAACCCTGGTTCCTGATTCTGATAGTGAAGGGGTCAACTCTTATAGAGTTTATTGCATAATTTACTTTATTATATATATATATATATAAAAGTATTATTAATACTTTAATATATATATAGTATAGTATTTATTAATATTTATATATACTTTTATATATTTATATATCTCTACTTAGCTGTAAACGCTAAGTTAGCAGTGCTGAGCACTGAACTGCAGTACAGCGTTCAGTGCCAAGTTGCTAACAGCACTTGCAGCGGCTGAGGAACTGAACAGCCTCAGGTTGGCAACTGGCATTAAAAATAGCTGCATTTTTTTTCTTTGTAATGTTGCATAGGTAGAATACGGAGTTTAGATTTGGGTGATGAATCTAAGAACAGAGTTGAGAATGATTTCAAAGCAATGGCTATGGGAGAAGGAGACATACTGATGAATTGAATAATACAAACAATACAATATAATAATACAACAAATAACGAAAAAGCAAATATTGACACCCAATCCAGCGTTAAATTTTCATACCACTGACCCCTACCTTATTATTATTATTCTGTATTTATAAAGCGCCAGCATATTCCGCAGCGCTGTACAATGGGGGAGTGCAGACATGAGACCTACTAAAACACATAAGGAACAGAGGGCCCTGCCCTTAGGATAATTGCCTTACTGATACAGCACTTTACACAAGTGCTCAGCCAGACAACCCTTGAGCTTACAATCTAAAGTAAGTGAAACAGAAGGGGAGCTGGGGAGTGTGGATCTGGTGGCTAGAGATAAAATAGCAAGCTACAGGTTGATGAGAATAAAGTGGCAGCAGGTGGAAGGGAATGAATGAGTTTGGGCCTAGGACTGGATGGGAGGGTGGTTGGGGCGGGCGGGTGGCACAGCAGAGTGCAGAGTCTGGAGTGGTGATGCCTGTGTGTTGTGAGCTGTAGGAATGGAAGAGGCAGAGCTTTTAGGATAGCAAGCAGGTAATGACATGCGAGGGGGAGGAGGAGGTGGAGGAGGTGGCGGTGGGGGAAGCATGGTGGTGAAACAGAAGTTTTTTGTGCTAGCATCAAAAATGGAGGGAAGGCATTAAAGGGAAAAGTAATCAGCCTGGGGATAATACATAAAATGCACGAGACTATGAAATCAACAGGATTGAAGCAGTGGCGTGGCTTGAATGACATCATGGTCGATTTCAGGATACCTCAACGCAATAAGGTATCCAAGAGAATCTGGGCAAGACCTGTCTAGGGAGTCAAGAACAAACAAATCGATTCTATGTGGCCGAACCCAAACCATCAGACTGTCTTTCACCATATAATTTTATAAAAAATACAGTATAGTAATGACACGATAACACTATTACAAACTTTATAGTATGAAGATTTCATTGATACTCGTATAGTCTTTATAACTACCCTATAAACTAACAAATTTCCCCCATGGATGTCTCCCTCTTCTGAAGTGCTGTGTGTATAGATAACCCAGGTTCTCAACTCCCGTATCCTAGTCTGCAAAGTGATAGTTGCCACCCCCCCCCCCTTCTCCAGCCAGCCCAGCCTGGTATTTGAGGAAAAGCTGTACTCTGGAAAATATATTCTTCTATGTCTTATGGCTGCTGGTTCACACTGTATATTCTGAGTCAAAGTGTCAGGCTTGTAAAATCTGTTGGTCCACTTTTTAATGGAGCTTTTATCTTATGGAGCTCATGTGGGCAGATATTTTCTGAGGGAAGGAGCTACAGGGAACGAAGGACCCCTCCTTCATACCGAGTATAGATATACACTCAATTGAGCTGTATCACAAATATTTAGTAAGTCCATATTGTTTCAGCATCTGTTAAGAGCCTTTGGTCCCACGTTTTATGATTTCTCTAGAACAGTTTAATTGCTTTATATTATCCATAGTTTAAGCTATTATATATGTTCTCGCTCCCGCTATTATTACACATATAAGGAATATCTTCTTAATAATTTGCATGTGAAACAGTTAATAAACATATTAAACATCCACATTATAAATGGCAGTATATAGCCACTAAGCGTTTGTGCTAAATTTTCTATTTCTTTATTAGCAGCGCTGTGTAATATTCCATCATACTGTTCTCTGTAATCTAGCGTCTGATTAAGTTTTCAACAGAAAAAAATTAATGTGACAGAAAATATATTAGAGAAATATAGTAAATTTTAGCAAAATACCATTCTCTACTTAATAAAGGACACACATCATATTTTATGATTTTCTATTCATTCGATGGAGCTATGGTGTTTGTAATTGTGTTTATAAAGCCATCCGTCTTCTGGAGCCATCTTTAGCTGAGAAAGCCCCAAAGCATTGTCAATTCGCCTCAGATCTGATCAGCATCTTTATAGTTTATCAGCCTTGGGGTTCAATTTTGTTTTGGATGCTTTTATAAATGAGCACAATCACTTGTGAATCTGTTCCTCCAGATTGCAAAGAGAAAAATCGAGCGAGTAACGTTAGTAGATTACTGTGTCACCAAGGATAAAGTACAAGCACCAATGTATCAAAACAAGACTAGATGATACTTCTTCTACCCCTCTTTTACACTTAAAGTTTTATTCCACTGGAATTAGAAAACCTTTTCATCCACATGATGCTACTAGCATGGCAGATGATTATCTGACTATGCAATACAGGTCATATACTAAAAAAAACACATAAAGGGCTTTGCATGGAAATGGATCATCACTTTTTTCTGCCATTCCTAATGGATTTGTTTTTGGCTTTGCTACTTATTGGACTGATAATATCTTTCTTCACATGATGTAGTGGTCATAGAAAACATATTTGAGATCATGAGTGATCTTTCTTCCTGGCTTCTCACCACTTGATTTTTCTTGCTCCCAAAATCTTGATCTTGCTTGAATTTGTTTCCCTATCCAAGATGGCGGACCACAAAATATACAACAAAAATACACAGAAAAAAGTTATACTGTATAAAGGAATGGAACTAAAAGGGGTAAACACAAATAGGCATCAGGACTGCTATCTGGTGTGATTTTTGATGCTCTTACCTACTATTTATAAGCAGAATGTGCAAAATATACCAGATTCAGAACACTCAAATATAATATAAAGGTCTATTCACTTAAAGTGAAATTCAGGAGAATTAATGGCAGAAGAAGAGAGCAATCTAGACCAAATAGCCGATTTGGAAAGTGAGATAAATGGAAGAACCTTTCAGGTTTGGCTATTTTGACCTAGAATTTTCACTTCTCCAGTCATTCTCCTGAGTTTCACCTTTACTGAATATACCTGATAGTGTTAAAGAGTTTAAAAACACCTGTTTAAGGAATAAAAGATGGAGATTTGGTTAGAAAATATGAACATAAATTGCATATGGTTACCACGACATCCTTGTACTCGACCATGGCAAATCCTAATCTTCCTAACCTAATGACTAATCTAATGAGGCAAACTCCCTTACACGAGATATGGGTTCCTGACAGATCATGGTTAAATAGGTCCTGTGATGAAACGCCTGTGACAGGGAGGGGTACAAAAGCCAAAGAGGGTGTTAATCCTCAACTTGTACTGTACAAACCCAGAATGACTGCACTCAACCTAAACATGCATTTTATATGCTTCTGAGAGACTAATGTGCAATTAGCTACAAAATATCTTGACCATGAATCTTGTATATTTTGTATATTATGCTCATTGGTCTCAGTCAGAAGCACCCTTTTAAAGAATGCATGTTCAGGTTGAGTGCAGACATTTTCAAGTTAATTGAACATAAACGCACCATATAATTCACCTCTACACTATACTTCAGGATGAGTGAAATGGAGAGGGTGAGTATTGGGCAAATTCCCATTTGCTATAATTGAGAAGAAAAAGGAACAGATCTTTGGGACAACCTTGATAAATACTGATTCATTGTGCATCTGCCCTCTGTTGGTAAATAAGGATCATGGGAATTTTGTGTACAAATTAAATTCTTGACCAAATTAAAGGGATACTCTAGGCAACATGACCACCTAAGCTTTTTTAGGTGGTCATGATGCCCTGAGTATGCCCTAGTCTTTCCCCCCTCCCTCCGCTCAGCCGATTGTCTGAAACAGCTGAAAACAGCTGAGAGACACGGAGGACTTTACTCCGCCCCCCCAGCTGTCAGTCAGCAGAGCGGGATTCATATTTCCCACTTCTGCCGACTATTGCCGAGTAGGAGACGCCATCGCGCTTTCAGCTCGATGACGTCTCCAACTCGCCGCAGTAGCTGGCGGCAGCGGCTGAGGATTAGTGTTGCGCGCATCCTCTTGCGTGCAACACTAATCAAAGAAGATGGAGCCGGGAGGAAGACTGCTGATTGGCTGGCTTACGTGAGAGGCGCGCATCTCCCGTAAACCATTAGCCAAGTGAAAGATTTAGAAGGACGGGAGCAGAAGAGGAGGGAGGTGAGTATAAAAAAAAACCGCTGTCGGAAACAAGTGGATTTTAGGGTAAGTATTACATTAAAAAAAATAAAAAAAATCCCTACCTAGTTATTGAGGGAATAGGTATAGTTTAATGTAAAAAAACGGTTGGGAATTTTTGATTAGAGTGTTCCTTTTAATTTCACATGAACAAGTATAGATCATAGAAGAAACCAAATAAAAATCAGTCCAGTGCTCGCTCTGTTCCCTCTGCTTCCCTCTGCCAATGTACACTGGTACTATTCAGCCCTACTTCAAGCAATAAATATATTAAAAAAAATGTGTACTACAGAAAATATTTGCTAAGAATGAAACCGGCATGCCTAATGTTTTTTTATATCCATTTTACGCTATTCTTTTTCATGTGACAATAAACAGAAAATCTTGGCAAGTAAGTGACATCCCAAAACTCATAACAGCTCCAATGCACATAAATCGAATCTTTAAATGTTCATGAATTACGGCTTTTGAAGCCCACACATGAGCAAAATTCCTCACTCATATATAATCAGTCCTGACTGCCTGCTCAGCCAGACAGCTAGTCACCCGTAGCACATTTCCACCCCATCATGACATGCCCTTACTTACGGTGGCTCCAGCAATGACACAAATTGCACCACGCTCCTTCAACGGCCACACTCCTTCCCTCCAATCTCAGATTTATCAATTTGACAGGTCTGTAACCCTATAATCCTACTGATATTATCCCGGCAAACCAGGTGTTAAATATTAACAACAGCAGCTGTTGCTGTCCAGCCACTAATAATGTATGAGATAACCATAGGATATGGACTGGGGACCATCATATGGGCTTCAGAATGATTCCCATAACAGTCTATACCCTCAATCTACTTTGTACGTATTGGTACAGCTGGGGCATATCATCTAGGTGCCTATTATCCAAGCACCACTGGGGTTAAATATTAGTGATTGAACTGCTATTCCACTTCAGCTGCTAATAATGAACAAGGGAACCTCTCACTTGTCCCCTCCAGCCCCCCACCTATGGGTATTGGAATATGGGTAAATAGACATGGGGATGGACACGGATATAGAGCTAAAGGGTACGAGAATGGCATGATCCCCTCCATGCTTTTAGTAACAGCCCCCATTTGACACATTAGGTGGGCATAATTCCCCCACACTATTACCCCCCACCCCACCTCTTGCTCATGGGTGGGGAGCCAAGGGGCAATGGTATGTTCTCATTCCACTTTTAATTAGATCCATCAGTCACAGCACATTGGTGGGGGCCAGACATTAATATGCCAACCTCGATGGCTGCAATCTCCCCACTCAGTGCATATGGGTGGGGGTCAGAGAGGGACCAGTGAGAGGTCTCCTGCTTCATTGCTATTGACTTAACAGCAATAGCTGGCATACGCATCCTCATGGACTGCAACCACAACTCAATTTTCACAGGTGAGGGGCATGGCGCACCAGAGATAGGTCAATAGCTGGTCATTCAGTGGTGGGATAGCAGTGGTTTTTATGATGTTGACATTAGACATGTCCACCCTTAATGTGCTATACTCACCCCTTGATGCACATGGCTGGAGGGAGTGTGGAAAAGCACAGAGTCATGTCCTCCTTTCCCCCTTTATCAATATAGCACAGGCATGCAACCCGATACTCATGGATGAGGGCCAGGGAAAGCCCAAGTGTTCTCCACATTCATTGTTAGTAAAAGAACAGCAATAACTGCTCAGTCTGTAGTATTTAATAGACATGTGCACAGCACAAATTTTTTGTTTTGAACTAATGGATTAGTCCTAAAACGCAATTTATTTAGTTGCTAAAGAAATTCGTTTTCAGTTCTTTAGTATGAAAACTAATTTCATTCATCCGAAAACCAGCGGATAAAATTACTATTGCAGTGGCTCCTCAGAGGACTGTGATCGGCTGCTTGTTACAGTATCTCTCACTCTCAGCACAATGTGTCAGGCAAAGCTGTTACACTAACTGACTGCTGCTCATCACAGCGCTCAGAGTTTCAGTAAAACTAGTAAATAATATTTTTATATAAGAGGTTATAACAATATTATTTCCTTGTTTTACTGAAACTCTGAGCGCTGTGATGAGCAGCAGTCAGTTACTGTAACAGCTTAGCCTGATACATTGCACTGAGAGTTAATGTAACAAGCACCTGTTCTCAGCGCTCACAGCCACTGGATTTAAAGGGCTCAAAAAATGCTCCTCTCTGTATAATGTATAGAACATCCTCCTGCATTAATTAATCTCCCTCCCTGTATAGAACATCCTCCTCAATGTATACCCCTCTCTGTATAATGTATATAACATCCTCCTGCATTAATACCCCTCTCTGTATAATGCATAGAACATCCTCCTGCATTAATTAATGCCCCTCTCTGTATAGAAAATCCTACTGCATTGGCATGTGGAGGGTGCAGAACTTCGGAATGCATGGCTTATCCAGCCCAGGAAAGGGAACTTCTAATTAAACTTTGTATCTCTGTGGGGGAGACAGACAGGATTATAAAAGCAAGGGAGAGGGAAAATATTAACTTAAATCAGTCTGAAAGCTCATAGAAGAGATGACTGGCGCAAATAATTTTTTTATAAAGTAAAGCACTTTAAATCCAGGGAAAACATTAAAATAAATCACACTGAAGGCTCATAATGACAGAGTAAGTGGGAGAGCTGGATACTAAATGTATCAGACATAAAAATCCCTTTATAACAAGCAGCACTGGGAGAGGAGAGGGACTTTATATAAACCGTGTATTATAGATGAGGAAAGGGGGATAGTGCTCCTGGATAATATAAAATGTGTCAGACCTAAGCCCCTATTATGCAGAGCGGGAGGGGAGATAACACAAGTTTTATAAAGTCCCCCTCTTCTCCCAGTGCTGCTTGTTATAAAGGGGTTTTTACTATCCAGCCCTCCTCTGTCATTAGCTTTCAGTGTGATTTATTTGAATGCTTTCCCTCTCCAGCTGCTTTTATCATCTCTATAGAAAAAATGGCGTCGCGCCCATACTCACCAGAGCGGCTGCAACAGCCAGGAGTAACAGCCCAGTTAATGTATAAAACATAACAAGAGAAAAAAGTGTCATCTGCGCTCGTTTCTATGTATTCCAAGTACAACAAAACACTATGAGGTTTTAGTTTGTTTCAATGGCCATTGAATTGCAATGGCCATTGAAACAAACTAAAACCTCATAGTGTTTTGTTGTACATGGAATACATAGAAACGAGCGCAGATGACACTTTTTTCTCTTGTTTAGCTTTTATCATCTCGTCTGTCTCGTAGACATGCAAGGGTTAAGTAAAGGTCTCCTCTCCTGTGCTGGCTGTCTGCACTGCGAGTGAGTCTTCTGGAGCTCTATCACTGTCAGATTTTTGGGTGGGGGTCGGGAAGGTCTACACATACAATTTTTTTTGTAGCTTTGCGATGTTGTGCTCCTCATTGCTGGTCTCCTTCAATCGATGTAATATTACAAAAAGGACTGAAACTAAAATGTAATGCATTTTCCTTTCGTTTTTTGTACTGAGCAGTTTCGTATCTTTTGAGTCATACGAAAACTAAATTATCCCAAAATTCGGACTAAATCGTTTTAGTACTAAAACGAATGCACATGTCTAGTATTTAACCCCATCAGGCAGTGCTGGGATAGTAGCAATGAGAATCAGATGGTTGTCCACCAGTTAGCTAATATGCTCTCATCTGCATTATTTTGGGAATGGATATGAAGGTGTTATGGGGGTCCTTCTGACCCTGCTATACTTTTATTAACATTTTATAGTGGCAGCAGGGTAGCAAGTGTTGGCAGACGGTACAAAATCAACACTGGAGCTAGCAAGCGCTGCAAGCAGGATTCATCTCGTGATACATTTCATCCTAAACAAATTTTTTTGCTGTCCACATCTCTAATATTTATCCATAACATCTTTCTCAATACACAAGTCCCACTTCCAGTCTTTACCTTAAGAGTGTCCCTTAAGTTACAGAAAAATATGTGTTGCTCCCTGCCTAAAAAAACACCCTACTGCACAAAGAATAAAGTGTGTATAAAGAGTTTTGAGGTTTATTTGTCTCTTTTTGGCCTTGTTTGCCACTTGTCAAGTGAAAAAAGCTCACTGTTTAGTAAGTGAAGTCGTGAGTTTTGCTTTTGCCTATCTGTTTTGATAAAGAGTAGAGACACAAACACAAAAAGATGTGTCATTGTCTGGGAAATATAACCCACAATGTCTTCATCATACTGTAGAAGCCAGGAAATACAACAACAGGACTGAGTTCAGATATAATTGGTCACGGTCATGCTACTCAAACCAGAAAAAAATCTGCTACGGATTAAATTGTCTAAAAATATTAGTTAAATGTGGGTACGGTGATGCATGCTTTGATTTCAAGAAATGTGTCTTGCGCAAAGCCATTATTTTAAAATCCATGTACAAAGGGATTTAGGCGAAACGATTCCTGGGAAATAAATACCTTGAGTAGATCACTATGATGTCATCATGCAATACTACTTTTTAATATTTAATAGATAACTTTTCAAATAGTGTGGCTCACTGAAATAAAATGATATTAATAAGAAAATATAATTTGCTCTTGCTCGGCAAATGTATTGCAACAGACATACTTGAAAACGAGAGAAATTTCCTTGTGTCCTTCCTGGTAAAATACTTTATATATAAATAAATAAGTGAAATTTAAATTTTATATAAATTAGTCTGAACCCCCTCTCGATAACATGTTATTGAAAGATGTGATGCTTTAATCAAGTATGCACTTTTAAAAATAGAAAATTGGACTCCTCTCTAACATTACAATAAAATCATATTATTGGTAAACATTATACAACATTCAAAATGTACAGAATTCATTAATATTTAAAGATTCAATTTCAGAATGTGTGCGCCATGATAGAAATGGATTGCTTTGTTACATTATGGAGAATGTTTTGCAGCAGGTTAATTACTTCACTTTTGCAAGTGGGTAGGGAATATATTACCAACAAATGGTAAAAATACAATTACACCACAATTTTCATATACAGTATAGGGAAATGCTACCTTTACATTACTTGTTCATAATTCTTTCATTTATAAAATGGTCTGCAGAGTGTGGGCTAATTTTTTTTTTTCATCACGGTCAATTCTTTTTTGGTTTTTAATTTGCAGCCTTGGGAAAAAGTACTTACAATGAACATTTCCATTCTTGTTATGGTGACTATAGCACTTCAGTCATAAATTGGCATGCAAGTTTGTATCATTAAGGTGTGCACTAAAGGAACATTCAGTAATTACAAACTGCAACTTAACCCCATCACCACCATGATCGAGTATACTCGATCTTCAAAAGCTCCTGCAAATGCCCTAGCTCAAGCAAACTCAATCTGGTCTTATTCTAGAGCAATGAAAAATAAATAATTTATTGCAGATGAAAGTTGTTTACAAATGGGCTCCAGAATGGGCCCTTAAAGTCTCAAGACATCGAACATGACAGCCGTTTTATTGAAATTGCTTCAAAAGCTTGGAATCCAATTTTTTTCTTCAAAGAATCTTAGAGCCCAAGCTGTAATGTATATGTAATAGCATATTTTGCTAGCAGAGGGAGACCTTGAAGACTTATTACAATAACGCAGGTGGACGAGAGAATTTTATCACTTCCCTACAAAATAGTAATCATTGCCTGTTCAGAAAAGTAATAAGCGTTTTAAACACAATGGGCTAGATTAGATACTGAACGCTAACTGTAGCATTGAGATATGTAAGAGTTAACACAGGATAAATTAGTTTAACGCATGTCCCCTGTATTACATCCCAAAACTCGGTAAAAACCCATCAGCATATCGGTGATTGTGCTAGCTTGTGCGAGCTTACTGTACTTTGCGCACCCTATACTTAACATGGAGAGCGCAATCAGTAATTAGCATTACGATAAGTGAAGTATTACAAAGTCCCAGCACTAATTACCGCACCGATGGGCTAAACAGATTTTTACCGCCACCTAAAAGCTGGCGCTAACTGACTAAGCTGTTGCAGAATCATTTAGCACCATTTAATACCCCTACCCAATAAATTCGATACTCACCTCTCATCCCACAGAGAGAACGGTGGCCTAATCTGCTGCTTCTTGCAACCGTGAGCAGAGTGAGACTGGGGACAAAAAGTGCCCAGTCTCCCTTTACAATCACTCCGCAGCAATGTGCGATCTCGTGGCAACGAGATGGTGCAGGGCTCACAGCCTGGCAGCGCAACCCTCCATGGAGTCCTATGGACTCCAGGAGGTGATACTCGCGGCATCGCTAAACGCTACCACAAAATAGAGCCTGCCCCTGGAATATCACACTAAAATGGGGACACTACAGGGAAACCTGTAGGCACAGTTTTTTCATGTTAGCGTCCCCATTTTAGCTTGAGCTTTGTAATCAAGCACAATATTTCAAGACAACTGAACCTTACAAGCATGTATAGACCTCGTGCAACATAATGCATTTCTAGGTATTTGCTTTAAATACCCTACTAAATTGAACGTTTGTTTTTACATGAAAGTAGACAAATCTTTAATAAATACAATAACTTATAACAGGGCGGACTAACAATTAATGCGGCCCCGGGGCAATAGGAGATCATGGGACCCCCTTGTGCCAAGCCCACTGAAGACTACACCCATACGAAACCCATACAACGCAACACCACATGTACATTGTTGTGTTAAAGAATTTATTACTTCACACAAATTTCAAAATATTTATTTTAATGAGTTAAGAAAATACACAACTGGGTAATCTATTGTGCCCGCTCCAGACTTACAGATGGCCACTGCTCTGCTGCGGCAGCTATCACCCACTCATTGCAACTAAGGCTGCTCCACGGCACACGTGGAAGCTGCCAATCACTCTTCAGGTTTATACGTTACTGGACATCACTGATACACTTGTACATACTGCACATTACAGAGATCCACAACAATAAAACTCCCAGTAATATGCGACGTGCGTTGTGTATGAGCGTATCACAGAGCTCCACAGCAATAAAACTGACAGTAATGTGCGGTGTGTATGATTGTATGACAGAGCTCCACAGCAATAAATCTCACCGTAATGTTTGGTGTGTATGAGTGTATCTCAAAGCTCTACAGCAATAAAACTGACAGTAATGTGCGGTGAGTATGAACGTATCCCAGAGCTCCATATAGCAACAGAACTCAAAAATAATTATATTTATCTTATTATTTATTAAATTTATATATAAAATACAGTATATTATTAAAATATAATTAAAATAATTATAATATTATTAAATAAAATTTAAAACCATATGATTGAAATAGTTATTATAATCAATTTAAATTTATTAAAATCTAAAAGAAAAAATAAATGAATATGTCCCCAGGTGATCCTGCACAGAGACCATAACAGCAGTAACTCCATTTGGTCAGCAGATGGTAAGGAATATATTGGGAATATTCATAAATATTTCTTACTGTACAACTAATTAAAATGATTTTTCCAATTAAACCACTAGTTTCTGAGAGTGGTTTCGTGGTTTTGTGGAAAATACCTTGGTAGTTAAGGGGTTAATTGCGGTTTCAGCATAATGACCATGGTTATGCCTGTTTAAAGATAATTTACTGATTGTCGCTAACCATAAACATTGGTGATTGTGGGTATAAAAATATACTGTTCACTCTTTATTAGATCTGTAGCCACCAGCGTTCAATTTCCAATGAGATAATAGTTTTGAGTCTTTTTTCATGGTACTTAATTACATTTTACCATTAATAATAGCAGAGAGTCCACTAGAATAGTTTTATTCTCTCCATCATACTAATTCCCCAGACTACTTTATTAGACAAAACGTTTTATTGAAATATTTCATTTCTAGAAATGCCAGAGGAGCAGACTACAGATTTGCTGGAGAAGTAGCATGATTAATTAAACAGATTGATAAAATGGCCTCTTAATTAGGACAATTTTATCACACTTTTTAAAAATAAAGGATATTTACTTAGTCATCATTAGCACATACTGCCTAAATTAGTAACAGCACATTTTCTGCCGCGGTGTCTAACAGTCAACATTACTATTTTTGAAAGTAGGTGAATGGAATATGCATACTTGAATTAATTTTTAAAAAAACCCTCTTTACAAAATTAGATTTTTGATACTTTAGAACTCATATCAAGGAGTTCACTACTAAAAAAATGTAAATCAAAGTGAGCTTGTTAAAACTCGCAAGTGTCCTTGGGAAAGACACTTAATACTTACTAGCTTTCCACATAATGTATATATATCCAAAGAAATACTTTAAAGTAACACTCTATGAAAAAGCAGTGTTCCCTTCTTTTGCCTTAAATAATTGGGCAGATGCTGCCGACAGTTATTATTATTTTTTAAATTTTATTTCAAGAGAATTTGCTCAACGTTTGTCCATCGCTGTGCGCTGCTCCTCCTAATCAGGTCAGGGACTTCCGAACCCAGAAGTCCTTGAAGCTTTTCCATTCAATTTTCATTCCCACACAGCTTGCGAACTGCAAATTGCACACATCAATGGGGCTTGCACACTTCACATATGCAAGTTTCATAGCGCCTGCACAGAACGATGGATCCATGCACAGATCGGATCCATTGGCTGCCCCTCTGAGAGAGCGTACGCTCTCAGAGAGAGTGATGTTGGTATGCTCTCTGTGTGCTGACATCACTAATGAAGGATCTGGTAGAGATATGCAATTCGTTTCGCTCTGAATAGAGCAGAGGGAGACTGGGGGAAGAAAGTCCCCTATCTCCCTCTGCGATCACTACCCCAACCAGCAGGATCTCTCGAGAGGCAGGATCCTGCGGGTCATGTGACCCGGCAGCACAATCCTCTATGGAGTCCTATGGACGCAATGGAGGGGATTCTGGGGATGGTGCTGTAGAGCTGCCCCCAGCATCCGCGAGCTTAGCAATCACTAAGGGGCAGGCTGCCAGACTCAGTGCCCGCCCAGCGATATGCTGGGGAAACCGGGACGCTAAGGGGAAATTAACGAACGCTAATTTTTCCCCTTAGTATCTCGGTTTTAGCTCAGGACATGTGATAGTGTCCTCAATCTTTTAACATGTCCCATATCCACAGAACCTTCCACTGACAACACTGTCAGCTTTGCTGGCTATTTCTTTGCTAAGATTAACAACCTTAGACTACAAATCTCTTCACTGCCCTCCTCCCTCAGCCATTCCACCTCATCATTTGCCCTCTCATTCCCTTCCCTGCCCTTCCTGTACCATGTTTTACTTTTCCCCAATGTCTGAAGACGATGCTGTCTCATGTCCTCTTTCCCTACCCTGTGTCCTCTTGATCCCATCCCCTTGCACCATATTTTCTCTGTCTTACTGGTTATTGTCCCTCTTTTAACTCAAATTTTCAGCCTCTCTCTTCTTTGGCATCTTCCCCTCTGCAGTTAAACATAGTCTGATTACCCCCACTTTAAAGAAGCCATCTTTTGACCCTACCTCCCTGTCTATCTACTGTCTCATCTCTCAACGTCCCTCTTCCTCCAAGATCTTAGAATGTCTGGTTTACATCCAGATTACTAGTTTTCTCAATGCCAACTTACTAATTGACTTACATCAGTCTGGGTTTTACTCCCAGCACGCTAAGACTCCTCTGACCAAAGTGACTGATAATGTAGTTGCTGCTAAATCCAATGGTCACTGCTCTCTGCTTATTTTTCTCGATCTTTTTGCTGCTTTTAACATAGTTGACCATCCACTTCAACTCCTCATGCAGCACCGCTCTCTGCTGGTTTTCCTCCTATCGTTCTTATGCGCTTTAAGATACGCACGTTATGATACAGTATGATTCTCTTATACAAAATGCTCAGAAATTGGCAAATCAATTTTGCCAGTTATGTCTGTTAATTCAATCAACCATCAGACCTGGCAAAATTGATTTGCCAGTTCCTGAGCATTTAGTACAAGAGAATCATACAGTATCACCATATTTTGAAATTAATGATTTGTTCTTATCATTACAGGCACTCGGTGGGTGGAACTTGTAAAGTCACGATTAAAGTACAGTAAGAATATCAGGGCTACATTACATACTTGGTGATAATGTTAGCACTCACCTGCGTGAGCATTAACGTTAGCCCTGGTAGCCACTGCATATTACAATCCAAACACTATACTTAACATGCGGAGCGCAAAGTGTTAATCAGCATTAGGATTACAAAGTCCTAACGCTGATTAACGTCTGGCTGCTGTTAGCAAAAAGTTTACCACAGCCAGGACTTGGTGCTAACAGATTCCGCTGGTGCAGAATCCGTTAGAACCAGTCAAAACCCCCCCAAAAAATCCAGGTAGTCACCTCCTATCCCGCGGCGAGGACCGCGGCTCAATCCGCCCCCTCAGTCTGGCGGGAGCAGGGAGAGTCTGGGGGAAAAAGTCCCCCAGTCTCCCCCTGCGGATCACTACGCCGACCTGCCGGATCTCGCGAGGCATGATACGGCAGGTCATGTGACCAGTGCTGTCTGCCTCAATGGAGTCCTATGGACTCCATTGAGTGGAGGCTCGTGGTGGTGCTTAGCGCTGCTGCACGCATCCTGGGTGCCTTGCACCCGGTAACAATGCAGACAGCTTTTTAAGCACCTGCATTGTAATATCGTGCTAAAACGGGGGCGGAAAGGAGAAACCTGCAGGTGCAGGTTTTTCTCCTTTGTGCCCCCGTTTTAGCACGATTAGTGTAATTTAGCCCTCAGTGTATACCTTTGTTTGCATATCTGATGATGAGTTATACAATTCTGTTTAGAGACAATGGAGGAATGAGTTAATTTCTCTTTTTAATGCACTCCACCCTCAATTGCTCTTTAAGTGGAGTTAGGGGTATTTATATGTTTGAAATTGTTCTTGGAATCCTATGCATGATTAAAGCCTTTGGGGCTGAAACGTTGCATTTTATCTGCTGTTTTCTGAATAAAATCTCTGTGGGATTAGTATCCATGTTGCACGCTGTTTTTCTTTTATTTTGTGCTGATTGAGGATGAGCGGGTGTCACGAGCGCCCCAGGCAGATGCCAAGGAGGGCCCTTTAAACCGAGTGTCATTAAGCCCTTTAGGCAGGTTTGTGGTTTGCTGTATGATGCAGAACCCAGCACACAGAATACACACAGAACAGGAAATAGACACAAGAGTAGGTCCTGCACTGGGGTACGGTCCTTGAAGTGGCCTTCTTAATCTATGAAGATTACAGGGCAAAAAGAAAGCACCAATAGAACAACAGGGGAAAGCAAGAGACCACAATATGAAATATCCAGCAGCAACACAGGCCCTAAACTAGAAAGAGGTCCTTTAGCTGGCCTCTAATATATTCTGCAATATGCTGCTGGACGAAATATACAAAGACAAGGAAAAAAGACTTACATACAGACCATAAACTGGAATATATCAAGAATGGTCAGGAAAAAGCCAGGTCTAGACACCAGAGAGGATTGTCAGCCAAAAACTAGGGATCAGGAGCCAGAAGAGTAGTAATACAAGCCGAGGTCAGAACACGGAATCTATCAGGAGATACAGGTTACAGGGAGCAGACAACAGATTGGTCAAGAAGCATAAGCCGAAAGTTATACACAGTATATCAGAATAATATCAGCGAATCAGGCACTCAGTAAGACAAGGCTTATCCTGGAGAAAGGATCTGATGTACTGCAGGTCATATATATAGGGCAGGGCAGGGCAGGTCATGTGACAACAGACTAATCAACCACAGGAAAGATAGTCTGCACTGGCTAGCTCAAAAACCGTCACTCTCATCACCAGGGGACCTGGCTAAATATGTGAAAACATGAAAGCGGGCCTCTCTGGCGCAGCACCGGATCCTCCCGCTGGCTTACAAAGGGCTCTCCCTCTCTAGAGATGCTGCACACTTGGTGGAGTTTGGCTTGACTGTAACACAAATTTAACCAGAGCCTTAACAACTCCATAGACTTCAATTGCTCGGGAAAGTTAACACCAGGGTTTACATGTCATTATGAGTTTAACATCAACTTTTGAGAGTTGTTAAATTTCCCAGATTTACACCTAGACGTTAAGTTTAGTCATAACCTTGTAATAGGTGAATATTCTTGCTTTTCTTAGCATCTTACGTGCCCCATGTAAAGTATAGGAGACTCCAAGTACAGTAAGCGACTGCAAGCCACGAGACACTAAGATCAGAGTGTCTCCTTTAACGACACTGTAATCGGATGTGTTAAAACTCTCAGGGTTATTCAAAGAGAATCGAAAAGTCACCGCACGTTCGGTGACTTTTCATTCTCTTCAATTCAGTGCGATTTGGCGATCCTATTTCGGTGACCCTACGGTGTATTCAGCAAGAACCACAGGGCCGTCATAGTGCAGGAAAAAGCTGCCGCAAACCTGCCGAACACTCACCGCAAAACCCGGCAAACGCACACCGAAACCCGAAAAAACATCTGGATTAACCCCACCGAACGAATGGAGTGAAAAAAAACCCCAAAAAAACAGTATGCTTGAATGTTTGAAAAATGAAACGCCGTTTGCAAAGAAAAAAGAAAAAACGATTTCAAAAATAAACTGAAAAAACTTTTTTGCGAAAAAATCCCGAAAAATGCCTAAAAGATCCTAAAAATTTGATACATAAAGAGACATTTTACTACAGAATATTATAATCAACAGTTTATCAGATATTGAATTAAAACAGGAATATTTTTAACATTGAAGCCTATGGGTTTTGCCTGAATAAACTTGTCGAATGAAACCACCGAACAGCAGGGAAATTAGGCAACTTTTCCCTGCTGGCTTTTGTCCTCTGAATAGACGAAGCATTGCTTCTCTATGGGGATTTCACTGCCTTCAAACAGGCAACGAACAGGCACCGTATGTGCAGGCAATTCGCCAACATTTTGCGACCTGCCTGCTCTCTGAATAGCCGAATGGCCAGGAAAGGTAACCGTATGCTGAATTTCAAGCTGGATCTCTTTGAATAACCCTGTTAGATTCTCGGTGTCGTGCACCACTGACTAAGACACAGTATTTCTGCACTTGAATGTGACAGGTGCATATCATTTCAATATTTGACTGAATAGCCGAATGGCCAGGAAAGGTAACCATACGCTGAATTTCACTGTTCGGTTAACTTTCGGCCACAATTCGGATCTCTTTGAATAACCCTGTCTGGTAATAATGACAGCCATTATGCCGTAATGCTCAGATGTTAAGCTTATTGTCTTAGTTGTGATCAGGCCCTGTAATTGATTTTCCTCTTAAAATGAAACATTAATCAAGGTAAGGAAGTAGTCACATGGGGTTATTTTAATGGGATGATTATGACACTCTGTTGTATATGATTCCATGCCTATGTAATGTAATATAAAAAAACCTGGAAAATGGTTTAAACGCCTCTCTAGTAGTTTCCATAATAAAGTCTTGCCTTGTACCACTCGTGTGCCTGATCTGTATTTTCGTTACATGTGCAATGTGGCCCATAGCTTATTCTTGGTATATCAAACAGGCAGCTTGTCTCTAGATGTCAAACAGTAAAAGAGACAACTTAATTTTTGGTCGCGGTACCATGTCATTAGGGCTCTTAACAACCTAGGGTTTCCGGTTATACGAGTCTCCTAACGGTGCTCAGTTTTTTATGAATGAAAAACTAGAGCAACTTCAAAAAAAAATGCTTAGTAATAAAGTGAATGGCTTTAACCGTAATTCTGTCCAAATCAGCAATTATCTTCCATTTGTAAATATGGATTGAAATGTATTATCTATGCATCTTGTATACTGCAATGAAAATACCCATCTTCTCTACACTTCACCAAAATGTTGCTGCAGTTTATGTTGTAAACTAAACAATTTCTGATCACGTTATAGGAATAACAATCCAAACACACATTTTTGCAAAATGTATTCACTATTATTTATTTTAATTGAAAATAACAATTTTATGATTTAAAAAGTTTAAAAATATATATATTTTTTTAAATATTTGACATTGAGAATATTATTTTATTATACAATACAGATATCACAGCACTACAGTTACTTAAAAAAAATATAAGGTGCACTAGTTCTAAAAATTAAAAAACACAAATAGATTGTTTCCAGAAAAATATTAAAGTAAATGCAAATCAACTCTGCAAACAGAATTTCATTGATATTAGACCTAAGCAAAAACTCGATCTTTTACCTAACAATGAATTTAACTACATTAATGCACATGCTCACTCTTTTAAATTATATTTTGCTTAACAGTTCTCATAATGGGGAGGAAAAAAAGTATATTAATGAAAAAACAACAAATTACAGACGATCCGCCAACAAATCGACATTTTGTTCTATTACAACATTAAATACACTCTCTGACCTATAAAACATTCCTTATGATTATGATTATTGTGGCTTTGGATTTCGCTTTCTTCCCAGAGGTGTTTCTGTGTTCCTAGTCATTGTTTCTATCTACCCTTAGATTGATGTTGCCAGACATACCATACTGAAATCAATGGGGAAAAAAATTCACACCGCGACCATTACTCACTAATAGCACAATTATAATCATTAGTTTTATTGATGATCACAGCAGCTACTGTATTAATCTACGACTATTCTGGCACTATGCTCCCGTCTTCGTAATGTCTATTATTATTCCTCTATGTTGCTGTAGGGATTAGTATGCTAGCTTTTGTTTTTTTCTATCATTGAAATTTCAATCAAACATATTGATCTTCCAGCAGTGATAGTCTCGAACTGCTAGGTTTAGTCTTATAGGTCTAAAAAAAAAAAAAAAAAGATAAATAAATAAATATGAGAAAACATCTTGCCATTTCAAAAAAGCAAAACGTTTGTGCTAACAGATTTACTGATTAAATAAACACTCCTAAAAGCAATGTCTTAAAAATCACATAGATTCTACTACTTCTAATTTAATTAGGAGACAAAGCTGCAAAGGTTTTTTTTTCTACTTCTTAGTAGTGTTTTTTTAATGCTTTTTTTTAAGTTAAGACCAGAGGCACGATAAACATGTGTTGAACAGGACCTTCTAATGCCATTGATTTTCACTGCCTTATCTTGGATTTACAATTTGAATAGGACAGAAGTAAAAAAAAAAAAAAAAAAAAAGGTTGCTTTCACACTAATTTGCAATTCAAAATCATCGCCTGTCAGGTGATAAATATGTTATTTTTCAAATTAGCTTTGAATTGTGCTCTGGTCCTTAGAAAGTGATGCTGTAGTAGAAAAGTAATTTTCACAATTGACACAAAACTATAACTTGAAAATTAAAATCTACATCAATGAATAAATCATTTTTTTTAATAATCAAAACTACTGTAACAATTTCTGCAGCAATGAAGAGGAATATTTAATAACTGCAAGGATTAGAATTATTGTGGGGGGTTTGTTTTAAAGTTAGCAAATGACTGAGAAATGTGTTTTGTGAAGTTAAAAAAAACCTGTTATATGTAGGGAAAAAATGCTCGAAAATTTCTCCACTTGAAATTGAATCATCCA
The DNA here is from genome assembly GCA_009667805.1 of Leptobrachium leishanense. Classification (NCBI taxonomy): domain Eukaryota; kingdom Metazoa; phylum Chordata; class Amphibia; order Anura; family Megophryidae; genus Leptobrachium; species Leptobrachium leishanense. The sequence continues at coordinate 146,636,501 of CM019067.1, forward strand.
AACCCATAAACCTGTACTGGTTTCGAGCATGTGTCACATTTGTCATAATAGCAGGTTTGTTTTTCAGGGAGGTTGGTGTAATATGTACATTATAAAGTATCTGCATATCTATCCTGGGAAGCTGAGCAACAAGAATAACCTTGAAAATTGTTTCTGCAAATATAAATATTTTCAAAATGTTTTGGGTTTGGTCCTTCTTTTGCCCTTATTTCCTCTTTCCCCTTTCTTTTCTAGCTACAAGATCCTTATTTAAAAATAGTTGTGGATCAGGGGAAATTATACAAATTGATAAACATAGTCATGTGGACTGTTTTGTGCTGCATGAAGGTGTGCGCTACACATCATGGCGTACTTGACCAAGGGCTCTATTCCGATCTTTCATTATGTTTAACAGCTCCAGTCCTTAACTTAATGGCTTCATATTCCAAGCTAGCCACAAGCTTTTCTTGCTGCTCCAAATTAGCAGCTACTTACTGTACATTACCAGCTCCTCTACTTTGCAAATAGGAGCCATTATTATCGGCTCAAAATGAGACCTGCGAGCTATTGCATTCTGCAATTATTCTGCAAGCATACCAGCTCTTAGATCCTGGTGTTAAATGATTTGAAAATAACTTAACAATGGAAAATAAATATACCTTTCCTTACCTCTAGTCCCAGCGTCATACGCAGTTGAAGATTGGGGACGAACTTTTCCCAGTGTCCTTCTGTTGCCCCTGCTTAATCCCACTCTTGAGCGTGTGGTAGTGTCATGCTTGGCTCCATGGAGTCCAATAGTGGAATTGCTGGTATCTGTTTGCTGCTCCCATTTATTTTGACTTGAGCCGAAAATACAGCGACTGGATTGGATGAGTCTGTTCAATGTTCTTGAACCCAGGACATACTTGAAAACGAGAGAAATCTCAATGTATCCTTCCTGGTAAAATCCTTTATAAATAAAATAAATAAATGAGTGCCAGTAAAAGGGAGTCGGTAAGGGATATAGGCTCACAGAATTTTTTTCTGTTCATGGCTCCATGTTACTTGCAACAGTGAACTAGGACCCAAAAGGTTTATTTGAAGTGAAAATCTAGAGCTTTTAGTTCTAGTTTTGCATTTAGTGAAACAAGCCAGGAATATGTTAATGTGTCTTTTAAGCATATTTACTATACGTATCTTCTTACTTTACATGAACCAAAATGGATACAGTCTTGAATATTTGTCTAGATTCCATAAACACTCCAAGTGATGTTTGTCTCCAAAGTCAAGGAGTACAGGATAAGATTCAATAAAAAAATTTTGCTGTTCTTTTCTGATGGAGTTACAATAGACATGAAGTGACAAGATTTTACAAAACTTCACAAGTGCTGAGAAGTGCACTCCTATATATAAATATCCATAATGATGAGTACATCATGTCTAATAAATAGAGAAAAGTCTTCCTGACACTGACACAATTATCAGTTTCACAGTTGCAAATTAAGAGACAGGGGTATTTTGTGAGAGTATTTGGGAGTGACCTTTTCACAATACATTTCTGTTTTGTCTCTTCTCACCTGCAAACTTATGTAGTTCAATGGTTGCATATCTTGCACACTTCTTTTCATGAAAATATCTCACTATATTGGCTACAAAATTCCTTAATCTTCTTAACATTTTACTCCTACTAGTAACTCAAACTTGATAATGGCCAGAAGCCAGGGTCCCTAGAGAAAGATTTTTAGGAAATTCGATTGAACATCAAATTTTTCATTGCTTAACATTAACATGGTTATTCAGAGAAAGGTGAAACTCAGGAGAATTGGCAGGAGAAGAGAACAATCTAGACCAAATAGTCGATTTGGAAAGTGAGATAAATGGGAGAATTTTTCTGGTTTGGCAATTTTGACCTAGAATGTTCACTTCTCCAGCCAATTCTCCTGAGTTTCATCTTTCTTTGAATAGACCTGTAAGAGATTTGTAACACAATTCTAGTGCAGCTCGCAGTAGTTCTGTAATCGTCATTGGTCTTTGGCAGTAGCGAAATTGTCCCATAGAGAAGTAATGGTCCGTCTATTCACAGAAGGAAGAACTGCACTGAAGTGATGGGGAAATTACCAGATTTTTGGTGATTCCGAAGGTTTAAACAGGCAAATCCCATAGGTTTCAATGTAAAAAATGTATATAATTTTTTATTTAAAAAATAAAAACGTTTATTCTTCTAATTTTCAGCAAAAAGCATTTTTTTTTATTTTGGATTTTTTTTAGACAAAATTTTTGTTTCCCAATTTTTTGGGGAATTTCCCTTGACTTTTTTTAAGAGGAGTTAACGTTCCTTTAGTGTATTTATATGTGCGCGTTAGCTAATGAAGTGTGGCACGCAGGAGGCGACTCGCTTTCTGAAGGTTATATGACAATGAAATAAATAGACTTCATCTAAATAATCAACACTGATGCTTTTGTCACTTGCTGCTCATCGATGAGCATTTTTTAATGCTTCATGCCATCACATCCTCAATGCCAAAGCTCATTGATTTATCAATTCACTATTACCTTACAGCACTGTAGTGCACATGGGTGGACCAACCTGTTACTAGAGAACATTTATGGCATTATTCTGTGGGAGCCACAAAACAGATGCTCCCTATTAAAGCTGCAGAGAGCAGAACAGATGAAAATTGACTTATTTGATCTGCATATCACATATAGTAAGACCCTTATCCCATCCTCCTAGAGGATCCCTATCTTGAGTAGGCATGGATTCCATGGTTCATTGAATTCAGAATGTCTCCAGTGGAGGTTCTGTGGTGCTAAATGTTTATTGCATGGAAGACTGCTTATTACAATTTAATGTTTGGTTAAATTACCACAGACGTGTGCCTGTACATCTTTGCATATAGATTTAATTTCCCCCAATGCTAAAATGACCGGGCTTTATTGTGTAAACGTGCCTGTATTTTTCTGTCTTTTTGTTGTGTTAGAATATCAAGTAATACAACTTAGCAATGAAATAAAGTCTAAAATTATTTTATAAAAATATCTCTTGTGATTTGTGTACAGGTTCTAGTTACTAGTATGAAATGAGTCGTAAAACGTTTAAAATACTGTCTCTGCAAATGCAAAATTTATGAATTCACACATCCCTGGTTGATTTATGTGAAATAATAATGCACTATTTAATGCTTAAACATGGCTAGGAGCAATTCTGAGCCATCAAGATGTACAATGGAATAATAGATTTATAAGATGGATAACCTTCCTGTCTAGAAAAGCTTGTTTAAAGGTGTTGTACAGATATATTAAACTATATGTAATTTTATACTAACTTAATGCTTTAGGCCCCCTTCAACAAACAAAGAAAGATTACTGTTGTTACCTTCCCCAAAACCAACAGATCAGCCTATTAATAAGGAACCATCAAAAGAGCAAATAAAAGTTATAATTGCAATAATAACTTTTCATCTCTGATTTGCTTAGCTGTGTTTCCTGCCCAAAATGATTGTCTCTCCATTTTTTCTTCTAAACCTCTTATGCACTAGAAGGCATTCCATCAAATTTTAAATCAACGATTTACACAGCCATTTTTTTCCCTTTCAAAAAGGCTGAACATGGAATATCTGTTGGAAGTTCGAAAATATTTATATCAAGAAAATTATCTAGTGTGTCTGAAATATTTATATTGCATTGTACGTATGTGTCTGTTTTTTCTTCTATGTTTAACTCCTTCAGAACCAAGCACTTTTTGCTGAAAATATCTTTATAACATTTATTTGAAACATTGGATGCATAGCTGATAATTAAATGTTGGGTAAAATAGTCATTTTGAGTTAGACCCAGGTAAGGGTTGACTCCCCTCCCCCTAACGTGACTATGTCTACTTTCCCCTAAGCATATTCTGCCCATTTGCCCAAAATACCCGTTCCGCCCCAACTCTAGCGGGGTATAGAGACAGAGCAGGGACTGACCCGGGAAGATTGGAGGGTGAGAGAATAGAATGGGAGGGGGGGTTACTTTATCGAGTGACCGAAGGGAGAGGGCCCCATCCCTTGCCCAAGTGACAGCTAGTGGTGCCTCACAAGTACTGGCATCAGCTGCTTAGAGTAGTCCATGGCATTCCCCTAGCCCAGTGGTCAGCAACCCACGGCTCCAGAGCCACGTGCGGCTCTTTCATCGCCATGCTGCGGCTCCCGGGATGGTGCTCATGCTAGGGCGCAGACAACCCCGACCTGGAGCTTCCCCACACTCCGCCGGCCACTGTCACTGGGATCTATCACCATCACCACGCTGTGCGCTTGCTCTTGGCACAGCGTAATGGAAGATGTTGGCTCGTGGTGGTTGTCCAATAGTATGCTAATACTAATAATACATGGGGGGCTGTGGGTTATAAATTTATACATGGGGGCCTGGGGGTTATTAATTTATACATAGGGAGACACTTGAGTATTATACATGGTGGGGCTGGGGGTTATTCATTTATACATGGGTACTGGGGGTTATTATATATGGGGAACCTGGGTGAGTATTATATATGGGGGTCCTGGGTGAGTATTATATATATGTTGGAACCTGAGGATTATTATATATGTGGGGCCTGGTGGGGTTAATATTTATGGGGAGAAGAAATTTAATAATTATAAATAAATGGCATCATTCATGGCATGGCTGCATTAAGCTCTCGAGCAGAGTCCTCCCTCCTACTGTTCTGTGTGTTTTGTGTATGGATATACAGGTGCATCTCAATAAATTAGAACGTCATGGAAAAGTTAATTTATTTCATTAATTCAACTCAAATTGTGAAGTTTGTGTATTATGTAAATTCAATGCACACATACTGAAGTAGTTTAAAGTCTTTGGTTCTTTTAGTTGTGATGATTTGGCTCATATTTAACAAAAACCCACCTCAAAAAATTAGAATACTTCATAAGACCAAAAAAAAGCATTTTTAGTGAATTGTTGGCCTTCTGGAAAGTGTGTTAATTTACTGTAAATGTACTCAATACTTGTGTCACGATGGGGGTCAGGGACCTGACCTGACAGAGAGGGGTGTGAGCCTAATGAGCAGTGAAAATAGACCATGAGCCTGAACTAGAAAAATAATATATAATTTATTCTAGGAACCAAGAACTTAAATACAATAAACAGAGCCTTTAACCTCACGGCAAGAAATATAAAGAAAACCAGGTATAAACAAAATAGGCAACTAAACAGAGGCAGAATTAAACATGATACAAGAAGGCAAGAAAAACAGTGCAAACAGACATGAGCCTGTAAACAGAATGACCAGGAACCGGCTTAACAGGATAAATCTAGACCAGGGAAAGACCAGACATGAGCGAGCTGGAAGACAGACAGACTGAACAGGATAGAATTAGACCAAGGCAAACCAGACAGGAGCTTGAAGACAGACTGAACTGAATAGATGATTCAGAATGAATCTAGAGCAAGGCAAACCAGACATGAGCTGAATGACTGATCCAGGATGAATGAGACCGCACCCTACTAAGGGAGTGGTCTCCATTTATACAAAATGTCCAGGGTGAACCAATGGAGTCCAGGTACTGATCAGGCTTGGACGTGAACCAAATGTCCAGAACTAAAAGCAATGTCCAGTAGTGCAGAGGGGGCGCCAGAGACCCAGAACGTCACAACTTGGTAGGGGCTCCTTTTGCTTTAATTACTGCCTCAATTTGGCGTGGCATGGAGGTGATCAGTCTGTGGCACTGCTGAGGTACTATGGAAGCCCAACTTTCTTTGACAGTGGCCTTCAGCTCATCTGCGTTTTTTTTGGTCTCTTGTTTCTCATTTCCCCCTTGACAATATCCCATAGATTCTCTATGGGGTTCAGGTCCGGTGAGTTTGCTGGCCAGTCAAGCAAACCAACACCATGGTCATTTAACCAACTTTTGGTGCTTTTGGCAGTGTGGGCAGGTGCCCACAAAAGCAGGTCAGCAGAAGAAAGCATGAAGTGCTCTAAAATCTCTCGTTAAACGGGTGAAGTGACTTTGGTTTTCAAAAAAACACAGTGGACCAACACCAGCAGATGACATTGCACCCCAAATCATCACAGGCTGTGGAAACTTAACACTGGACATCAAGCAACTTGGGCTATGAGCTTCTCCATCCTTTCTCCAGACTCTAGGACCTTGGTTTCCAAATGAAATACAAAACTTGCTCTCATCTGAAAAGAGGACTTTGGACCACTGAGCAACAGTCCAGTTCTTCTTCTCCTTAGCCCAGGTAAGACGGCTCCAATGTTGTCTGTGGTTCAGGAGTGGCATAATAAGAGGAATATGACAATTGTAGCCAAATTCTTTGACAAGTCTGTGTGTGGTGGCTCATGATGCCTTTACCCCAGCCCCAGTCCATTCCTTGAGAAGTTCACCCAAATTCATGAATTGATTTTGCTTGGCAAGTCTTTGGAGGCTGCGGTTCTCTCGGTTGGTTGTGCATCTTTTTCTTCCACTCAACTTTCTGTTAACATGCTTGGATACAGCACTCTGAACAGCCAGCTTCTTTGGCAATGAATGTTTGTGGCTTACCCTCCTTGTGAAGGGTGTCAATGATTGTCTTCTGGACAACTGTCAGATCAGCAGTCTTCCCCACGATTGTGTAGCCCAGTGAACCAAACTGAGAGACCATTTTGAAGGCTCAGGAAACCTTTGCAGGTGTTTTGAGTTGATTAGCTGATTGACATGTCAACATATTCTAATTTGTTGAGATAGTGAATAGGTGGGTTTTTGTTAAATGTGAGCAAAATCATCACAATTAAAAAGACCCAAAGACTTAAACTACTTCAGTCTGTGTGCATTGAATTTATTTAATACACAAGTTTCACAATTTGAGTTGGATTAATAAAATAAATGAACTTTTCCACGACATTCAAATTTATTGAGATGCACCTGTATGTTTGGTCTCTCCCATTGTACAGCGCTACAGAATTTGTTGGCGCTTTATAAATACTTGTAACTGTAATTAATTGAAATATATATTTTTTTATACTAATGACATGGAGATTGATTTTTAAAAAAAAATATTATTAAAAGTTTTAGTTTGGAGTACCCCTCCCCACCCATAGCATAAAGGTAAAAAACGATATATGCAGTGTTATCTTCATTTTAGATGTCAAAAGGGGTTTGCGGCTCCCAGTGTTTTCTTTTTTGCGGGAAATGGGTCCAAATGGCTCTTTGAGTGTTTAAGGTTGCAGACCCCTGCCCTAGCCGGTCACTTCGGAGTGACCAAAATCTAACACCACCTTACCCAGCTCTTTTTCTGGCCTGGGATCACAGGGGATATACGTCACTACTGCCGTACGTGCGATGTATGTCAGGGGGTGGGCAAACGGGTGATCGTTCCAGGGCTTCCCTGTACCCCTTCCTATTATATCTGAGCCATTCAGTAGGATTGCCATTGACCTGGTTGGACCAGTACCCCGCCCCAGTCCCTCTGGAATAAGATATATCTTAACAGTAGTGGACTATGCCACATATTACCTGGAGGCCGTTCCCCTGACAAATATCCATGCGCAGACAGTGGCGGAGACCCTGCTCCAGATCTTTACCAGGATGGGTTTCCCTAGAGAGATAATCTCGGAGCAGGGGACTCAGTTTACCGCTGACCTGGCCCAGCAGCTCTGGAAGCTATGCTGAATGAAACCCCTACATAGCTCCCCCAACCACCCCCAGACTAACGGACTGTGTGGGAGGTTCAATGGAACGCTGAAGCAGCTGCTTCAGTCAATCGCAACCTCTTATAAGGATTGGGAGAGATTTTTTTTTTTTAATCATAATTTCTATAGCACGAACTGTTTCCGCAGCACTTTACAATAATGAATGAGGAATTAAACTAACAAATTACAAATTTAGGAAGCAGAGACAAGCGATTTAGAGAACCTGGCTCAGGTGAGTTTGCAATCTGGCAGAGTGGTACAGATTACTAATACTACTGTTTGTATAGGAAAAGGTAACTGGCATGGTAGTAAACCAAACTTTGAAACTGATAATGAAGCTGCAAGGGTAACTAAAGCGGGATTGTGCAAACATATACCTCTGCAACCACTTTAGGATGAGAACAGGGTCATTGGAGATCAGAGATGGCATGGGGGCTTGTACAGCTTGAGGGCCGCAGTGGAAGTATCATGCAGGGAAGAGAAACCCAAAAGGGAGTAAAGTGAAGCCAATATCAGACAAGCCAGAGGTTCAAGGGCAGTCAATATAGGTATGGTAAATCGATAAATAGGTTAGCAAGGTCTGGGACCAGGAAGGCAGGGAGCACACAGGACATACAACCAGGAGATCTGCAGCAGGCTACAAAATAACCAAGCACTGACTGTGAAGTCTTCTGAGCTGATAAAGCCTTCTAAGTGGCAGCAGGTGAATGCTGCAGATGGGGTTGAAGTCAGAGTCCAGCAAAACACAGATATGAAGCCATGGTGCTGCAGGTGATTAAGCAGAGAGGCAACACAGGAAACGGCTCCCACAAACACTGTTGATCAGCATATGTGGGTTCATGTAGGATCAGAGATTAGAGGAGAGTCTAAGGCTAGGGTCAGAGTGGGGCAGTCGGAACGCGCGTGCAGGCGCACTAAATCACGGCGGCAGTAGCAGCACATAACGGCCAATGACGGCCAATATACGCAGTACGTGCGTACAAAAGTGCGCCGACACCACGCAACCGGCAAATGAACGCATTTTTCTCAGAACGTGAAACCGCTGCTACAGACGTACAGAGTGCGCTGCGGCCGCATGGCAGCGTGTGTGCGTGATTAGGAGACGTCAGACGCTGCTAGTGTGCGGCCTACATAACGTTCAAACAGCCGGATTTCCCTAGAATTACGTTGGTGAGTACCTGCGACTGTGCGACTGTGGTCGTCTGACCACTTAAGCGTATTCCGTGAAAAAATGCGTGCGCACGCATCGACGTACATTTTGACGGTGGCCGCAGAAAATGCGCTCATCTGTCCCTAGCCTAAAAGGGTGAGGTAGTTTATACTACTGAAATGGCACAATGTGTTAGAATTATGAACTAAATCAATGAGAACTATGACCAATTAAAAAATATGTGTGCATGTAATTGTTTTTGTTTACATTTTTTGACCTAGTAAAGTATTTCTCCATAAGAATCATTTGATTGAACAATGATCACCAGACTTCAGGAATGATTGATGACATGACAGAAGGTAGATTACCGATTGATTGAATAGATGTATGTTGTAAATCCTTTTTTTTTTCTTTTTTTAAAATACAATAAAAGTTTCAGTATTGCATATAGTGCCCCTACAAATAATGAAGAAATACAAGAAAAGCCAATATAAAATTGTATATTGTATCATATATCAACCATTTGGCTGCAGACGATGCGTTGAGCACATCCACCACTTTGACACTAGTGTGCGGAGGATACGCTCAGCGTGTTGTCACAGCCCTGCGGCTCGGCGCCAATCTGACGCTGACCATGCTGTTCTTCTGGTGTGGGCTGACATTTAGGATGTCAGCCCTCCCTTTGGGAAATCCCCCCACCCACTGACATCAGAAAGGGACTTCCCTATCACCCGGCAGATAAAGATACAGAGCCATGCATGGAATTGTTGGAAAGGTCAGAACATGGCCTTTCTAATGATGTCAAACATGACCGTGTTCCATATAAAAATCATTTTAAAAAAATTATTATTATTTCTTTTTGTAATGCAGCACTGTTGTTCACTTTTCAGTTATTCCATGAACAAGTATTCTGCACTAACTCACCTTCTCAGTTCCCACGATATCAGCAAGTTTGAAGGCGATGGCACAACAAGTTATTACGCATTGGTTAATCGAAAACCTAAACTGCCACACTGCTGTGAGGGGCGCAGGGAGCACTTTGGAACCCTGCATTCTCTGATTTTTACACAGCACAAGGTCAAATGAGGTGTCATGGGAAAGGGCAGAGTCTGGCTTTTTCAATAATACCAAACATGACCATATAATGTGTAAAAATAGGGGGGAAAAATTAAATGCAATATTTACTTTTTTTCTCATTTCTAAGGCGGTGTCATTAAGTAATTTTACTTGTAAAGCAAACAATGCCACTGCACTAACTCACCTTCTCATTTCCCATGCTGGGACAAAATGTGGAGGTGATGTCGCAAAGCGTTATTACACATTAGTTCATCTAAGGCTGGGGTCAGACCAGCGCACTTTTAACGTGCGTTCTGGCGCACATAATTACGGCTGCACAAGCAGCAGATGACGGGCAATGACGGCCAATATACGATGAACGGCAGCACAAAAGTCCGGCTGTGCAACCAACGCAAGTGGAATTTGAACGCATTTTTCTGAGAACGCTGAACCGCTAGTACTGACGTACTGAGTGGGCAGCTGCGGCATAGCGGCGTGTGTGCGTGATTAGGAGATGTCAGACGCTGCTAATGTTCAGCCTACATAACGTCCAGACGCAAAAAGAGTTTTATTGACGATCCGTACAAAATCACGCCCGAAAATGCGCGTCGTCTGACCGTTTTTGCGCATTCCGTGAAAAAAAAAACGTCAATGCGTTCGGACGCACTTTTTCGCGTTCGCAGGGAAAAATGCTTTCGTCTGACCCTAGCCTAAAACACAAGCCGCTTCACTGCTGCAAGGAGATACTGGGGGTACTTTGAACCCTGCGTTTCCATTTGTTACACCCCACAAAGTCATGTTAGGTGTCATTGGACAGGTCAGAGTATGACCTTTCTAATGATACTAAACATGATCATGTAAAAGGTCATGTACAAAAAAACACAAACAAAAATAAAATGAAGTTTTTTAATTTTTTATTTATTTATTTTGTTCCAAAGCAATGGCATTGTCCATTTTTCACATATAAAATGAGCAATACTACTGCCGATACTCACCATCTAATTTCCGCAAGCAAGGTCAGTGTTTTATACATAGTCATATTATTCATAAAACACAATGCGTAAAAATACCACAATTTTTTTTTCTTCCAGTCTTAGATAAAATTGCATCTTTTCGCTCAAAAATATACAGTAACAGGTTCCCATTTCTACATTTTTTAACAAGAGTGCCCCAGAGGATATATAAAGTTTGGGTGATAAAATGTGAAAAAATAATTTTACCCGCTGTAAATCTGAATAGAAATCTACATTGTTTTGCATTTTTTGTTCTAGCATTCTGACGGGACATGACGTATTAATATAATAATGACATATTTTGAATCTGCCGAGTCTGCTGGAATAAGGATAAACAATTTGCCTTATAATGAAACATGACTTAAAAACACATTTAAACAAAACGGTCAAAATTAGCTCAGCGCACAGGGGTGAAATGGCTCATCAGCGAAATGGTTAAAGTATGCCGTTTTGAAAATGGTAATGGTTTTAACTATTTAATCCCTTCACTACTGAGATCAAGCTATCTAGAGCTTCAAAGGCACCATCCGGTGCCCCAATATCGAGAGATCTTGATCTACTGATCTGCAGCCCAAAAGCAAATGAAATTTGTTTGCTGCACACAAATTTCATTTCTTGTTGGGCTGCAGAAGGTGCCCCCAAAGTTTTAGGCCTGTGGGCATAATGCCCAAAGAGCTAAAACTGTAAAATCAGCTGATGAATGCTCTGAAATATCGGGCTTTCAGATGCACAGCAGCCAATGCAGGAGAAAAAAAATCAATCTGTAGCTCAAACCTCTGAAACTCAATTTGGTAGTAGATGGTGCCATTTACTGGCCAAATTGGTTATTTACAGTAAAAACTATGTATTACTGTATAATTAATTAAAAATTCTTTTTCAAAAAACAACACAGGTTTCTGACAATGTTTTTTGGAAAATCGCTTGGTAGTGAAGCATAACATTAGGTACATGTTTAGCACTTTCGCTACTAAAATCAAGTTAACTTGATTTTGCATTGCAATCCATTGAAAAGCATCTATTTGCCATTTGCTTACATTTTTAGGGGACACTACCAATTACTAAAGCTTTAACTATATTATGTGTTCATTTCAAACAAAACCACTTTATAAAACAAATGCTGCTGGGGATTTTTCTTTGTTTGAGGTAATTGCATGTAAAAAAGGAAAAATAAAGTCTACTATATCTATTTTGTGGCTTTTTCTCATGATGCAACATTTACCAAAATCTGTGCAAAGTTTTACTTTATTGCTATGGTTTAGCATCTACAGTTTTTACCAGTTAATGAGGTGGTGGAAGAATGTTTACATAACATGGCAGGAGGTCTATTGTTCTTCAGGCCAACTGAGATAAGATTATGTAGTGAATGTGTGGTAATCGCCAATATTACGTACCACCTCCAGAACCCCAAAGCTGAATCAGAAAAGCAGTGGTTTCTCCTAAACCAGAAAATACATGGAAATATACATCTCTAATCAGCGCAAAATTAATTGCTGTTAGGGTTCAGATGTCTCTTGTAGATTCTCAGCCCATATATGGGTATATATAAAAGAAGCAGAAAACCATATAATTGTGCAATATGCTTTAGACACTTTAAAACAATATTGAATGACAAATAGTGTTCCACCAGAAATTTAGAGCCCTAAAACTGGCTCTAAGTAGATCAGCACATTTGGGTAGTTTTTGTGGCCTCCTCAAGTTAACCCACACCTTTCTGGACTAATTTCTCCCCGCCACAATGTAGGGTACAGCATGGAAGACAAAAAACAGCTTTCCTTGTGTAAAATCCAATTAAACATGTGTACAGCTTTTTTTGCCAATTTTTTAACTCACTCTTGGTGGAGCTTCCATTGGCTCGAGGGTAAGCGCCTCTGGATTTTTTTGGTTCAGACAAAAAAACAGGAACTTGGTCTTTTAAGTCTTTTACGCATTAAGCGCCCCCACAAGCATCCTCTCCCTGGAGTCCATATGACTCCATTGAGGCAGATACTGCCGGTCACATGACCTGAAGGATCTCGCCTTGCGAGATCTAGCAGGTCAGCGTAGTGAACTACAGAGGGAGACTAGCGGACCTTTTCCCCCCTGTCTCTCACTGCTCCCGATGGCAAGAAGGAGTGGATGGAGCCGCAGTTATCGTTGCGGGATTAGAGGGCAGTATGTGATTTTTGGTGTGATTTTACGCAGCAGGACGGTAATTAGCGTTAGGATTTTGTAATCCTAATGCTAATTAACACTTTGCACTCCCCATGTTAAGCATAGGGAGTGCAAAGTACAGTAACCTTGCACTGAAAAGAGCAAGAACCGAATTGCTAACGGGTTTTTTAACCCGTTATCGTTCGGATTGTAATATGGTGTGCCCGCGCTAGGGCCACCATTGCTAACGTTAATGCTCACACAGGAGAGCGCTACCGTTAGCATTATGATTGTAATAGGGCCCTTCTAATCTACCCCTGGTGATGTCCTTTGAATACATCTAAAACAACACAATGATGTGAGTCAGTGACTGACCCATTCACTCCATCACTCCATTCTAAGGCCTTTGTCACACAGTGAGGATCAAGTGAAATAAAGATACAGGGGGGAGGGCAGTTTACAACATAAAAGATCACAAAATGAATGCATACAGTGACACATAAAGTGTAAAATATTTTCCTAACTAAACAAACAAGAGAAAAACAAAGCACATGTAAGATATCAGCAACATAAAATAAAATAGCAGCCCAAACCTCACTCTAACAAAAATTTCAAAAACTTTGCTGCTGCTTTACAATAGTTAGGAAGAGGGCAGTGCTCTGGGGTCACTCACTGCTGTACATGGATAAGATTCAGGAGGTTATAATGATTGAAAATCCCTTTACAGTACAGATACAAGATGTTACTGTAATTTCCATACACAGTCATTTTGCCACATACAGATATTAATTTTATATTCTGTTGATACTTTTAGAAGCTGCATTGCTAATAATCTCAATATGTTCACTACAAATCCCTATAAGCAGAATATTTGACCATTTTAATTGTTAATCTTTATCACATTTACTGTACTTGACACAATGGCCTTTCCTGGTTGTATGCCGATATTGCAGAATCTGTGTAGCATTGTGCGAGAAAAGGGACGTCATCTAAAGTTCTGAATATTTCATTCCAATAATATTTCTGAAAAGGAAATAAACAAATACATAAAACATTAAAAATTAGCAAATGTAACTTATTTCAATCTTTATTGCACAAAATTGTTCTTCTGAGAGAGTTAAATCCATATGTTACTCAATATTCAATTGTAATCTTTGCATCCCATGTTTCAAATAAATGTTATGATTAAAAAATTTCAATTAAGGCTAGGGTCAGACGAAAGCAGTTTTAACGTGCGTTTAGCCGCACGAAATCACGGCCGTGCTAGCAGCAAATGACGTCCAATGCCGGGGAACACACGAAGAACGGCCGCACGAAAGTTCGTCCGCGCAATGCAAGTGGCAAACTAATGCATTTTGTCGAGAACGTGAAACCACTAGTACGGTCGTACAGAGTGCGCTGCGTCCGCTAGCGGCGTGTGTGCGTGATTTGGAGATGTCAGACACTGCTAATGTCCGGCCAACATAACGTCCAGATGCAAAAGTGTTTTATTGATGATCCGTACAAAAACACGAACGCAAATGCGCATCGTATGACCGCTATCGCGTACTCCGTGAAAAAATGCGTCCATTCGTTCGAACGCACTTTTTCACAGACAACGTGAAAATGCGTTCGTCTGACCCTAGCCTAAAAGCACTTAGTAGGGAAGGGGTTAATAAACAAAACATCAGTGCAACATAACCTCAGTGATGGTAACAGAAATAGAGGGGGAATTCGTCCTAATCATCACTCAGCATTTCATACAAAACATGGAAAGAATAAATATGTCACAAAATCAAATAACAAATAAAATATAAGAGAGATAAAACATAAATACACTTGCCAAATAATCAATAGCAACATGGGTATGTAGCAGTGTGTAGCAAATCAATTATATGTTATTTAAATTAATAATTAATTTAAACAGGTTACCCCTTTACTAAAGAAACCTTCCCTCGATCCCAAATCTCCATCCAACTACCGCCCTGTATCCCTGCTTTCATACACCTCTAAGCTCCTGGAAAAACTAGTCTTCAACCGCCTCTCCGTCTTCCTGTCCTCTAATTCCCTACTTGATCCCCTGCAATCAGGCTTCCGTCCCCTACACTCAACCGAAACTGTCCTCACCAAAGTCACCAATGACCTCCTAATGGCTAAGAACCACGGCCACTATTCTATTCTCATCCTACTTGACCTCTCAGCTGCTTTTGACGCTGTCAATCATCACCCCCTTCTACAGACTCTCAGCTCTCTCGGTCTCTGTGGCACTGCGTTCTCTTGGATTCACTCTTATCTGTCTAACAGGTCTTTCTCTGTGTCCTTTGTTGGTAACTCCTCATCAGTTGGTGTACCTCAAGGCTCTGTCCTTGGTCCTCTGCTCTTCTCTATCTACACCTCCTCCCTGGGCAAAATCACTAACAGCTTAATTACCATCTGTATGCTGAAGACACTCAGATTTACCTCCCTAGCCTTGATCTCTCTACTTCTGTCCTTTCCAAAGTCAGTGATTGTTTATCTGGCATCTCCTCCTGGATGGCCTCTCACCACCTAAAGATTAACATGTCCAAGACTGAGCTTCTACTAATTCCTTCCTCTAATGCCTCCCCACCTCCTGACTTCTCTGTCATGGTTGAGGGTATCACTATCTCCCCATCAAGCTAGGTTCATTGCCTCGGAGTTACTCTTGATTCTGCTCTTTCTTTCAACCCCACATCCAGTCTCTTTCCTCCTCCTGTCGCTACCAGTTGCGTAATATTCCCAGAATTTGGCCATTTCTTACCGCTGACACCACAAAGCAACTCGTTCATGCCCTTGTAATCTCCCGACTCGACTATTGTTATAATCTTCTAGTCCCTCTCTCCCGCCTCGCCCCCCTACAATCCATTCTGAACGCCTCTGCCAGGCTCATCCACCTCACCCGTCGCTCTGTCTCTACCGCTCCCCTCTGCGAGTACCTTCACTGGCTCCCCATCCACTACAGAATTAACCACTTCGCTGCGGAGGACGCGCTCAGCGCTTCCTGCCGCAGGAAGGGTTGGCTGCAAAGGACGCGCTGAGCGCGTCCTCCCGAAGCAGCCTGCGATCGGCCGGATTCCGGCCGATCGCTGTGCCCCCCGGTGCGGGCTGACATCTTGGATGTCAGCCCGTCAATCCGGGAACGCCGCGGGCACAATAGATGTCATCGCGGTGGCGCGATGACATCTATTTCAGGCGCCCCCCCCCCGCGTGTGCAGAGGAGGCGCCTGAAAGGGAGGGGGGAGGTCCTTCGGACCTCTCTCCCTCCCGATCGCAGGGGTCCTGAGCTTAATGCCAGGCACCGTTTGGAAGGGCACAGCCTGCCGTTCCAACGATACCAAACACGACTGTGAGAAAAGTTTTTAAAAAAAAATAAAAATTAAAAATAAAAATAAAGAAATATTTTAAAAAAAATTATAAAAAAAAAAAGTTTTTTTTCTTTTTTTTGGTTTGTTAATGTAGCAATATTGTTCCCATTTGAATTATAATGTGAACAATGATGCTGCACTAACGATTTTTATATGCGGTGCGTTTGTTAAAAATCGCGTAATTTTCCCCAAAAAAAAATGTAACGAGACCCCATTTCAAATTTTTTTAACAAGCGCACCCCATACAAAATATAACCGCAATTGCTCGCATCTTAAAATGTGAAAAAAAACACTTTACACATTGTAAATTATTGAAAATTCATATTTTATTATTATTTTTATTATTCTTTATTTATAAAGCGCCAGCATATTCCGCAGCGCTGTACAATAAGCACAGTATAGACAGGGTTACAATACATTGAACAACATTTGACAAACAGTACAGGAGGAGATGAGGGCCCTATTCCCGTAGGAACTCACAATCTAGGAGGGTTGGGGTTGAAAACAGGAGGAGAGGACTGTAAGGTGAGAGTGATTGATGGTTGTGTCAGTGAGTTGGGTGGTAGGCTTCCCTAAATAGGAATGTTTTAAGGGAGCGTTTGAAGGAAGAGAAGTTAGGGGAAAGTCTGACAGTACGAGGGAGAGCGTTCCAGAGAGTGGGTGCTGCGCGTGAGAAATCCTGCAGTCTATCATGGGAAGAGGTGATGCGGGGAGAAGCTAGGCGCAGGTCACTGTTTGACCTTAGGGAGCGGGCTGGGGTGTATTTGGTGATAAGTGAGGACAGGTAGTGGGGCGCTGAGTGAGTAGTGAGGGTTTTGTAGGTAAGGAAAGGATTTTGAACTTAATTCTGCAGTGGATGGGGAGCCAGTGAAGGGACTCGCAGAGGGGAGCGGCAGGTGAGGTGAATTAGCCTGGCGGAGGCGTTCAGGATGGATTGTAGGGGGGAGAGGCGGGATAGAGGGAGGCCAGATAAGAGATTATTGCAATAGTCGAGTCGGGAGATTACCAGGGCGTGTATGAGTTGTTTTGTGGTGACAGCGGTAAGAAATGGCCGAATTCTGGAAATATTACGCAGTTGGTATCAGCAGGAGGAGGAAAGAGACTGGATGTGGGGGATGAAGGAAAGAGCAGAGTCAAGCGTAACTCCAAGACAGCGAACTTGGTTTGATGGGGAGATGGTGATACCCTCCACCGTGATAGAGAAGTCAGGAGGTGGGGAGGCATTGGAGGGAGGAATAAGTAGGAGCTCAGTCTTTGACATGTTGATCTTTAGGTGGTGGGAGGCCATCCAGGAGGAGATGCCAGATAAACAGTCACTGACTTTTGAAAGGACAGGGGGAGAGAGATCAGGGGTAGAGAGGTAGATCTGAGTGTCATCAGCGTAGAGGTGGTAATTAAAGCCAAAGCTGTTGATGATTTTGCCCAGGGAGGATGTGTAGATGGAAAAGAGCAGAGGACCAAGGACAGAGCCTTGAGGTACACAAACAGATAGAGGCAATGAAGAGGAGGAGTTACCAGCAAAGGACACAGAAGGACCTGCTGGATAAATAGGAGTCAACCAAGCTAGTGCAGTGTCACCGAGACCCAGAGAGTTGAGGGTCTGTAGAAGGAGGGGGTGGTCAACAGTTGTCAAAAGCAGCCGAGAGGTCAAGCAGGATGAGAATAGAATAGTGGCCATGTTTTTTAGCAGTTAGGAGGTCGTTGGTGACTTTGAGGGCAGTTTCAGTTGAGTGTAGGGGACGGAAGCCAGATTGCAGGGGTCAAGTAGGGAATTGATGGACAGGAAGAGGGAGAGGCGCGGTTGAAGACTAGTTTTTCTAAGAGCTTTGATGTGAAGGGAAGCAGGGATACAGGGCGGTAGTTGGATGGAGAGTGGGGTCTAGGATGGTTTCTTTAGTAAAGGGGTAACTAGCGCGTGCTTGAAGGCGGATGGAAAGGAGCCAGTGGAGAGAGATAGGTTGAAGATGTGTGTGAGAGCAGGGGTGAGGGAGGAGGAGAGGGGAGGAATTAGATGTGAGGGAATGGGGTCGAGTAGGCACGTGGTGAGATGTGAGGAGGACAATAAGGAATTGACTTCCTCCTCATTGCATTTTTTGTTATAATATACAGACAGGGCATGACGTATACATATAATAATGACATATTATGAATCTGCCGAGTCTGACGGAAAGAACGATATATAATATGTCTAGGTCATATACTAAAATAAGCCTTCAAAACACGTTTAAACATGATGAGCAAAAACGGTAAAAATGACCTCAGCACAGAGGCGGGAAAAGCCTCAGCAGCGAAAGGGTTAAATTCAAAATCCTTACCCTGATCTACAAAGTTCTCACTAACTCAGCTCCCCACTACCTGTCCTCATCGATCACCAAATACACCCCAGCCTGCTCCCTAAGATCAAACAGTGACCTGCACCTAGCTTCTCCCCGCATCACCTCTTCCCATGATAGACTGCAGGATTTCTCACACGCAGCCCCCATCCTCTGGAACGCTCTACCCCGTACTGTCAGACTTTTCCCCTAGCTCCCCTTCCTTCAAACGCACCCTTAAGACATTCCTATTTAGGGAAGCCCACCTACTCACTGACACACCTCACTGCCCCAACCAGTCCATCACTCTCACCTTGCAGTCCTCTCCTCCTGTTTCCACCCCCAACCCTTCTAGATTGGGCGTTCCCACGGGAATAGAGCCCATGTTTCCTTCTGTACTGGTTTATAAAATGTTGTTTAGTTTCAGTGTATTGTAACCCTGTCTATATCGTGTCCATTGTTCAGCGCTGCGGAATATGCTGGCGCTATATAAATAAAGTATAATGATATTTACAAATGTGTGTTTTTACTAAAAGAGCGAGTATTAGGTTGTGCGAACTTCTATTATTTTATTTTTTTTGAGAAAGGATTTTACCAGGAAGGATACATTGAGATTTCTCTTGTTTTCAAGTATGTCCTGGTTGGCAAGTATGTACCGTTAGGTGTCTTGCCCAAGGACACTTACTGGAGAGTAGGGATGGGCCGAACACCCCCGTGTTCGGTTCGAACTCGAACACCCGAACGGCCGAAAAGTTCGAATTCGAACTCGAACGTAATGGAAGTCAATGGGGTCGAACTTCCAAAAATGAAAGTGCCCTCCAAGAGGGCATATATGCAAGATATTAGCCATAAAAGGTGTATGGGGGTCCGGGTACTGCCCTGGGGGACAGGAAACAATGAAAAAAAGTTTAAAAAAAGTTTTTAACCCTTTCACTGCTGAGTGCTGAGCCATTTCACCGCTGCGCGCTGAGCTAATTTTTACCGCTTTTGCTCATGTTTAAATGTGATTTGAAGCCATGGGAAATGCTTTATCACCAACGAGTGAGAAATGTTTGACCAACAATGAGGGGGAAATGTTTGACCAACAATGAGGGGGAAATGTTTGACCAACACACAGGACAGGGTATACTTGAAATAGGCAAGAAGGTATACAAGGACGCATTCTAACACAAGCCCAAATCGATCAGCGTTAGAGTGGTCAGTGATAGCCAAAACGGTACACAAGGGGTATCTATCATATAAGTCAAAAATCGATCAGCGTTAGAGTGGTCAGGGATAGCCAAAACGGTACACAAGGGGTATCTATCATATAAGCCAAAAATCGATCAGCGTTAGAGTGGTCAGGGATAGCCAAAATGGTACACAAGGGGTATCTATCATATAAGCCAAAAATCGATCAGAGTTAGAGTGGTCAAGGAATAGCCAAGGACTGGTACACGGGGGTGGTTCTCATACAAGCCAGGTAACAACGGAGACTGAAAAAATCAACCAAGTAGTGAATCGCCAGGAGACACTCAGCACTGAGGGAAGCAAACTCCACGTCAGGGCGATGAGTCAGATTGCGCTGTCTGTATTTAAACATGATGACACGCGCCTGCCTCCTGACCAGCCCTGCGAGCTACAGAAGCCGGCACAGCTCCTGGTACCCAGCTTGTCGATGGCACCGCCGGGTGGCGGGGCCCCCTCTGAGCCCCAGACGTGACAGATACGCTCATACACACCACACATTACTGTGTGTTTTATTGCTGTGGAACTGTGTTATGTCTTTTTTTGTTTTGGAAGGGGGTGAAAAGCTGTTACGGGTTGAGGAAGTTTACGGGGAGCCCCATCGTGAGGTTCAGCAAGGGGCCCCATCATTTCTGATGGCTGCCCTGTATGCATCCAGTACATGGGTCAGTGCACCAAATATTGGGCCTTTGGTGCCAGCTAGTGCCTTCACACCGTAACCCCTCTGAGGTATTGTGGAAGAGTGCAGGGTTTGACCCTGCGGTCAAATATTGAAATGATATGCACCTGTCACATTCAAGTGCAGAAAAATTGTGTCTTAGTCAGTGGTGCACGACACCGAGAATCTAACAGGGTTATTCAAAGAGATCTGGCTTGGAATTCAGCGTACGGTTACCTTTCCTGACCATTCGGCTATTCAGAGAGCAGGCAGTTCGCCAAATGTTGGCGAATTGCCTGCACATACGGTGCCTGGTCGGTCCCTTTCCGAGGGCAGTGAAATGCCCATAGAGAAGCAATGCTTTGTTTATTCAGAGAACAAAAAACAGCAGTGAAAAGTTGTCGAAATGCCCTGCTGTTCGGTGGTTTCATTCGGCAGGTTTAGTCAGGAGAATCCCATAGGCTTCAATGTTAAAAAATATTCCAGTTTTAATTCAATATCTTATAAACCGCTTATTATTATATTCTGCAGTAAAAAGTCTCTTTATTCTTAGATTTTTTTAGGATCTTTTAAGCATGTTTTGGAATTTTTTTGCAAAATGTTTTTTCCGTTTACTTATAAATCGTTTTTTCATTTTTCTGTAACAGTCCTTTTTATTATCATTCATTCATTGGATGTTATGTGTAAATTCCAGACATTTTCGTTAAGTATTTTTTTGCAAACAGCGTTTCGCTAATGGTCGAACTTTGCGTGAACATCGCAAAAAGTTCGAAGTTCACCGAACTTTCGAATGGCCGAAGTTCGATTCGAACTCATGTTCGAATCAAACCAGCAGCCCATCCCTACTGGAGAGGTGCTTTTGCCGGGATCAAACCTGTGTCTCCACAGTCTCTCTCCACGCAGAGCAGTAATGTTACATCTACTCCACCCAGCCGATGACTGGGGAATTAATACTATGTAGAGGCTGGTAAGTATCATTTATGACTGTTAGATATTTTTTTTTTTGAGAAAGTATTTTACCAGCAAGGATACATTGAGATTTCTCTCGTTTTCAAGTATGTCCTGGGTGGCGAGTATGTACCGTTAGGTGTCTTGCCCAAGGACACTTACTGGAGAGGTGCTCGTCGGGATCGAACCCATGGCTCCACAGGCTCTCTCCACGCAGACCAGTGATGTTACCTCTACTCCACCCAGCCGGTAAAGTCCTATCTATTGTGTTTTCAGTATTTGAGTAATGGCAGTGTTATTATCAACAGAAGTTAAAGGAGTAGTATTTATACTCTTTATATTGACATTTACATATTTAATATTTATTTAGAATAACAAGGCTCAAATCATCAAAATTTTATAGAGTACCATTTGATGTAACATTAAAAGGGGTTTTTTTAGGGTTGCACCGATACCGATACTAGTATCGATATCGGTGCCGATACCGGGTACTGCAGGAGTACTTGGGGTACTCGTGCAGCTACCCCCGATATTTTTTTCAAACGATACCGGAAGCCGGCATTTGAAGCCGGCTTGCCGGCATCCGAGGGGCTGCAGTGGCTGTCCGAAGCCATCGGCATTCGGACAGGCCTGCAGCTGCTCCCGCATTGAACTTACCTTCTGTCACGGATCCCCCTGATTACTATAGTGTTGGTCCCTATACGCAGGTCTCTCTCTAACCTTCCGATCCTTAGAGTGGTCGGCACGTCTAGACAGACTACTAGGATGGCAGTACAGAGCACATACAAAAAGAGACGTCACGAATCCCTCTACTCTCTGACTAGTAGTCCCTTGAGACAGGACACTCTCTACCCTTCCGATCCTTAGAGTGGTCGGCACGTCTAGACAGATTGCTAGGATGGCAGTACAGAGCACATACAAAATACAAGGGGTGGTCTGATGTGCTTAGGGTGCCACACAGACTGACCTCCGTACCAGAATAGAGGAGTGATACAAATGCCAGGGGTCGAGACACAGAATGGTCGCTTGCGAATGCCAGGGGTCAAACACGGAATGCGTCGGCCAAAGCCAGGGGTCAATACACAGAATAGTCGTTTTGCCAATGCCAGGGGTCGATACACAGAATAGTCGTTTTGCCAATGCCAGGGGTCGATACACAGAATAGTCGTTTTGCCAATGCCAGGGGTCGATACACAGAATAGTCGTTTTGCCAATGCCAGGGTTCGATACACAGAATAATTCTTAGCCAGAAACGCACAAGAGCTCTGCGGGAAGTAACTACCACGTCAGGGCACTGGCATAGTGGAGAAGCTGGGTTTTAAACCCGGCGGGTCCGCGTCATCACGCGAGGCCCCGCCTCCCGGCGTCCCACGTGTGCGGAAGCGACCGGCGCTATTTACTCGGCGCCTGGCCAGCGAGCAGCGAGGACGCTGCTGCCAGGCGCGCCGGAACGGGGGTACGTGACAGAACCCCCCCCTCAACGGGCGGCCACTGGACGACCCCCAGGGGCATGGGGATGAGCCAAATAGAAGGCCTTCACTAACCGAGGGGCATGGACCTCGGCAGCCGGAAGCCAGGAGCGATCCTCAGGACCGTAGCCCACCCAGTCAACCAAGTAGTACAGGCCCCCCTAGACCTCCTGGCGTCCAGAATGGCCTGCACCTCAAACTCCTCTTCGCCCTCCACAGAGACAGGAGGCGGAGGAGCACGGACCCTGGAGTAACGATTACACAACAGTGGCTTCAACAGACTCACGTGGAAAACGTTGTGTATCCTGATATGGGAGGGCAGTGCCAAGGCATAGGAAACCGGGCTGAGTCGCCGCAGTATCTTGTAAGGGCCTATGTATCTGGGGGCTAGTTTCATCGATGGTACTAAGAGCTTAACGTTCCGCGAAGAAAGCCAAACCCTGTCCCCGACTTGATACACAGGTGCTGGTCCCCTACGTCTATCGGCCTTCGTTTTCTGGACAATACTGCTCCTCTCCAGTGCCTGTTTAACCCTCCCCCAGGTCTCAGTCAATGACGCCAAGTGCTCATCCAGAGCAGGAATCGCGGTATCAGGAAATGCAGTGGGAAGCACGGGAGGATCAAATCCGTAAACCGTGAAGAAAGGGGAATGACCACTGGCTTCACTCACGGCACTGTTTAGGGCATACTCGGCCCAAGGTAGCAGGTCTGACCAATTATCCTGTCGTTCAGATATGAAACACCTGAGATACTTCTCAACATTTTGATTGGCCCTTTCTGCTGCTCCGTTCGTTTGGGGGTGATAGGCCGAGGAGAAGGACAGGTCTATTCCCACATTCTTGCAGAACCCCTCCAGAATCTGGAGACAAACTGGGTCCCCCTATCAGAAACAATCCCAAGAGGGATACCGTGTATGCGGACCACATTGGCGATGAAAATGGGCACCAGCTCGGCTGCTGACGGTAGTTTCCTAAGAGGAACATAGTGACCCATTTTGGAAAAGCGATCTATAATCGTGAGTATAACAGTATTCCCTTTGGACTCGGGTAACTCTACTATAAAATCCATGGCTATCTGCGACCATGGTCGTTCGGGGATAGGCAGGGGCTGGAGTAAACCAATGGGCGCTGTCTTAGGACTCTTATTTCTTGTGCATACCTCGCACACGGCTACGTAATCTTTAATATCCCGGCGCATCGTGGGCCACCATAGCAGTTTTCGGATGCTAGCCACTGTTTTGGTGATCCCCATGTGCCCAGAGGTTTTATTGTCATGGTAAATCTTAAGGACTTCTTCTCTTTCCTTCTCAGGTACAAAGAGCTTCGCGGGAGGCCTCCCCCCCGGAGCCTTATCTTGCACAGTCTGCAATCGGATCATCAGAGGGGACGAGACACTAATCGTGTGTAGAGGCTATAATCCTCTCCTGAGGTACAATGGGATGTTGATCCTGAATGTTATGTTCATAGGATTCATACTGTCTAGATAACGCATCTGCTTTAATGTTTCTTGACCCAGGTCTATACGTGAGGACGAAATTAAAACTTGAAAGAAACAAAGACCATCTCGCTTGTCTGGCGTTCAATCGTTTCGCGTCTCCAATGTACGTGAGATTCTTATGATCGGTTATGATAACGATTGGGTCTGTAGATCCCTCTAATAAGTATCTCCACTCTGCCAAGGCTGCAATAACTGCTAACAACTCTCTATTACCGATATCATAGTTTCTCTCGGCCGGAGACAACTTCCGGGAATAGAAACCGCATGGATGCAAGGTTTATCGGGTGCCCGCCTTTGGGACAAGACTGCTCCAAGACCGAGTTCGGAGGCGTCAACCTCGAGTTGGAAGGGCAGAGCTGGATCAGGATGTCGGAGAACAGGGGCAGTCGTGAATGCCTGTTTGAGGGCCTCGAAGGCTTGCCTGGCCTGGGGTGTCCACTTCTGATTTCCCACCCCTTTCTTAGTCATGGCCGTGAGAGGAGCTACCAAGGCCGAAAAGTCTTTAATGAACCTTCGATAATAGTTGGTAAAACCTAGAAACCTCTGGATGGCTTTAAGCCCTTGGGGTAGGGGCCAGTCGAGGATTGCCGACAATTTACCCGGATCCATCTGAAACCCCTCAGGGGTTATGATATACCCAAGGAAGTGCACCATCTCTATATCAAATAGGCACTTTTCTAATTTGCAGTATAACCCGGCCTTCAATAGTCTCCTTAACACTTGTTGCACATGGGCGTGATGGGTCTCCTTATCTGGAGAGTATATCAGGATGTCATCGAGATACACTATGACGAATGTTTGCAGAAAATCCCTTAGGGTGTCATTTATGAGATCCTGAAACACAGCTGGCGCGTTACATAACCCAAAGGGCATTACCAGGTATTCGTAATGCCCGCTACGCGTATTAAAAGCCGTCTTCCACTCGTGCCCCTTTTTCACCCTTATCAGATTGTAGGCTCCGCGTAAATCGAGCTTCGTGTATATACGGGCCCCTTTCAGTCGGTCGAACAACTCTGTTATAAGGGGTATGGGATATGCATTTCTTATGGTTATTCTGTTTAAACCTCTATAATCTATGCATGGTCGCAAGTCTCCCTCTTTCTTGGAGACGAAAAAGAAACCAGCTCCTGCTGGGGAGGAGGAGGACCGTCTAATGAATCCACGCTCAAGATTCTCTTTTATATATTCCTCCATAATATCGTTCTCCTTTTGCGACAAGGGGTATACATGTCCTCTGGGAGCATAGTACCGGGGAGTAACTCTATGGCACAGTCATACGGGCGATGTGGTGGTAAAACCTCAGTCCTGGCCTTCGAAAAAACCTCTTTTAATGCCTGATAACAGTCAGGGACTACTGTGGATAAAGGAGGTGCTGTGGCGATATTAAGGCTACCAATAACAGTGACCCTGCCCATACATTTCGACTGACAACTGGGACCCCAACATTTTATGTCTCTCTGGACCCAATCAATCACCGGGTTATGCTCAGTCAACCATGGAAACCCTAGGACGACGGGGCATGAGGGAGAGTCAATAATCTGGAATCGTATGGTTTCCCGGTGCAAAACTCCTGTTTTCATGCATACCTCTATAGTGTCGTGGGTGATATGGGGACATGACAAGGGTTTCCCGTCTATGGCCTCCACCATTAGAGGTCTTTCTTTGAGAACTAGAGGCATGAGGTTCTTGGAGGCAAACACTCTATCCATAAAGTTACCTGAGGCTCCAGAGTCTAGGAACGCCTCAGTCTCGAGGTGCACCCCCCCCCAGGTTAAGGAGATGGGCACCAGAATCCGGGTTTTTTTTTTTTCGTTATCAACAAAGGAGGCATAGAGTGAACCGATTACCTGGCTAGTAGGTGTTCTCTGGCCCGGCTTGCCAGTGTCACCCCTGCCACCCCTGGGTCTTTGAGGACATTGAAGACGAAAATGCCCTGCCCCGGCACAGTAAAAACAGAGCCCCCTTCCCTTCTGTGAGCTCTCTCAGCCTCCGAAATACCTGTTCTACCTATCTGCATGGGTTCCACGACCGATAGATCGGTTCTTTCTGGCTCTGGAGTACCTGACGTACTGGTGTGTCTGGGTACTAAGGGTAAAGGAGGCAAAACCCTTCTGGGTCTGTCTCTAGAATGCCTCCTGTCCCTAATTTGGTCGTCCATGGCAATACAGAAATCAACCAAATGGTCCAGATGTTCGGGCAACTTCAAGGGAGCCAGCTCAAACATCAAAGCCTCGTTCAGGCCTTCGGTAAACGCCAAGGTTAAAACGTCGTTAGGCCAGTGTACCTCAGAAGTCAAGGTCTTAAATTCTATGGCATAGTCAGAGACTCTCCTATTACCTTGCTTAATGTGGAATAAGGACCTGCCTGCATTGGTGGCCCTTCTAGAGGGGTCAAACGTACGTTTTAGTTCAGAGGTAAAGCCCTCATAGTCATATATGATGGGCTTTTTGTTTTCCCACAATGGTGTGGCCCACAGTAACGCTTTATCAGTTAAATGGTTAATTAGGTAGCCTACTTTGGCTTTATCGGATACACAGGACCCCGGATTGTTCTCGAATAGAATCTCCAGTTGGGTCAAAAAACCCCGACACAAGTTAGGCGTACCATCATAGCGTACGGGTGCCTTCATACTGAGCCTACACCCCTCGGGTGAGGCCGAACTGGCCCTAGGCAATACTGGTTCTGGAGGACTTGCATTACCAGCAGTGGATCGATTCAACAGGGTTGCAGAGCAAGAGCAATCTGGTCCATCCTGTGGTCCTGCTCTTCTTGTCGGGCTGCAATTCTTGTTAACTGAGAAGAGAGGTCTGCGGGATCCATTGGCCCTGACGTAATGTCACGGATCCCCCTGATTACTATATTAGTGTTGGTCCCTATACGCAGGTCTCTCTCTAACCTTCCGATCCTTAGAGTGGTCGGCACGTCTAGACAGACTACTAGGATGGCAGTACAGAGCACATACAAAAAGAGACGTCACGAATCCCTCTACTCTCTGACTAGTAGTCCCTTGAGACAGGACACTCTCTACCCTTCCGATCCTTAGAGTGGTCGGCACGTCTAGACAGAGTGCTAGATGGCAGTACAGAGCACATACAAAATACAAGGGGTGGTCTGATGTGCTTAGGGTGCCACACAGACTGACCTGCCGACTCATACCAGAATAGAGGAGTGATACAAATGCCAGGGGTCGAGACACAGAATGGTCGCTTGCGAATGCCAGGGGTCAATACACGAATGGTTCGTTCGCCAAAGCCAGGGGTCAATACACAGAATAGTCGTTTTGCCAATGCCAGGGGTCGATACACAGAATAGTCGTTTTGCCAATGCCAGGGGTCGATACACAGAATAGTCGTTTTGCCAATGCCAGGGGTCGATACACAGAATAGTCGTTTTGCCAATGCCAGGGTTCGATACACAGAATAATTCTTAGCCAGAAACGCACAAGAGCTCTGCGGGAAGTAACTACCACGTCAGGGCACTGGCATAGTGGAGAAGCTGGGTTTTAAACCCGGCGGGTCCGCGTCATCACGCGAGGCCCCGCCTCCCGGCGTCCCACGTGTGCGGAAGCGACCGGCGCTATTTACTCGGCGCCTGGCCAGCGAGCAGCGAGGACGCTGCTGCCAGGCGCCGCCGGAACGGGGGTACGTGACACCTTCCTGAGCGACGCCGAGAAAGTCTTTGCGCGCGCGCGCTCCTTGGAAGGTCCCCAGCCGCGACCACGTGGGACCATGTGATTGCGGCTGGGGTCTTCCAACGAGCGCACGCGCGGAAAACTTTCCGGCATCGCTAAAGGAAGGTAAGTATTAAACAAAGTGAGGAGATCAGCTGCAGGGGCCTGTCCGATGCCGATAGAGCATTCAGACAGGCCCTGCAGCTGCTCTCCGCTCATATCTTACCTTCCTGAGCGACGCTGGAAAGTTTCCACTACGGGGTGCGCTCGTTGGAAGGACCCCAGCTGCAATCACATGGTCCCACGTGGTCGCGGCTGGGGGACATTCCAAGAGCGAGCGCGAAGACTTTCCCGGCGTCGCTAAAGGAGGTAAGTATGAGCGGAGGGGGCAAAATCCATCTGCTGGGGGGCAGTATCCACGAGCTGGGGGCATTATCCATGAGCTGGGGGCATTATCCACGAGCTGGGGGGAAAATCCATGAGCTGGGGGCAAAATCCATGAGCTGGGGGGCAATATTCCATGAGCTGGGGGCAATATCCATGAGCCTGGGGGCAAATCCATGAGCTGGGGGCAATATCCATGAGCTGGGGGGGGGGCAATATCTATGAGCTGGGGCATATCCATGAGCTGGGGGGCAAATCCATGAGCTGGGCATTATCCATGAGCTGGGGGCAATATCCATGAGCTGGGGCATATATCAATGAGCTGGGGGGCAATATCCATGAGCTGGGGGCAAATCCAGGAGCTGGGGCAGATCCTTGAGCTGGGGGGCAATATCCATGAGCTGGGGGCAATATCCATGAGCTGGGGGGCAATATCCATGAGCTGGGGGAAATCCATGAGCTGGGGGGCATATCCATGAGCTGGGGGAAAATCCATGAGCTGGGGGGCAAATCCATGAGCTGGGGCATATCCATGAGCTGGGGGGCAATATCCATGAGCTGGGGCATATCCATGAGCTGGGGGGCAATATCCATGAGCTGGGGCATATCCATGAGCTGGGGGCAAATCCATGAGCGGGGCAGTATCCATGAGCGGGGCAGTATCCATGAGCTGGGGGCAATATCCATGAGCTGGGGGGAAAATCCATGAGCTGGGGCAATATCCATGAGCTGGGGGGCATTATCCATGAGCTGGGGGGCATATCCATGAGCTGGGGGGCTTTATATGAGGTCTGTTCTTATTGGAAAGTGTCACGTGACATAAAATAAAAGTATCGGTACTTGGTATCGGTGAGTACTTGAACAAAAGTATCTGTACTCGTACTCGGTCTTAAAAAAGTGGTATCGGTGCATCCCTAGTTTTTTTCATTTAAAGTTTCTTGTCACGTCAACATCAAATATACTATTCTTCTTTGTGGTTGTAAAATATGTCAGAATGTGAATAATCTTACATGGTAAGGTACAGTTTTGAGAACAAGTGTTTGCTTGTCTAGCATGACTAAATAATTATTTCCTATATCACTTGACCTGATGACATATTACACATGATTCTCATTAACTACAGTATGTTAACATAGAGAGCCATTAGAGGCAGGAAACCATTCTGCAACAGATAGTAGCTAAAAAAATGTTTTAACCTAAAAAAAACATCAGCAGTGTCAGAACGTTATTTCAACTATCAGGGTTATTCAAAGAGCACCGGAGTTCCACCACTCTTTGTTTTCTTCACTTAGGGGAATCAAGTTCCTCGACCCTGCTGTAAATTTAGCATTCCCCACAGGGTCTCTGAAGTGCAGGGAAAATCCGCAGAGCGCATCTGGAAAACCGGCGCAAAACCGCCGAACTGAGCTGAAAAAGTGGCGCAAAAAACATCAGTTCCGATCCAATAAGCCGCTGCAAAACCGCTGAACGCATCCAAAAAAAGCCGTTGAACGCTGATCAGCCGCTGGAAAAAGCCGACAAGCCGGCAAACGGGAAGAAAAACAAATGCAACTTTTAAAAGCTGTTTGCATGAAAATGAATTAATATATAAGGCCCTATGAATAATAAATAGATCTGTTACAGAAAAGTTAAAGCTATTTAAAAAAAACGGAAAAAAAAATGTAACTGAAAAAAATCCAGAAAATGGCAAACAAATCCTAAAAAAATAGATTTTTTTTGCTGCAAATTAAAAGAATAAATGGTTAAATAAATATTTAATAAAACGAGAATATTTTTTACATTGAAACCTACGGGATTTGCACGTTTAACCCCTTCACTACCAAGTGATTTTCCAAGAAACCATGGTCAGAAACCAGTGTTTTTTTTAAAAAAATCTTTAATAGAGGATGGGGGCTGCATGTGAGAAATCCTGCAGTCTATCTGGGTAAAGGTGATGCAAGGAGAAGTTAGGCCCAGGTCTGGATGAGCTAGTTCGGTGTGTGTGAATTTGAATCCCTTTGTGCAGCTGAAAAAGGACCTAAAATTCATTCACCCTGTACCCTACCCAAACATGGCTAGTCCCATCCATCTAAATATCAAATGTAGCGCTGTTTTAGTTCTGTTACTGTAATTGCTCATTTCTGGCCACCAGGGGGAGACCAGCGCAATGTAAACTATACTGGACACTTTGGGACTACGTTTTCCAGCATGCTTTGGGGCAGAGACAGGAAGTGGGTGGGGAGAACAGACAGACATCCGCAACCTCGTGCAGAGGAGAGCGAGTGCGTGCCAAGGGGTGAACAGAGCAAGACGCACGTGAGACAAGGAGCGATTGTGACCAGGCCGGAGCGCAGGTGCTGCCTTGCAGACGCTTGGGATCGGTTTCAGTGACTTGCCAGAGACCTAGTAATCCACCGCTGAGAGGTTTACACAGATACAGAGCTGCAGATTGGACCCCGAGTTAGGAGACCACGATGATCTAATGGGAGAGCAGGCGGTGAACTGAGAATCTTGTGGCAGAGACGGACAAGCAAGACAAGCGGATCCGGTTGCACAGAGTCCCAGCCCAATCGGCGGAGAGATGTCCTGAGTCGAGCAGGGTGCAGAGTATTTGGCGGATGGGTGAGAGGCCTTCCAGGCCACAGTACAGTAACAAAGCACGCTGCAGTTTGCTTAAATCTACAGGGCCCCAACGTGACTAGTCGAAGACACATTGAATTCATTCACTGGCCAGTTGAATCTAGTACCCGGGTACCAACACGCGCATACACGTACACCTTCTTGGGACACAACCTGTACGGGACTTACACTCCGGCAATGAAGGGGTTAAAATTTCCTTTTTTACCACTGCGCTTTTCTCGCATTACGAATTCCTGTAAATATATATGTATACCGTGCTTGCTTTATATATGCCAGTTTATTTGAGACCAGTAAACTATATAACTTATAAAATCCACAACAGTGCTGGTGTATATTTATTCCCTAGTGCGGGGAGACTGACCCGAGGTTAAAGTCAGCGACTCCTCCGGGAGTGAGCGCTACACAAACAATTGAATATAATAGCGTTTTTAACTCCTTCCCTGATCGTATGGCTGTCTGAGTTGCTTGTGCGATATTTCCAAAATTTTTGGTCTGATCACTAGTCTGCAGCAGACTTCAAAAGTCGCTGGAAGTCGCAAGTCTGACGCACGGGACGATGGTACATTCACAATAGAGTTGTTGGATTGGTCTGACAACACGGACGACTTTGTGCGATGTTGTTGTCGCACGACAATGGATCCAGTGGACGTCCTAAGGCTCCGAAATTGCACTGTACGGGGAAATTCACCATTCAGTGCAATTTGGGAGCCAATTCGACTCTCTTTGAATAACCCTTTATATGTGATATGTGAACACTGATATGTAACGGTTACTGATATGAGTGTCAGTACAACATTTTGCCATATTTTATTTACAGAGAATTGCGTCAAACAAAATATTAACAAAACATTTTATTCACATTATAGATAATGCTTCACTTCACCCTTTCAAGTTATTATCCATACATCTGGTTGTATGGATCTATAAACACTTTAAGATTAAAGGGATACTCTAAGCAACATGACCACCTAAGCTATTTTAGGTGGTCATGATGCCCGGAGTATCCTGCTCTCTGTCCCCCCTCCCTCCGCTCAGTGGTTCAGCTGTAAGGCTAGGTTCAGACGAACGTGATTTCTACGGACTGTACGTTCGTGCACACAGACGTACGTCAGTACGGAAGACACAGTAGTGGCCACACAGTCCGTTTATTCACTGACGTATATTTTGACGGATGTAGGAGGGAAAATAAATTAAAAAGCAAAACCATTTTGTCCGTGAAAAATGCTGGACGTATAAATGCAGTCCGTCTGACCATGTTCCATCACTCACACACAAAGCTATGTAGACGTTGCGGACGCCACGCACTTTGTGAAGCCGTTCTAGGGGATGTACGTTCTTGCCTGCCTTGCGTCCGTGGGCCGCGGCCGTTGTGCGTCCGCAATTCAGTGCGGACGTACTTCATGTGTCAGGCTCCAATGGGCTTTCTGTCATGCTATCACAGACGTACTTTTAGGCGCAATCACGGACGTGAACACTACGCTCGTCTGACCCCAGCCTAAATGCTGAAAACAGCTGAGAGAGGCGGAGGACTTTACTCCGCCCTCCCAGCTGTCAGTCAGCAGAGCGGGAATCATATTTCCCGCTTCTGCCGACTTTTGCCGAGTAGGAGACGTCATCGCGCTTTCAGCGCGATGAAGTCTCCAACTCACCACAGAAGCTGGCGGCTCCCTCTGAGGGTTAGTGTTGCGCGCATCCTCTTGCGCGCAACACTAATCCTCAGAGGGAGCCGGGAGGAAGCCTGCTGATTGGCTGGCTTACGTGAGAGGCGCGCGTGCGCGCTTCTCACGTAAACCAGAAGGCAAGTCGGATAGAAGAAGGACGGGAGCGGAAGAGGAGGGAGGTGAGTATAAAAAAAAAAAAAAAACAGCGCTGGAAAAAAGAGGATTTTAGGGTAAGTTACACAAAAAAAAAAAAAAAAACTATTTATTAAGGGAATAGGGATAGGTTAGGATTAAAAAACGGGGGTTGTGTGATTTTTTGTTAGAGTGTTCCTTTAAGTTATAAATTAATGAAATATAAAAACAAAATCACAGGATTTCTAATTGTGCTACCAAAACTGATATATTTTTCTGGAAATTAAAATAACAGATTTCCTTTTGGAAAAGCCAAGCTGTCACCTTCATACCATAAAATCACCACTTTTGTAAGGAAGAAAAGTATACTTGCCTTTCTCCCATAAAACAGGCACAAATAATTTGATTTGCATGTATTTTAATTTAGTTTGATTACTTTCTGCCTAATATAAGGAAAACTGTCTTATCTCCACTCAGTAAAAATGTATTTATAAGATACTATAGGGAAGGGCTGTCAATCTCTGGGTCCTCCCCAGATGTTTCTGATCTGCAACTCCCATGATTCCTTGGCCAACTAATGCATTGAAGGAATTTTGGGAATTGTAGGCATCAACATCTGGGGGGGGGAGAGTTTGACAGCCCTGCTATAGGGGTTATTAATGAATCACCATTCCATCATTGAAAGAATGGTGGAGTTAATTCAGCTAAGTTTGGGGAACTATGGTGGATCAAGGACAGTGAAACTACAGCAAAAGCACTGTTTAAGCAACTTTCACCATAACTCGTCTGTACTTCTACCATACTTTTCCGTTCTTTCCACCACAGTTTCTGCTGATGTTGTCTAGCATTTATTCTCATTATAGTTTTCACTGGGTTTGGACTTTGCACCATAATTTCTGCCCGAGTCTTTAGCACTGATGTCACTGTAGTTGCCATCATAGTGTCAGTTGAAATTTTCTGGCATTTTTTACCATTGTTTCTATTGAGGTTCAAGGGAGATCACCACCATAAAATCACAGATGGTGGTAATGTTGTCATGGGAAAAGGCAATGAATAATAAAAAAAAAAAAAGCAAAATAAATAGAGAAGATACTGATTGACAAAAAACAGCAACATGGAAATGCAATAAGGTAAGGACCTCTCATAACAATATTATAGTTTGAAAGAGTTTCAGAAGTTCTTATTTGATGATGCTCTTCTATCTTCACATCAAGGACAGAAAACGACTCAAGAAAACTTGTCATTCAAATGACCACCTAACCTACATCCATAGCCTGCAACCTCCATACCCTATCGGGGATAATTGCCATTGTTTCGCACTTTTGCCAACAAATGAGAAAATCACCATTGCTGAAACCACAAAAAATGTTGACGATCCAGATGAGGAAACTCAAATAACGGCAGGCAAAGTGTTATTGATGTCATTGTTTGAAGATCCTACTCTGTATCACTGAAGTTCATCGTGGTTTCAACAACCACAATTTTTTCCATTGTTTGCTACAACGCTAAAAGATGCCAATTAGTGGATAACCCTTATATTTATAAATTCCTTCCAATCAAACTACCGAGTCCAGGGGTCGAGGTATGGGAGGAAGTTCTAAAAGTGTAATACTCTTTACCCAGGATCAGAACTGATACAGCGACATGTAGGTCTGTGCTTGGGGTGGCTGCAATCTGGTGTCTCTAAAAGTTGGAAACCAGACAAAGCATAAACTCAGGTCACCACAACAGGGTCAGCTTGACATTTGTTCATCTTTGGGGCCTATTTCGTTCATGCCATTAACACGAAAAAAATGTGGTCTTAATGACTTTCTAATAATATGCGCTACCTAAGGCTAGGGTCAGACAAATGCATTTTTCACGTCTACCGTCAAAAAGTGCGTTGATGCGTCCGAATACACTTTTTCACGGTAGACGCGATAGCGATACGATGCGCAATTTCGGCCGTATTTTTTGACGGAGCTATAAAAAACAAATGGACGTGATGTAGGCCGGACATGTGCAGCGTCTGACGTCTCCTAATCACGCACACACACCGCTATGCTGACGCAGCGCACTCTGTGCGTCAATACTAGCGGTTCCACGTTATCGAAAAAATGCGTTCGTTTGCCGCTTGCGTTGCGCGGCCGAACGTTCGTGCGGCCGTACTTCGTATATTGGCCGTCATTGGATGTCATTTGCTGCTACTACGGCCGTAATAAAGTGTGGCTCAACGCACGTTCGCACTGCGTTCGTCAGACCCCAGCCTAAGCTAGTCACTGTCTATCAGGGTTATTCAGAGAAAGGTGAAAACCAGGAGAACTAGCAGGAGACGAGAACAATTAAGACCAAATAGTCGATTTGGAAAGTGAGATAAACGGGAAATTTTTTCTGGTTTGGCCATTTTGAACTAGAATTTTCACTTCTCCAGTCATTCTCCCGAGTTTTACCTTTCTTTGAATAGACCAGCATGTGCACAGACACAAATGACCTTTAGCCAGTAAAATCCTTTTCATGCAGTACACTTTTCCTTTTTATTGTAATCAAAAGAATTGTTATTATTAACAAAGCAGTTAGCTGCTTCCCTCTTCTGGTTGAATATGGATGTGTTTTGTGGCATCTGTAAAGAATGTGTGATTTTGATCATAAAAGGTGATTGCTAAGCTCCATCTATATTTGCATGTGAACATTGATTCCTTTTGGTTAGGGCTAAAGAATGTATTTTGTTAATGTTTGGTTTGTTTGTTTTTGTAGATACAAGCAATATTACACGCAAATTTTATTCTCATTTTCTCTTCGAAATATTATATACTTGTAAATCCCTCAGTACTTGTCCCACAATAATTTTCTGAATCCAAGTCTTGAAGCCCATGTTGTCCCCACCAAAGAGAACTGCAGAAAACCTTCATTAGGAGTAATTATTTTTTTTTGAGAAAGGATTTTAACAGGAAGGTTACATTGAGATTTCTCTTATTTTCAAGTATGTCCTGGGTGGCGAGCATGTACCGTTAGGTGTCTTGCCCAAGGACACTTACTGGAGAGGTGCGCTAGCTGGGATCTAACCCATGTCTCCACAGTCTCTCTCCACGCAGAGCAGTGATGTTACCTCTACTCTACCCAGCCGGTAATGATTGCCATAATGAAAGCGTGGAGGACAAGCATATAATGTAACAGTCCTAGACAGACATGTGCATTAATTTTTGGATGAAATATAGATTCATATGAATTCTGTGTGAGTCATAGATTCATCTGAACCACAAATCAACAAAGGAACACCTCAACAAATGAATCTAAACACAACAATTGCCCGGGAAAAGCTATCATTTTTGCAATTCAATTTGGTTCATACAATTTGCAGATGCATCGCATTTACTTGAAATCAAACTATGGGTATAAAATGAAACTTATACCTCCCACACCCCTACCCATAACAAGTGGGTGAGAGGTTAAAACAAAGCAGATGGGCTGTTGGACATCTACGGATTAATTGTTTGTTTAGAATATTTATAATAAAGATTTCAAGCCACATGAAAATAATTTAGACAATAATAAAAGTACAGGCAGATTAAAACACAGGTAAGTAACAAAGTGTCAGGTCACAATATTGATCTTACAGGGTATTCCAATGGACAGGTGAAGAATTCACCTGATCGTTCAGATTGTTGGTATAATATTTGTTGTTCTGTCACACCCATTTGTCACGGTTCAAGCCGCCGACGCAAGAAGAGGGGCAAATCTGGCACTGCACTGCCATAATCAAGCAGCATCCCTCATGGCTACGTTTCCCTTACTGGCACTGATCAGGTGCTCCTAGTTATCTCCACCACTTTTTCCCATTTAAGCAGGGCACACTCCTTCCTCCAGTGCTGGTTCATTGTATGTATTTGTCCTTTACCTGCCTGAAGCTAACAGCCTGTGTACCAGACCCTCTGCTTTCCATATACCTGCTTGATCTCCTCTTGCCCATTGACACACAGCTTGCCTTAG
This sequence comes from Leptobrachium leishanense, assembly GCA_009667805.1. NCBI lineage: Eukaryota > Metazoa > Chordata > Amphibia > Anura > Megophryidae > Leptobrachium > Leptobrachium leishanense. Next base: position 146,673,379 of record CM019067.1, read on the forward strand.
ACTACTCTCCTGGATTCTCCTCTGGATACCTCTGCCATACCACAGACTTACCATAGACCCCAACTGTGCCAAGACTCCAGCTTTGCCAAGTCTCCTACGGTGCCAAGACCCCAGCTGTGCCAAGTGGCCTACCTTCCTGTCCCATCTGTCTCATGTCTTGTGTAAGTGTTTTCCTCTTGTATCAGTGTCCAGTATTTCCTCTGTGTCCTGTATTGAGTATCCAGCCCACAGTATCAGCCTGTCCTGTTTCCTGCATTTCCCCTTGTTATTCCTGCTGTGTGTACATCTGCAATAAACCCCTGTTTATGCACCATATTCTGGCTTCCTCATATATATCACCGCATCCTGGGCTCGTACCCTCACCTCCCCGTGACACCATTGTACATCGCTACGGAACTTGTTGCCATTTTTAGAAATTGTAACTTGTAACTGTAACTAATGCTGAAGTTGTTAATGGCCTGTCCCCACTGTCTTGCATGCTCTGCGTAAATCTGTCCCCACTCACAACATAATTATGGTGATGCATGGCCTACACTTACAGTCAAGGAGCCAGAGTCATAGGCAAAACTATGGATTGTAACAGAATCACATTTTCAGGCCTATTCCCAGATACAGTATATTTAGTTAAAACAAACAATGAAACAAAAACAAACCATGTTTTATGTAACAAAACAAATCTCAATTTCTGCTCTATTTTGTAAACTTGCCTGAGCAGGGATCTCTACATATCTTCTTCTTATCTGACTATATTTTTCCTTAAATTTGGGTCGTTTTAATTCTTCATATTGTGTAGCACTTGGAAGAAATGTTTACACTCCATAAATAATGATAAAATATATATGGATTTTTTTAAATCTTTTCCAAGAAGGGAAACAAATAACATAGTAGATTTACTAATGTATAATCCTTGCACTAAATGTCTTAAAATTGTAGACTCTTGCCATTGCCCTCACATTATTTGATATGACTAGATATTGGAGTACAATCAATAAATCATTCCAATGTGAAAGTTAGAAGCGTGATTATACAGAGCCACCAAGGTTGATAAATGGAAGCACTGTAAATAGTCATTCTCTGATGGAGCCGAACACAATTGGCAGTCTATATTACTGAATATTTTAGATGGGTTTTTATAGCGTGTGCTCCTCTTTATGGACTGGTGTATATGGCAATATATTTATCAGATGAATTGACTATTTTGGTTACCAAGGTTTAGCAATAGCTCAAATTTTGGTATAAATTTGTTAATACTCTGCTAGAAAGAAATATTTCTGTGTAGAGGACTTTAACTGCATTCCACGAATAGATGAGAGAGGTTGTAGACTAGCATCTAAGGGTCATAAAGAGCAGGAAAGGCTGCCAGAGGCCTCTCGGGGCACCAGGCAATAGCATAACAATCAAATCTAAAATGGAAGAGAGATTGAGCTGTCCATTCACAATCTCTTTATATTATCAAGAAGCAGCAGGGAAATAATGCGGTGAAGTAGTGGACTGACCTTGCACATCAGTGGGAAATGATGGAACTGGAAGGATTCAATGTAAAAATCAACGTCCTCTATTCCCAGTGAGTCGTTAGCATTTCTGAGTGTGCCATTAACTCTTAAGGCTCAATTCATGGATTCTGATGCCTCAGCTGCTATTCAAAAAACAAAGCTCACCCCGTTAAGCTTCACTTGTCCGTATGCTTTCTGTACTTCTACAATTACAATTTTATAAAGCGCCAACATATATTGATTCTGCATCCCCAGTGCTGTACAATGGTAGGACAAACATAAAATTAACGCGTTCGCTGCTGAACTATTTCACCTGGTGTGCTGAGCTAATTTTGAACATATTTTGCTCCTCATACTTAAAGTAGATTTGGCATGTCTTATTTTTTTTTTTTTAATCCAGACAAATTATAGATTGTTTTTTCCAGCAAATTCAAAATATATCATTCCTATGCATACAGGTGAAACTCTAAAAATTTGAATATCGTGCAAAAGTTCATTTATTTCAGTAATGCAACTTAAAAGGTGAAACTAATATATGAGATCGTTCAAGCTGTGATTTGTCATAATTGTGAGGATTATGGCTTACGGCTCATGAAAACCCCAAATCCATAATCTCCGAAAATTAGAATATTACATGCAATCAATAAAACAAGGATTGTACATAGAACAATATCGGACCTCTGAAAAGTATAAGCATGCATATGTACTCAGTACTTGGTTTGGGCTTCTGTTGCAGCAATTACTGCCTCAATGCGGCAATGTGGCATGGAAGCTATCAGCCTGTGGCATTGCTGAGGTGTTATGAAAGATCAGGATGCTTCAATAGTGGCCTTCAGCTCTTCTGCATTGTTCAGTCTCATGTCTCTTATCTTTCTCTTGGCAATGTCCCATAGATTCTCTTTGGGGTTCATGTCAGGTGAGTTTGCTGGCCAATCAAGCACAATAATCCCACGGTCATTGAACCAGGTTTTGGTGCTTTTGGCAGTGTGGGCAGGTGCCAAGTCCTGCTGGAAAATGAAGTCAGCATCCCCATTAAGCTCGTCTGCGGAAGGAAGCATGAAGTGCTCCAAAATCTCCTGGTAGGCGGCTGCGTTGACCCTGGACTTAATGAAGCACAGTAGACCAACACCAGCAGAAGAAATGGCTCCTCAAATCAACACAGACCGTGGAAACTTCACACTGGACTTCAAGCATCTTGCAGTGTGTGCCTCTCCATTCTTCCTCCATACTCTGGGTCCTTGGTTTCCAAATGAGATGCAAAAGTTGCTCTCATCAGAAAAGAGGACTTTGGACCACTGAGCAACAGACCAGGTCTGTTTTTCGCTAGCCCAGGTAAGACGCTTCTGACGTTGTTTGTTCTTCAGGAGCGGCTTGACAAGAGGAATACGACATTTGAAGCCCATGTCCAGGATCCATCTGTGTGTAGTGGCTCTTGATGCACTGACTCCAGCCTCAGTCCACTCCTTGTGAAAGTCCACAACACTTTTGAATGGCCTTTTCCTGACAATCCTCTCCAGGCTGCTGTCATCCCTGCTGCTTGTGCACCTTTTTCTTCCACACTTTTCCCTTTCACATAACTTTCTATTAATGTGCTTTGATACAGCACTTTGGGAACATCCAACCTCTTTTGCAATTACCTTTTGAGACTTTCCCTCCTTATGGAGGGTGTCACTGATGGTTTTCTGCACAACTGCCTGGTCAGCAGTCACCTTTTAAGTTGCATTACTGAAATAAATGACCATTTGCACAATATTCTAATTTTTCGAGTTTCACCTGTATATGTCTTTCTGTCACAGCTAGGCAGCCGGCAGCGCCGTCTTCGTTGCTCATTAGCCGGCCGCCAAATGTTAATGTGGACTCCGGCTGATGACCACAGAGGGACGTGGCTTGATGACATGACCCCCGACGGATTCAAAAGCTGGGCCATTCATTCACTTCATTGCCCTGTCGTGGTTCCTACCAGATAGCACGTTCTTGTTCACCATTTTATTATTTTCTTGTGTAATGACTGTCAAGTCAAACTGCAGAGGTACAGAATGGTCAGCTAAGGTACAAGTAAGTGGGAGAATAAAATGACTGTAATTCAGTTTAGGTAATTTAAATCTGCAAAAGTCTGTTAGAACTACTAGTCCATGCATGCAATTCTGCTCCATTTAGGGTCAGCCAATCAGAGCAGAGGTCAGGCTTCCCAGCAGCTTCAGAGAGAGATCTGTGGAGGAAGGGAGGGACCATCTTAGAGTTCCATGCTTGCAGCAAACAACCTAGATAAGAGAGTGCACAGACATTTACAAACATCTTCAGATCCTGGAGGGGCAGCCGGTGAGCAAAAGGATTTGTGTCAAATTCATGTACAGGAAAGGAATTGAGTCAGTTTAGTGATAAATGCAGTCAGTTAACTTTTAGATCTATGTGCTTCAGACCATACTAACAATAGCAAAGTGACGACTGCGCAAGCTTGCCACGTCTTCTACTTCATGACCAAAGGGTGCATTCTCTGGAGGGCACAGCAGGCTCTGGATAACAGATTCCTGAAATTTCAGGAATATCCTCTGGAAACAGGTAGCCTTATACAGAATAAATGCGTTAAGCATTGACATCTGTATGAGGTAGGGAACCAGCTTCTTATACTACTCATAGTTTTTGTGAGCAAAATCTTAGGGTAGAAGCATCTGGTCAGACCTGTCTACCCCTCCCATGTAATGGTTATAATCCTGGACATAGATTGGTTTCAAAATTGGGACATCTCTCCTCATAACGTAAACTGCAGATGTGCACTCATCGTGTATAGTTGACAGCTTGTGCACATCCTTTTTGTCTGTGAATTTCACAGTCTGCAGTTCAGCATGTCATAGGGCTGACATCTCCCCTACCTTCTGCTTTCCAAACAAAGGTGCTGGAAAGTCTTTCCGAATGGCACGGATGGTGCCACAGGCTCCAGTGACATTGCTGTACAAATTTGTACAGCAGCAAAACCAGTGTAAAAGTTATCCGTGTAAACAAAGTAACCTTTAACAAATAGTGGATGGACTAGGTCTCAAACAATTTTTTCCCTTGTGGAAAAAAGGGGGGCAGTCAGGGGGAGCCAGCTTTGAGTCCTTGCCCGAGTATACACAAGACCAGGCAACTCTATATTATATGCTGAGATCAGGTCTGAGGGGAGGTGGAGACTGGCGCTGTAATGCCCCCTTATCCTGTATGCAGCGGGAAACCCGCCCCTACACATATAAAATGGCCGGCTTGAATGCCTCCCCCCATTTCTGCCACAAATGAGGGGGAGGCTCTTCTAGCCTGGCCGAAGTTATGTAACCCGAGCTGCACATGCGCTCCGACAAGAGGACATAGGACGCCCATCTCCGTGTGCGCATGTGTATAATCCACGCATGCGTGTTTAACACTGAGACAGTCATCAGCTCAGGTGCAGTAGCCTCGAAGCTGGCTTTGAGTTAGGACGCATGTGCTAATGGGCCACAACAGAGCTCCACTGAAGGATAACTACTGTGCATGCCTCATCCTAAAAAAAAGCCTGTAACACAGAGGTAGCCCCACAGTGACAAGTAAAAATGTGATTGGGGGAGAAATGGGGCTACGCTCATGGGGGTATGGCAGGAGAGAAAAAGGGTGAATAAAAAATGGGAAAATATCTATAAAACTACACTGGCTCATAGGATGAAGAAATGGGCAAAGGGCATGAGGACCCTGGACACAAAAGAAACAAAAGATCCAATGCATATGTTTGTCTATAATAAATCTTCCATAAAATAGTGGTGCTAAAGATGTACACCCCAATTAAAAATGACAGAATGCATGTGCTAAGCTGGGTCAGTTTAGAGATTTAGTAGGAGGTTGCTTCTCCTTCAGAACTAACCTTCTCTCTTCTCCCAAGTTTGATATATGCCCATTTTAGCACGCTGTGTGGATGTCCCTTTTGCAAACGCAAGTTGTTTCTACATTCGTTTAATTTTGGGTTACCCCCACCATTTGTTATTGGACTAAGCAGACATGTCTTGGGTGGTCGTAGCTCTTTTTTTGTGATACATAATGTGCATGGTAGCTTTAAACGCCCATGTAAAGTTATGGTAGGGTACTGAGCGGTGAGTATCACCTCCAGCCAGCAGATGGCGTGAGCCTGGTTGGGAGTGGAGGGTCATGTACCAGGAAGTTTTCGACTCTATGGTTAATCTCACTGGTGCATGGGAGAAACTGTACACCTCATGCTATTGCAGAGATTAAAACACTGTTTTTACTTCATACAGGTAAGCATAGATTCAGCAAGCAGCATAAGCTTGAAGTGTGTGTGAAGCCATAACAAAAGAGTGTGTCATTTTCTGTGTATCTGTTCTATAAATAGTTTTAAGTTAGTTCTGCTCTGTTAGTTCGCTATGTGGTCTTGTTACCGGAGTCAATCAGGTTCACTTTCAGTACGGCGCCGGACCGGACACAAGGATTGTCTGAACACGAGTCTCTTCAGGAAAGGCAAACTTTATTGTGTCGTCACACAATTGCTCACACAGGATTGAATCGCAAAGAGTGAGCCCCATCTCCCCCCCGACCAGGGGTCTTATACCCAAAAATACGTAATTAGGTACATCCCAATTAGCCCACCTCCCGATGACACTTTATTCCACCCCACGTGGGTTAATACCTCCCCTCGTTAGTACAAAGAAATTCCATACATTGGTAATAAATTGGCAAATGTCGTGTTAGTCTGACAATCTGTGATTTGCTGCTGCACTCGACCTGGGCCGTGCCCACCTCCCTAAAGTCTGTGTTTGTTTGTTATAGATTAGAGCACGACCTGGTTTCTACGCTCTCTTTGTTTTACTGCGGGTCTATGTGACCTTGTAGTATCCATTCATCTTTCCTGTCTTTCCGTGCCAAGAGCTGGCCGGATTTTTCCTCATTTTATTGCTAGTTCTCCTAATCAACCACATTCCTAAGATTCTATGTAAGCTTCGTTTCTAACATGTACAAAAATCGACCATCTTCCAGCCTGATTCCACTTCATTCCCCCCTTGGCTCAAGCCTCAGGTTCTTTTCCTGATGCTTGTAGCCATCACACCCTGCTATTCTGAAACTCCTCATACCTTAAGGGACCCACTTTTGTCGGGAACACATCTTGTGGAATTATCAGTGGTATCTTTTGTGTTTGTGTGGGCGTCAGTGCTGCCTTGCACAGTGGCCATAGGCATAGCCCTATGCGGTATATCAGTATCCTTATGATCAAGACCACCACTATCATCAGTATTATGGATCCAATCTGTGAAATAAATTTCAAGATGGATCCAAACCATTCTCTGACTGCTCCAAACCCACGGAGTGGATTCCAGCCCTCGGCAGCGATTCTTCTTGCTGCGCCCTGCAACTGTGCTACCTTTTCTTGGTGATCTTGAATTACCTGGTAATAGTCCGGGACTTCATGTGAGGCGTTCCTAATGAAGGTGCAACATTCATAATGCATTGTCATTTCACACAGTCCATTCAGAGCCGCACTGATTTGCTCGAGCACCATATCATGTATCATCTGCAATTTTCGTATCTCACGCATCTCCAGATTCAGCAGCTGGATATCCATACTAGTCTTATTCAGAATTTCATCCATCAAATTGACATAACTATTCAGTCTCACCATCATCTCCCGTCCCCATCCAGTCCATGCTGGCAACCATGACCATATTCGATCCACCTTTGCAAACAACTCTCTTTTTGGTCTTTCAAACGTCAGTGGGTACCTAGGGTGGAGTTCTGTGTCTGTATTAGTGTCTTCTCCCCTTACTCTCTGGATTGGGACCAACTTGGCCAAATAACACATCCCCGTTATTGTTGGTGGCACCCATGTGTAACACACTTTCCCACAACACACCTGGTACCCCCCTCTAACATGAATGGAGACAAATGTAGTGTTCCCTTTGCTACTTCTTGTCACGGATCCCTCTGATTACCAAAATAGTGGTCCCTTTACGCAGACCGCTCTCTACCCTTCCGATCCTTGAATGGTCGGCAAAACTAGAAAGACAATTAACCAGACAATAGATAGACAAGAGGTAACACCAGACAGAGGTACAGAATAGGGTATTGTCACGAATCCTTCTGACTACCAAGATAGTGATCCCTTTATGTGGATCGCTCTCTACCCTTCCGATCCTTGAATGGTCGGCAAAACTAGATAGACAATTAACCAGGTAATAGATAAACAAAGGGAAACACCAGACAGGGGTACAGACCAGAGTATACGTTCTCCCTAGGACCTTAGTTATAGCAGAGGAAATCTGATGTGTGCTTAGGGTGCCACATAGACTGACCTCGGTACCAACGTTAAGGGCAAAACCAAGAGCAGAGTGAATGCCAATACCAGGGGTTATACACAGAATGGTTTGTTTGCCAATGCCAGGGGTCATACACAGGAGGGTTCGTTTGCCAATGCCAAGGGTCATACACAGGAGGGTTCGTTTGCCAATGCCAAGGGTCATACACAGGAGGGTTCGTTTGCCAATGCCAAGGGTCATACACAGGAGGGTTCGTTTGCCAATGCCAAGGGTCATACACAGGAGGGTTCGTTTGCCAATGCCAAGGGTCATACACAGGAGGGTTCGTTTGTCAGAAGCAAGGTAGATACAGAAATCGCCAAAATACACAAGAGCTCTGCGGGAAGTGAATACCACGTCAGGGCACCGGCATGGTAGTGAGACTGGGCTTTAAACCCGGCGGGTCCGCGTCATAACGCCAGGCCCCGCCCCTCGGCGTCCCACGTGAGCGCACCCGGTAGCGTACATCATTCGGCGCCTGGCCAGCGAGCAGCGAGGAATCTGCTGCCAGGCGCCCCAGCCCCTGACCAGCCGTGACAGAACCCCTCCACGGGCGGCCACTGGACGACCCCCAGGGGCACGGGGGTGCGCCAAATAGAAGGCCTTCACTAGCCTAGGAGCATGGACCTCTGCAGCCGGAACCCAAGAACGATCCTCCGGACCGTAACCCACCCAATCGACCAAGTACTGCAAGGACCCCCTAGATATCCTGGCACCCAGAATGGCCTTAACCTCGAACTCCTCCTCACCCTCCACAGAGATAGGAGGCGGTGGAGCATGGACCTTGGTGTACCGGTTACACAACAACGGCTTCAAAAGGTGTACATGGAACACATTATGTATCTTAAAATGGGAGGGTAACGCCAAAGCATAGGAGACAGGGTTGATTCGCCGCTGAATCTTATAGGGGCCGATATACCTAGGAGCCAACTTCATGGAAGGCACTAAGAGCTTAATGTTACGTGAAGAAAGCCAAACCCTGTCCCCAACTTGATACACAGGTGCCTGCCTCCTGTGTCTGTCGGCCTTGGTTTTCTGGATGGCACTACTCTCCTCTAGTGCCCGTCTCACTCTCCCCCAAGTCTCTTTCAATGATGCCAGTTGCTCATCCAAAGCAGGAATCGTGGTATCAGGAAACGTAGCGGGGAGCACGGGAGGATCAAAACCATAAACAGCGAAGAAAGGAGAATGTCCTGTGGACTCACTCGCTGCACTGTTCAAGGCATACTCGGCCCATGGTAACAGGTCTGACCAGTTATCTTGTTGTGCTGATATAAAGCACCTGAGATATTTCTCTACATTTTGGTTTGCTCGTTCTGCTGCTCCGTTGGTCTGGGGGTGATAGGCCGAAGAGAAAGAGAGGTCTATCCCCACATTCTTACAAAACCCTCTCCAGAATCTGGAGATGAATTGGGTCCCCCTATCAGAGACAATCTCCAGAGGGACACCGTGTATGCGGACCACGTTGGAAATGAATATGGGCACCAGTTCGGCTGCCGAAGGTAGTTTCCGAAGAGGAACATAGTGACCCATCTTGGAAAATCGATCTATGACCGTAAGTATCACTGTATTCCCCCTTGACTCAGGTAAATCTACTATAAAATCCATGGCTACATGTGACCATGGTCGTTCGGGGATCGGCAAAGGCTGGAGTAACCCAATGGGTGCTGTTTTGGGACTTTTCTGCCTTGAGCACACCTCGCACACAGCTATGTATTCTTTCACATCTCGGCGTAACGTGGGCCACCAGAGGAGTTTACTGATATTAGACACAGTCTTGGTGATACCCATATGCCCAGAAGTTTTATTATCATGATAGATGTTAAGTACTTCCTCTCTTTCGTTCTCAGGTACAAAGAGTTTCGCAGGAGGTTTTCCCCCAGGAGCTGCACCCTGGACGGTCTGCAACCTTTTCATTAGGGGAGACGAGACACTAATCGTGGTAGAGGCTATAATCCTTTCCTGGGGTACAATGGGATGCTGATCTTGGATATTGTGTTCATAAGATTCATACTGTCTCGACAATGCGTCTGCTTTAATGTTTCTGGACCCAGGTCTATAGGTAAGCACGAAATTAAAACTTGAGAGAAACAATGACCATCTCGCTTGTCTGGAATTTAAACGTTTAGCATCACCAATGTACGTGAGATTCTTATGATCGGTTATGATAACGATGGGGTCCTTAGACCCCTCTAATAAGTATCTCCATTCGGCCAAGGCCGCGATGACTGCTAACAACTCTCTATTTCCAATGTCATAGTTCTTCTCTGCCGGGGACAATTTCCGAGAATAGAAGCCGCATGGATGCAAGGGTTTGTCGGGTGCTTCCCTTTGGGACAAGACTGCGCCAAGACCTAGTTCGGAGGCGTCAACTTCTACTTGGAAAGGCAGAGCCGGATCTGGATGTCGGAGAACAGGGGCAGTAGTGAATGCCTGCTTAAGTGCCTCAAAGGCTTGAGTGGCTTGAGGTGTCCATTTCTGATTTCCCACCCCTTTCTTTGTCATAGCCGTGAGGGGAGCTACCAAGGCCGAAAAATCTTTAATGAACCTTCGATAATAGTTCGTAAATCCCAGAAACCTCTGGATGGCTTTAAGCCCTTGGGGTAGAGGCCAGTCAAGAATAGCTGAGAGCTTTTTAGGATCCATTTGAAAACCCTCAGGGGTTATTATATAACCAAGAAATTGCACAGTTACTATGTCGAATAGACATTTTTCTAGTTTGCAGTACAATCCAGCCTTCAATAGTTTTTCCAATACTTGTTTTACGTGGACATGATGAGTGTCTACATCCGGAGAGTATATCAGGATGTCATCCAGATATACTATAACGAATTCTTGCAAAAAATCCCTTAGGGTGTCGTTTATAAGGTCCTGGAAAACGGCTGGCGCATTACACAACCCAAAAGGCATCACCAGGTATTCATAATGCCCGCTACGTGTATTAAAAGCCGTTTTCCATTCATCTCCCTTTTTAACCCTGACCAGGTTGTACGCTCCGCGTAAATCAAGCTTCGTATAAACACGGGCCCCTTTTAATCGGTCGAACAGTTCTGTTATGAGAGGTATGGGATACGCATTTCTTATAGTTATCCTGTTCAAACCTCTATAATCGATGCAAGGTCGCAGATCTCCCTCTTTCTTGGAAACAAAAAAGAAACCTGCTCCTGCTGGAGAAGAGGACCGTCTAATGAATCCTCGTTCCAGATTCTCCCTTATGTATTCCTCCATAATGTCGTTCTCTTTTTGTGATAAAGGGTATACGTGACCCCTAGGAGGCATCGTACCGGGGAGTAAATCAATAGCACAGTCATATGGACGATGTGGTGGTAGGACCTCAGTCCTGGCTTTAGAGAACACCTCCTTTAATGCCAGGTAACATTCAGGGACCTCTGTGGACAAAGGAGGGGCTGTGGCAATATTGAGGCTACCAATCACATTAACTCTGCCTAGGCACTTAGACTGACAACCTTGACCCCAACATTTTATGTCTCTCAGGACCCAATCGACAACTGGGTTGTGCTCTGTTAACCATGGAAACCCAAGAACGACAGGACATGAGGGTGATTCAATAATTTGAAATCTTATTGTTTCCTGGTGCAAAATTCCTGTTTTCATACATACATCGATAGTGTCGTGAGTGATATGTGGGCATGACAGGGGTTTACCATCTATGGCTTCCACCATTAGAGGTCTCTCTTTAATAACCAGAGGTAAGAGGTTTTTGGCAGCAAAATTCTTATCCATGAAATTGCCTGAGGCCCCAGAGTCTAGGAACGCCTCAGTCTTGAGGTGAACCCCTCCCAGGTTAGGGAGATTGGTAACAGAATCCTGGATTTTTTTTTTTCATTGTCCACAAAGGAGGCATACAGAGAACCAATAACCTGGGTATTGGCTGTTCTTTGACCCAGTTTGCCATATTCACCCCTACTAACCCTGGGTCTCTGAGGACACTGAAGGCGGAAGTGATCTGCCCCTGCACAATAGAAGCAGAGCCCCTTTTCTCTTCTGTGCGCTCTTTCTGCTTCTGAAATACCCGTTTTCCCTATTTGCATGGGTTCAACAACTGGTAAATCTGTTCTCACATTATCCGAGGTACCTGACGTACTGGTGCGCCTGGGTAATGAGGGTAAAGGAGGCAAGACCCTTCTGGGTCTGTCTCTGGGGTGTCTCCTTTCCCTAATTTGGTCGTCCATGGCTATACAAAAATCTATCAGGTGGTCTAGATTCTCTGGTAACTTTAAGGGAGCCAGCTCAAACATGAAAGCCTCGTTCAAACCTTCGGTAAAGGCTAAGGTTAAAACGTCGTTCGGCCAAAGCACCTCAGAAGTCAAAGTCTTAAACTCGATGGCATAGTCTGCAACCCTCTTATTGCCTTGTTTGATGTGAAAAGATCTACCCGCATTGGTAGCCCTTCTAGAGGGATCAAAGGTACGTCTTAACTCAGAGGTAAAACCCTCATAATCGTAGATGATGGGTTTCTTATTTTCCCACAACGGCGTAGCCCACAATAAAGCTTTTTCTGTTAAATGATTAATCAGATATCCTACTTTGGCTTTATCAGACATACAAGAACCAGGGTTGTTCTCAAACAAGATCTCGAGTTGAGTCAAAAAACCCCGGCATAAGTTTGGTGTACCATCATAGCGTAGGGGTGCCTTCATACTAAGCCTATGTCCCTCAGGGGAGACGGAACTGACCCTAGGTAATGCTGGATCTGGAGGGTTTGAGGTACCTGTATTGGACCGATTTAACAGGGTTTGCAGAGCGAGAGAAATCTGGTCCATCCTATGGTCCTGTTCCTCTTGTCTGGCTGCGATACGTGCCAGCTGGTTAGAGAGGTCTGCGGGATCCATTGGCCCTGACGTAATGTCACGGATCCCTCTGATTACCAAAATAGTGGTCCCTTTACGCAGACCGCTCTCTACCCTTCCGATCCTTGAATGGTCGGCAAAACTAGAAAGACAATTAACCAGACAATAGATAGACAAGAGGTAACACCAGACAGAGGTACAGAATAGGGTATTGTCACGAATCCTTCTGACTACCAAGATAGTGATCCCTTTATGTGGATCGCTCTCTACGCTTCCGATCCTTGAATGGTCGGCAAAACTAGATAGACAATTAACCAGGTAATAGATAAACAAAGGGAAACACCAGACAGGGGTACAGACCAGAGTATACGTTCTCCCTAGGACCTTAGTTATAGCAGAGGAAATCTGATGTGTGCTTAGGGTGCCACATAGACTGACCTCGGTACCAACGTTAAGGGCAAAACAAGAGCAGAGTGAATGCCAATACCAGGGGTTATACACAGAATGGTTTGTTTGCCAATGCCAGGGGTCATACACAGGAGGGTTCGTTTGCCAATGCCAAGGGTCATACACAGGAGGGTTCGTTTGCCAATGCCAAGGGTCATACACAGGAGGGTTCGTTTGCCAATGCAAGGGTCATACACAGGAGGGTTCGTTTGCCAATGCCAGGGGTCATACACAGGAGGGTTCGTTTGCCAATGCCAAGGGTCATACACAGGAGGGTTCGTTTGTCAGAAGCAAGGTAGATACAGAAATCGCCAAAATACACAAGAGCTCTGCGGGAAGTGAATACCACGTCAGGGCACCGGCATGGTAGTGAGACTGGGCTTTAAACCCGGCGGGTCCGCGTCATAACGCCAGGCCCCGCCCCTCGGCGTCCCACGTGAGCGCACCCGGTAGCGTACATCATTCGGCGCCTGGCCAGCGAGCAGCGAGGAATCTGCTGCCAGGCGCCCCAGCCCCTGACCAGCCGTGACACTTCTATCATCAGTCGTCTCATTCATCTTGTCGTATCCAGAACACCTTGCTTTCCATCAGTCACTCCCGCAATCACTGCCTCCTGTTCACTCGTGAGCTTTCTACATTGTATATATAGAAAATTTGCCTGCTCTTTTGTATCGATCGTGTAAATATATGATGTCCAGTTAAACTTGCTTGAGTAACACCCGCCATCCTCCTTATGTGTGTCTTTATCTGGTCCTATTTGGAAACACCACTCTGGGGGGTATACATGCCCTATTATAGGGTATTCAGGACTGTATACTTCTGGTGCTTGCCTGGGTGCATCAAAAGAGTGTATTGTGACATTCCCTGATGCAAACATACCCAGATTCATTGGAACAGAAGCGAATGGAACATGGATTGTCTCTGGGTGCATCCTGCTACACACCCAGCACGCAGTTTGCCCAGACTTTTTGGCATAGTCATATTTGAATTGCACAAGTAAATGTCCTCTTGGCAAAATCTCAGATGTCGCTTCTCGTTTCTGTCTCCACATGGTACGGTTTTCCATCACCGGGTGCGTACCATTCCAGATATGGGAAATATCCACTTTCCCAGCGGTACTTGGACAATTGGGGCATGCTCCACGTGAGAGTCCATAAATCAGATTAGCAAAATACAAGATCAGTATCACAAATGCCCCGAGTGTCAAAATCCCTTGGGCAATTCTTTTTGCGGTCACATAAACCCAATCCCTCCCCACCGGAATTGCAAAAGTAAGAACCACTTCTGAATGATCAAGGGTGGGGGCCCTTTGGGTATCCCCCGTTGGTGGGTGGTCAGGACCTGTGCCCATCAAGACACCCACTTGTGGAACCTCTTGGTTGTCTGGGTTTGGATCATTTAGGTGCTCATGGCTTTGGTCTTTGTCAGCTTCAGCCTCAGCGGATTGGTCTCGTTGGTGATGACCTTCCATGCTGGTTCAGGACTGGCTGCAGCTGCTTTTACTCTGGAGTGATGTATCCACGGGACCACCTCGGCAACCTTTACTGCTGTAGGGGTTGATAACAGGACAAGGTAAGGACCTCTCCACTTTGGACCCAGTGGATCATTTTTCCACTCTTTTACCCATACCGAATCACCTGGACAGTGCTTATGCAGTGGGGGATATAGAAAATGAGGTATGTTATCTCCCACCCAAGTATTCAATTTCTGCATTGATTTCCCCAACAATACAACCTGATCATTTAGTTTAGTTTCTCTCAATGCCCGAAGGTCCCCCCTTAGTCCATTAATCAGAGGGGTAGGCCGCCCGAACATAAGTTTGTACGGACTTAGCTTCAATTGGGGGGTTGGTCTGCACCTAATGTGCAAAAGGACTATCGGCAGCACATCCAACCAGCCTAGCGACGTCTCTTGGCACAATTTGGACATCAGAGTCTTTAGGGTACGGTTCATTCTCTCGACTTTTCCCGAGCTTTGGGGCCTGTAGGCAGTATGTAGCTTCCAGGTGATGCCCAACAGGCGGGCAAGCTGTTGCAAACAGTTCTGTATAAATGCAGGGCCATTGTCTGACCCTATTTCGAGAGGAAGTCCATATCGTGGTATTATTTCCTTCATCAGACTCTTCACCACTTCCGCAGTCTTTTCAGTCCTTGTTGGGAAAGCTCCCACCCATCCTGTCAGGGTGCACACCATTACCAGTAGATATTTATACCCTTTGCAGGGTGGTAGCACTGTAAAGTCTATTTGTAGCGATGCCATTGGGGATAGCCCGATCGGCTGTTTCCCTGGAGGTTGAGATGGGCCTGTTCTTGGGTTGTTTTTGGCGCATGTCACGCACTGTTGGGCTATTGCCTTACATATTGCTGATAATCCTGGTATATAGAAATGTGGCTCCAATTGTTGTTCCATCATTTCTCTTCCTCCATTGGTGCTCGCATGGAATGCTCTTACAATTTCAGGAGCCAATGTTGCTGGGAGGACTATCTGTCCATTCTTCAACTGGAACCATCCATCTTCTTCATTTTCACCTGGTTCTTCTGATAGCCATTTCTTTTCTTTCTCTGAGTACACAGGTGTCCATTCGCTCAGTGGCGCCGGTAGGAGTGCAGCCACCACTGGTTTTACTTTGTATCGTGCCAGTTCTCCACGGTTTCCCCAGACGAATTCCTCCTTTGGAAAATAATAACGCCATGCAAACAACAGCAGGTCTTGTCTGTTTTGTGTATCTCTTACTGCTGGTATGAAAAAGTCCATTGCACTTTTCTTCATTCTTGGCAGTCTGTTCTTGATGAGGATCTCCTTGAGGAAGAACCTCACCAACGGGGCTTGGTATTCTTCTGCTCCCAATTCTCCCAAACTTTGCAGTATTCGTGTAATCCGCAGATTATTATGAGTGTTGATTGTCAGGTTTTCAAAACGTGAGGCGAAATTTTCTGCTCGTTCAACTTCGGTTACTTTTGTGTCTTCTCCACACTCCCCCATTATTTTTACGCCGAAGAACTTCAGCATCATTTTGTATGCTTTGCGTAGTCTTTGCTGAATTTCTGAGGTGTTAATCATTAGACGTGTCTCTTGAGGATTCAGAGGAGTGGAATAGAAATTTCGGCCTTGACATCGGGTTGGAAATAGCCATTGGATGTAATCATGATTGAGTTCTAGTAGGTCGAAATCATCTTGCCATTTGTGCAGTATTGTTTCAATGAATTCGCCTTTGGGTTCAAATTTTCTCCAATTCATATAGAATTCGTAGTTTGGCATGGGAGGTTGGGGGTTTTGTTTGCAGAGTAAAACCTTGTCTTGTTCAGTTAGTATTGGTTTTGCAGCTGCTTTTGCAGCTTGGTCAGAGCGTCTGTTGCCTTTCGGGATTTCATCATGGCCTTTTTGGTGTGCCTCGGCAGTGCATGATGCTAACGGCGCTTGGTTTCCATACAGCTTCTAGGAGGGCCACGATTTCAGCTGCATACTTGATTTTTGTCCTGAGGAAGTAAGTAGACCTCTTTCTTTGTAGAGTGCACCGTGTGCATGGACTGTCATGAAGGCATACTTGGAATCAGTGTAGATATTTACTCTTTTGCCTTCTGAGATTTCTAGAGCCCTGGTTAGGGCCGTTATTTCAGCCAATTGTGCAGATGTATGGCCTGGCAGTGGATTTGCTTCGATAATTTCTTCTGCTGAGACTACTGCATAGCCGGAGACTTTCTTCCCATCATCCATGTAGCTGCTACCATCAGTAAATAGCTGTAGGTCGTATTTGTCTAGGGGTACGTCTTTCAGATCTGGCCTGCTACTGAACACTTCTTCCATGACTTGGAGGCATTCATGATCTGGATCCTCTTCACAGTCAGGCAGTAAAGTAGCAGGGTTCAAGTAGCGATGAGGTCCAAATGAACCCGTGGGTTTTCACACATCATGGCTTGGTACTTCGTCATCCGGCTGTTGCTGAACCAGTAGCTTCCTTTCACATCCAGCAGGGCCTTGACAGCATGGGGCACCTTGACATGAAGAACTTGTCCAAGGGTCAGCTTGTCTGCTTCTGCTATCAGCATTGCGGTGGCTGCCACTGCTTTCAGGCATGGGGGTAGGCCACAAGCCACAGGGTCGAGTTGCTTGGAGAGATAGGCCACAGGCCTTAGCCAAGAGCCGAAACTCTGGATCAATACTCCTGTTGCTGTTTGGTTGTGTTCATGCACGTACAGCTGGAAGGGCTTGCTGTGATCTGGCAGTCCCAGTGCAGGAGCCTCCATTAGCAGAGTCTTTAACTTCAGGAACGCTGCTGTTTGCTCTTCTTCCCAATGGAAGGGGTCTTGCTCTCCCCCCTTTGTGGCTTGATGAAGAGGCTTGGCAATATCTGCAAAGTTGGGGATCCACAGGCGGCAGAAGCCTGCAGCTCCCAGAAACTCACGGACTTGTCTTCTGGTCTTTGGCTGGGGTATTCGGCATACTGCTTCTTTTCTTTCAGCCCCCAATGCTCGTTTGGTACCTGTTAACTGGAAACCCAGGTATTTTACACTTTGTTTGCATATTTGTTCCTTCTTTCTAGAAACTCTGTAACCTGCTTGGCACAGTAGATGTAGCAAGGCTTTTGTGGCAGATAAACAGTCTTTTCTGTGGGGGAAGCCAGTAATAAATCATCAACATATTGGAGTAACACAACTTTGTCTGGCTGAGCGTTGAAGGCGAGGAGATCTTGGCTGAGCGTGCACCCAAAAATTGTGGGCGAGTTTTTGAAACCTTGAGGGAGGCGTGTCCACGTCACTTGATGGCACGCCCCCGTGGCGTGGTGGACTCTTCCCACTGAAATGCAAAAAGGGGCTGGCTTGCAGGAGCCAGACGTATGCAAAAGAAAGCGTCTTTTAAATCAAGCACTGTGTAATATTTTGTATCTCCGGGAATCAATGCCAGCAAATTATATTGGTTGGGAACCACAGGATGTAGGGTTACTGTGGCCTCGTTGACAGCCCGTAAATCTTGAACAGGGCGGTACTCTTGTGTGCCCTCTTTTAGTACGGGCAAAAGGGGTGTGTTCCACGGTGACACGCAGAATTTTAATATGCCGTGATCTTTAAGTCTCTGTAAATGTGTCTGGATATTCTGCTTGGCTTTTTGTGGGATATGATATTGTCTTAGAGCCACAGGCGTTGCACCGAGTCTTAATTCAACGTAAACCGGGGGTATATTTACAGCGAGTCCGGGCGGGTTTTCTTCCGCCCATACCCCAGGGATTTGGAGGAGTAGTGCGTGCGGGTCCGGCGCGGCCGGTAGAGTAGGTGCTGTGCGCCATTCTTCCTCTCTTGGCATAATCACCGCAATTTTCACAGACTGGGGGTGCTGGCTGGCTGGGTTATGCTGCCGAGCAGAGCTGCCACTCTCAGGCAGGTCTAATTGCGCGTGGCCCCCAGGAAGAAACGTAATTTGGGCTTGCAATTTGCAAAGGATATCCCGCCCCAGGAGCTGGATGGGACATTCGGGCATATACAAAAATTCATGTTCAACATTATGCCCACCCACACTACATTTTCGAGAAGCAAGAAAAGGATATTTAGCAGACACTCCCATTGCTCCCATAATATCAACTTCATTTCCCATTGGGGGTGCAATTTGCTTTGTTACAACGGAGAATTCAGCACCGGTATCAACCATAAAAATGTCATCTTTATTTCCCACTCTCATAGTGACCGTGGGCTCGTGGTTACCGAGCGGGATGGGCCCAGGTCCTTGTCAATATGCATCCTGGCCTTCAAATGACGTTCCCGCTAGTCCCACAAACCCAGCTCCGGCCCCCTCATTTCTCTCATACCTGCCGTCTGTTACTTGGCCGTTAGTGGCTTGACCTCCCGCTTCCCCATGTTCCCCTTGTCCCCCAAATTTAGCCAAAAATGCAGGACAGTCGTTTTTCCAGTAACCTTCACCCCGGCACCAGGCGCACTGATTGGGTCCTAGGGGTTCCCTAGGGGCTCCCTTACCTCTTCCTCTAGCCCCCCTACCCCTTGCCCTCCCTCTATCTGGGCCACCTCGTCCTCCACCATTCCCCATGTATCCGACCACACCAGTATATCCTTTCTGTTTCTTTATTTCCTCTAAATCCCGGTTATGATACACTTTATTGGCAATCTCAACTAATTCGCTAATACCTTTCCCCAAAAACTCATCTAATCTCTGTATTTTGTTCCGTATATCCCTTTGTGATTGACCAACAAATGAAGAGTTAATTAACTTCTGGTTTTCCGCTGCCTCAGGGTCAATAGGACTATACATTCTGTACGCGTCCAGCAACCTTTCCAAAAACGCACTGGGGGATTCTTTAATTTCTTGTACCACATCCGCTATCTTTCCCATGTTTGTGGGTTTCTTCCCTCCCGCTTTAACACCCATTATTACCGCTGTTCTGTACATCTGCAGATGGGCAATACCTTCCGGGGTGTTGTACGGCCACTTGGGATCTGATTTGGAGTAGTGTTCCTCTGCCCACGCTTCTGGCTGGGGCTTCGCGTCTGCTACAGCCTGGGCGAGTAAAATCTTTTGCGCGCTACTATTTATCCGGGCTCTTTCCTCAGTGGTAAACATTGTCAACATTAATTGCTGACAATCTGCCCATGTGGGGTTATGTGTGAGCATAACTGACTCTATCATACTGGCCACTGCTGCGGAATTTGTGGAATACAGTGGTGTGTGTGTTTTCCAGTTAAAAAGATCTGTTGTCGTAAATAGGACATAAGTATATTGCACCGGCCCCGGTGCTCCATCGTCCAGTGGAGGGCCTGGCACCTCCCGCAAAGGCATTTGCATCTTACTTTTGTAGGGATCGTGTTGGTATGGATCCCGGGGTTTATGTATATTGTTCGCTGCGCGAGTGGTGGCTCCCTGTCTCTCATCCTCCCTTTCACTATCACCTCCTCTGTGGGATACTAATTTATATACGCTCCCATCGGGCATCTCAATCTTTTCTGGTGAAGCCTCTCCATCCCCTCCACCCGCTGCGCCTTGCTCTTCCTCCGCAACCCCGCATGACGGAGCCGAGGGAGCCGACTGAGAAATAGCAGCTGCCTGCCCCCTCCTCTCCGCCCACGCAGCCACGGCACTCAAAGCTTCCCTAGCTGCCCCATAACTCGATGGATAGGTTGGGGGCAAAGAATCACTCTCTTCCGGTTGTTCTACCAACACCGGTCTCCCTCTTTCTTCATTATTTGGGGGTACCTGCCTCTTATTTTTCCCTGCTATCATTATAAAATGACTCTTATCTTTTATACAATACCTCCATATATCTATATACGGGTACTGTTCAGGATGTCCACATTGCCCGGTAACTTGGGAATGCACCTTCTGTACTAGCTCTGGGTCCATCGACCCCTGCTCTGGCCATTCTGGGACTATCAGTGGCCATACAATTGTGCACATTAATTTTAGCTTCTCCTTTGTCAATTCTACACCATAGTCATGCGTTGCATATAACGCCTCGAAATTCTGCACCATATATTCTAGGGGCGTCTCACCCTTCTTTACCTGCTTGGGCTTGGATGACCCGTTACCCATTGTTACCCTTGAAAACAGTAACCTTCTTACAACACAGATATTACTTTTAGCAATAACAATTAGAATCTACAGTCTGGTACTTCAGCCAACAATTCTTTCGTGTCTGGGGCGCTTCCTCCGTCAGTAGCCGACTGCAGTCGCCTGAGCCGGAACCGTACTTTGGGAGTCAACTCTCAAGTTTGCTTCCTCGCAGGGCGAGTAGGCGCGCGTTCACTCACAGCACTCGAATCAATTCACTCACAGCACATACTGTACCAGATACTTTCAGTACATAACAGAACATAAACACTTCAACTCTTTCTACTAGCCGAGGGCACACTGTCCCTCCTCTTGGCTCCTTATACCCCGTTTATTGAACTCTAACTCTTGCCTGCTTGTGACTATGTGCACCCCGTTCTATAACTATACTCCCGTCTGCAATTCCAATTTGCCTATGGATAATCTATCCACCCGGCACCACTACCTCTGCAGCTACCACTGGCTTCAATAAGCCCTCTTCACTACACGGCGTACACACTAGCACTGACTCAGGGCTCTAAGCCCAGTCACAGAAATCCCTCCTCCTTTCCTTCAATCCACGTGGCGAAGCTTTGTTTACAAACACTGACTATGACTATGCAGCTCCACGTGGCTACCTTCTCCCTCTCTTACAGAACTACCCTTTGGTTGGCATCCAATTCCCCCGAATCCAGACACACGCTAGCCACTCTGGCTCTTTTGCATTGTCCGTGCTATCAGCGGCGGGCTAGGTATACCAACGAGACTGTGGCCATCGGGTCTCCTTATCCGACTATCAGTCAGACGTTTCCCTTTATACCAGTATCTCCTTCAGACATACAAACATAGAAGACACTTTACCTATCGCCGGCGCTGCTCGCTGTTTCCTTAGACTCGGTGGTGTCCCAGGTTCCCGGGCCGGGAGTCCGTTTGGGATGAGACGAGGTCCACTGAACAGGAAATCCTGCTTGGCGCCTGCAGATGTCAGCTCACCTTCAACGGACGCCCAACCGACGGGATCACTCGCACCTGCAGTCAACCGCTACAGTGTTCAGCAGCCGTTGCTTTGCCCGGCAAAGGCCCGAATCCCGGACGAGCCCCCAAAAATGTTACCGGAGTCAATCAGGTTCACTTTCAGTACGGCGCCGGACGGACACAAGCAAGGATTGTCTGAACACGAGTCTCTTCAGGAAAGGCAAACTTTATTGTGTCGTCACACAATTGCTCACACAGGATTGAATCGCAAAGAGTGAGCCCCGTCTCCCCCCCGACCAGGGGTCTTATACCCACAAATACGTAATTAGGTACATCCCAATTAGCCCACCTCCCGATGACACTTTATTCCACCCCACGTGGGTTAATACCTCGCCTCGTTAGTACAAAGAAATTCCATACATTGGTAATAAATTGGCAAATGTCGTGTTAGTCTGACAATCTGTGATTTGCTGCTGCACTCGACCTGGGCCGTGCCCACCTCCCTAAAGGCTGTGTTTGTTTGTTATAGATTAGAGCACGGCCTGGTTTCTACGCTCTCTTTGTTTTACTGCGGGTCTATGTGACCTTGTAGTATCCATTCGTCTTTCCTGTCTTTCCGTGCCAAGAGCTGGCCGGATTCTTCCTCATTTTATTGCTAGTTCTCCTAATCAACCACATTCCTAAGATTCTATGTAAGCTTCGTTTCTAACATCTACAAAAATCTACTCTAGTTATTTGCAAGTGAACCAATATTCTGAACAAGATGGCCGCTTGGCTCATAATAGCGACCATCTTCCAGCCTGATTCCACTTCATTCTGTTCAGTAATAGTACAGGTAAAAAAGAACTGTGTACATAAACTGCATGTCTAGTATAGAGTAATATTGGTAAAGGACATTTGTTGTTATGCTCTATGGTTAATCTCACTGGTGCATGGGAGAAACTGTACACCTCATGCTATTGCAGAGATTAAAACACAGTTTTTACTTCATACAGGCACACAAGTAAATAAACGGTCTGTAACTGAAGAACAGAGTGTGCGTTTCTTGATTGCAAATGTGCAACAATAAGTTATACTGACACACAGTCAGGGATATTCACAGAGCGGTGACATTTCGGTGCTGTTTCGTTAACTGCACTTCGGAGAAGTCTATTCAGGTATTAGCGCAGATTCCCCGGAGTGCATGTAAAAGCTGCCGACCGCATCCGAAAAACCACCACTAAATCACTGATTCAAACACAAAACTCCGCTGCAAAATTGCCAAAAAAACGACGGTCCACCGCAAAACAGCCAAGAAAAAGCCAAACGCATCCAAAAATGTAGACAATCTGCCATAAAACAGCCGAAAAAAACCCGAACACAGCGCCGTCCAGCTGCAAAAGAAAGCTGACAAGCCGTGGCCAGACGGGTAAAAAACAAAAACAAAAAAAAAACGATTGAAGGTGTCAAAATTGAAATGTTGTTTGCAAAAATAAACTACTGAATGAAAATGTCTGAAATTAACATATATGGTCCTATGAATGATAATAAAAAGGTCTGTTACAGAAAAAAGAGAAACCGCTATTTTAAAAGAACATGGAAAAAAAATTGACGAAAAAATCCAAAAAAATAAAGAGACTTTGCTGCAGATTAAAAGAATAAATGGTTTGTTAGATATTCAATAAAAATGGGAATATTTTTAACATTGAAGCCTATGGGATTTGCCTGATTAAACCTGCCGAATGAAACCACCAAACGTCAGGGCATTTTGACAACTATTCACTGCAGTGATTAACCATTGCTTCTCTAGGGGGATTTCACTGCCGCGAAAATTTGGCGAACTGTCTGCTTTCTGAATAGTCGAATGGCCATGAAATTGCACCGCACTGGGAAATTCACTGTTCGGTACCATTTCGGGGCCAGATCGTCTCTCTGTGAATAAACCTGTATGTGACAGTGAGGGAACAGGCTGTGGGTGTGACTGAATTAAATCTGTCTTTTGTTAATGCTGCATTCTTTGAGTTAATTTTGTTGTATAATCATATATTGATATTGATTTTTTTATGGACATTTACTTCTATACCGACTGAGGAAGGCTTTTTTAAGCCAAAACGCGTCTCGGTAGACCTTGTCCTGGATTTTATTTACTTATTCATTAAATTTTGTTTATTTCCCAACATTTGCTACCTTCTCCGACCCTTTTTTTCTCCTTGGAAATTTGGACCCACCACCGCTGCGACAAAGAGGTTTGGGTTCCCACCCTAAGAGGACCCAGAGCTACATACATTGAGCCTTACATTACGAGGCTCCAAAATCGGTGAGTGTGTTTCACTTTTTCCTCTTCACATCTCCATACATATGCAGTATTACGCTATGGGAGTGCCGTCTCCCGATTCTCTCCATTTCATCTAGTCTCCAGTACGGACATAAAGAAGGGAAGTGCCACCCTATATTTGGCCGCAAGCTGTTTCTCCTTGAGCCGGGACCTTGGGGGCTCCCATGAATGTGAGTGGTTTAGATCTTGATCATAATTTGAGCCAATTCTATTCTGACCATCTGCATAATTTTTTCCTGTGATGTGCTTTTTTTGAGGATTACTGACGGATAAAAGGATTCAACACCAGCACTTAAAAGAAGATCAGCACACTATTCTTCATCATCATTTTTTGAGTATTCTATTACAATATACTTGAGCACTTTTTTGCACATTTGACCTGGACTTCACTCTATGCACTTTCATTGACTTTTTAACAATATTTTTACTTCTATGATATACATTTTTTATTTGAATTTTACACTGTTTTTATGGATTTTACATATCCATTGATTTATTAACCTATTAATTGCACTATATGCGCCGTATGGTTTTCCGCTTTTTATTTTGTATTCTGACACATATTGTGGTTGTTTTTTATGTGTTTTTACCATACTATAGGCAGCATTGACTATTTATTAGCACCACACCCAGCACTTTAAATTATCACTCATAAATAGGCGCCCACACTGTGTAGTGTATATTTATTTATACACACTCCTTGCTTTGTTGTATAATCATGATCATTGGATTAGGGATCATTGGATTATGTTGTGTGCATAAGCAAGGTAGAAAAACAAGTTTTTCTGGATTGACTCTGGGAAGCCCATTATCAATAGTGCCTTAACAAGTAGAAGGAGGTGCTGTATATTACCAGCATGTGTAGATCCTGAAATAAGTCTTGTAGTTTTGTCCTTTCTCAAAACAGATATTTGATCACCCCTAACACAATGTAAATTGCATGGTAACACACCTGTAGGCCAGTGACGTGCGGTAAGGTCAGTGGCTGGTGAGACACTGGCTAGTATCAGAACCAGATATTTGATTTAGGTACCATGGCCCCCAATGGCCTCAACAATGATTTTGAGTTGATCCATTTTCTTTAATTAATGACATTTTAATTTAATTATTTAATATTAGGGATGCACCGATACCGATACTAGTATCGGTATCGGGACCGATATTGCCGTTTGCACGAGTACTTGTTACTCGTGCAAACGCCCCCCGATACATCCCGCCGATACTGGAAGCCGGCGCTGGGCCGGCTTGCCGGTATCCGCGGGACTGGGGAAGCTGGCCGTGTGCATGAAAAGCACGCGGCCAGCGTTCCCCTCCGGCGCGCCGCGATACTCACCCATCCTGAAGGTCCGGTTGCTGGGCAGTGATGCGTTCCCGCGGCCACTGGGCGCTCCTGTGATGCTGCCTCTCGGCTGGAGGCAGCGTCACAGATGCGCCCAGCAGCCACGTGATCGCATCACTGCCCAGCGACCGGACCTTCAGGATGGGTGAGTATCGTGCCGCGCCGGAGGGGAACGCTGGCCGCGTGCTTTACATGCACATGGCCAGCTTCCCCAGCGTTCGAGCTGGGGGCAAATCCATGAGACCTGGGGGCAAATCCATGAGACCTGGGGACAAATCCATGAGACCTGGGGGACATATCCATCAGAGCTGGGGCATATCCATCAGAGCTGGGGCATATCCATCAGAGCTGGGGCAAATCCATCAGAGCTGGGGGCAAATCCATGAGTGCTGGGGGCAAATCCATGTGAGCTGGGGGAAAATCCATGTGAGCTGGGGGCAAATCCATGTGAGCTGGGGGCAAATCCATGAGACCTGGGGGTAAATCCATGAGACCTGGGGATAAATCCATGAGACCTGGGGGCAAATCCATGAGACCTGGGGGACATATCCATCAGAGCTGGGGCATATCCATCAGAGCTGGGGCATATCCATCAGAGCTGGGGCAAATCCATCAGAGCTGGGGGCAAATCCATGAGTGCTGGGGGAAAATCCATCAGAGCTGGGGCATATCCATCAGAGCTGGGGGCAAATCCATGAGTGCTGGGGGCAAATCCATGTGAGCTGGGGTCAAACCCATGTGAGCTGGGGGCAAATCCATGAGTGCTGGGGGCAAATCCATGAGACCTGGGGCAAATCCATGAGACCTGGGGGCAAATCCATGTGAGCTGGGGGCAAATCTCATATAAATTTTTATATGAGGTCTGTTCCTATTGGAAAGCGTCACATGACATTAAATAAAAGTATCGGTACTCGGTATCGGTGAGTACTTTTAAAAAGTATCGGTACTCGTACTCGGTCTTAAAAAAGTGGTATCGGTGCATCCCTATTTAATATGTTAATGAAGAGGTTTAATATGAAGGAAAAGTTCATGCCCAATATATTCGACAATATCGTACAACATAATTTAATAATATAGACTTAGAATTAATTATAATAATTTTAGCCTTAATAACACATATTGTGTTATATATCTACACCTGTCATTAGATTTGGACAGTATTACACATATGTTTAACATAAGTTTATTGTTATTAATAATAGCATATATTATCACAATATATAATAAATTTAATTATTTTACATATAAATAATGTTAATGCAATTGGCACTTTAATTAATAATCCAATCACCAGTCACTTTAATTAATAATAATATTTATATATATAAAGTTACAAATAATATGATAATCACTAGCCACTTTATAATAATAATATTTGCACATATAAAATTTGTAATTTTGCACGTAGAATACGTAGTATAATTAATTTAGTGTTTTTATCACTGGCACTTGAATAGGAGTTAATTCATATGAGATAGTACCACTTTGAGGTTATACAACATGACTTTTATGAGGTTATATATTGGGAAACTAAGACTATATTATAGGGGGTATAAATTCTCTGTATTTATGTAAACAATGGCACCATGTTATTGACCCTTAATGTGTTATTTATGTAAATGCAAAAGTTTTGCCCACCATATGGTATATATGTTGATTAAGAGGTTAATGTTCATTATCCGCGATGTTTTTGGTGGGATAATGCTTACGATATACAATTGCAGTGGGGTTGTGTCGAGGATTTTTTTTTACCATGTGGCATATGTGCTATATTGTACGCTGGGTCCCATGCACATTTACCCATGGTTGTTTTTATTAGTGGCCCTTGATTATGAGGAGCAATGTCGCGCTGTCCGCCATGTTTTTGGTGGGCCAGCGCGCGTGGTTCGAGCGTTTGTATATGATTGGACGCTAGATGTGGGACGGCCCTACTTGGCTATTCGCATGCGTCTCATTGTGCGCATGCGAGATCGTTCTTATTTGGATTTATGACGCCAGGGGCGTTTTTAACGTTTTTAATGTGATTATTAAAGATGTGGACATGCGGTTCATGCTGGAGGGCAACGCTAAGACGCCTACACCCACCATACTATGAACTACAAGTGTTTTTAATTATGTTTAATTGTTTTTAATTTATTTTAGTTGTCTTTTAATTGGACTCAAGTGTTTCAATTAAAGTTAAGGATGTAATGGGTCATTTGAACAGTTTATAAGGAAGCAGCAGACACAATACATGTTGATACCAGCTGAAGAAGCTCTAAGGAGCGAAACGCGTACTGGTTAATATAATTTATGTATTAAATAAATTTATTTTAAAATTTCTGCTGCTTCCTGGAACGTGATTTGAAAGAAGGTTTTGGACTTACCTCAATATTCCTATGTGACGTCTTGGAGCCAATGCGGCTCACTAATATGTGAGTGTAACTATTTACGAACACCCATTTTATTATCTTTTAAACGGTATTGCACCAGAAAGTGCGTTGGTATTTTTCTGATCCACTACAGGGGAAAGTGTTTGAAGAACTCCATTGCGGGTATATGGGCACCTGAACATCTGTTGAAGACCCATAACCACCATCCACCCTAGAGCCGAGGTTAGACTCAACAGCATGTCAGTAAGACCACGACTGACTTACTTTCTCCATATGGTGGACCGACATATTGCACTATTATATTCCTTTTCTTCTGCAGAAACTTCTTTATTTGGAAGAATGTCTTCTAGACCATCCCAAGAGAACGAGTTTATTGGACATGTTTAGTGACTAACCGTACATCCAGTTTGCTGGCGCTCCGTTGACTATTTACAAACCATTATCAATAGTGCCTTAACAAGTAGAAGGAGGTGCTGTATATTACCAGCGTGTGTAGATCCTGAAATAAGTCTTGTAGTTTTGTCCTTTCTCAAAACAGATATTTGATCACCCCTAACACAATGTAAATTGCATGGTAGCACACCTGTAGGCCAGTGATGTGCGGTAAGGTCAGTGGCTAGTGAGACACTGGCTAGTATCAGAACCAGATATACACAGGTTACATAGGTTAAGGTTCAGTGCTGTCCAGGAACTGGCTGCTCTCAGTGCTCCCCCGGATCTGGCTGTTCAGTGCTTACCAGGATCTGGCTGCTCTCAAGGTCCCCAGGATTTTGCTGCACTCAGGGTTCTCCAAGATCTTGCTGTTCTCAGAGCTCCTGTCATGCCTGCTGGTGCTCCTGCAGTGCGGTCTCCCCAACAGAGAGGGCGCGAGTCTATGAATTAGGCCACTTTGTAAGCTGCACCTGATCAGAGATCTAGGCCTTTAAATATCAGTCACTGACTGTGCTGGGAGTCCTCTCATGGTCTATTATACCCCTCAGCGCATGTCTTAGAGCTTCTGCATATGATATTCTGGTAGGGATGTGCGTTTCGGGTTTCGGAATTTTCACGAAATTTCCCGATTCGTGTTTTCGGATGCGGCCGAATTTCCGAAAATTTTTAGATCCGAAAATGGCAGATCCGAAAACTTTTCCGAGCCGAAACGAAATATTTTCGGAATTTTCGAATGGACTTGAAATGTGTCAAATCGAAATTTATTGCTTTGAAACGAGGAGAACAGACGTTCCGAAAAACGAAAATTTCCGAACTTACGAAAAGTCGATACAAAAAATGAGCAAAGTGACATGAAAATACGAAAATTGGTCTAAATTCCGAAAACATGTACAATTCCGAAAAACGAAAATTTCCGAAATCACGAAAAGTCGATACAAAAACGAGCTAAGTGACACGAAAATACGAAAAATGGTCGATATTCCGAAAAAAAAGTACACGAAAAACGAATTGAGCCGAACCGAATCGAAACAGAAATCGGTCGAAACGAGCCGAATCGAAAAGTTTAAAAATCCGAAAAATCGAACCGAATCGAACCGAAAAAAAAATCGGTGCACAAGCCTATATTCTGGTTTGACTTCTGGCTTGTATATTTGACGTTGATTTCGGTGTTTATCCCTTGGCATATGTTGACCTCGTGTACCGACCTCTGGCTTGTTATTACTACGATATCTCTACTGTCCCTGATCTGTACTTTTTGTGTTGTTTGTATACCTACTTTAGATTAGTACCTGGCCATCATCAAGGACCAGATTCTCAGATTAGGGATTTCGTCGCTTTGCTGGGGTTTTGTCTGCGTGCTGGGTGACGCTATATCCTTACAATACGACAGGGCCTTGGACCCTGCAGACATTGCCCAGCAGTTTGCTGCTTGCTGTTCCCATAGAAGGGAGGCTGATGACAAGATTCATCGTTTTGCAATGTTGCTGGAAACTTTCTTGGAGAATACAGATTGAATGCAGTCTCCCTCACCTGCTCCAATAACCCATTCTGACACTTCTATGGTTAAAACCACTGTTCCAGTGTAAATCTTGCCCTCTGTTCCTTTCAGTGGTGAGGCTGCTCATTGCTGTATCTTGGCCTAGGGCCTAGGGCGGCAGTTTCCAGTGGGGCGGCAAAAGCAATAGCTACTGTGTGTCAGTCTGGCGGAGCAGAGGAATTCAGCATCTATCCTATCGCCTAGTATATTAATATTAATATTACCATAGCATTAAATTCCACAGCTAATAGATATATAATAGGGATACTAGTTGATAGTGCAGGAGACCCGTATACAGGTATTTTTGCAAAAAGTTTTTAGTAAAAATGCAAAATTCTCTCGCACGGCGGGGGGGGGGGGGGGGCGCAGGGCCCTTCATGGATTCTTTCACCGGGGCCCTGAGGTTTCTAGTTATGCCTCTGCTATAAAAGAAAGCAGCAGCGAGGAATTCACTACTGCACTAATTGCACAACAATTGTAAAGCTGCTAGGGGAGAGACAAAGCCTCTCACCGGCCCTGCAGCAGTGCCAGGGCTCAGTGAGGGCAGACTGGCTTTGATGAGCAGCAAACACTGCCTGACACCACACCCCTGTCAGCTGACATCAGCCAGGGAGGAGCTGACTGCCCGCGCACAGCAATGACAGGCTGTGGACTTGGGAAGCAGGGACCCCAGAGATACTGCTAGCCTCAAGCCCCTCCCAGCATGCCCAGCCAGCCCCTATGGCCCATCTATTACACTGCCACCAGATGATGCCACCTGACAGGCATTCTGCAGCATCCTGATTTGACAAGAGGTGCCTCCTTTAATGTTTGAGTTGAGGGCATTTCTTCTAAGTGGTGAGTGACACACCCACACACACCCTTCATATATACTGTCATCATACGGCTTCACTCCATATATACTGTCACCATACTGCCTCTCTATAAACTGTCACCATACTACCTCTCTCCATATATACTGTCCACAATACATATCATGTAGTCCTGATTTAATCATTCCTATTTATTTTTCAACTAAAAATAAAATATAATGATTTTGGTGATATCAGTGTGGTGATTGTTATTCAGTTATAGTTAAACTTTATGTATCCTATATACTAAGGGCAGCCTCAATTTTGGCAGCAAATCTCTGTCCTTGTTTTGCCCTAATCTCCCTCTTTTTAGGGGCTCCTTCATATACTGGGTTTGGGTTGTCTTTAAGGAATCCTCTGTAGGTTGTTTCTGGATGTCTTTAGACCCTCCTCCATATTCGGGGTATGTAGATGTTTATAGGGGCTCCTCCATATGTGTGTGCGTGTCTCTGCCAATGAGTTATGCGATCATATATTTTACTATTCTAGTTTTTTTTTTTTGCGGTTTTACTTAATATGTGTAACACAGACGAAAGTGAATCCCAGACTCTCTGTATTGTGTAACAGACAGAAGTAAATCCCAGACTCCTTGTATTGTGTCCTCTGTGTATATAATGTGTGTAATGCAGTAAGTGTCCTTGGGCAAGACACCTAACGGTACATACTCGCCACCCAGGACATACTTGAAAACGAGAGAAATCTCAATGTAACCTTCCTGGTAAAATACTTTCTCAAAAAAAAAAAATATTGATAAATCCCAGACTCCCTGTATTGTGTCCTCTCTGTGTATTATTATGTAAAATACAGAAGTCATCTGTAAATTTGGAGGGGACCCAAAAGTTTCCTAAACTAGTTGACAGGCCTCTCCATGCAGCCTGTACTACACTAAGTGGATGATGGCCACTGCATTATAGCAACAGCCATTTTTAAAACCAGAAAGTGTCTGGCTCTTTAAACAGGAGGTGCGGCCTTGAAAGGAAAGAGTGTCACCAATTTAATTTAGGGAATGCACGAGTTTAGTCAGGCCTAGGGCACAACAAAACCTAAATACACCACTGAGGCTGCTGCATGCAGAGGGTTTCTGAATCAAAATTGATGTATGTTTTGAGTTAAATCCTCATACCATATGTGTACAACTGACAGAGCTAAAGTGTGTTTTCTCTTTAACCATCTCAGAGACAAGGCCTTAGAATGGTACTGCTTTATGGGAGTCTAAAAATCCCATAATAAATAACTATGAGGAATTTGTTACCACCTTAAAAAGTGTGTTCAGCCCTTCCAGAAAAGCAAATTCTGCTATTAACCACTTCGCTGCGGAGGACGCGCTCAGCGCGCCCTGCCGCAGGAAGGGTTGGCTGCGGAGAATGCGCTGAGCGCGTCCTCCCGAAGCATCCTGCGATCGGCCGGATTCCCCCCGGTGCGAGCTGACATCTTGGATGTCAGCCCGTCAATCCGGGACCACCGCGGGCACAATAGATGTCATCGTGGTGGCGCGCTGACATCTATTTCAGGCGCCCCCCCGCGTGTGCGGAGGAGGCGCCTGAAAGGGAGGGGGGAGGTCCTTCGGACCTCTCTCCCTCCCGATCGCGGGGGTCCTGAGCTTAATGCCAGGCACCGTTTGGAAGGGCACAGCCTGCCCTTCCAAACGGTGGCTGTCATTAACCCCTGGGGAGCCGGATCACGAATCGGTGCTGAAAAGAGCCGGTTCGTGATCCTTTCCTGGAGCTGGCCGACATCTTGGATGTCGGCCAAGCCTCTGGGAACTCCCCCTGAGGACTGGCGTCATCGTGCATAGCACGATGATGCCAGTCCTGGAGTTAACCCCTAGCTGCCACCAATGGTGGAGATAGGGGGTTCCAATGAACCTCCTATCTCCAGATCCGTGGCAGCTAGGGGTTAAAGTTTGGTACTGTTGGATCGGCCAGAGCATGGCCGTTCCAACGATACCAAACACGACTGTGAAAAAAGTTTTTTAAAAAAATTAAAATAAAAAAATATTTTAAAAACAAATTATAAAAAAAAAGTTTTTTTTGTTTTTTTTTGGTTTGTTAATGCAGCAATATTGTTCCCATTTCAATTATAATGTGAACAATGATGCTGCACTAACGATTTTTGTATGCGGTGCGTTTGTTAAAAATCGCATAATTTTCCCCAAAAAAAAATGTAACGAGACCCCATTTCTAATTTTTTTAACAAGTGCACCCCATACAAAATATAACCGCAATTGCTCACATGTGAAAATGTGAAAATAAAAAACACTTTACACGTTGTAAATTATTGAAAATTCAGATTTTCTTGCATTTTTTGTTATAATATACAGACAGATCATGACGTATACATATAATAATGACATATTATGAATCTGCCGAGTCTGACGGAAAGAACGATATATAATATGTCTGGGTCATATACTAAAATAAGCCTTCAAAACACGTTTAAACATGATGAGCAAAACCGGTAAAAATGAGCTCAGCACAGAGGCGGGAAATGCCTCAGCAGCGAAAGGGTTAACCGGCTAATCAGGTTAAATCAGGGAAACAACAGAACCGTGTTGGAATATGCTGTTGAGTTTCAGACTCTTGCTGCTGAGGTTAATTGGGATAATGAAACTCTGGTGTCCTTTTTCTGAAGGGTTTATCTGACTCATTAACCCTTGCTATTACAGCAAGAGATCTTCCTGGGAATCTGAATGATCTAATTCCCTTCTGTATTGCGCTGGATGACCAAATCAGGGACATGTATAAAACTAAAGCGCAACCTAATAGGTTAATGCCGTGTGTGTGTCTCCAGAGTTTAACCCTGCTGCATCTGACAACCCTCTACCTCAACCAATGCAGTCTGGAGAGATTAAACCATCAGAGGAGAGGGGAATGGTTTCAGAAGTTATGACATTGTCTCAATCTATATATAAAAAGTGTTGTTACTTTACTGTTATGATTGAGGTAGGTTCCTCCATTATTCCGGTAGATACACTTCTTGATTCAGGGGCAGAGGACAACTTTATGAACACCACTTTTTCATTGGAGAAAGGGATTCCCTGTGTTGAAAAAAAAATCCACCTATAGCTATTCATGCTATAGATGGCAGACCCCTTTTCAACCCATATATTTCTAAAGAGATCAGTCCAATTTCCGTGTCTGTAGGAGTTC
This sequence comes from Leptobrachium leishanense, assembly GCA_009667805.1. Lineage (NCBI taxonomy): Eukaryota > Metazoa > Chordata > Amphibia > Anura > Megophryidae > Leptobrachium > Leptobrachium leishanense. The sequence continues at coordinate 146,706,928 of CM019067.1, forward strand.
TCCATAAAGAGACTGTGGTATGCCAACTCCTATCACCTCCTACATGTCCTGTTGTTTTAGGATATCCTTGGTTACAAAAATGCAATCCAGTCATAGACTGGAGAAATAACACTGTTATGTCATGGAGCAAGACTTGTTTTAATTCCTGCATGATTCCTGTTAAATCTGTACACACCAGGCAGTTTGAGGTCACAGAACAGCAAGATAGACCAGTTGAGTTGATTGTTCCACTGGAGAGAGTAGTGGCAGCTTCTCATCTCACCCTTACTTCTACACTCCTTACTCGTATCCAAGCTATGCAAAGTACAGCTCCTCCTGAAACTCCTTCTGACAAGTTGTTTGTTCCTAACGCAGAAAGAAAGGAACTACTCTCATGTTATCATGCCTCCAGGCCAGCTGGTCATCCTGGTATAAAAAGGACATTGTCAGCCCTTACACCGATGTACTGGTGGCCAGATATTGCCAAAGATGTGAGGGAATATGTACAGGCATGTGTGGTATGTGTGCAATCCAAAGCCTCTACTCAATGTCCTGCAGGGCTATTGCAACCACTAGCCATCCCTGATAAACCTTGGTCACATATTTCTATGGATCATAATTGATTTGCCACCTTCTGAAGGGCATACAGTTATTTTGACCATTGTTGATCACTTTACTAAAATGGTTCATCTGGTTCCTCTCGAGATTGCCAACGTCTAAAGGTCTAGCCAACATATTTGCCAAGGAGTTATTTAGATTGCATGGTTTGCCTCATGAAATTGTCTCTGATCGAGGTCCCCAGTTCATCTCTAGATTTTGGCGAAATTTCTGCTCACAGTTGGGCATAAAAGTATCATTTTCCTCTGCTTATCACCCAGAGTCTAATGGAGCTGCTGAACATCCTAATCAGTCTATTGAGAACTACATTCGGAGCTTCTCTTCTCAAGAGCAGGATGATTGGGTATCTTTACTTCCTTGGACTGAATTTGCTCTGAACAGTAATGTGAATGCCTCACTGGTCACTCCCCGTTTTATGTTGCCCATGGTTTCCAGCCTACCTTTTTGCCATCCCCTAGTTCTGACACTGGTCTTCCTGACTTGGACTCCTATGTTCAGTCTCTTCATAAAGTATGGAATCTGGTACGTTCTAACCTCTGTCACACTGCAGTCCAACAAAAGACCTACAGTATGCAGATAGGCATAGGCGGATGGGCCCTTCCTATGTTCCAGGCCAGAGAGTCTGGTTGTCTACCCATAACATTAAGTTACGTGTGCCATCCATGAAATTTGCTCCGCAATATATTCAAGGTCCTAAGACATATCAATGAAGTCAGTTATGCACTGGATCTACCTCGTACCCTCCGTATACCTAATACCTTTCACACCTTCTTATTGAAGCCCCTTCTGTGTAATCGGTTCACCACTGTCATTCCCCGACCTCGTCCTGTACTGGTCCAGGGACAAGAAGAATTTGAGGTCCAGTCCATCATTGATTCCCGTCATTCACGTTGTGGTTTTCAATATTTGGTGCACTGGAGAGGGTTTGGCCCGGAGGAACACTCATGGGTTCCTGTTTCTGATCTCCATGCCCCCCGCCTGGTTCCGTGCCTTTCACTGCTCTCATCCCACTGCCCCGGGATCTCGGTGCCCGGAGGGCGCTCGTGGAGGGAGGGTACTGTCATGCCTGCTGGTGCTCCTGCATTGCGGTCTCCCCAACAGAGAGGGCGCCAGTCTATGAATTAGGCCACTTTGTAAGCTGCATCTGATCAGAGATCTAGACCTTTAAATATCAGTCACTGACTGTGCTCGGAGCCCTGTCGTGGTCTATTATACCCCTCAGTGCATGTCTCAGAGCTTCTGCATATGATATTCTGGTTTGATTTCTGGCTTGTATATTTGACATTGATTTCTGTGTTTATCCCTTGGCATATGTTGACCTCGTGTACCGACCTCTGGCTTGTTATTACTACGATATCTCTACTGTCCCTGATCTGTACTTTTTGTGTTGTTTGTATACCTACTTTAGATTAGTACCTGGCCATCATCAAGGACCAGATTCTCAGATTAGGGGTTTCCTCGCTTTTGCTGGGTTTTGTCTGCGTGCTGGGTGACACTATATCCTTACAGCTCCACAGGATCTCTTGCTGCTCTCGGGACTCCCCAGGATCTCTTGCTGTTCTCAGGGCTCCCAAGGATGTGCCTCCAAGCACACGGCCCCATGACTGGTGAGGATAGTCTCATGACTGTCCTGTGTCAATCAATCCATGGGAGACCTGCCTCCCATGGAGGTGTTTTTTGAATAGTTTGAGACCAATGGTGCTTTTCCATTGGTTCAAGCTATTCCATTGCTCTCAGTGCCCTGAGTCACTGAGGCACTGAAGAGTGTAGATTCAGGAAGTAGGCAGTGCCAGACACGTGCTGCAGACTTCTGAATTTCTCTTGGCCAGCGTGAGCTTACACGATTAGCATAGCGTTCAGCTACACAAATTGTGTACCCTCGACCAGGCTGCCGGTGCTGTGTGATGATTCGCACACAGCCGGCGAACTCAGAAGAAATAAGAAAAACAGAGCAGAGACGGATGGCGGGGGAGCGTAGAGCAGGTGATTATGTGAACTTTTTTATTTATCAGCAGATTTTATTTCATTACATCACTTATTTTAATATCCACTTAATGCTGGAAAGGCCTTACCTCACTTGCCACCCCTGACTGCACGTCCATGCTGTAGGCTCAGTTTGTTTATCATGGAACAGAGCAGTGTCCCAGATGAAAGCTAAGCTCTGTGGGAATACACAAAGACATCCCTGGAATATGCCTAGAAAACATGTGAATGTGACCCAAGTTGTCCCACGATGAAGACCTATGAAGAAAGGGGGTAAGTGGCTTTCAATGTATGCATCATAGAAGTGTAAACTCCATAACTGGACATGTCAGCAGAGAAGGTAAGCAGATCATCATAATACGGTTTTCATTCATTCTGGAGCACCTTGCAATAACAGTGTCAGCATGCATGATTGTTTTGCCACCATATGAATGTGTCAGAGTTGGGGATGTACCAGGGTGGCACCGGGGGTATTGGGATGTGGTAAATGGTGATGGGCCGAACACCACCGTGTTCGGTTCGCATTCGAACGCGAACATTTCAAAAAGTTCGGATTCGAACTCGAACACGATTCGAACTCAATGCAAGTCAATGGGGTTCGAACATTCGATTTTTAGAGTGCCCTCCAAGAGGGCATATATGCAAGATATTTGCCATAAAAGGTGTATGGGGGTCCAGGTAGTTCCCTGGGGGGACAGGAAACAAGGAAAAAAAGTTTAAAAAAAAACGTTTTTAAAGAAACAGTGATTTTTCCATGAAATAAAGGTTAAGAATAAAAACGAAAAAACCTTCAAATATCATGGCTAGGAAGTCCCCATAACCTGCCCGTGAATTGGCGGATTTGTAGCATGTATAGAAACATTTAAAATGAAAAAAATGACCTTTCAAATGATGGTAAATGTTTTTCCTTTAACCCTTTCGCTGCTGAGGCTTTTCCCGCCCCTGTGCTGAGGTCATTTTTACCGGTTTTGCTCATCATGTTTAAACGTGTTTTGAAGGCTTATTTTAGTATATCACCCAGACATATTATATATCGTTCTTTCCGTCAGACTCGGTAGATTCATAATATGTCATTATTATATGTATACGTTATGTCATGTCTGTATATTATAACAAAAAAATGCAATAAAATATGTATTTTCAATAATTTACAATGTGTAAAGTGTTTTTTTTCACATTTTAACATGCGACCAATTGCGGTTATATTTTGTATGGGGTGCGCTTGTTAAAAAAATTAGAGATGTGGTCTCGTTACATTTTTTTTTGGGGAAAATTACTCTATTTTTAACAAACGCACCGCATACAAAAATCGTTAGTGCAGCATCATTGTTCACATTATAATTGAAATGGGAACAATATTGCTGCATTAACAAAACAAAAAAAAGAAAAAAAAAGTGTTTATTTTTTTTTTTATAATTTTCTTTTCAATTTTTTTTTATTTTTATTTTTAATTTTTTTTTTTTTTTACAACATTTTTCACAGTAGTGTTTGGTATCGTTGGAACGGCCATGCTCTGGCATATCCAACCATACCAAACATTAACCCCTAACTGCCACGGATCGGGAGATAGGGAGTTCATTGGAACTCCCTATCTCCACAGTTGGTGGCAGTTAGGGGTTAAGTCCAGGACTGGCGTCATCATGCTACGCACGATGACGCCAGTCCTCAGGGGGAGTTCCCGGAGGCTTGGCCGACATCCAAGATGTCGGCCAGCTCCGGGAAATGATCGCGAACCGGCGCTTTTCAGTGCCGATTCGTGATCCAGCTCCCCAGGGGTTAATGCCAGGCAGAAACAACACAGAGAAGAGATAAGGCTCAAAAAAACCACTCAACAGGGCATAACCCAAAATTACAAGGAAAAAGACAATTTGCACAAAGTGCAACAAGAGTGGTAGTACAATAAATTTTAATGGTAATAAAGCATATCACAAAATAAAAAAGAGATTGGAAAAGAAGGTGGAAAATGACCCAAATGGAGAAATTATTATAACTGTACCAATTGGTGGAGTGGAAGTCCAAAAAGCCCAACAAGCTGGAAGTCTTAGTAGGATTATAGGTGTAACCTCACTATACCTCGGTGTGTTCCCTTTATTTGAATTTATTTGAATTTTCATTGTTATGTTCATAATTATCGTTTTCATATTACATTACTTTATTACTTTGCCTTTGTACTATTATTAATCCTCTATGTATTGGTTAGATATTTAGCAATTTCCTTGTTTTTTAGCCCTTCTCCCCCTACATATCCACAATATTCATCCATTCAATGTTGTTGGGCCCCCTTATACTTTGTCAGTTTTTCATAGGGTTGTACTTGTTTATTTTCTTATACATTTTAAGCGCAGTCCTTATTGGGACATTGTCCTCTATACAAGTATATACATATACAACCGTTTTTCTATTTTACACTGACCCCTTTTTTTGAAGTTGGGTGGGCCTTGGGGAGACGAGCTCCGCTTGATTGGGGGCAAGCGGGGTGACGAGCTCGTGGTGACAGATGGGGGAACTGCCTACCGCGGAAAATGTGGTAGGGCAGAAGTTAAGCAAGGAGCACCACAGTTATACTGGTATGAATTTAATAAAGCTGTGGCCTTTGCCTTTTTCCAGATGATTGTTGTCATGTGTCTTAATTGGGAAGGGGCAAGGGAATGGTTGGGAGGTCGCAGGTGTAAGCAGTCAAGCAATCCCCCAGACCCATAAGGAGGGGGAGCATGATTGCTGGCCTGTGCAGGACAGTAAGTATGTGTGGATTGGTCTGTGGGGTGCAACAATGTTTCACTTACTTATATATACAGGTGCGGGAGGAGGGGTAGAGCCTCTTTGATTCTTGCCAGTGTGTCAACAGGTCAAGACTGAGATTCCCACCCACCCGAGTGTGCTGCTGTTCCTGTACGTTGTGTCACAGCTTGATTGGTGGGGTGTTTCCTTGCCAGCTGCAATTCAGGTATTGTATTGTAAGCCGCCTACGGGTGGGCCTTGGGGAGACGAGCTCCGCTTGATTGGGGCAAGCGGGGTGACGAGCTCGTGGTAACAGATGGGGGAACTGCCTACCGCGGAAAATGTGGTAGGGCAGAAGTTAAGCAAGGAGCACCGCGGGTATACTGGTATGAATTTCTTTAATAAAGATGTGGTCTTTGCCTTTTTCCAGATGATTGTTGTCATGTGTCTTATTTGGGAAGGGGCAAGGGAATGGTTGGGAGGTCGCAGGTTTAAGCAGTCATGCCATTCCTCAGCTGGCAATCACTGACAAATTGTAAATACAGGAAAAAAACTTAAATATAAACAGGTTTATAAAATATAGAAAGGTATTGTAGCTTCCCAGTATATCAGCCAAAAGGGAACGAAGTTCCTCTTGCCCGTGTAGTACGGACGCACTTTTTGTCCACACAGTCCGTTTTTGTGACTGACGTTATTTTTGACAGATGTAGGAGGGAAAATAAATTTAAATGAAAAAACATTTTGTCCGTCAAAAATGCTGGACGTATAAACGCAGTCCGTCTGACCACGTTCCATCACTCACAGACAAAGCTATGCGGACGTTGCGGACGTGGCGCACTCCGCACGACCGTCCTAGCATTATTACGTTCTTGCCTAACCTGCGTCCGTTTTCCGCATCTGTCATGCGTCCACACTTCTGTGCGGACATACTTCGTGTGTGGGGCTCCATTTAACACAATTGTATGCTATCACGGACGTACTTATGTGCGGTAACACGGACGTGAACACTGCGCTCGTCTGACACGAGCCTTAGGATTTGTATAGGGTTGCCATCTGGCCGATATTTTACCAGCATGGCTGGTATTTTTGGCTAACTGGCCAGTGCAGGTTTTTGAAAAATATCGTCAATTAATTTGCTTTCCAAACCCTTTCCTACTTCTATAGCACAGCATTAATCCTTTCATTTCCTTGTACTGAAAAGGTTAATAATATGTGTGTAGCGCTGGTTTAATTCTGCTGCTGTAATTACTCGTTCTGGCCACCAGGGGGAGACGAGCGCAATGTAAACCAATACTGGACACTTTTGGACTACGTTTTCCAGCATGCTTCAGGGCAGAGACAGGAAGTGGGTGGGGAGAACGAGACACATCTGCAACCTCTTGCGGAGGAGAGCCAGTGCGTGCCAAGGGGTGAATAGAGCAAGGCGCACGTGAGACAAGGAGCGATTGTGACCAGGCCGGAGCGCAGGGGCTGCCTTGCGGACGCTGGAGATCAGTTTCAGTGACTTGCCAGAGACCTAGTAATCCACCGCTGAAAGGTTTTACACAGATACAGAGCTGCAGATTGGACCCCGAGTTAGGAGACCGCGATGATCTAATGGGAGTGCTGGCGGTAAACTGAGCATCTTGTGGCAGAGATGGACAAGCAAGACAAGCGAATCCGGTGGCACAGAGTCCCAGCCAAATCGAGTGGAGAGACGTCCTGGGTCGAGCAGAGTGCAGAGTATCTGGCGGATGGGTGAGAGGCCTTCCAGGCCACAGTACAATAATAAAGCACGCTGCAGTTTGTCTAAATCTACAGGGCCCCAACGTGACTAGTCGAAGACACATTGAAATCATTCACTGGCCAGTTGAATCTAGTACCCGGGTACCAATACATGCACACCTTCTTGGGACACAACCTGTACGGGACTCACACTCCAGCAACGAAGGGGTTAAAAATTCCTTTTTCTTTTCCGCTGCGCGTTTCTCGCATTACGAATTCCTGTAAATATATATGTATACCGTGCTGCTTTATATATGCCAGTTTATTTGACACCAGTAAACTATATAACTTATAAAATCCACAACAGTGCTGGTGTATATTTATTCCCTAGTGCGGGGAGACTGACCCGAGGTTAAATTCAGCGGCTCCTCCGGGAGTGAGCGCTACATGTGGCTTGAAGTGTTAATAAAGGGATATTGTTACAAAAATTAGATCATGCGATCTGAATTTTCTGTGTATTGAAGTCGGCTCATGTCTCTGACTATTCCTTGTGCCATATAACTACCGTATTTTTCGCTCCATAAGACGCACCTGACCATAAGACGCACCTAGTTTTTAGAGGAGGAAAACAGGAAAATAAATATTCTGAAATCAAATAGTGTAATAATGGATATACTGCCCCAGCTCATGGATACTGTCCCCCAGCTCATGGATACTGTCCCCCAGCTCATGGATACTGTCCCCAGCTCATGGATACTGTCCCCCAGCTCATGGATATGCCCCAGCACATGGATACTGTCCCCCAGCTCATGGATATGCCCCCCAGCTTATGGATATGCCCCCCAGTTTATGGATATGCCCCAGCACATGGATACTGTCCCCCAGCTCATGGATATGCCCCCCCAGCTCATGGATATGCCCCCCAGCTCATGGATATGCCCCAGCACATGGATACTGTCCCCCAGCTCATGGATATGCCCCCCAGTTTATGGATATGCCCCAGCACATGGATATGCCCCAGCACATGGATATGCCCCAGCTCATGGATATGCCCCAGCTCATGGATACTGTCCCCCAGCTCATGGATAATGCCCCAGCTCATGGATATTGCCCCAGCACATGGATTTGCCCCAGCTCGCTCATGGATGTGCCCCAGCTCGCTCATGGATGTGCCCCAGCAGCTCATGGATATGCCTCCGCTCACCTGTCGCCGCCGCATTAGGCTCCCTCTGAGCGTGCGTCCGGCGGCAGGAAGCTTGGGCACTCGCCTGGGGGAGCCACGTGACCGCGATCTCGCGAGATCGCGGTCACTTGGCTCCCCCAGGCGAGTGCCCAAGCTTCCTGCCGCCGGACGCACGCTCAGAGGGAGCCTAACGCGGTGGCGACAGGTGAGCTGAGGCATATCATGGGGCATTCGCTCCATAAGACGCACCCACTTTTCCCCCACTTTTTGGGGCGAGAAAAGTGTGTCTTATGGAGCGAAAAATACGGTATGTGTGATGATATTCCTGTGTATCGACCTTAACCTTCTTGCACTGACAAAGCTTGTGATTTAACCCCTTGTTGTTCTGATATCCTGTGTACCGACTGTGGCTCGTTCTTCTGACTACTCTTTGTGCCTTCTGTAACAGCAACTGGGGCAGACTGGTCCCTGACTTAGGGACCAGACCCGAACCTGTTATAGGGTCTCTTCCTTCTCCCAAGAAAAGAAGATCTGCAGCAACTTTCCTTCCTTCTCAACCCTCAGCGAGAACTTGAGGGAGTGCTGTATTACTCCTGGTAGTTCTCCCCAAACACCAGACAAGACTTAGTGCAGGGAAGAATAATGATCTTTAATTTGAGATGGGGGTCAGTTTCTATAGGAAACAGGGAGGGGGAGGTAAAATGACATAATTGACACAGTGCACTGTCTGCACAAGGGTAAATGAAAATCACTTCAAGAGACACAGATATCTGATCAGTACACAACAAACAGGATCAGCACATTTTCAACAACTCAACATCAAATCAATCACAGGACAAACTGTAGTCTACCTGGCTACTGTGGTACTCCACCATATATCTGCCTCGCAATGCTACATGTTGTTTTTTTTATTTTTAGTATAGATCCAGTCACTTCACGGACCAGCCTGTCATTATCATGGTTTCCTTTTTTCTTTAGGCTAGGGTCAGACGAACGCATTTTTCGCGGCGTCAGTGAAAAAGTGCGGTCGAACGAACGGACGTATTTTTTCACGGAATGCGCGAAAGCGGTCATACGATGCGCATTTTCGTACGTTTTGTTTCACGGAGCTGGAAGAAGAGAGATGATCAACCAAATCAATTGCAGAATGAATCAAATAAAAGGGAAGGGGTATAAAAAGGCATTTTGGGAATGGTGGCATTTTTCCAAGATGGATGCAGTCCAAGTGTTTCTTTTTGCTGCACTGGGATACCTGTACCTGAAGAAGAAAAGACAACGGCGAACATGGGTTCATCCAATCAACACTGCCAGACACACGCATGGCCACTTTGTGACACTGTACAGGCCACTGCGAGAGAGGGACCCCGTGAAGTTCTTCAACTACCTGCGGATGTCCATCCAGACCTTTGATGAACTGTTGATGAAGGTGCGTGAGCCGCTGACCAAGAGGGACACCAACATGAGGGCTGCCATACCACCGGAGGAGATGCTGGTCCTCACTTTGCGGTAAGTACTATCAAACACGTGCATTCATGACAACGCTGCCAGTCATCAGACATGTGCTCGGTGTGCAGAGGCTCTATTGTAGGTCAGTAGTTATATGGCCACACACACACGCATGCATCACCTTCCAGAACACGTAACGAAAGAGTAATGACACTGACAACGATGTGAAACAAATACAATATTTAGTCCCGAAATAATATGACAGAAGATAACAATAACATATTAAACACATATTATTGCATGTCCAATGAAGGTAATAAAATAAAAATAGTAGAACAACATGAATAAACTGTGACAAACATACACGAACAGACGATACACCTCACATGGTGTGATACCGAGGAGCATCTGGGTCATGAGGACCGTGCATATGGATGCGGTGGTACTCTGGCTCCGGGGGTGGCCCAGCAACAGGGGACATGGGTGGGCGGGTAGGCAACGCCTGGCAGTGGTGGGAATAACCATGGGGGTATTGTGGCACGACACCGTGATATACAGGTGCCTGTTGTGGATATGACAGTATCTCATGTATCAAGTCCAGGCTTCGGCGGTGATAATCCACCTTCTGCACTGGGGTCATCATGTTGAGCAGGGAGAGACAGGAATTAAAAAAGGACATGTCCTCGGAATCAGCGACCATGCAGCGTGGATGTGTATGGTGCGCCTCCATGAATGCGACCATGGCCTGCTCGACATCAGCTGCTGGTGGCTTCTTCCTCCTGGGAGCCGTACTGGTGCTGTCTGTGGGTGCTGTACCCGGCACCTGTTTGGACTCCACATCCTCCACCTGGGACTCCGCACCACCCTGCTCGACCTCCACCTGGCAGCTGCCAGATCCTGCGGGCTGCAGGTCTTGCCCTTGTGAGCTAGAGGTGGATGGCCGGTCAATACTGCTCACGGTCTTGCGCGGCTCCTGGCTCTTCCTCAGCAAGGACAGTTGGTCTGCATACAAATAGCTGCGCCTCTTCTTTGCAACAGCTCCAGAGCGAGCAGCTTCAGCCTCCTTTTTCAGGACCCGGGTATGATTGTCCCTCACCGTGCGCCATTTATTGATTGCTTCATGTGCTGCAAAACATGATGAGAGTGACATAAGGTTAGGTTTATATGATGTGATCATAACACAGCTTCTTTCATGTTCTAGGTATCTCGCTAGTGGATGCAGTTTGAAGGATCTGCATTACAACTTCCGCATTGGCAGATCGACAGCTGGTGAGATCGTCCGCAAGGTCTGCCAAACAATATGGGAAACCATGAAGGACCAATGTTTGCCAACACCCACAGGCGAGACATGGCTGGCAATTGCAGCAGGATTCTGGGAGAGAGTGAACTATCCCAACTGCCTGGGAGCGGCGGACAGCAAACATGTCCGCATTGTGAAGCCACTGCACAGTGGCTCACTGTATCAAAATTATAAACATTATTTTTCAATTGACCTACTGGCGGTGGCAGATGCCAACTATAATTTTGTGTATGTGGATGTCGGATCATACGGCAAGGACTCGGACTCCACACTGTTTCGGAACTCAACACTGTGGAATGAGATTGAGGGTGGGAACCTGAACATCCCCAGACCCGCACCTTTGCCTGGCAGCGACGTGTCAGTCCCCTATGCCTTCGTGGGTGACGAGGCATTCGGCCTATCCACACATCTCCTGCGGCCATACCCGGGGACACACCTGACTGTGAAGAAGCGGGTGTTTAATTACAGGCTGTCGCGGGCGAGACGGTATGTCGAGTGTAGCTTTGGCATACTGAGCAACAAGTGGAGGATTTTTCATCGGCCACTTGATGTAAATGTGGATTTCTGTGTGGATATAGTGAAATGCTGTTGCATCCTACTGTAACGGTTAGCCCCTGCTTGGGCCATCGTGGTGGCTTGGAACATGAGATGAAGCCCTTAAGGCAGGTGAGTAACTGACTGGACACAAGGATAGACGGATTTCTCCAAAACCAAGGAGCACCAAAAAACAAAACAGAATTGCCACTAAGCTCCGAAGGCTTCAAGACCGACAGACAACTTAGGACACTCAGAAACACAAAGATACACTTGACAATCCGTGAAGGGAGCAGGCTGCAGGACAGTAAACAAAACAGACAGACTATACTAAAAGAGGTCCTTATAAGCGGCCTCTGAATATAATACTAAACTAAGACAGACAAGGTACATAAAACATGAAACATACAAGAATCGTCAATCAGGCAGAGGTTGGCAACAGATCAGAAATATACGGTACCAGGGGGGAGTAGAAGGAATAGTCAAAAATAAAGCCGAGGTCAGAACCAGAAAACACTTGAACAGGAATGCTTTGCAGCAACTCAGGAAACACAAACCAGACAGAACCACCATCAAACTCCACAAACAGTCAATGAGGCTCTGTGCTGCTGGGAATATATAGGGAGTGGGTCTGTGTGATTGGGCCATGTGACCCCAGACCAAGAGATCACAACAGAACCCCAGACCAGCCCTAAACAGCACAGCCAGACACACCATAGGGGAAAAACAAACATGAAGACCCTTCACCACCAGGGGGCAAGGCCGAGACGTGACACCTACATAACTATGTTCGTGCAAGGGATGGGGTTAATTTCGAGGATACCCTCACAGTAACGGGTCTGGATGAGTATGCTAATGATGACATAATACCTGTGAATAGACACACCAACAGGTTTCGCGATGCTCTGTCTAATTATTTCACTAGCAATGCAGGGCAGGTGCCATGGCAGATGGACATCATTTGACATGTGACACCTAGGCTTGTGCACCGATTATTTTTTCGGTTCGATTTTTCGGATGTTTAAAGTTTTCGATTCGGCTCGTTTCGAACGATCCCTGTTTTGATTCGATTCGGTTTGACTCGTTTTTCGGGTACATTTCATCGGAATATGGACCTTTTTTCGTATTTTTGTGTCACTTTGCTCGTTTTTTGGATCTACTTTTCGTGATTTCGGACATTTTTAGTTTTTTCGCAACGTCTGTTCTCGTTTCAAGGCAATAAATTTCGATTTGACACAATTCAAGTCCAATCGAATATTCGTAAAATATTTAGTTTCGGTTCGGAAACATTTCGGAACTGACATTTTCGGATACAAAAAATTATCTGGGAATCGCCCGCATCAGAAAACACGAATCGGGAAAATGTCGTTTAAATTCCGAAATTCTGAAAGCCGAAACGCACATCCTTAGTGACAACAATAATTCATTATGCCATTTTGTTTGATATTACATTCAAGTTCAATGCAATTGAATTCTATGCAATAAAATGATCATTTACTCACTCTGAAGCTTCTGCTCTTTATCAGACCACGTCTCGTACTCTGGGTACACCACCCTGGACACTGTGACCCATGCACTGGCCTTCTTCTGCCGGTCTTTGTAGCTGTCGCAGGCCGTGTCCCACAGCTCGGGATGCTCTACCACTGCATTGATCAGCCTCTCCACGTCGATCTCAGTCCCAGCCATTGTCTAACGCAACTTGCAGCTACCCCCAGACAAGACAGGAAGTGTTTGGTCTGTGCACGTTATGTTGGCCGGACATGTGCAGCGTCTGATGTCTCCCAATCACGCAAACACGCCGCTATGCAGCCGCAGCGCACTCTGTACGTCAGTAGTAGCGGTTTGATGTTCTCGAAAAAATGCGTTCGTTTGCCACTTGCGTTGCGCGGACGAACTTTCGTGCGGCCGTACTTCGTATGTTCCCCGGCATTGGACGTCATTTGCTGCTAGTATGGCCGTAATTTCGTGCGGCTAAATGCACGTTAAAACTGCGTTCGTCTGACCCTAGCCTTACTACTACTACTACTACTATACTACCTCCTGTTCCCTTTTTTTCCAACTTACTTGAAACTGGTCCCTATTTCTTCAGGAACCAACTGACTCAACTTGTATCTGTATATTCCTTGTTATTGGCAAGGATGGAAATTTCTGGTGCTTTGTTCAGTTTTAAAAACAAAAAGAGAGGGGAAGGGTTTGAAAATATTTCGCAGAGGGAGAAGGCGGCAGAAAATAAGTAAAATTTGCATGGTATTCTACTAAAATGTCTATTAAACGAAAAAATAAAAAGACATATAGAATATATTTAGGGAAAATTACTAAAGTATCCCGTTTGACAATAGAGCAAAACCTGCCAGCCATCCCCATTTTTTTTATTTATTTTATTTGAGAAAGGATTTTACCAGGAAGGATACATTGAGATTTCTCTCGTTTTCAAGTATGTCCTGGGTGGCCAAAATGTACCGTTAGGTGTCTTGCCCAAGGACACTTACTGGAGAGGTGATCGTCGTGATCAAACCCATCAGGGTAATTCAAAGAGATTCGAAAAGTCAGCGCACGTTCGGGGACTTTTCGTTCTCTTCAATTCAGTTCCTTTTGCCGATCCCATTTCGGCGACCCTGCGGTGTATTCAGCAAGCACTACAGGGTCCCCGAATTGCAGGGAAAAACTACCGCAAACCTGACGAAAACTAATCGCAAAACCCAGCGAATGCACGCCGAAAACCCGCCAAAACATCTGGATTAACCTGCCAAAAACCACAGAAAAACCCGAACAGGAGCTGATCTCAGCCTCCGACACCTCAGAAGAGCCAGTGAATAAATTAGGAAAACAGTTTGCATGAATGATTGAAAAGTGAAACGCTGTTTGCAAAGAAACTACTTAGCGAAAATGTCTGAAATTTGCATATGAGGTCCAAGGAATGATAATAAAAAGGGCTGTTACAGAAAAAATAAGTAAACTTAAAAAAAAAATTGGACTTTTAAAAAAAATATATCCAAAAAAATGCTTAGAATATCCTAAAAAATCTATAAATAAAGAGACTCTTTACTGCAGAATTTTATAATGAATGGTTTATTAGATATTGAATTAAAACGGGAATATTTTCAACATTGAAGCCTATGGGATTCTTCTGAATAAACCTGCCGAATTAAACCACCAAATGGCAGGGCATTTCGGGAACCTTTCACTGCTGGTTTGTGTTCTCTGAATAGCCGAAGCAGTGCTTTTTCATGGGGATTTCACTGCCCTCGAACAGGCACCGAACAAGTACCATATGTGCAGGCAATTCGCCAGGATTTGGCGAATTGCCTGCTCTCTGGATAGCCGAATGGCCAAGGAAAGTAACCGAACGCTGATTTTCAGCGTTCAGTTGCCTTTCTCAAGCAATTCGGATCTCTTTGAATTACCCTGCATGTCTCCACAGGCTCTCTCCACGCAGAGCAGTGATGTTACCTCTACTCCACCCAGCCGGTATAGATTGTTATAGATAGTGTATCGATCCAATTCATTTTACAAACAGCAGATCATGGGAGTTGCTTCAAAGCATCAAATTCCCTTCAGAAGATGGTTAGAGAACTTTGTAACTCAATTTTGTCTTGAAGTGATGTTTTGTAGCTAGAGAGTTAAACGTCTAAAGCAGTGTTTCTCAACTACAGTCCTCAGGACCCTCTAACAGGCCAAGGTTTAAGCTGGGGTCAGACGAGTGCTCCATGTGTGCCCGTACTGACGTGCCTTCTGACATCCGTCGCAGCGTTGTGAACGGCCATACACTGTTGTGCGTGCATGAATTGCGCAGACAACAATGGCCGTGCAGCAAGCCTCCCCGTCAAAGTGCTAGGATGCGCATTGATGGGGCTGCGAAAGGGCGATCCTCCATAGGAGGATTGAGCCTTGCAGCGCTGAGAGCACTAACTGTGCGCAGCAAGGTGGTCAGACAGGTGTTTGACGGGCCTCGAGTGGAAAGAACATCCGCTCTCACTGACGTTCCTTCCGCTTTTCTGACCCCAGCCTTAAGGATCACCTTGGGGAAATGCAGACTGAATCCTGCAATCACTGAGCAGCAAATCATATCACCTGTGCTGTGCTTCAGATATCCTGCAAACCTGGCCTGTTAGGGGTCCTGAGGACAGCAGTTGAGAAACACTGGTCTAAAGCAAACATTGCTGATTTTTTTTCTCAATACACCTTGCTAAACTTGTATGGGCTGTGCTTAGTGTCTGTTATCTGCCAGCTGGGCTGTACTAATCTAAACCATGAAATAAGGAGAACAAGGAAGTGAGAAAAAAAATCAACGGGGAGCAAGCTGCTATTTTTCTGATTAATGAAATGTCGTCTGACAACCTGACACAGTCTGCTATAAAGGAAAATCATAAAAGCTGCCCTCTGGAAAGGTACTTTTTAATGTTAACTGTAGAATTAACTGCCTTTAGCAACATAATAATCTATCCTGACCAGGCAAGTGGGGATTATATTCCAATAACTGCCGATGAATGACAGAGCTGAGGCAGCGTGTAGAGCTAGAGAATCTAGATCTTGATGTACTACAATTCCCATAATTCTCTGGAAGTCTCTATACATCTCTGCTGACCTAGCATATAT
The DNA here is from genome assembly GCA_009667805.1 of Leptobrachium leishanense. Taxonomy (NCBI): domain Eukaryota; kingdom Metazoa; phylum Chordata; class Amphibia; order Anura; family Megophryidae; genus Leptobrachium; species Leptobrachium leishanense. The sequence goes on from CM019067.1 coordinate 146,722,989, forward strand.
GAGTTGTGAAAATAAGATACTTTGCATGGTATATTTAAAAACAATTACGACATATGACGACCATTTAAGATAAATATTAATTATCTATTTGTAACTGACACTACGTTGCAACAGTGGCTTCAGTAACAAAAAAGAGAGAAAGAAAAGACTTCCTCAAACGAACATCAGGATGCCGAATTGTAAAACATAACTTTTATTAATTATCATAATATAGACGAACAGACACATAAAACCATATACACAATCTCATGTAGCTGTGGAAAGAAATATGTGGGTAAGACCTTACGTCCGTTAAAGAGATGAATTATGGAGCATGTCCATTCAGTCAAAAGAGCTCAAGAGACCCCGATATCACGTCATCTGTTACAATATCATGACAACAATGCCAGCCTGCTCAGGTTCTGTGGTTTGGAGCTGGTTGCTCCATCCCCTAGAAAGGGTGACTTTCACTTGAAACTACGCCGCAGAGAATGCTGGTGGATTTATCAGATAAGGTCTTTAGCTCCACTTGGTCTCAATGAGGGATTTTCATTTACGCCCTTTATTTGAAACTATCTCATGTGTGTCCATCAATATCTTTACAATTTGTGTTTGTATGGGTATTTATGGAGAATATTTGGATCCATCTAATTCAGTGCAGTATGACCTAAGGTTGATCAGGACATGTTATGATTTCTTTACCTCTTTTATGGTCTGATCTGATGGATTCTAGTCTCGTCATTCTGATCGTTATGGTTCTGTATTATTTACAACGTTCGATCGGTCGCATCCAAATATCTTTAATTCAGTAGTTTTAGCTAATTAGATGACTCGTATTCCAACTTTTCTCCAGTTAGGATGTCATACTTACGTCTCAATTGGGGACATATAGTTGGGTGTTATTCTAGCTGAGACTATCCATCCCTTTAAATCTTATCTTTAATCCATCCAATAATAATCAATAGGGAGGTTCATCTCTATGTGTTGAATGGTGACCGCTCATTATAAACTGTCTGATGGTAGACTGAGTTCTAGGACCTTCTTTTTCGCTCTCGTGACCCGATGTTACTTTCAGTTTAGGTATTCCGGTCGCTATTATTATTCTGTATACCTACGGGTTTGTTTGTGAGAAAACATCTTCACCAGTTGGATTTTGCTAGTCAGATGTCCCTGTATTTGGTCGAGTGTTCATTCCTAAGTGTATTGTAATGTCATGATTTATGTAGGCTTTCCATTTAACCCCCTGGCTATCCTTATGTTGTAATGAGGGATTCGTAGTCATGCTCTCCTGTTGTGACCAATTGTGTCTTTAAACTGATGGAGTTACTAATTATTTGCAGCGGCCAATGAGGGTCACGTCTTTAGTGCGATTTTATGATGTTACTCTAGCTTATTATATTCTATGGCAGACCAAGTATGATGACGAGTCCCTTGCAACCCGCTGACCCAAAGGGGTTTTTAGCTGAGCCATGACATGCGTCATTACTAGTATTCTGCCCGCTGTTTTGTTGCGATCGGCCTTAACAAAATACTTTAAACCGATTGGCTGTTGCTAGTCAGATGACCTCTCATTCAGTTGATAGGTCCTTCTCAAGCCCGGTGTATCATTATGCCTGATTGACGTTCCTGCTTCTTGATGGTTAGTGATTGGTTTAGTCTAGCTATGTGACTAGGATCTCCTGTAATATATACAGGGTAAATGAATAGTACGTTCAGATTTACTTTTACTCCCGATGAAGCCGGTGTGGTGATCGGCGAAACACACGTTTGTGTTCAGTTTGTTTTTAAACATGTCCTTGAGCTGGAGTTAATAGGCAATAATTGTGGATTGGTGCTATTTAGCAGCGTTGTGGTTGTTGGCTAATGCTATCAAGTTCATACATTATATACATTGTGCGTTTTAGCAAGCGAGTTTATAGGACACATAGCTTATGTTGGGGTATATGAGTTAGTTTATTCAACTGCTTTTGGGGCACTTCTTTTCAGACTGCCGTGTGACCAGTATACTCCTTCTGGGAATTTTTGTATGCTATGTTTAGTCCAATTTTGCGCCGCTAAACGCATCTAGTAATGTATGCAACAATATGGCTACTTGTGGTAATACCCATTGATGGTTTGTAATTAGCATTATAGCCAAGTGTGCAAGTTCCTACCATATATCGCTGCTACATCTATAAAGCCTTATGTGGTTAACCTCAGCTCTCTATTGTGTATATGGTTTTGTGTGTCTGTTCGTCTATATTATTATAATTAATAAAAGTTATGTTTTACAATTCAGCATCCTGATGTTCGTTTGAGGAAGTCTTTTCTTTCTCTCTTTTTTGTGGTATATAGCTTATCAGGTTTAATCCTTGTTCAGGGTGTTCACCTTGACTCCTATAGCGTTTTTGAGGTGAGGTGAATGCTGTCTTCACCTGCTAGCTAGTGGGTGTGTCTTTTTTGGCTTCAGTAACTACCTTATATATTGCTGGATGTCGGAATGTGCGATGCATACAATGTAAGCTCTCTGCACGATTCACAAGACCGGGAAAGAGACTTTTACCCCTTTTAATAGCCATCAACATTCCATCATAGTAGTCATCATAAAACAATAAATGAAAAGCAAAAACACGTGTACAAGTGTGCAGACAGAAAAACAAAATACTAAATATGTGAGAATTATAAAATACATAGTTCCAGACATAAAATCAAGTTGTCTCAAAAATTAAAGTGCACCTGTTATCTCTGGTATAGAGATGTGTTTTGTTGTAGCTTAATTTATCCAATAGACCTTTTTATCTTAAAACTTTCATGTTTTTATTTGTGAGTATTTGTAGCTCCTAATCTATCTGCTCTTCTCATACATGTTTTTTGCTTCCTCTTTTTTGTGGAAGAGTTTAAACATCCAGGCTGAGTGATTGACAGCTCAACCCTGGATGGTTTAAAGGGGATGGGGTGTTCAGTTAGCAAGAAGGCTTCTTATATTATATATGAAAGGCTGAAAAGTTATTTTTTTCTGTCTCACTGTTTGGCTGCAAAGAAACAATCACAACACTGTAGGAAAGGCTTAACATTAGAAACCTACCAAGCAGGGCTGGACTGGGACAAACAAATCCGGCCTGGACATCACCCAGACCGGCCCACTCCAATTACGCAAACACGCAGAGCCGGATTAAGATCTTTATGGGCTGGAGCTACAGATTTTGTTTGGATTTTTTGGCATTTAGTGAAATGAAAACATTTTATATTATAAATTGCGTGCAAGTTTGGTGCTTTGTGTTTCGCTGCATTTTGGCACTCTTCGGTGATTTAATTTCCTTGAGAATACAGGGCCATATTACATTCTCTGCGCAAATGCGCTCGCGCAGCGCAATTTTTTTTACGCGCATTGTCCAGCGTTCTCGCGCAAAAATTTACGTGATATTCGGATCCGAACGCATTTTCTCATCCGTCAAAAAATAACGTTAGTAAAAAAAAATGTGCAAAACGAAGTGTAATACGCGCGCAGTAACGTTGCGCATGTAAATCAGTGCGCGGACTGTTTTTTTTTCGCGGGATTCAGCCAATCAGAATTAAGAACCTTAATTGACATCGATTCACCTTAATTGACTCACTAATGTTTTTGCGCCAGTCAAAATAAGTCTGAGTATACGTGCTGCAGCAATAAAAAAAATATGCACGAATTAACAATTGTATTGTTTGGGTATGTGTAGAATGTGTAACTATACTGTGCTGTATTTTTTTTTCGGGCTGGTGTATTTTGTTTCGGCCAGAACGTTCAGATTTGCAGTTACCACCAGCTTTTCAAAGACGTTAAAATTATGCACGCAAACGTCGTTCGTAGGAAGTTGCGCATCTATTGAAATACCATCCGCGTAACGAATTTGCCCTCACAATGTTAAGTATAGGACGCGCACAGTTCATCACGCTCGTGCAAGTCCATCCGCGTTAAACGATAACGCGCATCGTTTGCGCGAACGTTGAAATATGACGTTCTGTGCAAATGGTTTTGTCCTCGCGCAAATGCGCATTTGCGTGCGCGCAAAACCGATGCGCGAGAAATGTAATATGGCCCACAGTGAATTAACTATTCAGTTAATGTTCACCGTGTTTTGCCGAAAATTTTGTTACCGAAGCAGTTATCGGACGGCGGCGAAAACGGTCGAATTGCCCCAATAACCAGTGAATTTAGCCGAATTGGCATCGGAAAATTCCTCTGAACTGAAAAAAAGGTTTCCTATTCCAGGGCTTGACAAATTTGCATTGAATCTAGGAGCCAGCTACAAAAGTTAGGAGCCAGGTTTTTACTCGGACTAAAAGTTTTACTTTCAACAACTAAATTGTGGTTTCTTAAATACTTCAGATGAGTTTACTTGCACATTCCATACAGCAATAAAACTCACACCGCACATTAATGTATCACAGATCTCCACAGCAATATGCGGTGTGTTTGAGCATATCACAGAATCCACAGCAACAAAACTCACTCTCATACACACCGCACATTATTGTATTACAGAGCTCCACAGCAGCAAAACTCACAATAATGTGCGGTGTGTATGAGCGTATCACAGAATCCACAGCAATAAAATTTACAGAAATGTTTACTAGCCTTAAACCTCACTCTCAATTTCTCCTTGGCTACATCTGACCCCATTTTGTTATTGCTCTTCTGCCTTTGTCCCATCCTCCTTTTGTAGAACTGTAATTCTTCATTTTTTGTGTGTCATTCACTTGTCCTCAAGATTTCTTATCTTGTGCCCTTTTATATTCTGTGCATTATATACAGTGCCCTGATCAGGGATTGTGTGTTGTATACAGCATACTGTGTCTTGATCAGGGATTGCATGTTGTATACAGCATACTGTGTCTTGACTCTTGATCAGGGATTGAGTGTTGTATACAGTGCCTTGATCAGGGATTGCGTTCTATACAGTGCCTTGATCAGGGATTACGTGTTGTATACAGCATACTGTGCCTTGATCAGGGATTGCGTGTTGTATACAGCATACTGTGTCTTGATCAGGGATTGCATGTTGTATACAGCATACTGTGTCTTGACTCTTGATCAGGGATTGAGTGTTGTATACAGTGCCTTGATCAGGGATTGCGTTCTATACAGTGCCTTGATCAGGGATTACGTGTTGTATACAGCATACTGTGCCTTGATCAGGGATTGCGTGTTGTATACAGCATACTGTGTCTTGATCAGGGATTGCGTGTTGTAAACAGCATACTGTGTCTTGATCAGGGATTGCATGTTGTATACAGCACACTGTGTCTTGATCAGGGATTGCGTGTTGTATACAGCATACTGTGTCTTGATCAGGGATTGCGTGTTGTATACAGCACACCGTGTCTTCTTGATCAGGGATTGCGAGTTGTATACAGCATACTGTGTCTTGATCAGGGATTGCGTGTTGTATACAGCATACTGTGTCTTGATCAGGGATTGCGTGTTGTATACAGCACACCGTGTCTTCTTGATCAGGGATTGCGAGTTGTATACAGCATACTGTGTCTTGATCAGGGATTGCGTGTTGTATACAGCATACTGTGTCTTGATCAGGGATTGCGTGTTGTATACAGCATACTGTGTCTTGATCAGGGATTGCGTTCTATACTGTGTCTCGATCAGGGATTGTTTCAAGCACAGCATATATACTGTATATATTAGCCCAGTATGCTGTGTATAACACAGATAATCCAGGCACTGTATATATAAATAACACAACTGATTCAGACACCATATATACACTGCATATAACACACAATGACTGTTCTATGCAGTTGTGTGTGTCATCGTGCTCCCCCCTCTTATCTGGGGACTTTGCATTTAGTTTTGTAGAGAGCTCCTCCACTAGTGGTTGTTTTTGCCTGGTAGCTGGCCAAGCTGTGCGATGCTCTGGGTCATGCCGAGGGGCCGGGCTGTGCGATGCACTGGTTCATGCCGAGGGGCCGGGCTGTGCGATGCACTGGTTCGGGCCTTGGCAGCTGATGTCCAGGCCATCGGGGGGCGCACTGCGGACCTGGAGGAGCGCACTGATGCCATAGCCTCTCATACTAATACCCTGGTGGATACAATACAAGTCATGGCGGCTGCTATCAGGCGACTTGAGGCAGAGGTGGACGACCTCGCGAATTGCAGCCGCCGCCATAACATACGTCTCTTGGGGCTCCCGGATTCAATCCCCCATGACCAACTAATGGTGATACTGGAAGGCAATTTTAATCAATTATTAATTAATTTTACCAGATCTGCCTCCCTCCCGCCTTCTCATGGACTGGGCTCATAGGGCTTTCGGGCCACGTCCCCCCCGGGGGGGAGTTTTGGGACGTAATCATCAGGTTTCACTACTACCATACGAAGGAAGCACTTTTGAAAGAGGCAGATCAGTTAATTTGTCGTATGAGGATCACCCGCTCTCCCTTCTGCCCGATGTGGCCCCTTCCACCTTGGCCAAGCAGAGGGAATGGCGCCCGGTAACGGAGGTTCTAAGAGCTGGAAATGTCAAATACACCTGGGGGTTTTCACTTCGCCTTGTGGTCTATAAAGAGGGCCAGGCCTTCACCTGCTCCAGGATCCAAGATGCCCCATGGCTGTTAAACTCCCTACAATTGCCGGTACCTGAGGACCTACCGGCTCCTCCGAGACAGATCCCACTGGAGAAATTGCCTATGGAATGGAAGAAGGCCCTGGGCTGAGAGGGCCGGGCAGGTTCGCTGATTCAGCGGTTCTCCTCTTTTTTACCCCAGTGCTGGCTGCTGTCGGCTGAGGTTTAGGCCTCACTATGTATGTAGAATGTAATTTGGCCCTTAGAAGTGTGTTTACTCTAGACGTATGACATAAAGTCAAAAAAAGACTTGCAGGGTTATTCAAAGAGAATCGAAAAGTCACCGCACGTTCGGTGACTTTTCGTTCTCTTAACCTCCCTGGCGGTATTCCCGAGTGTGACTCGGGGTTAAATTTCGCTACTGCGAACAGTAACCCCGAGCCACACTCGGGCTGGATGTTTACTCACCTCCTCCTGGCTCCCTCGCTGTCCCCCGCAGTTTGATCACGGCGAGCTGCTTCCTGGAAGGCTCCCTGCGAGTCACATGATGCAAGGTGGGCGGGACCAGCATAAAATAAATCTTTTTTACAGTTTACACTTTGGATTATACAGTGTAATGTTTATGAACGGCCACTAGGTGGCAGTACAGGATAAGAAATAGACCATACATCGTCTCACCCTTGTTTGCAGACAGATTTCAGTGTTTTTTGTTGTATTTTATTGAATATTATTTATTTGCATTATTTTGCATAATTATTTTTGGGATAATAAATTATTACGTCGTGTTTCAAACTTTATCGGACTCAGTGTATTTACTATTTATTTATAAAGGATTTTACCAGTAAGGACTCTTGCTTGCACGGATTTCAGTGCGTGATTCCTAATTATTACAGGCTAACTATGTACAAAAACACGTTTCCTTTTAAAAAAAATTGAGACGCTTTTAGACACGAAATTTTGAAAAAAGGAGGTTAAATTCATTTTGTTTTGCCGATCCCATTTCGGTGACCCTGCGGTGTATTCAGCAAGCACCACAGGGTCCCCGAATTGCAGGGAAAGGCTGCCGCAAACCCTACGAAAACTAACCGCAAAACCCAGTGAATGCACGCCAAAAACCCGCAAAAACATCTGGATTAACACGCCGAAAACCATGGAAAAACCCGAGCAGGAGCCGATCACACGCAGCGAAGCAGTCAGAAAAAGCCGACACCGCAGATGAAGGCAGTGAATAAATTAGCAAAACAGTTTGCTTGAATGTTTGAAAAGTGAAACGCTGTTTGCAAAGAAATTACTGAGCGAAAATGTCTGAAATTTACATATAAAATCCAATGAATGATAATAAAAAGGGCTGTTACAGAAAAAAGAAAAACATCTAAAAAAAACAACAACAATTCAGACTTTTTAAAAAAAAAAAAATCCAGAAAAATGCTTAAAAGATCCTAAAAAATCTATAAATAAAGAGACTCTTTACTGCAGAATTTTATAATAAACAGTTTATTAGATATTGAATTAAAACGGGAATATTTTTAAAATTGAAGCCTATGGGATTCGCCCTAATAAATCTGCCGCATGAAACAACCGAATGGCAGGGCATTAGGGGAACCTTTCACTTCTCGGTTTGTGCTCTCTGAATAGCCGAAGCAGTGCTTTTTTATGGGGATTTCACTGCCCTCGAACAGGCACCGAATGTGCAGGCAATTCGCCAGGATTTGGTGAATTGTCTGCTCTCTGGATAGTCGAATGGCCAAGAAAGTTAACCGAATGCTGATTTTCAGCGTTCGGTTACCTTTCTCAAACATTTCGGATCTCTTTGAATTACCCTGATTGAGTATAATACAGATAATTAAATTGTACATAAAGTATATATGATAGACATAAACATACAGACACACAGGCATAGACAATCATAAATAGATACGACACAAAGGCAGATATTCGTACACAGATTGACTACAGACCCAGATACAGGGTTATTCAAAGAGGTGAAAACCTTGAGAATGGCTGGAGAATTGAAAATTCTAGGTCAAAATAACCAAACCAGAAAAATTCTCACACTTATCTCACTTTCCAAATTAGCTATTTGGTCTAGATTGTTCGTTCCCCTGCAAATTCTCACGGTTTTCACCTCTCTCTGAATAGCCCTGAGTGACAGAAACAGATAGAAAACAGATACAGACAGACAGGGATTCCCAGTGTATATATAAGGCAGCTGATGTAAACCATGTATAATAGTAATCCTGACAGCAAAAAGCCAGTGTTGATTTACACGACAATAAAACCACGCCCCCTGGGACGGACAGTCAGTCACTGAGTTCTATGAGTGCTCTCCCGTACACCTTGTCCTGAAACCAAAGCTCCACGTGGAGACAGTTTAGCCCCGCCCCTCACATCTCCAGTTCGAACACTAGAGAATGCGCACACGAACGCACGTTAGTGCGTCATGACGTCACGAAGGCGGAAGCGATCGTTCTCACAGAGCATCCAACACAGAGTCCCTGTCATTTACCCCCCTCTCTCCACCTTCCTCCTTAGAGGCCTGGGCCGCGGTGGCTGCTGCTGCACCATGAGCCGGACAGGCTGCGTGAGAAGCCGGCGAGAATAGCCGACCAGCTGCCGACTGACAGGTGATGAGGGGGCACCGTGTACCTGCGCTCTCTCTCAGGGCTGCACAATAATCGGCCGGGTTGGGGAGCTGACAGGGCGAATCGAATCTTTTCCTCTCCAAAAGTATCCGAACTGGAGGGAATTCCGGCTGTTCTACATTTTGGGGCATAAAAACGTTAGCTTTTTCCTAGTTCTGCCATTCTCTGACCTCTGTGTGTGCAGACAGGCTGCTCTGTGCCTGTGATCTGTCTGGTACAATGTGTTTCACTCTTTAAGTACAGATTGTCATGACACTTTAAGGTGGTGCCATACAAGGCGGCGCAGGCCTCAAGGCCAGCAGTAGGAGGAGGTGGGGAGAGTCCAGGTATGGCTATCCAAACAGGTATTGAGACTGAGGTCATTCCTCTGTCTGCGGCTTAGTGCTGACATACAGCTGATTATTATTTTCTAACTACCTTGTAATACAGGGATCAGCAGCCTCCGCCCCTCCCCGATATATTGAGCACCACTGGCACTGTAGTCGGATGACCGATGCGTTCGTTAGACTATGGACGACTCAGACGTCCGAGGGTCCGTCCACTGCAAGCGATCCATCTGAACGACTACAGACGATCAGATAGATTTCAGAGGAGGAGTGCAGAGACTGCCAAAACCCAGAATGAACTGGTTTTACATATAAAACAGTTTTTGTTCGACTTTTTTAAACACTGCAGTCCTTTGTGGGACAATTGGTGCGACAGAATACAAATATACAGAACAGTAGCAGAGAGGACCCAAGAGCTTACAATCGACCAAGGATCCTTCCCGGCCCTACTTCCCGGCCCTACCCCTCTCCCCTACAGAAACAGGGCTAGTCCCACAAATCCCAGAATTCTTTTGAATGCAATAAATGGCCAGAGAAAAGTGGGAGGTGTAGTTCAGAAACATCTGGGGGGGCCAGAGTTTGAAATCTCTGCTATAGTTTATTTTAAATGCTTTTATAACCCCCCTGATCAGTTTCTCCACATCCATCTTCTCTGATCTGCTGAAATACATGCAACGCAAATGAGTGAAATAGTAGTGATCGCCCATCTGATGCCGTCTTTACCCGTCGTCGGACGCAACGGATGATGGTCCATTCACCTGCATGTTGTTGGATCGGACACACGACGACAGACGATATTGGATGATCGCACAAATACGGTGCCAGTGGACGCTCAGCCTTATACTCAGTAATGAGTGATTTGAGCATCATGGGAGATATAGTTCCAAAGCTTCTGTTTGGCAAAGTTTGCTGAAAGTGGTCTGACGCCCCAGCTATACAAGGATTCCTGCTCCTCTCCCTGCATGGCACTATGAGAGTCCTGATTGTCTGAGCCATTTCCTGCTCCGGGCAAACTTTACCTTGAGTACCGAGGCTAGGGTTGCACCGATACTAGTATCGGTGCCGATACCGGGTACTGCAGGAGTACTTGGTATTCGTGCAGTACCCCCGATATTTTTTTCCGATACCGGAAGCCGGCATCCGAGGGGCAGGGGCGGCTGTTCGAATGCTCTATCGGCATTCGGACAGGCCCTGCAGCTGCTCTCCGCGATACTTACATTCCTGGGCAACACCGGGAAAGTCTTCGCGCGTTGCGCTCGTTGGAAGGACCCCAGCCGCGATCACGCTGGGGTCCTTCCAACGAGCGCACGCGTAGAAGCTTTCCCGGCGTCGCCCAGGAAGGTAAGTATGAACACAGTGAGCAGCTGCAGGGCGTGTCCGAATGCCGATAGAGCATTCGGACAGGCACCTGGAGCTCTCCGCGATACTTACCTTCCTGGGCGACGCCGGGAAAGTTTCCCCCGCGTGCGCTCGTTGGAAGGACCCCAGCCGCGATCACATAGTCCCACGTGGTTGCGGCTGGGGTCCTTCCAATGAGCGCAACGCGCAAAGACTTTCCCGGCGTCGCCCAGAAGGTAAATATCGCGGAGAGCTCCGGGGGGGGGGGGGGGGTAGGAATCCATGAGCTGGGGCAATCCATGAGCTGGAGCATATCCCTGAGCTGAAAAGGAACTGTGTGCAATGAGGGACAAAAGGTGGATAAAATAATCTTTAATAATTGGGCCGAGACTGTCACCAGCATTTGCTCAATTATTTAAGGGCAAAAAGTATGTTATTTTTAATGGAATATCCCCTAAGAACCTTCACGCAGCGGATTGAGCTGGCACCCTTTGCTGGATGGTGAACACAGAGCAGGGAGCTTGGTGCAATGTGACCACTGATTACTGTGAGTGGAGTGCTCTCGCTGTATAGAGTGTCTGAAGGAACATTTTACTCATCCGAACCACTTTACACATTTAAAGTGGTCAGGATGTGAGGAGTGCCACCAGTGGGTGTGGAAATTTAAAAAAAATCTACTTGTCAAAGGACTAAAGTGGACGTCCAAAGTATTTTTACCAGGAAGGATACATTGAGATTTTTCAAGTATGTCCTGGGTGGCGAGTATGTACCGTTAGGTGTCTTGCCCAAGGACACTTACTGGAGAGGTTGCTCGTTGGGATCGAACCCATGACTCCACAGGCTCTCTCCACGCAGACCAGTGACGTTACCTGTACTCCATCCAGCCGGCACATGTCTTGTCCCGATAAGAAATATAATTTCAACAAAAATAGCATTAGGTCTTTATTCTTAACCACAGAGAACAAACCCATTAATGTGATCAACGAACACAGAAATTTAGTTTAAATAGAACCCTTCTTGCGTTGCAGTTTTCTCACACCATACAACCCACACAATACTGATCACATTAATGTGCGGTGTGAAAGAGCATATCACACAGCAATAAATTGTGTGTATCACAGAGCTCCACAGCAATAAAACTCCCGTTCATACACACTGCACATTGCTGTGAGTTTTATTGCCGAAGAGCTCTGTGATATGATACTCTTAGAGTGTAAGCTCTCGAACAGGGTCCTTCCCTCCTACTGTTCCGTGTGTGTAACGTGTATGTATATTTGTTGTTCTGTCTTTCCCCTTGTACAGTGCTAAGGAATCTGTTGGCGCCTTATAAATGCTTGTAACTGATACGTTCATACACACTGCACATTACTGAGTTATATTGCTGTGGAGCTCTGATACGCTCAATCACAGAGCTCCACAGCAATATAACTCAGTAATGTGCAGTGTGTATGAGCGTATCAGAGCTCCGGGGCAATAAAACTCAAACAATTATGCTGTTTATTTGAATTATATTAATTAATGAAAGCATATATTATTCAAATTTAATTAAAATTATAATATGAATAACATTAAAATATAAAAATAAACTTTATATAATTTTAATGTGTGTATGTATGTATATATATATATATATATATATATATTTATTAAATTCGTGCAGCTGCATTGTTAAAAAGGGGATGCTGCATTTAGATAAAATTGATATATATTTCTTTTATTTTTTAATTTTTTCCATACTATTTTTTTTTTTTTTGTCATGTAGTATATCATTGGAAAGGACAGACTCTGGCCTTTTTTCCAACAATATCTCAATTGTCCTTGTAGGACATACGGCTCCAGAGATACAGAGGTTCAAAAAGGACCCCATCATCTCCTGTGGGATTCCCCTGCCAGTCAGGAGGGGAATCCCCGTTTAGTGACGTCATCGCGCATGTGCGATGACACCTGGCGGGCAGTCCCACAGAGTGGGCTGGGCTGAAGTCACTGCTCGGAGCCAGATCGGCAGGGACAGAACAGGACTGGCGTGGAGCGTCCTCTGCTTTGGTGAGGGAATCCCCAGGACGCTCTAAGCACGTCCACACAGTGCTTGGTGCTCAGCACACGCTCGTGCTGAGCAGCCAGGACTCCGGTATTCGCTCGGAGACTGCTCTTCTTGCCTGAAGCAGGGCTACATGGGGGTAAGAAACCGCCTGCTCGAATCCCAAAACTACCAGTCCTGGGAGTCGGGCAGTGGGATTTGCCCATCCCTGGCCACCCAGCACCCCATATCTGGTGAAATCGTGACATGATTTCCATCTAGACTGTAAGCTCCTATGAGCAGGGCCCTCTACACCTCTTGTTTCCAACCAATGTCCATTTATCTGTGTCTTGCTCCCTTTGATTATTGTAGAGCGCTATACAATTTGTTGGTGCTATATAAATGGTGGTAATAAAAGTGTGGAGGAGTTCCCATCACCCCACCCATCTTCGCCAGCAGCCAGGATTTTTGAATTTCCCGGCTCCTGGCCACCAGATCGGTCACTAGCGACGTCGGCACGCAGAGAACGTGCTGACCTCTCCCTCTCTGAGACCGATCACTGTAGCGACCGGCCTCAGAGGCAGTCAATGGATTGTGTGCGCATCTCCGATCCATTGTTCTGCGTAGGCACTACAGAACTTACATACGTAAAGTGCGCTAGTCCCATAGCGCTGTGCAATTTGCAGTTCCTATGCTGCGCAAATTGTGCAGAAATAGTTCAGGGACGTATGGGTTTGGGAGTCCCTGAGCTGAAGAACAGGAGCTGCGAAAGGGAAAAAAGTTGAGTGTAACAAATAAATGAATTGGGAAGAGGATGTCAGCAGTCTCTGCCCTATCTTCAAAACCACAATCCTGCCTTGAAGACTGTCAATCAGCAGCCGGTGTACAGCATCAGCATTTTGCGTGCACTCTGATCCAGCATTGTGCTGTCATGCAGTAAGTTAGTTGGACGAGGAGTTAGCAGGTTGAACCGTCAGCCATTCGTTCATAATGCTTCTCCATGAGAATTGTTTGGTTTCCTGCTCACAAGCCACATAAGAGGATCACTTTTTTTTTTTTTTTTTTTTTTTTTTTTGCGACTAGCTCAATAATGTTTGTTTTACCCTCACCTAATGGGTCACCCCTCTCCTCTTAGATTGTAAGCTCTCAAGCAGGGTCCTCCCTTTTTCTGTTCCGTGTGTGTAATGAGGTATGTATATTTGTTTTTCTGTCTCCCATTGTACAGCACTAAGGAATTTGCTGGCGTTTGTCTTTTTTTGTTGTCTTTTAGGTAATGATTAGGGTTATACCGATACTAGTATCGGTATCTGTGCCGATACCGGGTACTGCAGGAGTACTTGCTACTCACGCAGTACCCCCGATATTTTCCCCGATACCGGAAGCCGGCATTGAGCCGGCTTGCCGGCATTCGAGGGGTTGGGGCGGCTGTCCGAATGCTCTATTGGCATTCGGACAGGCCCTGCAGCTGCTCTCCGCGTTCTTTCATACTTACCTTCCTGAGCGACGCAGGTAAAGTCTTCGCGCGTGCGCTCGTTGGAAGGCCCCCAGCCACGATCACGTGATCCCACGTGATCGCGGCTGGGGGCCTTCCAACAAGCCCATGCGCGAAGACTTTACCGGCGTCGCTCAGGAAGGTAAGTATGAACGCGGAGAGTGCCAGGTGAGCTGGGGGGGGCATATCCACGAGCTGGGGGGCATATTTATGAGCTGGGGCATATCTATGAGAGCTGGGGGCATTTTTATATGAGGTCTGTCCGTATTGGAAAGCGTCACATGACATAAAATAAAAGTGTCGGTATCGGTGAGTACTTGAAAAAAGTATCGGTACTCGGTCTTAAAAAAGTGGTATCGGTGCATCCCTATGTGTGAAAGCTACATTGTTTTCTTGTGCGTCACCACTAGTGGTGTCCGTTGCTGTTTCATCCAACCATATCTGTAGGGAGGTGCAGTAAATATGATCTGTTTGGATATTGCTAAACCAGATGCCGAAGCTTACTGTAAAATCAGATGATGTCGTTTAAAGATTATATATATATATATATACCTGCATTAGATTGTAAGCTCTCGAACAGGGTCCTCCTTCCTACAGTTAAGTGTGTGTATGTATATTTGTTATTCTGTCTCTACTATTGTATAGCGCTAAGGAACTTGTTAGCGCTTTATAGAAAAATGCAGTTCCAAGTATTTATAAAGTTTTTTTCCTAGATGAAGTACAAGGAGTTGGTGTTAAAAGGAACATTCTAATCTGAATTTCCACCCACCCGCATTCATTATTTCCTTTAGCAAATTTTTCCTATTTAAGTATTCTGCAGGCTTCTCCCTCCCGACTGAAATCATGCATGTACCTGCAAGCGTAGTCCCTGGAGCAGTTGTTGCTTCTGCCATGCACCTCTGTGCAGCTCACAGGATTTATCTAGACCAGTGTTTCCCAAACCTGTCCTCCAGGACCCGCTGACACGCCAGGTTTTTCAGATATCTGAAGCACAGCACAGGTGATATGATTTGCTGTTCAGTGATTGCAGGATTCAGTCTGCATTTCCCTAAAGTGATCTGCAAAATCTGGCCTGGTTGAGGCAGTGCTGTATCTTGGACTAGGCTGACACTTTGCAGGGGGTGGCAAGAAAAGCCACCCTCTGTTTTGTGCTGGGATGGCGTTTTTCATGCAATCTGCCCTCCGCCCGAAAACTGCAATCTCTGCAAAGCACTACACTTTTAGAACACTTAGGGCCATATTACATACTTGGTGCTAATTTAACCAGAGCTGTTGTAAACTTCCCAGAGCCATTATAGCCTATGGAGGTTTTAAGTTTACAACTGCTCTGGTTACGTTAGCACCAACATTGTAATATGGCCCTCAGTGTAGTGTAAGGGCTCTGTGTTCTGCCAATAGCGCAGAGATGAGGGAAGCCCCCAGGTAAGGTGCTCCTCAAGTTTATTAAATGGTCCATTGTCCCAGTGTTTGACTTCTGGGAATAAAAGTTCAGCAACTAAAACCTAAGGCCGGTGCCAAACAAGCACACTAGGTGCGTTTGCCGCAGCGTTGTGACTCTGCGACCGGGGCCGGCCACACGCTGTTGCATACGCACAAATTGTGCGTGCCGCAGCTGCCGTGCTGCATTCGTGCAGCAAGCCTCCATGTCAAAGCACTAGAACGTGTGTTGACAGGGCTGCAAAGTGCGATCCTCCATAGGAGGAACGTGCCTTGTAGCGCTGAGCCCACTAACTGCGCTCAGCGAGGCGGCCAGACGGCTTCGAGTGGAAGGAACGTCCACTCTCACAGACGTTCATTCCGGTCTTACTACCGGTTGTCTGACCCCAGCCTAAATGCCTTTCCAGGATTGGCTGTCCAAGTCATTACTGAACGTGCAGTAATCCAGGAGGCCACAATTATAATTTGCTCATCCTTCTAAATTGAGAGAAGTATAATTTATACATTTCATTATTTGATTATCTTACAACATTTTAAATGGTATTTTATCTAAAGCAACAAAATATACAAATAGGCACTTGGTATCTACTTTTTAATATACAGAGACGAAGAGTTGGAGCTCGAAGAGGAAAAGGTGGGGCCTAAAGAGGAAGGAGCGGGGTTTAAACAGAGGTGTGGCCTTGACAGGAAGGGGTGTGTTAAGTTTAAATTAGAGGGTCATGAGTTTAGGCAGGCCTAGGGCAGCAAAAACCTGTATACACCACTGGGTTGAGGGTCCCAAGGACAGGTTTGTGGACCACTAATCTAGACCTATTATGAGAAACAATATATGTTTAAATAACCACAGATCAGATATGATCGCACACTTCATGGCTTGTGAATGCATTCTGTGTATATGTATTCAAATGATCCCTAGTGTGTAGTCTCCTTTTTGTAAAGTGTTAACAGTTCCTTTTACTTTCTTTCAGCAATCCAGAAGTGGATTTTCAAGACGATTTTGTCAATCCTGACGGCAACCAATCTGAGAACATGGATTTAAAATTCAACAACTCCAGGAAAAACATTTCCATCAGTATACCATCAAAATCTGAAGCCATGTCACCGCACATTAAATCCGTAGATGACATCCGGGTTTTAGGGATCAACCTAAGCAAGTTCCAAAAGCCTGTGCAATTTTTTATCTGTGTTTCGGGAGTTTTTGTATTCTATTTAATTTATGGCTATTTGCAGGTAATGTTTCATTCACTCTCTCCCCCCCCCCCCCCCAAGAATTACAGTGATATTTTATAGGAAAATCCATCCTAGTGGTGTAGTTAGAGAAACGTATAAAGACGTACGATAAGCATACAGAGCACAACACCACATGAAGTAAGACTTGGGTATGTTGTAACTATCTAAAAAAAATATTTGGCGAATTATGTCTAATTTAGTTTTAGTGTTATTTATATTTTGGTCACAAACTTGTATATGAAATAATAAAGGGTCACTCGGTAGTTGGTTGTGGGGCCAATGATGATGGACATGTAGGCAACTAGAAAGCAGGTAGCCAATCGGATACCTCTCAATGCAGAAACATAGAGACACTACAGTTCGGCCAGTTGAGCGCTCATTTGGTCAATTTAACTCTTTCTGACCCTGTGCTCACAATACCACCCTAGTTTCAGTTCTTGTAGAACCTACTGCTTAGAAGGTTGTAGAGCCGCAGCTAATTGACAGCCTTCAGGGTAGTGGTAATGTAGCAGGAGTCAGACAGGTTCACTTCATTAACGGCGCCGGACCAGACACAAGCAAGGATTGTCCAAACACGAGTCTCTTCAGGAAAGGCAAGAGTTTATTGTGTCGTCACACAAGTGCTCACACAGGATTGAATCGCTTAGAGTGAGCCCGATTACACAGAAACATGAGGTTTTATGCCCCAAATACATAATTAGGTACATCCCATTAGCCCACCTCCCTATGACACTCTATTCCACCCCACGTGGGTTAATACCTCCCATCATTAATTCGAACACAAAGAACATTCCACATATAACTATAAAGATACACTTCTCGTTAGTTTGACAGTCTGTGATTTGTTTGTGCTGTCTTTCTCCGGGGAGTGCCTCCCTCCTATCGGCTACAGTAAGACCTCCACTTTGAAGGGCTCTCAAAACCGTGACAGCTGGGGTTAAGCAAAGTGTTTGACAGGCTTCTGCAACCATGACCACTTAAACATTCGCTTAAGTTTGAATTAATGTCATAGCATTGTGTAGATTTTACCTTTTTTGGAGATGCCATGGTCTCAGTCCTAATTATTTTATTATTTTGCGGTGCCTACAGCTGTTTGTGTGCTTTTTGTATTAATCCATCTAGGGCTTGGACATAGTTAACCCCTTCACTGCTGAAGACGTATGGAGGACGTTTCCTACACGTCTTCTGCTACCCAGCAGCTCCATCAGATACTTGCCTCTCTCCTCCAGGGTCCCGCAGCATTCTGACTTCCTTGAAGTCAGGTGCTGCTTTTGAGACCCCTCCCGGCGTAATGACGTTATCGTGTCCGATTGACATTTTGAAAGGGGGGGGGGGGTCCATTCGGATTTCTCTCCCTACCGATCAGGAGGAGGTAAAAGGTAAAGACAGCATCGTTTCAAAGGGCAGAGTTTGCCCTTTGAAGCGATGCCTGTCTTTAACCCCTGAGGTGCTGGTCCGCGATCCGCAAAGGCTTGGAGGATAAAATGTGAAAAAAAATCACTTTACACGCTGTAGATAATTTGAAAATTCTTTTTTTTTTTTTTTATTGCATTTTTTTTGTTCTATTCAGGCAGGGCATTCAAAATATTCAACCCCCACTGAAATTGAGTGTTTTGGCCAGTTTGACATTGATTTTGATCATTCCGTCATCTTGCTTACAATTAAATCAAAGAGGCACGTGTAGGTCAGACAAATATAACATAACATTTATAATGAAATAACCACAAATGTCTTTTCTGTGCTCACATCATTATCAGTTTTATTCAACCCCCGAGTGACATTCAATCTTAGTACTTAGTACAACATCCTTTTACAGTTATAACAGCTTTTAAACGTGAAGCATAGCTTGACACAAGTGTCTTGCAGCGATCTACGGGTATCTTCGCCCATTCGTCATGGGCAAAAGCCTCCAGTTCAGTCACAATCTTAGGCTTGCGCACTGCAACTGCTTTCTTTAAGTCCCACCAGAGGTTCTCAATCGGATTTAAGTCAGGTGACTGCGATGGCCACTCCAAAATGTTCCGGCCTTTAATCTGCAACCATGCTCTAGTGGACTTGGAGGTATGCTTGGGATCATTGTCCTGTTGAAAGGTCCAACGTCTCCCAAGCCTCAGGTTTGTGACGGACTGCATCACATTGTCATCCAATATCGCCTGGTACTGAAGAGAATTCATGGTACCTTGCACATGCTGAAGCTTCCCTGTACCTGCAGAAGCAAAACAGCCCCAAAGCATGATTGACCCCTCGCCATGCTTCACAGTAGGCAAGGTGTTCTTTTCTTCATAGGCCTTGTTCTTCCTCCTCCAAACATAGCGTTGATCCATGGGCCCAAACAGTTCTAATTTTGTTTCATCAGTCCACAGAACACTATCCCAAAACTTCTGTGGTTTGTCCACATGACTTTTGGCATACTGCAGTCGACTCTTCTTATTCTTTGGAGACAGCAAGGGGGTGCGCCTGGGAGTTCTGGCATGGAGGCCTTCATTACGCAGTGTGCGCCGTATTGTCTGAGCTGAAACTTCAGTACCCACATCTGACAAATCTTTTCTCAGTTCCTCAGTCACACAGGGACTTTTCTCCACTCTACGCTTCAGGTAGCGCACAGCAGTTGAAGTCAGCATCTTCTTTCTGCCACGACCAGGTAGCGTTTCAACAGTGCCCTTTGCCTTGAATTTGCGAATGATGCTTCCTATGGTCTCTCTTGGTATGTTTAACATCTTTGCAATCTTCTTATAGCCATTGCCCTTCCTGTGAAGAGTAATCACCTCTTCTCTTGTCTTCCTGGACCATTCTCTTGACTTCACCATGTTTGTAACCACACCAGTAAATGTCTAGAAGGAGCTGAGTATCACAGTCATTTTAAAGCTGCCTAATTGGTGCTTATTATGCTTTATTGCTGCTCCGTGACATCCACAGGTGTTTTCAATACCTGATTGAAAACACTTGAATGAACCTCTGTTCTTCAGAGTGGTAGTCTTTAAGGGATTGAATAATTGTGTCAATGAAGAATTCACAAAAGAAACATTTACTACTGTATTACAAAACCAATTGATGTCATTTTAGTTGCATATGGTTCTTTTTAAAAAGTCCTTGTAGGATTTCATTCTGAATACAATTACAAATGTACACTAAATTCCCTAAAACCCTTTACAGCATTGGGGGCTGAATAATTTTGAACACAACTGTACATATAATAATAATATTCTATGAATCTGCCGAGTCTTCTGAAAAAAAGATCTATATGATGTCTGTGTTGTATATTAAAACGTGACTTCGAATCGCGTTTAAATATGAGTGAAACTGGCAAAAATAAGCTCAGCACACAGAGGTGAAATGGCTCAGCAGTGAAGGGTTAAGGGAGATGCAAATAGCTTTGCAAATCAGACAGCAGCTCACGAGAACTGGATATACTGATGAAAGTATGAGCTGTAGTTAAGTTTAACTTCATTTAGATCTTAACTTATGAACTTCTGTATGTTTTCTTGCATATTAATGTATATGTGCATATATAGTATATGCAATATACACTTTATTTATAAAGTATTTTACCAGGAAGGATACATTGAGATTTCTCTCGTTTTCAAGTATGTCCTGGGTTCAAGAACATTAAGTTATACACTGCTCAAAAAAATAAAGGGAACACTTAAACACAATGTAACTCCAAGTCAATCACATGTCTGTGAAATCAAACTGTCCACTTAGGTAGCAACACTCATTGACAATCAAGTCCACATGCTGTTGTGCAAATGGTATATAGAGTGACAACCGGTGGGACGCATAGGCAGGTAGCAAGACCTCCCCAATAAAGGAGTGGTTGTGCAGGTGGTGACCACAGACCACTCAGTTCCTATGCTTTCTGGCTGATGGTTTGGTCACTTTTGAATGCTGGCGGTGCTGTCCCTCTAGTGGTAGCATGAGACGGAGTCTACAACCCACACAAGTGGCTCAGGTAGTGCAGCTCATCCAGGATGGCACATAACGGTCAGAAACAGACTCTATGAGGGCCTGACGTCCACAGGTGGGGGTTGTGCTTTACAGCCCAACACCGTGCAGGACGTTTGGCATTTGCCAGAGAACACCAAGATTGGCAGCTTCGCCACTGGCGCCCTGTGCTCTTTACAGATGAAATCAGGTTCACACTAAGCACATGTGACAGGGTCTGGAGAAGCCGTGGAGAACGTTCTGCTGCCTGCAACATCCTCCAGCATGACCGGTTTGGCAGTGGGTCAGTAATGGCGTGGGGTGGAATTTCTTTAGGGGGCCGCACAGTCCTCCATGTGCTCGCCAGAGGTAGCCTGACTGCCATTAGGTACCGAGAAGAGCTCCTCAGACCACTTGTGAGACCATATGCTGGTGCGGTTGGCCCTGGGTTCCTCCTAATGCAAGACAATACTAGACCTAATGTGGCTGGAGTGTGTCAGCAGTTCCTGCAAGACGAAGGCATTGATGCTATGTACTGGCCCGCCTGTTCCCCAGACCTGAATCCAATTGGGCACATCTGGGACATCATGTCTCTCTCCATCCACCAACGCCACGTTGCACCACAGGCTGTCAAGGAGTTGGCGGATGCTTTAGTCCAGGTGTGGGAGAAGATCCCTCAGGAGACCATCTGCCACCTCATCAGGAGCATGTCCAGGCATTGTAGGGAGGTCATACAGGTACGTGGAGGCCACACACAAAACTGAACCTCATTTTGACTTGTTTGAAGGACATTACATCAAAGTTGGATCAGCCTGTAGTGTTGTTTTCCTCTTTAATTTTGAGTGTAAGTTCAAATCCAGACCTCCATGGGTTGCTCAATTTGTTTTCCGTTGATAATGTTTGTGATTTTGATGTCAGCACATTCAACTATGTAATGACCACTGTATTTAATAAGCATATTTCATTCAGATCTAGGATGTCTTATTTTTGTGTTCCCTTTATTTTTTTGAGCAGTGCATATACCGGTATATTGATGTAAATCAGCCCAGGATCAGCAGGCCATTAGCTTAAGTGTTTTTTTTTTTTTTTTTTTTTGCAGAGTGTGAAATATCTGTATAGAAGTGATTTTCTGTAGAAGAATACACTGAAATGTGTGTAAATGTCCTACCATTTGGCACATGCAAAATAATACAGCAACCAACCCTGTATTTTTAGGAAATTATGCAGAAACAGAAGAACAAGCAAAACTTGTGCCCCAGCTTGAAAATCAAAGCTGGAATCTGATTGCCTACATTTTTTTTCTGCAGTCCTAATAATGTGTAATTGGCATTTAAAGGGACTCTTGGTTGCAAACTCAGGCTGTTTTAAGTGGTCAGGTTGGCAGGAGGCTCTCGTTCTCCCTTTTAACTCTCCACTGCCTTCATGGCTGTTCATGATCTGCTGAAGAGCCCTCCACGACCTAAAATTGCATCAACCTTACGTGTTTAGGTTAACTTCTTTAAAGTAGCTGTACAGTTTTCTACTCACTTGTTGTGTACATGGCATGTCTAATAAGCAGCTTACCTTTCTCTTGTAGGAACTGATATTTTCAGTGGAGGGTTTTAAACCTTTTGGCTGGTACTTGACATTGGTGCAATTTGGATTTTATTCTGTGTTTGGACTAATAGAGCTGCAGCTGACGCAAGATAAACGCAGAAGGTATGATACTTGAATATGTTCAATGCTGCATGAATAGACTATTGATATGTACTATGGATTGTTGTGACAACAGGATTTTCCTTATGCCAGTGTACACCCAATTTGGGAACTATCGACTAAGTGTGTTTAACGCATGCCACTCATATTACTTTTCTGACACTACCCCACTAGTAATTCGTTAGTGCATCGGTTTTTGCGTGAGCTTACTGTACTTTGCGAATCATATATTTAACATGGGGAGCACAAACCTTAATTAGCTTTCCAGTATTACAAAGTGCGATCGTGAATTATAGTCAGGATACGCATGCTAAAATTTTAGCGAGACCTAAAAGATGGTGCAAAATGTTTTTGCAAATACGAAATCATTAACCCCCCCCCCCCCCATAAATCCAATACTCTCCTCTCACCCCGCAGCGAGATCAGTGGCCCGGTCCTTGGCTTCTTGCCAGGAGCAGAGTGAGTCTGGGAACAAATGGTTCCCAGTCTCCCTCCGCGGCCCAGAAATGTAAGCTTCCATGGAGTCCTATGGACTCCAGGAGGTGATACTCGCAGCTGTGCAGAAGTGGTACCGCGAGTAACCCAGTGGCTATCGCTGCGTTCCGGGGCGAGGTGCTGATCTAGCGCCCACCACGAAATATCACGATCACATGGGGGTCTGTTGGTGCATATTTTCCCTGTTAGCGTCCCCATGTTAGCATAAAAAAGGGAATAGGGCCCTTTGTGTTGTCTGCTACATGGCTGTATTAATATTTCCTTGTGTCCTATATTTAGTAGAATTTATTTCCATTATGATTACTATTCTTTATAAAGTACCAACATGCTCATTGTACAGCGATGCTGCGTTCTGAAAAAACAAATCCGTTTGACATACAAAGATGGATGGGAAAAATGGAAATACTAAGCAGTAGACATGTGCACAGCACAAAATTTCGTTTTGAACTAATGGATTAGTCCTAAAATGCAATTTATTTAGTTGCTAAAGAAATTCGTTTTCAGTTCTTTAGTATGAAAACTAATTTCATTCATCCGAAAACCAGTGGATACAATTACTATTGTAGTGGCTCCTCAGAGGGCTGAGATCACTGCTTGTTACAGTATCTCTCACTCTCAGCACAATGTGTCAGGCAAAGCTGTTACAGGAACTGACTGCTGCTCATCACAGCGCTCAGAGTTTCAGTAAAACTAGTAAATAATATTTTTATATATAAGGTTAGAACAATATTATTTCCTTGTTTTACTGAAACTCTGAGCGCTGTTACAGTCAGTTACTGTAACAGCTGAGCCTGATACATTGTACTGAGAGATAATATAACAAGCAGCCGATCTCCACGCTCATAGCCACTGGATTTAAAGGGATAAAAAAGGCTCCTCTCGGTATAATGTATAGAACATCCTCCTGCATTAATTAATACCCCTCTCTGTATAATGTATACAACATCCACCTGCATTAATTAATGCCCCTCTCTGTATAGAACATCCTACTGCATTGGCATGTGGAGGGTGCAGAACTTCGGAATGCAATGCTTATCCAGCACAGGAGAGGGAACTTTTACCTAAACTTTGTATCTCTGTGGGGGAGACACAGGAATATAAAAGCAGGGGAGAGGGAAAATATTAATGTAAATCGGTCTGAAAGCTCAGAGAAGAGATGACTGGTACAAATTTATTTATATAATAAAATAAAGCACTTTAAATCCAGGGAAAACATTCAAATAAATCACACTGAAGGCTCATAATGACAGAGTATCAGGCGTAAATTTTTTTTATAACAAGCAGCACTGGACAGGAGAGGGACTTTATATAAAACGTGTATTATAGATGAGGAATGGGAGATAGTGCTCCTGGATAATATAAAATGTTTCAGACCTAAGCCCCTATTATGCAGAGCGGGAGGGGAGATAACACACGTTTTATAGAGTCCCTCTCTTCTCCCAGCGCTGCTTGTTATAAAGGGGTTTTTACTATCCAGCCCTCCTCTGTCATTAGCTTGCAGTGTGATTTATTTGAATGTTTTCCTTCTCCAGCTGCTTTCATCATCTTAAGTAAAGGTTTCCTCTCCTGTGCTGGCTGTCTGTGCTGCGAGTGAGTATTCTGGAGCTCTATCACTGTCAGATTTTCGGGTAGGGGTCGGGAAGGATTACGCATACAAACCTTTTCTGTAGCTTTGCGATGTTGCGCTCTTCTTTACTGGTCTCTTTCACTCATCAATGTAATATCACAAAAAGGACTGAAACTAAAATGTAGTGCATTTTATTTTAGTTTCTTTCGTTTTTTGTACTGAGCAGTTTCGTATCTCTTGAGTCACACTAAAACTAAATTATCCCAAAATTCGGACTAAATCGTTTTAGTACTAAAACGAATGCACATGTCTACTAAGCGGTGACTCGCATTTGCAATGTAAGAGTGGGGTGGCTCACATAGAGGGTAGATAGCTGCATATGAAATGCAAGGGGGCAAAATGGGAGATCAGGAAAGATGGGGAATTGATATTTCTAAAAATGCATTAAATTAAAGAGAACTATCTTGAAAGACTGGAAGTATGGGGGAGAGGCTAATGTTTTGAGAGCGTTCCATAGATGGGGGGGAGTGACTTGGGAAAAGTCCTGAGAGTTAGAGTGAGGGGTGCAGGTACGATGAGATAACAGATCATTGGCAGGCATGCTCAATCCCAGTCAATCAGGAGATTTAGGATGGTGGCACGGATATGGAGAGATTTTGCATCAGGACTTGTATTTTGAATTCTAAAAGTAACAGGAAACCAGGTTGGAGACTGCTAATCGGGTAAGGCTGGCGGCACACAAGCGTTACAGAGGAGAGGAAGGAACGT
Source organism: Leptobrachium leishanense (assembly GCA_009667805.1). Lineage (NCBI taxonomy): Eukaryota > Metazoa > Chordata > Amphibia > Anura > Megophryidae > Leptobrachium > Leptobrachium leishanense. The sequence goes on from CM019067.1 coordinate 146,748,429, forward strand.
CTGTGAAAGTGGGCGTTCCTTCCACTCTCTGCGCCCAGCATACAAAGCGCGATCCTCCTATGGAGAATCGAGCTTTGTAACCTGTCAGCGTCTGTTTATCTTTTTGACGGGGAGGGCTTTTTCACGTCTGGTGGATGGCCTTCCCCGTCAAAAACCCACGGACGCACATGAGCCGTAAATACGCTCGTTTGCCGGGGGCCTAAGATAGAGGAGTCTGGCAGAGGCATTCATATTGTAGACTGTTGAGCTTTAATGTGGGATTGCTTAAGGCAAATGAGAAAATTACAGTAGATGAGGCAGAAGGGTTTGGCTGAGCATAAATTCAGCAAGAGTGCAAGGTATTAGTCCCACCCAGATCCTAAGTGGTGATCTCCAGTTCTAGGATTTTTGGACCTACTTCTCACCAGTGGTGGTCAGTGCACTTTGACATTGAACCATTGGACTCAGTGAAAACTTCATCTAGCCCCCTGCGGCTTTTGACTATGACTTACAGTAGGGCTGTGCAATTAATCGCAATCGAATCGCGATTTCCGCCCCTGCGATTTCTAAATCGCATAAGGCTGCGATTTTCGGCTGTAACTTCCGGCGGCGGCATGGTGCTTTGGGCGCTCGCAGGGGGAACCACGTGACGAGCCGCGTTCTCGCGGCTCATCACATGGTTCCCCCAGGCGAGCGCCCAAGCTCCATGTGCCGGCGGAAGTTTAACAGGGAGCCGAACACGTGGCGCACAGAACACAGCGGCGCACAGAGGTGAGCTGCTGATATCCACGAGCTGGGGCATTATCCATGTGCTGGGGCATTATCCATGTGCTGGGGCATTATCCATGTGCTGGGGCATTATCCATGTGCTGGGGCATTATCCATGTGCTGGGGCATTATCCATGTGCTGGGGCAGTATCCATGTGCTGGGGCAGTATCCATGTGCTGGGGCAGTATCCATGTGCTGGGGCAGTATCCATGTGCTGGCAGTATCCATGAGCTGGGGCAGTATCCAATTATCCATGAGCTGGGGCAGTATCCATGTTCTGGGGGCAGTATCCATGTTCTGGGGGCAGTATCCATGTGCTGGGGCAGTATCCATGTGCTGGGGCAGTATCCATGTGCTGGGGCAGTATCCATGTGCTGGGGCAGTATCCATGTGCTGGGGCAGTATCCATGTGCTGGGGCAGTATCCATGTGCTGGGGCAGTATCCATGTGCTGGGGCAGTATCCATGTGCTGGGCAGTATCCATGTGCTGGGGCAGTATCCATGTGCTGGGGCAGTATCCATGTGCTGGGGCAGTAATCCATGAGCTGGGGCAGTATCCAATTATCCATGAGCTGGGGCAGTATCATGTGCTGGGCAGTATCCATGTGCTGGGGCAGTATCCATGTGCTGGGGCAGTATCCATGTGCTGGGGCAGTATCCATGTGCTGGGGCAGTATCCATGTGCTGGGGCAGTATCCATGTTCTGGGGGCAGTATCCATGTTCTGGGGGCAGTATCCATGTTCTGGGGGCAGTATCCATGTGCTGGGGCAGTATCCATGTGCTGGGGCAGTATCCATGTGCTGGGGCAGTATCCATGTGCTGGGGCAGTATCCATGAGCTGGGGCAGTATCCATGTGCTGGGGCAGTATCCATGTGCTGGGGCAGTATCCATGTGCTGGGCAGTATCCATGTGCTGGGGCAGTATCCATGTGCTGGGCAGTATCCATGAGCTGGGGCAGTATCCATGTGCTGGGGCAGTATCCATGAGCTGGGGCAGTATCCATGTGCTGGGGCAGTATCCATGTGCTGGGGCAGTATCCATGTGCTGGGGCAGTATCCATGTGCTGGGGCAGTATCCATGTGCTGGGCAGTATCCATGAGCTGGGGCAGTATCCATGTGCTGGGGCAGTATCCATGAGCTGGGGCAGTATCCATGAGCTGGGGCAGTATCCATGTGCTGGGGCAGTATCCATGTGCTGGGCAGTATCCATGTGCTGGGGCAGTATCCATGTGCTGGGCAGTATATCCATGTGCTGGGCAGTATATCCATGTGCTGGGCAGTATATCCATGTGCTGGGGCAGTATATCCATGTGCTGGGGCAGTATATCCATGTGCTGGGCAGTATATCCATGTGCTGGGGCAGTATATCCATGTGCTGGGGCAGTATATCCATGTGCTGGGCAGTATATCCATGTGCTGGGGCAGTATATCCATGTGCTGGGGCAGTATATCCATGTGCTGGGCAGTATATCCATGTGCTGGGGCAGTATATCCATGTGCTGGGGCAGTATATCCATGTGCTGGGGCAGTATATCCATGTGCTGGGGCAGTATATCCATGTGCTGGGGCAGTATATCCATGTGCTGGGGCAGTATATCCATGTGCTGAATACTGAATACATTTAGAATGTATGTAGCATGTTTGAAAAAGCAAAAACAATTGGCTAAATCGCAAATAAAATCGCAATATTCATTCAAGAAATCGCAATATGATTATTTTGTCAATATTGCACAGCCGTAACTTACAGGTAGTCAACAACATGCCAATCCAGACCAGCAGTAACAGAACCTGGCAATAAAATGATGGATTTTAAAATCAGAAGGGCTAAAACTGGAGAAGTTAACACTTTCCACCCCCCCCCCTTTTGTTTTGACCCTACAGTAACCATTTAAGACAATAAATCGATGGTAGCTGGATGCAGTACACTCAATACTGTATTGTGTATCATTTCTGAATAACAACTTACCGTTACTTGCGTTAGAAAAATATACCTGAAGGGTCTGTGTATAATGTATTAGCAACAAGCATGTAATGTGTTTGTGTTTCAGAATACCTGCAAAAACCTACATGATCATTGCATTCCTCACTGTAGGGACTATGGGGCTGTCAAACACGTCCCTGGGATATCTGAATTATCCTACTCAGGTTATTTTCAAATGCTGCAAATTGATCCCTGTCATGATTGGAGGAGTTTTTATTCAAGGTACGAATCCTTCCTCTTTCTTCTATGTAAGTGTTCAGTTTTTTTGTAATGCAATTCATCCACTAAAATTACTCTATCATAAAGCGGCAGTACCAGATGGGGTCCAGCTTCCCCGGGACAGGCAGTCACCTACAATAGATTGGCATAAAAAAATGCCTCTGGGCCTCTTCCTCCCCCCCCCCCCCCGTGTCTACCTTTTTACATAATGCCAGTCCCAACCTAGAGACCCCAGTTCTCTTGACTATCCAGACAGCTAAGTCACCTGTGGCAAGCACAAGGCACCTAGGGTCTTATCGCTGGATGCTATTGTGGGCTACAATCCTTGAGGTTGGCATGGGGCAGGTGCTTGACTTGGAAGTCTTCGCCGGGGTTGTCATGTCTATTGGCTGCCAGCAAATCTGAGTCTCATAGAGGTCACGTCCAGGCACTTCCAGCATTTCTTGATGATGATCCAATGGACACATCCAATATGGCGGTGCGTTCCATGCTGGAAGATGACAGGTGCATCATTTCTGGTTTCAAATGGGTGCCATTTTTAAGTCCCCCCCCCCCCCCACGCAGTGAATTTTGGAATTCCAGAATTTTTACATATCTGGTTTGAATCCAGCCTCAGGCCTATCCATTTCCTATTGCTTGATTTGGCATCTTACCTGTGCTCAATCTCCTGTTCTCCCAAGGGACCTGAACCTGGCGTTGGATGCGTTGTGCTGCAGACCCTCTAAACCTTTTCCGGATGTTCGGTTTTTGACTCTGAAATTCTTTTTTTGGTAGCTATTGCATCTGCAAATTCATGGGAAAACTACAGGCCCTATCTTGTGAGGAACCTTCTTTCCTTCAACAGGACAAAGTGGTGCGTTGTTGCGACTCTTGCCTTCCTTCAGGCCCAAGGTTTCATCCTCCTTCACAATGAACCAGGAGATTGTCCTCACTTCGTTCTGTCCCGATACTAGAATTCCTGCATAGTTAGGATTTCGTTCTCGAGACCTCAGAAGACCTCTTACCATTTATCTCACTAAAACTTCATTTTGGAGGAAAAGTTCTTCTGGTTCTCCTTTTTCAAGGACATTCGAAAGGTGTTGAGGCTTCAACACAATCCACTGCCAGGTAGTTCAGGATGACTATCGGCTCTGCTTATTGTTGAAGTGTGTTCGGACTCCTCTCTAGGTCACTAACAAAGATTTTGCCACCTCCGTGTCTCGTGTGTAAGGTAGCTAGTTACCTGATCTTCAGTCAACACGTTCATCAAGCATTGCCGCCTAGATGTCAGTGCCTCTGTGGATGCAGCGTTCTGGTAGAAAGTGCTGCAAGGTGCTTGCTACTTTCCTTCTGGTACTGCTGCTTTGATAGGAAAAACAGATCCTTTTTTACCGTAAATTCTCTTTTTCCTGAATATAAGCGGCAGAACCATAGCCCACCCATTACACTTATATTTTTGCACTATTTCTGTGTGGTGTATTATGTACCCCCAGGGTCTCTATGTTGGATCCGGCCTTATATGAGAAGACGTTCCTGAAGGGGGAGTGCCAGAGGCCTTTTTATGCTAATCTTTTGTGGGTAGGTGACTGTCCCAGGGAATGCCAGACCCCATTTGGTACTTAGTCAGGAAAAAGAGAATTTACATTAAGAAAATTTCTTAAGTTCTTTAATAAGGCGTGCTCATGCTAGTGTAAAATCAATGGCAGACTGTATTTAAAAAAATAAAAAAAAAAATTCTACACCAGTGTTTCCCAAACCTGTCCTCAGGACCCTCTGCCTCGTCAGGCTGGCATGATATTTGAAGAGCAGCACAGGTGATATGATTTGCTGGTCAGTGATTGCAGGATTCCGTTTTCTTTTTCCCAAGGTGATCTACAAAATCTGGCCTGGTTGAGGATCTGAAGACAGGTTTGCGAAACACTGTTTTACACGAACAGTTACCAAATCCACCCAATGTGCAATCTCTTTGTCCTGGGTAACGGCACACCATGGTTCAGTTCAAAACTTCAGGATTCGAATGAGCCTCCGTAGTCCATCCCTTCTCTGATCCAGAACCATGCAGAGCCCAACTTCCAGAGTACCTGACTGGTAGAGAAGTGACCCAGAGGAACAGAGTCCCCCCCCCCCCCCCCGACAAACATCCAGATTTACACCACTTGGTCCAGGAATATGACTTTTTTTAATAATTTTATTTATTCCAGAGTTTCACTTATATTCACTTTTTATTCGTTACAAACAATAAAATAATTCAATTCCCTAACGGTTACAATACACACACTGTCCAGGAAACCAGGTAAACGCAAACACAAGAGCATACTCTAATCATCGCAACATATCAAGATCACGACGCAAACCTTATCCCTGAAGCCGGTCTGTTTTGAAGGTGGAGAGGGCTTCTTCATATCCTGCTTTTTAGTTTCAGTGCTTGTTAGCTCGGAGCCCAACTGCAAATGGGTATTTACCCCTTTTGGAAAGGGCATTTGTGGGAAAAAATATATCCCTATGATTTTTGTGCCGGATGTTGCTATTGCCTTGCTGAGTCACAAACCACTGTTCCTATTGGGGATCTCTCTATAGTTTTACTCCTTTGCTGTTGAGCCTATTTTGACATCTTTTATCACATTTAAACATTATTTCAAGTAAAAATGTTATTATAGGAACCAGACAAATCAAAATATATACCGAGTTGGCAGACTCAAAATACACCTATAATATGTGTAAAAGCCATATCAAATCAGAATGCTGTAAGGAAACCTAACACACACACTCTATTATCCATACACTTGTGCTTATATTCTATGCAGTACTTATTCTAATAAAACAGAACCTGGTTCTGGTGTGGAAAATGAGGTCGGTAACGGGCAACAGCATTTGTACACTTTACACGTGTAGTGGATACGGCCACCGCCGCAGAGAAAAACAAATTTTTGTGTTTTTTTTTTTTTTTTTTTGGAAAATCACTTGGTAGTGAAGGGGTTACGTATGGCGGCAAGAAGAGCCATATGACTCCAGCCATAGACAGCAGACACAGGTTCTAAAAATGGCTTGCCTTTCGTCAAAGTATTCTTCTTGGTTCTGTGGCACAGGAATTACTAAAGCAGAACATGGAAAGGAAAAAGGCAAAGATTGGGCCCATGTTTTTTTTAGCCTGGTGTTCCTCTGTTTTCTTGGATCATATTCAGCAATGGCACACGTTAGATCTCCAGTCATACAGACCAGTGTAACTTTGGCTATCATACCTACAGTGGCACTGTCACTCCAACTGATGGGTAGCATGTAGATTGGGCACATCATATTGACTATCCTTTATGATTGATAGGGCTGAAATCATAGTAATACTATGTTTAATTTTTTTTATTATACATATAAATTTTGTAATCCTCAATCTATACTGTCTTTCCGTGTTTAGGAAAACGATATAATGCTGCTGATGTTGCTGCAGCTGCCTGTATGAGTGCTGGTCTTATATGGTTTACCTTGGCCGATAGCACCGTAGCGCCCAACTTCAATGTAACTGGTAAGTCCATTTTGGGATGTATAAAATATATATTCGTTGTCTTGGTTAACCAACACAAAAATATTTTTTCTAGGCTAGTCTTGCCTCTGACTTGTGAACATATGTGTGAAATAAAATATGTAATAAAATTATCATGCTTACCTGCAGAAAATGTTGCATTATTTGTGCCTTTTAACCAATCATAGTATAGCATCATTCAAACATACTGCTGTTGGATCGCAGTGGCGTGGGATGGGACTTGATTTCTCCGAATCTCTAGCAAGTGGAATTTCTGGGCTCTCTTGTAAATTATTCTGTTATCGTCCGCACTGTCTTATCCCTGGCCTGCAAATATAACTATGATTGCAACAGTTTTTTAAACTTTTACATCGGTAATAATTAGGGATGCACAATACCATTTTTTTTTTTTTTTTTAAAGACCGAGTACAAGTACCGATACATTTAATGTCATGTGACGCTTTCCAATAAATAATTTATGTAATCTTGTTCACTTTTTAAAAATAATCATGACAATAAATTCAAACAAGTCATGCCAAACTGGTCCACATTTTTATCGTATATGCACGAAATGCATATATATATATATATCTCTAAAATAATAAACAAAAAAAACACCACAACCAGACAAGGCAGGAGGAAAATAAAAAAATTGAAGGCATCGTTATGTAGTATTACCAGCGGTTGAGAAGTACCGATTAGTATGTACATATCTAATCCCAAATCTCCCACACTTTATGAAAAACAGGCATTGTAAAATGTGTTACAGCAGGAGTTTGCGAGATCGCGGCTGGGGGCTTCCCAACAAGTGGACGCGCGAAAACTTTGCCGGCTGCGCTCGTGGAGGGTATGAACGCGGTCAGCTGCAGGGGCCTGTCCGAATGCCGTTAGAGCAGGGGTCAGCAACCTTGGCTCCCTGATCTTTTGGGAAGTACATTTCCCATGTGGATCAGTCACCCATTAGGCTGATTGAGCCACATGGGAAATGTAGAGCATTTGGACAGCCGCTCCATGTCTGGTCTGAGGTATGAAAAATGTACATGTAAATGTATATACACACAACAAGCTGGAGCAGAATGCTGGTAATGTAGTCTGCCCCAGCGCCGCGGATAATGGCAAGCCAGCCCAGTGCTGGCTTACGGATAACTGTAGACTTATCGGGGCAATTGCGCTAGTACTAAGTAGTTGTGCAAATGCCGATATCGGCACAGATACTAGTATCGGAATTGGTGCATCCCTAATTATAAAAATATAAAGCCATTATTTGATCCTAAAGGATTCATAATTCCCAAGTATGAGTATGTCTTCAATGCTTTTATGCTACAAATAATTTGTAATTCAAAGATGCAAGGACAGATAAACAACATTAAAGTTTTTTTTATTATATAAATGTAGCTTTGGCCATAAAGAGGGTGCTTACGGATCCAAAGCCTGCCAAGGCTCAGTCAGAATGCCAGTTTGAAGTGCCAGGACCCTCTTCTGTTAGATATATGTAGGGTCGATATTCATCAATGCTTCAAAATGATATCTGTTGATGGCAGAAACTATATGCTAAAGCAAGAGAAACCTCTTGCACCCCCAGGTAGCCAAAGGTACTGGCAATGAAGCAAACTTGTCAGTGGATGTCCTGCTTGAGTCCTTCTGATGAAGGCCAGTCATCTAGTAGAGGCTGAGAATTATGAGGGACCAGATGAGTGCAGTCATGTAGCAAAAAGGAGGCAACCTCATCATTGGAGCTGAAGTAAATCCAGACATTGTATCTCATTAAAGGGATACTCTATTTAAAAATGTAGTTCCTTCTTGCCTTTGAATAATTGGGCAACGGCTGTATCAACAGCCTCTGCCCAATTTTTATTTCTAGTTTTAGGTGATTTTGCTCACCTTTTACGTTCTGTGTGCTACTCCTCCTATTTGGCTAGGGCAGGGGTCAGCAACCTTGGCTCCCTGATGTTCTGGGAACTACATTTCCCATGTGGCTCAGTCAGCCTAATGGGTGACTGAGCATCATGGTAGATGTAGTTCCCAAAACACCAGGGAGCCAAGGTTGCTGACCCCTGGGCTAGGAGACTCCCGAACACAGAAGTCCCTGACACTTCTCTCTGCAATTTGCGCTCTTGCAATTCCCATGCTATGCATGTTATGTAAGTTGTGCACTGCTACAGGACTTGCTCACTTACAAACGCATGTTACTTGGCGTCTGCGCAGAAGGATGAATCTGCGTTGCGCAAATGAGCTGATCTGACTCCATCGGCGAGACTGCTCGTTACCACAATCTCAAATTAATCACAATCTCTGAATGCTGGCGTCACTAGTGACTGATCTGGTGACCGGCTGCTGGGGACACTGGGTGGGGTAGAGGAAACTCCTCCAGTTGACCCAGTGATTCTGCCAGATTGGGGCAGCTGGGGGGGGGGGTGACACTCTTCACACCTTGACCACTTTACTCATCCTCACCACTTTCCGGTTTTAAAGTGTCCCTTTTAAGCAATGACATACATAACTGATCTTTATGAGCAATGGTCTAATAATGGCTTAATAAGATATGAAGTAATTTTTTTTCTTTTCATAAGGTGATGAAAACGAGATGAATATATACATATGTATATATATTTTGCTCATTTAAATATAAAACAATTCAGTTTATTGCCCAACATTTATTCTCTCCAGAAATGCAGTTTGCTGGCTAACATATGTTAAATGAATATTGACACTAGCATATGCTTAGCCACATGCATAAACCAGCAAAAAGTCTGGAAGGCATCGGTGCTTTCAGAAAGCATCCCACTTTCTCTATTTTATATTAACTTTCAGATGAAAAATTCTTCAAGGGTTGGCTAGCCTTAGGGAAGCCGATTGGATGTTGGTTACTAAATGCCAAATTGACTTCACTTGACTTTTACTCATAATTTTTTTTCGGAAACATTGATACATAAACTAGTCTGATTCTGGCAGAGACTCTTTACATAATTTAATCGGATTCCTTTGAACATTATGAGGGACAAATCTATTCAGATTTTTTTTTGCCTTGAGGAAGTAGAACTGTTCAAGTATAAACAAAAGCTTGCTCTCGTACACTATCTCCTGCAAATATTTTTTATTAAATTCAATCCTTTTTAGATCTTTTCTTCATATAGTGCTGTATTCTTTAGTTACTGTATATGTATTGTGTATAAAAATGCTGGTAATGCTGATCTCGGGCTATACATTATTGTAATCTATTTTACCATTGATCTTTTCTGAATTTTATGACCCCCTTGTCTATAGAAGTTCTTTTTTTTACACTTAAAGAAATAAAATAAGATTCTGAATGGTAGGTAATCTTTCACATTTTTTTTCCCACCACTGTTGGATTTGGTATTCTGTAGGTTTTAGGTGCTTCCAAATGCCAATTTGTTACCATCATGTCATCAAATTTTAAATCTAGGTTACTTTATATTCGACTCTGTCTATAAACAAGTTTGTTGCTTTGAGAGGTCAGGGCTTGAAAAATGTGTATTAAACTTAGAAGCCGAGACAAAATCGTATTTATGATGAAATTAAAATCGGGTGTTTTTCTTATCTTTCCATAATTGAAAGGCCAACCTTCATTTCTCGGACCGGGCATTACCACAAATATCCCTAAAATTTAGGAGCCAGTAGTTGAATCTACAAGCCAGTGGCTACCTGGATTTATCAAGCACTGTTCTATTAATCTATCAAAATGTTAGTTGCCTCCATCTTTGAGTTTACAAGTAACTGATCTGTAGTTCGTTTAGCAGTATTCACCTTAGGAGCTGCCATATTTCTATGTTTAAGGCATGGGATGGTACAGAACCAGATACACTGTCCCATACATGCCTATCCAGCCGTATTTCAGTTGCATAACTCAAGTTGCACACCTATTTTAGGGTAGTGCTGGCTAACTTTGTCATGCTTTAAATTCCCAACTTACTGGTTTGGTCCCATTTAGCTCAACTAGGCTTGGATTTTGTAAAGATGTTGGGAGCCAGGACTTGGCTATCACTGCGTGAGGTTTTCATGACTATTGAGGCTATAGGTACAAGGAGTTGGCTTTCGTTATGGATAAAAAATAAAATGCATGTCCTACAGTCGATTTTTCAGACAGTCTTTGCAGGTTGGGTATGATGTATGTAATACCAAGGTTGAAAACGCACAAAAAAATCAGTCCCACACTCTATTCCCACTGTAGTTGGGCAGCAGTGTAAAACTGTCAGTATTCAACGCCACATCATGCATAAAGAGAATACCAAACACCAGTCGAGTTTCGATCCCCATATATCCACACTGACCAGACCAGAGGTTTTTAGTATACTTAAAAAACCATTTGAAGTTGTGAAGTTAATCTACCAACATCATGGCGAACCTCTTAAACTGGGTCCTGACTCAATGCCAGTACTCTGTCTTCTGCCTTTTTTTCAGTGCAGAAACAAAATGCAGGGTTTATTTATACTTCGAACAATCACTCTTTGGTGCAAGAAGAAAATGTGGTGGAGGCACCAGCAAATGTGACCAGGCAATACAATACAGAAAATGGTTAAAAAGCATTCTGTCAAAAGTATTCCAAAATACCTTTAGGACATCCCAAGACCTAGGCACCCAGGAGACATAACTATAAAGTTTTGGTACGATGGTACACAGTACCATATACCCTACATGCAATGATCCCTGAAATTCAATCGACCTGCTGGCTATGTAACTCAGCTCTGGGCACCTGCCTACATATTTGGGAGTGCTTTGTACTGGGGGGTAGTTTTCGAATACTTTTAATGACATTACAGGTCTTAACTTGACGCTGTCGCCACAGACCACACCCTACTTCACTTGATTTCACTATCCACCTCTGTATAAGAAATCCCTGGCCGTCCACCTTTTTGAATCCCTCATTCCTCCCGATTGGAAGCAAATATCACCACCTACAATCTTTGACTGGGTAGACAATGAGTGAATAAAATTGGAGATTGAGGATTTGCACTATTCACTAGAAAACACACGAGCGGTACTTCTGCACCTAGTATTGGTGGTCTGACTTTTCTCACTTAACAAGGCCCTATGCTGCGATACCCAGAGCAGCCCCTTCTCTTCCAATGCCTTTAGGCACAATATTCCCTACCGAGGGACCACCATGGGCATCTGACTAGATTAGCATGCGAATCTAAGAGGTAGCAGAGACCAGCCCTTGGTCCCCCAGCACGGAGACCAAGAGCGGGTTATAATTGAGCTCCCCCTGCCCGACTTACTAAAGATGGCGGCATACGCTCTGTTGGGCTTACGAGACAGCTGACGCTCATGTTCACACTTGGGATACCTGACTCCAACCATTTTCTGTTAAACCCTTACGACAATCCGGTCACTTTCACGTTGGAGTACACTAAGCTATCTATACGCTTTGTTTTGGATTGGGTAAGCCTCCTGCACAAGGAATAATGTCTCTGCTATTGTACAACCATCAATAAGCTTGTCACACTGTTTAGGAAAACCCCAAAAAAATTTTTAACCCTTTCGCTGCTGAGGCGTTTCACGCCTCTGTGCTGAGCTCCTTTTTACCTGTTTTGCTCATCTTGTTTAAACGTGTTTTGAAGGCTTATTTTATTATATGACCTAGACATATTATATATCGTTCTTTCCGTCAGACTCGGCAGATTCATAATATGTCATTATTATATGTATACGTCATGTCCTGTCTGTATATTATAACAAAAAATGCAATAAAATATGAATTTTCAATAATTTAGAACGTGGAAAGTGTTTTTTTTTCACATTTTAACATGCAAGCAATTGCGGTTATATTTTGTATGGGACGTACTTGTTAAAAAAATTAGAAATGGGGTCTCGTTACATTTTTTGGGGGGGAAATTACGTGATTTTTAACAAACGCACCGCATACAAAAATCGTTTGTGCAGCATCATTGTTCACATTATAATTGAAATGGGAACAATATTGCTGCATTAACAAACCCAAAAAAAGAAAAACTTGGTTATTTTTTTTTTTTATAACTTTTTTTTAAAATATTTCTTTATTTTTAATATTTTTTTTTTAAAAAAAAATTTTCATGGTCATGTTTATCATTGGAACGGCCATGCTCTGGCCGATCCAACAGTACCAAACATTAACCCCTAGCTGCCAAGGAACGGGAGATAAGGGGTTCCAATGAACCCCCTATCTCCACCATTGGTGGCAGTTAGGAGTTAACTCCAGGACTGGCGTCATCGTGCTATGCACGATGACGCCAGTCCTCGGGGAGTTCCCGGAGGCTTGGCCGACATCCAAGATGTCGGCCAGCTCCGGGAAAGGATCCCGAACCGGCGCTTTTCGGCGCCGATTCGTGATCCGGCCCCCATGGGGTTAATGCCAGGTACCGTTAGGAAGGGCAGGCTGCACCCTTCCAAACGGTGCCTGGATTAACCCTCTGCACCCCGGTGATCGGGAGGGATAGAGGTCCCCCCTCCCTTTCAGGCGCCTCCTCCGCAAACGTGGGGGGGGGCGCCTGAATTAGATGACATCTAATTGTGCCGGCGGCGGTTCCGGGTGCTGGGCTGACATCGAGGATGTCACCGGGGGCTCAGCGATCGGCCGATCGCTGGCCGCAAAGGGAGGACGCGCTCAGTGCGTCTTCCACATGGACCACTACAGCGGGTGGACGCGCTGAGTGCGTCCTCCGCAGCGAAAGGGTTAAACAAAGTCTCATACTCTATTCCCACTAGGAGTGACTGCATAATCTGTCTGCTTTCAGCCCCACTTCATGCATAAAAGCTCCAAAAAAACATGATCTGTTTATTTATATCCAAAAAGACGCATCCAGTGGTGTCACAAGGGGGGGTGGGGGTGCAGCCCGCACCAGGCGACACCACCCCTAGGGTGACACCCTAAAGAATCCCCCCCCCCCCACACAAATATTTTGCCAGGAAGTATACATTGAGATTTCTCTCATTTTCAAGTATGTCCTGGGTAGGCAAGGCGTAGGCTGGTACAAGGCGTAGGCAGGCAAAAAAAAACACCACTAAAGGGGATATTCACAGAGCAACGAAATGATGCAGACATTTCAGTGTTCTGTTGTTCCCCGCACTTTGGGGAAATCAAATTTCCCCAGTGAATTCACCGCAGGGTCCCGGAAGTGCAGGGAATCAGCCACCGAATGCTGCCGCAAACCTGTCGCACGCGGTTTTCAAAATAACTACTGAACGAAAATGTCTGGAATTTACATATTAGGTCCTATGAATGATCATAAAAAGGTCTGTTACAGAAAAAAGAAAAAAACTCTATTGGAAAAGAAAAAAAATTTAGTTTTAAATAAAGTGCCTAAAAGATACTGTAGCGCTCACCCCCGGAGGAGCTGCTGAATAAACCCCGGGATAGTCTCGCCACACTAGGAAATAACTATACACCAGCACTGTTGTGGATTTTTCTATATTATATTCTACTATGGTGTTCACCTGAATAAACCTGTCGAATGAAACCACCGTACAGGACATTTCTCTGCTGTTCAGTGTTCTCTGAACAGATTAACCATTCTCTATGTGGACTTTAACTGCTGCTGAACAGGCACCGTACTTGCTGGCAGTTCGCCAAAAATTGTGTGTGAGCATATCACAGAGCTCCACAGAAATAAACCTCACAGTAATGTGCGCTGTGTATGAGCATTCAGTGTTCTATGGGAGTACGGAGTTATGAGTAGTTACAAAAAAAAACACGTAAAACGCGCGGGGGTGGGGTGACACCGACCCTAGTGATGCCACTGGACGCACCATCAGGTTTACTGAAGTAGTTCTTTTTGACATTGGCAGGTGGGCTTAAGACTTTAATCGCCTTTTGAGTAAACTCTTGAGTATTTGTTTAGTGTGGATATGAGAATCAAAGCACAGGTTACAATTTGTTTGGTATGTTTTTTTCATGCCAAGTTGTCAATTACTGCATTGTGTTTGAATGAAAATCAAAGGGCTTTATAGAAGGAGACGTAATGTAAGGGGAGAGCTGCAGTCGGTTTCGAGAGCGATAGATGAAAGGTACAAAAGTGGAACATGAGGCGATAGATGTTAGGTGTGAAGGAAAACCAGATAGAGGTTTATTGGTTGAAATGAGACCGTAGATGGACATTAGTGTGTTATGTGAGATCATGAGAAAGACCATCTGTTATGGGGGAAATGGTTGAGAGGAATTAAGAGTTGAGTGAGGTGAGATGTGAGAGAACCATTAGGGTAGGCTTCATGATGATTGAAAGATTCTAGGGGAATGGAGAAAAAAGGTACCTGTGTTTAGAAGAATAGGACAAAATTTGTTTTGGCTAGGGTGTTTGTAATATTTGCCCTGACCTTTCATTGGAGAGACATTAAGAATCCTTGCTTAACCTGTAGTGTGCGGCAAGGAGTGTTTTCTGGTATGTTTAGAGAAGAATGTCCTCTTGGTACTCTCCAATAACTGTCTGGGCCGATGGTTGCCCCATAAGCACTTTAGCTCATCCTTGTAGGACACAATAGCCATTTAGCTCCTATTTGGAAGTACTAGGCGGTTCCTTTTCTCTCTGTAACTGAAGTCTTGTGGGATTTATGGAATTTTTTTAGCTTCAGTGACCTTGAGTGAGGGAAATCATTTTTGGTGAGCAGTTTTGGGATTTCATCACATACTGCGTTTAAAGTTTTGCTTTTCCTATTCACAAGAGGTATTAGCATAAATTCTATACATATCATCCCCAGTTTCTTTCTAAAACCTACATTTTGCGATCTGAATAGATTCCCACTCGTGAAATGACATGAAATGGGATGGGAAAGGATCCCACATTATCAAAGTCTTTATTTGCATTGAAGTATAAATGACTATTATGACATCTCGATTCTCCTCCTTTTAAGGTGTGATGCTTATATCGTTGGCGCTCTGTGCTGATGCTGTCATAGGAAATGTTCAAGAAAAAGCAATGAAGTTGCACAACGGATCAAATTCAGAAATGGTAATTGTTTTGTTTCCAACTTGTGTTTCTAATCTTTACTAGAATGATTAGATTTATAAATTTTCCTGATATTGTAACCAGTTTGGGAAAGAATTACTCACCCACCTAGACCAGGGCTGTCAAACTCGAGACACCCCAGAGCTTGAGGGCTACAAATCCAAGAATACTTCCATTGTAATAGCTGGCCAGGGAATCGTGGAAGTTGTAGTTCAGAAACATCAGAGGGTCAGGAGTTGGACGGCCCTGATCTAGACATTTATCCTGTGATGAGGTTTTGTATATTATTTTTACTTTTTATTTTTGTAATGTTAGTTGCTCATTGGATTAAGTCCTTATCCTTGTACAGGCAATAAAATAAACAGTCTTTATGATCGGTATTTCATGACCAAATTAAAATCCTTCATTAAACAAAGTGTATATGTCCGCATATGAGACTGCACACATTTGACAGTCTTAAACTATCAATTGTTGATGACTGAAATTTGAAAAGCTGTATTTTAAGTGCACTGGTCTTACATACAGGGTGCTGCCATCTTGCTTATAGCGTTTGCACAGCAAACGAAGGTCCAGTTAGAGCTGCCGTTTGCCTGTTGGGTAAGGTCTGAGGAATCTGCCTATAGCGGTACCCAGCAGTGAGCGTGTCAAGCGTGAGCGTTTTTTTTTGTATTTTTTTAATTGAGCTGTAATTTTTTATGTTTGAAGTATAGTTCACTCACATTACTTGGTCGATATGCTCCCTTTATATAGAGACTATAATGGCTTTATGTGCTGTTATGTTTCAGGTTCTGTATTCCTATTCGATAGGATTTATTTACATATTACTGGGCCTGGTTGGCACTAGTGGACTTTCTCCTGCTGTAGCATTCTGCTCAAAGGTAAGAGCGGCCGTCAGAGCATGAAGCAATTTTTTAATGCAATAAGTGGTGTAAGTGTTTGGAAGCACGCATAAATAAAAACAATAGTACAAAGAATAACCTTTGGAGAATCACACTTGTAATGTAGCAGTGTGAATCTTCGACACTCGCTTTGTGTCACTCTCTTGCATTTTGAGGTTTTCTAGTGAATAATGAAAATTGGCATATAGTACTCGGTTTACAAACCTATATAATGCAAGATTCGTGTTGTTCTTAGTGATAAACTAAATCTGAGACCTGCTGCCTCCTTGCATTACTGTGAGAGCAACCCCATTAAAGCTTCATCACTATCTGCTGCAACAGGGTATGAAAACAGCTATTTTAGGACACCATTTTCAAATTTTAAGGTAGATGGTGCCTTTTGTGTAAGAGGCACAGCTACAAAGGGCCAGGGTTTCACACCTTTAATGTGATAAAATGGATCTCATGAAATATACATGCTCCTATTTACCTTAACCCAGGGCTTGACAAATTTGCTTTGAATCTAGGAGCCAGGTTTTGTTTCAGACTAAGGCTGGTGTCAGACGAGCGCACAACATGCGCCCGTACTGACGTGCCTACCGGTGTTCGTTGCAGCGTTGTGACGCTGCAATGGGGCCAGTCACACGCTTGAGCGCACACACAAAACCTCCCCGTCGAAACGCTAGACACACGTTGCTCCTCCTCCCTCCACTCTAGTGGAGAGAGGGAGGGGGTGGGCCAGCAGCTGTTTTTTTTTGCGCTAGTCACGGGTGTCTGATTTATAACGCCAGACAGACGCGGTGACCGGCCATAAAGGGTGCATGCTGCTGATTTAAAAATCGCAGCTTTACCTGAGCGGACAAAACCTTGTAAAAGGCTTCTTGTCCGACGGGTAGAGGACCCAGCGAGCGGGTCTGCCAGAAGGGGAGGCTATGTATACAAACCCGGGTGCCTGGACAGAATTTCTTGTCAGCATGGCGACCCTGGCGTCTGGGGTTTGTCGACCCCTGCTTTGACCCTTCGTTGGCTAAAATATAGTAGGTCTTTCCCTTCACTATAGGAAGGCTTTACTAAAACATTCTTATAGAGTGTCACAGCTAAGAAATAAATATGGTTTTGTAATCAAAACGTCCTCGTGCACAACACCACACTGTTGTCCAAAGTCTGTGTCGATCATTACAAGTCCCCCATTTGTTTTGCTTGTGCGTCATCATAAAATTTACCACTTTTATCGCTACGAAAATTTTGCTTAAATTCTGTAAGGGAAATACTGTTGGGTTATGAATAATAAATGCATGTATTTGCAAGTAGATAACAAATGCTATAGTATGAACTTTTTTGTTTTCTAGCATCTGTTTCAGACTTATGGATATGCATTCCTTTTTTCCCTGACTGGATATTTTGGAATATCTTTTGTATTGGCATTAATTAAACTTTTCGGTGCTCTTCTTGCAGTAACAGGTAAGAATATATTACACCTCAACGATTGCTAACTTGCTGTGCCCAATAAGTGACTCTAACATACTTGCATTACTTTTCCATCTCTTGTACCTTTCAGATAGTTGGAAATGTTTAAAAAAGGGAATTTGTAACCTGTTAATATCAACATCAATTTAAATAGGATTTTGATTGTGTATAAAGGCTGCCGGTCGCATTATCATTTGCAGTCCCACAGTGCTTTAAATTTGTTAATGGACCATCTGTAGGGATTTCTTGGATGTCAAATACAGACATATTCTGGAGCCAATATGCTAACAAAATCTGTTTGCATTCCTCCAGAGCACATACAGATCGAGTTAACTCAATTGTGGAAGAGATGGGGTTTAAGGCCTTTAACCTGTTCACTGCAGGCGATGTGCTGGGCACATCCTCCGTTTTCCCAGTAGGATACGGAGAACGTCTCCAGTGTGGTGATCAAGCCCTGTGGCTCGGCGCCGATCGTGGGCTGGCATCCAAGATCTGGGACCACCGATGTCATTGCTTATAGGCGCGATGACATCAGAAACAGGACATCCCCCTGTCTGGCAGGGGATTTCCTGTACAGGAGATGCAGTAGTCCTTTGGAGAGGGGGTCATATGCGATAACGTTTGCTTGACCTTTCCAATGATACCAAACATGACCAGCTCTTATGTAAAGATATCCCATTAGTGCCCGCGGACGTACGCTGTACGTCACGGGCAAAAGTCTTTTAGATGAAACACAAGTAGAAAAAGGAAGGAACAGCGCTTCCCAAACAAATCACACCCCAAAGTGTTAATTTAAAAGAGAACAGATCTTACATTTCTCTGTCTTAAAAGGGTACTGTCTTGATTGGATCTCCTTAATCAAATGACAGATCTTTGTACAGTTTACACCAACCTCAAAAAGAATACAAGTACACAAAAAATAGTGCAGATCAATAAACACAGCAATTTACAGAGAAATACTGAGTTAATAGAACTCACACTCTTCGAGAGCTTCCCAGCTCTAATGGTTCCACAGTACAGTTTGTTAGGGGCCAATCAGTCAGCCGCACACTCCAGACAGTTGGTCTCTTATTGAACCTCAGTGATAAAACAGAGAGCTTTCATGGCACAATAGAGTATCATTTATATATAGAAAATTAGACAAATGAGAAGTCTTACTCACCCTTTAGTGAGCTTTACCAAGCTCAAGGGACCCAGCGCAAATATGGTTGTTTGGCACAACTCAAAAAAAGCCTTGTATTCTAGTAATCCACAAACCCACATAGTTTTTTTATAAAATAGTGGGTTTAATCCAAAAAGCTAAAATGATTTGCGGTAGGTTTATTGCTGTACCGGGGCGTGATGTCATCATCGCCAGGCGCCCCCCGGCACCTGCAGTAAAAAATGAAGGGGAGGGGGGAGGCTTTTTTTGGAGCTCTCTTATCTACCCAAATGTACAAGGTAGAATAAAACACATGGTACCAATGGAAAGGGGAAGAGTCTCCCCTTTTCAGAGGTGGCTCGCATTAACCAGTTCTTTGCAAATTGTGATTCAACGCCGAATTGCGTTTGAAACCCGGAACTGGCTGACAACTTAGATGTCAGCCAAGCCTCCGGTTCACCCCCCACCCACTGACATCCTCACCATATTTGTGAGGGCATCAGTGGGCCAGTTACCCCTTAGCTGTCAAGTGGAGATATGGGGATCATTTGGATCCTAGTATCTCCCGATTTGTGGCAGATAGAGGGTCATGTTTGCTATCATTTGAAAAGGCCTGATCATGGCCTTTCCAATGATACCAAAGATGACTGACTAGGGGCCATATTAAATACTTGGTGCTAACTTAACCAGAGCTGTTGTTAGCTCAACAGCTCCATAGGCTATAATGGCTCTGGTAAGTTTACAACTGCTCTGGTTAAGTTAGCACCAATTATGTAATATGGCCCTAGGTTTGTTGTAAAAAATCTAAATCTATAAAAGTTTTTTTTTTAAAAAAAAAATAATTGTCTGGAGGGGGTTAATAAAATAGCACCTAAACTGGCTTTTAAACATTATGAGCATAAAACTGTCAGAATGAGCTCCGCGCACTGAGGTGAAATGGCTCAGCGGTGAAGGGGTTAAAAAGCAGAAACATGTAAAAATTGGGTATTTCTAATCTCAGGACAAAAATTTGAAACTAGCCGGGTCTCTTTTGGGGATTGAATTTCAATTTTTATTTTTTTTATGGTAAAGTGTACGATATGATGGAAATAATGGTATGTTTAGAAAGTCCATTTAATGGTGAGAAAAACTGTATAGAATATGTGTGGGATGCATAAACGAGTAAAAAGAAAATTTGACCTAAACACAAACAGCGCAGAAACGTAAAAACAGCGGGCACTTTCGGTCTGACTTTTGTAAAACCGCCCGGTTACTAAGGGGATAGAAGTTTTTTTTATATATATACAGTTGTGTTCAAAATTATTCAACCCCCAATGCTGTAAAGGGTTTTAGGGTATTTAGCGTACATTTGTAATTGTATTCAGAATGAAATCCTACAAGGACTTTTTAAAGAACCATATGCAACTAAAATGACATCAATTGGTTTTGTAATACAGTAGTAAATGTTTCTTTTGTGAATTCTTCATTGACACAATTATTCAACCCCTTAAAGACTACCACTCTGAAGAACAGAGGTTCATTCAAGTGTTTTCAATCAGGTATTGAAAACACCTGTGGATGTCACGGAGCAGCAATAAAGCATAATAAGCACCAATTAGGCAGCTTTAAAATGACTGATACTCAGCTCCTTCTAGACATTTACTGGTGTGGTTACAAACATGGTGAAGTCAAGAGAATGGTCCAGGAAGACAAGAGAAGAGGTGATTACTCTTCACAGGAAGGGCAATGGCTATAAGAAGATTGCAAAGATGTTAAACATACCAAGAGAGACCATAGGAAGCATCATTCGCAAATTCAAGGCAAAGGGCACTGTTGAAACGCTACCTGGTCGTGGCAGAAAGAAGATGCTAACTTCGACTGCTGTGCGCTACCTGAAGCGTAGAGTGGAGAAAAGTAACCGTGTGACTGCTGACGAACTGAGAAAAGATTTGTCAGATGTGGGTACTGAAGTTTCAGCTCAGACAATACGGCGCACACTGAGTAATGAAGGCCTCCATGCCAGAACTCCCAGGTGCACCCCCTTGCTGTCTCCAAAGAATAAGAAGAGTCGACTGCAGTATGCCAAAAGTCATGTGGACAAACCACAGAAGTTTTGGGATAGTGTTCTGTGGACTGATGAAACAAAATTAGAACTGTTTGGGCCCATGGATCAACGCTATGTTTGGAGGAGTCCTATGAAGAAAAGAACACCTTGCCTACTGTGAAGCATGGCGGGGGGTCAATCATGCTTTGGGGCTGTTTTGCTTCTGCAGGTACAGGGAAGCTTCAGCGTGTGCAAAGTACCATGAATTCTCTTCAGTACCAGGAGATATTGGATGACAATGTGATGCAGTCCGTCACAAACCTGAGGCTTGGGAGACTTTGGACCTTTCAACAGGACAATGATCCCAAGCATACCTCCAAGTCCACTAGAGCATGGTTGCAGTTTAAAGGCTGGAACATTTTGGAGTGGCCATCGCAGTCACCTGACTTAAATCCGATTGAGAACCTCTGGTGGGACTTAAAGAAAGCAGTTGCAGTGCGCAAGCCTAAGAATGTGACTGAACTGGAGGCTTTTGCCCATGACGAATGGGCGAAGATACCCGTAGATCGATGCAAGACACTTGTGTCAAGCTATGCTTCACGTTTAAAAGCTGTTATAACTGTAAAAGGATGTTGTACTAAGTACTAAGATTGAATGTCACTTGGGGGTTGAATAAAACTGATAATGATGTGAGCACAGAAAAGACATTTGTGGTTATTTCATTATAAATGTTATGTTATATTTGTCTGACCTACACGTGCCTCTTTGATTTAATTGTAAGCAAGATGACCGAATGATCAAAATCAATGTCAAACTGGCCAAAACACAAAATTTCAGTGGGGGTTGAATAATTTTGAACACAACTGTATATACAGTTGTGTTCAAAATTATTCAACCCCCACTGAAATTGAGTGTTTTGGCCAGTTTGACATTGATTTTGATCATTCAGTCATCTTGCTTACAATTAAATCAAAGAGGCACGTGTAGGTCAGACAAATATAACATAACATTTATAATGAAATAACCACAAATGTCTTTTCTGTGCTCACATCATTATCAGTTTTATTCAACCCCCAAGTGACATTAATCTTAGTACTTAGTACAACATCCTTTTACAGTTATAACAGCTTTTAGGCTAGGGTCAGAGTGGGGCAGTCGGAACGCGCGTGCAGGCGCACTAAATCACGGCGGCAGTAGCAGCACATAACGGCCAATGACGGCCAATATACGCAGTACGTGCGTACAAAAGTGCGCCGACACCACGCAACCGGCAAATGAACGCATTTTTCTCAGAACGTGAAACCGCTGCTACAGACGTACAGAGTGCGCTGCGGCCGCATGGCAGCGTGTGTGCGTGATTAGGAGACGTCAGACGCTGCTAGTGTGCGGCCTACATAACGTTCAAACAGCCGGATTTCCCTAGAATTGCGTTGGTGAGTACCTGCGACTGTGCGACTGTGGTCGTCTGACCACTTAAGCGTATTCCGTGAAAAAATGCGTGCGCATGCATCGACGTACATTTTGACGGTGGCCGCAGAAAATGCGCTCATCTGTCCCTAGCCTTAAACGTGAAGCATAGCTTGACACAAGTGTCTTGCAGCGATCTACGGGTATCTTCGCCCATTCGTCATGGGCAAAAGCCTCCAGTTCAGTCACATTCTTAGGCTTGCGCACTGCAACTGCTTTCTTTAAGTCCCACCAGAGGTTCTCAATCGGATTTAAGTCAGGTGACTGCGATGGCCACTCCAAAATGTTCCAGCCTTTAAACTGCAACCATGCTCTAGTGGACTTGGAGGTATGCTTGGGATCATTGTCCTGTTGAAAGGTCCAAAGTCTCCCAAGCGTCAGGTTTGTGACGGACTGCATCACATTGTCATCCAATATCTCCTGGTACTGAAGAGAATTCATGGTACTTTGCACACGCTGAAGCTTCCCTGTACCTGCAGAAGCAAAACAGCCCCAAAGCATGATTGACCCCCCGCCATGCTTCACAGTAGGCAAGGTGTTCTTTTCTTCATAGGCCTTGTTCTTCCTCCTCCAAACATAGCGTTGATCCATGGGCCCAAACCGTTCTAATTTTGTTTCATCAGTCCACAGAACACTATCCCAAAACTTCTGTGGTTTGTCCACATGACTTTTGGCATACTGCAGTCGACTCTTCTTATACTTTGGAAACAGCAAGGGGGTGCGCCTGGGAGTTCTGGCATGGAGGCCTTCATTACGCAGTGTGCGCCGTATTGTCTGAGCTGAAACTTCAGTACCCACATCTGACAAATCTTTTCTCAGTTCCTCAGCAGTCACACGGGGACTTTTCTCCACTCTACGCTTCAGGTAGCGCACAGCAGTCGAAGTCAGCATCTTCTTTCTGCCACGACCAGGTAGTGTTTCAACAGTGCCCTTTGCCTTGAATTTGCGAATGATGCTTCCTAAGGTCTCTATTGGTATGTTTAACATCTTTGCAATCTTCTTATAGTCATTGCCCTTCCTGTGAAGAGTAATCACCTCTTCTCTTGTCTTCCTGGACCATTCTCTTGACTTCACCATGTTTGTAGCCACACCAGTAAATGTCTAGAAGGAGCTGAGTATCAGTCATTTTAAAGCTGCCTAATTGGTGCTTATTATGCTTTATTGCTGCTCCGTGACATCCACAGGTGTTTTCAATACCTGATTGAAAACACTTGAATGAACCTCTGTTCTTCAGAGTGGTAGTCTTTAAGGGGTTGAATAATTGTGTCAATGAAGAATTCACAAAAGAAACATTTACTACTGTATTACAAAACCAATTGATGTCATTTTAGTTGCATATGGTTCTTTAAAAAGTCCTTGTAGGATTTCATTCTGAATACAATTACAAATGTACACTAAATTCCCTAAAACCCTTTACAGCATGGGGGGCTGAATAATTTTGAACACAACTGTATGTATATATATATATATATTTTTTTTTCTTTCTAATATAGCACTGTTCACTTTTCAATTATAAAAGTGAACAATGATGCTGCACTAATTCACCTTCTCACTGGACATGTCGGCACGTTTGGAGACAACTCATTGTTTCAGGACTCAAAATCTCGTTTAAACATCTGCACAAACCAGTCGTCATGAGCTCAGCACACAGAGGTGAAATAGCTCACCAGTAAAGGGGTTAAAGAATGTGGGCCAATATTATCTTAATATTGGAAAAAGATATGTATGCAAACTTCCTTTAAATAACTGTTTTCTTTTATACACAGTAACAACTGGACGGAAAGCAATGACAATTGTACTTTCATTCCTGTTTTTTGCTAAACCCTTCACTTTTCAGTAAGTAATTCTATATTCCTTCGGAATGGAATATTTGTTAACATTAAAAATTCTGTATTTGTTGAAGAAATTATGTTTTACAATATTACCCTTTTCTTTTGCAAAATTTTCCATACACAACTTTGCACTGCAATGCAAGGAACTAAAATGTATAAACTCAGCAAAAACAGAAACCTCCCTTTTTCAGGATACTGTATTTTAAAGGTAATTTTGTAAAATTCAAATAAACTCTGCCAATCTTTTATTGGAGAGAGCATAAAATGTTTTCCATGCTTGATCAAAGAACTTTGAGTCATGGACGTGCGCCATTGGAACAGTCTTTAAGACACTAAGGGCCCTATTCCATCCTTAACACAAACAGGGGAAATCTGCTCCTGCAGATTTTCACGTAGTGTCCCCATGTTTAACGTGGTATTCTAGGGCAGGCGCTCACGCAGTACATCGCCTCGTAACGCAGTGCTAACCGCTTGGATACTCTCGGTAGCGCTTCTGTGCTGCTGCGAGTATCACCAACTAAAGCCCACAGGGCTCCATGGAGGTTTGCGTTTCTGGGCCATGAGCCCTACGCGATCTCGATCTCACAAGATCGTGTAGCACCGCAGGGCGTTTGAGGAGAGAGACTAGAAACTATTTCTTATCAGTCTCACTCTGCTCGCAGCCAGGAGAGGCTGCGGATGCAGCCACCCTTCTCGCCGCAGGATGAGAGGTTGGCATCGGATTTATGGGGGGGGAGGGGTTTAGGGGATGCTACACGGTTCTTCAAATGCAAATCGTGTAGCACCAGCTTTTGGAAGGTGCAAAAATTTTGCCTTGCTCGCCCCGACGGTAATTGGCACCTGCACTTTTGTAGTACCTTATTGAACCGCTAATGTAGGTTTGCTCTCCCCGTGTTAAGTATAGGATGCGTGAAGTACAGTAAACTCACAGAAGCTAGCGCAAAAAAAGACACGCTAATGATGGAGGGGTAATGCCAGACATGTAATATGGATGCCATGCGTTAAACCCGCTTATCCAGGCACGATCGCAGTTTAATATCTCATTTACATATCGAAGCACGACTGTTGATGCCATCTGAAATAGTGCCCCAACTGTTTACAACAAGTAGCTAATTACAGTCACCGTTAACTCTATTGTGTCACAAGCCGTTTTTTTGTACGAAGTTGGAAATACACCAAGAGAAAGATGCCTAGGGTGCCTGCAAACCTGCATGAACGTGCCCTAGACATGCGGCAGGAGGCATGAGGACTGCAAATATGGCCAGGGCAATATACTGCACTGTTTGTAATTGCTACGCTGGAAACAGGAAAGACAGCTGACTGTCCTCATAGTGACCGACCACGTGTCTTTAGCTTCCTGAATATCGGCTACCTATAATCGGCAAAGCCATAATTGGTTTATCCATAATATTTTTATATTCTCTTTATTTTTGGAAGCTAATATTCGCCTTATACCTACCGATACCCATAAACAGGAGATCTGAACACATTTTATCTTTATCACGTATTTCTGATCGTATGCGAGCAATGCAGACCCCATCAATAGTTTACTACCCTTCATCCCAGCAATATGTCTTTAACTGTCATGCGACGTATACGTGGTTTGCTGGTGTGAGTCAAAGATGCAGTGAAATACATGAGGGCAGAAAGATTGCAGGGCATAGCAAGATGTTAATTAAGGATAAAGCAGACAAGAGAATGAACTGAATATATTGAAAAGGCTGGGCGGGACAGAAGTAAAGCTTGATTTGAAAACACAGTACAGCAATGAATATAGGAAAAGGGCTGATGGAGGCAACAGAGATGTGAAAACTAAATACTACTGAACTCTAAAGATATAGGACAGTGGTTCCCAACTGCGGTCCTCAAGTACCCTTAACAGGCCAGATTTTGCAGATCTCACTGGGGAAATGCACCCTGAACCCTTCAATTACTGAGTAGCAAATCATATCACCTGTGCTGTGGTTCAGCTTTCTGGAAAACCTGACCTGTTGGGAGTACCTGAGGACCACAGATGGGAACCACTGATATAGGAGAAAACAAAAATCACACAAGGACTGAATAAACACAGCTAATGATACAAGTGGGGCGACACAGGCAAATCTGACAGGACAGGAACAGGGCTGAACCCAAAGCAAAGTTCATACACGGATATTCAATAATAGGCAGATGCTTGAGGCTTGGGAGGATACTCAGTGGCTTGGCAGGGTACACGGTGGATAGGCTTGGCAGGGTACACGGTGGATAGGCTTGGCAGGGTACACGGTGGATAGGCTTGGCAGGGTACACGGTGGATAGGCTTGGCAGGGTACACGGTGGATAGGCTTGGCAGGGTACACGGTGGATAGGCTTGGCAGGGTACACGGTGGATAGGCTTGGCAGGGTACACGGTGGATAGGCTTGGCAGGGTACACGGTGGATAGGCTTGGCAGGGTACACGGTGGATAGGCTTGGCAGGGTACACGGTGGATAGGCTTAGTGAAAAATCCTGTCCTGAAGTTGTGCATGAGCAGGGCAGGAAGGGGACTGCCGGAGTTGTCAGCAAGGAGAAACACTGGATTTGGCCTTCTGGCAGCGAGGGCCTTGACAGTAACGCATAAACCATTATAGGAAATTTTTAAAATTTGTTCAAATATTAAAATGTAAATTTCCGATCAGAATAAAATCTCAATGCAAAACTCTTGCCCTACATTTAAATGTTAACTACCCAGGACATTCTTGAAAATGAGAGAAATCTCAATGTATCCTTCCTGGTAAAATACTTTCTCAAACAAAAACTATGCATGACGTGTCAAATGTAATTTTTTTCAACCAACCATACTTTCTGTATGCTGTGTATTGCATTGTCATAACAACTGGTCCATGTGACAGTAATCATGGAATATGGCACTGCTGCTATGACACTGGGAAAAAATTTACAGTAAGAAAATCCATTTAGGTTTTTTTTGTTAAGACCTTTGCTTCGGGTGAATTTTAATTTCTGTGGTCTGTTATGTGATGCACAACTTCCTGTTTATTTAGCTTTTAACATGTATATGTTTGTGATTTCAGGTACATCTGGTCAGCATTGTTAGTTGTACTTGGAATCTTTTTGAATGTTTACAGCAAGAATATGGACAAAATGAAGCTGTCCCAAATCTACAGCATGTTGAGAAGGAAGGGCACAGAAGGGAAAACGAGGACGTTCTCTCAGACTGTATAATACTTGTGGGATTTTTTTTATTTTTTTTAGGTTTTTATTTTAAAATTACTGCAATCATTAAATGATTATAATTTTCCAAAGAGAATATGGATATATTAAGGAGAAGGTTAAGGCATATTGCCTGCTCGTAACTGCTGAGTAGCAAATGGGACTATATAGCGGCGCCTGAGCTGTTCCTTACACTTGCTGGCCTGTGGACTTATTTCAGAGTGAATTTTTACATGTGTCCTTTCACATGGCGTTCTGTGCTGGGCGAGTTCTCGGTCTGATGGGAGCACTGCAAATGGACTGTGGCATTATTTTTTGTTTTCATTCTTTAAGTACTTCAAATGAAATCATCAGTGTTTTAAAGACTAAATTGTCCTAATGTTTAGATTTGGAAATTCCTTTTTTTAAGATGTAAACTGTATTAACATTGTTTTGGTTAATCATGCAAGTTATGGACCATCTGTTTATGTGCATGGGCCTTTCACAGATTTCAAAAAAAAAAAAATCTTCATACTAAATATTTTTAATGTAATTTACCATGGATGAATCTTGTATTTTTTTTTTCTGTCACATTTACTCCAACTCCTGCCGTTCAGTCACAAGGTTTTCATACTCAAGGAAAATTAGCAGTTAATACTTTACTATTTAACCCCTTCAGTGACAGGGATTTTCCAGAAAACCACTGTCAGGAACCACTGTTGTTTTTTATAAAACTTTTATACAGTAAGGAATATTTGGGAATATTTGCAATGTTTTTGTTACTTTAACCTCCGTGGCGGTAATTCCAAGTGTGGCTCGGGGTTAATTTTCAGTACAAAAACGGTAACCTTGAGCCACACTCGGGATTGTACATACCTTGTCCCTGCATTCCCTCGATGTCCTCCGGCAGATTGCGGCACCCTGCTTCCGGGTTCCTTTCCCTGCGAGCACGGTGGGGCCCTGGCGGGAGATAAAGAAAAAAACTTTACACACTATAAATTGTAATCTGTCAGGATTACGTTGTATCAAACTATTTCACCTCAGGTTTGTCCCTAGTGCTTTGTCCAGGGTCCTGCCTGCACTTATTTAACATTCATTCTGCTTGTAAACTTGAACATCCATGGTGTCCAAAAGCATCCCTGCAGGTCAAAAGCGGTTTTAGACCAGCTAAAAAACAGTGATAGCGAGTTAGAATTGCTGGCAGAATTGAGCAATAGTGATTCGTAGGGAAATTCGCCATCAGATACTGAAAGTGACGACAGCGACTATTCTGTGACTGAGCTCCGTGATGTGCAAACTTGGTGCTCTATTGACTGGTGCGAATCGGGCTGCGCCCCAAAGATTTCCATTTACTGGAGCATCTGGTATGAAAGTAGACGTTGAACACGACAACCCCTTGGCATACTTACAATTGTTTCTGACCGGTGAGGTTATTGAAAAAATAGTTACGGAGACAAACCAGTACCAAGAGCAACAATTGGTTACACTCTGCATCGGAAGTTTCCAAAAAGCAGAAAGTGGGAACCAGTGGGGAAAAAAAAGATGACATTTGGAAATTTCTGGGTGTAATAATACTTCAGGGAGTGGTGGGGTAAACTGCTGCAGAAGTGGTATTGGACAACTAATAAATTACTTGACACTCCATTTTTTTGGCTCAATCATGTCAGAGTACAGATTTTCCCTGATCATGAAATTTTTACACTTTGAAAACAAAGATTTTGAAACTACTCATCCTTCACCAAAATTAAAGATTCGACCATTGTGGTAAAACTTTTGGAATGTTCTGGAGCCAAAAAGCGTTTGCAACAATCAAATTTCATTTGCTTTTGTCCTGATCAGTTGCAGATCGAGATCACTCTATCAGGCAACTGATGGTGCCTTTTTGAAGAAATGAGAGGTCTCAGTCTTTGGAGTTGGATAACCTCCCTGGTGTTTTTCCCGAGTGTGGCTCGGGGTTAAATTTCCCTGCTGAAAACGGTAACCCCGAGTCACTCTCGGGCTGGATGCTGACCTCCTGCAATCTCATTCTCCATCTGATCGCGGCGTCCTGGTTCCCATCTCGCGAGAAAGGAACCAGGACTGCATGATCAGCCAGAGTGGACCGCACGGGACAGCGAGGGAGCGCAGGGACAGATATGTATCCGGGCCGATTGTGGCTCGGGGTTACCGCTTTCAGCATAGAAATTTAACCAAGAACCGCACTCTAATACCACCAGGGGGCCGATTTTAAATGGTATCAATTCTGACATATAAAATATGTCAGAATCGGACCGACAGGGAGGTTAAATGTCTTCTTCAGGCCTTGGAAGAAGATTGCAGGTATTTGAAAATACAACCACGGTATTATTGCTACCTGTTATTCGAATTGTCATCCTATTGTATTTTTGACATGTGAAATATGCTTACATATTTGGAGAGCAAGGACTGGTAAAATTTAACTAGTACAAGCTGTGTTTTTTTTATTTATTTTTTATTTAAATATCTTGGGTTTCTGAATTGGCACTCCAATCAGACTAACAATAAATCCTTCTAGTGAAATTCAACGTTTAAAATTAAGCTTTTTTTTTTTTATTATTTATAACCATCTATTTAGTGCGACTATTTTGTAAATTCTGTTTAGTGAAAGTTTGGATATATATGGTATGATTTGTGTTTTTTTTTATTTTATTTCCATATCTATATTATATGACACCAGGAGCGCAGCACTCACTCTTTACTAAGCGTAACGGGCGGGTACTTCTGACGACAAAAAAAAAATTCTATAAACCAGGACCTAATGACCGCTATTATGGGATCAACTCACGGAGAACAGAATCCTTTCTGGAGCTCCTTGCGAGTCAAATCAGTCATTCGGTGATACGAATAGGACCTGTCATCAATGGGATACATTAGCGTTGTGACAGTCTTAAGCAGTTTATGGCCATATTTTGTGAACTAAATTCTCATTTTTAAACCGAGCTTAGGGTTACACATTTGTGAAAATTCTTCAATGGGTTAAGAGTTGGAGTTTTTGAAATCTATTTACTCTTTAATTGTGTGGGCTACTGTTAATGTTGCTGAATATTGAATTGTCGTGCTCGCCGCCTAGTTTGTTATATATACAGTTGTGTTCAAAATTATTCAACCCCCAATGCTGTAAAGGGTTTTAGGGAATTTAGTGTACATTTGTATTTGTATTCAGAATGAAATCCTACAAGGACTTTTTAAAGAACCATATGCAACTAAAATGACATCAATTGGTTTTGTAATACAGTAGTAAATGTTTCTTTTGTGAATTCTTCATTGACGCAATTATTCAACCCCTTAAAGACTACCACTCTGAAGAACAGAGGTTCATTCAAGTGTTTTCAATCAGGTATTGAAAACACCTGTGGATGTCACGGAGCAGCAATAAAGCATAATAAGCACCAATTAGGCAGCTTTAAAATGACTGTGATACTCAGCTCCTTCTAGACATTTACTTGTGTGGTTACAACATGGTGAAGTCAAGATGGTCCAGGAAGACAAGAGAAGAGGTGATTACTCTTCACAGGAAGGGCAATGGCTATAAGAAGATTGCAAAGATGTTAAACATACCAAGAGAGACCATAGGAAGCATCAGTGGTGTATTTTGGCCTAGGCCGACTAGGCCTAGGGTGGCACTCTCCAGGGGGCGGCGGCCCGCACGGGGTGGCCCCACCCCTAAAAAAAAAAGTTTTACCAGGAAGGATACATTGAGCTTTCACTAATTTTCAAGTATGTCCTGGGTAGGCAAGGCCTAGGCTTTCACTTTCCAGGGGGCAGCAAAAAATCTCACCACTAAATGGGTTACTCACAGAGCACCGATATGACGCTAACAGTTTGGTGTTCTGTAGTTCCCTGCACTTCACCATTCACAGCAGGGTCCCCAAAGTGAATGGAGTCGGCCGCTGAATGCTGCCACTGCAAACCCGTGGCCTGCAGTTTTCAAAAGAACTACTGAACAAAAATGTCTGGAATTTACATAGAAGATCCTATGATTGATAATAAAAAGTTCTGTTACAGAAAAAAGAAAAGCTGCTATTAAAAAAAAGGGGGGATTTTGCCCACAAAAAATATGAAAAATGACTAAAAGGTACTAAAAAAAATAAATCAAGACTTTTTACTGCAGATTAAAATAATAAATGGTTTATTAGATATTGCATAAAAACTGGAATATTTTTAACATTGAAACCTATGGGGTTCGCCTGAATAAACCTGCAGATTGAAACTACCGAACATCAAGGCATTTCACTGCCATTTCTCTGCTGTTTGGTGTTCTCTGAATAGATTAACCATTACTTCTCTATGGGGATTTGCAATGCCTTCAAATAGCACCGTACTTGCTGGCAGTTCGCCAAACGTGTGTGAGCATATCACAGAGCAGTGGTGTACTTAGAGGAGTGGTGGAGGGCGGGCCACCCCAGGTACCAGTGATTATTGGGGTGTCATTAGGGGGTACTAGGAGGTGCCACTGTCACTGTGTCAGCTTTGAGCTCTGTTCTCAAACAACGAGCAGCGGAGTAGGGCGGTTGCATACGGAATAAAATCGACTAGAATAAAAATCCCCCACTCCTCCCTCCATAGCTCCTCCCCTGCCCCGCAGCAGCTCTAGGAGAGGGGAGGGGGATGTGATTTGTGTGCAGAGAGAGAAGATGAGAGTAAACGGCAGGTAAAGGGGGGGGGTGTATCAGCAGAATATGAAGCCCTGTCTGCCTACTGCTGTTTAAAGTGGACCTTTCCTTAACCAGCACTGCAGTGATAGAAATTTGTCATTGAGCTAACTGGTGAGGCTGCGTGCGTGCAGGTCACGCGGTCTGGCCAGTCAGGTGGTACGGAGTCCCAGTACCACCTGACTGGCTGAACCACGTGACACGCACGCACGCAGCTGCCCGCCCTTTCGTTAACACTGACTCTTACTTGGACTGAACACCCACCGGAAGGGAATCAAAGCCACGGTGCACCCTCTGGCAGTGGCACCCCACTGCTGACAAGATGGCTCCACGCACAGGCACAGCCGCGATCATAACGTGACCTAGAGGGACCTCATGCTGAGTCCGTACACAGTCCCTGCTGACTCTGCACACAGCCCTACCGTGGATGGAGGCCGGTAAATATAGAATAAATAATTGCTGTGTGCTCATATACACTTGGTTTGCTGGGAGTTTTATTGCAGTGGATTCTGATACGCTGACACACACCGCACATTGCATTGCTGGGAGTTTTATTGCTGTGGATTTTGATACGCTGACACACACCGCACATTGCATTGCTGTGAGTTTTATTGCTGTGGATTCTGATACACTCATACACACACTGCACATTGCATTGCTGAAATTGTTATTGCTGTGGATTCTGATACGCTGACACACACCAAACATTGCATTGCTGGGAGTTTTATTGCTGTGGATTCTGTGATGCACACTGCACATTACTGTGAGTTTTATTGCTGTGCAGTTCTGTGATATGCTCATACCCAGTGCACATTTCTGTGGGTTTTATTGCTGTGCAGCTCTGTGATACGCTCATATGCAGTGCACGTTTCTGTGGATTTTATTGTTCAACCAATTAGAGTGGCTGTGATCCAGTATACTTGACATGCGTGGCTGTTCTTTGTAAAAATGCTTGAATTTAAACATTTCATAATTTTATTTATCTCAATAGATACATTTGAAATGGTAT
Organism: Leptobrachium leishanense; assembly: GCA_009667805.1. Classification (NCBI taxonomy): domain Eukaryota; kingdom Metazoa; phylum Chordata; class Amphibia; order Anura; family Megophryidae; genus Leptobrachium; species Leptobrachium leishanense. The sequence continues at coordinate 146,781,464 of CM019067.1, forward strand.
ACAAAATATACAAGTAGGCACTTGGTATCAACTTTTAATATAAAAAGAGGAAAAGGCGGAGCTCTAAGAGGAAAAGGTGGAGCTTAAATAGGAAGGGTGGGGATTAACCAGGAAGAGGTGTGCCCTTGACAGGAAGGGGTACGTCAAATTTAAATTAGGGGGTGCACGAGTTTAGTCAGGCCTAGGGCAGCACAAAACCTAAATACACCACTGGGAAGCATCATTCGCAAATTCAAGGCAAAGGGCACTGTTGAAACGCTACCTGGTTGTGGCAGAAAGAAGATGCTGACTTCGACTGCTGTGCGCTACCTGAAGCGTAGAGTGGAGAAAAGTCCCCGTGTGACTGCTGAGGAACTGAGAAAAGATTTGTCAGATGTGGGTACTGAAGTTTCAGCTCAGACAATACGGCGCACACTGCGTAATGAAGGCCTCCATGCCAGAACTCCCAGGCGCACCCCCTTGCGGTCTCCAAAGAATAAGAGTCGACTGCAGTATGCCAAAAGTCATGTGGACAAACCACAGAAGTTTTGGGATAGTGTTCTGTGGACTGATGAAACAAAATTAGAACTGTTTGGGCCCATGGATCAATGCTATGAAGAAAAGAACACCTTGCCTACTGTGAAGCATGGCGGGGGGTCAATCATGCTTTGGGGCTGTTTTGCTTCTGCAGGTACAGGGAAGCTTCAGCATGTGCAAGTGTCCATGAATTCTCTTCAGTACCAGGAGATATTGGATGACAATGTGATGCAGTCCGTCACAAACCAGAGGCTTGGGAGACGTTGGACCTTTCAACAGGACAATGATCCCAAGCATACCTCCAAGTCCACTAGAGCATGGTTGCAGATTAAAGGCTGGAACATTTTGGAGTGGCCATCACAGTCACCTGACTTAAATCCGATTGAGAACCTCTGGTGGGACTTAAAGAAAGCAGTTGCAGTGCGCAAGCCTAAGAATGTGACTGAACTGGAGGCTTTTGCCCATGACGAATGGGCGAAGATGCCCGTAGATTGCTGCAAGACACTTGTGTCAAGCTATGCTTCACGTTTAAAAGCTGTTAGTACTTAGTACAACTTCCTTTTACAGTTATAAGATTGAATGTCACTTGGGGGTTGAATAAAACTGATAATGATGTGAGCACAGAAAAGACATTTGTGGTTATTTCATTTATAAATGTTATGTTATATTTGTCTGACCTACACGTGCCTCTTTGATTTAATTGTAAGCAAGATGACTGAATGATCAAAATCATTGTCAAACTGGCCAAAACACTCAATTTCAGTGGGGGTTGAATAATTTTTAACACAACTGTAATTCCAGGGTTATTTTGCACTTAATTCTATTATATTGCCAAACATATTTTGAAATATATGAACTGATTTAAACAACAGATATTTCTTAAAAGGTCCTAACCTGAAATAAAGCCTCAGCAGTGCAACATTGATATCTGTATTAATAAATTATCAAAGTGCAGTGTACAATGGAATGTTCATTACCGACTTTTTTCCCACCTGCATCCTACCTTTCCTGATGCATCACTATAATATTGTCTACTGCAGCTGACGACCTCCGTGTTATATCCTTTAACTTTTGTAATAAATAATACAGAATGTGTAGAGCTCATCTATACAGCAAATAACTCCGTATATAAAGTAGCAACCTCTAAAATTTGCCGCAGCAGGAAGCTCTGGCAGCTCATTCATTACCTTAGATTTCTCAAGCAGAAAAAGTCTTTGTCCTTGTTCTTAATCAAGTCGTAAGCAACAGCATGTGCACATTTTCAGCTGTAAAATAATGTCCTACTCTTTATGAAGGAAACCATTACCTGCAAAAATACAGTGTTACTGTATTTATCATCTTTAGAAAAAAAGTGACATGTTTTAGTATCTTTGAATCTACCAATACTTGTGATTTCCCCCCCACCTACTTTGGTGTATTTTTTTCTTCTACAAGGCTAAGCCTGCACCCATTTGGTCCAAGAAAGTGTCTTTTAGGACTTACGTTTATGGTAATTAACTGCAATGTTAATTCTCGCAAGTCCGGACATTACAATTTATTCTTATTTATATATCACCAACATATTGCGCAGTGCTGAAGGGGTACAATATAATTTACGCAGCTAGTCACAATACACAAGGGTCATAAATTTTTTCTCTAACTGTAATAATGCAAGTCTGAACTTATTTTAGTCATTATCAACCCTCAAAAACCTACTTTAATACTTCTATGTACAACCCAGAAGTCCTACTGTAAAACTTCCGCTGTTACTGTAAATTCATGAAATGCGCATTTTTACTATAAAATTTGCATTTTCCAACGTTTGATTTATGAACATGCATCTCACAAGTACTGTACAGTAAGAGCCAGAACAATACATGAAACCTTCAAAAAGGCATTTATCAACACGTTGTAGCACTTTTTTATTTTATTTAATTCTTCATACTGAAAATCTTGAAACGCTAAAGCTGATGTTTTCATTGTAAAGTATAGCCGCGAAAGCCGATTTTTCGATACTAAATTTTATCAGGAAATGAAGAGCCAGTAAACCCGCATTTGAATCTTCCGAAATGAAAACTGACGAAAAAGGTTGGGTCTTTGGCCATTGGGCCGAATTAAATCAACCCACTGTGTTATTTGTTAATGCAAAAAAAGTATTTTAGTTTGCAACAATTCACTTGTCACATAGCAGCAAAGCGCTACTCAACCTGTCTGGTCCTAAATTGGTCAGATCCTACAAATGTCCAGAATCTATATGTATTAGGGCTGAAACAACTAATCGATTAATCGACAACTAATCGATGATTAAAATAGTTGTCAACTATTTCCATTATCGATTTAATCTGTGTCGATTTAATCGTCCTGTGTACAGCACACACTGTTTAGCGTGAGACTGAGTTAAACGTAAATAACTTCAGCTTCAAAGCTTTTGGAGAAGACGCGCCGCTGCTTTGCTTGGTTTGATTTATTTCTAGGGTTATGTCAGACACAACCAGTTTGTTTTTATTCCATTTACAACAGTAGCAGAACTATAACACAAACAATAGGATACTGCCACTGGGTGAAGGAGCTGTATGCCTGTGTTTTTTTTAGATCTTTACTTGAAGCTGAAGTCCTGTGCCACCACCAACACCCTCTTTGGTCGGGAACTTGCATTACCTCCCTTTGGTCTGGTCCCTTCCCTCAAACTCACTCCCACACTCAGGTCTGGTCTTTTGTCCATACCCACTCCCTCTTACACTCAGGTCAAGTCACTTGAGCAAAGTCACTCCCTTCCACCTCCAGTCCCTCCTCCCACTCCATTTGTTCACAAAATTATTTAAAAGGGACACTCTACACACCCTGGGTACTTTAACTTATTAACCCCGATTTCATGCTGACATCATCTATGACCAAGTGCTTGTAGCCGCGTTTATTTGAGAAAGCAAACATGGGCTTAAGCTGGGCTTCAGCATCAACCCATCCCTCTGACCAAGCACTCGCATACCTTGTGTGAAAGTACACAAGATACGCAATTGGCGTATGTACATACGAAAATTACGTACATTATGCAAATTGCTTATGAAAAAGGGGGGAGGGGTTGTGGTCATTTACTTTTTTTTTTTACATAAAATCCCTTTTAATTAATTTTTTTTTTTTTTATCCGATTAATCGAAATCATAATCGGCCAACTAATCGATTATGAGAATAATCATTAGTTGCAGCCCTAATATGTATATGACCAACACACCTCTTAGATCCCAACTAAAACATATTTATTAAAAAATACTAATTAAGAGAATAATCCAAGGCGCTCACATATAATGCAGCGTGACAAGTCCTGCACAAGAATATCCAGCTGCACATGTGAAAAAATTCAAATGCCTCTCGACCTCACAGATCAAGCCTTGTTTCCCATGGCTTGCTTTAGGGCTCTATCTAACAATTATTTTCATAATTGATTGGCCGGTTATCTTTTCGATTTAGTCCATTCATTGGATAAAAAAACTTTTTGTTTGCTTACAAGGAAAATTTATGTAAAAAAAACAAAACTCAAAATAAACTTGCCTGCACCCTCCTTTTGTTAGCAATTTGCGTAGTGTAGGTTACTTTTGTATGTACATATTTAGATTGCGTACGTTTCACACACAAGGTATGCGACAGCCTGGTCGGAATGAAGGATTGATGCAGCGTGCGGACCTCAAACCCATGTATGTTTCCTCAATAGAATGCTGCTATGAGCGCTGAGATGGACATGATGATAGCTGCACAAAAGCAGGATGAGAGGGGGGGCACTGCACGCTTCCTGATCACTCTAAACACCCTGACCACTTTAGCTTGTTAGTGTCCCTTTAAAAAAATGTCATGAAAAACTGAGCGGGAGGAGGGTCCTGAGGTGGAAGGGAGGGAGTTTGGCAAGGGACTTGACCCAAGTGTGAGAGGAAGTGGGTTTTGGCAACAGACTGGCCCTGAGTGTGGGGAGGGAGTTTATGGGAAGGGATTGGGCCACTGGGAGAGAATGGCAGCTCCAGACCAAATGAGGGGGTGGTGGCACAGGACTCCAGCTCAAAGTAAGAATAAAACACCAGTGGTACAGAACCCATACCCAGTAGTAGTATCCCAGGGTTTGTGCTATAACGGTGGTTCCCAACTGCGGTCCACAACTACCCCCAACAGGCTAGAGGCGGATCCAGGGGAGGGCAACAGGGAAATTGCCTCCCTTCCAGAAAATACTGAGCCGCTGAGTGCTTGAAGCTTCTCTTCCTACGAGCGGCCGCCAGTATGAAGCTTGGCTGCTTGCCTGGGTTCATCCACCTGACCAGCCACGATCTCGCGAGATCGCTTAGTTCATGTGAACTTCCGGGATCTTGTGAGACCGTGGCTTGTGCGTGGTTCGAAGGCGAGCAGCAGAGCTTCATGCCGGCGGCTGCTCATAGGAACAGAAGCACTCGGAGGGGCCTGGCAGAGGAGACCGCTTGGACCATGTGAGCTGGGGACAATATATCCATATGAGCTGGGGCAATATATCCATGTGAGCTGCGGGCAATATATCCATTCCGTATGAGCTGTGGGCAATATATTAAATGTGAGCTGGAATGGGGGGTACCCTGGGCCCATGGTATGGAAAGGGTTTGCAGGGCTGTGCAGATGGGGTCCCACGTGTCTTGCCAGCATGGAAAGGGTGCACTGGGCAGCCCACACCTGTGTTATCCTACATTGCATAGCTTCAAGGGGTATGTGCTGGGAGGGGGGTATCCTGGGCCCCTGATATGGAAAGGGTTTGCAGGGGTCATGAGCCACATGAGGAAAGACCATGTGCAATGTTCTGGGGAGAGCGAGTGTAACGAGCACAGCTTGCGATTAGGCGAGTCTCTGCCTGTCACTGAGAACCCAACACCAGCTCTTAGCCAAAACTGGTAGAGTGCCCCTCCCCCCAAACCTGTGTCTGGATTAGCCCCTGCAACAGGCCAGGTTTTAAGGATTGCCTTGAGGAGATGCAGACTGAATCCTGCAATCACTGAGCAGCAAATCGTGAGAAGGGAACCAGGGAGCAAAACGATGCGATCGCTGGAGGAGAATGCGATCTCGGAGGTCAGCGAAGGGAGCGCAGGACAGGTATGTAGGTATGTATACAGCCCGAGTGTGGCTTGGGGTTACTGCTTTCGGCAATAAAAGTTAACCCCGAGCCACACTCGGGAATACCGTCAGGGGAGTTATTATGTTCTGGCTGGGCTTTAGGGAAAGATGTATCCTATATCATGTATTTACTTTAAATAAACAAGGAAACATATTTGAACACCTGAATAAAACTTTATAGTGTGGGGGACCAATGCAAACTCCATTCCCCCTGCAAAAATAGTGGAGCTACGTTTCCATGTGCTCCTGCTCTACTTGAACCCTGGGCAGATATATCTTTTCTATCACTCCAGACATCATAATATTGAGAAAAAACAACCTCTCCTCCATTAATGTTCGCTTGTTTATGTGTTTGAAACTATTTTAAAGTTGGCATTATATTCTGTGGAAATATTGCCTGATTCAACTGCAGAATATATTAATTTTGACTTTTATAACCACAACTGCTATATCTAAGTTACACCTAATATAAAAAATAAACTAAAAAAAAAAAACACCTTTTTAGGTTTTTGTGTATTATTTGCATTCTTGAACTCCAGGTTTTATTCAGATTGAAGCTGTAGCTTAAAAATAGTTTTTAATTCTATCTTTTCATGCCAGAATAATAGAACACAGTGGTTTGATTTATCAAGACAGCATCTACAAGTGCTGCCTAAACGTCCTAAATATCCAGATTGCTTTTGTGTAACAAATATAACGCGCCGCTGGTATGCATAATACAAGCACCGGCAGATCTGACTTCTGTTCAACAGGTAGAAAGACGTACATGGAAACAAATAGCTCCATGCACTTCATTCATGTCAAAACCCAACAGCTTGAACGGCGCAAATATTCTGCAGTCACTCATGAAAAGAAATTTTTAATCATAAATATGTAATAATTAATGGGCTGGTGGCTGCAGCTTTCCTCGGGGCATAATATCTAATTTCCTAGCAATGTTTCCCATCCTTACTTTTCACGCTGCAACAGTCTATCATTAAAACCAAATTCTGGTTCCTATCACTTTTATTTATTTTTCAAATCAACTTATAAATCAGTGCCAGGCCTTGTTACAGATGAGTTCCAATAAATTATTGTCTGTGGACAAATTCTGCATGCTAAAACATAGTAACTTTTTCCTGTTCTATCTATGGAACCCTCTGGTTATTACAAAAGGTATTGGAAATACATTTAATAAAAAACATGAAAAATGCATTCAATTTTAATCGTAAGACAAACAATATGATAATGGTCGACTAAGCAACTAATAGCCTAATATAAAATAAATACAGTGTGTGTATATGTATATATATAATATTTTAAAACTGAGACCATATAATGTGTAGATGTCTTGGTCTTACAATATAAAAAGCTTAAGGGCCACATTATGCACACGCCATGATGATCAAATGAAGTTTGAATTGTTGTGGTGACTGGAGTATCTTTTCAGAAAACGGGAGTACATGTTATGCACATCTTATTCAACATACTGTAATCCGGAAGACTCTGAAAGCTGGAATTTTCAGAGCCATCCGGATTTCAGTGTTTCCAGAATACGGATGTCCTGGCAGGTCCTGCCGCTTAGGAATGTGTCTCCCAAATGGCAGCAGACCACTACACACACTGTGAGCTTCTGGGCAACCCCAGCTTGTGACATTCTGCCCGGAGTCACACAGACTCTGGAGAGCATGTTGGCAGAGAAGTGCTACACAGAGCTCCCAGCGTGTGCTGGTGGCTGAAGCAGAGAAGGGATCTCCATCCAGTCTGACATCGTATTCTCACAGATTCTGAACCCCAGAAGAATCTGCAATCTGGATATGGGGGTGCTCAACCTGAACATGCTATAATTTGCAAACATGCAACTGTGACAGAGCTGAAGAATAAACCCCCTATATATTACCAAAGAACTTTAACCTACTTTATTGAAAGTTACTGTTTGAGACAAACAAATCTATTTGGCAAGCAAGGTGGAACCTTTATGGTGGAAAAGCCTTATCTGTATTCTTGTCACCATTGATCCTTGGAGGAAGATGAAGAGGAGAGAACTAGGGTAGTACGTTTACACAGCTCGGGTGCAAAAGTTGATTCTAAACTCACTGATGTTGGGGTCTCATAAGACTGGGCTCTGATATGTCTGCCAGTGACACAGGTGTTGGAAAGGAGTAGCGGGAACCCAATATATAAAGGGGTTCTATTACAAATTCTTAAAAGAAAAAATTACTTTGACACATTTTGCTAAGAGAAAATTTCAGCTTCTTCAATTAGCGTTGACCTGTGGAGTGGATGTATTTAAACTCCATGTCTGTATGTGGGGTTTCTAGGATGGTGCCCGTGTTACTCCCTCATGACGTTTTGTTTCTGTGTGTACCTCCCAAGATTGGTCCAACTACATTAAATCACATCATGTCCTGGGCGAGGTTGGTATATGTTTAGGCTCCATTTTGGATTTCAAACAAAGAAGCTCCCGAGGAAGTCGATCTAGTCGAGCTGGTCAGCTTTTTTTCAGCAGTGTTCAGTTGATTGGAGGTGGTCAGGTTTGGCTGCGTTTGTTGCGATTGTCGGCTGTGTTCAGCAGTTTATCGGATGTGTTTGGCAGGTTTATCAGCAGCGTTTCGGCGGATCCATTCAATGCACTTTGGGAACCCTGCGGTGAATGCTGAATTCACCACAGGGTCAGCGAATTGAACTGTCCGAATCGCACCGAAGTGCGCCAACTGAAAGAGCACCGAAATTTCGTTGCTCTTTGAATAACCCCCTGTGTGCTTTACAATGGAGTGGTTAGACTTGACACCGGGATGCTTTTTAATAGGAAAGCTGTAATTAATATTAATGACAATTCTGAATCTGAGTACATTTACTCATATAAACAATTTGGATAAATGTGTTTTCTCTTGTTATATAATAGCAATTATTTCTAAAGAGCTAACATATTCCACTATTCTGTATGCTGGGAGGAACAAGCATACATAAAATTAACCGCACATGTTTGATGCACGGGAACAATAGGAGAGAGGAAGCTTTCAACCCAAAATGAGGATTATAATGCGATGCATTTATTATACGCCTTTTTAATTGTATGGGAATACAATTGCTATAGTTTTTTTCTATTGTCACATAAGCAAATACCATAAACTAAAGTTGTCTTGATTTTTTTGTGTGAAATAAAAATATGCATCATTTTTCTGCAGTTCATCAACCGTGGCTTCTAAAGTACCAGTTATCAAACACTGGCATAAAAAAATAAAGCAGAAAGCAATTTAACGCACCAGTGGCAGTTGCCTATTAATCGGCCCAGAATAAGGTAGCCTGGGAGATTGTGAGCAAAGAAGGGAAAAGTGGTGCAGTTATGTATGACGAGCAAGGAAAACACACAACATCACTGTAGTCATTTTCTAATTACAAGACTGTTTCATAAACTGTAAATGTTAACATGGGAGAATTAAATCACAGCGATTTAATTAATAAAATGGCTTAGACACTTAAACCCAAATGTTCATGTCCTGAGGGCTTCACATCAATAATAGCAGCCCTCAGGCATGTTTCAAGATTTCCTTGCAATACTTTGCAGATCCTGTATTAATATTAAAAAGAAAAAACTGAACACACACATTTTATTTACCAGTCCTTACGCCAAACTCCTGATTCTGTTATGCATCTCACATAGTAATGCACTGCAGGAGGAGGATTAAAAGTGATAAAAAACTATTTTATACCAAAATATTTATGTCCACCAATTAAGGATGTTTTTAGCTCAGGGAATTTTCAGGGCAGACCTTTATGAAACCATGAAAGCTTGGCAGTACACTCTGGTGCGTTTCTATCAACACTTACATTGGTGGTGAAAAACTGCAAGGCAAGACAAAATCGTTTGGTAAAGGTGATGTATAGGGAGGCCATAGTGCTTGGCAGTACACTTTAGACTTTAGTAGCACTAAGCAGTAAGACATTGCTCACCCCACATTTAAGGGACATGCATGGTTTGCTAGTGTGCCTTAAAAAATGTGCAATGCCTTTTGAATGAGCCCGTAGTCTCTTTCGGCAGGCATAGAAGCAAGTAAATATGATATTTTTTCATATTTACCTGCTTTTCTTTCTTGGTGTTCTCCACGCCCACCTCAGGCGGCACATTGAGCTAACCAATCAGTGTGTATTCTGTAGAATACATAAAAAACGCACTGAGCATGTGCGACTGAGTTGCTCCACCTCTCTCCTGCACTTTGAGCTGAGGGGAGGGCTGAGCGCCATTCCAATCTGTAACCTTTTCACCCCAGCTACTGCAAAGACAGGGAAGGAAAGAAACAGCAGAGAGAGGAACAGCAAAAAAACAGCACATAGAGACAGCAAGAAAAGGTATAGAGAGACAGACAGCAAGATAAAGCAGAGGTCCATCAGGAAAAAGCAGAGGAAGTGCAAGAAAAGGTGCAGTGAGAGAAAGAGTGAGAGCGAGTGACTGTGTGAGGAAGTTTGAGTGAGTCCTTGAGTATTCTCAGTGGATGTGTGAGTGAGCCTGTGTGTGAGCGAGCGAGAGTGTGTGAGCACAGCAATGAGTGAGTCTTGCTCTCCCAGTTGCAAATATAACTAATAATCAGTTACCCAGTCTGAGGCCCAGAGCGTGCACAGGGTATCACGTGCACAGCTTGTTCATGTGAAGCTTTGATGGGTGGAGCAGTGGGCGGGGAATATTCAGGAAGTGGGAGCTGAAGAAACACCCCTAGCTTAGGGGTGTGACCAGAGATGATGAAATAACAGAGTTTAAAGCAAGAAAATAAACATTTTTTGCACATTTATAAAACTTTTTGGTTTATTCTAGTTTGTCTATAGGTAAATACATTTTTAAATGTAATTTTTTTAAAAAAAATTGTTAGACCTGCATATCCCTTTAGATACAGGACACACTAGGCTCAGTGCATTCAATCATAATGCCTCACAACATAAATAATTACCACTTGGCTTGGTGAAGAAAGTCGTGATTACAGCGTGTGTCCTTTAATTTAAGGGATACGCTATTAAAAAATAGAGTTCCCTTCTTTTGCCCTTAAAGGGATACTGCCATTAACATAAACTGTGCCTAGATTACTTGTGCATTGCAAACAAAGCCACCTTATAAAACACATGTTGCTATTTTATTTTCTTTGAAGTAATTGCTGGCTGGATGGAGTAGAGGTAACATCACTGCTTTGCATGGAGAGAGCCTGTGGAGTCATGGGTTCGATCCCAGCGAGCAACCTCTCCAGTAAGTGTCCTTGGGTTACTCGTGGCGAAAACAAGGGAAATCTCAATGTATCCTTCCTGGTAAAATCCTTTCACAAAAAAATTGCATGTAATAAGAAACAATAAAGTTACATTTGTATCTCCTGTTTCCATTTTGTGAATCTTTCCCATGATGCAACATTTACCAAATTCTGTGCAAATGTTTTACTTTCCACCTGTAGAATCCTCTACAGTATTTAACCCTTTCCTGCCACAAGACGTTCCATGCCGTCCTGGTGGCAGGTGGGTTTTGAAGATGCAGGGCGTAGATGTACGCCCTGTTGTCTTCAATGGGGCCGCCTCTGCCCATCCGTGCAGTCTGTGCATGCTGACTCACGGCACGCATCATTAACTGCACGGGGACGACCTGAACTCAAGCTGTCCCCCTGCAGCCAATGACACGCGGTGCGCGTCGGCTGCGGGGCCGGCCAAAATCAGTGCCGTGCGATGGCACCTGTCGGTGAGGTGTACCTGTACACCTTGCCAGCGAAAGCCACCCCTTAAGGGTGCCACCCGCGCCTTCTTAAGGGGTTAAGAAATAATGAGGTGGATGTTTAGATAAGGCTGCAATGGGGAGGGGTGTTGTGCTGTCTTTGCTACCTGGATCAACAGCAATAGGTGATGTGTGAGAGGCTGAACCCGATGGACGCATGTCTTTTTTCTGTCTATGTAACTATGTAACTGTGTAAGATAAGGGCAGCTAAATGATCTTAAAAGACTAATAATCTACCACTGGTGATGTCCTTTGCATACATTCCACACAATACAATGATGTTTGTCGGTTTCCATGCCTACAGACCCATTGAGCCCATTTTATGCTCAAAGCCACACAGTGAGGAACAAGTGATGTAAAGATACTGTGTGTGGGGTGGGGCAGTTTACAACACAAAAGATTACAAAATAGATGCCCCCAGTGTCACATATAGAGTAAAATATTTTCTCCATTAAAAATTACAGTAGAATAACAATGTTCATGTAAGATAGAAACAATATAAAATAAACAAAATAACGACATTTCATTTTTTGGTGGTAGTGTCTCTTTAACCACTTCGATGCTGAGGACGCGCTCAGCGCGTCCTCAGCATTCCCGCTGGTATGCGGAGGACGCGCTGAGCGCGTCCACCCATTGGGGTCAGCGTTCGGCCGGGTTCCGGCCGATCGCTGGCCCCCCCGGTGCGGGCTGACATCCTGGATGTCAGCCGCGCATCCGGGACCACAGCCGCCGGAATTAGGTGTCATCGCGGCAGCGCGATGACACCTAATTCAGGCCCCCCCCCCGCATGTGCGGAGGAGGCGCCTGAAAGGGAGGGGGGGAGGTCCTTCGGACCTCTCTCCCTCCCGATCGGCGGCTCTGCGGGGGTTAACCCAGGCATCATTTGGAAGGGCACAGCCTGCCCTTCCAAATGATGCCTGGCATTAACCCCTGGGGAGCTGGATCGCGAATCGGCGCTGAAAAGCGCCGGTTCGCGATCCTTTCCCGGAGCTGGCCGACATCTTGGATGTCGGCCAAGCCTCCGGGAACTCCCCCTGAGGACTGGCGTCATCGTGCGTAGCACGATGACGCCAGTCCTGGACTTAACCCTTAACTGCCACCAACGGTGGAGATAGGGAGTTCCAATGAACTCCCTATCTCCCGATCCGTGGCAGTTAGGGGTTAAATTTTGGTATGGTTGGATCGGCCAGAGCATGGCCGTTCCAACGATACCAAACATGAAAGTGAAAAATGTTGTAAAATAAAAATAAAAAAAAAATTAAAAAAAATTATAAAAAAAAATAAACACTTTTTTTAAATTTTTTTTGGTTTGTTAATGCAGCAATATTGTTCCCATTTCAATTATAATGTGAACAATGATGCTGCACTAACGATTTTTGTATGCGGTGCGTTTGTTAAAAATAGTGTAATTTTCCCCAAAAAAAAATGTACCGAGACCCCATCTCTAATTTTTTTAACAAGCGCACCCCATACAAAATATAACCGCAATTGCTCGCATGTTAAAATGTGAAAAAAAACACTTTACACATTGTAAATTATTGAAAATACATATTTTATTGCATTTTTTGTTATAATATACAGACATGACATAACGTATACATATAATAATGACATATTATGAATCTACCGAGTCTGACGGAAAGAACGATATATAATATGTCTGGGTCATATACTAAAATAAGCCTTCAAAACACGTTTAAACATGATGAGCAAAACCGGTAAAAATGACCTCAGCACAGGGGCGGGAAAAGCCTCAGCAGCGAAAGGGTTAAATAATTGGGCAGAGGCTGCTTAAGTATAATGGAATTAGGAAAAATCAGCATGGTTTTATGAAACACAGATCATGTCAGACTAACCTAACTGCCTTCTATGAAGAAGTAAGTAGAAGTATAGATCAGGGGGTCGCAGTGGATGTGATTTACTTGGATTTTGCCAAAGCTTTCGACACAGTTCCAAACGAGGTTACTATTTAAATTAAGAAAAACTGGCTAAAAGATAGAGTACAGAGGGGGTCATAAATGGTAAATTTTCAAGATGGACACCAGTGGTAAGTGGTGTCCCTCTGGGGTCTGTTATAGGACCAATTCTATTAAATTTATTTATAAATTACCTTGAAATAGGCATTGCAAGTCATGTGTCAGTGTTTGCAGATGACGCAAAACTAGGAAACGTAATACAATGTGAGCAGGATGTTACTTCTCTGTAGCGGGATTTAGATAGAATGGGGGACTGGGCACTTAAATGGCAGATGATATTTAATGTAGATAAATGCAAGGTTATGCACTTTGGAGTGAAGAAGACATAAGCCACTTATACCCTATATGGTACGGAGTTAGGGAAATCAATGATTTGAGAATAATCATAGACTCCAAATTCAGGAACAATGCCCAATGTCAAACAGCAGCTGCCAAGGCCAGCATGGTATTGGCATGCATTAAAAGGGGAATTCACTCTCGTGATAACATAATTTTGCCTCTCATAAATCAATGGTAAGACCAGACCTTGAATATGCCGTGCAATTTTGGAAGCCTATTTTACAAAAAGATTTTATGGCGCTAGAATAAGTGTAGAGACGGGCAACTAAATTAATAAGGGGAATGGAAGGTTTAAGTTATGAGGAAAGGCTAACAAGCTTTAACCTGTTTAGTTTAGAAAAACGCACCTTAGAGGGGATCTGAGAACGTTATATAAATATATACGGGCCATTATAAACAATTGTCTTGAAACCAGGGGGGCAATGGGGCAATTGCCGCCCTCCTCCCCCGAGAAAATATTGCTGAGCCAGCCCGCTGAGTGCTTTAATTCCTACAAGCGGCCGACGGCAGTAAACTCAGCCACTCGCCTGGGATCCACCTAACCAGTGCAGCCAGCCACCATCACACGAGATCGCAGAGTTCACGTGAACTTCCGTGAACTCGTGAGACCGCGGCTTGTGCGTGGTTCGCAGGTGAGCGGCCGTTCGTGCACTGGCTGGCAGAGGAGACCGCTGGACCATGTGAACTGGGGGTAATATATCCATATGAGCTAGGGGCACTATATATCCATGTGAGCTGGGGCACTATATATCCATATGAGCTGGGGCACTACATATCCATGTGAGCTGGGTCACTATATATCCACATGAGCTGGGGCCAATATATATCCACATGAGCTGGGGCCAATATATATCCACATGAGCTGGGGCCAATATACATCCATATGAGCTGGGGCAATATATCCACATGAGCTGGGGCACTATATATCCATATGAGCTGGGGCAATATATCCATATGAGCTGGGGAAATATATCCATGTGAGTTGTGGGTAAGAGTGAGTGTAACGAGCACAGCTTCTGATTAGGCGCGTCTCTGCCTGTCATTGCGAACCCAACACCAGCTCTTAGCTAAAACTGGTAGAGTGACCCCCCGAAACCTGTGTCTGGATCCGCCCCTGCTTGAAACCTATTCATTAATAGGACTATACACAGGACACAAGTTCGCCCATTTAGACTGGACGAATGGAAATGTAGCCTAAAGCATAGGAAGAATTATTTTACGGTGAGAACAATACAACTGTGGAATTCTCTGCATGTTGAGGTGGTTCAGTTACAGTCTATACAAACCTTTAAACAGCGGCTGGATGACTTCCTGCAAAAACATAATATTAAGGGTTATAATATTTAATATGTGGGTAAAAGCTGCTTGATCCAAGGAGAAATCTGGAATCTGGAATTTTTTCCCAGTATATTGTATATTGGTGGGCACTTCTGACTGTGATTTTTGCCTTCTTTTAGATCAACATCAATATGTGATGTGGGAAAGGCTGAACTCGATGGACGTACGTCTTTTTTTCAGTCTATGTAACTATGATTATTTTTTTATTTTTTTCTTAGGTGATTTTGCTCCCCTTTTGACACACAATGCTCCTGCTCTCTGGCTCAGGGACTCCCAAACCCAGACATCCCTGTAGCTTTTCTATGCATTATTCGCTCCTACGCAACTTTCAAAGAGTAAGAGCTGCCAATTTCAATGCACAACGGGACTTGCACCCTTTACGTACACAGGCGTAGCGCCTGTGCAGACCAAAGGATTGGAGCTGCGCGCATGTGCAGATCTGATCCTTCAGCTACCTCTCTTAGACGGTGATTGGTCTCAGATTGTGACAACGGCATGCTGTCTGCATGCCAACGACACTAGTGACCGATCTGGTGACCTGCAGCTTGGAAATTCAAAAATTCTGGCTGTTGGTGATGCTGGTTAGGGATGAGCTGTTCGGTTCGATCGGTTCGGAGTTTGCATTGAACATAGCCTGTTCGTTTGTTCGCGAACTACGAACATTTCCGCTTGTTCGCCGCGTGTTCGCCCACAATGCACCACAACGGACCACAATGCACTTTTCCACTGGCCTGAAGCTTGTAATTGGCTACAGCCTTGCACCTGACCACAGGTCAGGTGCAAGACAGGTTCAACACTATGCCAATCACGGCTCAGAGTCCTGATTAGGCAAATTTTGCCCAATCATGGGCTCACAGAGCTAAGTCCCGCAGCACACTATATAAGGCTTCCACACAGCGCTTCTGCACGCGTTTGAGAGGAGATTTCATAGGAGATTGTTGTTGTGTTAGTGTGTTTTTACTGCCAGTCTGCCACCAGCTATTGGGGGGGTCTCATCTACTGGGGGGGGGTCTCATCTGTTGTAATCTTTGTGTTCTCACTCCCAGCAACTATTTTGGGTGCTCAGTAATTTCTACAAAATATTTGGGAATTGAGGTATCTGAGGTAATCTTTGTGCTCACTCCCAGCAACTATTTTGGGGGCTCGGTAATTTCTGCAAAATATTTGGGAATTGAGGTAATCTGAGGTAATCTTTGTGCTCACTCCCAGCAACTATTTTGGGGGCTCAGTAATTTCTGCAAAATATTTGGGAATTGAGATGATCTGTGTCTTGTCACAGCCAGTGCCACGCAGTATTTTGGGCGTCAGTAATTTCTACAAAATATTTGGGAATTGAGGTGATCTGTGTCTTGTCACAGCCAGTGCCACGCAGTATTTTGGGCGTCAGTAATTTCTACAAAATATTTGGGAATTGAGGTGAACTGTGTCTTGTTGTCACAGCCAGTGCCACGCAGTATTTTGGGCGTCAGTAATTTCTACAAAATATTTGGGAATTGCTATAATCCATGTGTTCTCACTGATTTATAGGAGGTTTCTGAGATTTGTAATCTGTGTCTTCTCACTGCCACCCATCGGGGGTCCCACATATTTCTAGCAGATTTATGCGAATTGTAATTTGTGTCTTCTCACTGCCACCCATCAGGGGGTCTCACTGATTTATAGGAGGTTTCTGAGACTTGTAATCTGTGTCTTCTCACTGCCACCCATCAGGGGGTCCCACATACTTCTAGCAGATTTATGCGAATTGTAATTTGTGTCTTCTCACTGCCACCCATCAGGGGGTCTCACTGATTTATAGGAGGTTTCTGAGATTTGTAATCTGTGTCTTTTTACTGCCAGCTATCAGGGGGTCCCACATACTTCTAGCAGATTTATGTGAATTGTAATCTGTGTCTTCTCACTGCCACCCATCAGGGGTCTCACTGATTTATAGGAGGTTTCTGAGATTTGTAATCTGTGTCTTCTCACTGCCAGCTATCAGGGGGACCCACATACTTCTAGCAGATTTACGCGAATTGTAATTTGTGTCTTGTCACTGGCACCCATCAGGGGGTCTCACTAATTTATAGGAGGTTTCTGGGAATTGTAATCTGTGTCTTGTCACTTTCTGCCAGCTATCAGGGTGTCTCACTGAGTTATACCAGAGTTCTGTAAATCTTTTATCTTTATACCAGAGTTGAATCAGAGTTCTGTATATATTTAATCTATATTTCACTTGTCACGGGATGGCCCAGCACCCTCAGCCAGGGGCGGTGCACAGTGACAGTGGTGGCTATGGACACTTAGGTGCGGTGGCACGCACCTAGTTTTGCAAGTACTTTTATTTAGATGTGATTATTGTGTGGTGTAATAAAGTGTCCCCTGTTGGTATTGTGAAATGTAATTCCCTTTGTCTGCCACGCCCGCCGCCATTTTCTGATCACCTCGTGGTTCAGATCAGAATACTCGGATCGTAAAATGGCCGAATCGGCAACTCCCCGATTCGTAACGGCCAATACGAATCGGGGCCAGGGTGCCTCCTGCCAGCGAGGGCCAATGGGACTTGTGTGGGCGGGCAGGGATCCCCATTGTATTCATAAGTGTGTAAAGTGATAAATGCGTGTGTTGTGAAAAATAAAGGCAGATTTTCCAGTGCATCCAGCCTCGCCTGATGTCCTTTACTCTCCGCCGCATATACTGTCTGAGCATCCCGCGCGGTCTCAGGGTGCGGTGTCCAGACTTAAGATCAGAACGGACTTAAGATCAGAACGGACTTAAGATCAGAACGGACTTAAGATCAGAACGGACTTAAGATCCGAACCGAAGGCGCGGCCGCGTACCGCGCTTCGGTATACCAAGTGAGCGGTGATCAGATCCGAAGATTCAGCCGCTCCCGTAAGATCCGAAGATTCATCCGTTTAAAGATCCGAATATTCCTCCGCAATCAGATCCGAATATTCCTCCGCAATCAGATCCGAATATTCCTCCGCAATCAGATCCGAATATTCCTCTGCGGCAGACCCGATCCCCAGATTCGCACGGCCGCCCGCAGACGCACTCCACACCCACAAGGTCAGTGAACCAGCTGCTCGGGACGCTGAGTGCCATATGGCTCAGTGGTCGGGCTGGTTCTAGGCAGGGGTCCCCTCCACCGCCCGCTAACCCTTCCCCAGGGTCACGCCAGGCCGCACGAGACGCCGAGTGCGCGTCACTCGGTAGTCGGGCCAGCGGTAAGCGAAGGGGCCACGCAGATTGAGCACACCCGCAGGCGGAACAACATCCCATTCCGTCATACTGGTGGCAGCGGTGGGATCGCTCTCTGCAGACCCCTAGGAGACCTACGCCATGGTGGTGTACACCTACTATGACCGGGACACCCTGCGTGGGATGTTGGAGAACCGGGGAGGAACGCCGGGTAACAAGAAAAGAAAGACCCTGATCAAGGAGCTGACTAGGATGGATCAGGACGAGGCGATGACGCCCGTCCCCAGCCCTGTCCACGCGGAGGTGGAGGAAGATGCTGGCCTCCGAGAGGTGCGGCGTCGGATTGCCCTGCTCGGGGATGCCCCAGCGACGGCGGACAGATGCCGGGTGATCCGGGAGTTCTACCGTGAGGTTGAACAGGAAAAGGACCGCCAGCACGAGCTGCGGTTGGCAGAGCTCCGCGGAGCAGAGCCAGAAGATTGGAACCCCGAACCCTATCCTGTGGACCCCTGGGTCGAGGCTCACAGCTCGACTGGAGCTTCACCTGGGGAATCTGCAACCCCCAGTGACTACGCTTGCGGGACTCTCAGCTCGCCTGGAGCCTGTACTGAGGACGTCACTCATCCCAGCGACCCTCGGATGGAGACTCACAGCCCGCCTGGAGCTGCATCTGAGGACGCCACATTCCCCATTGAGGAGCGGTGCTCCTGCGCTGGCACCTTCGCCGACATAAAGGTCGTGTTGGCAAGAGAGCTGCAGGAGGACCTGGAGCAGGACCAGAGGTCCACAGAGGAACTGTGGTACGAGGCCCTGGACCATGAGCGGGACTGCCATGGTGCGTACATTCCTTCCGACGCTGTCGTCCATCGGGTGCAGTACGATGTGCGAGCAGCGTTCCTGCAAGGTCGGGCCCCAGAGGAGTGGGAAGCCGAGCTCCGGAGTCTGGTGCAGGAGGAGATCGCACTGGACGCCGCGTACCGCGCGCTCCGGTGGCTAACTGCCTCTCCGACAGCGCGCCCGATGGGGGCAGTTCCATTGCAGGGCCTCGCTACGGAGGCACGGGGCTGCTCTACGCGAGCATGGCCGCCGACCCCGAGTTTGGAGAGGAGACGGAGGAACGGATGGAAGACATCCTGGAGCGACGGGAACTGGAGATCCCGTCAGACAGCAGGGACTCGGTGTTTGAGGAGCTGGAGTCCCTAGCCGAGCGAGAGTGGGAGCTCGAGGTGGCTTATCGTAGACTGTTGGACGGCGTTCCGCAGTCGAGCCTGAGCTCCCCGTGGGGGGACGGGTCGGCGGAGGAAGTCGACAGTCCCCAGGTTTGGGACCTATGGGAGGCGAGGCGGACCCATGGGTGCCCGTGGGGGTTTCGACTGAGGAAGTTACCCCCTTCACCCCGCAAGAGGACAGGGTGGCCGAGGCCACGGGTCCAGCGGGGGAGGAGACGGATGGTCTCCCCGGGATGGGTTGTGCGCAACCATTGTTTGCCCCGGGGGGTGAAGTGACCATCCTTCCCCAAGGAGATCTCCAACCAGCGGAAGAGCTGGCTACGGGGCAGAGTGCCGCTGGCCTCTGCCCACTGCCTACAGTCCGCCAGGAGGAGCCGACGGTTGGTCCCCCCGGGATGGGTTGTGTGCAACCATTGTTTGCCCCGGGGGGTGAAGTGACCCTTCCTCCCCAAGGAGATCGCCCACCAGCGGAAGAGCTGGCTACGGGGCAGAGTGTCGCTGGCCTCTGCCCACTGCTTACAGTCTGCCAGGAGGAGCAGACGGATGGTTCCCCCGGGATGGGTTGTGCGCAACCATTGTTTGCCCCGGGGGGTGAAGTAACCATCCTCCCGCAAGGAGATCCTCACCCAGCTGAAGAGCTGGCCACGGGGCAGAGCGCCGCTGGCCTCTGCCCACCACCCACAGTCTGCCGGGTGGAGCAGACGGATGGTTCCCCCGGGATGGGTTGTGCGCAACCATTGTTTGCCCCGGGGGGTGAAGTAACCATCCTCCCGCAAGGAGATCCTCCTCACCCAGCTGAAGAGCTGGCCACGGGGCAGAGCGCCGCTGGCCTCTGCCCACTACCCACAGTCTGCCAGGTGGGGCAGACAGATGGTCCCCCCGGGCTGGGTTGTGCGCAACTGCTGATGGGCCTGGGGGGAAAGAAACCATCCTCCTGCAAGGAGATCCCCACCCAGCGGAAGAGCTGACACCAGGGCAGAGCGCCGCTGGCCTCTGCCCGTTTCTCCCAACTTGCCCCGAGGGGCAGAGCGAGGATGACCCCGTGCAACTGCGGTTGCATCCATTTGTCTCCCTTGTCGGCTACCAGGAAGAGCAGTCAGGTTTGGCTCTATTTGCTCCTTCGGTTGCCGTGTCCGTACCTGGCCATCCAGTGGAAGAGCTGGCAACGGGGCAGAGCGCCGCTGGCCTCTGCCCATTTTGGCAACCCTTGGGCTCGGGGGCCTCACGCAGCCACGGTGCTTTCCCACGGCTGACCTGGGCACCCGGGGCGTGTGCATTTAGCACCCGGGTTCCCCGGGTGAGCAGTAACCCTGGAGGGGACACAGGAGGCACGCCGGCTCAGATGTATGTCCTCTCGCCCAGCCGGGGAAACTCTAAGGACATGGGGTCCCGACCAAGCTGGCACGGCCGGAAGGCCAAATGGAGAGGCCTGGTGACTCGGCCTCCCCAGACTGACTATGGGCCTGGGAGCACCGACTTCCCCGGTATGACCCGGTGGGGTCAGACCAGGTGCGTCGAACTGGGGGAGGGGGAGGAGTGTCACGGGATGGCCCAGCACCCTCAGCCAGGGGCGGTGCACAGTGACAGTGGTGGCTATGGACACTTAGGTGCGGTGGCACGCACCTAGTTTTGCAAGTACTTTTATTTAGATGTGATTATTGTGTGGTGTAATAAAGTGTCCCCTGTTGGTATTGTGAAATGTAATTCCCTTTGTCTGCCACGCCCGCCGCCATTTTCTGATCACCTCGTGGTTCAGATCAGAATACTCGGATCGTAAAATGGCCGAATCGGCAACTCCCCGATTCGTAACGGCCAATACGAATCGGGGCCAGGGTGCCTCCTGCCAGCGAGGGCCAATGGGACTTGTGTGGGCGGGCAGGGATCCCCATTGTATTCATAAGTGTGTAAAGTGATAAATGCGTGTGTTGTGAAAAATAAAGGCAGATTTTCCAGTGCATCCAGCCTCGCCTGATGTCCTTTACTCTCCGCCGCATATACTGTCTGAGCATCCCGCGCGGTCTCAGGGTGCGGTGTCCAGACTTAAGATCAGAACGGACTTAAGATCAGAACGGACTTAAGATCAGAACGGACTTAAGATCAGAACGGACTTAAGATCCGAACCGAAGGCGCGGCCGCGTACCGCGCTTCGGTATACCAAGTGAGCGGTGATCAGATCCGAAGATTCAGCCGCTCCCGTAAGATCCGAAGATTCATCCGTTTAAAGATCCGAATATTCCTCCGCAATCAGATCCGAATATTCCGCAATCAGATCCGAATATTCCTCCGCAATCAGATCCGAATATTCCTCCGCAATCAGATCCGAATATTCCTCTGCGGCAGACCCGATCCCCAGATTCGCACGGCCGCCCGCAGACGCACTCCACACCCACAAGGTCAGTGAACCAGCTGCTCGGGACGCTGAGTGCCATATGGCTCAGTGGTCGGGCTGGTTCTAGGCAGGGGTCCCCTCCACCGCCCGCTAACCCTTCCCCAGGGTCACGCCAGGCCGCACGAGACGCCGAGTGCGCGTCACTCGGTAGTCGGGCCAGCGGTAAGCGAAGGGGCCACGCAGATTGAGCACACCCGCAGGCGGAACAACATCCCATTCCGTCATATCACTCACCATGTCTGAAAGACCAAAAAGGACAGGCAGACGCTCCCAGACACAGATAAGAGGGAAAGAAGCCCCTGTGTCGGGAGGCTGTGCCTCTGGTCGTGGTGGACGTGGTGCATCCTCTGCAGGGGCACGCTTGTCCTTTCTAACTGGTGCTGGCCGTCTTAAGCAGCAGAAACATACAGAGGATTTGGTGGATTGGCTAACCAGGCCATCCTCATCCTCCGAGTCCTCTGCCAGCCAGGCTTGTAGTGCTTTACAGTTCACCTCAGCTGCCAAAGCATCTAATGCAGCCTCCATGTCCACAGCTACTCCTGCCGTAGCCTCGCTATCACACACGGAGGAGTCAGCTGAATTGTTTGACTACAATGACAGTGACATGCTGCTTGAGGATGCGCAGCAAGTACAGTGCTCTGATTCAATCTCTGAGGTTGAGGAAGGGATTATAATCAACCTAGAGGAAGGGGGTGCCAGTGATGACACACAAATAACTGGCGCTCATGTTGCCCCAGCAGCTGCAGCATACTGCCAAGTTGGCTCCAGTGACGAGGAGATAGGGGGTGATGATGATGACAATGGTGATGAGGTCACTGACTCCACCTGGGTGCCTGATCGAACAGAGGAGTCAAGTGGGGAGGAGGAGGCACAAGAAACACAAGGCACAACATCCTCTATGACCAACCGTAACACTAGCCAGTCCAAGGCATCAGATGTCAGAGCTGCTCAGGTTCAGAGCGCTGTTGTCTCAAAGCACACATCCAGGAACTCTGCTGTCTGGGAGTTCTTTAAGAACTGTGCAGCAGACCCCACCGTTGCGATTTGTAATCTATGTCAGATGAGGCTCAAGCGTGGGAAAGACACCGGACGCTTGAGTACCACGTGCTTGAGGCGACATATGACCTCCTGCCACACATCCCGTTGGTGCAAAACTTTGCATAGGTCCTCCTCCTCCTCATCTGTCTCTACCCCCACTGTATGTCCTGCCATGTCATTGCCTGCTACAACCTCCACTGACAGGGATGATGCTACAGTAATGGATGTACCAGGTCCTTCCTCACAATGTGACAGCATCCCATCAGCTGAAGATTTACGCAGTCAGATTACGTTGCCCCAGCTGCTGCAGCGTTAAAAAAAAATAGTCCCAACCATCCCCAAGCACAGCGTCTAAATGCCAGCTTAGCAAAATTACTCGCATTGCAGCTGCTGCCTTTCCAGCTGGTGGACTCTGCTCCCTTCCGTGAATTTGCTGAATGTGCTGTACCACAGTGGCATGTTCCAAAACGCCATTACTTTTCACGGAAGGCCATTCCGGCACTATACCAGCACGTAGAAGACAATGTTATCCAGTCATTGGGAAAGGCAGTCAGCAGCACTTTAGACACGTGGTCCAGCAAGCATGGACAGGGTCTTTACATTTCCTTCACGGCACACTGGGTAACTCTGATTGCAGCTGGGAGGGATCCAAGACGGGGCTCTGTGCTGGAGCTTGTTCATCCACCACACCTCCAGAAAGCTGTTTGTATGAGGTCTGTCTCCTCCACCACCACCTCTCCCTCTTCCTCTTCCTCCTCCTCCTCCTCCTTCTGTGTCTCTGGCGAAGTGGCAGTTAAACCGATGCCTGACAGGGGCTATGCAATGGCTCAAGCAAAAAGATGCCATACTGTGCTTGAGCTGGTTTGTTTAGGGGACAGGAGCCACACCGGGACAGAAATTCTGTCAGCTCTGCAGGGGCAGGTGCAGAGATGGTTAACACCACGCCAGCTTCAGCTGGGAATGGTCATCTGTGATAATGGCAGCAACCTTCTCTCCGCCCTACGCAATGGTAAATTGACGCATGTAGCATGCCTAGCATCTGTCCTAAATCTAGTGGTTCAGCGTTTCCTAACCAGGTACCCAGGGCTGGCAGAGCTTCTCAGCCAGGCCAGAAAAGTCTGCAGCCACTTCAGAGGGTCATTCCCAGCAAGCGTTCGCCTGGCAGAAATTCAAAGAGAATTCCACCTTCCCACAAACCGTCTGATCTGTGACATGCCCACCAGGTGGAACTCGACATTAGCAATGCCGCAGCGTCTGCACAAGCAGCAGAGGGCCATCAACAAGTACCTGTGTGAGTATGGCACAAAGACAGGTTCAGGTCAACTTGTTTTTTTTTCCCCCGCAGTGGCTGATGATCAAGGATGCATGCACTGTACTGTCACCATTTGAGGAGGCAACGAGGATGGTAAGCAGGGACAGTGCATGCATCAGTGACACATTTCCTTTAGTGTTCCTGCTGGAGCACACTCTGTGGGGAATTATAGATGTGGCTCTAGAGGCAGAGCAGCGGGAGGAAGAGGAGACCTTCCCTAGCTCTGAAGGCCCCAGTCTTTCCGCAGACAGCATTCCAGCGGGTTCTCCTCAGATCAGACAGGAGGAGGATGAGGATGAGGAGGAGGAATATTTAAGTAGTGGGGGCATTGAAGGTGGGGATTCCTCAAGGGAGGGTTTTGTGTGCCCAGAAACACAAGGACTAGTACGTGACTGGGAGGAGAAAGTGCACGATGGGGTCATCCTCCTCATTGACCAGGAAGACTCGGAAGCTAATACCACCTCCAACCTACGCAGCTTGGGCTCCCTTATTATGCAAAGCCTGCTAAAGGACCCAAGGATTCGTGCTATCAAGGAGAGGGATCATTACTGGTTGGCAACCCTTCTTGATCCACAATACAAGGGTAAAGTTGCAGAGCTCATCCTGCCCGCACAGAGGGAGCACAGGATGAAAAAACTTGAGGACGCTCTAAAGCGACACTTGTGTAACACCTTTCCAGGCACTGGTAGGTTACCAAGTGATGACACAGGTGCTTCTGAGGCTGCGGATGATCAGAGGAATAGTGGTGAAGGCCAGGGCCGCTTGACTGATGCATTTTTAAAAATTTTTAGTCCACGACGCTCAGGGACGTCAAATGTAGGCACCCATTGCCAGCGTCTTCACCATATGGTGCAGGACTACCTAGGGGTAAGGGCAGACCTGGATACCTTTCCAGCAGATGATCCACTGGCTTACTGGGTGTTGAGATTGGATCACTGGCCAGAATTTAGCCAATATGCTATGCAGCTGCTAGGTTGCCCTTCATCTAGCGTGCTTTCTGAAAGGACGTTCAATGCCGCTGGAGGTTTTGTCACAGACAAAAGAGTGCGTCTGCCCACCGACTCTGTAGACCGGCTGACATTTATAAAAATGAATCAGTCCTGGATCAGCAGCTATCAATCCCCTGATGCTGACGTAACGCAATAGATCGGGGATGTCTTCTGCATTCACAAAACCTCCAGCACTGAACTCTTCCACAATACCACAAAAGGGTTACGGTGTGAAGGCACTTGCTGCCATGAAAGGCACAATATTTGGCTGCACTGACGCCTGTGCCAGATTTATATCATTTTAATTTTTTGAACCGCAGGGTCCAACCCTGCACTCTTCCACAATACCACAAAAGGGTTATGGAGTGAAAGCACTTGCTGCCATGAAAGGCACAATATTTGGCTGCACTGACGCCTGTGCCACATTTATATCATTTAAATTTTTTGAACCGCAGGGTCCAACCCTGCACTCTTCCACAATACCACAGAGGGGTTACTGTATGAATGCACTTGCTGGCCTGTCACCAAAAGCACAATATCTGGGTGCACTGACGCCTTTACCAGATTCATATCTTTTTAATATAGGACCGCATGGTCCACCCCTGCACTCTTCCACAATAGCACAGAGGGGTTACTGTACGATGGCACTTGCTGGCCTGGCACCAAAGGCACAATATCTGGGTGCACTGACGCCTTTACCAGATTCATATCTTTTTAATATAGGACCGTATGGTCCGCCCCTGCACTCTTCCACAATACTACAGAGGGGTTATTGTATGATGGTACTTGCTGGCCTGGCACCAAAGGCACAATATCTGGGTGCACTGACGCCTTTACCAGATTCATATCTTTTTAATATAGGACTGTATGGTCCACCCCTGCACTCTTCCACAATACTACAGAGGGGTTACTGTATTAATGCACTTGCTGGCCTGGCACCAAAGGCACAATATTTGGGTGCACTGCCACTGACGCCTGTACCAGATTCATATCCTCAGAGGGGTTACTGTGTGACAGCACTGTTGCCGATGCTAAAAGCACAATTTTAAAGCACCTATTGTTACTTTCATCCAAAGCCTGCATATGTTTCACCATAATTTAGCCAAAAAATCTCTAAACTATTTCTGCGCGTCCTAAAATGTCTTTTCATACAGGCTGCCGCCCCAAGCAGTTGTTTGTGAATAGATTAAAGGAAAAGCATTTACCGTCATTTGAAACGTCATGTTTTTTGTTTTTAAATGTTTCTATACATCCAAAAAATCCGCCACTTCACGGGCAGGTTATGGGGACCTCCTAGGCACGATATTTGAAGGAATTTTTCGTTTTTATTTTTA
This sequence comes from Leptobrachium leishanense, assembly GCA_009667805.1. Taxonomy (NCBI): domain Eukaryota; kingdom Metazoa; phylum Chordata; class Amphibia; order Anura; family Megophryidae; genus Leptobrachium; species Leptobrachium leishanense. The sequence goes on from CM019067.1 coordinate 146,807,923, forward strand.
ACCCTTATTTCATGGAAAACTCACTGTCCCTTTAAAAACATTTTTTTTTTACTTTTTGTCCTTGTTTCCTGTCCCCCATACACCTTTTATGGCAAATATCTAGCATATATGCCCTCTTGGAGGGCACTCTAAAAATCGAATTTTTGACTTGTATTGAGTTCGAGTTCAAATCCGAACATTTGAAAAGTTCGAGTTCCAGTGCGAACCGAACTCGGGGGTGTTCGGCTCATCCCTAATGCTGGTGGGGTGGAGAAAACTCCTCCACTTCAACCTGCAATTTCTACATATCGGGGGAGTTTGGAGGGGAGAAGGGGGCACTCCTCACATCCTGTGTTGAGAGCCAGCAGTGACATCAGAGGAAGGGGCGGCTCTAAGGGTAGTACCAGGAAGACAGCTCAGAGAGAGGATGCAAACCGTGTGTCTTCCCTGTGTTAACTACTGAAATAAACAACTGTTGAACCCAGCTCGCTGTGTTATTTGGATCTCATGTCACTGACCACTTTAAAACTATACACTATTGCACTAAAAACACTAAATAAAACAATTACCTCACTCCGAAAAAGGTTATAACTGATTTGAATATTTTATTGAGAAAGGAAAGTATTGTCCAGATAGATTCTATAATCTACAACATTTCAGATCCATCCAGTATGATTGATTAGATTCCAGACAAGATCATTCTCCAAGATCCTTCTCACCCAGCGGATCAAGCAAAACAAATTAACTTCATAAGAATTATTATACAAAGCATATGTGAATTTAATTTACATTAAAAATATAAAACAGTGTTATTGGTATAATCGAATTTACAGCATTTTTCCATGTTTTCAGCTTTATTGATTACATACAGAACATGCAATATAATTATAATATATTTAATATGCATTTATAAAAATGTATTCATTCCACTGCAAAATTATTGCATTGCTGTTATACATTTAACAAATAAAACACTTATCTATATGTTCTGTCAGGAGACTGTACACTTTTACTCTTCGTTGTACTTCTGAAAGGGAAAAAAACTATTGATCCATATTTTAATACCCTCAGATATGCTGTATTATGTGATTTAAGGTGACAAGTAGAATCGCATCACAGTGCAAGGTTTGATGGCAATAATTTACTGTGTTGTGATTGACTCTTTTTAGGATTATTCTGTGGTTTGCTGAGCATAGTAATCTGTTTGACAAACCTAAGGAGAATAGACAAGATTATTGGTCTTGGGTGCAAGTGTTCTATAGGTATGAATAGAATGCAAATATTTATTCACATGTTAATCTGCTATGTATTGTATCTACATGTGAATTTGGGCTTTGGGGTTATGTGTCAAGGTGCAATACTTTCACTTGTTTGTTTTGGTTTAACGTGTGTCCCTATATGAGCAAAATGCCAACCAGTGGTGCGCACCAATGAACACTGGGACAAATTCACTATAATAGCACCTGGAGACGATTTACCTAGCACGAGTGGGCAGAAGGAATTGAGAAGAAAAACTATAGCTAAGATAAACCAGGGGCCTGATTCTACTCAAGCTGTTAACACTAACAAGAGAGACATTAACTATTAATACTAATTTTTCACAGTCTAGTTCAGCCGTGGCTCGGTTGTTACAGCTGCCTACTGTACGGTTGCACTTTCCATACTTTACAAATATTTGCCATGAAATTCCAGTTACGTTTGGCCACCTATTTATATTGTATAGTCACATGCTTAACTGTTACATATGTCATCAGAGGAAGAAGAGATAGGATCACCTAGTGAGGATAAGAACCCCGATCTCTTTAGACCTAACCTGGATTTATTATAATTATTTATTTATATAGCGCCAGCATATTCCACAGAGGCTGAATAATGAGCACAATATAGACAGGGTTTCAATACATTTGAGCAAAGAAAAAAAGGTAACAATCCCTGGCGCCTAGTATGTAAATATATGTATTTTACGTATGCTGCTAAAATTCGGAGTGGGCAACCTAACTCCCTGAAGGCGCTTACAACTAATACTATCCCACTTGAGACTGAACAACATTTTGACAAACCAGTCAAGGAGGAAACGAAGGCCCTATTCCCTTGGGAATTTACAATCTAGAAGGGTTGGAGTGGAAACAGGAGGAGGGGACTGCTAGATGAGAGTGATGGACTGGAAGGTGAGAGTGATGGACTGGTTGGGGCAGTGAGGTGTATTAGTGATGGTGGTGGTAGCTAGACTTGCCTGAATGGAGCGTTTGAAGGAAGGGAAACTAGGGGAAAGTTTGACCGTACGAGGGAGAGCGTTCCAGAGGATGGGGGCTGTGCGTGAGAAATCCTGCAGTCTATCATGGGAAGAGGTGATGTGGGGAGGAGCTAGGTGCAGGTCACCGTTTGACCTTAGGGAGCGGACTGGGGTGTATTTGGTGATTAGTGAGGACAGGTAGTGGGGAGCTGAGTTAATGAGAGCTTTGTAGGTCGGGATAAGGATTTTGAATTTAATTCTGCAGTGGATGGGTGAAAGGACTTGGAGAGGAGTGGCAGAGACAGAGGGGCAGGTGAGGTGGAGAAGCCTGGCAAAGGCATTTAGAATGGATTGTAGAGATTATTACGCTAGTCCATTTTTGTCTTTTGTAATCGTTGTATTGTTTTGTAGTCCTGACCACAATTCTTCTCCTCTCCTCTTTTTAGACATTACATAATAACGGAAAATTATGATAGTTCTTAATAATGTAAATTTAAAATTGTGTTTTCAGTTCAAGGTTGGAAAATTTATTATAAAGATATTTTTTTACTTTATATAAAAATGCAGATCAAGCGATAATTATCTCCCTCCCCCGTTAGGGTTTGTCATATACACATTTTTGAATACTGCCCTTCAAGAAAAAAAAAGGATAGATATTTAGGGTCAGAGTACCTTAACTATACAAGTAGGCAACTTCTTCTCATTTATCATGTATTACATATATATATATTTTTTTGCTAATTTGGGCCATTCAACAAGCAAATAGAATAAAAGCTGCCCAGCTACCCAACATATCCCAGCTGAATTTCATGTAATATAATGCTTTGCTCCTTGCTTCTGAGCTGAAGGGATTAAAATGAGTCATATCTGTTAATTAGCTATTAACAAGTAGTTCCTATGAATAAATTAACATGATTAATATAAAGGGAAAAAATAAGATGGAAATGTGTTAAATATTCTGCCTACCTTTAAATTGACATAGAGTCTATTTCTAAATGCAGTCCAGCATATCATATTTTGTTTAACTAGACACAAATACATAAGGGAGATGTGGTTGCAAAGATCGTTAAAGCCAAATTTTGTCATTAGCATACACCCTTTACCCTTTGTCAGTCTCTTTATTTATTTGACTATCCCCATGTCAGAAGACAGTGTCATTTTTAAATTGGATGCCTCTGAGTTTATGCAGGGAGGGTGTCAGGACCATTATAGAAATTGATGCTAAAGTCTTCATCATCGTGCATCTTGTCTTTACAATGGAGTGTAGTCTATACAAACTGAATTTGTATCATTAAGAAAAGACACGTGCAATGTAAAAATGATATAATAACTTGACTCTTTTGATTTAAACATAGCCAATTCAGCTTTTGGTTTATCTTAAATTCACTGTCCATGGATTGCATTCTCTTATTAAAAAATAGCAACCAGGGGGCAGCACTCTATCCTTCTTTAAGCAGAAAGGGCATGTGCTTCTCAAACAGATATACACAACAAATCAAGGGGAGAGCAATCCATTGCACAAATCACAACATCTCCAAACTCACACAATTTAAAAATTCTTAATATATTTTAAGAACCTTACTTTGAGATAATACACTGTGGGAATTTAGTTCACAAAATATGGCCATATCTTACTTAAGCCTGTCACCGTGCCAATATATTCCACCTGAAAATGTGGATCACATTCCTGACTCTGACCTCTCTAAAATCCTATCACTCAGTTCTCAAAGCTCCATCTACACCAAAAATCCTAGAATCATTCTAAATATTAGTGAAATCTGGTCAAAATGCATTTTATTTATCCTCAAATTTCTGGTGGGTAATATGTCGCCATGGCTTCTGAGGCAATCTCCTTTATATCAGGCCGATTTGGGATTTTCTTCGTGCATTTTGGGAACCAGCCCTGTGGACAACATGTAAGGTGTATTTCGTGTGCCACTCAGATTCCAAAGTGACGACTCTATTACACTTTGTCATTTTTTTAGTTTCCTATCTTCTAGTCTGCTTATTGAAATTTTTCTGGAATTGGGGGAATTGAAAGGTATTTTCTCAACAGAAGAATTGATTGGATCTGTAAAGCACAGAGGTGAGAACGTTTAGTCTTCTTCTGAGTTCTGCAATATCTGATCCCCTTTTTAACTTTTCTACCTGTTTCCACACCCTTATGTTAGTTAACTTCACCAACCTCCTCATCGTTTGTACTCCATCACTGGCTTTATCCATAGATTTCACTTCTATCTCATGGCATTTGCAAAGTGAATCTTGACCTCCATAGTGTTGATTTTTATTCTTTATTACTACATAGAAAACATAGAAAAACATAGAAAAATGTCGGCAGATAAGAACCTTTCGGCCCATCTAGTCTGCCCAATTACATGGATACTTTACCTGGATTTATCTTTTGTTTAGGATAGCCTTATGCCTATCCCATGCCTGCTTAAATTCAATTACTGTTTTGGCCTCTACCACTTCAACTGGAAGGCTGTTCCATGTATCCACCACCCTCTCAGTAAAATAATGCTTCCTGATGTTACTTTTAAACCTTTGCCCCTCTAATCTAAGACTATGTCCTCTTGTTTTGCTACTTTGTTTCCTTTTAAATATACTCCCTTCCTCTACCTTGTGGATTCCCTTTACGTATTTAAATGTTTCTAACATATCTCCTCTGTCTCGTCTTTTTTCCAAGCTGTACATGTTAAGATCATTAAGCCTTTCCTGGTAACTTTTCTCCTTCAAGCCGTACACCACTTTAGTAGCCCTTCTCTGAACTCTCTCTAAGATGTCTATATCCTTCTGGAGATACGGTCTCCAGTACTGCACACAGTACTCCAAGTGAGGTCTCACCAGTGCTCTGTACAGTGGCATGAGCACTTCCCTTTTCCTACTGCTAATACCTCTCCCTACACAACCAAGCATTCTGCCAGCATTTCCTGCTGCTCTATTACATTGACTACTTACCCTTAGAACCTCTGAAATAATGTCTCCATTATTAATGGAATGAAATACATGTCTCCACATCTCATTTTCACCTCCTTACCTATCCACTTAGTCCATGGTTTTCTTCGTATTTTGTTTTTTTATTCTTCATCGATTGTATGGATTCATATTATTAGCTATGTATTGCAATAGACAGTCCAATATAAATTACTATGCAAAGAAGAGAGAAACATAAAATACACGCAATACATTATGCGTACTAGAAACTATTTCTTTATTCAGAAACAAATTTGTATTCTATGTGGAATTATTTCAGTGTTCGAGTCTTTAACTGGAAAAATGATTTTCTCACCTGATGTATGCCTCCTGGATACAATCTGTTCAATTTATTACAATAAGCACTCAAAACGTATCTACATTCCTTATAATTATGTTATCATGGTACTTTCAAGTCAGATTAAAGATTTTATCACTGATATAATCCCCCGGTGTTATATTAATAGATCATTATTATTAGACAAAGTGATAATTTAACTAATATCCTTATTATTTCATTTGACACTTGTCGGGCATATATGAGAATGTAAAAAAATGTATGTGAATTATGAAGACACAATAACCTGTAAGTTATTACAAAAGAATAGTGAGACAGTCAGTAACTCGATCCAGGAAAGCTGGAGAGGGGTCAGGGGAGGAGAGGTAAATTTGAGTGTCATCAGCATCATCAGTGTCTTATAAAAAAATACTCTAAAACATGTATTAAAACAGGCGATACTTCATTCTAATGATCATAAATGATAGATAGAAAGAATATATGGTAGATAAATAGATATGTTAATAAATTTTAGAATGAATGATAGAACATAGGAAGATAGAAAACGTACATAGATATATTATACAATAATAGATAATTAGGTAGAAAAAAATATATGGTCAATTAATAGATATAAAATAGATTTTAGAATGAATGCTAGATTATAATAATATACTGTAGATAATAAGATAGATAGAAATCTAGACATAGACTATATAGCAAATCTATGCCTTCCTCTGTGACCAGGTGCCTTTAGGGAAAGAGGTTACGCCTTTCGCCGACTCCCTGGCAGCTTCCTCAGTCGCGTTTGCCTGATTTGACAGAGAAAGCTGACAATGAGTCAGCAAAATGTTTTTCTTTTTCCCCTACAGGCACCTGGTCTCGGAAGAGGGCACAGACTCTCTGCAGGACACAAATTGGGAGGTGGTAGGGCACTACCAGAAGCGCCATAGGCGATATATATAGGAGACAGAGAAGGCTCCCTAAATTGTGAATAGGGTCCTTATGAGACCATCTTATCTGCATTCTACTTTCTCCTTGCTAATATCTTGCTGTCTATGAGATCTCTCTTTGCTTGTAATTTTACATGTTTTGTATTGATAATGTCTGGGTCATTCTGTGTCAAATCAACCAATGCATAAAACCTTAATGTCATGGATTTGGTTAATTTCTGGTACATTTGTACCTTACCATGAGATGTTTAAAAATTATAAGTTTTTTGTCCACCCGGTTTTGAGATATGGAACTTTCAAAATTGCCTAAAAATGCCAAAATCCACTAGCCGCTACACCGTCAAATTCCATTTACAAGATAACTATGATAGCCACAGACATGGTACATATGCCATTTTAAAACTCATGAATAGGGCTTTCATTTGATATAAAAAAATGACACAATTGTAAAATTTCAAAAATTCACACATTTTGAAAAAAAATAGATTTTGGGTTTTTGGAAAAATTTTATTTTTACAATTTTGAAAAAAATCACACTTAAAAAATGACAATTGTAAAATTTTGAAAATTTACAAATTTAAAAAAAAATAGATTTTGGGTTTTTGGAAAAATTTTATTTTTAATTTTTTTTAAAAATTCACACTTAAAGGTATATGTCTTGTAGCCAGACAGTCCAAATTTCAAGATGGTATCTCAATGGTATCATACATAAATTAAATTATCTTTTTAGCATTGGCAAGGAATTAAATTGGTTTAGCCCCTAAAATAGACACTAATTCCTAGACCTAATGATAAATAACCCCAAATAGCATTTGAATTTATAGTAGCTAGTGAATTTTGGTGTTTTTAAGCAATTTTGAAAGCTCAATATCTCAAAAACAGGTGGACAAAAAAATTTGAATTTTTTTTAAACATCAGATACAAATGTACCAAAAATGAGCCAAATCCATGACATCAAGTTCCAAAATGAACTTTTCATTGGTTGATTTGACACGAAATGACCCGTCTACAGAAAAGGGCGAGAGGCCACCCCAACTGGTTTCATGCTTGAATTAGGGAGCCACAAATTATGAGCACCATAAAAAGTGAGTGTTCCTCCAGGGAAAGGAATCAGTTGAGGAATCATATTTAAATAACTGTCCACAATTCTTTTGTGCTCACGGAGACACCTTGAATTATATGAGAATTGTGAATGCAAAGAATGGGTCAGGAGACTCACAGGACTTTAGAATATAAGTATTTGTTCAATCCTTTTACGCATATTGTCGCGTTAATCTAAAAGGTGCTATAGTGTATGTAGGCATTGTAAATCTTGCAGTAGTTTTGCTTATAGTTTTACCACCTTCAGAGGTGTGCTTGGAGTTTATATATTCGCTGTGGATTTTATATTTGTGTGTAATGAAGGATTGGGCACAACCTCTCCCACTTTTGTAGCACTAAAATTTCTGTATATGTAGATATTTAACGTATATATTGGGGTCATGTGTGTGTAGCACTTTAAGTACACATTATTTTGGTTTCTTTTAGATATAGATGGTAAATGGATGTATTTTTATCTGAATAAATTTATAAGGAAAGGCAGATTTCTCATTCCATAAGCCTGCGATGTATTACATTACATAAAAAACATAACTATAGGCTTTAAGACAGATTTAAAGTGTAACGTACCAGAGGAGCACTTTTGTGCCTTTTTTTTTTTTTTACAGAAATGGGTTTATCTTCTAATTCCATTCCGCCGCTCTTTCATGTCTATCAATCCTTACCCTTCTGATTTCACTCATGAATTGTTAACAGGTCCAGGGACAGGAAAGACCTTGGCATAAATGCTACACTACATTATGTTTGATCTTCAGTGTGACCCCAGCGCTAGTCGATTCGGTCGTTAATCTCTGCCACTGTTGTTAATCTTTCCAGCTGCTTTCTGTCTTTGTGATGCCCTCCCGGAGTTGTACAGCTGAAGGTTGTCATTGCTGGCTCATAGGTGTCCTAATCAGCATACAGCAGTGACTGCAGATGTTACTGAAGTGATCATTTTAATGAGGTTGTTGCTTGCTCTGTAGTAGAATGGTGTACAGTGGAGACTAGCAATTACCTTTTGATGTATATTAACATATTGCTGGTAGGGACACTGGGTGAAATGATGACGGCTGACACACAACACATTATTCAGACTAACATTGGCATATTGCTATGATGAAGAATAAGGAAACTAATGCCAGCTTGAGATGTAATATATGACAAACTCCATTATAATACGCGCCGCTTATTACTCCTCCGCAATAGATTATTTGCAACCGTGACTCCAGAACGCACTCCCTAAAGCAACCAGATAGAGATACTTTTGCTTGTGGCATTAATCAAACATTAATAAATAAAAAGAGACAAAAAATGGAAAGCAATGAGAAGAAAAGAGAAATGGAAATTATAATACTATTTCGAAACAAGGTTGTTTTCAACCACGTTGGTTTTAAATTCAACGCGTTCTGAATCTAAGGTTGATTATTAAGCATACTGAAAATAGTCAGATATCGTTATCTTGTTGTATGTGTATAAATAAAGAATGTCAGACAGAGAAATGCACCACAATTTGTGGCAAGTAAAAGGAAGGAAGTAGAAGGTAGAATTTTGTTATGTTATTATTTCGGGGTTTATTCTCCAAAATGGGAATTGTCAGAAAAATGCAAATCAGAAAATGCAAAGCTAAGCAAAAAGGGAAAAAATCGTGGCCTAATATTTGAAGTTCATATGAAGAGATATTCTCATACACAACACATACATTTTCAAGTATAAAAGCTTAATAGCCAAAACTTAGGGGCTTTGGACACACTCTATGGCCACGGTGTGTAAAACCAAATCATCCAACATCAACATTACAGAGTAAGCAAGTCCTTCATAGTTCTCATCATGGGAGATAGACCTAGAACATGCATTGACTCAATGTGCTGCTAACCTAAATGCTTTGTGTATGTGCTGTGCCCATCTTTTGTGTCTTGGCCACGAGAGACCAAGCTCAAAGTGCAGCACAGCAGGCGAAAAAGGGGCACAGGCATACTTGTCATGCTAAAAAATAGGAAGCCTCAGTGTCTAGAATAGAACCCCGTGGATCTATTCAATAGGATCGTAGATGTTAAAATCGCCAGATTTAACAAAAAAGGAAGATGGGTGTAGAATAAAAACTTTATTCGAAATAAATAAATGTATAAAAAGCCATAATATGCTCAAAGCCCTATTTGAGCATATTAAATGGCTTTGAGCATATTATGCCTTTATACATTTATTTATTTCGAATAAAGTTTTTATTCTACACCCATCTTCCTTTTTTGTTAAATCTGGCGATTTTAACATCTACGATCCTATTGAATAGATCCACGGGGTTCTATTCTAGACGCTGAGGCTTCCTATTTTTTATCCTGTCTATGTGTGGAGTACTTTGGACCATCTCCAGGGAACCTCCTCAGCATTCCATCAGAAAAAGATAAGTTGATTTTCTTTCTCCTTTTATCACCAATTGCCGGTTATACGTGTCATGCTGTTGTACAGCCGAATTGTTGCCTATTGGGATGCTCCATTAAATTTCTGAATGTGCAAGTGGGGGTGAATCTGTATTATGGCACCCCTTAGTGGTCTCAAAGATTCTCTCTTTAAAACATATAAAACATATAAATGATCAAATATAGCAAAAATAGCAAAATTATATATATATAAAAAAAAAGATTAAAATAATGATAATGAGTAAACGCTTGGTAAGAAAAATTTAAAAGAGACCAAGGTAACAGGTTCAAAGAAAATCATCAAATATTGCAATGACTATCACGTATATCACGTCCAGCAGTTTATCTCCTTTACCTGGTGGTATATCACATATCCACCAAAAAGTCAATGCAAAAGTCCTGGTGGTGTGGTTTGGGAGTCAGCACTTCCTTCAAAGTATATAGTCAGATGTAACGATGGAGCCTCTTATAAATGCTGGTGTTCAGCAGACATGTATAAAACAAGAGAAAAAAAGATGTCATCTGCGCTCGTTTCTATATTATTATATATTTTTTCCTCACATCTTTTTTCTCTTGTTTTATACATGAACTGGGCTGTTACTCCTGGCTGTTGCAGCCGCTCTGGTGAGTATAGGCGCGACACCATTTTTTCTGTATGTTCAGCAGACATGTGCCTCAAATTAAACAGAATAAAACAAAAACTATTGCAATTTATCTCATGAAACATGAATAAAAAGGTGCACTCACATGTGGGGGTGTCTTAAGTCAGACACTAAACAAACAGGCGGCTGGTGTCATTATGAGGGGGTACCAGATCTCCCTTATTTAAGCGGTAGTTCACCTCCATCCTTGCAGGATACGTGGAATCCCTTCAGCAGGAGAGTAGATCAGTGCCTAGATGTTCTCTCTCTGAGTGGTAGGTGCTGCAGTGTAATGAAAAATTGTTCACCCGTAGAGGTAAAAATTGATTTATTAGATTAAAATATAAAAACAATATGGTAAAGTAAACCTAAAATGCGTTTCGCGGATATTCCAACTGAGGAAGCAGGACATCCACGAAATGCGTTTTGGTTTACTTTACCATATTGTTTTTATATTTTAATCCAATAAATTGATTTTTTTACCTCTACAGGTGAACGATTTTTCATTACACTGCAGCACTTACCAATCACCAGAGACCCTCCCAGGATTCTTCACAGAACCATGAGAACATCAAGGCACCGATCTACTCTCCTGCTGAAGGGATTCCACATATCCTGCAAGGCTGGAGGTGAAAACTACCACTTAAATAAGGGAGATCAGGTGCGCCCTCATAATGACACCAGCCGTCTGTTTGTTTAGTGTCTGACTTACGACACCCCCATATGTGAGTGCACCTTTTTCTTTATTTTTATTCATTTTTCATTAGATAAATTGCACTATTTTGTGTTTTATTCTGTTTTATTTGAGGCACATGTCTGCTGAACACCAGCATTTATAAGAGGCTCCATCTTTACATCTGACTATATACTTTGAAGGAAGCGCTGACTCCCAAACCACACCACCAGGACTTTTGCACTAAATTTCTGAACCCTGACACTGGTGTGCCTGGATCTCTTCTTCTCCTGCTGTGATAATCTCCATGTTGGCTATAGGTATTTTTCTGGATATCTGATGCAATATTTCATTCTTTACATATATGTGTAATTGCCTGTATTGTGATTGCTCCATAGTCCATAATCAAAACTGCTCCCCTAGTTAGTTTTGAATCTGTTTTCTTGGTTGGAGCGGTCTAATCAAAATCAAAGACGCATCAAACAAACAAGTATCCTCAATCAGATCAATTCATACAGGGTTATTCAAAGAGATCCGAATGGCTGGAGAAAGGTAACCGAATGCTGAAAATCAGCGTTCGGTTACCTTTCTTGGCCATTCGGCTATTCAGAGAGCAGGCAATACGCCAAATCCTGGCGAATTGCCTGCACATTCGGTGCCTGTTCGGTGCCTGTTAGAGGGCAGTGAAATCCCCATAAAAAGCACTGCTTCGGCTATTCAGAGAACACAAACCAGCAGTGAAAGGTTCCCTAAATGCTCTGCCATTCGGTGGTTTAATTCGGCAGGTTTATTCAGGAGAATCCCATAGGCTTCAATGTTAAAAATATTCCCGTTTTAATTCAATATCTAATAAACCATTCATTAGAAAATTCTGCAGTAAAGAGTCTCTTTATTTATAGATTTTGTAGGATATTTTAAGCATTTTTCTGGATTTTTTTTTTAAAAAAGTCCGATATTTTTTTTTTTCTAAGTTTACTTATTTTTTCTGTAACAGTCCTTTTATTATCATTCTCTGGACCTCCTATATAAATTTCAGACATTTTCGCTCATTAGTTTCTTTGCAAACAGCGTTTCACTTTTCAATCATTCATGCAAACTGTTTTCCTAATTTATTCACTTCACTCTTCTGCGGTGTTGGCTTTTTCCGGAGGCTTCGCTGCGGGTGATCGGCTCCTGCTCGGGTTTTTCTGGCATCTGCGACGGGTTAATCCAGATGTTTTTGCGTGTTTTCGCTGTGCATTCGCCAGGTTTTCGGTGGGTTTTCGGCAACTTTTCCCTGCACTTCGACAGCCCTGTGGTGCTTGCTGAATACACCGCAGGGTAGCCAAAATGGGAAAGCCGATTTGCACCGAATTGAAGAGAACGAAAAGTCACCGAACGTGCGGTGACTTTTCGAATCTCTTTGAATAACCCTGATAATCTTCGGATCAATTTACAAGAATTAACAAAACAGTATGTATGTTGTCTTTCAGCTCTATACTGAATAGTACATTATAATTTTTGTATATATACTGTATATATAGTAAATTATTTAGCTATCAGTACTGAATACTTTCTTTTATTCAAAAAAGTCAGTATGAGTTTGTGGAGGTATGTTGAAATATTTTTTTAATACGCGATTTGTTATATCATCATCATTTTCATGGCGCCAACAGTTTCCACAATATTCATTTACAATAAAGAATCGGGAGTTGAACGAACAAAATTACAAAGAAATGTACCACAGACAAGAGGTGTAGAGGTGTCAAATGAGTTTAAAATACAGACTCATTTATAAATTATTCTACATTTACTATGATATCAGTGAAAAAATCTATAATACTTTTGCCTTTAACACATACAAAAAATCCATATCACTTTTGCCTTTAACACATACATCATTACTGCCTGTGAAGTATTACTATATGCTCAGAATGCTAAATGAAACATCAGTAAACGTTAGTGCACGATTGCCATTTGACAACAAAAATCGGCAACTAGTTACAAAACCGAATAAGGTTAGAGGAGCCACTATAGAAAAAAAATTATCCCCATTTTTTTGCCCTCAAATATTTGGGCAAATGACGGCATTTGCCCAAATATATATATTTTTTCCTTTTTTTAAAAATTAAGTTAGAAATATTCACCTTTCCTCCCCCCGCGTCAGGATGCTCCTCCCTGTCAGCTCAGGGCTACATAAACTCCGGAGTCCCTGAAACGTTTTTTACGCAATATCCGTACCTATGCAACTTTCAATACGTAGGATACACAAATTGCACATTGCACGGAACTTGCGTACTTCTGTATGCAAGTTCTGTAGCGCCAGCACGGAACGATGGATCAGAGCTGACCGTGCCAGCTAAAGTGGTTGTGGCGTGTAGCAACTCAGAGCAACTCACACCTTTGAAGGCCTGAAGCAACTCAGGCGTAGGGCCCTTAAGTTGCTTCTGATGCCAGGGAGCAAGGAGGAATTTTTTCTCACTCTGTGAGGCTTAGTGCGTGATGTGTTAGAGCAGGAGTTTGAGGGGCGGGGTTGAAGGAGGGTACTTAAGGCGCATGCTGCATGCCTCTGCACGCCTTTTTTCTCCTGAGGTAGATCGGTTTAGAAATCCCCACCCTCCTTCCCCCTTTTTATTTATTTATAGGGTTGTGTTTTTGTGGGTTGGGTTTTTTGGGTTTGGGTATTCCCCTTTGTCACAGTGGGGGCTTGTAGGCAGTGCTGGGGTAGGGGTTCCTTTATTTAGGTGGTATGGGATGGATCAGATGGATGGGAGATGGAGCGAAGTTTTAGTTGGTTGGTTTGGAGGAGGTGTGGTGGTTGTGTGGAGTTCCCGGTCAGCACTGTCCATTTATTATTATATTTTTATATGGTATTTTGTATATATTTGGGTTTTTTAGCTGTGGCCTATATATATATATATTATAAATATATATATTATTCCACAGTTTTGTTTCCGTGTCCTTTTTTGTGTGTGTCTTGTTTTATCTCCTTGCGTACGGCCGGTCATCAGTAGGCAAACTTAACACAATTATCAAAATAAACTCTAAAAATACTGTAAATAAACATCAATAATAAAATGTAAAAGCATGAAATTAACCCATTCAGTACCACCAATGTGGTTCCTGACTTGTATCTCAGTGTTTCACTTCAGACGACCCTCCCTTACTGAATCGTCTTCCAAACCGTGTGCTGCTTTATTGTTTGTTACAATAAAGTATGAAGCTTTCCACGAAGAAAGATTTTTTTTAATGCGGGTTTTATGTTGACTTTCTATTTCACATTAACCGACTTCTTGTCTTTGTCCTGAAGCAAAAATAAATTTCCCTTTTAAGCTTTTGATGATAAAAATCTCATCTAAATCCTCATAAATGATTCTTTATTATACCTATATTAATAATGAATAAATGTCTTTTGAATACCACTGCTCTTTTGCATTAATAGGGCCAAATGTATTATAGATAACCTTTTGATAGAATAGCACAAACTGTGAAACAATATTAAAACTGAAGGGAGCTGAGCTTACACAAGGCAGTAAGGTCAGAGTTATAAACATTTCTCCCATCTTTGTTTGTGATCAGGCAGTGATATATGTTCATTAACTAACAATTTTTAGGAGTTTTTAATGTTAACCTGGCCATATGCTTCCTAACTGTTAAATCTGACATCTTTTAACATTTAATAAGGAAATATGAAATCACAGTACTTATACACACTTCATCATCAGATTATATATTTTATAACTAGGTTAAAAAATTTTATTGATTGCTGAAAGACTTTCGTTGGGCAACCTGAAATTAACAATATGCAGCAGTAATGCAAGTGGATAACATGTGGAAAATATATTAAACGATTTTGTCCCGTGCAGTTTATTTTTATTCAGTTAAGTACACTACTTGTTAACTATTTCAACACCAAGTTATTTTCCATAACACCACTAGCAGGACGCAGTGGTTTTATGAAAAATGACTTTTCATTATCCACACAGTAATTATATAAAGAGACGCCTGTCTGTATATGTTTAATGCGGGAAAGCTGTTTGACAGACAAAGGGCTCCCTCTGCTGGTCAAAAAGTGTCACTATATAGCTTGAACTTCATGGTTCTGTGCAGGAAACAAGAATATCAAAATTTGACAAATAATTTCAAGGCATCGGCTGCCATATCCAATGTACTGCAGTTTCAGGGGCAATTCGGGAGCCCATTTGCAAACAAATTTCATTTGCAATAAATGAGATTCCTTTTCATTGCTCCCGAATTAAATCACATCGAGTATGCTTGATATTGGTGGAACCATCGGGTGCTTTTAAAGACTTACAGGTCTATTCAAAGAAAGGTGAACCTCAGGAAAATGACTGGAGAAGTAAAAATTCTAGGTCAAAATAACCAAACAAGAAAAATTCTCCCATTTATCTCACTTTCAAAATTGGCTATTCGGTCTAGATTCTTCTGTCAATTCTCCTGATTTTCACCTTTCTCTGAATAACTCTGTGAGTAAACTCAGTAATATTTGAAGGGAAGAGGGTAATGTAGCTTAATCTCTCTGGTGGTCTATTTCTTCAGCAAATTCTGTGCTGAAAACGGTCTAATTCCCCCCCCCCCCTAGCGGCACCCCAAGTGTGGCTCAGGGTTAAATTCCTATGTTGGAAGCGGTAACCCCGAGCAACACTCGGGATGCCGCTGGATACATCACCTCTCCCTGCGCTCCCTCGATGTCCCCAGCTGCCTCCTCCGGCGACCGGCGACCTCATTACTTCCTGGTTTCCTCCTCGCGAGAAGGAATCCAGGAAGTAAAACGCTGCGATCGCCGGGGAGACTGCAGAGATCATCGAGGGAGCGCACGGAGAGGTAATGTATACAGCCCGAGTGTGTCTCGGGGTTACCGCTCTCAGCGGTTAAATTTAACCCCGAGACACACTCGGGAACACCGCCAGGGAGGTTAATATTTCCCTAGGACTTTTTTTAAAAATCTTTTATGATTGAGACAGATAGATAGACAGACAATTCTCAATTCCTGAACAACATAGTACACTTTATCAGACATGTTTTCTAATAAGGTCACCTAAAATTGACCTTATACTTTCGTGAATCAGTATCAAAGTTTTTTTCCTTCTTTCATAATGCTATCTTTTCTTCTTTTCTGTTTGTTCTCCTTTTATGATTTTACCATGTCTTTGTAATTCAGTATCTGTTAAAAGGATACCATTTGACGTGAGAAACCCTTGCCCATCCATGACCGACAAATTGCATTTTTATTTTTGGGGAATGCCTTCAATATGGGTTGCTAAGGTCAGTAAGATAGGAGCTAGTATTACAAAAGCAAATCATTTCATGGGCATATTTTGATTGGCAACAAGGAATCACAATTTCTATGCAAATGTGGATTTCCATAACCATGAAAATATCCATAGAACGAGCAGTACACTGCTATCTATGCGGTGTTGCTCTTAACAATTGGAATTGTGTAATAGAGTTGTGGAACTTTACATCTTCTCCATTAATGTCTTCCTTTTGAGCCTCATGTATTCATATAATTGATTTCACTGATCAAAGTAATGAAAAACTGCTTTTCACTACCACTCACATTATGGAAGCAGTCTGGCAAAAGTAAAAGCAGATGTCAATCTCTCAGCTGGATACAGAAGGCGTGTTCATATTACACACATACACACACATTATTACACACATACATACACACACACACACATTATGGAAGCAGTCAGGCAAAAGTAAAAGTAGATATCAATCTCTCAGCTGCATACAGAAGGAGTGCATACATACACACACTTTCTGGTACCAGAAAGCCTCATTGTAACAGTGCAGGATGTGTTACAAGCACAGGAAGAGGAAGCAAGCTGCTGGGAGCATTAACTACAACGCCATTTGCAGTTTCTCTGTCTCTGTTCAGTTTTCAGACACATTACTTTCAGGATGTAAATGAAAAACAGTAAGGGCACTATCAGCTGCCATGAGCTAAAACGGGGATGCTAAGGGAAAATATTTGTGCTCTCAAATCTCCCCATAGCGCCCCCGTCTTTCCAGTGGATTACGGGGCAGGCACAGAATCCAGCAGCCTGCCCTGTAGCAGCCACTAGGCTCCTGGATGCTTTGGGCAGCTC
The DNA here is from genome assembly GCA_009667805.1 of Leptobrachium leishanense. NCBI lineage: Eukaryota > Metazoa > Chordata > Amphibia > Anura > Megophryidae > Leptobrachium > Leptobrachium leishanense. The sequence continues at coordinate 146,825,238 of CM019067.1, forward strand.
GCGAGCATCCTCTCCATGGAGTCCTATGGGCTCCGTGGAGGTTTCTTATGCCGGGTCACATTACTGCAGGATCTCACCTCTCGCGAGATCCCTCAGGTTAGCAGAGTGATCACGGAGGAAGACTGGGGGGCTTTTTTCCCCATTCTCACTCTACTCCTGGCGGCCAGAAGCGATGGATCGGGCTGCCATTCTCCCTGCGGGATGAAAGGTGAGTATTTGATTTTTTGGGGGGTTTCCAGCTGCTGCTAACTGATTCTGCAGAAGCAGACTCAGCACCAGCTCTACAGTAAGCTGTAGAAAACATTTTTAGTTGGCGACAGCGGTGAGTAATTAGTGTTAATTACTCTTTGCTTACTCTTAGCGTTCCCCATGTTAAGAATAGGGAGCACAAAGTACAGTAAGCTCGCGCTAAAGAGCACTAATACTGATGCGCTAATAGATTTTTTAACCCGGTACGATCAGGAGGTGTTCTTTGCAGCACGTTATCTCCTAATTAACCTAACGCTAACGCTCATTTATGTGAGCACTAGCGCTAGCGTTCAGGAGGTGACAGAGCCCTAAATGTTTAAAGTATTCTTCCAGGTTAATTCTCTGATATATTTAAAATACTGTATGCATAGTGCATATTAGCATTCTACAAACGTCCTTTGGACTGTACACCTGACAAGTTTATTTATTTATTTGACATTAAATCCATCATTTGTATATCCTACTGACCTTTCAAAAATCTGCATTCCTCAGAAAAGCAGCACATCAGAAATTTATATTTCATAATTTTGTATTTATTACTTCAAAACCACTAGAAAAATATCACAAGACAAGGCATACTGCAAAACCCCAAATACTCTCTCCTATGGCTCTCTTTTGTACCCCAATACTCCCCAAAATAATAAATTGAATTTTAACAGTAACTTAGACTAGGCTTTGTACTCGTGGAATTAAAGAAATGAGAACCACGTACTAACTATGTGAATCCCGATAACAGTGGGGCTGTACAGGCATCTTTTTCAGTATCATGTTCAGAAGAAGCCCATTGGAAGGCTACTTATGTCAATACCAGGTGCAAAATTGAGGATCAGAGGGATGGGGCGGAAGAAAAATATGTTGGAGGGAAGAAAAGTATTGGTGAGTTGGTGAGTTGGGACTGAGGCATGAAGGGTGAAATTATTGGGCGCTGAGGTGCACCAAAATCATTGCCTTTTTTTGCAGTTCAATTGTTACAGCTGTCTGAACACTTCCCAAACTAAAAAAGAAATCTGTGAAAAACTGAACACTTGCCCGTTATCCCACAGAAAAGAAATGGCCTGATCTTTTGCATCATGTTGCAGAAAACAGGAGAACGGATAGTTTACCAGTGTCCTTCCACAGCCTCAGTGCAAGATTGCATACATGAGATCTCACACAAGCCGGTTTGGAGTCTTATGGCTCCAGTAGAGATCATCGATGGTAGCGTGCTTTGCTGCTGATGGTATCACTTAGCGACTCCTAAGACTGGGTTCACACTTGAGCGTATCTCATATGCGCGTTTTACGCACATTTCTGTTGGGCGTTTTATGAGTGTATTACCTGGCGTTTTTGATTGACTACGGAGGCATCCAATGAAAAGGACTTTTGTGCCTTTTGTGTCTGTTGCCATGTGCGGAACGCCCGTTCATACACATGTTTTTGATGACGAAAACCGCGAATGCTCATTTCAGCGCGTTCACGTTGAAGTCTATGGCCGCAAACGTGCTGTAATACGCCCCAAAGAAGCTTCTGTACTTCTTTGGGCGTAGGGCGTTTTACAGCACGTTCCTACGCGCTGTAAAACGCCCAGGTGTGAACCATGCCCATAGGGAATAATGGGATTTCAGTGTTTGAACGTTTTACAGCACGTAAGACGCACTGTAAAACGTCCAGGCGTGAACCAGGCCTAAATATTAGGTGCTGAGCTGCTGATGTAGTGGCTCGTGCATAATACCACCAGTAATAGGGAGCCAGTAATGCTTAACTGCTCGTGCATTCTTTCAGCACTTGTAGCTACTTATTGTAGCTACTTGCTCGCCTGGATTTGGAATAGAGGCAACTAGGTTAAACAAAGGTAAATTTGATTCTAAAGTGTTTGTTATATTAAAATATTCCACACACCCATGAGGAACCAAATATCTATTTTTTTCTGACACAAGAATATTAAAGAATATTAAAGTCCAAACATATAATGGGGATTATATTTACCAGTTATGGATTGTATTATCTTTTATATTTTATTATAGACAACCATAATATATCACTATAAAGAAAGATATTATATATAAAACAGCATATATATTTATTATGCTGCATACAATAACCAGTTTTATTAACAAACCTTGGTGATAATAGAAACTGCATGGAACCCAGCTGTTTCCTCACAGATTTGCATCTTGCCTTATGTAATAAGTCCTCCTGCCATGGTCTTTCTCCTTGGGGATGCTCCTATACTGTCTTCAAGAGGTATGAGAGATTTATGTCTGTCAATTTACGATAGTGTTCCACTACATTTGGCAATATACTTCATGTAAATGAGATGCTGGACTCCAAAAACTGTATGCTTAAAGATCTTTATAAATAAAACAGCTATATGTAATTATTTGCCTTTTTTTTTTTTTACGAAAAGTATTCTTTAAATAATTAAAGTTGTTTTGAAGGGTCTATTCACAAAGCATCGAAATTGCATGCAATTTCAGTGCTTTGTGTTTTGCCGTATTTCAGCACATTTCTGCATTCCATTTAGCTGAAAATACTGTGAATTCGCTATTTAACGAATGTTGCCATATTTTGCCGAAATTGGAGTTGCTATCGGACAATGGTGAAAAACACCAAATTGCACAGAATTGCGTTAAATTGGCATCAGCGAATTCCGTCATACTGTAGAAAAAAAAGAAGTCTCCTGTTCTCCTAATAGGTGTTTCAATCAATACAAATGTGTCTAAATAATAAAAAGGTCCTTCAAAAATAATAAAAAGGTCTGTTACAAAATAAAGTCTTTTAAATAATAAAAACCAAAAATATTGTCTAAAAATTACAGAAAGGTCTCAATGAAAAATAAAGGTTTTTTTGCAAAAAATAAAAAGAATAAATGGTCTTTAAATAAAAAAAATTAAAAAGATATTACTTATTTTACACTGAAACCTATGGGATTCGCCTGTTAAAACCTGTCAAATTGAAGCACTGAAAATCAGGGCATTTTGCCAGAATTTTGGTGCAATTCGGCGTTCTGTGAATAGAAGGCATGATTGTTTTCTATGGGACAATTTTGATCCGGCTGAAAGCCCCTGAATAGCAACGAATTGCACCATATTTCGCTGCCAGTTCACCTGTGACAGCTTAATGAATAGGCAAATTGCCCTGAAATTGCAGCGAACAGAGAAATTCACAGTTTGCTGCAATTCGGGGCCAATTTGCGGATACATTCCGGTGGCCGAAATTTCAGTGCATCCCTACATATAGGTGCATCCATACTTATAGGGTTAGAGTTGTTATTATGGCTAGTATTCAGGGCCAACTCGCAGGTTAACGAATAACCCCTTAAGGGGTCTATCACCTCCTTAAAGCTAGCCCTAGTACTCACATAAGTGAGCGTTAGCACTAGGTTAATTGAGGTGATAGCATTACGGCCAGATCACCTCCCGATCGCTAATGGGTTAAAAAATCCATTAGCGCATCAGTATTAGCGCTTTTTAGTGCAAACGTACTGTACTTTGTACTCCCTATGCTTAACATGAGGAGCGCAAAGTGTAAGTAGAGGGTAATTAGCGATCACAAAATTCTAATGCTAATTACTAACCGCTGTGGCTAACTGAAATGTTAGCTACAACTCTATGCTTATATGCCTATACTTAACATGGGGAGCGCAAAGAGTAAGCAAACAGTAATTAACGCTAATTAGTCACCGCAGTCGCTAACTAAAAACGTTTGCTATAGCTTAGAGCTAGTGCTAACTGATGCCGCTCCAGCAGAATCAGTTAACAGCAGCTGGATATTTCCCCCCTCCCAAAAAAATCATATACTATGGATACAAGAGGGGATGCTCGCGGTGGCGTGTTAGCCTCTAGGATGCTCAAGGCAGCGCTAACGACTGTTATGGGGCAGGATGCTGGAATCAGCGCCTGCCTTGTAATCTACTTGTAAAAATAGGGACACTAAGGAGAAATTTGTGACCACAAACTTTTCCCCTTAGCATCCCTGATTTAGCTTAGGGCACATGATTGTGCCCTAAGTGGTTTATGGAACAGGCAACTGAAATAGCCTATTTTATTGTTTAACAACCTAACCTTTGATAATTGAAAAAAATCCATTATCAAAACCGCTCAAAAAAGTCCATACAGTATATAATATAATATCTTTAAACTATACAAGGAATAGGGAAATAATAAAGGCAAGGAAATTGCTTGTAAAATACTTTACTGGCAGTTTATGTACATCATGCACCGTGCCACACATTGATAACTATAATTGATAAACAAGACAGTGTATGTCAACTTAACCAAAATGCTCCCTCAACAGAATCATTTTAACGGTTTTCTGGTAGAAATGAAGACCAGAGAAATGTCTGGCATCATTCAATAAAAATTGGACTTGCTCTAGGGAAGTCCTAAATGCTTCATTTTGTGGTATGGACAGATTAGAGTACCGTAAATATATCATTAGATTAGTTAGGAGTTGCATACCATGACTGGTCGTTTTGGGTGGGAGTGTCGAGATTTTAAATGCTAGAACTGAAGGTATACAGAAAGTCAACATATGAATAGCCATTGGAGTGAGGTAGGAGAGCAGCAAGTGAGCTAGAAAAGACTAGAGGAACCATAATAATTTTTTTGTAGAATTAGAGGCATTTATATGGGTTGCATACATCAAGATAGGAGGTGGTTGTACAGCAAAAGACATTGAGAGCAAGGCCAGGTTGTTTTTTATGCATCAGGAAGGGGTGGTTTTTGAGGTGCAGTTTTAAGCTGAGACCCTCAAAAGTTGAACGGTTGAGTAAGTGCAGTCAATAATGTTTTGGTGCTGAGTTAATAGTATATGAAGAATTACAACCGTGGCAGTGTAGCTGAAAGTAACCTATAGAAAAACCATGTAGAGGTTTCTATCAAAGATCTCTGTAGGGTAGCTTCTTTACTGACGAATATCTCTATTATTAGACACAGATCTTACCTCTTCACCTGTGCGTAGACAACTGGAAGAACAAATCCACCCATGCCTTCAACCACCATTCAGGCCAACCCTTACCACCCTATGGCGCCCCAGAAGAACACCGGTTTGTATGTTTTTGGTTATTTACACTTCTATAAGACAATGATAAGTTAATTATATCTCAATAGCATTATCTAACCAATCTCTGTACATTAATTAACACCGGAGATCATGTTTTAAGTGATGTTCCATTATTCAAGGAGTATTTACCAAAGAGCTACATAATGTGTTTTCTTCATTCAATTTTGGATTGTAAAATCCGCAAGAATAAAAATTCTCTCTTCATGGTGGGTAAATATTTAATATTCTTTTCCATATACTGAAGACCTCTTTATGCAGTACAAAATTTGCATGTGAAATATCGTTTTCATAAGCAAAGCACCTGACCACGCAGAAATCACAATTAAAGCCATCAGTATGCTCAGTGAGCCTGGGCTTCTGTGACAGGGATCATTACTGTGCCAGGGCTAAACCTATGAGGTTTTTTACCATATCTTTTGTATATTTCCTACATTAGCATCCTGACCCATAATATCATGAGCAGGCTTTCTTATAAATATTAAATGATTAAATCTCGTGTTATATTGTGGTCGATTTCTCCTGCCAGTCAGGGACATTATTTTAATCATCTCTCCAGAGGTCATGAGGTAAGGGTAAAAAATAAAACAGAGGAACAAAATGCCACGTTTATTGCTGTCTAAAAGTCATGGCACGAGAAGAAGTATCTACCTTCATCTGCAGCGCAGTAGGCTTCCAGTTCTAGATGTTACAAAATAAAAAGGAAACAGAATCTCTGTACGATAAATTGGATTAGCCATTTTTTTTTTATCCGTTAATGGACACACTGTATGATCTTTAGAGCTTCATTTACTGGGTTAATAACGCTTTGCCTGAGTTCCTTTGCAATGTGAAAAAAGAAATGTAGGAGGAAATATTCAAAAGTGCGGTCCGCAACCACTGACACGAGTAATATCATATTCATCACAGACAGACCTCGTATCTTATTACTGTTGAAGAGTTTCCCCCGAGGCATCTCAGCGCAGTCAAGCCAACCTCATCATGTGGAGCTGTTCAGGTATATTGTGGAATGATTTAATGCCATAATAATGTCCACTTTGTGAGATAGATTATGTTTTTGATAGTGGCTGATGGTTAATGAATGATACATTAGCAAACATCACATCTCTAAAACATTATTGAGAAAATGCAGATGAAGAGATAGCAATTCGTTTAAATTTTGTATTCTTTTTTTTTTCTCCGTTTCCCTTCTGGTATCTTGAGAAGGAGAGGCGAGATAAGTAACATGAATCACAGCGTAATCTATTTAACATCACTGCTTCCCATTTCAGGAACCCCCTTTTTATGCAATATAATAAAGGAATGCATAAATGGAAACTGAATATGAAAATGCTGAAATGGGAAATATTTTGCATTAAATCAAATCTGAATCACTGTAAGTGAAATCTTGCCCATATACTTTGTTCAATATATGTTGACCCATTTTATTACATGAAACTGGTTTCCCTGATTTGATTTATTCAACAGTACACTATGGAATATACAATAGTTTGTATGGAAATATTCTAGTTACTGCTCTTCTGTATTATTTAGCATGCCCTGCAAGCTTGAATATCAGATTGCGTGTATGTATTCGATAGAATCTTTTTTCTTTTTCAACTCTATTCACAAAGCAGAAAATTAATGATTGGATCTTGTACAAAATAATAACATTAAAATTACAAAAAAATGAAATAATGCATAGTAACGCATTATGCCATCACTTTCGAATTTGCTTACAGTGTGGGAAATGAGAAGTTGTATTAGTGCAGTGACAAGGTTTGCGTTATAAGTGAATAATGCCGCTGCCTTACAACAGACAAAAAAAAGACATTTTGCAATTGTTTGTATTTTCACTTTTTTATTTATAAATATTATATGGTCATGTTTGGTATCATCGGAAAGGCCAGACTCTATCCTTTCCAGTGACACCTCACTTAACCTTGTGGGGAGTACAGAATGGTGATGAAGGGGGATCCAAAGGACCCCCTGCACTCTTCGCAGCGGATTAAAGGGGTTATTCAGAGAGCACAGAAATTTCAGTGCTCTCTCGTTCGGCGCACTAAGGTGTACTTCGGTGATTTCAGTATTCACCAAAGGGTCCTCGAAGTGTGTGGGATCTGCTGAACACTGACGAACAGCTCGTTGAACGGCACTGCTGACCAGACCAGCGAGTGCCTCCGAAGACCGCCAATGATCTGCCGAATGCTAACGACCGGCTAAAGAAAACCAACCCAGAATTCTGCTATTCTAAAAAAGGCATTTAAAACAATGAAAATGCATGGAAATAATAAAAAGATCTTATAGAATATAATAAAATGGTTTGTTACAGAATAAAAACTAAAAAAAAAGGCATAAAAAAATGGGAATCAAAAACTTTGCCTAAGAATTCCAGAAAAATACCTAAGAATTAAAAAAAAAAAGCTTTTTGCAGCAATGAAAAGAATAAATTGGTTGAATAAAATACTAATAAAAACGCAATTTTTTTTTAAAATTTAATACTATCAGGGTATTCAAAGAGAGCCCATCTGGCCCCGAAATGTAAATGGAAACTGAAATTCAGCGTACGGGGACATTTCGGGGCCATTCGGCTATCCAGAGAGCAGGCAGTTCGCCAAATGTTGGCGAATTGCCTGCACGTACGGTGCCTGTTCGAGGGCAGTGAAATCCCCCATAGAGAAGCAATGCTTCGTCTATTCAGAGAACACAAAACAGCAGTGAAAAGTTGCCAAAATGCCCTGCTGTTTGGTGTCTCATTCGGCAGGTTTATTCAGGAGAATCCCATAGGCTTCAATGTTAAAAAAATATTCCAGTTTTAATTCAATATCTAATAAACCGTTCATTAATTATATTCTGCAGTAAAAAGTATCTTTATTCATAGATTTTTTAGGATCTTTTAGGCATTTTTTTTATTTTTTTCACTTTTTTTTAACATCGATTTTTATTTTCTCTGTAACAGACCTTTTTATTATCATTCATTGGATCTTATATGTAAATTCCAGAGATTTCCGTTCAGTAGTATTTTTGCAAACAGCGTTTCAATTTTCAGACATTCGAGCGTACTGTTTGTTTGTTTTTTCACCTCTTTCGTCTGCGTGTCGGCTTTTTCCGGCGGCTGCTCTGCACTGTGATCGGCGGCTAGTTGTGTTTCTCCGGCGTGTTCGGCGGGGTTAATCCAGCTGTTTCTGCGAGTTTCGGTGAGTGTTCGGCGGGTTTTCGGTGAGTGTACCGTGTGTTTGCAGCGAGTTTTCCCTGCACTACGGGGGGCCCTGGGGTGCTTGCTGAATACACCACAGGGTCGGTGAACTAGGATAGCTGAATCGCCCCTAAGTGCGGGGAACGAAAAGTCACCGAACGTGCGGTGACTTTTCAAATCTCTTTGAATAACCCTGTATGTGATTCACCAGTTTAAACCTGTCGAACTGAACCACCAAAAATCTGGGCATTTCACCAACATTTCGGTGCAGTCCAGCATTCTCTGAAGAGATTAACTATTACATCTCTTTGGGACAATTTCACTGCTGCCAAAGGTTAACGAATTGCAGCGATCTGTGGCGAACTGCATCATATTTCGCTGGCAATTTGCCAATATATTCCGTTTTCTGAATAGCTGAACTGACAAGAACTTGCACCATATGGTGAAATTAATTCACGGTTTGGTGCAATTTGGTGGCAAGTTTGGCTCTTATTGAATAACCTTTTACGTTTTCAATGAAACAATGCGTAATAACGCATTGCTCCATTCCCGTAATAACGCATTGCTCCATTCCCGTAATAACGCATTGCTCCATTCCCATAATAACGCATTGCTCCATTCCCTCCACACTTGCTGCTGCTATGGGAAATGAGAAGGTGAGGTAGTGCAGCAACATTATTTACTTTATTATTGAAAAGTGAACAATACTGCTGCTTGTGGCGAAAAAAAAGGAAATATTTTATTTTTACAGGATCTGGTCTTTCCAATGACAACAAAAAGGCCCTTCTATGTTAATGGCTTTTGGAGAAAAAACAGTAATAAGGAAATATTTTGGAATATTTTGAAAGGAATATTAGCTTTCTTTTTTTCTACAGATTATCTGGTCGTGGTTGTGTTTGGTATCATTGAAAAGGCCAGGATCTATGTTACACGGTTCAAGAGATACAGCATCTCTTGTATTGGGCAGGGGGACTCCTTCTTTATGATGTCATCGTACGCACGGGCGATGACACCTATGGCTGGGGGTAGTCCCACAGCGAGGGCTGACACGAAAGATGTCAGCATGCTGTGGTTCAAGTCCCAGATTGGCACCGAACTGGGGCAACACATTGGTCCGCCCCTGCTTGTGGCACCCCCACTGAATGACCTGTTAAGCCTTTTTATGTCTTCAGTTTTTCTTGTTAAATTTATTTTGTTACTTTTGTTTCTTTTCGAATCTGACACTCAGTGCCCTGAAAATTCTCTCTCTAACTTATATACATAAAAATGGCCTTATGCTCTATTCCATACCTGGGTGGCAGCATAAACCATCAGTATCCAACCACACCTGGGACTACATTACATAGTTGGTGCTAACGTTAGCGCTCACCTGTGTGAGCATTAACGTTCACCCTGGTGGCACTAACGCAGGCGCACCATATTACCATCCAATTGCTAACAGGTTAAGAAACCCGTTTGCGTTTGGTACCTTGTGCCTTTCAGCGCGAAGTTACTGTACTTTGCGCTCCCTATACTTAACATGGGGAGCGCAAAGTGTTAATCAGCATTAGGATTACAAAGTCCTAACGCTGATTGACGTCCGGCTGCGGTTAACAAAAAGTTACCCACAGCCTGGATTTGGTGCTATCGGATTCCGCTGCTGCAGCCCCCCCTACAACACCCAAAAATCATAAAACCGGGCTTTTTGTTTAGTGCTGCATTTGTGCTGATTTGTGCCGCAAAAATTAACGTTTGTGCCGGTTTGGTTTTCGAGATATTGCCCTTTTTATTTCATGAAACTCCGCCAACTTTGCACCCCACGTTATTAAATTTTAAAAACAAACATACCATTTCATTGTGTTGCATTTATCCTGGCATTAATGCTTATTCACCCAAATACTACAGTTAGTGTTCACCATGTAGTTTAGCTCATAGATTTTGGCGAATATACCTTCTGGGATTTATGTTTTTTCAGCACTGTTTCTTAGACAAGTGGGTATGAATACCTCTCCCATTATTCCCAATTTGTGGCAAGAATGCACCTCTCAACATGTAATGGTGTGCACTGAGCTAAGATACAATGGGAGACAAAAAACAAAGTTGGTAGTGGGATATGTTACAATTGCTCTTTGTCAAAATCTGCAACCATTTCCCAACCCAACCTAAAAAAAAATTGCCATTGAAATTTGCTATCTTGGTGGTATACTTGTGTTGTGCTTGAACTGCTGAAGATGTGCTGATGACCGCATGACTGCTGTGCTCGCATCTGACGTGAGCAGTACTGCTGATGTTTGCTGTGCTGACATGGACGCAACTTAAGTGCCACATATGCCCAGAAAGCCATGAAGCAGATGAAGCAGTGTCTGACAAGGGAGCAGATTCTGACAGAACAACGTCCCTCAGCTGTGAAGGTGAATCACAGCAGTCTTAGTGCAGGTAACAAGATCAACATTAGTAAACGCTGGTCATGTCAGTTTGTCTTTCCTTGTCTGGCCTTCTGCTTGTGCATCAGAGAGAGAGAAGAGGTTGTGTCCCAATTAGTGATAGGCCGAACACCCCCGTGTTCGGTTCGCATTCGAACTCGAACACCCGAAAACGTTTGACTGCGAACTCGAACACAATGCAAGTCAATAGGGTCAAAAGTTCGAAAATTAAGGCCCCCTCCAAGAGGGCATATATGCAAGATATTGGCCATAAAAGGTGTATGGGGTATCTGGATACTGCCCTGGGGGACAGGAAACAATTAATTTTTTTTTAAAAAAACAACCGTTTTTAACCCTTTCACAATTTCACTGCTGAGTGCTGAGCCATTTCACCGCTGTGTGCTGAGCTTATTTTTACCGCTTTTGCTCATGTTTAAACGCGATTTGAAGCCATGGGAAATGTTTTATCACCAACGAGTGGGAAATGTTTGACCAACAACAAGTGGGAAATGTTTGACCAACATACAGGACAGGGTATACCTGAAATAGGCCAGACGGTATACAAGGACGCATTCTAACACAAGCCCAAATTGATCAGTGTTAGAGTGGTCAGGGATAGCCAAAACGGTACACAAGGGGGGTATCTATCATATAAGCCAAAAATCAATCAGAGTCAGAGTGGTCAAGGAATAGCCAAGGACTGGTACATGGGGGTGGTTCTCATACAAGCCAGGTAACAACGGAGAATGAAAAATCAACCAAGTAGTGAATCGCCAGGAGACACTCAGCACTGAGGGAAGCAAACTCCACGACAGGTCGATGAGCCGGATCGCGCTGTCTGTATGTAAACCCGGCGGGCGCACGTCATCATGCCGCGCCCCACCTCCTGACCAGCCTGCGAGCTCCTGAAGCCGGCAGAACTCCTGGCACCCGGCTTGACGATGGCGCCGCTGGGAGCTGGGGCCCAGACGTGACAGATACGCTCATACACACCACACATTACTGTGAGTTTTATTGCTGTGGAACTGTGTTATGTCCTTTTTTTTGTTTTGGAAGGGGGCGAAAAGCTGTTGCGGGTTGAGGAAGTTTATGGGGGGGCCCCATCGTGAGATTCAGTAAGGGGCCCCATTATTTCTGATGGCTGCCCTGTATGCATCCAGTACATGGGTCAGTGCACCCAAATATTGGGCCTTTGGTACAAGCTAGTGCCTTCACACCATAACCCCTCTGAGGTATTGTGGAAGAGTGCAGGGTTGGACCCTGAGGTCAAATATTGAAATGATATGCACCTATCACATTCAAGTGCATAAAAATTGTGTATCAGTCGGTGGTGCACAACACCTAGATTCTAACAGGGTTACTCAAAGAGATCCGAATTGTGGCCGAAAGGTAACCGAACAGTGAAATTCAGCGTACAGTTACCTTTTCTGGCCATTCGGCTATTCAGAGAGCAGGCAGTTCGCCAAATGTTGGCGAATTGCCTGCACATAAGGTGCCTGGTCGGTGCCTGTTCGAGGGTGGTGAAATCCCCATAGAGAAGCAATGCTTCACTTCATCTATTCAGAGAACAAAAACCAGCAGTGAAAAGTTGCCGAAATGCCCTGCTGTTCGGTGGTTTCATTCGGCAGGTTTATTCAGGAGAATCCCAAAGGCTTCAATGTTAAAAATATTCCCGTTTTAATTCAATGTCTAGTAAATCGTTTATTATTATATTCTGCAGTAACGAGTCACTTTATTTTTCTATTTTTTTTAGGATCTGTTAAGCATTTTTTGGAATTTGTTTGAAAACTTTTTTTTCTCGAACTTTCCGCGAGCGTCCCGAAAAGTTTGAAGTTCGCGAACTTTCGAACAGCCTATGTTCGAATCGAACTTCGAACCGATTCGAGCCGGCAGCCCATCCCTAGTCCCAATGCGTTCCCAATAGGCAATAAATAATTTTTTATCCCCTTAGTGACCGGGCGGATTTACGAAAGTCTGTCCGAAAGTGCCCACTGCTGTTTTTATGTTTCTGCGCTGTTTGTGTTTAGATCAAATCTTCCTCTTACTCGTTTATGTGACCCACACATATTATATACAATTTTCCCCGCCATTAAATGGACTTTCTAAAGATACCATTATTTCCATCATATAGTATAATTTACTATAAAAAAAATATGATGGAAAAAAAGGAAAAAACACACGTTCTCAAAATTTAATCCCCAAAAATCTACAACCCCCCCAAAAAAATACCCCGGCTAAATACACCCTGTTCCAAATTATTATTGCAATGATATTTTTCAGTCTGCATAATTCTCATGTTATCAACTATTAAGAGTACAATTCTAATTTTATTGAACAAACCTCCTAATGATAACAGTATTTTTTTCAAAATAAAAACTTACAATGCACTGTTCCAAATTATTACGCACAGTAAGTTTCAAAACACTTTATAGGTTGTAAAGAACTGAAAATTGTCATTTGTTGTGTTTGCTGCATATTTACTGAAATCAAAAGCTATTTCAAATCAAACTTTGAACAACATTTTAACTTTTTAAACATTTTAACAGGTCACGTTACATTTTAACATAGGACCCCTTATTTGATAGCAGCTTCACAAGTCTTGCATCCATTGAACTTGTGAGTTTTTGGACAGTTTCTGCTTGAAATTGTGTGCAAGATGTCAGAATAGTCTCCCAGAGCTGCTGTTTGGATGTAAAATGCCTCCCACCTAGGGATGGGCTGCTGGTTCGATGCAAACATGGGTTTGCATCGAACATTGGCCGTTCGACCGTTCGCCGAACATTTCCGCGTGTTCGCCCACAATGCACCACAATGCATTGTGCCCTGGCCTGAAGCTTATAATTGGCTACAGCCTTGCACCTGACCACAGGTCAGGTGCAAGACAGGTGCTAGACTATGCCAATCAGGGCTCAAAGTTCTGATTGGGCAAATTTTGCCCAATCATGAGCTCACAAAGCTAAGTCCCGCAGCACACTATATAAGGCTTCCCTGAAGCCATAGCGTGTGTGTTGCAGGAGTGAATCAGAGAGGAGAGGAGATTGTTGGATTTGCAGGGACAAGCTGGCAGTGGCAAATAGCAGGGAAACTGTCAACCTGGCTGTGAAATATCATACCACAGTTGAATCAGAGTTCATCTTTATCTATTCAGACTTGAATCTGGGTCTTGTTGTCAGCTATCAGGGTGTATCACTGTCATAGCAGAGTTCTGGAAAATCTGTATATCTTTAATCTAATTCTAAATACAACAGAATACCACAGTTGAATCAGAGTTCATCTTTATCTATTCAGACTTGAATATGGGTTTTTGTAGCCAGCTATCAGGGTGTTGCAGCCTGCAGGAGAGGAAGTGAATCAGAGAGAGAGTAGAGGACATTGGCAGCCTTGCAGTGACAATATCAGTGAAATCGCTGACTTATAGCAGAGTTCTGAATATCTATAATCCAGATAACACAGTTGAATCAGAGTTCTGCATATCTCCAATCTATATACCAGAGTTGAATCAGAGTTCTGCACATCTCCAATCTATATACCAGAGTTGAATCAGAGTTCTGCATATTTCCAATCTATATACCTGAGTTGAATCAGAGTTCTGCATATCTCCAATCTTTATAACAGAGTTGAATCAGAGCTCTGCATATCTCATCTACTCTATATACCAGAATTGAATCAGAGCTCTGCATATCTCCATATACTCTATATACCAGAGTTGAATCAGAGTTCTGTATATCTTTAATCTATATATCACTCACCATGTCAGAAAGACCAAAAAGGACAGGCAGACGCTCCCAGACACAGATAAGAGGGCAAGCAGCCTCTTTGTCGGAAGGCTGTGCCCCTGGTCGTTGTGGAAATGGTGCATCCTCAGCAGGGGCACACTTGTTCTTTCTAACTGGTGCTGGCCGTCTTATGCAGCAGCAACATACAGAGGATTTGGTGGATTGGCTAACCATGCCATCCTCATCCTCCGAGTCCTCTGCCAGCCAGGCTTCTAGTGGTTTATAGTCCACCTCAGCTGCCAAAGCATCTAATTCAGCCTCCATGTCCACAGCTACTCCTGCCCTAGCCTCACCATCATACACGGAGGAGTCGGCTAAATTGTTTGACTACAATGACAGTGACATGCTGCTTGAGGATGTGCAGCAACTCCAGTGCTCTGATGTTGACTCTGAGGTTGAGGAAGGGAGTAAAATCAGCCTAGAGGGAGGGGGTGCCAGTGACACAGAAAGAACTGGCACTCCTGTTCCCCCAGCAGCTGCAGCATACTGCCAGGTTGGCTCCACTGACGAGGAGATAGGGGGTGATGACGATCAAGTGAGGAGGAGGAGGCACAACAAAAACGAGGCACAATGTTCTCTATGAGCAACCGTAGCCAGTCCAAGGCATCAGAAGTCAGAGCTGCTCAGGTGCAGAGCGCTGTTGTCTCAAAGCACATGTCCAGGAACTCTGCTGTCTGGGAGTTCTTCACATGTGCAGCAGACTGCAGAGTTTCTATTTGTAAGCTATGTCTGAAGAGGATCAAGCATGGGAAAAACATCAGACGCTTGGGTACCATGTGCTTGATGCGACATATGACCACCTGCAACGCAATCCCGTTGGCACAACACTTTGCATAGGTCCTCCTCCTCATCTGTCTCTACCCCCACTATTTGTCCTGCCATGTCATTGTCTACAACCTCCACTGACAGGGATGATGCTACAGTAATGGGTGTACCAGGTCCTTCCTCAGAATGTGACAGCATCCCATCAGCTGCAGATTTACGCAGTCAGATTTCGTTGCCCCAGCTGCTGCAGCATAAGAAAAAATATAGTCCCATCCATCCCCTTGCACAGCGTCTAAATGCCAGCTTGGCAAAATTACTCGCATTACAGCTGCTGCCTTTCCAGCAGGTGGACTCTGCCTCCTTCTGTGAATTTGCCAAATGTGCTGTACCACAGTGGCATGTTCCAAAACGCCAGTTCTTTTCACGGAAGGCCATTCCAGCACTATACCAGCACGTGGAAGACAATGTTATGGAGTCATTGGGAAAGGCAGTCAGCAGCAAGGTGCACATTACTTTAGACACGTGGTCCAGCAAGCATGGACAGGGCCGTTACATTTCCTTCACAGCACACTGGGTAACTCTGCTTGCAGCTGGGGAGGGATCCAGGACGGGGCTCTGTGCTGGAGCTTGCTCATCCACCACGTCTCCAGAAAGCTGCTTATATGAGATCTGTCTGCTCCACCACCTCTTCCTCTTCCTCCTCCTCTTCCTCTGTCTCTGGCGAAGTGGCAGTTAAACCGACTCGTGGCAGGGGCTACTCAATGGCTCAAGCAAAAAGATGCCATACTGTGCTTGAGCTGGTTTGTTTAGGGGACAGGAGCCACACCGGGACAGAAATTTTGTCAGCTCTGCAGGGGCAGGGTGCAGAGATGGTAAACACCACGCCAGCTTGAGCTGGGAATGGTCGTCTGTGATAATGGCAGCAACCTTCTCTCTGCCCTATGCCTGGGTAAGTTGACGCATGTAACATGCCTAGCACACGTCCTAAATCTGGTGGTACAGCATTTCCTAACTAGGTACCCAGGGCTGGCAGAGCTTCTCAGCCAGACCAGTAAAGTCTGCAGCCACTTCAGACGGTCATTCCCAGCAAGTGTTCGCCTGGCAGAAATTCAAAGAGAATTCCACCTTCCCACAAACCGTCTGATCTGTGACATGCCCACCAGGTGGAACTCGACATTGGCAATGCTGCAGCGTCTGCACAAGCAGCAGAGGGCCATCAATGAATAACTGTGTGAGTATGGCACAAGGACAGGTTCAGGTCAACTTGGATTCCCCCCGCCCCCGCAGTGGCTGATGATCAAGGATGCATGCACTGTACTGTCACCATTTGAGGCGGGAACCAGGATGGTGAGCAGGGACAGTGCATGCATCAGTGACACAATTCCTTTAGTGTTCCTGCTGGAGCGCACTCTGCGGGGAAGTATAGATGTGGCACTAGAGGCAGAGCAGCGGGAGGAAGAGGAGGACTTCCCTAGCTCTCAAGGCACCAGTCTTTACGCAGACAGCATTCCTGCGGGTCCTCAGATCATACAGGAGGAGGATGAGGAGGAGGAGGAATATTTAAGTCGTGGGGGCATTCCTCAAGGGAGGGTTTTGTGTCCCCAGAAACCCAAGGACTAGTACGTGGCTGGGAGGAGGTAGTGCACGATAGGGTCATCCTCAGCAACCAGGAAGACTCGGAAGCTAATGCCACCTCCAACCTACGCTGCATGGGCTCCCTTATCCTGCAAATCCTGCTAAAGGACCCCAGGATTCGTGCTATCAAGGAGAGGGATCATTACTGGTTCGCAAACCCTTCTTGATCCACGATACAAGGGTATGGTTGCAGAGCTCATCCTGCCCTCACAGAGGGAGGACAGGATGAAACAACTTGAGGACGCTCTAAAGCGACACTTGTGTAACACCTTTCCAGGCACTGGTAGGTTACCAAGTGATGACACAGGTGCTTCTGAGGCTGCGGTTGATTAGAGGAAGAGCGGTGAAGGGGGCCGCTTAACTGATGCCTTTTGCAATTTTTTTAGTCCACAATGCCCAGGGACGTCAAATGTAGGCACCCATTGCCAGCTTCTTCACCATATGGTGCAGGACTACCTAGGGGCAAGGGCAGACCTGGATACCTTTACAGCAGATGATCCACTGGCCTACTGGGTTCTGAGATTGGATCACTGGCCAGAACTTAGCCAATATGCTATGCAGCTACTAGGTTACCCTTCATCCAGCGTGCTTTCTGAAAGGATGTTCAGTGCCGCTGGAGGTTTTGTCACAGACAAAAGAGTGCGTCTGTCCACCGACTCTGTAGACCGGCTGACATTTATAAAAATGAATCAGTCCTGAATCAGCAGCTATCACTCCCCTGATGCTGATGTAACTGAATAGATCGGGGATCTCTTCTGCATTCCCAAAACCTCCACCACTGCACTCTTCCACAATACCTCAGAGGGGGTACGGACGGTGTGAAGGCACTGTTGCCGACACTAAAGGCCCAATTTTAAAGCACCTATTGTTACTTTCATCCAAAGCATGCATAAGAGGCACCATAATTTTGCCAAAAAATCACTAAACTTGTTCTGTGTGTCCTAAAACGTCTCCTCTTTTTATACAGGCTGCCGCCCCAAGCAGTTGTTTATGAATAGATTAAAGGAAAACCATTTACCGTCATTTGAAGTGTAATTTTTTTCTTTTTAAATGTTTCTATACATCCTACAAATCCGCCACTTCACGGGCAGGAATTTTTCGTTTTTATTATTAACC
The DNA here is from genome assembly GCA_009667805.1 of Leptobrachium leishanense. Classification (NCBI taxonomy): domain Eukaryota; kingdom Metazoa; phylum Chordata; class Amphibia; order Anura; family Megophryidae; genus Leptobrachium; species Leptobrachium leishanense. The sequence continues at coordinate 146,843,396 of CM019067.1, forward strand.
TTTATGTCATGGAAAAATCATTGTTCCTTTAAAAACTTTTTTCCTTGTTTCCTGTCCCTCAGGGCACTACCCGGACCCCCATACACCTTCTATGGCCAATATCTTGCATATATGCCCTCTAATATTCGAATGTTCAAAAACCCATTAACTTGCATTGAGTTCGAATCGTGTTCGAATTCAAACTTTTTAAATTGTTCGAGTTCGAAGATCGGGCCTTTCAAATGATATCATACATGACCCTCTAGCTGCAACGGATCGGTAGATGGGGGCTCCAAAGATCTCCACTTGGCTGCTAGGGGGTTAACGGGCCCACTGACCTCCTCACACATATGGTGATGATGTCACTGGGTGGGGGGGTGATCCAGAGGCTTGGCTGACATCCAAGATGTCAGTACTTCCGGGTTTGAATCGCGATTCGGCGCCGATTGGTGCAGAATCGCGATCCGGCAACAGATGGGAGACTCTCCCCTTTCCAGTGGTGTTTTTTTTTTTTTTTGTAGTTGGAGCGGAGTTGGAGCCACCCTCCCCTCTTTTATTTTTCCCTCCAGGCACTCGGGGGTGCCTGGCGTTGACATCATCATGCACGTTGATGACATCATCACGCCTGCTGGGCCCCCTAAAAAGGCGGGGCAGACTTCCTCCTGCTAAAATAGCAAGGGAACTGCATTTCCATGTGTTCCTGAAGGACTTGTCCTCTGTGTATAAGTTATTATTTAAAGGAAATTGGGGGAATAGGCTTAGAATTTAGTCGCTTAAAAAAAAAAATTCATGTTATATTTTGTTGCTACTGAATAATGAGTTATGTATACAATTATGGTATGGTATTACAAAGTCAGCGCAACAAATGCGCACATTCGTTTAACGCGGGTGGACCTGCGCGAACCCTTTGCGAGCGTACTGTACTGCGCGCGTCCTATACTTAACATTGTGAGCGCAAATGCATTTGTGCTCTGGTACGCGGATGGTATTACAATCTATGCGCAGTTTTTAATGCACAGCGTTTGCGCGCATAATTTTAACGACTCCTAAAAGCTGGTGTTAATGGCAAATCTGAACTTCCTGGCCGAAACCAAATACACCAGCCCAAAAATAAAAATACAGCAAAGTAAAGTTACACATTCTACACATACCCAAACAATAAAATTGAGAAGTTGTGCGTGTTTCTATTATTGCTGCAGCATGTATACACAGATTGATTTTGGCAGGTGCAAAAACTTAACGGGAGACAATTGTGGTTCTTAATTCTGATTGGCTGAATCGCGTGAAAAAACAGTCCGCACACCGATTTCTATGCACAACGTTAATGCGCGCGGATGAAAAAATGCGAGCAGATTGTAATACCAGCATTAATTTACGCGCGTTAACGTTTAACACTTCACGCACAAATTAACGTGCTGCGCAAGCGTTTTTTGTGCAAAGTCTGTAATATGGTGTACCCACACATGTTGGGCCCTAAGAGATAGAAAAAATTACGGTTAAAGAGGAACTTAGCAAAACTAAAGAAATTGATCATGTCATTTGTGAGTCACCATTAAAAGAAAACCCTGTGTCACTAAGGGGTTAACAGTGCACAGAACCTATTATCTCACCTCAAAAATAATATAATACATATACGTCAACTGCCACCCAGGATGTGTCTTAAAGAAGGACGCAAAGGTATAGGCCTTGTGTCCAAATGCTGCACTAAAGAAATAGCAGAATGAGCCCACCAAATCCTGGCATTTTCAAGCTTGTTTCGCCTGGCAAATGAATTATGTAAACCTTTCCCTCCGAAGCTCTTTCAAGTCAATTAATTGTTGTAATTACTTAAGATTTCTTTTTAATGAATACGGCTCCCCAGGGATCAGATGATATCCTGTCATCTCTGGTCCTGATAAATGAAATGTGAAATTTGATTTGTGGCTGGTTGCAGGCTGAACCTTTGCACTTCGGCTATGTCTTTTCCAAACTGCTCATTAAGGGAGGCAATGCCCTTGATAGAGGTATGAACATTTATAGCACGGGCAGGGGATTTGCCCCTTCACAGTACAAACGAGTGAGTACTAAACAGCACAGGTGTTTTCCATTTGTCATACTATTCTGATGGGGAAAAATAGGGTAAAACAAACCTATGTGGAGGTTGCTGAATATTGGAATTTTAACATTTTTACGAAATGAGCAAAACGGCTTTGAAAGAGTTAAAATATCAGCCAAAGATTACAGTTGTGTATATATTTCACGAATAAAAGTGAATTAAAAGAAGTGTATATAAAAGATATTTCTGCATCGGCATGTCAAAAGTTAAATTGTTGAACAAAAATAAAACGTCCTGGACCAAATAGAAATAATATGACTGGTGCTGCAACGGCAGATGGAACTGGAAAGGTTAGTATCACTTTTGTTAATGTTTCAGTAAAAATCTATTTTCATTGGAAAATAAAGGAAAGAACATTATTTTGCTCGAAGTTCATCTGTAAATTAGATACTGATATGTCAAACGTACCATTCCTCGTAAGCGAATCCGATGAGTATCGGAGCGGAGATGTAATCACACAGAGGGTTGCTGATGATTACTTCACACATATCCAGGTGGAAGTATTCATATTCCCTAGTTACGTATGTTATGCTTCAAAGATTCTCTCTTGTCATTTGCCTTTGGGCTAACATAACAGTGCAATGATTTCTCACTTCAGTGGAATATATGTAAGTGTCCTTTCCCCAGCACTGATGAAGGATGCAGTCGCTCCCAGCAATAATAGTACGCCATTAGCATTAGATTGTTTGATACAGTTAAGCCCTGGCATCCAAATACATGAGTGAGTCTTAGAATTACATACTGAATGTATGCAAAATTACTTGTATTTGTTGTGTGAGAATGAGAGACTCTTTCATTCATAAAGAAACCACCACATTTCTGTTTTAGATATTTTATATTTTATGTAAGTCTATAGTACTGGTTTTATATCCAAAATGATGATTATACATTTACATGGCATTAAACTACAATATGTTTATTAAAGATCCGATTTATTGTCAGTTATTAGAATAAGCAAAATATATGTTACGGTTAAAGCCCGAAGTGCAGTTAATTTTAAGATTACCCGGGTAATCCTGACATTACACAAAACCGCTGCAAAAAAATGAAAAATTCGGACTTTACCTGGATAATTTTAGGACTAAACAACTGCCCTTGGGTAACAGTCTGGAAAAGACAAAATTCACACTTTACCCGGATGATCTGCAGACTATCCAACCTCGGTTGGATAAAACCAAATTTTATGATCGTTCAGATAAAAGTCTGAAGCTTTACCCGGGTAATCTGAGGACTATCCACAGCTTCACCTTGGTAATCTGCAGAGCATCCAACCCCACTTGGGTAAAAGTGAATTTTGCTATTATTATCTATGGTTATTATCAATGAAAATGGCAAAAGACAAACATTAAAATGTATTAAGGATATAATGAATATACAGAGTAACAGGATATGTTTCTTATATGAATGTGAAAGAGTTACATGATCTTTATTATTTGTCATATGTGCTACATATCATTTATAAAACATTATAACCATTAGGTTACTCTTTATATAATATGTTTATCTTCATAAAATAATTTTCAGACAATTAACACACAGAGTTACATGACAGTTATTTAGTGCGGTTTGTGACTGGATACAATTTGGTTGAAAATAACTAAAAACACTATTTTGTTATCAGTCAGGTAACAGTTTGCAGCTTTATCCGGGTAATCCTTGGAATTCAGTCAACTGTAACCTTCTGAAAACCCAAGAAAAGCAGAGAACCCTGAGGCATTTGGATACTTTGAAGTTTACCCGGATAAAGTCCGATGTTTCAATGCACATCGCACTTTATCCAGCAACACTAGGGTATTGTAGGTTTTACCCTTGTAAAACACAGCACAAAACCAGAGTACCCAGAGGACTTTGGATACTTTACAGATTACCCAGATGAAGTCTGAAATTTAATTTCACTTCGGACTTTTGCTAATGACGCCTGGGTAATGTCAGGATTACCCGGGTAATTTTAAGATTAACCGCACTTCGGACTTTAACCGTAACATATTGCCTATAGACTGTAGCTGAACGTGCTGCAATGCACGTTTGCGCGTTTTTTACGTTTGCACGATACGTGCGTCCAAAAACACGCATATTACGCGCATCAAAAAATGCGCAGGTGCGAACCCAGCCTTAGGAGGAAAAGAAGGACTCAGAGCAGGGCATTGTATCGTTGAATAACAAATTAATTAAAGCACAATATGTGTACAAATTTAAATATTTGTTTTTATTATTTTTGGTGGTGGCTGTTACCTTATGTAATGCCCAGAGGGCAATATTCTTGGAAACACAGTGGATCAAGTCAGGTAAGGTCTGTACCTAAACAAGAAGTATACATGTTAATCACTAAGGTTGGTGTAGTAAAGGTCTGTGCTTAACTGTCACAACTAGGTTACCGGGGTTGCAGGTGGTGGCAAATGTGGAGTGAGGCAGTTTTGCAAGGTAATAACTGGTAAAGGGTTTATCTACACAGGGAAATCACAGCAGGAGTAGTAAACCAAAAAGGGAACACTGGACAATGTATAAATTATAACAGGTGGCTGGGCAAGACAGGAACTGGACTGACATACAAGACACAGGATAGGATACACCAGGTGGACAGGAACTGGACTGGACTGAATATAAACAGAATCATGCTTGAACAAGAGACAGAGGGGCTGCACATGAAGAGGGCTGACCGCAACAGAAAGAAATACAGGTAACTTGAGAAACACAAGGACACTTACTGGGAAACAGACAGAGCAAAGGGAAGGGGCTGAGGACCAGGAAACATGACGGGCAATGTTCAGGCAATATGGGGGAAATCGGCAAAGAGTCCAGAAGGGGTTATCCAATATCACGGTCAAAGTTCAGGCATGGGTCAAGGCGGGCTGCAAGCAAGGAGAGTATAACAGAGTCCAAACCTGAAGGTCATACACAAGGGGAATCCAATAGTGGGGTGTGGGTAGGTTCAGCAGGATCTTATTCGGGGATGTGCAGAGCACACTGGTTCAGCGGAACTGAGGACTTTGGTGAGATGTAGAAGCACTCCATCTAGTGTGGGGTGCCACTATATAGGAGATCCAGACCCAGCCCACCCTGAGGCTGGGAATCACTGGTGAAACTTGGCATAGATTCCTGGGAGCCTGGATATGGGAACAGGGAAAAAACAGGTCTTGAGTGTTCATGGAGAGGGGAAAGGTGCCTATTTAGCATTTTTGCTGCACCGTCAGCGAGCACCGTGACATTAACTTGCTGAAATGAAACTGTAGTGATTACTATTTGCAATTTGCACAAATAAATCTTAATATCTAGACACCATGGGAGTTATTCAATGAGCACAGGTGTTTGCTGACGTTGCAAATACAAGGTTTGTGAGGAAATCTGAGAACAGGCAACAGCACTAGTGGCCTGCCCTACGGTGGGTCCCTGCTGAGATCTCATAATGTTTAGCTCGATGGCTATGCTATTTGCACATCAGTTTGCTATCACCCAGAAAGGTTGGCCAAAACTGAAATGCCAAGGACGTCCTTCCGAAACAAGAGGTGCAACAACCCCTGACAATCATTTCGGCCTTGTTAGACCTCATCAGGAGGATAGCTGACACCCCGCTGTTCACCTTGATTGCTAACACCATAACAAATTGCCATTCTTGTAACGCCAACACATAGCGGCATTTCAAAAAAGTTAAATCCAAACAGTGGCAGGAGACACGTCACCATTAATTTACAGGGTTATTCAGAGAGAGGTGAAAAGCAGGAGAATGACTGGAGAATGGAAAATTCTAGGTCAAAATAGCCAATTTGGAAAGTGAGATAATTGGGAGAATTTTTCTGGTTGGCTATTTTGACCTGGAATTTTCCACTCTCCAGTCATTCTCCTGCTTTTCACCGCTCTCTGAATGACCCTGTTAGTGGCAGGATGGAATATGGTCCCATATTCTGTTGAAGAGTATTGAAAATTCACTGAACAAAACTGAAAAGGTTCTTCTCCCACAATAAATATATATAGCAGATTTTGGTTAATTTAACGTAACGCCAAGCTCCAGTGGTTACTTGCTTGTGTTGCAACAAGTAATCAAAGCTTGATGTTAAATTAATTACAAATTATAATGAGGAAACACGCAGATGTATACTAAGAAAACAATTAAATGCTTTACATAAAGATGAAGTCACTGGAAAAAAACCCTGCCTGCTAAAACTACCATCAAGTTTAGAAAAATTACCAGGGTTATTCAGAGAGAGGTGAAAACCAGGAGAATGGCTGGAGAATGGAAAATTCTAGGTCAAAATAGCCGATTTGGAAAGTGAGATAAATAGAAGAATTTTTCTGGTTTGGCTATTTTGACCTAGAATTTTCCATTCTCCAGTCATTCTCCTGCTTTTCACCTCTCCCTGAATAACACTGTACAAATTTAAATATTATATTAGCACTCAGACATCTGAGAATTCTGGTTGGATTTACATTATTTTAAGTAAGGTGGTAAATCTCTTAATACTTTTTCTTGTTCCCACCTAAAATGAAATATGTTAATGTGCAAAAATAATTCTTTGTAGGAAGTGATGCTAAATGAATTACACAGAGCTTGAGCTGTACTAAAGCTTTTTCTTCACTTATGAGTAATTTCAGATCCCAAAAGGAAAGAAGAAATCTTCCTACATGTATAGGTGTCGTGGATGGGGGGCTTTCCTACAAGAGCCACCTCTGGTAGCTACAACCGGTCCGGTATTTGAAACAAATGCATATGCATTTAATCTTAACCTGTTTAGAAGAAAGAAAAGGTTTTTGTATCTCCTACTCCATTGGTTCCCAACCCTGGTCCTCAGGTACCCCTAACAGGCCAGGTTTGCCAGATATCTGAAGCACAGTGCAGGTGATATGATTTACTGCTCAGTGATTGCAGGATTCAGTCTGCATTTCCCCAAGATAATCCATAAAATCTGCCTGCTAGAGGTACTTGAAGACCAGGGTTGGGAATAATTGTCCTAATCCATTCCCCACCCGAGATTTTCTAACATGAGATGTTGAATGGTGCGTTTAGTAATAATAGTGAACAGAATGATTGTTCAATATACTTACTTCATGTATGTTACATTGTACCAAGAGGAGCAAAGTAGGTCATGGAAACTTGCTGGATTGTCAAACATATTATAAAGACATTGCAAACAAAGCCAATTGGGGTGAAGGTGAGACATGATGCTCACCTTCTGATATTTTGAGCCTATAGGGTTGTGTCCCATACCATGGTTCCTCTGGCATGTTTCCTGCTGGCAAGCCCTCTCTGCAGGACGATGAATGTCTGCACAACTAGCACACATGCTAATCAGATGCCTTTCAATGTGAACACACATTATCAATGAGCACAGAAGAACCCGACGACTCAGAAAGGCTGGCCAGCTGCAGCTGGTTGACACTTTGAAAGTCTGTTACAGAAGCCAGGGACAGCTGAGAGGAGGGGGAAACAGTCATGTCACCATGACCATGTAAAAGAAGCAACATGATGGTAAAAACACCAGAAAAAAATACAAAAAAGTGCATAGTAATATGGAAACATGGACCGTTGTTGAGTTTTTCCAAGAAAATTACAATAATGTCTATAAAATAACTCATGTTACTAGGGATGTGCACCGATTTTTTTTTCGATTCGATTCGATTTTTCAACTTTTCGATTCGGCTCGTTTCGACTGCTTTCCGTTTCGATTCGGTTCGGTTCGATTCGGTTTTCGGGTACATTTATTTTTCGGAATATCGACCATTTTTCGTATTTTCGGGTCACTTTACTAGGTTTCTGTATCGACTTTTCGTTATTTCGGAACATTTTCGTTTTTCGGAATTGTACATGGTTTTCGGCATATCGCCCATTTTTCGTATTTCGGAACTTTTCGTATTTCGGAACTTTTCGTATTTCGGAATTGTACATGGTTTTCGGTATATCGCCAATTTTTCGTTTTTCGGAACTTTTCGTTTTTTCGGAACGTCTGTTCTCGTTTCAAAGCTGTCTAACTCTATTCGTTTTGATGAAAACTACTATGGTTTACTTTTTTAATACTACTTTATATATTTTTTATAATAAATTTTTGGGTTTTTTTTCGGATCCGATAATTCATTCTGTCGATACGATAATTCTGGCGATTCTATCGTGTTTTTTTAATTAACCCTTTCGCTGCTGTGGCATTTCCCGCCCCTGTGCTGAGGTCATTTTTACCGGTTTTGCTCGTCATGTTTAAACGTGTTTTGAAGGCTTATTTTAGTATATGACCCAGACATATTATATATCGTTCTTTCCGTCAGACTCGGCAGATTCATAATATGTCATTATTATATGTATACGTCATGACCTGTCTGTATATTATAACAAAAAATGCAATAAAATATGATTTTTCAATAATTTACAACGTGTAAAGTGTTTTTTTTTTCACATTTTAAAATGCGAGCACTTGCGGTTATATTTTGTATGGGGTGCGCTTGTTAAAAAAATTAGAGATGGGGTCTCGTTACATTTTTTTTGGGGGAAATTACACGATTTTTAACAAATGCAACGCATACAAAAATCGTTAGTGCAGCATCATTGTTCACATTATAATTGAAATGGGAACAATATTGCTGCATTAACAAACCAAAAAAAAGAAAAAAAATTGTTTTTTTTTTATATAAATTTTTTTAAATATTTTTTTATTTTTCATTTTTTTACAAACTTTTTCACATTCGTGTTTGGTATCGTTGGAACGGCCATGCTCTGGCCGATCCAACCATACCAAACTTTAACCCCTAGCTGCCACGGATCGGGAGATAGGGAGTTCCAATGAACTCCCTATCTCCACCGTTGGTGGCAGTTAGGGGTTAACTCTAGGACTGGCGTCATCGTGCTATGCACGATGACGCCAGTCCTCAGGGGGAGCCAGTTCATCAGGGGGAGACATCCAAGATGTCGGCCAGCTCCGGGAAAGGATCACGAACCGGCGCTTTTCAGCGCCGATTCGCGATCCAGCTCCCCAGGGGTTAATGCCAGGCACCATTTGGAAGGGCAGGCTGTGCCCTTCCAATTGGTGCCTGGGTTAACCCCCGCAACGCCGCCGATCGGGAGGGAGAGAGGTCCGAAGGACCTCCCCCCCTCCCTTTCAGGCGCCTCCTCCGCACATGCGGGGGGGGCGCCTGAATTAGGTGTCATCGCGCTGTCGCGATGACACCTAATTTCACCGGCGGCAGTTCCGGATGCTGGGCTGACATCGAGGATGTCAGCCCGCACCGGGGAAGCCAGCGATCGGCCGGAACCCGGCCGAACGCTGACCCCAAAGGGAGGATGCGCTCAGCGCGTCCTCCGCATACCAGCAGCCATGCGGAGGACGCGCTGAGCGCGTCCTCCGCATCGACGTGGTTAACAGTGTGGAAACCAAGCAATACATAATTAACTTATTAACGTAAAGCAACGCACACAAACAGGAAAATATAGAAGAAATAGAAAATTTATTTACAAAATGGGGAAGGGAAGGGAACATGCCAAGGATGGCAAACTGCCCAACAGGGGCACAAACAACACAAACAAACATACATTTTAGAATTACTGGCATTTGAGGAGATGTTGGAGCTGGTCCGCATCTTTGATTACAAAGATTATGACTGCAGTAAGGGCCCTTACGGCAGGAAGAATAATTTTAGGAAGGATCGTATCATTGACAAGCTACGCGCACCACCATCCTGGAGGTGTTTGGGAAAGACGGGACGAAGGACCAGATCAGAAAACGCTGGTCCGACCTCAAAGCAGGCGAGCAGGAGCAGCTGAGGCACATCCGTATTGACTTGAATATTGTCTCTTACTGCCGCTCCAGGATGTCCGCGGTGTTATTAAGGTGTTCCCGGAGTTCCTGCAGCAGTTCCTGGATGGCATCCAGTGTCCTGACAGCCAGCCTTAGTTCGCCAATCGCCTCTTGATTGCTCGGTCTGGCTTCTTCGATATATCCAATAAATGAAAGAAGGAAAATACAGTAAGTAAAGCAGGTTTCTATTTTTGACTGAAAGTCTTGAAAAAATATAACAGTAGTATATACCAGAGCTGGCGGCCTCCTCCTGCTCCTCCTCCGACTCCTCCTCCCCCACCACCACCGTCTGCATATCCAGTGCTATATGTAAGAAATTAAAGAAATAAAAAATACAGTAAACAACAAAACTGATTTATTTTTGAACAAAAGTCGATGCAAAATACAACAGTAAAAAAAAAAAACCCTGGACTGGCGGCCTCCTGCTGCACCGGCTGCCTCTCTATATCCTCCTCTTCCTCCTCTTCCTCCTCCTGCTCCTCTTGTGCTATACATAAAAAAAAAAAATTAAAATACAGTAAACAAAAAATGTTTCTGTTTTTGACCAAAAGTCGTTGCTAAATAAAACAGTATATACCAGCGCTGGTGGACGCCCGTGGCTCCTCCTCCTCCTCCGCTGGGGCACTGGTCCCTGCCCGGCCAGATTCGGCGGCCTTCTTCCTGTCTTCTGCCAAATCCAAAAAATATAACACGTAAATAATGCAGACTGGAAAAAATGGTATATCTATACAATATATTGCTCAAACTATTGCGACACCCCTCCACTACCCCACTACCAGCTTGACCCACCACTACTCCCATCTCATAGTTCTAAAGTCACAAAATATTTATTTATTTCCTCTGCACAGACATATATTACCGTTCATTTATATATTTTTTTCAGAAGTAAACATTACGTTTATTCAATAAAAACTATTATTGTGTTGTGTGCGTACAAAACGCATTGTGCGACTGCTTTTAGTTATTTTATAGAAGGCCTCAGCCTCAGTTTCACTTTCAGTTTCTGCTAATAATAAAACTGGATATTGCAGAAACAACAACAGAAATCCACCATTTTGTTTTGAAATTTGCATCTAAAGCATTCAATGACACTGCTGCAGCAGCTGCTGAGGACGTATTGAAGGCAGCTCTGTTTGGATGCACTTTCAGAAGAACTACATGTCCCATCCTATCATTTTTATTGATGCGCAGGTGGGAGCCAATATTGGGCAAGCTGCGGGTCATCTCGTATGCATCACTCAATCACAACAACCTCCCCCCCCAGCACACTACAGACTATACACACAGTGCCAAAAGAAATCCAGCATTGTAACTTCATCTACATACATCAAATATCACAATTTTCACGAATACGTAAAATCACAAAAAAGAAGAGCTATGGCAAAAATGCATGTATGACGAATTGTGAAAACGCAAAGCTATACACAATCACATTGCATGAAAAAAGGACTAGATAAATCAGCGTATTTCTGTGCACATTAGCACATGCAAGCACATTATTATTATTATACAGGATTTATATAGCGCCAACAGTTTGCGCAGCGCTTTACAATATAACATGACACTTACGTTTCGCTATGACGCGGCGGATGCGCCTCAGCTGCTCCTGCTCGCGTACTTTTAAATCAGACCAGCGTTTCCGTAGCTGGTCCTTCGTCCGGTCCTTCCCAAACTTCTCCAAAATGGTGGTGCGTAGCTTGTCCAGGATACGATCCTTCCTGGCGTTATTCTTGCTGCGGTAAGGTCCGTTCCGGCAGTCGTAATCTTTTCTATCAAAGATGCGGACCAGCTCCAACATCTCCTCAAACGCCATATTTTGGGCCCGTTTTACTTTCTTCCTGGGTGCAGGTGGTTCGATTTCATCATGAGATGATGACGAGGTCTCCTCTCTGGCAGCGGCCATCATGAAGAATAATAAAAACAATATTTTGTTCAAAAAGTTGTCAATAAAACTGGCTCAATAAAGTTACGACATGTGCGCACGCGTGCATGCGCGACCCGCGGACGAATCGGATCTGACCAAAATACGAATATTCTGATTGGATCTTTGGAAACAATAAAAAAATTTACAGAATCAGCCATATAACCGATACTAGTTAAATATACGATGTCCAGACTTACCGAAATGGTACCGAAATCCCGAATGGAACTGAAATCATGAATAGAGGGAAAATAAATTTCGATTTGACACATTTCAAGTCCATTCGAAAATTCCGAAAAATTTTCGATTTGGTAAACTTTTCGTTTTTTCGGAAAGTCTGTTCTCGTTTCAAAGCAATAGATTTCGATTTGACAAATTTCAAGTCCATTCGAAAATTCCGAAAAATTTTCGATTTGGTAAACTTTTCGTTTTTTCGGAAAGTCTGTTCTCGTTTCAAAGCAATAGATTTCGATTTGACAAATTTCAAGTCCATTCGAAAATTCCGAAAAATTTTCGATTTGGTAAACTTTTCGTTTTTTCGGAAAGTCTGTTCTCGTTTCAAAGCAATAGATTTCGATTTGACACATTTCAAGTCCATTCGAAATTCCGAAAAATTTTCGATTCGGTTCGGAAAACAGTTCGGATTCGACTTTTTCGGATCTAAAAAATTTCGGATTTTCGGCCGAATCGAAAGACCCGAATCGGGAAATTTCGTGAAAATTCGAAATTCCGAAACCCGAAACGCACATCCCTACATGTTACCCCAATAATGTAAACCATATTTGTTTACAAATGAAAATCTAACCTTCTAGTGCAACAATGTTGAACACAATGTCCTATATTATGATTAAACGTGGGCCTCTTGTAAAAATGTCCTTCCTGGCAATGGTGAAAAGGATGGCTATGCTTGATGAATTTGCATCCTCATCTTTGTGGTATGATCGTCTGCGAGGGGGATTTCTCTTTACACGTATTTCAAAGTATATATTGAAATATCTATTTTCCAACTGGTATATTGTTGTACCTGGCACAGTATGAAGTCGGCACCTTGTTTTTCGCCCTAAGTGAAGTTCACTTTCCCTGCAGCATGATTACATTTGAAAAAGATGACTTTTAAACCTCTTACTGAATTTTTTAATGGATTAAATTCATCATGTCACCAGCTGCTGTGCAGCTAATAGAGCCATAAAACATTGTATTAAAGGATTACCCATGCAAAATTTCTTTGTACGCTAATGTGAATTTTAATACTTTTAGCATTTAGTTGAGATGGGAATGTCCAAGAACAGCTTGTTCAATAGGTTATTCTATAAAATTAAGCACCCAGCTCATCAGAAATGCCAGGACTCCATTAAGTAAAAATTTTACAGAGAGGCTAAGATGATTCACTATAAATTGTTTGAAAGTTACAAGGCAGCATCTGCTGCGGTATTTGCACAGTGTAACTAAAATCAAGAAGATGCAACGATCGCAAACTTGCCAAATGTAAGTAACGAAGAAGGATGGTGATATTTTTTTTTCCCGTCTTTTAGACGTTTGTAATTTACAAAGATCTGCATAAAACCTCCGGAACTAAATGGACTGCCCTTTCATTGAAAATGTTAGTGCGCATCACAAAAAGGCCAGAGATGTTTCAATATGCGGCATGACTGAGACATGCTCGTATTAATGCCTAACTATAACTATATAATATATAAAGACATAACTTGCAAAAGAGATGAGCCATTATCCATGCTTATGAAGCTAAATGCCAGTTAATACGTATTATTGAAATTCCATCTCACCTTTAAGGTTCGGCTTGTAAGTGTGATATCATGAAATACCAAGTGCCGTAGCGAATAAAAGTATCTGCAGATTTATTATCAAGATGAACGTCTCTCTATGGTGTACTTAGGACTCTGTTCCCTGTATTGTGTAATGTGGACATGTGACCAGCAGACTCGCAAATTGTGGGCCAGATTAGCCAATTTGTGGAAAATAAAAATGTTCAAACTCTTGTAAAGCTGTCTCAGATCTCATTGTGCCCTTTGGTTATCAGTTTATTAAACTTTTTTTAGTGATCAGACTAAATGCGTCTTGTAATCACTAATTTAAAGCAGAGGATCACGGATGCCATTGCCACCATTGATGAGGGTATGCTACAGCGAACATGGCAAGAAATCGAGTACCATCTTGATGTGCTTCGTGCAACTAATGGTGCCCATATAGAGGAGTACTAAATGAGGCAAAAAACCTTAAATATACACGTCTCATTTTGTAATAATTTACACTTATCTGTCTTTTCATTTGGCTTTGTAATACATTTTTGAAATTGTAAAGAGACTTTATGGACACCCTGTATATATCCACCAATAATAACATTAGCAATGTTCAAACTGACACTCTATGCACCCTGACCACTTTAGGTAATTAAAGAGTGTCTTCTCCCTTCCCTCCAGCCCTGTTTGGCTGATAGCATTGTATAAACTGGAGGAGTTTCCTCCGCCGACACACTCAGCAGATGGGATTTTGAATATTCCATCTGCTGGAGACCAACTCAGGGACCAATGATGTCAGCATGATCTGCTTTTTACAGTTTATTGGTTCTTATCTGCTCCAACAAGTATAATCAGAGATATCTCCTGAGGCCTAATTCATGACAAATATCAGACCTACTATGTGGCATTATGTCCACTTGTGATACATGGGTTTCCCTTATTCCTCCCCATCACCCAACAATCCTAGGCTGTCGTCTAGTTTTCAGGGAGGACTGAGGGAAATTGCACCTCAAGAGCCTGTTTAATGGTTAAAAAATCAGAGCTTCTGAAACCCATACAAATTTGGTAATGCAGCACTCATGTATGAACAGCCCTGATTCGCTGCCCTGGCAGGCAGCTGGTGATCCTAGCGCACATGCATGCCAGTATGGCTCCAATGTTTGGGTGTGTGTCCTTTGGGGATGATGCAAATTGAGTCATGACCATGATCCCACCCTCACGATCCTGAAATCTAACTGTACAATTACACCACAATATAGAAAGTAGGTACAGAATGGATAAATAGGTCCCACTTTATCTGCTAAACTAAAGTTTTATTGATGGAGGAAAACCTTAGCAGGCAGTTTGAAGTTTTCCTGCATGCCAGGCTAAGACAGAATTACATGTTAAAAGAAACAGTTGAATGTGGGATCTGCCTATTAGTTACACACAGCTGTAAACTGTCTAAGATGTCATGGGTTCGATGCATAGTTCCAAATAGCAAACAAAGGAGTACATATGGAAATATATTGCACCAGCCAGGGTTCCAACGGGCCAGGGTCACCAACCCGGAAGTAAATCCAATAGCAACGAAAAGACTGGTCACACCATGAACAGCATGCAGTGTAATATTTAATGGAGCCATTGGCAATGTTTCAGTCTTGTGCCAAGAATGAAATGTTGCCACTGTCACCATTAAACCCTTAATTTCATCATGTGCCTGTTGTTTCCGGTCTTTTCTTTGCTATATGAGTTTAGGTTTTTAGCTGCATTTTTAAAATTTCACTATTTAACCATGCTGTTTCTAAACCATGCTTAAAATTTTAAATTTAGCTGATAGGTCTAGCTCCTATCCTTACATTGGAGAGAACCAATCGGATCTAAAACAAAGATAAATTTATTGACTCTCTCATTTTAAAAGCCGAGAAGTCCTTGAAAGGTCTTATTGCAAAAATAAGAATAGATGTTGCATACTATTTGGCTTGTTTTAGGGTTACTTTTAGGGTTAGTGTTAACCATAACTCTAAACCCTAACATTCTGCTTTATGTTAGCTTAATAAGAAAGCGATGGTACAGCGCACTCAATAGATTGTGGATAAACTACACCTTGTGTAGTAGTGATCAATCTTCTCTGTATCCACTCGTAGCATTTGAAAATGAAAAATAATAAAGAAATAATTGTGCAGTACATTATGTAATGAGTGAACTACTAGTGGTACGATACTATCACACTCACATATAAGGAGTCTGTACAGGCTCTAGTGTTGTCCTCTTTATGGGTATTTGTTTTCTTATTCACGGGTACCCATCAACCCTCAGGGATTCATCTGGTCAGGTTCTTATATATAAAATATACAATCGGAAACTTCCCTAGTGCAATACAGTTGTACACCTCATACACAAATAATTGCCAATTTTCCACTTACTATGGCTAGAGCCTGCCAGGCTCTAGGAATATCAGCAGGTGGATTTTATTTGGAAAATCCACGAAACCACTCCCAAACGAATGCAGGAACAGAAGGGTAAAATCAAAGCGCTTTTATTAAAAAATGTATATCAAGGACGCGTTTCGCCAGCGGACCGGCTTCTTCAGCTGGTAAAAACAGAAAACAAAGACATTTGTTTTTACCAGCTGATGAAGCCGGCTGAGGGTTGATGGGTACCCATGAACAAGAAGACAAATACCCATAAATAGGACAACACTAGAGCCAGTATAGGCTCTTTATATGTAAGTGTGATAATATCGTAACACTAGTAGTTCACTCATTACATAACGTACTGCTCAATTATTTCTTTATGATTTTTCATTTTCATATGCTATGAGTGGATACAGAGAAGATTGAACACTACTACCCAAGGTGTAGTTTATCCACAATCTATTGAGTGCGCTCAGGGCCGGTGCAAGCTTTTTTGCCTAGTCAGGCGAAGGTCTGTTTTGGTGCCCCCCCCCCCGTCATGTCAAGCCAATCAGGATAGGGATGCATAATAATCTCTATCGTGAGTGTTCGGTGTCGTCACGCAGAGATTAAAGGATGCTTAAAGTTGGTCTTGCAAGGACAACCTTTAGCAGCGTTGTGAGTCACTGATTGGGGGGACAGCCACCAGTGCTGTCTTTATGGACTTATATAAACACTGTCTTTCTTCTGGAAAGGCAGTAGTTACATTTGTCAGACTGTAGGAACAACATATTTGGGTATATTTGCGGCCCCCAGCTCATGTATGGGTATATATTTGCGGCCCCCAGCTGCTCATATGGGTATATTTGCGGCCCCCTGCTCATGTATGGGTATATATTTGCGGCCCCCAGCTCATGTATGGGTATATATTTGCGGCCCCCAGCTGCTCATATGGGTATATTTGCGCCCCCTGCTCATGTATGGGTATATATTTGCGGCCCCCAGCTCATGTATGGGTATATTTGCGGCCCCCAGCTGCTCATATGGGTATATTTGCGGCCCCCTGCTCATGTATGGGTATATATTTGCGGCCCCCAGCTCATGTATGGGTATATTTGCGGCCCCCAGCTGCTCATATGGGTATTATTTATGGTATAAATTTTCCCCCAGCGAGTCTCTTACCTCTCTGCTCAGCTGACTGTGTCTGATTGACTGTGACAGTGTGCACAGCACTGCTCACTGCTGCCTGCTGACTTCTGCTGCCTCACCTTGGCACTGCAGGCCCCCCCCGTCGCCCGCTGGCGTTCTAGTTCTACTCAGTCCACACTCTCAGGCAGTCAGGGAGGGAGTGAGACGAGAGACCAGACCACCAGGGACAATCAGGGACAAGACCAGGTAGTAGGTTTTTTAGTAGCAACAATTTTTTAGGCTTAGCTTAAGCTAGGCACCGCCACCGTCGCTCTCTGCGTCCCCCTCGTGTGACACGTGACGTCACGTCTCGAGGCGACTGGTGCGAGCGGCCGCTGGCGCTGGCCAGGCATGTGATGCACACGTGCACACGCACCTTTCCCGCTCGCCTGTGATTGGATTCGGGAAGCAAGGCCAGGCAGGGAACCACGTGGTGTTTGTTGTCCCCTCCCTCTCATTGCCCCCTTCCAATCCCAGGCAGGGGCGGATCCAGAGACTAGTCTCGGGAGGGGCACTTACAGAAAATAAGGTGTTTTAGCAGAGAGCCCGACTCACGAGAATTTACAGAGGGCCCGGCTCACAGGAGCTTACAATCTAGAGGAGCAGAGGGCCCGGCTCACAGGAGCTTACAATCTAGAGGAGCAGAGGGCACCCAGGAGCTTACAATCTAGAGGAGCAGAGGACACCCAGGAGCTTACAATCTAGAGGAGCAGAGGGCACCCCGGATTTTACAATCTAGAGGAGCAGAGGGCACCCCGGATTTTACAATCTAGAGGAGCAGAGAGCCCCCAGCTCACACATGAATTTGCCCCCAGCTCAAGGATTTGCCCAGCTCATGGATTTGCCCCCAGGTCATGGATTTGCCCAGCTCATGGATTTGCCCCCAGGTCATGGATTTGCCCCCAGGTCATGGATTTGCCCAGCTCATGGATTTGCCCCCAGGTCATGGATTTGCCCAGCTCATGGATTTGCCCCCAGGTCATGGATTTGCCCCCAGGTCATGGATTTGCCCAGCACATGGATTTGCCCAGCTCATGGATTTGCCCCCAGGTCATGGATTTGCCCAGCTCATGTATTTGCCCAGCTCATGTATTTGCCCCCAGGTCATGGATTTGCCCAGCTCATGGATTTGCCCCCAGGTCATGGATTTGCCCCCAGGTCATGGATTTGCCCAGCTCATGGATTTGCCCCCAGGTCATGGATTTGCCCAGCTCATGGATTTGCCCCCAGGTCATGGATTTGCCCCAGCTCATGGATTTGCCCAGCTCATGGATTTGCCCCCAGGTCATGGATTTGCCCAGCTCATGGATTTGCCCCCAGGTCATGGATTTGCCCCAGCTCATGGATTTGCCCCCAGGTCATGGATTTGCCCAGCACATGGATTTGCCCCCAGGTCATGGATTTGCCCCCAGCTCTCACCTGGATTGTTGCCCCAGCTCCGGCAGGGGGTTGAGGGACCCAGATGCCGGGCAGCGCGGGAGCGCCTGCCCGATCTTGAACAGTCCGTCCTGTGAAGTGGATGCGGCTGTGTGCGTGCGCAGCCGGTCACGCGGTCCGGCCAGTCAGGTGGTACTGAGACTCAGTACCACCTGATTAGCCGGACCACGTGACCGGCTCCGCACGCACACAGCCGCATCCACTTCACAGGACGGACTGTTCAAGACCGGGCAGGCGCTCTCGCGCTGCCCGGCATCTGGGTCCCTCAACCCCCGGGCCAAATCTCGGGGGTCGGTCATCCGAATCGGATGACCGATTACACCCCGGGCCGGCGCCCCTCACACTGGCAGGACGCCAGACAGTAAGGCGGCCGCCTGTGCCGCCTTACGTTAGCGCCGGCCCTGAGTGCGCTGTACCATCGCTTTCTTGTTACTTTTGGACTTGATCCTGTATTGGTATTGGGGAAACTGCCATATTGGTACATAGTGATGGTATATATTAATCGTGTGGGTTTGTGCTTGGTGCGGTGCTCCACTTTAGATTTGAAACACTTTATGTTAGCTTAACCCCTTCACTACCGATTTCGAGATATCCCAGGCTTCAAAGGCACCATCTGGTGCCCCGATATCGAGATATTTTGGTTTGCTGATCTGCAGTCCAAAAGCAAATGAAGTTCATTTGCTGCAAACAAATTTCGTTTGCATATGGGCTGCAGAAGGTGCCCCCAAAGTTTTAACCCTGTGGCCATAATTCCCAAAGAGATAAAACTGTAAAATCAGCTGCTGAAAGCTCTTAAATATCGGGCTGTCAGCAGCCGATACAGGGAGAAATAGAAGAAAATAGACCAGCTGCTAAAACTTCTAACTCAATTTGGCAGTAGATGGTGCCATCCCTTGGCCAAAAATAGGTTATTTACAGTAAGAAATACAATGTGTACTAGCTCAAATATCTTTCACTTTAAAATTAATGAAAAACAGTGGTTTCTGACAATGGATTTTTTTGAAAAATCACTTGGAGGTAAAGGGGTTAAAGGGTCGGCGGGCATTTGTCCCTTTAAAGGCAGAATCTGTTGCCTGAAATAAAGCTAAAACTGAGCAGAATGTTAGGGTTAAGGTTTAGTGTTTCGGATAGCCTTAATTTTAAACCTAACCCTAGAACTAACCCTACATCAACATTTAAAATTATACTCCATAACAGAAATGTTATCTCCACCTTAACTTTTTAATGCACCATTTAAAAATAATGGCTTTTGCGTTTTTTTGCTTATTTTAGTCATCAATTATAATGTTCTAAGCAGTCCTCCTTTAATAATTTTCTCATGATTGTATAGGGAAAAAAAGCATAATACAGTCATGACTTTGTTTTCCGTGTGTAAATGATTTATGATCATGGCTGCATGTGGCCACATTTGAGAACCTTCACTTAGAAACGGTCCATGTCAACCCATTAGGTGGACATTACTGCTCTATAATAATTGCACAATATTGCGCACCATATTTTTGTAATTACACGGAATTTATGAAAATCCTCGAAGGTAATGAAAGTATAATTAGTAGTTACACGCTCTAATTGTACATTCAAAAAACATGAGTTGATGAAGGAAAGCATGTTTCTATGTTGACACAGATATATTATCTGGAGCTTCACTGCCCTGAACCAGCTAGATTTTATTCCAAGCTTCACATTTTGTTCTCAATGTCTATTACTGTTCTGAGACTGTCATTTCTTAACAGAATGAGAAAGGCTAAAGAGATAATATTTCAATAACATACTGGCCTGATCATAAAATAACTCAATGGAAATGTATAAGTGCCTGAGGCAGCACAGCAGGATAGTCAGCAGTCAGATGATTTCTATCGTTTTATTATTATATTTTTTATTCTCTTTTTTTTCTCCCTATGGTAGTACTTTTCTTTTGAATTTGACATACCTGCGCATTTTGGACTAATGATTTATTCAAAAGCTTGAAACAATAAGTAAAATAACCAAAACTACTTATTGTAATGACTCACTAACATTTAAAAAAATACTTAGATGAAGATCTCTATGTCAACTGACCTTTCACATATCATCAGACAAAAATGAGTTTAGGATATTTTGTCGCTAAGCAACTGTTGTCACATATATGTCATGTGCCATAGTATTTCCACAATGTATATTATGTGGGGTTTTTTTTATCTTAACAGAACGTAACATTTAATTACCATCTGTGTTATAGATAGAGATGTAAAAGTTTCAGAAATTTTGAAGTCTTGATAGAAAAAAAAATGTAAGTTTTTTTTCAGAAATTTAAAAAAAAAATATTCAGTGTGAAGTAGTTTAACAAATTGAAAGTCATATTGTTTGGAAACATGAAATGCAGTGTATATAAATGTATTATGCTTGAAAAAAAGGTTGAGCTTAATCAGTAAATAAACTAAACTTGCTTTTTAAAATGTTATTTTTATTACACTTGGAATAACAAGGACTGTATATGTTAAGAACATGTCAACTATACATGAGAACAAGTAACTATCCCCCTTTCCCTTAAAAGCAACAAAAAAAAATCAGGTTTGCCCCTTATAACCAATAGCAAACAAAAAGGTTAACAGGTCTATTTAACCTCCCTGGCGGTGATCCTTAGTGTGTCTCGGGGTTAAATTTCACCGCTGAGAGCGGTAACCCCGAGACACACTCGGGTTGTATACATCACCTCTCTCTGCGCTCCCTCGCTGATTTCTGCAGTCTCCTCCAGCGATCGCAGCGTTTTACTTCCTGGATTCCTTCTCAGGAGGAGGAAACCAGGAAGTAATGAGGTCGCCGGTCGCCGGAGGAGGCAGCTGGGGACATCGAGGGAGCGCAGGGAGAGGTGATGTATCCAGTGGCATCCCGAGTGTTGCTTGGGGTTACCGCTTCCAACGTAGGAATTTAACCCCGAGGCACACTCGGGATGCCCCTAGCGGGGGCAAAAGAAAGAAAAATAGACCGTTTTCAGCAAGGAATTTTCCAAATAAATAGACCGCCAGGGAGGTTAAAGAAAGGTGAAAATTATTTATTTACTTGCAAAGTATTTTACCAGGAAGGATACATTGAGATTTCTCTCGTTTTCAAGTATGTCCTGGGTTCGAAAATCAGGAGAATTGGCAGAAGAGATAAATCTATACCAAATAGTCTATTTGGAAAGTGAGATAAATGGGAGAATTTTTCTGGTTTGGCTATTTTGACCTAGAATTCTTCACTTCTCCAGTCATTCTCCTGGTTTTCACCTTTCTCTGAATAGACCTGTAAGTAACTGACGTTATTTGTGACAGTAGGATATGGACATTGGAGGGTGTAAGGTCCACCTCAATATTTAAGCGCCATAGCGAGGTTGGGCTTAAAAAAATTAAATAAATAAATTGAGAAAAGGAAACTATACATGTAATTTAATCTATCGCATTTTTTAAATTACTGCTATCATTTTGCATTTTTCCTTCAAGGGTTATTCAAAGAGCCCTGAATTTGCCATCGAATTGCACCGAACGGTGAATTTCCCTGTACGGTGCAATTTCGCGCCAATTCGGCTATTCAGAAAGCTGGAAATGCGGCAAATATTGGCAAATTGCCAGCAAAATACGGTGCAATTCGCCTCAGATCGGCGCTATTCAGCAACCTTGGACGACAGTGAAAATGTCCCATAGATAAGTAATGGTTATTCGATTCAGAGAACACCGAACAGCACCAAAATGTTGGCGAAATGCCCCGATTTTTGGTGCTTCTGTGCAACAGGTTTAAACAGGTGAATCCTATAGGTTTCAATGGAACAAAAATACCGGTTTTATTATTTTTTTTATTCAACCGTTTACTCTTTTTATTTGCAGCAAAAACCTTTTATTTATTTATTTTTTAGAATTTTTTCCGCATTTTTCTGGATTTTTTCGGCAAAATTTCTTTATTCCAATCTTTTTAATTGGCATCTTTTTAAATTCTGTAACAGACCTTTTTATTATTATTCATAGGACCTTATTTATTATATCCATGCATTTTCATGCTTTATTTTTTGTTTTAAACGTCTTTTAAGGTCAATGTCAGATGAACACAGTCTGAGCGCACTCTGCGTGCGTGCACAATGGACGGACGTACATACTGTAGACACCACACGATCCGTTTATATAAAAAATGATACAAATTGGAAAATTATATGAAAAGCCATTTTGTGCGACAAGGTGCTGGACGTCGCAAATGCGCTGCGTCTGACATCTCCTCATCACAGAACGCTATGCAGACTTGGTGCACTCTGCGCGTCCGTCTAGCGGTTTTATGTTCACGCCTAACTTGCGTCCATTTGCCACGTGCGTTGTGCCTGCGCAGTTTGGTGCACATGTACTTCGTGTGTGGGCCTCTATTGATCATTATTCTATGTACAACGGACGTTAAACTGTGTGGCAACACGGACGTGATAACTGCGTTCGTCTGACATTAGCCTAAAACTTGCAGTTTGTTGTTTTTTTACCCCTGTTCGGCAGCTGATCAGCTTTGTACAATGGCGTTTTGCGTGTCTCTAAATTGGGTGTGAAGGGATTAAGAGCTGATGGGTGACAGCCCAGAAAGTGATAAATTGTGGACAGGCCCACCGAATGTGGAAATATATTCCTTTAGGCTGGGGTCAGACTGAGGCAGTGCGAACGCGCGTGCAGGCGCACTTAATCACGGCCGTAGTAGCAGCAAATGACGGGCAATGACGGCCAATATACGAAGTACGGTCGCACAAAAGTCCGGCTGCGCAACGCAAGTGGCAAACGAACGCATTTTGTCGAGAACGTAAAACCGCTAGTACGGTTGTACAGAGTGCGCTGCATCCGCTAGCGGCGTGTGTGCGTGAATTGGAGATGTCAGACGCTGCTAATGTCCGGCCAACATAACGTCCAGACGCACAAAGTGTTTTATCGATGATCCGTACAAAATCACGGACGCAAATGCGCATCGTATGACCGCTATCGCGTACTCCGTGAAAAAATGCGTCCATTCGTTCGAACGCACTTTTTCACAGACAACGCGAAAATGCGTTCGTCTGACCCTAGCCTTAGTGTCACATAATTTCCAGCAGTTGACTGGTGTGAATTGGTTCATGCACGCCAGCTGCACAGGTGTTACATATCATCAAATGATAATGCACCTTGGCAGGATTAGGGGCAATGGCCTCTGATTTTTTATGGTTTATCAAAGGAAGACAGTAGGTTTGAAAGGGATACAAGGATATCATTGACATAAACCAAAACCTTTCAATTCATGCTTACAACCATCATATCAAAAGAAAGGCAGTTCTTGCACGTAGGGGATCCAGGTTTAAAGCAAAGAGGAATGGAGATAGTAGACATCCCTGTCTGGTGCCATTATGAATAGTAAAGGGGGCACGGTATAGCTTCCAAGATCAAAATCTGGGCACTAGGTTTTGTGTATAAATACAAAATCGCAGTATAAAATTGCTTTGGAAAGCCCAGGTGTACCAGGCGTTAAAAAAGAAATGGCCACTCCATCAAATAGCTTTTCTGTGTCCAAGGAGAGGAGGAAAGAAGCCCCCCCCATGTCCAGTGAGCCATACCCGGTCAACCATCCTTCTGGTATTCTTGAATGCCTGGTGTCCTGGCATGAAGCCCAACACCCACCTGATCAGAATGTACATAGGTGACGCATCAAATCCTCTAGTCTACATGCCAAGAACTTTGCAAAGATTATTACGTCCACATTGAGTAACAAGATTGGACAATAATTTTCAGACAGAAGGAGATCCTTACCCAACTTCAAAACAAGAGCAATAGATGGTAGGAAGGAGTCTGCTAAATAGACCCCTATGAATACGGTTTGCTGCTTTTTCGTACCATTATTTATATTTTCAAATTACTCTATAAACAGAAGTTTAAAAGAATAAATGATTATGATCAATGAGTGGGGCTAGGTGGAAAAATTACTTACCACCAGGTTCTGGTCATTTTTTTCTGCTGAAAAAAACTGCGAAAAGTCCCAGAACACTGGGGTCTCTGGAAATTCGTGAGAAGTTAAAACATAACTTTTACTAAGTATCAAGAATAAAAAAAAACACACTAGGGTTGGTAACACAAACATGACAAACATATATATATATACAAAGATGCTCTGTATATCCAGCCAAGCTGTGTGAATACCTAATGGGGTAGGTTTGTCTAAGTAGATAGATAGTATCTAGGAGGTATAGAAGTAAAATGGGCCTTCAAAAGGTCCATGACTATAGGACAGAGAGAGGAAATAGCTGGCTACATATCATATCAATAACATAATTGCTAGCAACAGGAGCCTTGGAAGCCCAGAGTGGTATATGGTGTAAAGATACCTGGAAGCACTCCCAAATGTGTGAATCAGAGATGAACTCCAACTGGGCAGGCTGTGCAGGCTGGGATCAGGAAAGATAAAGGGGGGGGTGTGAGGGTCCTGAGAACGAGCAAAAGCACTAGTGGCTTGCTCTGCAGTAGGGGCCCGCTCAGGTCTCACAAGGTTTTAGCTTGTATGTGATCAGGAAAGGCAAACAGAGCAAAGAAATTTTAAAAAAAGACACTCATAGCTCTACGCGTTTCACCAACCTGGCGTCATCAGGAGCTTAGAGTGACATGCAGCTCGGAAGACAAAGTCTGTAATGATTACCGACTTTGTCTTCTGCGCTGCATGTCACTCTGTCTAAGCTCCTGATGACGCCAGTTTGGCGAAATGCGTAGAGCTATGAGTGCCTTCTTTTAAAATTTCTTTCCTGTTTTCCTGGCTGCTGTTGCTAGCAATTATGTTATAGATATAATAGTTAGCCAGCTATTTCTTCTCTCTGTCCTATAGCCAAGGACCCTTGAAGGCCCGTTTTCCTTCTATATCTCCTAGATACTATCTATCTACTTAGACAAACCTACCCCATTAGGTATTCACGCAGCTTGGCTAGATATACACAGAGCATCTTTGTATATATATATATATATGTTTGTCATGTTTGTGTTACCACCCCTAGTGTGTTTCTTTTATTCTTGATTAGTAAAAGTTATGTTTTAATTTCTCACGAATTTCTAGAGACCCCAGTGTCCTTGGACTTTTTGCCATTTTCTCCCAGGACTACCCCCTATCAAGGCCACTGGGACTATTATGCTATACTGATCTTTATCTCGGGTCTTTCTCTGCTTAGCTTTACTGTACACTTTTAGGAGATACAATGTTAATCTTTTTGCAGCTGGAAAAAAGAATAATGAGCGACCTAACATGGTGAGACATGCACATGGTGAGACATGCAAAATACTCAAAATCCAGGTGAAAAGTCATAGCTTTTTATCATTATTTTCATAGTATCTAACATGCCCTTATAAATTCTATCTCCATAGCACAGATGCTACTATGATGAATCTGTGTGGCCTCAAAAGAGTGTCAATATATGAAATAAACCTCAATATAGGTTCAGTTCCTTTTCTGAAAGTCACATTGTTTTTTTTATTTGTAAAATCAACTCTATGCCACTTTTACTGCCTGGTAGAAAAGCAAGGATAATTTGCTGACAGCTTGATCACTTTTCCCGTCATTTACAAAGCCCATCATATTGTATAATCACTAATAAATTAACAAATCAGTTACAGCAGTCACAATTTTAATACAATATAGGGATAATGAAAACATTAACTTATTCTATCCAATTGCTTATAAGTATTAATCTATCTGCAGTGTACCATGACTGCATACGAGTGATAGCTAATTAAGGTTTCACAATGTTTACATGGAAATGGCTTGGCCCGGACGTCCTTATAATTGTCGTTCTTCTTAAGCTTGTGAAACCCTTTGACTTTGTGATCAGTTATCGTCTGACAAATTAGCCCAGTGTAATGGACGGGCAGATAAGCATTATATTCTTATCCACAGGAGTCCCTACTAAAACTTCACACTAAATTAGGTGCAATTAAGAAACGGAATATCACGTTGCAAATTAATCATTCAGTTTTCCCTAATTACTATAGTTTAGACAGTCATTTATCGTACATATTTCTGCAATCACAGATCTTTATTATTTCTGATAAGGCTTAAATTTAATAAGAAAAAGAAATTGATGGATATTAGTAACGACCATATTTCTAGGAAAAATTATATTTTAAATAACCATAAATTGTAAATGAAAGCTTTGGGGATGAGTGTTTTGGATGCTAATCAGTAAAGCTGTAAAACATCCCCACTGGAGATTAATTATAATTATAACTAATTTCACCCTATATTTATACACATTTAATTTTAATGATTTTGCTATTTCAACCAAGAGCAAGAAAATCATTAATTAAGTAATTGTCTTACACAGTAGCTCTTTTTTATATACAGTAGGTGGGCAAAATAACCCAAATACCCAAAAATATATTAATATCAATGACCTGTTGAAGAGCAGTATTGCATTTGCCTTCAGAACAATGTAGTTCCGAGGAATACTTTCATGCAAATTCTGAAATATTAGTAATAAAATGCCACATATTATATCCTTATACTGGAGCCTCACATAATGGAATTTGTTTAGAATGTTATTATCAGGGTTATTCAAAGAGATCCGAATTGCTGGCAAAAAGTAACCGAACGCTAAAATTCAGCGTACGGTTACCTTTCCTAGCCATTCGTCTATTCAGAGAGCAGGCAGTTCGTTAAATGTTGGCGAATTGCCTGCACATACAGTGCCTGTTCGTTGCCTGTTCGAGGGCAGTGAAATCCCCATAGAGAAGCAATGCTTCGTCTATTCAGAGAACACAAACCAGTAGTGAAAGGTTGCCGAAATGCCCTGCCATTCGGTGGTTTCATTCGACAGGTTTATTAAGGCGAATCACATAGGCTTCAATGTTAAAAATATTCCCATTTTAATCCATCATCTAATAAACCGTTCATTATTTTATTCTGCAGTAAAAAGTCTCTTTATTTACAGATTGTTTTAGGATCTTTTAGGCATTTTTTGAGATTTTTTTGTGAAAAGTTTCTTCCGTTTTCTTTTAATCGTTTTTTCTTTTTTCTGTAACAGCCCTTTTTATTATAATATATTGGATCTTATATGTAAATTTCAGACATTTTCACTCAGTAGTTTCCTTGCAAACAGCGTTTCACTTTTCAAACATTCAAGCATACGTTTTTTTTTTTTCACTCCATTTGTCTGCGGTGTCTGGTTTTTCTGGCGGCTGCTCTGCGCTCTGATCGGCGGCTGCTCGAGTTTTTCTGGCGTGTTTGGCGGGGTTAATACAGATGTTTTTGCGAGTTTCGGTGAGCCTTCACTGGGTTTTGCGGTGAGTTTTTAGTGGGTTTGCAGAGACTTTTCCCTGCATTACGACGGCCCCGTGGTGCTTGCTGGGTCGCCGAAATGGGATCGCCAAATCGCACCGAATTGAAGAGAACGAAAAGTCACCGAATGTGCGGTGACTTTTCGATTCTCTTTGAATAACCCTGTATGCATATGGCGTTCATGCATATACTGGCATTGCACACAAACACAGTCACATAAACCCATCTACCAATAAGGCTTTATTAATTACATTTTATTAGGCTAATTTGTGTATTTTTTGCAAAACAAGATCAGAACTTTGCCTAATTAAATCTAGAGCTGCTAATTCTTCCCATTTGACCTTGCGGGTTGGAGAGATCAGATTTCACAATTCTGTAACTGTAAACCGTGCCTGATGTAAAAACTAAAATAAAGAGGGGAAATATAAAACGTGGTTAATTCAGTCAACTTTTTACATAATAAGACTTAATAAATTTCCCTCTAACTCAGCTAGGCCTTTGGTAAATAGACTCTGTAAAGAAAGATGCCTAACTATAGAGGAACACCCCTAAAAATAGAGAGAAAACCATAAAACCTGGTCAATTCAGTTGACTTTCCAAGGAAGCATAATAAATATTCAGTGGCATTACCCAACTTTTCTTCTAACTCACCTAGGTCTTTAAGAAATAGACTCTGTAGAGGAAGATACCTAACATTGGACTTGATTTAATTCTTTCAACCGTTTTCACCAGAAACGTTTTGACTGATTTTTTTTTTTTTAAATATCGGCTGATTCAATTTAAAATATTTGGACACAGATGAAAATTGATAAATGATGCTCTTCCTAAAAAAATCCACTAAAATACCCCAAAAAAATAATATTTTTCCTTCAGTATCATAATGACTTTTTGGAAAATACCATGACTATTTGAAAAACCAGTGTTTGAAAGAGGGTTTCATCCTTATTTCCCTTGTTTTTGTGCCTTACTATACATTTATTGACCACTTTCAGTGCTTAATATTTTTTCAACAATTGGTCAACAAAATAAAACTTTTTTCCATTCACAAGAACTAAATTAACTGAATCTAAGTGTTTGTCACGTCTCACTTGCAGGGGTTAAGGATTCAAGCCCAATATGTGGTTACACAGATGGAGAGGCAGGAAGGTGAGGTATAAATCAGAATATAGGTTTATTACATAAACAGAAATATACCAAGAAGGGGAATCTGGATAAATAATAACAATAGGTAGGAGCTGGATGGGCAGGATACTATATACAGAGGACAGGGTACACTTAGCCCTACGGTGCTATTCAGTGTCCTGTCCTGTCCACCCCTTCTGCTAACAGAACAGGTACTGGACGCTGAATAAAGAATAAACACGGGTGGACAGGACAGGTACAGAACTGAACACTGAATAAAGAATAAACACAAATCAGAGCTGACTGAACAAAAATGGAAAACAGATACTAAAGAACACACTTACTGGATACAGAGGGTGGAGGACCAGAAGACACAGAGGGCAAAAGACACAAGAAGATCAGGCGTGGTATCAGAAGGGTTATAACTGGAGAATGGTCAAATCAAGCTTAGGTCGGTGGTAGGCAGCTGGCATAGGAGTAGTCAGAGTCCAGATCAGATATCATACACGGGTAGGTCAACATGTAGCAGGATGATGGGAGTTGCAAGGAGTCCTTAATGGAGAGAAGAAATGAGGGGGGTCACGGCAATGAGGGGTTCTCAGGATACCAGATGAGGGGTTCTCAGGATACCAGATGAGGGGTTCTCAGGATACAAGATGAGGGGTTCTCAGGATACCAGATGAGGGGTTCTCAGGATACCAGAGGAAGGATTCTCAGGATACCAGAGGAAAGTCAGGCAGGTAAGTGCATAGCGCACAGGTCAGGCTTGCATTGAGACGTTCTCTAGCAAGGAAGAACGATGCAGAAGCAATGATTCTGAGGTGAGGCTTGATTATATGGGCATTGCAGGCCCAGCCCACACCTGAGGCTCGAGAGGTGAGGGGAAATTCAGGAACGGATCCCTGAGTGCCTGGACACCAGTCCAGGCAATGGCAAAATCAGGACTGGAACTGCACTTCACTTGCCTTTTTTCTGGCGTCTGCGGCGCGAACCGTGACAGTGTTTTTGTCTTGCTGAGTTCAAACATGCTTTCAGATTTTCTCCAAAGGGCAGGGGTTTCTCGTGGCACACATTTAAATTTGTTATCGAAATAGTACTTACGTAACACTGAATGATACACATACACCTCATTTTGGCTTACCTAAAAAGTTTTATATGATGATTTTCGGAGTTATCACTTAAGGTCATGAATTCTGGACACTTCAAAGTCACCAGCTTTACACCCAAAATAAAGTTCATAACACTTTTTTAAAAGTGGCGTGAAATTTCGCCTCTAAGAATTGGTTTCTTTACCACACACGTAGCAGAAAATGTCTGGATGATTTAAACATTTTCTTGGCATACTGAAACTTTTCTTAAAAGTAATAAAACATAAAAATGAAAACGACATACCGCATAAAACACTATGCCTAAAGAGAAAGAAAATACTCATGTTGATGGGCTCACTACAAGTGCAATACTGGCTGTCTGCTTATCCTTAACAATGCAATATCTCAACATGATACAACATGTCTGAAAATGAATAAGCCTGCATAGTGTTGCCAACCCATTCTGCATAAATTTTCCCACATTTCACAAACAATTTCCACTTTTTATAACTTACAAAATTCATAACAAAGAAAGCCTGATGTATAGAAGTATATTATGCAAAAAATGACTGTCACAAAAAAACTATGCCTGACGGAAACATTCTGATTACATATTTGAATTCAGGGTAAAAACCTGCACTCAAGTCAGGATTTAGTTTTCTTGTGAAAAAAAAACATGTTGATCAGTGTATTTTGAATTGAATGGCTAAAGCCAACATTTTTATCAGCAAGAATAGGTGCGAGTAGCGATAATTGAGTTGAATATTTAATGAGAACTGAAATGCCGGTATGCCTTTAATTAAGTCTCCCGAACCGAATTGCGGTAAAAAAAGCAGTAGACTTCGTCAATCGAGCCGTATTAAATCAAGCCTATAGCATGCTGACTCCGTAAGGAAATGGATACATTCAATACATTTTTAGAAAACTGAATCACGGTTGAAAGAAAATAAACTTAAATAGCTGGCTACAGAATATAGAAATTTAACTGTCACTTCGTTATTAAATAGATAAAAACCAACAATTTGAATACAACATTTACTTCGGCAGAGAAATCTCGCTATAGCCTTGTGAATTTCAACATTCTTTTTGCATTACATTACTCGCATAGTGGCATCACAAAAAGGTTTATTAAAATAGCTTTAAATTCTATGTCATATATAAAAATATAAAATAAGGCTATAAAACAAAACAATTTCAGTATATAATTCTGCTTTGCCAATGGCTTCTCGTAAGATTTTTAATAGTCACTATCAGCAGATATTCTTCAATGGCGCTATTAATCTTTTCATTGCCTTCAGGCGTACGGCGTCAATCAGAGTTGTACAGAGGACACTGAGATATCAGCGGAGTAATGAAAGAGAGAAGCCCAGATCCATAGAATATATGCATGCTACATGTCACTGAGTTCTCATGCAAGACAAGAGCAGCTACTGAGCCTGGTATTAGTCACAGAGACTAGCAAAAAAGCAGAGTTTCATCCATTTCTGGGCATAGTTTTTGGGGATGCATGATTTTGTTCTGTGCTCTTCCTGTCTTGGAAGTGTTAGGTGAAACTAAATTATTTAATTTTGTTTTTTTGTTTGAAGGTTTTCTGCTTCCCCACTTCAGTTATTTGCAAACCTGGGGCCCTATTCCAAGGTTGAACATCAGCCGTTTTCCATTTCCGCCTGTTATTTTTTTTTTTTTTGTAGAAAGGATTTTACCAGGAAGGATACATTGAGATTTCTCTCGCGTTTTCAAATATGGCCTGGGTGGCGAGTATGTACCGGTAGGTGTCTTGTACAAGGACACTTACTGGAGAGGTTGCTTGCTGGGATCGAACCCATGTCTCCACAGGCTCTCTCCACGCAGAGCAGTGATGTTACCTCTACTCCACCCGTATTCCAACCAGTCGTTTGTCAGCAGCTCCAGTTGTAATCCTTCCAAAGTCTTAAAGGGATATTCTACACACCCTGACTACTTTAGCTGTTTAAAGTGGCCAGGGTGTGTAGTGTATCTTTCCCCCTCCCAGGTCCCCTGAACTCTTTAAAATGTAGGTGGAAGTGGAACGATTCCTCCAATCCAATGGCTCCACTCCCCACCCCCGCAGGACCAAACAGCCAGGAGGTTTGAACTTCCGGGCTGTTGGTCACTAGTTCGGTCACTCGAGACGTCAGCACACTCGAGCGTGTTGACGTTTTCTCCCTGAGACCACCTGCAAAGCCGGTGGTTGTCAGGGAGAATGCCAATGGATCAGATCTGCCTGTGCACACAAGCACTAAGGGACTTACGTATATAAAGTTTGCAAAGTCCCACGCGGTGCACAATTTGCATTCACTACACTACGCAAGTGGTGCAGGGATTGCAAAGGTGCTCAGAAAAGACTCAGGGACTTCCAGGTTCGGGAGTCCCGGAACAGAAGAGGAGGAGCTGCATGGGCTAAGGGACAAAAGGTGAGTAATAGCAGAATAGAAGAATAAGCACTGCCCAATTATTTTTTACTATCAGTAGCTTATGCCCAATTAGGGCATAACACACTATTTTTCAATAGAGTGTTACTTTAAATGATCACACCAGTGACACTAACAGGATTATTCAAAGAGCTCCGAATTGCTTGAGAAAGGTAACTGAACGCTGAAAATCAGCATTCGGTTACCTTTCCTGGCCATTCGGCTATCCAGAGAGCAGGCAATTTGCCAAATCCTAGCGAATTGCCTGAACATACAGTGCCTGTTTGGTGCCTGTTCGAGGGCAGTGAAAACCCCATGAAAAGCACTGCTTCGGCTATTCAGAGAACACAAACCAGCAGTGAAAGGTTCCCCTAATGCCCTGCCATTCGGTGGTTTAATTCGGCAAGTTTATTCAGGAGAATCCCATAGGCTTCAATGTTAAAAATATTCCCGTTTTAATTCAATATCTAATAAACCGTTCATTATAAAATTCTGCAGTAAAGAGTCTCTTTATTTATAGATTTTTTAGGATATTTTAAGCATTTTTCTTAATTTTTTTTTTTTAAAGTCCGATTTTTTTTAAGTTTACTTCTTTTTTCTGTAACAGCCCTTTTTATTATCATTCCCTGGACCTCATATGTAAATTTCAGACATTTTCGATCAGTAGTTTCTTTGCAAACAGCGCTTCATTTTCAAACATTCACACAAACTGTTTTGCTAATTTATTCACTGCCTCGTCTGCGGTGTCGGCTTTTTCACTGCGTGTGATTGGCTCCTGCTCGGGTTTTTCGAAGGGTTAATCCAGATGTTTTTGCGGGTTTTCGGCGTGCATTCGGTGGGTTTTGCGGTTCGTTTTCATCGGGTTTGCGGCAGCTTTTCCCTGCAATTCGGGGGCCCTGTGGTGCTTGCTGAATACACCGCAGGGTCACCGAAATTGAAGAGAACGAAAAGTCACCGAATGTGCGGTGACTTTTCGAATCTCTTTGAATTACCCTGTAAGCGTCACACTGTTATCAGCTCCAGGAGTCCATAGGACTTTATGGAGACAGCCGCAGGCGCACATGTGTTCTGTTAAGGATTCAGGTAGGAATACTGGGAGCTACTTATTTCCAGTGTTCAGTTGGCAGTGGAGAGAGGAGGTGGTGGATCGCTCCTTTCTCTCCACAGAGAGATCTGAGGTGAGTTTGGTATTTTTGGTGCTGTTAGCTTAACCTCCCTGGCGGTCTAATTTTTTCAAAATTTCGTGTCTAAAAGCGTCCCAATTTTTTTTTAAAGGAAACGTGTTTTTGTACATAGTTAGCCTGTAATAATTAGGAATCACGCACTGAAATCCGTGAAATCAAGAGTCCTTACTGGTAAAATCCTTTATAAATAAATTAATAAATAACTAAAAAATAAATAGTAAATACACTGAGTCCGATAAAGTTTGAAACACGACATAATAATTTATTATCCCAAAAATAATTATCCAAAATAATGCAAATAAATGATATTCTCAGAACATGGTCTCCCTCTAACTCTCGTGCTGCCTCCCACTCCCACAAATCCCATTCCCACCTTCTCTTTCTCACCCTCCTGCTGTTACTCTATTCAGGTGACATATCCCCTAACCCTGGCCCCACAACACATCCAATACTTCCCTCTCATCCTATCTCCATCGCACATAAATCACCTCCCTGCAAGCCCAGCAACCTCATTCCCATCATCCCTCAGCGCCTGTCCTCTTTCTCCTGCGCCCTCTGGAACGCTCGCTCTGTGTGCAACAAACTCACAGCCGTCCATGACCTCTTCCTTTCAAACTCCTTCAACCTCCTAGCTTTAACTGAAACCTGGCTAACTCCCTCTGACACGGCCACCATTGCTGCTCTCTCACATGGCGGTCTACACTTGAGCCATACCCCCAGACCGGGTGTGAGAAATGGTGGGGGGTCGGAATCCTGCTCTCTCCCACCTGCACCTACCAGCATCTCCTCCACCCCCATCCCTCTCCTTCTCCTCCTTCGAGACACACTGCATCCGCCTGTTCTCTCCTCTGGCCCTCAGGGTGGCAGTCATCTACCGCCCACGGGACCAACCTCCCAGTTCTTTGACCACTTTGCTACCTGGCTTTCTCACTTCCTGTCTTCTAATCTTCCATGCCTAATTCTCGGGGACTTCAACATTCCCATTGACGATCCTTCCGTTCCTGCTGCCTCCAAACTTCTTTCACTCACGTCCTCCCTTGGACTCACACAATCCTCCCTCCTCCCTACCCACCGCGATGGTCACGTTATTGACCTGGTCTTTTCCAACCTCTGCTCCATTTCTGAGTTCAAATGTCACCCTTTCCCCATCTCTGACCACCACCTTCTCTCTTTCAACCTATCTGTACTTCCTAAACACCCTGCTCCCCCACCCCGCACACACACTCGCAGAAACCTACATGCTGTGGACCCCCATCAATTCTCCAACCTACTTCACCACCTCCCTCATACCTCATCCTTCACCTGCCCTGATGCTGCCACTAATCACTACAACACTACGCTTATCTCTGCTCTAGACACTCTTGCTCCTCTTCGACTCTGTAAGGCCCCACGCCGCTAGCTTCAGCCCTGGCACATCCTCCAGACTCGCTACCTGCAAAGATGCCCCCGCACCGCAGAGCGTGCATGGAGGAAATCCCGCTCTGAAGCTGATTTTGTTCACTTCAAGTTTATTCTCCGGTCATACACCTCTGCCCTCCACTTGGCCAAACAATCCTTCTTCTCATCTCTTATATCTACGCTGTCCTCCAACCCTAAACGGCTCTGGTCCACCTTCAACACCCTCCTCTACCCACCTGCACCTCCCCCCTCAGCTGCCTTCAGCGCTCAAGACCTGGCAGACTACTTCCTCAGTAAAACTCTAACTATCAGAAGCAACATCCCAACACAAGATAGTTATCTGCCACCTCCACTCCCACAGGTCCCCTCTGCCACCCTCTGCCGCTTCCTCCCAGCCACTGAGGAGGAAGTCAATTCCTTATTGTCCTCCTCACATCTCACCACGTGCCCGCTCGACTCCATTCCCTCACATCTAATTCCTCCCCTCTCGTCCTCCCTCACCCCTGCTCTCACACACATCTTCAACCTATCTCTCTCCACTGGCTCCTTTCCATCCGCCTTCAAAAACGCGCTAGTTACCCCTTTACTAAAGAAACCATCCCTAGACCCCAACTCTCCATCCAACTACCGCCCTGTATCCCTGCTTCCCTTCACATCAAAGCTCTTAGAAAAACTAGTCTTCAACCGCCTCTCCCTCTTCCTGTCCTCCAATTCCCTACTTGACCCCCTGCAATCTGGCTTCCGTCCCCTACACTCAACTGAAACTGCCCTCACCAAAGTCACCAACGACCTCCTAACTGCTAAAAAACACGGCCACTATTCTATTCTCATCCTGCTTGACCTCTCGGCTGCTTTTGACACTGTTGACCACCCCCTCCTTCTACAGACCCTCAACTCTCTGGGTCTCGGTGACACTGCACTTGCTTGGGTTGACTCCTATTTATCCAACAGGTCCTTCTGTGTGTCCTTTGCTGGTAACTCCTCCTCTTCATTGCCTCTATCTGTTGGTGTACCTCAAGGCTCTGTCCTTGGTCCTCTGCTCTTTTCCATCTACACCTCCTCCCTGGGCAAAATCATCAACAGCTTTGGCTTTAATTACCACCTCTACGCTGATGACACTCAGATCTACCTCTCTACCCCTGATCTCTCTCCCCCTGTCCTCTCAAAAATCAGTGACTTTTTATCTGGCATCTCCTCCTGGATGGCCTCCCACCACCTAAAGATCAACATGTCAAAGACTGAGCTCCTACTTATTCCTCCCTCCAATACCTCCCCACCTCCTGACTTCTCTATCATGGTGGAGGGTATCACCATCTCCCCATCAAACCAAGTTCGCTGTCTTGGAGTTACACTTGACTCTGCTCTTTCCTTCATCCCCCACATCCAGTCTCTTTCCTCCTCCTGCCGATACCAACTGCGTAATATTTCCAGAATTCGGCCATTTCTTACCGCTTGTCACCACAAAACAACTCATACACGCCCTGGTTAATCTCCCGACTCGACTATTGCAATAATCTCTTATCTGGCCTCCCTCTGTCCCGCCTCTCCCCCCTACAATCCATCCTGAACGCCTCCGCCAGGCTAATTCACCTCACCCGCCGCTCTGTCTCTGCCGCTCCCCTCTGCGAGTCCCTTCACTGGCTCCCCATCCACTGCAGAATTAAGTTCAAAATCCTTATCCTTACCTACAAAACCCTCACTAACTCAGCGCCCCACTACCTGTCCTCACTAATCACCAAATACACCCCAGCCCGCTCCCTAAGGTCAAACAGTGACCTGCGCCTAGCTTCTCACCGCATCACCTCTTCCCATGATAGACTGCAGGACTTCACACGCGCAGCCCCCACTCTCTGGAACGCTCTCCCTCGTACTGTCAGACTTTCCCCTAACTTCTCTTCCTTCAAACGCTCCCTTAAAACGTTCCTATTTAGGGAAGCCTACCACCCAACTCACTGACACAACCATCAATCACTCTCACCTTACAGTCCTCTTCCTGTTTCCAACCCCAACCCTCCTAGATTGTGAGTTCCTACGGGAATAGGGCCCTCATCTCCTCCTGTACTGTTTGTCAAATGTTGTTCAATGTATTGTAACCCTGTCTATACTGTGCTTATTGTACAGCGCTGCGGAATATGCTGGCGCTTTATAAATAAAGAATAATAATAATAATAATAATATTCAATAAAATACAACAAAAAACACTGAAATCTGTCTGCAAGCAAGGGTGAGAAGATGCATGGTCTATTTCTTATCCTGTACCGTTCGCGGTAGTGAAATTTAACCCCGAGTCACACTCGGGAATACCGCCAGGGAGGTTAATGTGTTAAGTGATTGTGCTGAAGAGCAATCACTTAACACCAGCCTTTGAAAAACATTAAGGTCTATTCAATAAAACAAGGAGAACTGGCAGGAGAAGAGAACAATCTAGACCAAAATAGCAGATATGGAAAGGGAGATAAATGGGAGAATTTTTCTGGTTTAGCTATTTTGACCTAGATTTTTCCACTTCTCCAGTCATTCTCCTGAGTTAGACCTTTATTGAATAGACCTGTATATTTTCAGAATATAGCCAGGCACAGATGAAGTATGAGCTTGTTGGAGTAGCTCATACTTCCTCTGGTAGCTCCACATTAATTTCTCCCGTATAAAGTATAGGAGGAGTCAATGTATAATAAGCTGGCGCTATGTCTGAGACGCAATCAGAGCTAAGTTGTGTATGTCACTTAATATGTTCTTGTTCATAGGTTATGCTTAAGTGTATGTGAGTTGACTTTCCTTTGGGAGAGACAAATAGAGATATCGACCATTGGCAGAGATTTTCCTTACGGGCAACCTGTTACCGGTCCTATTCCGACCCAGACGCTGCATTAGAGGAAAATAATCAAAAGAAACTTCAGAATCTTCTAGCGTCTATCCATTGATTGAAAATTATCCTCTGGTCATGTGTCAGGGTGCGATCCAACACCTCCGCCTCAAGTAAATTGAAGGGTATGGAAAACAAATAGTTCTTAGGTCTCCTTCAGCCATAAAAAGCAACTCCTGACAGATTCCTCTGGCCTCCAAGAGGGACAAACAGCGGAGACGCAAAGATATAATGACGATTTTATGGCTTTGCAACTTACTAATACCTGCCAGGAAAATCCTTTCCTGTTTTTTTTCTAAATACTTAACCTAAACCTCAAAAATAAGTTAAATAGGACATACCTAAAGTAAGCTACCTATGCTTTGATCGCAGTGGTCCACAGATTCGTTGATTCTCAGGTTATTCCCAATGATAGCATAACAGCAGAAGAAATCCTGGAACTTGAGTGCCTCCACCGCTGAATGGCATGAATCTAAATAATAATCATTTATTATGCATAATTGCACTTGCAAACGACACAGCCATGCTAAGCAAGATATACTATTTAACAGCAGCATTTTACGAATTATAAAAACTTACAGCCGACCAATAATTTATGGATAATGTAACAGCTAGTTCAGCTGATCAGAAATGTGCAACGGACTGTGTAAGAGTTCCTTAATGACATTTCATCTTTTTATTTTCACTCCTCTGAATTATTACACAAGACGTGATTACCCGATATATTACTACCATCATATAAAACGCTTTTTTTTTCTCTTAATCAAGTGTGGTCTCTGAAAATATGTTATGCGATTTCCCCCTAATTAATGAATATAAATTAGGTAATGAATATATTTTCTTCTTTGTGACCCATGCACTCCAGTGGTTATCAGAGCATGAAATATTATTTTAAAAAATGGAAACAATAATTATAGGCTAAGTTTGATACTGTACCTTCTTTATATTTACAAGGGAGGTCAAAAGATGAGGGAAAACTACAATGCGTATGAACATTTTACCATTACCTTTTTCAGTTGTTGCTATACAGGTATACAGTAAATTTATATATACAGTTGTGTTCAAAATTATTCAACCCCCAATGCTGTAAAGGGTTTTAGGGAATTTAGTGTACATTTGTAATTGTATTCAGAATGAAATCCTACAAGGACTTTTTAAAGAACCATATGCAACTAAAATGACATCAATTGGTTTTGTAATACAGTAGTAAATGTTTCTTTTGTGAATTCTTCATTGACGCAATTATTCAACCCCTTAAAGACTACCACTCTGAAGAACAGAGGTTCATTCAAGTGTTTTCAATCAGGTATTGAAAACACCTATGGATGTCACGGAGCAGCAATAAAACATAATAAGCACCAATTAGGCAGCTTTAAAATGACTGTGATACTCAGCTCCTTCTAGACATTTACTGGTGTGGTTAAAAACATGGTGAAGTCAAGAGAATGGTCCAGGAAGACAAGAGAAGAGGTGATTACTCTTCACAGGAAGGGCAATGGCTATAAGAAGATTGCAAAGATGTTAAACATACCAAGAGAGACCATAGGAAGCATCATTCGCAAATTCAAGGCAAAGGGCACTGTTGAAACACTACCTGGTCGTGGCAGAAAGATGATGCTGACTTCGACTGCTGTTCGCTACCTGAAGCGTAGAGTGGAGAAAAGTCCCCGTGTGACTGCTGAGGAACTGAGAAAAGATTTGTCAGATGTGGGTACTGAAGTTTCAGCTCAGACAATAAGGCGTACACTGCGTAATGAAGGCCTCCATGCCAGAACTCCCAGGCGCACCCCCTTGCTGTCTTAAAAGCTGTTATAACTGTAAAAGGATGTTGTACTAAGTACTAAGATTGAATGTCACTTGGGGGTTGAATAAAACTGATAATGATGTGAGCACAGAAAAGACATTTGTGGTTATTTCATTATAAATGTTAGGTTATATTTGTCTGACCTACACGTGCCTCTTTGATTTACTTGTAAGCAAGATGACTGAATGATCAAAATCAATGTCAAACTGGCCAAAACACTCAATTTCAGTGGGGGTTGAATAATTTTGAACACAACTGTATATATAAATATAATATTATATATATATATATATATTATCTGTCTCAAGCAAGAAAAAAAAATCTATCCAAGATATTAACTTCTCTCCAGTTTTCAAGTCATCGATATGAGTTTTAACCTCTGCAAAATGGTTAAAACATACTATAACAAGTGCACTCGATGGCCAGTCAGGGGTGAGCTGGCTGTTTCCCAGGTGATTCGACTGATTTTCTATGAGGGTTATCCAGAGAAAGGTGAAAACCAGGAGAACTGGCTGGAGAAGAGAACGATCTAGATCAAATAGCCGATTTGGAAAGTGAGAATTATGGGAGAATTGTTCTGGTTTGGCTATTTTGACCTACAGGGTTATTCCTGAGAAAGGTGAAATTCTGGAGAACGTTTGGAGAAGTGAAAATTCTAGGT
This sequence comes from Leptobrachium leishanense, assembly GCA_009667805.1. NCBI lineage: Eukaryota > Metazoa > Chordata > Amphibia > Anura > Megophryidae > Leptobrachium > Leptobrachium leishanense. Next base: position 146,883,724 of record CM019067.1, read on the forward strand.
CAAAATAGCCGATTTGGAAAGTGAGATAAATGGGTGAATTTCTCTGGTTTGGCTATTTTGACCTAGAGTTTTCACTTCTCCAGTCATTCTCCTAAGTTTCACCTTTCTTTGAATAGACCTGTATGTTTTCTAGAAATGTGTGGAATATATTGTATATTTACTAATGGGGTTATTTAGAGACAGCAGATCTGGCCCCGAAATGGCACCAAACAGGGAATTTTCCCGCACGGTGCCATTCCTGGGCCATTCGGCTATTCAGAGAACAAGCAGTTTGCCAGATTTTGCCGAACTGCCAGCAAGTACGGTGCCTGTTCGAAGGAAGTGAAATCCCCCATAGAGAAGCAATAGAATATTCAGAGAACACTGAACAGCAGTGAAAAGTTGCCAAAATGCCCTGCTGTTCGGTGGTTTCATTCGGCAGGTTTATTCAGGCGAACCCCATAGACTTCAATGTTAAAAATATTCCCGTTTTTATCCAATATCTAATAAACTGTTTATTATTTTAATCTACAGTAAAAAGTCTCTTTATTTATTATTTAAGTCACTAATATTTCTTATGTTTTCATATATGTTTTGTGCTGTAGCTTGGCATGTTTTTAGTTTTAGTAGCTTTCAATAGCGTCTCTAGACAAATGACAATAAAACAGGTTGCAAATCCTAAATGCTAGAAACAGACAGAGCTGGGAATGATTATCTATTACTTTAGATCTATCCAGTCATTGGTGGAATGTAGCACTTCAAAACACAGATAATATTTACGGAGACTAGAATTATAGACGTATATAAGTATACTAAAGCTTTAGAGTCCTTGTTGTGCTACCCTTATGCTGCGCCAGAAAAGAGTCCTTGTACAACATTGTTTTCAATTGATGTGCATAACCATAAGAGAACATATAAACTATAAAATATGATAAAGAAAGAAGAGAAAAAGAATTCTGTAAAAGACAATAAAGGGTGCAGTAAGTAGCAATGGCATGCGCATCCCATTTCATTAGGGGGTACACCCACGGAATATTTACTAATTACACAATTATGTCCAGATCATTTAGTACAGAACACTTATTTTTAGTTGGGAATAATCAATGTTTATGTAATGATAGAGTCAATTTCATAGTATGTATCAATAAATAAATAATGAATATCCAAGATATTCAAAATATCAATGTAGGGGGGTCAAAATTGAAGCTCTCATCCAACATTAGGGTGTGCAAACACCTATGGTAAGCAGTAATATGTTATTTGTTTTCAATAGTGAATGTTTTACGTTTAGTACTTTGCCCCATACTTGCTCTCAACATGTCATTAGATTGTAAGCTCATGGATCATCTTGCAAACCACTCACATAATGTGCTGTAATTTTTCTTTTTAGAAAGGAATTTACCAGGAAGGACACACATTGAGATTTCTCTCGTTTTCAAGTATGTCCTGGGTGGTGAGTATGTACCGGTAGGTGTCTTGCCCAAGGACACTTACTGGAGAGGAGCTCTGGCTGGGATTGAACCCATGTCTCCACAGGCTCGCTCCATGCAGAGCAGTGATGTTACCTCTACTCCACCCAGCCGGTACTAGATGCTCACCCCACAGATGGAAACGTCTTTTCTTTCTGCTTTGGAATGTCTTGTCTGTGTTCCCCAATTGTATAACGCTGCGGAATATGTTAGCACTGTATCAGTAAGAGATAATAATTGATTAAATCCCCTTTATATCTGTACTCATCCACCACTCCATCCTCCAGAATGACGTGCTGTAAAAGCACCGTTACCTTGAGCCATACAAAGCTGCTCTATTTAATGGCTCTGGAGTTCCAAAGCAGACAATGATTCAGGCAAAACAGAAACATATTTTATTTGCAGCTACCTCAGAGCCATGTACAGTATTTTTAACCAGACTTTATTATTTTATGTCACATAAAGGTATGTCATAGTATCTAACTTTTGATTTAAGAAAATGATCATAAAATCTCTTGATGCAAGAAAAAGTCCATTTCTCCCAGACCTAATTGTATAGTACAATGTGACAACTGGGATGTGTACAATACTGTAATTCAATCTAAGGATACGGATAATGTCCAAGTCTGCAACAATATAGCTTAAGGCTTTGGATAGAGCTGCAAAATTTGTAGCCCTGAGACTGAATTACAACCTCAGTATTCAATCTGGGATCATGTACTTTTCCATGTAATAAACTTTAAACCAAAATGATTATTTCCATGAAATGAAGAAGGAAATATGAATGTGAGGCTGTCAACAACAGAAAATGCCCAGTCCGGGAGCAGAGAGACATTGTGCATACATAATACAAAGGAATTCTATCTCTTGTAAATAGGATGTTTATCAAGAAGAATGATTTTCACTTTTATTGCATTATTTGTGTTGAAATTAGGTTTTGTTATTTTAAGCCTCGTCGATACGAAGGAAAGATGAGGCCTTGTTTTCGACTGCAAATTAAGTTATTGAAAATATAATACACACAGGATTATTTAGGGGAAATGCTATTGACAGCAATGTAAATCTTTAAGATGCTCGTGGCAGGTCATTTGCCAGAACTACCTTGATATCATGGATTTTACCAAATCACATGTGAAAGGCATTGTCTTTTTAATGTTTAATGATGTTTATTTCTGCTAATTTTTTATTGCGGCAAAAGGCAATGATAAAAACTGAGAAAAATAGACTTCTTTGTGAGTGCCAGTGAGAAATACGATAAATGTTTTATTATACCTTGCACCTCAGACATTTGGTGCTACCTCCCCGAAAAACTAAAACAAAACTAGAAGAATATGCAAATGGTGAATAGTCCCTAAACATCATCTGCAATAACTCGACATAATAATATAACGTTTCCATTTGTGGCTCATCATTAATACTTTTATTCTGGCCGAGCCGCCAATGTCTCCAACTTGAGCAGGAACATTTTCCAGCCACTGATCAATACTGGCAGTGGCACCTCATTACGGTGGGTATCGGCTCCACGGAGCCCAGCACAACCCTGCAGGAGCACTATGCAGGCATGCTTGAGCACAATCGCACTGAATCTGTGGAAGAACACTGAGAACTATTTGTTCCCAGTCGTCTGCTGCATGAGGTCAGAGAAAGCAGTGTATCCCGCCATCCTGTGCACCGCGGGACCTGAGGTAAGTATGGGTTTTTCCAATCCATTTAGATTGAAGTGATTTTGCAAAACCAATGTCATTTAACTCCAGCTTCTGAAAGACTATCAGGGTTATTAAGAGAAAGGCAAAACTCTTTAGAACTTTTGGAGAAGTGAAAATTCTAGGTCAGAATAGCTGATTTGGAAAGTGAGATAAATGGGAGAATTTTTCTGGTTTGGCTATTTTGACCTAGAATTTTCACTTCTCCAATAGTTCTCCAGAGATTCACCTTTCTCTGAATAACCCCAAATATTTTTTTTTTTAATACCAGCTTCAAAGGAGAAGAACGCACTATACTACTAATAGCTAGTCCTTCTGTTTAAAATGCAAGGCTGACCCTTAACTCCTTCCCAACTAAGTGATTTTCCATATACCACTGTCAGGAAGCTGTATTTGTTTGGAAAATCATATTTAAATAATTATACAGTAAGAAATATTTGGGAATATTCCCATTGTATTTCTTATTGTAATAGCCTTTTTTGTAGGCAGATGTCGCCATCTTCTGGCCAAATGGGGTTTCTACAGTTCTGAGCTCTGTGCAATATCAGCTGGAGAGATGTAATTCAGACATATTCCCAGCTGAATTTAAATCGTGTTCATGGAGCTAAAACATTGGGAGCACCTTCTGGAACCCATTTGCAACAAGTGGATCTCATTTTCAATGAAACAGCATAGCTCCACATTGTGTTAACGCTGTGTCTGCTACTGTTCATTGTGTATTCACAATCATTGTAGTGAAGGGGTTAATAACACTGTACTATCTTAACTTTATGCACGACGGGTACCTTTCACAGACTGATTGATGTCTGGTGGAAACAGTGATTTGTTCTAGAGACTTGCTGGTCTCTTATTTGAAGCACTATGGGAATTCCTTACTTTTATTTAAATTGGAAAAATCAGAACTTCTTTTTACCATAATAGTTACATATCACAGACCACAGGCTAAGCAACCAACCATACATATGTAAAGCCAAATTGTAGCAATAATAAGTATATCAAATATGACCTTTAGCATTAATCCTCTTACCAAAGGGTATTACCTGGAAGCTGATTATATGGTTCCCATGTAATGCTCATTTCTGAAAGGATTATTTGTCAATTACTAAGAGTTATTAGAGCATAAAGAGAAGCTCAGAATGTTTCTCTAAACAGCACCAGCACAAGGGCAGTCAATGTCAGGTTCACACACACCTTGGAAAGCCAACATGGCCTTTCCTATGGAACCTGTTATAAAATTACTTGCGATTTAGTAATTTTTAATTTAAAGTTAAACACCAGAACAGAAATTTTTCTAAATGCATTATGCATACTCTACAAGTTTAAAAGCAAGACTTAACAATTGCACATGACTATGAATTAGCTCTGGCACTATCAATGATTAGACAGTGAATCATATTCAATATCCAGTTGGTTATAATAATATCTGATGCTGTAAAAAGAAAATTAATGCACTCTGATAATACAGCAACACCACACCGCTTTCTGTGATATCCTCATCAGTATCACTCTCTAAATACAAGCCAAAAAACTGTTTTACTATTGTCTGTTCCACTCCAGGTCTCCTGACTTAGTGTCTCCATTCTATGGCTGAACTTTACCATCTAATCTGGTGTTCTATCTGCTGGTCGTTACATCTATCTGTCATGAATTCTACCACTTGGGCTGCTGTTAGGCATTATTCCATTCCTGGTGATGTGAGTGAAGTGTCTTCCTAGTCTTTCTCTGTATTCTTTCAGGACCTTATGGTTCTGTTAGTCCACATTGTTCAATCAAGTTTGGTCGCTCGAAGGTGACTCTAATCAATGAGTGCTCTTCTGCACCCACTTAGATCCATGGCTCAATTTATTCAGTGCGCTGTAGTGGTTTTAGTTCCCGAGACTGCATTCCTAGTCATTGTGTTTATTGTGTGCTGATCTTGGATCTTATCAAATACTCTGTTTTCTGTTGCCACTGATTTTGGCTCACAGAACTACCTCCTTTGTGTACTGAACCTTGGCCTGACTATCTCCTCTGTGTACTGAATCCTGGATGGAGTAGAGATAACATCTCTCCTCTATAACCATTGAGACCCAGGTTCAAACAATGGCCAAAGCACCTCTCCAGTAAGTTTCTGTAACGTTGGGGGCTTCCAGGCTCTCCAGGGTGCTTGAAGGCAGCATGTCTGATGCTGCTCGCTGACCAACACCCGGTTTAAATAGAGACAGACAGGCAGGGAGGTGGCTGCATGAGGTGCGGCTTGAGAGGGGGCGCGGTCTGGTGAAGGTCTTTAAAAACCCACAGTTCCTTCTCAGCAGTGCCAGATCGTGGTTATCCATACCTGAGCTCCTTGTACCTGAATTCTCTCGTGATTTAACCTGTTATTGACCTCTGCTTGTTTACTGACTATTCTGCCTTCCGTTGCCCTAGACTATTTTCCTTGTACTACGCTACTGCACTGATATTGACCCAGCTATTCCATTTGACTATTCTATTCTCTGTATTCCTGACTCTGGCTCGTCTGACTACCCCCGTGTTGCTGACCTGGTTTTGTATTACGACATTGTCTTTGATTAACCCTTTCTGTCTAGCTAGTATACTTATACCTGGCCAATTTTTAAGGACCAGACAGTTAGGGATTCCTTTACGGCTACCCTGTTGGTAGTTTTTTGGCTCTGTGGAGTGTTGGGCTTTAAGGGCTGCGTGGTGGGATCCGGGAACCGTGACAGTTTCCTTGGACAAGACACCTAACGCTGCATACTTGCCTACCACACAATATCAGCTGTGGAGCCCAGTGGTAACGTATCTACCCTTCGACTGTGGAGAAGCAAGTCAAATCCCTTTAAACACTTCCCTCCAATACAACTGTGGTGAAACAAGTCTCGAGTTTACAAGAAGCGGGTTCAACCTAACCACCAGGTCGCTGATCTACAAGCATGGAAAGCTGACTCGATCCCACTCAGAAGATGTCACCAGTGAGTGTCCTTGGGCAAAACACCTAACGATCTAATGTGCCTACCTCACAAAATACTAGTAAAGATAGTAAATTCCTTTGGAAACAGGGTCCCCCTGAATCAGGTCATCATCCATGTGTTGTATTCCAATTTATCAACTCCTTGTACAATGATCTTGTAAAGCGCTGCAGAATTTGTGGCGCTATAAATAAAGGATAATAATAATAATCCTGGGCTGTTGGACTTCCACCTCTGTGTACCGATCTCTGCCATGTCTGGCTTCTTTTTGTGTGCATTTTGCCTGTGCTAGTTAGATGTTCCGGCCCCATCAAGGACTGGCAGTTTAGGATGTGGTTCACTCTGCGTGTTGGAGTTAGGATCATAACTCCGGGTTGTGAGCACTCCATATTTTGGGAGTAATAACAATTTTAGCAGAAGGTTGCAACAAAAAAGTTTAAAAAGTGTAGTAATCTAAATACTTTCTGAATGTCTGTATATACACCTAGGACACTTTGTGGAAGATTTTTGAACTTTAGCCTCACTGGAGAACAAAAGATGCCAACAGAGGTTGATAAGATTGAATTACCCCTATGCTTCTTGTAAACATAACCAGGGAGAAATGTCTTCATTGTATCCAAATATGCAGGGATTGCAAATAATTTGATTTGTGGAACGCAAGAACTTAATCTTGGTTTTTCATGACATACTACTAGAATCAATAAAAGATTATTATTGCTAGGAAAATACTTATTTTTCGTCTCTGCATTACTTTTCCTCAGCATTTTTAAACAAAGTATATTAGGTTTAAAGACCACCTAATGTAGCATAAAAATTGTTGTTTGCATTATTTTCTTCCACCAGTGACTCCCTGCTGTTTGTCACATATGGGTTATATCCCTGACATTTTTCTGTGCCCTTTTTCATTGCTACACTGCTCAAATGCCTGCCAGGGGACTGTAGGGAATCCACTGGAGACGTCTCTACACGTATTGTCTACTCTTAAGTCTTTTTTTTTCTAATCTTTCACTTCTTAAAATATAAAACACGACAATCATATTTCAGCACTTTCTTTAATTTTTCATATTGAAACCTGAATAAAATAGACTTGTTGCCACTTAAATCTCTGCTGTGTAGTCAAGAAAGATCTAATTTATATTACAGAAAGACTTTAAATAATATTTTGCCCCTTAAGAACAAGGGTTTGTTTTAGTATTGTACTCTCTTCAAGTCATACTAGATACAATTTATAATTAAAAACACAGATATGCAGTTATTGTGTTTTCAATTTTTATTTAATGTAAATTATTCAAATACCATGGTGCTGTATTATGAGCGTAGTAACTTAACCTGTTACTGCAGTGGGGCGTGCTATGCTGTCCCTGCAGCAGGTGGACCTTGAAGCTGTGGGGCAGCATAGCCCCAGAAACAAAGTGCAAGGCTGCCAGATACTGGCAGTGTTACTCCATGCCACTGTGAGTATTGGCTCGTGGAGTCCATACGACTGTGTGCGTAAATCTATCAGGGTTATTCAAAGAGATCCGAATGGCTGCCGAAAAGTAACCGAACGCTGAAATTCAGTGTACGGTTACCTTTCCTGGCCATTCGGCTATCCAGAGAGCAGGCAATTCGCCAAATCCTGGCGAATTGCTTGCACATACTGTGCCTGTTCGGTGCCTGGTAAAGGGCAGTGAATCCCCATAGAGAAGCAATGCTTCATCTATTCAGAGAACAAAACCCAGCAGTGAAAAGTTGCCGAAATTGCCCTGCCATTCGGTGGTTTAATTTGGCAGGTTTATTCAGGCAAGTCCCATAGGCTTCAATGTTAAAAATATTCCCGTTTTAATTCGATATCTCATAAACCGTTCTTTATAATATTCTGCAGTAAAAAGACTCTTTATTTTTAGATTTTTTTAGGACCTTTTAGGCATTTTTTGGGATTTTTTTGCAAACATTTTTTTTTAAATCGTTTTTTCTTTTTTCGGTAACAGCCCTTTTTATTATCATTCCTTGGATCTTATATGTAAATTTCAGACATTTTCGTTCAGTAGTTTGTTTGCAAACAGTGTTTCACTTTTCAAACATTCAAGCGTACCGTTTTTTTTTTTTCTTCACCTCCTTCGTCTGCGGTGTCTGTTTTTTCCGGCGGCTGCTCTACGCTGTGATCGGCTCCTGCTCAGGTTTCTCCGGCGTGTTCGGCGGGGTTAATCCAGATGTTTTTGCGGGTTTCGGTGTGCGTTCGCCCACGTTTTGCAGTGAGTTTTCAGCAGGATTGCGCCGACCTTTCCCTGCATTACGGCGGCCCAGTGGTGCTTGCTGAATACACTGCAGGGTCGGGAAATGGGATCGCTAAATCACACCGAATTGAAGAGAACGAAAAGTCACTGAACGTGCGGTGACTTTTCGATTCTCTTTGAATAACCCTGTATGTTTTTAAAAGTCATTAGAGTTTCTAGCAGCCATACGTATGCAAACATTCAGAACCTAAGGCTGTGCTTGTACTATAGATAAATGCTAGATCATAAATGCAATATCTCACTGAGGAAGTACAGTTAGTTTATTTTTATATATCGTTAGTTTGGTGTCTACGTGTATTATCTTGCTTACTGTGGAAGGTCACTGGCTTGCCCGTACGTGGTCAACTGGTCACTTACTGCAAATTGTGATTTTATACCCACACTTTTCATATAAATTTAAAGGTATTTGAACAATTTTAAATAGATGTATAATATATACAGTATGAATATTGGTGTAGTTGGGGTCCATCCAAAAACAGAGATTTTCTTCTTCTTCGTCTTCTTCCCATAGGTCAAGAAGATGGAGCTTCAGGGTAACAAGATTACAGTAAGTGATGGAAGGAAAATAAATAATGTTAAGAGGGGTCCTTGTATTGTACTATTGACATGAGTTAGTTATGATCTAATGAAATATCAAAGTTTACTTTATGTGACATGGTCTTCATTTATTATCTGTTTATAGTTAAGTGCAGCAATTTTTTCTTTTTCTTTTTTTCTTTTTTGGAAATACTGTATAACCTATGACAGTTTCTTTGCAGTGACTAGAATTTCTATTTGATGAAAATGGGCAGAGGGAAGAGAAAGAGGATGATTAATGTTGTCAATGACAAGTTTTGCATAGTGAAGGTCAGTTATGGGTTAACACATATCGTAGAAGAGGCATACTCGGAGCTTTGTGCCGTGTCTTATTCAGCGTTGGCAGCAGAGTGTGTGTGTGTTGATGCACAGAACTAAAACAAGTGCATTCAGACAAGTGGAACATGATCTGATAAGCCTGGAAATTACTTTGCTTATTCAGCCATACAGAATTACCTGCCTGCCAGTGCCCTTTCATCACATATAATTTAAATATGGGCTTTATACAGAGACTTTCCCCAGCTTTCTGTACTTCACAGAGCTCCCTGGCACAGATCACAAAGACTCAAAATCTTTGCAGTGTTCTGGAATGAAGTCGGTAGCAAAGGAAGCATGTCTTTTACTCAATTTTAACAAAGCTCTTAAACTACTTACTTACAACCCAAAAAAAATGAATGATCTGGCTTTAGAAATGTTGTGCACGTTTATTCATTTTTCGGTTCAGCTAAATTTTTAAGGAGCTTCAAGAAATGGCAAGATCAGCAGCTGACGCTAAAGTTAGATTAGATGAATGCTGTATCTTGCCAAAACTGAAATTCTCGTTATTCCTCCCAAGAAAAACCCAATACCACCTATCGCTCTACGAGTAAATGGAACACCCATTAGCCCAACGCCTCAAGCTCACTGCCTTGGCGTCACTTTTTATTCTGACCTAACGTTCTCTCCTCACTTCCAGACAGTGACCAAATCCTGTTACTTTCAACTGAAGAACATTGCCCATGTTCGCCCCTTTCTGACACAAGATACCGCGAAGGTGCTGGTTCATGCTCTTGTCATTTCACGACTTGATTACTGCAACTCGCTCCTCATCGGCCTCCCCAACTCCCGTATTGCCCCTTTGCAATCTGTGATGAATGCAGGGGCCAGGCTTATTTTTCTCACCAGATGCACCTCTCATACCTCCCCACTCTCCCATTCCCTCCATTGGCTTCCTGTACGTTCCAGGATACAGTTTAAAATACTGGCACTCATGTTCAAATCGCTCATAACTCAAATCCTCCTTACATTTCTTCATTACTCCGCAAGCACGTCCCGTCCAGACAACTCTGGTCAGCAGGCGAGCTCCTCCTGTTATCACATGTCTTCAAACGCACGGCCAACTCTCGCCTCCAAGACTTCTCAGGGGCAGCACGAGGTCCTCTGGAATGACTTGCCTCGCCCTATCAAATTCTCCCCTGATCTTCAGGCCTTCTAGAAATCCCTCAAAACCCAACTCTTCAGATTAGTGTACTACATCACTGATGCAACTCATCCCTCTCCTCACCTACTCACACACGATTGAAGCTGCTTCTATGGCCCCACCATTCTCAAACCACTGGCACTAATGATCCTGCTATCTAGTGAAATTCCTCTTGTCTTTCTCAACCCCAATCCCTCTAGACTGTAAACTCCTATGAGCAGGGCCCTCTACACCTCTTGTTTCCACCATATGTCAGTTTATCTTGTTCCCTTTGTTTATTGTAAAGCGCTGCGGAAACCGTTGGCGCTATATAAATGATGACAATAATAATAATAATACATTCACAGATTTATTCAGTGGACTGGGAATTGTGGAGAATTCATAAAGGATACAATAGGTGGACTGGATAGTTTTTCCTATTCTGATTTTGCATCCTAGGATTAGTGATTCCCTTCTCAATCAATGAATAAACCCCAGTATTTCATTCGTATGGCATACGTGCTTTGTGCCAATGGAGCTGTATTAAGCATAGGGGGTATGATACTACTTAAATTTTCACTTCAATTTTCACAACACAAAACCTAGAATCTATTAAACCGGTTAAAATACACTTGCTCAGCCTGACCTCAACCTCATGTACTTCTTCAGTTTCATCATATACAATGGAAATAATAAATTCTAAGTTGGTATATACAGTATAAAGATCATTTACTGTATGGTACACCATTCTAAAGATCCAGCAATCATCTTCAACAGGTCTCCATGGTTGCCTACATATTAGGGTCAATAAAATAAGTATATTTCTATTGAGATTGCTCCTGTATGGTCTCACCAGATGTTTGCATGCCAAGGGGCCATTAGTTTAGAAAAACCCCAAAACACAACTTAGACAGTCTATGAAATCACAATGCTATTGGAAAAAAATATCTCCAGGTAAAAGCGATTCTGATACCAGAAGAAGGCAGAAATTTATAATGGATATTTATTATTACAAAGAAAAGTAGCCACAGTGCATATATAGATAAATACATTTTGCAAAAATTAATTGTTATTCTCATCTCAAGCCGGTATTTTGAAGAAAGAAAAATACCAGCTCTCAAAATCAGAAGCCTTTTCCAACTAAGCCGCTTAGCTACAGGCTCAAGCCGCTTTCACATCTAAAGGTGCGGACATTGTGGCTCCTATACTTTCTCGCATACTTTCTGTTGTTAATTTGCAGCTGTGTGGTGACGAATGTGCTGTTCCAACCTTGATCTTTCTTCACCATCCGAGCCGTTATTTCGCAATGAATAGCCGCTGCTAAATTCTGTTTTTTGCAAAATCATTTAATGCTTAAATTTAGCCACTTCAAAAAAATCGGTTATCACTTGTCTCGTGGTTTGAAGTAGGCACTATCTGCCGCTTCCTTTGTCTGCAAGCATCAGAAGACAAGGTATTGTAAAGCTAGTTCAGGGTACCTCTAGGACGTGTTACGGGTTAGCCCGAGACATAGGACAAGAAGCCCTTCACATAGGTTCTGTACCAGTTCTTGAGGTGGCTAGGTTTAGCAATGGTAAAAGTGAATCTAATAGGCAGGGACAGCAAAAAGGAAGGGAAACACCAGTCCTTATATGGCTGGTAGTATACGACAGGGAAGGCACGGAAAAAAAAGGGAAATAGGAGAACAGAACCGGGCAAAGCCTGGCAAAAGGGAACTGCTACAAAACAGGTAGAATGGTCAAAGGGTTATAGAGGTACACAGGTAATCAGCCAAATCCGTGTCAAACACAGAAAGTCAGTCAGAATGAGTAAGAATTAGCAACAAGAGGGCACTTAAGGGACAGAAAAACTGGAACCACGAAAGGGCAGTGAGAATCAGGTTAAGGAGGGTTAAATATAGCGCCCTGGTCTGTGATTGGCTGCCTGGATCACGTGACGTCGGGAAGAGCCACTGCAGACGTAATGACGTCACACACCGACGTGCCCCTGGCGGCATAAGACTCTGAGGCCGGCGGCACCCGTGCATAGGACGAGAGGATGGCAGAGGAGCGCGCACAGGACGAGGAGGTTGCTGTGAGGAACGCCGGGACCTGAGTACTGCGGAGCAGGGTCTGACAGGTACAAATGGATCCTGGTGGTTTTCCTTTGTCCTTGCATTACCCTGTTTATGTGAGCTAGCGTAGATCTCGTGTCAGAGTCGTGCCTAGTTCCGTGGAGTCCTACAAGGTATAGGCCCATACCAAGACAGAGCATTTGTCAGATTCACGCTTGGCTCCATGAAGTCTGCTGCGATTATCAACAAGTGGCTCACAAATATTCTGACTCAAGACACGCTCAGTTCGGAATACAGCCTTTGATAGCTAGATGGTTCACACCGGATTTCTTTATTTGTGGGATGTGTAGCAGAGTACCCTGCGTAGCCACAGCACCCAAGGAGTTAAAACCAGGTATGCTAATTGGGGAACTACAAAACCCCTGATAAGGAAGATTAGTCTCTCACCTGTGAGGGGTGTGCTAGAGAGAGACACTGGAAGCCTACCAGGGAGGCAGCAAGATCTGAACTGTGAGTCAGTTTAAAACAATTGTTTGTGCTTTGAAATGTTAATACCACTGGAATCCAGGTAGCCGATCAGGGGGACAGTAAGGGAAATACTTGTGAGTTAGTCTCCTAAAACAAGTAGGAATTTCATTTCTTATTGCTTTTATTTTGTTATGCCTGCTGTAAAGCCCATATGCAAATAAAACATATTTTCTTTTTGAACTATTGTGTTTCCTGAAGGAGAAACTTGATCGACCTACCACAGATTATATTAATGGCTTGTTTGGGATAGGGCCCCTGTCTGGTGTTTTACATTTGCAAAATCACTTCAAACCAAAAAAAATCAGTGCACATCTTTGGTCCTGTACTGCAGAGTAAGAGGTGATCCACCTCCTCTTGCAACTTGATGAAGAAAACTGGGAACAAATAGCACCCAGTGTCCAGCCAACCCTACCCCATCAAATACATGCAATTTTAGAGGGCTCTCTCTAATCACCATGGAGTAGTACTTGGGACATGAAGAGATGCTACCAGGGTTGACGCAAGGCAACACTGTCAGCAGCTGTTAACTACTCCGATTGCATAGCAGCTCACTCATTTTAGAACCATAAATTAGGTGCTGCTACGAGTCTATCCCTTTACTTAACCCTAATATTTTTCCAACCTTAAAAAAGGTAGGATACAAGTTTAATTAAAAAAAATAATTGTATTAGTTTTTAAGCCAAGATGTTTGCCCTGCTCCTTAAAAAATGAATTATGCTTTCTCAGGAGTGGGATTGTATTTGCTTTTTTTGTAAGCAGAATGTCTTTATGCTAATCTTAATACAATATCCATTTCCGACAATGCAAAAAAGCAGGACGCTTCAGGTGAGAGGTTACCTACATTTATAATGTCAGCCAGTGAGCCTGCTGAGTTAGAGGTAAATGGTAATATTGTCATTAACGCGTCTGACCTTTTTGCCCTTGTCATATCTCATGGGGGGCACTTGCGAGAGCTTACTTGTCAAGATGCAAACACGAAAAGGTCAATGTGCACAAGAAATCTTTAAGATCTTACAACTGAATCACTGACTGCTTTTATTATACCTACTTAAATAAATGGATCCCGGTATCCAGAGCATGGAAAAAATGTATTAACATGATTTACTATATGGTTCAGTGCTGCTTTGCATTCAGTTGGCATAAAGAATAACCTATTTATGTATAACTCTTTCTCATATCATCCATATCATTAGTGTTGGTGGCTACAGGCATAAGCGAGATAAGAAAATTCTAAATTTGTCCATTGACCACTAAGACACATTCATTATTATTACTGGCATTCAAATATCCAATTTGCATTTTCTTGTTTTTGATGAAGGGATATGTCAAATTCCAACACGACAATTTTTTATCCATTATTAAAAAGAAAAAAAGGAAATAAATAATACCACTGTCGTCATATGTATATTTACCCATCATAATGTACTGCGTACTGCTTGTTCTTTAAAGGAAACGTGGATAGTGCTGAGAACATGGGATATGGACGTGCAGTGCATTGCATAAATATAAACCTTTACTGTACATTTTCCACCACCGGCTGGTGGAGTAGAGGTAAGATCACTGCTCTATGACCATGGAGACACAGGTTAGAATCCTGGCAAGAGCACCTCTCCCGTAAGTGTCCTTGGGCAAGACACCTAACAGTACATACTCGCCACTAGGGATGCACCAATACCATTTTTAAAATTTTTTAAGACCAAGTACAAGTACCGATACTTTCTAAAAGTACTCAACCATAGCGAGTACCGATACTTTTATTTAATGTCATGTGACCGCTTTTCAATAGGAACAGACCTCATATATATATATATATATATTGCCCCAGCTCAAATATATATTGCCCCAGCTCATACATATATATATTGCCCCAGCTCACACATATTGCCCCCAGCTCTCATATATTGTCCCCAGCTCTCATACAGTTGTGTTCAAAATTATTCAACCCCCACTGAAATTGAGTGTTTTGGCCAGTTTGACATTGATTTTGATCATTCAGTCATCTTGCTTACAATTAAATCAAAGAGCCACGTGTAGGTCAGACAAATATAACATAACATTTATAATGAAATAACCACAAATGTCTTTTCTGTGCTCACATCATTATCAGTTTTATTCAACCCCCAAGTGACATTCACTCTTAGTACTTAGTACTACATCCTTTTACAGTTATAACAGCTTTTTTTTTATAATTCAAAGTTTATTGGAAGAGTAAGAACAGAAATACAGTTATACATAAAACAAAGACAAATATACAAAATAGAAGCAAAGAATTACATAGAAAACAGAGTCCCCTAGGTCCTGAAATACAATCGAAGAAATAGAAGGGAGGACCCGAGTTTCATGGCGGCGTATAAGTAATCAACTCAACAGTTCAGGAGTAGTCAAAACGGCATTGAACTCTTTTTATTAAAAACCTCCAAGGCGTGCAAACTTCTGTACTATAGAGGTTGTCAGCAACTTCGGGTTCAGGACTGTAGGGCTAGGGGATAGAGAGAAATGAGAGATAGGAGGTAGAAAAAAGGGGAGAATAAGAGTGAGTATTGATAATAAAGGTGAAGAGAAGGTAAGAGAAAGGAAATCTGGGAAGGAAAAAGAGGGGGGGGGAGAATCACTGAGGTTGACACACATTTAACCAGACTTACACACTAAGTAGAGGAGGCCATCCCACCCTGCCCAAACACTGGGTCTCATCGCCCCCGTCCACCACGTTCTCATCTCTATTCAGTCCGGTAGGGGTCCTCCCCGTCAAGCCAGTCATCATTTCAGTTTCCGGGATTCAACCAGGGCTCGAGTCCTGCGGGAATGCAGAGGAACGGCGTTCCCGTACTTTTCCTGCAGCGGGAACGCTGCAGGAACGCCCTTTGTCACTGCCAGGCATTTCCGCTTGACCCTGGAGGAGTGTGATCGCGGCTGCTCCCGGCCAATACGCACGATTCTACAGCTCTGCGTGTGATTGGCTGGTGTTAATCACATGCCCAGCTGCCGGCACGTGCGCTCTGTGTGTGAGGTCACACCTAGCGCGACCTGAGCCAGGAGGATCATTAGTGAGAAAATGACAGCTGGAGTCTGGAGAGGTACTGTCTCTGCCCATTGCCGGCTTATCCTCCATGTTGGCCAGCGCAGCGTCAGGCTCATCATCCCGGCCAGGAGGAGACACATCCTAGTCCCGGCAGTGTCACGCTACCCTGCAGCCACCTCACTGTGCAGTCTCCCTGGGACTGTGTCTCCTCCCCCACCCTCCAGGCAGCGCGCTGGCTCTGGCATGATGGTAATGCCAGGCAGACCTCGGGCCGCCTAGCTTGCCTACAGGGGGGCAGTGTAAGTTTGAGCCGCGGGCAGCTGCAGGCACGCACAAGGGGGTTTTCGCGCTGGCTGCTGCACATGCTGCCCATTGCTGCCTGGCAGCCCCTGCGTCATAAAAAACACATTCCCTGAGGCCGGGTCCACATTGCATTAAGGGGCAGTGCGCAGGCAGCAGGAACCCAGCATTAGAAAAACAGTGAATTGTGCATTGCTTCCAACATCCCCCGGTCAGAAAGCCGTCCGAGGTCTGGGCCCTGTCCCTCTGCCTTCAGTTCCGGGTCAGCGATTACATCTCACGCTGATGCCGGAAAGTCATTAAGAGAGGACGCAGCAAAGGATCCTGGAACTCCTCCACGTGCTGCAGCCGGAGCAACAGCGAGCAAGGTAAGCAGAACAAAATAAATCTAATCTAGATTTAAAAATGCTCCGTCTGCAGCCCTGACTTTCTGTTTCCAGCTCACCCTCTAGGTCTCTCTCCCTTTCTCCTGCTCTGTCTCTTTCTCCTGCTCTGTCTCTATTTCTTCTCCTGCTCTGTCTCTATTTCTTCTCCTGCTCTGTCTCTATTTCTTCTCCTGCTCTGTCTCTATTTCTTCTCCTGCTCTGTCTCTATTTCTTCTCCTGCTCTGTCTCTATTTCTTCTCCTGCTCTGTCTCTATTTCTTCTCCTGCTCTGTCTCTATTTCTTCTCCTGCTCTGTCTCTATTTCTTCTCCTGCTCTGTCTCTATTTCTTCTCCTGCTCTGTCTCTATTTCTTCTCCTGCTCTGTCTCTATTTTCTTCTCCTGCTCTGTCTCTATTTCTTCTCCTGCTCTGTCTCTATTTCTTCTCCTGCTCTGTCTCTATTTTTTCTCCTGCTCTGTCTCTGGACAAAATAGGCCACTACACACCGGAGGGGGGGGGGGGGTGGTTGTTATCCACTAAACTGTCCCACTGTAAATCAGAGTATTGGCCAAAGTTCAGGATACATATTATCCATGTATATATGCAGGTGTATCTCCTATCTCCAAACATGTATTGTGCAACCAAACTCCAGCCAGAAAATACCAGGAGCAATGGG
This sequence comes from Leptobrachium leishanense, assembly GCA_009667805.1. Taxonomy (NCBI): domain Eukaryota; kingdom Metazoa; phylum Chordata; class Amphibia; order Anura; family Megophryidae; genus Leptobrachium; species Leptobrachium leishanense. Next base: position 146,901,052 of record CM019067.1, read on the forward strand.
GGGGGGGCGCATGCAAAGGGCTTTTAAATAATGTCTGCAGTATATACATCCAACAAAAACAAAGTAAGGCTGGATGGAACTTTGGGTAGAAATCCCCACCTTATTTAACCCTCTGTATTCATATCTCACCTAGGGTTACTAGGTCGTCCATGTTTTCTTGGGCACATACTACTAATTCATAAGCGGGGAAGGTGCTGCCCTGCAACATGTATCATTTATTTGCAACATGGCTAGGGAAATCAGTTGCCTAATTAAGGCAGGTCACCTGGGATACTGCAGATTTCTTACCTGCAGCATATTAATTCCACAGACTGCAGGGTTGCACTTTTCATGCACTGCCCATCCATAAATTATGACTCCCAAGAAAACATGTCCTGGCAATCCAAATCTCACTCCTGACGGTATGGCAAAACTAGAAATGCTTTACTCTTGCACAAAAAATGCACAAGCAACGTCACACTGACCTATTGCTTGTCAGGTTCGTGCCAGGAAGGAGCCATGGCACGGCCTCAGTGTGGTGTTATATTCCAAGCGCTGGGGGTGAGCAGGCAGAAAAGACACAGGAGAGAGTAAATGCACAACAAAGCTTGTATGGTGGGATGGTTCACAGCAAACAGTCCAGCACAGAACAGACGGTAGCACAGAAAATAGGCAAGTGGATGGTGGACCACGTAGTCTCTCTCCAGATCCGCTTGAGGAGAAGCAGGAGCCTATTGGCAAATGTACCTTGATAGTAGTTGGTCTCCTTGGAGAGAGCTGGAGGGCTGGAAGCCACTTGAGTGTCTCTGGACCCACTGGATAGTGGGCCACGCAGTGGATTGTCCAGCACGCAGGAACCAGGTAATGCAGACACAGCAAGGATGCACGGCAGAGCAAAAATAAATCAGGAACATACAATGACAAGAGGGAGCTCTCAAGACCTCTGGACACTGGGAAGGGAAAAACACAAAATGAAAGAGCAAAGGGGAGGAGGGTGTGGTCTGGTTTTATGCAAAACCTCAGGTTCAGACACAGGAGTTAACCCTTAGGTGGGGAGCAGGTGTAGAGAGCTAGTGACCCAGGCTGACCACAGCAGGCTCTCAGGGCTGAGGCATGACATTGCTAGTGTGACGTGGCGCATATGCACATTGTCTTTTTTTGTGTATGAGAAAGGAGCGTATAAGAGTGTGTGTATATAATATATCCCCCCCCCCGTAGTGGAATTCTTGGGTGAGTTCCCTCACTTTTTTTCCCAGGACTTGACCCCTGGATTCAACCCTCGTCCAATTGTACCCCGGTTGATTCCAGTCTCAGCGACGCAGTGTATCTCTCCCAGTAGAACCATTTTCTACCAAATTCTGGCAGTAATCCCTGCGTCTCCGCGTCCAGTCGGTCTATAGATCGAAGGGCTTCCACTTTCCCAACCCATTCCCGTATGGAAGATGTCCTAGTGGTCCTCCAAAGGGCCGGTATCAAAGTACGAGCAGAAAGGAGCATCAATAGCAAGACCGAGCGCCTAAGAGACTTGAGAGGCAAGGGGATGTGTAGAAGCAGAAAACATTCCGGCGTGAGAGGCAAAGCCACTTCCGTTACCAGGCCGATCGCGTCTCGAATCTGACTCCAGAACTGTTGCAGATCGGGACAGGACCACCAGATGTGCATATAAGTTCCATTAGTCGCTTCACATCTCCAACATACCGGCGAGGTCGCGGGAAATAAGGTATGTAAAAACTGAGGCGTTCTATACCAAAATGTCACAATCTTATATGCATTTTCCTGGACACGCGTTGCGCCGCAGCCTCTATGCATAAGAGTGAAGGTTTGGTTCCATTTATCGTCTGAGATCTCGAGGGCTAGTTCCCTATCCCACCGTAGTACATAGGAAGGGATAGAAGTGTCAGTCGACTGTAACAGGTTGTAAAGTATCGCTATCCCATGCTTCAAGGAACGACCATCTAAGCAATACGCCTCAAACGGAATGGGCGACCTACTCAGACTGTAGCCATTGTCGAGGGAGCGCAAGTATGTTGTAAGTTGGTAGAAATTGAAGCGTTCCAGAAAGTTGGGAGGGCCCATCTGCACATTGGGTGGCAGAGAGTCCAGATTACCATCTGCGGGAACATGCATCACTCTCAGTCTATTCCCGTCGGTCAACCTCCTCCGTAAGGACGGCAGGATTCCGCCCGTGAGATTCGGATTATGATCCAGGGGCAAGAGGGGCGAGATGGCTGTCGTAAGGCCAAATGACAATTTATTTTTGTGCCAGAGACGTAGAGTCGCCGATACCGGATCTGGATCTGTCCTTGTGGGATTCCGAGTGGGAGGGAGCCATGGGATCGTCCACAATGGGCGTTGTGCAAGGGATTCTTCAATGTCCAACCAACGTTTATTTGAGTTGGGCGTAGACAATCTATCACGCGGGATAAATGACACGCATAGTAGTATTTCCTGGGGTCCGGGAGGGCAAGACCCCCCTGTGTTTCTGTCTACATAAGACAGCAAAACTGACACGCGGGCGACCCGTCGACCAGATAAATCGCAGAAGTATCGTCCGTAGTGCCGAAAAAAAGGTTAGGGGGATAAATATCGGCAATGTACTGAAAAGGTAAAGAAGTCGTGGTAGGAGATTCATTTTCAGAGCAGCGATCCTGCCCAACCATGAAATCATGCGAGTGGTCCAGTCGGAGAGATCCTTCCGAAAAGTGGTGAGTATAGTCAGGAAGTTGGCCTCATAAATTCGTCGCTCCGTAGAGGCCAACCACACCCCCAGGTAGAGCATGCGGTGGGCACAAAAACAGAACGGGTAATCTCAACGTACAAGGCGGACAGTGGGAGAATCCAAGGACACATTAAGAAATTCGGATTTCTCCTGATTAATCTTATATCCGGCTACCTTACCATAGGCCATCAGAGTGCGCGTAATCTCAGGGAGAGAAACCGTTGGTCTAGTGACCATGAAAAGTAGGTCGTCTGCATAAGCAGAGACTTTGTGGCAAGAAGTATGTCCCGATATCCCAGAGATGTAGTCATTACGCCGTATCGCCTCCAACAATGGCTCAAGGCTCAAGGCAAATATTAGAGGTGATAAGGGGCATCCCTGGCGCGTACCATTATGGATGGCGATGTACCCCGAAAGTGCTCCGTTCGCTCGAACACGTGCCGTTGGGAAATGATAAAGTGCCGAGAGCCATTGCAGAAAGCGTCCCCGTATTCCAATTCGGCGCAGGACAGAGAGCATAAAGCTCCACCGTACCCTGTCAAATGCCTTCTCCGCATCCGTAGATAGCAGCAGAAGACCAGTCTGTGAGGCATGAGCGCAACCCATCGCCCCCAACGCCCGGGTTGTCGCATCTCGAGCCTCCCTCCCGGGCACAAACCCTACCTGGTCCGGATGCACCAGAGAAGGGAGGAGAGGCGCGAGGCGAGCCGACAACACCTTGGCCAGTATCTTGACATCCGCATTCAGCAAAGAAATGGGTCTATGATTTCTGACCTCAGCCCCGTCTTTCCCCGGTTTACAGATGACTGAAATCGTGGCTGCAAGCGTGTGGTTGTGAAAAAATTCTCCATCCCTGACGGCAGCAAACAGAGATTGCAGCCGAGGGACCAGGGCAGAAGAAAAGGTCTTATAGTACTCTGCCGGTAGGCCATCTGGTCCCGGGCTTTTGTCGTGTTGTAGGCCTTTCAGTGTAGCTTGAATCTCCAGCTCAGTTATTGGATCATTCAGGAGAGAGGATCTCGAGGGCGAGATGGAACGGACCACTTTGTCAGCAAGATAATCGTCAATTTCTGCCTGGGTGGGTTCCGAACCCGGTTCCGAATCCATATTATACAGTGCTTGATAGAAACTTTGAAATTCCTGCAACATATAGTCCGGCCGAGTAGTCGTAGATCCATCTGGAAGTTTAAGTTTGGCAATATACGTCGCAGTTCGTCGTTTCCTAAGTATCCGGGCGAGCAGCCTGCCTGGTTTGTTCTCAGAAAGAGCAAAATGACACTTTGCCTTGGAGGCCGCGAAGCGAAGATCAGCATCCAGTATGTCATTCAGCTCTCTGCGTTTAGCTGTCAGGGTCGCGTATGCGGAGGACGATGCAGTGGTGTGGTGTGACAGTTCAAGTTCACGTATGGCAGATAAGAGTCGTTGTATAGTGTCCGCACGATTTCTCTTAAGAGCCGTAGCCCTACTAATACAAATCCCTCTGATCACTGCCTTGTGGGCTTCCCATATAGTAGCCGTGGATACTTCAGGGGTCTCATTCTCAGTGAAGTACACTGTTAAAGCGCCGTCTACTTCAGCCACAAAAGTAGGGTCAGTAAGTAGAGACGTATTCATGCGCCATTGACGTTCCGAAGGACGGTATAGTGGAGAGGACAGGACAGCCAGTAGAGGAGAATGGTCTGACCACGTTTGAGCCAAAATCTCAGAGTCCTCTGTCAAGAGCACCTCTTTCTGCTGGACATATATATAATCCAAACGCGAATATGAGGCGTGGACCGTTGAATAGTACGTATAATCCCTCTCTCCTGCATGGAAAGTCCTCCAGACATCCACCAGTTGTAAGCTATCCAAGGAACGTTTCATATGTCACAATATGGAAGCAGGGACAGAGGAACGGCCCGTAGAAGAGTCTACTCTAGGGTCGAGGGCGACATTGAAATCACCTGCTACAACTAGCGTGCCCGCCGCAAATCCCTGAAGACGAAGCAGAATGTCTGCCAGAGAGCGATGTTGTTTCACGTTTGGCAGATAGATTGATGCAAGCGTGTATCGGGTGTCAGCAATTAAACACCTCACAAACAGGTATCGACCTTCACAGTCCGTGAGGACCTCTTCCAATGTCACAGGGATCTCTTTAGAAAATAATATTGCAACTCCTCTGCTCTTACCCCTATGAAAGTCACTAAAGTAACCCGTAGGGTAGTCTGCATGAGTCAGTCGTGGTGCTGAACCCTGTTTGAAATGCGTCTCCTGTAGGAAAAGCACCGAGGCTCTAAGCGCCCGGGCTTCCCGAAAGAGTCGTCGGCGTTTCTCGGGGATGTTCAGCCCCTTAGTATTATATGTAAGAAATCGTAAGGACCGCGGTGAAAAGCCAGCAGGCGAGGCCATGTCCGGACAGGGCAGAAGGGCCCCCCAGAAAACAAACTGTACGGACTAGTAAACACACAAACAGATAACAGGACAAGGTCTGGAACAAGAAACAAGGGGGAAAGGAGAAGAGAAAAACTATCTATAGAAGAAGAGAGAAGATAAAAAAGAAATGAGGAATACTACGCCTCAGGGGAAGGCCTAGATGGACCCAATAGAATTGGTGTCCGGTTAGCTCCCCTGGAGAAAGTTGGCGTCAGGTCCTCGAGGGCGAAGGAGCCTAGCTCCTACCGCTCACCAAACCAGAGAATAAGGTGTATGAAGGACTACGAGTAGTAAGTTGTCTTAAATCGTTTAAAGTAAAGTGAAAAGTAAATACAAAATAACAAGCTCAACAAGAGAGTCCCCTCTGACTCCCAAAAAATAGCTCATCAGCAACATCATGGTCAAAAACAGAACATAACATAATAAAATCCCATCCCCCCACCTCTCTCTACTGCATCCCTGAACTCCGCATCAGGGAGCGTAGGAACCCAAAGCAGAACCCTCCCCCCTTCCACCCCCCCTCGGCCACCTTATTAACGCATGTATGAATCAAACACATGTATGCATTTAACAATCACCCTAGGAAAAATGCGAGTCCTGAATGTAAGGGACATATTTTGCCCCATACTAAGGGGAGGCGAAAAGAATAGTATGCCAGAAAGCTCCTCCCTCCAGGAGAGGTCATTTCGTAATCCCCACTATCATATACACATTACAGCTGACAATGTAAAGAGAACGATTATGCCGAATGGCAAGATAGCTAAGTTTCCCCGCACAGGGCGGGAAGCAAAAATTAGTACAAGTACCATTGGTGGCCTGCATCTCCTAGTAAGGGGGAACGGCAAAAAAAAAAAAAAAAAAAAAAGGTGGTGAACAGAAAGCCGTAGCTCTTGCACTGCTCCAGGCTTCTGAGAACGACGCGCAGCGGCACAAGGCCCAAACCAAACACTCACGTCTATAGCGTTCGGAAGCACGCGCAAGAGATGGCAGAGCAACTCAAAACATACAGTATTTAAAGTGCCCCACTGCTGTGAGGGGCGAAAAAATTTGTACGAGTACAAGAGCGATTGTACCAGAGCTGCCGCTCCACCCAGCATTGCCTCTCTGTAGAACAAGTTCACTACATTGGGTTCGCGTAAACAGGTGAGCGGTACCATCACAGAGGCCAATCAATAAAATCTCTGCAATACAGGGACGCCCCCCATCACTAAGAGTAAGTTTGTCAACGCCAAGTAGCGTCGCCCCAACTCAATTACATGATGTACCTAGCGCAAAGAAAACCAGAGTGAGAGGGCTTCTAAGAGCACTAATGGGGCACTCGAGGGCGTAGGCACTTCTGTAGAGCTATGGAACCCTCCAGGACCCGTGCAAAAGTCGAGATACGATATCATTTGTGTATAGCTATTTGTTTGTCGTCTCCTAATCATATGGATACTATTAGTTCCTACAGGGCCTCATCTGAGTGATCCGGTGAAGCTGCTAGGGGAGATCTCAAACTCGTATGTCCATATTTATGTGGGCACCCTCGGCCAATTCAAATCACTTCCGGTGGCTCAGGCGGCATCAGGGCCCTGTCCCGTGAACGACGTCCTCGGTCTTGTGGTCGTCTCCTGCGAGCTGCCAGAGGTTCAAAAGGGGCACCTCCCCTAGTCTCTGCCTCCCAGTCCTTGACGTGCAGTACGGGAAGTTCCAACGCGGCCATAAATGCAGGAACATCCGCGGGATGCGATATAGTATATCTCGCTCCATCTTTCAGCGCTGTCAGGGCGAATGGAAAACCCCATCTAAAAGGGGTATCAGCTTGTCTAAGGGCCTGAGTAATAGGCTGTAGGCATCTCCGCGCCGCGAGTGTAAATGGAGCCAAATCCTGGTAAAATTCAAGGCTGCTCTCTTTGAAGGCCCAAGTACGGGACAATCTCGCTTTAGCCATAATCTTCTCCTTGAGGGGGTAATCCGGGAGGCAGCAGATAATATCCCGGGGAGGTGCAGTTGGCGGCGGCTTCGGACGCAGCACCCGATGTACCCTATCCATAGAGATCAGTTCACTTTGCGAACGGCCCAGTACCATGCAGAAGGCCTCACTCAAGGCTGTACGCAGATCTTCCGGGCCCTCTGTCTCCACCATGCCACGGATGCGTATATTATGTCTCCGGCCCCTGTTGTCCAGATCATCGACACGGCGCTGTAACTCACCGAATGCCGCCGGCTGAGGATGTTCGGGCGGGAGATTTGCTCGTTCCTCGAGGTGGTCCATTCGGGACGACAAGTCCTCTACGTTCGATCGTATCTCTCTAATTTCTCCGGCAAAGCCTTCACGGAGGTCAGCTACAAGGTCCGCAAGATCTGCTTTCGTGGGGAGCGCCGATATCAGGTGCTCTAGATGGCGTATGGCCTCCGTGGTATCCGGAGCTATGGGTCTGTCCGCCATTTTGTTGCACAGGGGAGAGGTGGCGTCGGCCGGTACGGGTAGGATAAAAGCGTCCAGGGGGCCCAGGGCTCGAGCCGTTCTGCGTGCTGGTGTCTTTGGGGTGTTCTGCTTCAACTTACCCCGACCCATGACCTGCGGTGTCCATATAAAGCAGATTATCGTCAGAGGGGACTCAGGAGCTCAGCGTTTATGCGGCCATCTATGTCTCAGGTCAGGTCACGCCCCCATTATAACAGCTTTTAAACGTGAAGCATAACTTGACACAAGTGTCTTGCAGTGATCTACGGGTATCTTCGCCCATTCGTCATGGGCAAAAGCCTCCAGTTCAGTCACATTCTTAGGCTTGCGCACTGCAACTGCTTTCTTTAAGTCCCACCAGAGGTTCTCAATCGGATTTAAGTCAGGTGACTGCGATGGCCACTCCAAAATGTTCCAGCCTTTAATCTGCAACCATGCTCTAGTGGACTTGGAGGTATGCTTGGGATCATTGTCCTGTTGAAAGGTCCAACGTCTCCAAGCCTCTGGTTTGTGACGGACTGCATCACATTGTCATCCAATATCTCCTGGTACTGAAGAGAATTCATGGTACCTTGCACACGCTGAAGCTTCCCTGTACCTGCAGAAGCAAAACAGCCCCAAAGCATGATTGACCCCCGCCATGCTTCACAGTAGCCAAGGTGTTCTTTTCTTCATAGGCCTTGTTCTTCCTCCTCCAAACATAGCGTTGAACCATGGGCCTAAATAGTTCTAATTTTGTTTCATCAGTCCACAGAACACTATCCCAAAACCTCTGTGGTTTGTCCACATGACTTTTGGCATACTGCAGTTGACTCTTCTTATTCTTTGGAGACAGCAAGGGGGTGCGCCTGGGAGTTCTGGCATGGAGGCCTTCATTACGCAGTGTGCGCCGTATTGTCTGAGCTGAAACTTCAGTACCCACATCTGACAAATCTTTTCTCAGTTCCTCAGCAGTCACAAGGGGTCTTTTCTCCACTCTACGCTTCAGGTAGCGCACAGCAGTCGAAGTCAGCATCTTCTTTCTGCCACGACCAGGTAGCGTTTCAACAGTGCCCTTTGCCTTGAATTTGCGAATGATGCTTCCTATGGTCTCTCTTGGTATGTTTAACCAGCATCTCCCTCCACCCCATCCCTCTCCTTCTCCTCCTTCGAGACACACTGCATCCGCCTGTTCTCTCCTCTGGCTCTCAGGGTGGTAGTCATCTACCGCCCACCGGGACCAACCTCCCAGTTCTTTGACCACTTTGCTACCTGGCTTTCTCACTTCCTGTCTTCTAATCTTCCATGCCTAATTCTCGGGGACTTCAACATTCCCATTGATGATCCTTCCGCCCCTGCTGCCTCCAAACTTCTTTCACTCACGTCCTCCCTTGGACTCACACAATCCTCCCTCCTCCCTACCCACCGCAATGGTCACGCTATTGACCTTGTCTTTTCCAACCTCTGCTCCATTTCTGAGTTCAAATGTCGCCCTTTCCCCATCTCTGACCACCACCTTCTCTCTTTCAACCTATCTGGACTTCCTAAACACCCTGCTCCCCCACCCCGCACACACACTCGCAGAAATCTACATGCTGTGGACCCCCATAAATTCTCCAACCTACTTCACCACCTCCCTCATACCTCATCCTTCACCTGCCCTGATGCTGCCACTAATCACTACAACACTACGCTTATCACTGCTCTAGACACTCTAGCTCCTCTTCGACTCTGTAAGGCCCCACGCCGCCAGCTTCAGCCCTGGCACACCCTCCAGACTCGCTACCTGCAAAGATGCTCCCGCACCGCAGAGCGTGCCTGGAGGAAATCCCGCTCTGAAGCTGATTTTGTTCACTTCAAATTTATTCTCCGGTCATACACCTCTGCCCTCCACTTGGCCAAACAATCCTTCTTCTCATCTCTTATATCTACGCCGTCCTCCAACCCTAAATGGCTCTGGTCCACCTTCAACACCCTCCTCTTCCCACCTGCACCTCCCCCCACAGCTGCCTTCAGCGCTCAAGACCTGGCAGACTACTTCCTCAGTAAAACTTTAACTATCAGAAGCAACATCCCAACACAAGATAGTTATCTGCCACCTCCACTCCCAGAGGTCCCCTCTGCCACCCTCTGCCGCTTCCTCCCAGCCACTGAGGAGGAAGTCAATTCCTTATTGTCCTCCTCACATCTCACCACGTGCCTGCTCGACCCCATTCCCTCAAATCTAATTACTCCCCTCTCCTCCTCCCTCACCCCTGCTCTCACACACATCTTCAACCTATCTCTCTCCACTGGCTCCTTTCCATCCACCTTCAAACACGCGCTAGTTACCCCTTTACTAAAGAAACCATCCCTAGATCCCAACTCTCCATCCAACTACCGCCCTGTATCCCTGCTTCCCTTCACATCAAAGCTCTTAGAAAAACTAGTCTTCAATCGCCTCTCCCTCTTCCTGTCCTCCAATTCCCTACTTGACCCTCTGCAATCTGGCTTCCGTCCCCTACTGTCAGGGTCGAGGGAACGGGAAGCAGGAACCAGGTGTAGAAGCTATGACGAGGTACAGAATTGGGAGTATCCAGAAGAAGAGTCGAGACTTTCCAGGTTTGGTACACAATAAGGATATATTAGAATTCGTTTAGCAGGTATACAACTCCTAAGAGAAGCGACGCTGTGGCAATGATAGTGTGTAAGGACTGGGTATATATAGGCAGCTGGGATGGTCATGCCCCTCTGAACGGTGATGATTCGCCTTCTTATTGGGTCCCATCTGGGAGGTAGGCTCACCCTGGTTGCGATCCCAGCCCCTGCCTGTCAAGGACTCAGCCACGCCCCCAACCTGTTAAAGGGAGTCTCCTGATCCGCACGCCGGTCTGGGCCACGCCCCCTCAAGCTACGCGGTGAGGAGCCAGGCGCCGTGGCGTTCTGGGGCTCCAAATCGGCGTCATGACAGGCCCCACCGGCCGCTCGGACCAGGCGTGACCCGCTCAACGCCGGAGGAGGCGATCCCTGCGATCGGGGCAGCGCTACTGCGACCACCGCAGGCGAGGGTCTAGGCCGCGAGGCGGCACCAGGTGGGTCCCGAGGTCGCCAAGATCCCGCGTTGGGGCGTGACAGAACCCCCCCCCCAGGGCCCGGTCTGTGCGGGTGCAAGCGATGAAATGCCCGGAGGAGAGCAGGAGCATGCACGTGCTGAACCGGTTCCCAAGACCGCTCCTCAGGGCCATACCCTTTCCAATGCACATAATATTGGAGCCTGCCCCATGCAGACGGGAGTCAAGAATCCGGCCAATTTCATATTCCAGGGAATCCGACACCACAGAGGGAGGTGGAGGAGCGGGAGAGCGGCCGATGAAAGGATCGGGATGATACGACTTAAAAAGGGAGACATGGAAAACGGGGTGTATTTTGTATGAGTCCGGCAGTTGAAGACGAAAGGCAACAGAGTTAATTTTCTTAAGGATTCGAAACGGACCTACGAACTTAGGACCCAGTTTTTTGGATGGACAGGGCAACTGAAGATTCTTTGTGGAGAGGAGGACCATGTCTCCGATTTGGAAATCCGGAGCAGGTAGTCGCCGTTTATCGCAGCTCTTTTGTACGTCTCTTGAGCAGCTCGTAGGGTCATAGCGGCCAGGCGGAATCCCTTCTTGAGGACAAGAAGGCGATTGGTCGCTTCAGGTACAGTGGTAGTTACAGGGATATTCGGAATAGCAGTAGGATGGAATCCGTAGTTGACATAGAACGGAGAGGAGTGCGTGGAAGAATGTTTACGAGAGTTGTACGAGAATTCTGCTGAGGGCAGGAGGTCGAGCCAGTCATCCTGGAGGAAGGAAGTGTAACAACGTAGGTGTTGTTCAAGAATTTGGTTGACCCGTTCTGTTTGTCCGTTTGTTTGTGGGTGGAAGGATGAAGAGAGATTCCGCTGTATTCGTAATAAGGAGCAAAAGGCTTTCCAGAACTTAGACGTGAACTGGGTTCCCCTGTCCATTGTTATAGTATCGGGAATTCCATGGAAACAGAAGATATGGGTAAAAGATAAGGAAGCTGTTTCTCCGGCAGTCGGTAATTTTTTACTCGGAATGAAGTGTGCCATTTTAGTCAATCTATCGACAACCACCATGATGGTGTTAAAACCTTTGGACGGAGGCAGGTCTACAATGAAGTCCATGGTTAGTTGCGTCCATGGTCTGTTTGGGACTGGTAAGGGGCAGAGTAAACCCGCAGTTTTGGTATGGTTGACTTTTGTTCTGAGACATGTAGGGCATGATTGGACGTATTGTTTGACACTGAGCTCCACAGAGGGCCACCAAAACTGTCGAAGAATCAAATCCAAGGTCGCTCGTATGCCTGGGTGTCCAGCCTGTGGAGAATCATGACATGTATGTAAGACGTCGAAGCGAGCTTCTTCTGGTACGAAGATACGATCCCGGATAATATGAAGACCTTCAGGATTCACTTTTAAAGAAGTGGTTGCGGTTAGGGTGCGAATTTTGTCATATACGGGGTGGATGATGCCGAGGAAACATTTTGAAGGTAGTATTGATGAGGGGATAGAAGGAATGCTACATGAGTGATGGATGCGAGAAAGGGCGTCGGCCTTACCATTTTTCTGACCCGGTCTGTAGGTGACATGAAAAACAAAACGAGCAAAAAAGAGAGCCCAGCGGGCTTGTCTTGGTTTGAGGCGTTTGGCAGAACGCAGATACTCGAGGTTTTTATGGTCTGTATAGACAGTGATCGGGTGTGAGGCACCCTCTAGTAGGTGACGCCATTCTTCAAGCCCTCTTTTGATTGCTAACAACTCGCGGTCCCCTATGTCGTAGTTGATCTCAGCCGGACTGAGTTTTTTCGAACAATATGCCACTGGCTACTTCGGAGGCGTCCACCTCCAAAAAATAAGGTGTTTGGGGGTTGGGCATGGAGAGGATAGGAGTAGTAGAAAAACGGATACGGAGGTTATCAAATGCCAATTGAGCTTCTGGAGTCCATTTGAAGGGTATCCCGGTCTTGGTAAGGATGGTTAATGGATGTACTATCTTAGAGAAATTTTTTATAAACCTCCGGTAAACATTGGCAAACCCCAGTAATCGTTGTACTGCCTTGCGGGTATCAGGAACGGGCCAGGACAAGATGGCCTCTACTTTTTTAGGATCCATCTCGATCTGTCCTGGAGAAAGCACAAATCCGAGAAAATCCACCTTCGTTGTCTCAAATATGCATTTCTCGAGTTTGGCTTATAGTTTGTTGTCGCGGAGTCGTTGAAGAACAATACGCATGTGGGAGCGGTGGTCTTCGAGGGACGAAGAGAAAACAAGGATGTCGTCGAGATAGGTGACGACAAAACAATCAAGGAGATCTCTGAAGACATCATTTATGAAATGTTGGAAGGTGTGCGTTACACAGTCCATAGGGCATGACTGTGTATTCAAAGTGGCCGTAGCGTGATCGGAATGCGGTTTTCCACTCGTCATCTTGTTTCACCCTGACGAGATTGTAGGCCCCGCGTAGATCCAGTTTGGAATATATTTTGGCGCTTTTTAATCTCTCTAACAGTTCTGGTATGAGAGGCAAGGGATATCGGTTTTTTACTGTTATCTTATTGAGGTCTCGGTAGTCCATGCATGGCCTTAACCCTCCATCCTTTTTATCCACAAAAAAGATGCCGGCTCCTGCCGGAGAGGTAGAAGGGCGAATTAATCCTTTTTCAAGGTTTTCTTTTATATATTCCTTTAACACAGTTAGCTCCGGTTCTGCTAGGGGGTAGATACGGCCATAGGGAATGGCGGTCCCAGGAAGGAGATCTATGGGACAGTCATAAGGACGTCTTGGTGGTAGTGTCTCGGCTTTTTGTTTATCAAATACATCGTGGAACTCATGGTAGGCCTTGGGAAGGCAGATGTTGGTCTGAACCATATCTTTATCGAGTATGGACATCACAGCGTGTGTTCCCTGGAGACATGTTTGTTTACAACGAGGAGACAAAAACGACACTGATGCGGACGACCAGTGTATGTGTGGCACTCTGTGTATTAAATCGGTATTAAACTCATTGCACCCCAAAAGAGTACTGTAAATAGGACTAAGTAGAAAGCATTTTGTTTTGTTATTATTGAAATTTACCAGAACATAGTTCTGTTGCTGCTGTTCTGACCTCCTACCAGCGGGTGTCACTGCTGTGTCCTCAGCCACAGAAACTGTACTTAATACCATGTGGTTGTCTCAGTGATTCAGTAATCCTGAAGTTACCACTGGATGCAGTTAAGAGAGAGTGTGCACAGTGCATCCAGAGTAAAAACAGAATCTTTTATCTGTTTCAGGTAGGCAGAAAAGTATCTAAAGTCTAACAGTTAATGAGAAAGGTTATTAGAGATTTTATGTAAATAGGAGTTTGGTCAGACAGACCCCTGCAGACTGATTGCTGTGACAGGCCTGGTGTAATATGCATTGTAAACTGCAGTAGCTGTATTAATGTCTGTATAGTTGTTCTCTCCTTTAACATGGAGAATGTCATTTAACAGAATGAAGGAAGCATTTTTATGCTGTTAAATCGGTCTGGTTACACAGGTTGCTAAATGGATTCACTGCAGCCACGTGTTGTAATCAACATGGCTGAATTAGGAAAGCATGCTAGTATAGTAACTGAAGCCTTATGTACGAGGAACTCCAGTTCCCAGAATCAGTTTTAAGTAGGTTTTATTTCTGAGAAAATGTGCAGAATGTTATTACTTGTGTATGATATTTGTTCTGTGCAATCTCCAACAGAGATTGAAAGTGAAACCAGATTATATTTTGTTGCTAGGTAGATTTGTTGAATTCTAGATATGTTTGTACCAATTGTTATTTAAGATAGACTGTATAATAGATTAGGATTTTATGTTATATAGATTCAATAATCCTGAAGTTAACACTGGATGCAGTTAAGAGAAAGTGTGCACAGTGCATCCAGAGTAAAAACAGAATCTTTTATCTGTTTCAGGTGAACTCATAAAATAAATGTGTTGTACCAGAACAAGCTCCGTCTCTTATTCTAAAGAGTGCAACATATTTTGGCGAGCCAGCCAGGAGGAGTAAAGTAAAGCAAGAAAAGACTACTCCTTTTATCAGAGACGAATCTAGAAGTCAGTAGAAAGTTCTTGGAGGACAACGTGAGAAGATGGAGCAATTGCAAGATAAAGTGAGCACTACGCTACTGCAGCTAGAGAAAGCTCATCTTGTTGAAGTTTGCCGTTTTCTAAAGTGCCCTGAAGAAAGCGGGACAGGTTTCCTCACTGAATCCAGACGAACCCTGATTAGGAAGGCAGAGACAGTTTTGGAGGAGATTGAAGGCAGTCAAGAGGAAGACGAGGTTTGCCAGTATTTAAAAGACCTGTTGTCATTTATTTTAGGGTCAAGCCCGGTGTGACAGATGCAGAATTAATGGTAAAGGAGGACACTCGGATTAGAGACCTCAGAGAAAAATACGGGATATCATCAGCTCTTCAATACTGGGAATATCGGTAGAGTTGGAAGAATCGTCTCAGGGAATAGGAACCGTTTTCACAAGGGCACTGGAACTGGTACAAGATGCACCACATAGTACAGTTACTAGCACCCTGACTATGGGGCAGATTCGAAAGTCCCAGGAAGAAGACCCAATTGTTGGAAGAGTTCTGAGATACAAGACAAAGAATCAGCGTCCAGGAAATGAAGTCTTAAAGACAGAGCATCTGGATGTCCAGTTATTGCTGAAACAATGGACAAAACTGTTTGTGAACAAAGATGGGGTGTTATACAGGAAAACGTCGGAACGAGATCAACTGATCCTGCCCAAAGAGTACCACCCACTCGTCTTCAAAGAGTTACATCAAGAAATGGGACACCTCGGTGTTGAAAGGACACTTACTTTAATTAGAGACAGATTTTACTGGCAACATATGCAGAAGGATGTTGAACACTTTGTGACCAGAGTCTGTGAATGTCTTAAGAAGAAGAAGCCCAATAAGCCTACGAGAGCACCGTTGTCTACCATTACCACAACGTATCCGTTTGAAATGGTATCCGTTGACTTCCTGCACTTGGAAAAATGTAAACAAGGGTATGAATACATCCTAGTAGTCATGGATCATTACACCCGGTTTGCACAGGCCTATGCCACAAGGAACAAATCCGCCAAGACAGTAGCTGAGAAGATCTTTAATGATTTTGCGCTCAAGTTCGGGTTCCCGAGCAAGATCCACCATGATATGGGAAAAGAGTTTGAGAATCCGATGTTTACAAGGTTGAAAGAACTCTCTGGAGTTCGTGGCTCTCATACGACACCCTATCACCCTCAAGGAAATGGCCAAGTTGAAAGGTTCAACAGAACACTGTTATCCATGTTGAGAACCCTGACGGAAAAAGAGAAGACAGACTGGAAGAACTCATTGGGAAAAGTTGTTCACGCCTATAATTGCACGCGCAGCGAGGCTACCGGATACTCACCGTATTACCTACTGTTTGGGAGATCCCCAAGACTTCCTATCGACCTTCTGTTCAATCGCGCGGTTGAAGAAAAACAAGAAACGTATGAAGACTACGTGACAGAGTGGCAAAAAAGAATGAGTGAAGCTTATGTTGTTGCATCTAGAACCGCAAAGAAAGAAGCAACAAGAGGAAAAGTATACTATGATAGGAGAATCCAGGGAAATGATTTACAACCTGGTGGTCGAGTGCTGGTTCGGAACTTAACTGAAAGAGGAGGACCTGGAAAAATTCATTCTTACTGGGAAGATAAAGTTCACGTAGTGGTACAAAGGAAAAGCAAAGAAAGTCCCGTCTACGAGATCAAACCAGAAAATGGAGAAGGTAGAAATAGAGTAATTCACAGAAATTTGTTGATGCCATGTGACCACTTACCACTAGAAAAACCTGAGAAGGCTGCAGAACAGGCAATACCAAAGAAACGTGATTCTCTGGAGAAGAAAAGACAAGCAACTCGAAAGAGACAACCTCAAGATGACTCAGATAGTGACTCAGGTGATGACTACCAACTAGTATACAGACTCAGGCCCCTCATAGAGAAGAATTCAAGAAATGGAGAACCCATGCTAAACCCAAGAGCTAGAGTTTTCCAACCCCAAGTCACCCAACAGTCAAATGACTACCTACCGGTTGATGAAGGTTTAGAGGATAACCGATACCATGGATGCGAGGATCAAGTTCCCCAGCCATCATTTGAAGCAGAACTGTCCTTCGATGAAGAACAAGAAACTCCTGAACAGTCACCTAGGTCACACCCACAAAGGGAGAGACGCCAACCAAGGATGTTGACTTATGAAACTTTAGGGCAACCTTCCGTGATACAAAGAGAAGTACCGGTGAAGGACATTCACACTAAATATTGCAGTTCCAGTTTTTGGAGGCCATGGAATACAATGAACTTACAGATCGCTTATTAAAGTGATACTTAGAGATGTGACGTTGTAAATATTACTGTTATAGACATCAGAGTATACTGATCTAAACGAGGAAATGTCTGTTGACATTAAATTTTGTGGGGGAGAGTGTGGCACTCTGTGTATTAAATCGGTATTAAACTCATTGCACCCCAAAAGAGTACTGTAAATAGGACTAAGTAGAAAGCATTTTGTTTTGTTATTATTGAAATTTACCAGAACATAGTTCTGTTGCTGCTGTTCTGACCTCCTACCAGCGGGTGTCACTGCTGTGTCCTCAGCCACAGAAACTGTACTTAATACCATGTGGTTGTCTCAGTGATTCAATAATCCTGAAGTTACCACTGGATGCAGTTAAGAGAGAGTGTGCACAGTGCATCCAGAGTAAAAACAGAATCTTTTATCTGTTTCAGGTAGGCAGAAAAGTATCTAAAGTCTAACAGTTAATGAGAAAGGTTATTAGAGATTTTATGTAAATAGGAGTTTGGTCAGACAGACCCCTGCAGACTGATTGCTGTGACAGGCCTGGTGTAATATGCATTGTAAACTGCAGTAGCTGTATTAATGTCTGTATAGTTGTTCTCTCCTTTAACATGGAGAATGTCATTTAACAGAATGAAGGAAGCATCAGTGTTTTATGCTGTTAAATCGGTCTGGTTACACAGGTTGCTAAATGGATTCACTGCAGCCACGTGTTGTAATCAACATGGCTGAATTAGGAAAGCATGCTAGTATAGTAACAGAAGCCTTATGTACGAGGAACTCCAGTTCCCAGAATCAGTTTTAAGTAGGTTTTATTTCTGAGAAAATGTGCAGAATGTTATTACTTGTGTATGATATTTGTTCTGTGCAATCTCCAACAGAGATTGAAAGTGAAACCAGATTATATTTTGTTGCTAGGTAGATTTGTTGAATTCTAGATATGTTTGTACCAATTGTTATTTAAGATAGACTGTATAATAGATTAGGATTTTATGTTATATAGATTCAGTAATCCTGAAGTTACCACTGGATGCAGTTAAGAGAGAGTTTGCACAGTGCATCCAGAGTAAAAACAGAATCTTTTATCTGTTTCAGGTGAACTCATAAAATAAATGTGTTGTACCAGAACAAGCTCCGTCTCTTATTCTAAAGAGTGCAACATATGTAAGGGTCGTGTTGTTTAAGCCATGGAAGGCCGAGTATGACCGGGTATAGGGGTGAGGAGACAATATCAAAGCATAATGTCTCAGAATGCTCAGAACCTATGGTGACTTGTAACGGTATGGTTTCGTGTGTTATGGGTCCAGATTGCAAATGAGAGCCATCAACTAGTTGAACGCACACAGGAAAGGCTTTATTGTGAATGGGAATAGACAAATGTGAAGACAATTTTTTATCCAGAAAGCATCCACTAGCTACTGAGTCCACCATGGCTTGTAGCGGGATCGTCTTCTGCTGCCACTGTAATAAGATGGGGAGCAGTAAGAGAGGGGAGGGATTCTTTGATGTATGTATGGCATGTATGACATGAGGAATGAGCTTACCCCTTCTTGAACCCATTTCTGATAGGACAATTACGAACTAGATGACTGGCTTCAGCACAATAGAGGCATAGGTGGAGTTGGCGACGGCGGTCTACTTCGGCTCTGGGTAGACGTCCGTTGACCAGGCCGATCTGCATGGGTTCGACCGAGGAACCTGGGTTAGACACCGGGACCAATGCTGTGGAAGCAGAAGGTTGTTCAGACTGATTAGAGATGGGTCTAGGTATCCAAGGGATTGCAGCTCCCCTTTCCTGACGTCTCTCTCTCATTCTGCGATCCACCAGAATACAGAAATCAATTAGGGCCTCCATATTAGGTGGTATGCCGACTCTAGCCAACTCATCTTTGAGGTGGTCCACCAATCCTAAGCGGAATTATTCTAATAGTGCCGTGTCATTCCATCCCGTCTGATGGGAAAAGTGGCAAAATTCTGTTATGTACTCTTCGACGGGCCTACGGCCCTGTTTAAGGGTTCGGATGACCGTTTGGGCTGTATCGCGTTGGTGTGGGTCTCTATACATTGATTCCAAAGCACGGGAAAATGAAGCCCAGGTATCTAGAGAAGGATCATTTTGGCGGAGAAGTGTGTGAGCCCATCTTTTCGGTTCCCCACCGAGGAGTGAGATAACTGCTCTGACCCTTATGAATTCTGAGTTATAGGTTCGAGGTTTGAGAGAGAATAAGACATGGCAGTCTAAAACGAAAGTCTCGAACTTGGAACGATCCCCAAGGAAGCGGTCAGGCAGGAGAACTTGAGGTTCTGGGGTGGTCTCAGCGATGGGTTGGGGTGCAACGAGATCGTCACCAGGATCGTAAGGAGGTGGGGGACCCATTGCATGGAATTGGTCTCGCAGTTGCTGTTGCTCCGCATGTAATTCCTGAATGGTTCTGGTGAGACCGGTAACTTGAAGAGTTAGGGCTTGTACCGCCTCTGCAACTTCTATGGGTTCCATAGTGTGGCCACAGCGTACTGTCAGGGTCGAGGGAACGGGAAGCAGGAACCAGGTGTAGAAGCTATGACGAGGTACAGAATTGGGAGTATCCAGAAGAAGAGTCGAGACTTTCCAGGTTTGGTACACAATAAGGATATATTAGAATTCGTTTAGCAGGTATACAACTCCTAAGAGAAGCGACGCTGTGGCAATGATAGTGTGTAAGGACTGGGTATATATAGGCAGCTGGGATGGTCACGCCCCTCTGAACGGTGATGATTCGCCTCCCTATTGGGTCCCATCTGGGAGGTAGGCTCACCCTGGTTGCGATCCCAGCCCCTGCCTGTCAAGGACTCAGCCACGCCCCAACCTGTTAAAGGGAGTCTCCTGATCCGCACGCCTGTCTGGGCCACGCCCCCTCAAGCCGCGCGGTGAGGAGCCAGGCGCCGTGGCGTTCTGGGGCTCCAAATCTGCGTCATGACAGGCCCCACCGGCCGCTCGGACCAGGCGTGACCCGCTCAACGCCGAAGGAGGCGATCCCTGCGATCGGGGCAGCGCTACTGCGACCACCGCAGGCGAGGGTCTAGGCCGTGAGGCAGTACCAGGTGGGTCCCGAGGTCGCCGAGATCCCGCGTTTGGGCGTGACACCTACACTCAACTGAAACTGCCCTCACCAAAGTCACCAACGACCTCCTAACTGCTAAAAAAACACGCCCACTATTCTATTTTCATCCTGCTTGACCTCTCGGCTGCTTTTGACACTGTTGACCACCCCCTCCTTCTACAGACCCTCAACTCTCTGGGTCTCGGTGACACTGCACTTGCTTGGGTTGACTCCTATTTATCCAACAGGTCCTTCTGTGTGTCCTTTGCTGGTAACTCCTCCTCCTCATTGCCTCTATCTGTTGGTGTACCTCAAGGCTCTGTCCTTGGTCCTCTGCTCTTTTCCATCTACACCTCCTCCCTGGGCAAAATCATCAACAGCTTTGGCTTTAATTACCACCTCTACGCTGATGACACTCAGATCTACCTCTCTACCCCTGATCTCTCTTCCCCTGTCCTCTCAAAAGTCAGTGACTGTTTATCTGGCATCTCCTCCTGGATGGCCTCCCACCACCTAAAGATCAACATGTCAAAGACTGAACTCCTACTTATTCCTCCCTCCAATGCCTCCCCACCTCCTGACTTCTCTATCACGGTGGAGGGTATCACCATCTCCCCATCAAACCAAGTTCGCTGCCTTGGAGTTACACTTGACTCTGCTCTTTCCTTCATCCCCCACATCAAGTCTCTTTCCTCCTCCTGCCGATACCAACTGCGTAATATTTCCAGAATTCGGCCATTTCTTACCGCTGTCACCACAAAACAACTCATACACGCCCTGGTAATCTCCCGACTCGACTATTGCAATAATCTCTTATCTGGCCTCCCTCTGTCCCGCCTCTCCCCCCTACAACCCATCCTGAACGCCTCCGCCCGCCCGCCAATATCACCTCACCCGCCGCTCTGTCTCTGCCGCTCCCCTCTGCGAGTCCCTTCACTGGCTCCCCATCCACTGCAGAATTAAGTTCAAAATCCTTATCCTTACCTACAAAACCCTCACTAACTCAGCTCCCCACTACCTGTCCTCACTAATCACCAAATACACCCCAGCCCGCTCCCTAAGGTCAAACAGTGACCTGCGCCTAGCTTCTCCCCGCATCACCTCTTCCCATGATAGACTGCAGGATTTCTCACGCGCAGCCCCCACTCTCTGGAACGCACTCCCTCGTACTGTCAGACTTTCCCCTAACTTCTCTTCCTTCAAACGCTCCCTGAAAACATTCCTATTTAGGGAAGCCTACCACCCAACTCACTGACGCAACCATCAATCACTCCCACCTTACAGTCCTCTCCTCCTGTTTCCAACCCCAACCCTCCCAGATTGTGAGTTCCTACGGGAATAGGGCCCTCATCTCCTCCTGTACTGTTTGTCAAATGTTGTTCAATGTATTGTAACCCTGTCTATACTGTGCTTATTGTACAGCGCTGCGGAATATGCTGGCGCTTTATAAATAAAGAATAATAATAATAATAATAATAACATCTTTGCAATCTTCTTATAGCCATTGCCCTTCCTGTGAAGAGTAATCACCTCTTCTCTTGTCTTCCTGGACCATTCTCTTGACTTCACCAAGTTTGTAACCACACCAGTAAATGTCTAGAAGGAGCTGAGTATCACAGTCATTTTAAAGCTGCCTAATTGGTGCTTATTATGCTTTATTGCTGCTCCGTGACATCCACAGGTGTTTTCAATACCTGATTGAAAACACTTGAATGAACCTCTGTTCTTCATAGTGGTAGTCTTTAAGGGGTTGAATAATTGTGTCAATGAAGAATTCACAAAAGAAACATTTACTACTGTATTACAAAACCAATTGATGTCATTGTAGTTGCATATGGTTCTTTAAAAAGTCCTTGTAGGATTTCATTCTGAATACAATTACAAATGTACACTAAATTCCCTAAAACCGTTTACAGCATTGGGGGTTGAATAATTTTGAACACAACTGTATATTGCCCCCAGCTCACATATATTGCCCCCAGCTCACATACAGTCAGGTCCAGAAATATTGGGACAGCGACACAATTCTAACATCTTTTGCTCTATACACCACCGCAATGAAGTTGGAATGAAACAAACATAATGTGCATTAACTGCAAACTGTCAGCTTTAATTTGAGGGTATGTACATCCAACTCAGGTGAACGGTGTAGGACTTACAGCAGTTTGCAGATGTGCCTCCCACTTGTTAAGGGACCAAAGGTAATGGGACAGAATAATAATCATAAATCAAACTTTCCCTTCTTAATACTTGGTTGCAAATCCTTTGCAGTCAATCACAGCCTGAAGTCTGGAACGCATAGATATCAGACGCTGGGTTTTATCCCTGGTGATGCTCTGCCAGGTCTCTACTGCAACGGTCTTCAGTTCCTGCTTGTTCTTGGGGCATTTTCCCTTCAGTTTTGTCTTCAGCAAGTGAAATGCATGCTCAGTGGGATTCAGGTCAGGTGATTGACTTGGCCATTGCATAACATTCCACTTCTGTCCCTTAAAAAACTCTTTGGTTGCTTTTGCAGTATGCTTAGGGTCATTGTCCATCTGCACTGTGAAGCACAGTCCAATGAGTTCTGCAGCATTTGGCTGAATGTGAGCAGATAATATTGCCCGAAACACTTCAGAATTCATCCTGCTGCTTTTGTCAGCAGTCACATCATCAATAAATACAAGAGAACCAGTTCCATTGGCAGCCATACATGCCCACACCATGACATTACCACCACCATGCTTCACTGATGAGGTGGTATGCTTAGGATCATGAGCAGTTCCTTTCCTTCTCCATACTCTTCTCATCACTCTGGTACAAGTTGATCTTGGTCTCATCTGTCCATAGGATCTTGTTCCAGAACTGTGAAGGCTTTGTTAGGTGTTGTTTGGCAAACTCTAATCTGGCCTTCCTGTTTTTGAGGCTCACCAATGGTTTACATCTGTGGTGAACCCTCTGTATTCACTCTGGTGAAGTTTTCTCTTGATTGTTGGCTTTGACACACATACACCTACCTCCTGGAGAGTGTTCTTGATCTGGCCAACTGTTGTGATGGGTGTTTTCTTCACCAGGGAAAGAATTCTTCGGTCATCCACCACAGTTGTTTTCCGTGGTCTCCCGGGTCTTTTGGTGTTGCTGAGCTCACAGGTGCGTTTCTTCTTTTTGAGAATGTTCCAAACAGTTGTTTTGTCCACACCTAATGTTCTTGCTATCTCTCTGATGGGTTTGTTTTGTTTCTTCAGCCTAATGATGGCTTGCTTCACTGATAGTGACACCTCTTTGGATCTCATCTTGAGAGTTGACAGCAACGGATTCCAAATGCAAATAGCACACTTGAAATGAACTCTGGGCCTTTTATCTGCACATTGTAATTGGGGTAATGAGGGAATATCACACACCTGGCCATGGAACAGCTGAGAAGCTGTTACGTGCCCTCCAGCCAGGCCCACTGGTTATGAGAGTTCTTCTCAACCCTTTTGGAGTATAGGGTTAATCTGTTTGGTTCTCCGCCCCTGGAGTCTCAGCGTCTGACCAGACCTGTGGTCACATGACCTGAACTGCCCTATAAGATGGCAGTCAGTACAATGGATCCCTGATCCGGTATAGTTCTGCTTTGCTGAGTTCCTGAATTTGTATTGCATATCTTGGTTTATTGATTCCTGGCTTCGTGTCCTGACTACTCTTGTGTTTATCCCCTGGTACTGTACTTTGACTTCTTGGTTTATGACTCCTGGCTTTTGTATCTAGACTATTCTCTTGCTGGTGTCCATTTTGTGTTTTGTCTGTGTGGTATTCTGTTTTTTTTTTGTTTGTACCACACAACAGTCTCTGTCATTTGGTTATTCTGCTGTGAGACCTATTGCTAGGCAATCCTGTTGGTTTTGCTGGTTGCTGCATAACCTCGAGTTCTAGTTAAGTTCTGCCCTGCTTCCTGCTGTATTTATTTCTGTCCAGTCTGTTTTTCTGGTTAATGTGTGTTTATCTAGTGCAGCAGTTCATAGTTCTGTTTATAGAGACCACCTCAAGGATCTCTTTCTTGTTCCATTTGTTGCTAGATATTCCTTCCTTGTCAAGTCTGACCCTGTTATTTATTTGTGTACATTTTCTCGTGTTCACCCACACCCTGTACTCTGTGTATAATTAGAAGGCCATCCAAAGGACCTTTTTCCCAGCACAGGGCTTTCCTCGTGTCTTGTCTGGTTCTGTTTAATCCTGCAATATGCAGGACACATACCAGCCTAAAGGGCTTAAAACGTTCAGCAGCAAGGACCCCCCCCCTTTAGCACCTGAGGGGGGCCACCATAACCGAAGCCAATTGTCCCTTTTAACAAGTGGGAGGCACATCTGCAAACTGCTGTAAGTCCTACACCGTTCACCGGAGTTGGATGTACATACCCTCAAATTAAAGCTGACAGTCTGCAGTTAAAGCACATTGTGTTGGTTTCAATCTAACTCCATTGTGGTGGTGTATAGAGCCAAAGATGTTAGAATTGTGTCGCTGTCCCAATGTTTCTGGACCTGACTGTATATTGCCCCCAGCTCACATATATTGCGGCTCAAATATTGCCCCCAGCTCAAATATTGCCCCAGCTCCACTGGTGTATTTTGGCCAAGGCCTAGGCCTAGGGCGGCACCTTCCGGGTGGCCCCACCCCAAAAAAAACCAGCAAAAGATTATTTTTTTTTAACTATTTTACCAGGAAGGAAACCTTGAGATGTCACTAATTTTCAAGTATGTCCTGGGTAGGCAAGGCCTAGGCTTTCACTTTCCAGGGGGCAACAAAAAACCTCACCACTAATTGGGTTACTCATAGAGCACCAAAATGACGCCAACATTTTGGTGTTCTGTAGTTCCCTGCACTTCGGGGAATAAAATTTCCCCACCCTGAAGTGAATTCACCATTCACCGCAGGGTCCCCAAAGTGCATGGAGTCGGCCGCTGAATGCTGCCACCGCAAACCCATGGCCTGCTGTTTTCAAAAGAACTACTGAACGAAAATGTCTGGAATTTAAATATAAGATCCTATGATTGATAATAAAAAGTTCTGTTACAGAAAAAGAACTGCTATTTAAAAAAAGGGGGGGATTTTGCCCAAAAAAATCTGAAAAATGACTAAAAGGTACTAAAAGAAAATCAATAAGTAAAGACTTTTTACTGCAGATTAAAATAATAAATGGTTTATTAGATATTGCATAAAAACGGGAATATTTTTAACACTGAAACCTATGGGGTTCGCCTGAATAAACCTGCTGATTGAAACCACCGAACATCAGGGCATTTCACTGCCATTTCTCTGAGTCTCAGTACCACATGACTGGCTGAACCACGTGAAACGCACGCGCGCAGCTGCCCGCCCTTTCGTTAACACAGACTATATTCTGGACTGAACACCCACCGGGAAGGAAATCAAAGCTACAGTGCACCCTCTGGCAGTGTCACCCCACTGCTGACAAGATGCTCCACAGCATAATTGCTGTGTGTTCATATTCACTCGGTTTGCTGGGAGTTTTACTGCAGTTGATTCTGATGCACTCATACACACCGCACATTGCATTGCTGGGAGTTTTATTGCTGTGGATTCTGCGATACACACTGCATAGTACTGTGAGTTTTATTGCCCTGGAGCTCTGGGATACGCTCATACACACTGCACATTACTGTGGGTTTTATTGCTGTGCAGCTCTGATATGCTCATACACAGTGCCCATTTCTGTGGGTTTTATTGCTGTGCAGCTCTGTGATACGCTCATATGCAGTGCACGTTTCTGTGGATTTTATTGTTCAACCAATTAGAGTGGCTGTGATCCCGATTACTTGACATGCGTGGCTGTTCTTTGTAAAAATGCTTGAATTTAAACATTTCATAATTTTATTTATCTCAATAGATACATTTGAAATGGTATACAAAATATACAAGTAGGCACTTGGTATCCACTTTTAATATAAAGAGAGGAAAAGGCGGAGCTTAAAGAGGAAGGGTGGGGATTAACCAGGAAGAGGTGTGCCCTTGACAGGAAGGGGTGCGTCAAATTTAAATTAGGGGGTGCACGAGTTTTAGTCAGGCCTAGGGCAGCACGAAACCTAAATACAGCACTGGGCTGGTGGATCCGAGGCGAGCCGCCGGGCTACAACCCTTTGCTGGCGACCGCTCAAAGTAAGAAAAGCACCCGGAGTAGCCTGGCAGAGTTCTGAACACTGCCCCCACGGAAACTGGCCAACCAGCACAGCGCTGGCTTCTGGTATCGGGGGCCTCTGCACGAGTACCAAGTACTCATGCAGGTCCTAGTATCGGCACCAATACCGATACTAATATCAGTATCGGTGCATCCCTACTTGCCACCCAGGACATACTTGAAAATGAGAGAAATCTCACTGTATCCTTCCTGGTAAAATACTTTGTCAAAGTGTCCTCTTGTGTTTTCCAATTATCAGTGCATTCTTGCTCCTGTGTATATTTAACCCCATGTACTGACCTTGGCTCAACTCCCTTGCCTATTCTCTAAGCTTTTACTCCTGCTGTGCATTACTAACCCCATGTACTGACCCTTGTCTTATATGACTACCCTCTCTGGTCTGTGACTCTGTTTTAATCTATTAATGTGCTATTTACCGGCTGCTCTATAGACCGACAGTTCTGGTTGAGACGTGTACTGCGTGTTGGGATCAGGGATTCGTGCTAGCCCTAACTGTGGCCAAAACATGCACTATGGGTCAATGTCAATCGCCATAATTCTTTTTGTGTTTATTTCACAAAGTCTATGAAGAATCGGTACATTAAGGATATCTAGAAGTGACAGATTGATAAGCACCTTTGAGGAATTATGAGATAATCGGTTTCTCATCCTACCTCAGTAAAAGGCTTAAAATCTTATTGAATGCCAGCGAGTTGACCTTTAACTGATGTCTGTATAGTATTGGCAGGTACATTAATTTTCTCATCAGAAATTTTAGAATGATGACGAATGTACAAGCTGTTATCAAGGATCGTAAGAATTCCCAACTTCATCGTATGTGTCTAAAAGATATCAATATTAATAGTCCATGAAAATGTGTTTTCTCTGTATTTTTACAATTCTATTTACACCGTATCGCTACATGAAGCCTCTTTGCATCTCATAATCTACCATTGTTCTTTTTGACAGGAAAATAATAATTTGTTATATTAGTTGCACAATTAAATGATTTCATTAATAAGCTGACATTAACTGTCACTAACAACTCGTTTAAAATATTTATTTGAAAGATGCACACTTAAGGCTGGGGGTCAGACCAGCGCACTTTTAACGTGCGTTCTGGCGCACTTAATTACGGCCGCACTAGCAGCAAATGATGGGCAATGACGGCCAATATACGAAGTACGACCGCAAGAAAGTCCGGCCGCGCAACGCAAGTGGAAAGTGAACGCATTTTTTCAAGAACGCAGAACCGCTAGTACTGACGTACAGAGTGCGCTGCGTCCGCTAGCGGATGTGTGTGTGTGTGTGATTTGGAGAGATCAGACCTGCTCGTGTCCGGCCAACATAACGTCCAGACACCCAAAGTTTCCTGGTTTGGATCCGTAAAAATGCGCGTCGTCTGACCGTTGTCGCGTATTCCATGAAAAAATACGTCAATGCGTTTGGACGCACTTTTTTTACGTTTGCGTGTAAAAATGCTTTCGTTTGACCCTAGCCTAAAACGTCATCGCTAAAGAAACAATTTTGCGCGAGTTGGTAAAACCGAGCGCCTGACGACCTACTGTTTACAAGTTTGTTTAGCGCACACTAGGGAAACGATAAGACCTGGGCTGAGACCCAGGGCTAATGTGGTTGTGTACAGGATAAAACTGTTTTTTTCCAGTGCGGAGTGCCGGTCATACCTAATACAAGCTTGTGAGGGCGGGGGATAAGTATGAACACATCCAGCGAAAAGCCCTCACACCTCGGCATTATTAAAATCCTCCACGGTGGTCAGATTATCCATGTTTATATGCCCACATATATTAATTAAGGCTGATGGGTGGCATTTATCATGCAATGCCCAACAGCATGTAGAATCATTACACTGCATTTAATAGATCCAAAAGGAAGGTCAGATGAGCGACAATAACGTAATCGCTGCCTATGTTAAGAATAGGATGTGGAAAGTACAGTAAGCTTGCGCTACGAATCGCTATTAGCAACGCGCTAAATGATTTTTACCATTTGTAGCAAGAGGCAAACGATCTGTTGGTCAGGCGCTAGACTCAATTAACCCGGCGCTAACACAAAAACATGCCACCGCTGAGGTTAGCTCACATCAGGTGATAGTGCCCATGAAGTCTAATACAGTCAGCAACAACTGTGTCATGGAACAGATTTCCTGTTTCTTTTCCACCTATGCTTTTACTTAAAATGGAATAGTCCACTCTCCCTGTCTAACTCACATAACTACTTTGGCCCAGCCCATTTCCTCCTTAGCAAAGCCTGCCTTCCTGTCAGTATACCACAGAGGCAGTCAGCAAGCATGTATATGTACCGGGTGATTGCATCCTGTTTTTACCGTCCCCCCATAACAAGATATACCTGAGAAGCCCTCTCTTCCTTCAAGTCACTTTTTATCTGATGTTACTTTCCCAATAAAGTAAAGAAAATATAAAGGACTTTGTGTGCTTTCAAAAGGGGATTAGTTAAAGCTATCTGACTTCAATCATATCCTGCATGTGACATAACACTTATTGTATATGACCCTGGGGTTCCAGAATAAACTGCATATATGCTTACATGTGTTTATCCATTTTGTTTACGACTTAGAAAAGTACAACATCTTCAAGTTGAATATTTCACTGAATAGGTGTGATAGTAGAGTGTTCTTGTTGATTCTTTCAGATATTAACCTAATAAAGATTAGCCTTTATAATTCCCTACCGTCCATTCCCCAATTACTTCCACTGCTAATTCAAACTTGGGTCTCATATGGTTGTATGGAATGTCAATACACCCATGACAGCAACTAAATTAAATGCCCACATCCACATATCCCTATCTACACTGGCGTGCGCAGCTCATTACATTAGGGTGTGAACCCATGGAACAATTTATTAAGTGAAAACTTCTGTTTAGAAGATTTTGCAGAAAATGCACATTTTTCATTTAAGGGGATATTCAGAGAGCACCGAAATGTAGCCAACATTTTGGTGCCCTTTCGTTCCCTGCACTTCGGGGCGATTCTAGTTCGCCAACTCTGCGGTGTATTCAGCAAGCACCGCAGGGTCCCCGGAGTGCAGGGAAAACCCACTGCAAACCCGGCGAACACCTGCTGAACACTCACTAGAAACTGCCACAAAAACCGCGCCGAAAAAAGCCAATGAGCCGCCGATCACAGCGCAGACCAGCCGCTGGAAAAAGCCGACAAGTTGGCGAATGGGGTAAAAAAAAAAACAGAACAGTTGAAGGTTTCAAAATTGAAACGCTGTTTGCAAAAAAACTACTGAATGAAAATGCCTGGAATTTAAATATAAGATCCAGTGAATGATAATAAAAATGTCTGTTAAAGAAAAATGAAAAAATGATTTATAAAAAAAAAACCACGCAAAAACATTTTGCCAAGCAAATCCTGAAAAATGCCTAAAAGATCCTAAAAACAATCAATAAATAAAGATACTTTTTACTGCAGATTTAAAAAATGAATGGTTTATTGAATTAAAACTGGAATATTTTTAACATTGAAGCCTATGGGGTTCGCCTGAATAAACCTGCCGAATGAAAACACCAAACAGCAGGGCATTTCGGCAACTTTTCACTGCTGCTCTGGTTCCCTGAATAGAATAACCATTGCTTCTCTATGGGGGATTTCACTGCTGTCGAACAGCACCGTACGTGCAGGCAATTCACCAAAATTTGGCGAACTGCCTGCTCTCTGAAAAGACGAATGGCCCCGAAATTTCCCCGTACGCTAAATTTCATTGTCTGGTTACATTTTGGTGCCAGATCGTCTCTCTCTGAATAACCCCTTTAGTTATCTAGTTTATGATGAATAGCATAAAATCTAAGAGACATTTAAAATGTCAATGTGAGAGGTGAAAGAGGTCTACTTCACCCAAATTTAGGGTGTGCCTGGGCACACCCCCTGCGTATGCTTATCTATGAAAAGAGCTTAGGGACTTTTTGTATCATAATAAGTTTTATTATTTTCAAAAAAAGAAAAATACAGAACAAAGGAAAAATTACAAGAACACAGAAGAAATGTACAGGTATACAACAAGTGAGTCAGCGAAGGAGCGGAATCATAAACCATCCATGTATTAAATACCTAGTTAAATGGAGGAGAAACAAGAAGAGCAACAAGTTTTACCGAGGCGGGGTTGGCGACCAGTAGAACCATTGCCTGAGGTGCTTGTCCAGTGAGCCGCGTGCTGCTTTGGGACTTTTTGAGCCTTTGATAAGTAAAACATACGGAGTTCCCTTTTTGCATTCATGATAACAACATGCGCCTCACATTTGAATATTGTCTAAGGTAGGGGTCAGCCACCTTCGCTTTCCAGATGGTTTGGAACTACATCTCCCATGGTGGTCAGCCACTCATTAGATTGGCTGAGGACCATGGGAAGAGAAATTCCAAATATCTTTGCCAAGATTGCTGACCCCTGTTCTAGGACCTCCTACTCTTCAGTTGACGCTGTAGATCCCCTTAGATTGTTTAGTTTTACTTTAAAACTACTAGAATGACCCAACATGTACAGCTTGGAAAAAAGACGAGACAGAGGAGATATGATAGAAACATTTAAATACGTAAAGGGAATCCACAAGGTAGAGGAAGGGAGTTTATTTAAAAGGAAACAAAATAGCAAAACAAGAGGACATAGTCTTAGATTAGAGGGGCAAAGGTTTAAAAGTAACATCAGGAAGCATTATTTTACTGAGAGGGTGGTGGATACATGGAACAGTCTTCCAGTAGAGGCCAAAACAGTAATTGAATTTAAGCAAGCATGGGATAGGCATAAGGCTATCCTAAACAAAAGATAAATCCAGGTTAAGTATCCATGTAATTGGGCAGACTAGATGGGCCGAAAGGTTCTTATCTGCCGACATTTTTCTATGTTCTATGATGGTGATACTTTTAAAATCACTTAGTACCTACATCCATATGGATCTACAAATTATATTTTGCAAATCAGTCATCATTAAAAATATATTTAATCCAAACATAACAGTACTGAATTTTTTTAACTTTCATAGAGATTGTACATGATTTCCGGCCATTAATGTTTTGTCCCTTAAGTCAACGTGGTACGTATTTTGTAAAATGGTTTACTGTGATCTATTTGAAAGAAAGTTTCAGGAATAAAACCCATATATTGCAAAGTTAGCATTCAAAGGAGTAATAAAAAGATAACACCCATTTGTGTAACTGGAACACAAAAGCTATATTATCTGTTAATGATCCAGTAAATGACTTGCCAGAGACTTGCAAGAGATTACACACGCATTTCCTTTCTCATATGTTCTCTGATATATTATAGCCTTTTCTGAACAAGGTAAGCAAAGGATATCTTGGATTAGAATTATAGTAAATAGTAAGTGCATATTAATGTAAACTATGCCAGTTGACCCCTAGTAGATACAACTTTTTTAAATATTTGATTTGCACTTTGTAGAACATCCAGGGCAATAAAAGGAAAATCAGACATGGGGTGATGGAACTAAGAAACATGTGGTACTTAAAAAAACAAAACATAATTCTGATGAGCGAGTACGAAATTGATGGGTCAGCAGAATAAAGATGTCTTAAGTGTTCTCTTTATGAAAACTGGACTTCAGGGTTCTTAGATCAGAATATAATGTTTTGTGAAGCTGCTTCTACCAGATAAGAAATTATTTTGTGCTTAGCCATATAAAGGACCCCGATTCCAACCTAGGCGTAAAGCTAACGGCTGGAGCCAGTAGACAAAACAGCTTAAAAGCTAATACAGTTATTACAACCTATCTGAAAGCTTTGCCTTCGGCCCAGGGGTTGTGGCTGCTTAATGTAAATCATCGGCTCAGATACTAACACCTCAATGACCCACCATCAGTAAATCTCTTACTGCAGGAAGGGGGTGTGGAGGGCAGTCTGATCCACCACATTCTCTGGCCTCTAGCAGTGGAAGATGGGAATATGTAGTTTCCATGTTGTTCTATGGCTACTTCAGAGAGATCTCGCAGACCTTGTGTAAGGTCACGCTGGGCTTGATGGAGTCCTATCCTATGGATTCCAGAAGGAGATAGCAGCAGCTGCAGCTCTCAATTATTCCAATCCTAGTCGCTAACACACCAGCCGAGTCAAAATAATCTTGGGAATAGGGAGCCGGTAAAAGGAAAACGTGTTGCGATTATTTTTCTTCCTTGCCGACTCCCTAATAATGGCAAGGCTGGAATCGGGACCTAGGTGGGAAAGAGAGCTATACCAGGGAACTGCTGCAAACAGTCAGGCAAAGGTGCGCTTTGGTGCCCCCCCTTTATCCATGCCATGCCAATCAGCATAGACATGCATAATAAAAGTCTATCGGGATTGTTTGGTGTCTTCACGCAGAGAGAAAATGATGCTGAACATTTGTCTTGCAAGGACAACTTCTAGTGGAGGTCTGAGTCACTCTCACGGGGGCACCCGGCATGAGCCAAGGTGAGCCCGTTATTCAGGATAGATAGCCCTTTAGGCAGGATAGCTTCTGGCTGCAAGACACACCGTTCAAGAGACAAAGTTAATCAGACAACAAGAGACACAGAACAGGCAGGGCAAGGGTTAAGGGAGAGAGGAACAATATACTGGCACCCAGCAGCACACTAAAAGGAACCTAATCTAAAATACAGTCCTTAGAATGGCTGTCTGTTCTAAGGCAGGGGACCTCACTGCTGGGTGACACACAGAACCAAGAGACTGGACAAGATGAACAAATCCAGAGATGTGGTAATAAACAAGAGCCAGAGTTAGAAACCAGAACGGGTAGTCATACATAAGTCAGAGATCAGAAACCAAAGAGGGCTATCAGACAAGCTAAGAGTCAGTACACAGGAGATCAAAGAGCATAAGGGATAACATGCTAGAATAGTCAGAGAATCAGGCCAGAGTCCTACACATCAGATAAAACAGAAACACACACAGATCAGAATAAACCAAAATATAACAACAGACAAGGCAACTGGAGGGGCAGACAGACTAAGGAAACAAGAAACCAGAAATAAACTGAACAATGGAAAAACAAGGAAAAATAACAGAGGTAAGTACTACTCAGGAACAAATACACAAGCAGAACCTCACGGTGCAATGTGACTCATATGCAAGAGCCCTGGGCAATGGGAGAGGCTGCCTTATAAAAGGGAGCAGACAGATCAGGTGGCACAAGACCAGACTGGCTACAGGGAATTCCTGGAGAGGAGCAAGAGCAAGGAATGGCCCAGACAAAGGTAAAAGCCAGCCAGGATCGCCGTCATAACAGGGAGCAGGGCTCAAAACGTGGAAACGTGACAGTCACTGATTGGGTGACAGCCACTAAAGATGTCTTTATGGACATATTTAAACACTATGGGCCATATTACATACTTGGTGCTAACTTAACCAGAGCTGTTGTAAATTTAAAACCTCCATAGGCTATAATGGCTCTGAGAAGTTTACAACAGCTCTGGTTAAGTTCTCACCAAGTATGTAATATGGCCCTCTCGTTCCTCATTAGCATCCCCATTTTAGCACAAATTATGCAATAGTGCCCAATAATGTTTGGGTCCTTGCCTAGACAAAAGCTTTACCCTGCAATTTAAATGACAAGAGATTAATGAAGACCCATAGCTCATAATTGTTTGCTATGAGAATAATCATTATATGATATAGACGGCAGGCTGGGTTGCGTCTGATCCATACATTGTGCAGGTAACAGGTTACAATCACCAGTTAGTTCCCTGCAGGAGATACATGTATATTAGGTGACAGGACCTCAGTTTTGGATTAGATACACATAAAACCAGGAATATCTGGAATAAATGAGAAGCATGTGACCATGCCGTAGCCATTCGTGACTGTCACGTTTTGTCGCTCCAGCCCTGTCCCCCTGCCCTCTGTATTCCTTTATACCTGTTTTTCCCATGCGTTCCTATGCTGCTATTGCCTGGATAGCAGACCAGGAGTTAATGGCTTCTTGTCTGATCAGCTAACCTGCCTGTGATGTGTACTGATCCCCTCTCTATTTAAAGCAATGGGCCCATATCCCATTGCTCTGTCATTTTGTTACAGTTTGCCTGCATCCAGTCTGCTGTGTTCTGAGCTCCTTGCTGTGTATTCCAGTCCTAGTCGTCTGTATATTTTTGGTTTATGCTTTTGGTTCTGTTTTCCTCTGTTGGTTTGTATCTCTTGTCACTGTGTACTCTAGTTCATGTCTAGTTATTTTATGTGTATTTAGTTCATAGTGTTTCTCCCTTGCTGTGTTTTGGTTTTCTGTTCTTGTTATACGTCATACTGATTACCTGGTTTTGACCCTTTTGCCTGGCTGACTTCCCTCCTGGTTCTGAATCCCTGGCATATGTATTTTGTACTCTGGTTCTGACTCCTGACTTTTTCCTCTTGACCACGTTCTCGCTTAATCCTTGTCTGTACCGTTTTCTTGTGTCCTGCCATCTATATATATTGATAGACTCTGCACAGCTTCACGTTATTATTTTCTATAGAGCAGATCCGGCCATCTCTAAGGTCCGGTCTTTCCGGTCAGAGCTGCTTTGGTATTTTTCTGTGCAGAGGTCCTTTACTATACTGTATTCTCTCAGTGCTGTTCTGTAGCTGGTGTCTGCATATTGGGGCTTTCCCATGAACCAGGGCCTCACCTTGGCGCGTGCCAGGATCCCCCTTTGTGACAGTGACATTCTGTGATTACTCGGGGCAAAAGTGGAATCAAATGGAGACCCTGGACTAGAGCTGGGTATAGAGGATTGTGTCTCTGTATGTGTAATAACCTGCTGCACCAGTAATACCTGGCCACAGACAGAACCCACAGCCAGTAAAGTGCATTAATACTCGTGGCTTCCTCCCATGTCTGATGAACCCAGGCCGCAGTTGGCAGCATGCCACTCCACGCGCACTGTGCACAATATGACACACGCAGATGCAGTCACTTACTGATACAGAGGAAAAGGTATAAACCAATGTAAAGACTAACAGGGTGTCCAGCAGCAGGGTGTCCAGCAGGGTCCTCTTCTCACTTTGTAGTTGGGCCAGACATCAGGGTGCGAGTGGCTGCGCCTGCCGCAAGTACCGCTGGTGAGTCAAAGGGGTAGGGCGGCAGAGGTCACACCCTGCTGCTGACATCATTGGTGGTGGGCCTGGCCGACTCAATGCCATCTTGGTGGAGACCGATGCCGTGGGGTTGACAAGTGACCAGGTATTCGGATTTATGTGCCCCCTCAGTCTGGCAGCAGTGTAGCACCCTCAGGCAGCCACCTGTGTTGCCTTACATTAGCACCGGCCCTACAAATAATCTTACAACATATGGAATTTAACTATGATGCTATTATGATGTATTTGACTATATGATATACCAAAGACACAAAGAAAAAATATTGCAACATGTGCAACAAAGTAAACAGGATAGAAAAAAAATTCAGTTTAACATAATTTCACTAATAATCGTTTTGGCCTAAGTTTTCAATTCTTTATATTCCAAGGTAGGTCGTTTACCTCCGCACATGTTCAAATGTTTGAAATAAATTCCACTTGTCATATTACAAAAACATGAACACATATTTGCATTAAAACAGGCATTACCAGTGTTTTTATTCCTTCCATCTCTGAGGTTTCATTTGAGGAACCTCATCATCTTTTTCTGGTCAGTATGGCGAGGAAATTATCTGTCACTTGTTTCTCCAAATCAGACAGCTAGCATATGATAATACGAAAATAATAATAATAATTAAGGATGATTTTTTTTTCCTCCCTAATTAAGCGAAAATGATCCTAGCGTTTTATGAGAAACACTAACGTCTGTTGGGACTTTCAATGCCTGTGGCATGCATTTTCTTAAATGCAATGTTCCATGCTGCTATAAATTTAAATATTGTAAAAACGCATTACTTTAATGTAAACACGACTAGAGTGTCACTAATTTATTTTCTTTGGGAAAAAAAAATAACAGAACTGCATAAGAACCCTTAAACAGTTGGACCAAAGCATTTTAGAGTTTACTATTAATATTATTACTAACAATGCAGTGTATCATGATAATACATCAACAAGGCACCACATTTAGCTTTTTTGCATCCTTATGTTTATTATTTTCCCCACCTATCATTTATTATATTCATCATTTGTTTGGGTGTATGTGTTAAACTAGAAATTGTCACCAAATTGCCAGATAACTGCTGATTTTAGACCATATTACCATAGCTACAGTTCTTCCAGTTTGTTAACTTATAGAGGCACATCTCAAAATTAACAGTTTAGTTGAACGTCTGTCTTTGTGGGTCACCTCCCTTTCACAATTGTTTTGTCAGATTTGTCATTTGTCAATATTTAGCATTGCCACCATCATACTCCTCCAGCAAGAGGAACCAAGAAAACAGAATTTATTCTGCCAAATATCAGCACATTAGTTAACTTTTTATCCTCGTAGAAGTCCCCTTTCACTGGGACATCAAACATTATGCTTTTCAGCACATTTAGGCCCCTATTACATACCTAACGGTAGCGCTCACCTGCGTGAGCACTACCGTTAGCTGCGGTATTAGCAGGCTATTATGATCCATACGCAAACAGGTTAAAAAACCCGTTTGCGTTTGGTACCTTGCGCTTCTCAGCATGAGGTCACTGCACTTTGCGCTCCCTATACTTAACATGGGGAGCGGAAAGTGTTAATCAGCGCTGGATTACAATGTCCCAGCG
Source organism: Leptobrachium leishanense (assembly GCA_009667805.1). NCBI lineage: Eukaryota > Metazoa > Chordata > Amphibia > Anura > Megophryidae > Leptobrachium > Leptobrachium leishanense. Next base: position 146,937,898 of record CM019067.1, read on the forward strand.
CTGATTAACGCCTGGCTCTGGTCAACGAAAAGTTGACCAGAGCCAGGACCTGGTGTGAACGGATTCCGCTTCTGCAGAATCCTTTAGCACAAGCTTTAAAAATAAAAAAAAACAACCAGATACTCACTCTCTGTCCCGCGGCGAGGACCGCGACTCCGGTCGCCTCCTCCGCCGGCGGGAGCAGGGAAAGACCGGGGGAAAAAGTCCCCCCTGTCTCTCCCTGCGTAACACTACGCCGGCCGGCAGAGAGAAACTCAGTGGAGTCCTATGGACTCCAGCGAGTGGATGCTCGCGGCTGCGCTCAGCGCTGCTGCGGGCATCCTAAGTTTTAACGGCCGAAAACAATACAGGCAGCATTTTTTGCGCCTGCATTGTAATCTGGCGTTAAAACGTGGGCGCAAGGGGGAAAAGTGCGGGCGCAGTTTTTCCTCCCTTGCGCCCGTGCTTTAACGCACAGATTGTATTAGAGCCCTTACAGGGTTATTCAAAGAGAATCAAAAAGTCACTGCACGTTTGGTGACTTTTCGTTCTCTTCAATTCGGTGCGATTTGGTGATCCCATTTCGGCGACCCTGCGGTGTATTCAGCAAGCATAACAGGGCCGTCATACTGCAGGGAAAAGCTGCCGCAAACCCAATGAACACTCACCGCAAAACCCAGCGCACGCACACTGAAACCTACAAAAACATCTGGATTATTAACCCCGCCGAACACACCGGAAACACCCGAGCAGCCGCCGATCACAGAGCAAAGCAGCCGCCGGAAAAATCCAACACTGCAGACGAATGGAGTGAACAAAAAAAAAAGCAGTACGCTTGAAAGTTTGAAAAGTGAAACGCTGTTTGCAAAGAAACTACAGAACGAAAATGTCTGACCTTTACATATAAGATCCAATGAATGATAATAAAAAGGGCTGTTACAGAAAAAAGTAAAAACGATTTAAGAAAAAAAATGAAAAAATTAGCAAAAAAATCCCAAAAAATGCCTAAAAGATCCCAAAAAAATCTATAAATAAAGAGACTTTTTACTGCAGAATATTATAATCAACGGTTTATTAGATATTGGATTAAAACGGGAATATTTTTAACATTGAAGCCTATGGGATTCGCCTGAATAAACCTGTTGAATGAAACCAACGAACAGCAGGGCAATTCGGCAACTTTTCACTGCTGGTTTTTGTTCTCTGAATAGACGAAGCATTGCTTCTCTATGGGGATTTCACTGCCCTCGACCAGGCACCGAACAGGCACCATATGTGCAGGCAATTCGCCATCATTTGGCGAACTGCCTGCTCTCTTGATAACCGAATGGCCAGGAAATGTAACCGTACACTGAATTTCACTGTTCGGTTACCTTTCGGCCACAATTCGGATCTCTTTGAATAACCCTGACTGTATATGAGGAGCTTGATTTAGGTCTTGCCTATGCCAGGTGCCCTAGTGTATTTTGCAATTGCAACTCTGTCTTTGTACACTTTGCTGTTGCTTCCTCTGATATATCAATGTCAATTCTCTTTCCTTCCTCCCCTTATTTTCCACTTTTCTCCTGTCTTTTGACCCTACTTTACAACAATACTGAGCACAATTAGAAATCAATAAAACACAATTCAACATGTGACAGGGCAATAAACCAAAAGCAGAGGAACAATAGATCCAAACCAAAGAGAGGCAGGAAATGCTTCGTGATGTTGGGTTTACTTGTGTAACCCTTTTATTGCACTGAAGAGCATAAATAAACCCAAACATTTTGGGGTAGCACCTCTTTTAGCACTGCATAATGCCCTGTTAGACCAAAAGGTTTAAGGTGTTTATTGATGCTCTTCAATGAAATTAAAAGGATACACTAGTGAACTCTACAGCACCAACCACTTCCTAACTCCATTTGCTTTGGATCTATTGGTTCTCCCGCCTGGGATCACGTTTTCTGACATCCCAGCTGCTGATATCTATAAACTGCTTATTTTTTTCTATATATATTTTTGTGGACTGGCCAGTCCCCCTCCAAACCCTTTGTTTCTTTTACTTACAACAGAGTATCAGGAACGTTAAATACTCTATAGTGTATACTGACTGGATTTCACCATGGGTGTGCTTTGGATTGTACATGTAAGTTGATGCACAGGCAAATCATACACAAAAATTACACTGGCCAAATGTTCATCACTGGAATGACGCAAATATAAGTGAGCACTGCTAGAATAAGGCAGGACTGATCAGGCATCGCTCAGATGTGAAATGGTAGGGTTGGAGCTTATTAGTTTTCTGCTGCTACACAGTGAGCCAAGGAAGACAAAAAAGGGGTTAAATTACACCAATTCATTTAGGGGCAGATACACTTGGATTTTGAAACATCCATAGTGAAGTCCAAGAATCCAAAATGTACCAGCACTCTGCTGAAGTGTCTTTTTATTGGATGCAATATCATATCGCTGATCCACCTCCAACTTTTCCCAGCTGTCCACTAACCCAGACTGGCTATCTTTGTTACTTATTGTGGGTTCCCACTGGGGGAGCCTACCCTCCTCTTTGGACTCCCACCACGCATCCAAGTTTGCAGGGGCTGATCCTAATTTTTTTTAAGGTGGACCTTTTGGGCCTACTACCCTCCACGTTCTGTTTTGTGGTCCTTACAATTGCTGACCACTTAAAAAATTTCAGATTATCATTTATTTAATTGATATTGCTTATTTAGTGAGTCATGGATAAGTTTATTGCATCTAACACTAAAGGCTCGAGAAGGAACACAGCAAATGTACTAGGTAAAAACTGTAAAGGCCTCGGTCAGCCCCCCTACTCGATCTAACTCTGACCCGGGTGGCTCTCCACCTCACCCTCCTCCCTCTATCTCACCACCCTCTGTCTTGCAATCACAAGACACCAACGCCCACTTAGCAGAAATCACAGCAATGTTATCTCCACTTCTGGGTGAAAAATTGTATTGCCTTTCCAACACCATTGAATTAACCCTTTCACAACTCATGACACAAGCTCAGAGAATCAAGGAGGTGGAAGAACGTGTTTCAGCTTTGAAGGATGAGACAACCCCTCTCAAAAAGTCGATAGAATCTCATGATTCCAATTTATCGTCCCTTCTGGAAAAGGTTAACGATCTGGAAAAAAGGAGTAGAAGAAACAATTTGTGGCTGATGGGGCTGCTGGAATCCTAGAAAGGCCCTCAGCTTTGGCCATTGTTATCTTCCTGACTCCCTACTACACTGGGGCTTACTAATGCTGACACCACGCTGACTGTGGAAAGAGTTCATAGACTGGTCCCAGATCATTCACCCAAGTTGAATCGCTCCCGTATGGTTATCTTTAAAGGTCTTAATTTCTCTGACAAAATATGGATCATGCAAGCCTACCACAAGCTTTAAGCCCTGGTTTACGAGGGAACTACCTTACACCTCTTCCAGGACTTCTCCACATCACTAACCCAATGTTGATGAGCCTTCACTCAGATCTGCTCCAGGCTGGCTACCAACAACATCCAAATAATGCTCCAATACCCAGTTCAGCTGCAAGTGGTTTTGAATGGTCAGACCCACTTCTTTGACACCCTATCAGACGCCTCCACAATCTTCCAAGATGGTATTGACAATTAGATCTCCCCTTCCCGGCCACTACTCCTGTCCCACGCTCCACTCCAGCATCTGCTGGAGATCGGGCCTAGGGAACCATTCAAGGTTTCTCCTTCTCTACGAACTGCACACACTCTGTTTTTTCCACTCCTTTGTTGCAATCGAATGACTTGTTATATGACTGTACTTCAGTTTATTTACGGTTTGGTTACTGTCCGGGGTTTCTCTATTGAATATTCTTCTGTGCGTGGAAATGCTATGTAACTGCTATGTAAGCCGATCAGTTTCAAGGCATTCATCTATTATTACTTTCAAATATGCAGAAGAAATGGTTTTGCGCCTATTCCCTACCATGGCGGCTGCGTGGACCAGAAGTATCCAGCCTGCTTATGTATAAAACATAACAAGAACAAAAGTTGTCATTTGCGCTCACCACTGTAGCTCCATGCGAAACAAAACACAATCAGAGGTTTTGGTTTACTTGAATGGCCATTGAAATGTAAGCCCACTCGTCACATCACGTACACATATTTGCATTAAAACAGTCATTACCAGTGTTTTTGTTCCTGGTGAGTGTATAAATATAAACCCATCAGTTTGCCTCTTGGCTGATAAGCAGCATGGGGATATGTGGTTGCTTAGAAAAGATATTAGAGGTCACATAGTTGAGTATGTCACCTGAATATGGAGGGAGGCCTCAACACGCCTTACTGTTCTTCATAACAATTTGACAACTAGTTATAAGATGTATCTCTCCGATCCTACTCCCCACTCTCTTCAAGTTTATAAATACTGTAAGGTTAAATCTGATGCCTTGGTTACTGCACACGCACATTGATCCTTGCAACTTCAGCATAATTGTTTCTTTCTGTATGGTAATAAATAAGGTCTCCTCCTAGCCAACTTGATTTGCTCCCAAAATATGACCAGACCCTACATATCCTCTCTCAACAATTCTGATGGTACACTTCTCACAGACTCCTCAGCAATTGCTAATCACTTCCACGACCATTTTGGTGATTTTTATAAGGCAGGTCCGGATGATTTGCTTACCCAATTGGCCTTTATACATCAGGCCATAATATCCAAGATATCATTCCACTAAAGGGATCTTGTTTCAACCCCGATCACAGTTAAAGAAGTGCAAAACACGATCTCCTCCCTTAAAACTGGCAAAACATCAGGCCCTGATGGGTTTGGGTCAGAATTTTATAAATTGCTCTCAGGCTTCTTAACTCGACACCTAGTTACCCTGTACGATAATATTTTGCAAGGTGCCATTTCCCCTCCCCTTCCTTCAACGTAGCTCGCTGAGTAGTCCTCTCTAAACCCGATAAAGATCCTTCTTTGGTCAACTAATATTGCCCCATAGCTCTGCTTATTATCGATCTGAAAATCCTCTCTACAATCATGTCCAGACAGCTACAGACTCCATTGGCATCCATGACTGGCCCCTCACACAAACTGGGTTCCTGCATGACTGACATTCCACCAAAATATCCTCCTAGCAGCTACCTGGTCCTCTTCCCTCATGCCTTACTCCTTGAATATCGTGCTAAATTGTGATGCCGGCAAGGCCTTTGATGGAATCTCATGGGATTACCTTATTAGATTTATCAAATTTCCCTTTTTTTGGGAGGGAATTTTTGGTGTTGTTTAGGGCACTTTACACCCAACCTACTACAGTGGTCACGGTGAACAGATTAAACTTTGCCTTTTTTGTGCTGGAGAGGGGAACCAGGCAGGGCTGTCCTCTGTCCCCATTTTATTTAACCTGGCCCTTGAACCACTCATCCGCATTCTAGAGACCAACAGAGATTTTGCAGGCATACATTTGAGCCAGGCAGTTACTTTGAAGGTGGTGGCCTGCCTTTGCTGATGATTTATTATTATTATTATCTAATCTGGCCTCAGATGTTCCAATATTACTTTCCCTATTAGAATCTTTCCATACGGCATCAGTATTTAAAATTAATTTTTGACAAAACTGTAGCTCTCTCTTTGGGATCTAAACACAATGGTGATTGGATTCGAATGATCCTTACATTAAGTACCCGGGGGCTTGTCACGTTTCCACCAGTTTCAGCCGTGCCCTCTGGTGGTGGGAGCGATCAAGTCCAGCTTTTCCCTGTCTGGGTCTAGCTATTCTGCCTTGTGCCACTCCTGGGTTTTGCTGTGCTGTTCAGGTCTGGGAGCACTTGTCCTAATTGTCCAGACCTGTTCACTTTTTAAACGCCAGCAGCACAGAGACTTATTGCTCTGGCATGAGTACTAGTTTTGACAATTGTTCCTGTGACTTCTGAGTTCTGGTTCCTGTGTTGCTGCTAAGCATTCTTCTATTCTCTGGTATTTATCTTGGCTTTCTTGACTACCCGATCTGTCTGCTCCCTGTAATCGGTATTTACTGATCTGTTGCCAACCTTTGCTAGGCTGACATTTCTTCCTGGTTCTGTATCCTTGGCTCCAGTCCTGACCATTCTTTTCTGTTCCTTGTTTCTTGTGTTATGTATTTTGCTCTCCTTAGTTCAGAGGCCAGTATATGGACCTTTATTTCAGTTCAGGGTTTCCTGTGTATTTGTCTTGTTAACCCACACACTGGTGTATTTTGGCCTAGGCCAACAAGGCCTAGGCCTAGGGCGGCACTTTCCAGGGGGCGGCGGCCCGCCGGGTGGCCCCACCCCTAAAAAATTTTTTAAAAAAGTATAATTTTTTTTTTTTTACTTTTGCAAATTATTTTACCAGGAAGGATACATTGAGATGTCACTAATTTTCAAGTATGTCCTGGGTAGGCAAGGCCTAGGCTTTCACTTCCAGGGGGCAACAAAAAACCTCACCACTAAATGGGTTACTCACAGAGCACCGAAATGACGCCAACATTTTCGTGTCTGTAGTTCCCTGCATTTCGGGGAATAAAATTTCCCCACCCTGAAGTGAATTCACCATTCACCGCAGGGTCCCCAAAGTGCATGGAGTCGGCCGCTGTATGCTGCCACCGCAAACCCATGGCCTGCTGTTTTCAAAAGAACTACTGAACGAAAATGTCTGGAATTTACATATAAGATCCTATGGTTGATAATAAAAAGTTCTGTTACAGAAAAAAGAACCGCTATTAAAAAAAAGCGGGGGGAGAATTTTTCCACAAAAATTCTGAAAAATTACTAAAAGGTACTAAAAAAAAAAATTGATAAAGACTTTTTACTGCAGATTAAAATAATAAATGGTTTATTAGATATTGCATAAAAACGGGAATATTTTTAACATTGAAACCTATGGGGTTCGCCTGAATAAACCTGCTGATTGAAACCACCGAACATCAGGGCATTTCACTGCCATTTCTCTGCTGATTGGTGTTCTCTGAATAGATTAACCATTACTTCTCTATGGGGATTTGCAATGCCTTCAAACAGCACAGTACTTGCTGGCAGTTTGCCAAACTTGTATGTGAGCATATAACCATAGCAGTGGTGTACTTAGAGAAGTGGCGGAGGGCGGACCGCCCCAGGTACCAGTGATTATTGGGGTGTCATTAGGGGGTACTAGGAGGTGTCACTGTCACTGTGTGTCAGCTTTGAGCTGTGTCCTCAAACAATGAGCAGCGGAGCAGGGCGTTTGCATATGGAATAAAATCGAATAGAATAAAAATCCCCCTCTCCTCCCTCCATAGCTCCTCCCCTGCCCCGCAGCAGCTCTAGGAGAGGGGAGGGGATGTGATTTGTGTGCAGAGAGAGAAGATGACCGTAAACGCGGCAGGTAAAGGGGGGGTATCAGCAGAATATGAGCCCTGTCTGCTTACTGCTGTTTAAAGTGGACCTTACCTTAACCAGCACTGCAGTGATAGAAATTTGTCATTGAGCTGCCTGGCTCCTGGTGAGGCTGTGTGCGTGCAGGTCACACTCGGTCCGGCCAGTCAGGTGGTACTGAGTCTCAGTACCACCTGACTGGCTGAACCACGTGACACGCACGCACGCAGCTGCCCGCCCTTTCGTTAACATGGACTGTCAATCTATTCTGGACTGAACACCCACCGGGAAGGGAATCAAAGCCACGGTGCACCCTCTGGCAGTGGCACCCCACTGCTGACAAGATGGCTCCACGCACAGGCACAGCCGCGATCCTAACGTGGCCTGGAGGGACCTCCTGCTGAGTCTGTACACAGTCCCTGCTAACTCTGCACACAGCCCTACCGCGGACGGAGGCCGGTAAATGTAGAATAAATAATTGCTGTGTGCTCATATACACTCGGTTTGCTGGGAGTTTTATTGCTGTGGATTCTTCTGATACGCTGACCCGCACATTGCATTACTGGGAGTTTTATTGCTGTGGATTCTGATACACTCATACACACTGCACATTGCATTGCTGGGACTTTTATTGCTGTGGATTCTGTGATACACACTGCATAGCACTGTGAGTTTTATTGCCCTGGAGCTCTGGGATACGCTAATACACACTGCACATTTCTGTGGGTTTTATTGCTGTGCAGTTCTGTGATATGCTCATACACAGTGCACATTTCTGTGGGTTTTATTGCTGTGCAGCTCTGTGATACGCTCATATGCAGTGCACGTTTCTGTGGATTTTATTGTTCAACCAATTAGAGCGGCTGTGATCCAGTATACTTGACATGTGTGGCTGTTCTTTGTAAAAATGCTTGAATTTAATATTTCATAGTTTTATTTATCTCAATAGATACATTTGAAATGGTATACAAAATATACAAGTAGGCACTTGGTATCCACTTTTAATATAAAGAGAGGAAAAGGTGGAGCTTAAAGAGGAAGGGTGGAGATTAACCAGGAAGAGGTGTGTCCTTGAAAGGAAGGGGTGCCTCAAATTTAAATTAGGGGGTGCACGAGTTTAGTCAGGCCTAGGGCAGCACAAAACTTAAATACACCACTGAACCCACATTCTTCCTCTTCTCCTGTCTGTTATTCTTTGTGAGATTTTCATAGTTAGAAGACCATTTTCAAGGATCTTCCCAGGGCCGGATTGGAGATAAACACCAGCCCTGGAAATAATTTCATACCAGCCCCAGTAACATGCTGTGTTTGAGGGTATCGCAGAGCTATACAGTAAGGTGCGGTGTGTTTGAGGGTATCTCAGAGCTATACAGTAATGTGCGGTGTGTTTGAGGTTATTACAGAGCTATACAGTAATGTGCAGTGTGTATGAGCCTATATCACAGAGCTGTACAGTAATAAAACTCACGCTCATACACACTGCACATTACTGTATCTCAGAGCTCCATAGCAATAAAACTCACAGTAACGTGCGGTGTGTATGAGCGTACCACAGGGTTGCACAGTCTTTTTACACCCCCAGGCCCCTCTCAATCTTTTGACACCCCCCAGCAGGCCCCACATTCTTCTCCCCCCAAAGTCAGCCAGCCTATCCCATTCTTTATTAGCCCACAGCAGGTCCCTCACTTTCTTCCCCCCCCCCATTCATCTGATGATGTGGGCCCTGGGGGGTAGAAGAAAGTGAGGGACCTGCTGTGGGCTAATAAAGAATGGGATAGGCTGGCTGACTTGGGGGGGAGAAGAATGTGGGGCCTGCTGGAGGGTGTCAAAAGATTGACAGGGGCCTGCCTGTCTGCTGGGGGGATCCAACCATCAATAAAGGTGGTCTCTTCCTCTGTACCAGGGATAGTGGGCTAGGTAGTGTTCCCCAAGTAGGGACCAGGAGCTCTTCACAAAAGGTACCTTGAACACAGATAGCCACAGGTGTAGTCTAGATACGCCAGGGATAGTGGGCTAGGCAGTGTCCACTGCCAACAAGATCCACAGGGCTGGAACCAGGAGCTCTTCACAAAAGGTACCTTGAACACAGATAGCCACAGGTGTAGTCTGGATACACCAGGGATAGTGGGCTAGGCAGTGTCCACTGCTGACAAGATCCACAGGCCTGGAACCAGGAGCTCTTCGAAAAAGGTCTTGATGTAACGCAGGCAGATGAATAAGGAACACTAGAATAGCAATAAATGTACAGAGGAATGTAGGGAATAGACAGACTCAGGGAGAGGTGGCTCACAACTCCTCACAAGTAAAGGGCAGGGAACACATAATGAGAGAGCCCTGAGAGAAGGGTGTGACCAGGTTTTATGCACACCACACACTAGATCAGAGCAGGAATTAACCCTTGAGTGATACAGACAGGCAGAGAATGGAAAGCCAGACTGATCATAGCAGGTTCCCAGGGCTGAGGCATGACACCAGTAGTCCTGTCACTGTCTGGCTTCTGCCTGTCCTGTATCTTTCGGAGTCGCTCTCTGCACTATATAAAATTTATGTAGCCTGCTACAGCTGACTGGTCTGTGAGAAGGGTGCAGTGCTAGCCCAGGAGCCTTCAACTGGTGTTGGCTGGTCAGGATGGTGAGAGCTGGAGCTGAGGGGGATCATGTGCTGTGCTGCACTGACTCCCTTGCTGGGAAAATGGGACCGCCCCCGGGATGGAGAGGTCGCTCAGGTGAGGTCACTCTCACTCGGAGGCGCTCGGAAGAGTTGGTTGAGCGGCGCCGGCGCCTGGGCGAGATGCTGCCCTGGCTGGCGCTGGGCGGCCTCCCTGATCCCTCTCTAGTGACTCTACTTGGTCTTCAGCGTGGCGCCTGCGCACTATGTCACTCAGCGCGGCGCCTGCGCACTATGTCACTGTGACAGCGTTGGGAGGATGGCGCCAATGCAGCGTACGTGCGTCCCATTTCCCAGCATGGTGTTCGCTGAGTGGGAGGCACGCTGCATCGGTTGTCAGCCTGGCGGCCCCTCCTCTCTCACGAGTGCCGAGCGGAGTCACTCACCAGCGCCCGAAGCCCGAGGCACTGACAGGCGGCGGCCAGGCCGCTGGCCGGTGGTCGCACTAGCAGGCCGCTGCTGACCGGCCGGCAGCCGCTAGTCACTAGTACTAGCCTGCGGTTTCTCTAGTGATGCTGCAGTTGGCACAATTATTGCAGCAGCCTACTGGGATACCTCCCGGTATCCCGGTAGGCCAGTCCAGCCCAGGATCTTCCCCACCATAGGGATTCCTTTAGATTTCTTCTATGCCCTCCTGCCCCTCGTGATACAGTCTTGTTATTTTCCTGCCTGGAATCTGTATTGTCTATATATGCTGTATCAGCCTATTCAGCCAGCAGCAAACCTGCCTCAAGGACTACATCCCTCCATGAACCAAGGCCCCACGATGGCTCAAGCCAAGGGTCAGCGTGACAGGGCTATTCTACCTACTGATCTATCATGGTTATGTAGCACTGCTTTAACCCTTTCACTGCTGAGGACGTGTGGGGAACATCCTGATTGACTCCTAAGGAGAGATAGGGGGTTTGTTTGAACCCCGATATCTCCAGACTGTTGACAGCTAGCAGGGTCATGGTTGCTATCATTAGAAAGGCCAGAGCAATGATATCAAACATGACCATGTTTGAAGTTTTTTTTAAGTACCGTTGCTAGGAAATAGATAAACACACAAAACAAATAGATAAACGTAGTGTATTAAATACATGTAGCGCTGCTTTAAAAACACTGTATTCTGGTGCATTGAACTATTGCTGCCACCAGAGGGAGACAGAGACATTGTTAGACTATGCTGGACAAAACAGAACTACACCGACCATCATCCTTTGCGTGAGGACAGGAAGGAGGTGGTACAGGAAGAGGAAAGAGATCAACAGCCTCGTGCAAGCCAGTACAGAGTGAGTGGAGCAGTGAAAGGTGGAGGACGCGCATTGGAGCTGTCAGGGATCGCAACCAGGCCGGAGTACAGACGCTGTCTTACTGGTGCTGGAGATCGGGACAGTGACCGTGTTAAGACCTACCTGCGCAGCGCTGAGAGGTCTGGAGGAAGAGTTAGATCCGGCAGGACCCCGAGTTAGGAGACCGCGCTGATCGATTGGGAGTGCAGGCTGCAATATTGAGTAAATCCACAGGGCCCCAACGGTGACTAGTCAAAGATTGGTTTGTTTCATTCACTGGCCAGTTGATTACAGTACCCGGGTACCCGAGACAACACACATACACATTTTTGAGCTATTATTCACGGGACTTACACTCCAGAACTGAGGGGGTTAACCGTTTCTTTTGCCGCCGCGTGTCTTTCCCGCGTTACGAATTCTTGTCATTTAAATACCGTATATGCGTATTATATGCTGCTTTATTGGGATCAGCAAAGAATATAATACCTAAAAATCCACAACAGTGCTGGTGTATAGTTATTTCCTAGTGCGGTGAGACTAACCCGAGGTTTATTCAGCCGCTCCTCCGGGAGTGAGTGCTACAGTTACATAGTCTGAATATAGACCCTATTCTGGCCCATGTTAAAATGCTATTGAAGGTGTGGGGCGCTCTTCTCTTTCCTACCTGAGATGTGCATTTCTCATCAAAATTAAACTATTCCCAAAACTGCTATATCCCCTACAAGTGTTACCAATTCTGCTCCAGAAATCAAAACAATATAAAAACGATTTGCTTCATTCATATGGCAGGATAAGTGGACCCGCATATCATTCCGATACCTCCAGCAGACTATTTCTCAGGGTGGCATGAATTTTCCTGGTCTCCTTGACCATAAACTAGTGACACTCTACCAATTTGCCATTGGTTACAGGGGTCTTCTCATTATGTTGACCATACATACAGTTTAACAGGCTTTGTTGCCTTCCAGCACTCTGGTAGCGGTTCTTCATCAACACTCCCCCGCTACCCCCTCAGCCCTAAGGTGTAACCCTTTGCTATACAAGACTAAAATGGCTTGGCTCAAGGTTGATAAGCGTCTCGACTTGTCTTGGCGGATTTCTGTGTGGTCCTCCATCTTACATACACTGGTGTATTTTGGCCTAGGCCAACAAGGCCTAGGCCTAGGGCGGCACTTTCCAGGGGGCGGCGGCCCGCCGGGTGGCCCCACCCCTAAAAAAAGAAAAAACATTTTTTTTTTTTTTTTTTACTTTTGCTAATTATTTTACCAGGAAGGATACATTGAGATGTCACAAATTTTCAAGTATGTCCTGGGTAGGCAAGGCCTAGGCTTTCACTTTCCAGGGGGCAACAAAAAACCTCACCACTAAATGGGTTACTCACAGAGCACCGAAATGACGCCAACATTTTGGTGTTCTGTAGTTCCCTGCACTTCAGGGAATAAAATTTCCCCACCCTGAAGTGAATTCACCATTCACCGCAGGGTCTCCAAAGTGCATGGAGTCGGCCGCTGTATGCTGCCACCGCAAACCCATGGCCTGCTGTTTTCAAAAGAACTACTGAACGAAAATGTCTGGAATTTACATATAAGATCCTATGATTGATAATAAAAAGTTCTGTTACAGAAAAAAGAAAAACTGCTATTAAAAAGAAGGGGGGAGGGATTTTGCCAAAAAAATTCTGAAAAATTACTAAAAGGTACTAAAAAAAAAAATTGATAAATAAATAAAGACTTTTTACTGCAGATTAAAATAATAAATGGTTTATTAGATATTGCATAAAAACGGGAATATTTTTAACATTGAAACCTATGGGGTTCGCCTGAATAAACCTGCTGATTGAAACCACCGAACATCAGGGCATTTCACTGCCATTTCTCTGCTGATTGGTGTTCTCTGAATAGATTAACCATTACTTCTCTATGGGGATTTGCAATGCCTTCAAACAGCACCGTACTTGCTGGCAGTTTGCCAAACTTGTGTGTGAGCATAACCATAGCAGTGGTGTACTTAGAGGAGTGGCGGAGGGCGGGCCGCCCCAGGTACCAGTGATTATTGGGGTGTCATTAGGGGGTACTAGGAGGTGTCACTGTCACTGTGTGTCAGCTTTGAGCTGTGTTCTCAAACAACGAGCAGCGGAGCAGGGCGTTTGCATACGGAATAAAATCAAATAGAATAAAAATCCCCCTCTCCTCCCTCCATAGCTCCTCCCTGCCGCCCAGCAGCTCTAGAGAGGGAGGGGGATGTGATTTGTGTGCAGAGAGAGATGACTGTAAACGGCAGGTAAAAGGGGGGGGGTATCAGCAGAATATGAAGCCCTGTCTGCTTACTGCTGTTAAAGATGACCTTTCCTTAACCAGCACTGCAGTGATAGAAATTTGTCATTGAGCTGCCTGGCTCCTGTGAGGTTGCGTGCGTGCAGGTCACACTCGGTCCGGCCAGTCAGGGGTACTGAGTCTCAGTACCACCTGACTGGCTGAACCACGTGACACGCACGCACGCACGCACGCAGCTGCCCGCCTTTTCGTTAACATGGACTGTCACTCTATTTGGACTGAACACCAACTGGGAGGGAATCAAAGCCACAGTGCACCCTCTGGCAGTGGCACCCACTACTGACAAGATGGCTCCACGCACAGGCACAGCCGCGATCCTAACGTGCCTGGAGGGAACTCCCTGCTGAGTCTGTACACAGTCCCTGCTGACTCTGCACACAGAGCCCTACTGCGGACGGAGACCGGTAAATGTAGAATAATAATTTGCTGTGTGGCTCATATACACTGAGGTCGGTTTGCTGGGAGTTTTATTGCCGTGGATTCTGATGCACTCATACACACACCGCACATTGCATTGCTGGGGGTTTATTGCTGTGGATTCTGATATGCTGACACACACCACACATTGCATTGCTGGGAGTTTTATTCCAGTGGATTCTGATGCACTCATCACACCGCACATTGCATTGCTGGGAGTTTTATTCCAGTGGATTCTGATGCACTCATACACACCCGCACATTGCATGCTGGGAGTTTTATTGCTGTGGATTCTGATACGCTGACCCACACATTGCATTACTGGGATTTTATTGCTGTGGATTCTGATACACTCATACACACTGCACATTGCATTGCTGGAATTTTTATTGCTGGTGGATTCTGATACGCTGACACACACACAAACATTGCATTGCTGGGACTTTTATTGCTGTGGATTCTGTGATACACACTGCATAGTACTGTGAGTTTTATTGCCCTGGAGCTCTGGGATACGCTCATACACACTGCACATTACTGTGAGTTTTATTGCTGTGCAGTTCTGTGATATGCTCATACACAGTTCACATTTCTGTGGGTTTTATTGCTGTGCAGCTCTGTGATACGCTCATATGCAGTGCACGTTTCTGTGGATTTTATTGTTCAACCAATTAGAGCGGCTGTGATCCAGTATACTTGACATGCGTGGCTGTTCTTTGTAAAAATGATTGAATTTAAACATTTCATAATTTTCTTTATCTCAATAGATACATTTGAAATGGTATACAAAATATACAAGTAGGCACTTGGTATCCACTTTTAATATAAAGAGAGGAAAAGGCGGAGCTCTAAGAGGAAAGGGTGGAGATTAACCAGGAAGAGGTGTGTCCTTGACAGGAAGGGGTGCCTCAAATTTAAACTAGGGGGTGCACGAGTTTAGTCAGGCCTAGGGCAGCACAAAACCTAAATACACCACTGCTTACATAATCAAATTTTTCAACAGGCCTCTCCTGCTCCTATTTTTCACACGTTGGCCTCCAGGGGCCTGACTCAATTACATCACTTTCTGCACTGTACTTCTACTTTGCCCCCTCTTACACAGAACTCAGACCTTATCACTCCCTTCACATGCACCCAATTTGCAATTGCTGCAGTTTCTCACTGCACAACTACATACCCTAACCCCTGCTGACTTTGCCAACCCCATTAATTCATTGGTAAATGTGATGCCACCCTCTGCTTCCTTTCCTTTGCCTTTTTCCAGGCCTCATTGCCTACATTTGTTCCTGGGGAGGCACTCACTAAATGGCACTCTGCTTTCCCTACTCTCACGGCCTGGGACCTAATCAGTGCCATAATCAGCTGCAGGAGATGCATTAGTTCCTCCAGCTACTAGGGAAATGTTATACTATCTCCTTCATAGAGCATACTGTATATGGCCTCCAACACAATGGCTCATGTCCAATTTATACCACAAAATTTTTATTTTAAATGTCAGCAAGCCTCAGCTGATTTATGGCATTGCTTATGGTCTTGTCCATTCATTCAACTATTTTGGGACTCAGTGTGGCTTTTCGGTTCTCCGCTTAAATATTCCTGCCACTCCGAATGGGCCACTTTTAGCTACCACCCGCCGACCCAGACGCAACTCAAAAAAGATACAAAAAAACAATTACACAGCCCAGTCTTAATAAATATAGTTGCCCAAAATATACAGACTCTCTGGAGGAGCACTGACGTTTATGGAGCCTTAAAATCATGGCTCTATAGCTAGTTGGGGTGGTCCCTAACTGGTGTCATGCGCATCTTATAGAGCCATGATTTCATTACAAATTACATTACAAAATGTAAACATAACACAGTAAACTAAATCACAACAACATCTACAGGCAAATAAAGCACATTGAAAAGGATAGGTGGGTATGGAAAAGGAAAAAAGAAATGAATTTTCCAGTTAGGAGTGAAAAAAAGATGCAAATTAATAATCTTTAAATGATATTATGGGAATTATCTTACTATAACAATACATGGCTGATTAAATAGCGTAAATTAATTTTGCAGAAAATTAAAATGTGAACATTTCCCAAATGTATTTTATTCTTACAGAAAGTTAATACTGTGATTATATCATAATAATTTCATTACCTATAGTGTTCAACAAGTGTTTCACAATTAATTATTTCTACCAGACAAGGGAGCTTCAGAAACATTCTGCACACAAGTAAATTTGCAAATGCATTGGAAGGAGTTTAATAAAGGCAGACAATGCTAATAAAACCATGAGTTTAAATTAATTGCTTTCTGAGACCAACATAGACAGATATATTAGACATCTAGACCTGATAGGCAGACATATGGGGCCACCTTCAATCTCCATGTTAGAACGGGGGCGGTAGAGAGAAAAAACTGTGCCCACAGTTTTCCCCCTACCGCCCCCGTTTTAACGTAGAATTACAATGCAGGCGCTTAAAAGCTGCCTGCACTGTTACTGCGCGCTACGCCCTTGGATGCTTGCGGCAGCGCTGAGCACAGCCGCAAGGACTCCATTGAGCCAGGTGCCGGCGGTCACATGACCTGCCGGATCCCACCTCGCGAGATCCGGCCGGTCAGCGTAGTGAGATGCAGGGAGAGACTGGGGGGACTTTTTCCCCCAGTCTTTCCCTGCTCCCGCCGGATGGAGGAGGCAGTTGGAGCTGCGGTCCTCGCCGCGGGACAGGAGGTGAGTATATGATTCTTTTAATTTGTTTTTAGGCTGGTGTTAAAGAATTCTGCAGAAGCGGAATCCGTTAACACCAAGTCCTGGCTGTGGTTAACTTTCCGTTATCCAGAGCCAGACGATAATCAGCGTTAGGACTTTGTAATCCTAATGCTGATTAACACTTTGCGCTCCCCATCTTAAGTATAGGGAGCGCAAAGTACAGTAACCTCGCGCTGAAGAGCAAGGTACCAAACGCAAACGGGTTACTTAACCCGTTTGCATTTGGATTGTAATATGCGGTAGACACCGTGGCTAACGTTAATGCTCACGCAGGTGAGCCTTAACGTAAGCACATAGGTTGTAATGTGGCCCATAGATAGGATAGATGGGTTGATGGATAATTATTACACAAAGGTAAACATATGGGGGACACAATGTACAAAGAAATCCAAATAAAGGTTGCTCGTTTGGCCATCAAATGAAACTTTCACAAAAACAGATAAGTAATTAACAAATATTATACAGCAAAAATATAGGTGAACATCACCATATTAAGATAAACTGCACATCTATAGATCAGGCAGAAAGACAGAAATGATAGAGAGATTTGTAGGCTAAACGCACAGCTAGATCAGACAGACAGATAGACCGGACATAAAGGTAGATAGAGATAATTGGTGAAGACTGGACAGGCAAGACAGAGAGGCAGATTTAAGGAGTTATTCACTAACCACCATTCTTTCATTGAAAGAACCAGGGCTGCCATCAGGGGGGTGATAGCCCATGAAGGGTACAGGGGCCCATTGGCTCCAGCGTGGCCCTGGCTCTTTCCAAACCATGTACAGCTTGTCTATGTGCAACAGATGTAAGATTTCCTCTATGCCACTCAGAAGTGGCCCACCAGGACACCAACAAATTTACAGGTGGGCCCTGTCATCTGGGGCCGGTAAGACCATGCTGGTTCATTACTGAGGGAGCGTTAGTATGGTCTGCAGCAAGTAGAGATGCAGACTGAACGTTCACCCACCAGGGAACACTTTTTAGTCCCTTGTTGAAGGGGAAGAGGAGGCAAAATATTTTATTTTTTTGTTATTTTATTGACATGAGAAGCTGAGCAAAGCGGGTCCCGAACAGTGGATTAGTAAGGGACCCCAAGAACTCTGATGGCAACCCTGGAAAGAACAATGATTTTACTTCGTCTATCTACAGTGGAGTAAGTACAACCATGTGACGGAAGCCTCCGCCACCTCCTGAGAGACTTGAATTCCAGGTGTGAGGGACTGGCTGCCACATGCGCGTGCAGCATTGCCTGCAATACATATGGACTTTGTGTCCTTTCGCGAGAAGTGGATGCCAGCCGCATGCCCACAGACTATGGGTGACTATGGGTGATAATGGCAAGGACTATCCATGGAGCATTTGGACATTGCCATGTTGTTTGTTATTAATACACAGTCTGTCTGAAAATATAGCCAGTTCATTACTGCTTTTACCAAGGATCAAGTCTCTCTGGTCGTGTGTGTTGAATCTTGGCTTCACTGGAGAATCTCATTGTGAGTCTCCTGGCGTGGTTCTGGGACAGAGAAGGGACAGGACAAATAACGGGCTGGTTCTGGTCCTGGAATTTTGGACAGAACCCTGAGCATTTCCGTTACAAACCAAACTACTGCAAATTCACCATTTAGGGATCTGCCACCGTATTATGCTGTACCTTTCGCCATAAACAGAGAATCTACTCTCACTTGAAAAATCAAACATTGCTGCTGAAAGATTAACACAAAATTTGTATTGAAGTATAGCTCCTGGAGATACAAAACCATATTGTATACATAATTTTGGCTTTCGAACAGAAGGCATATGTAAGAGTAATCTTTGTGTAGCGCTCACTCCCGGAGGAGCCGCTGAAAATGAACCACGGGTCAGTCTCCCCGCACTAGGGAATAAATATACTCCAACACAGTTGTGAGTTTTTATCATTTAAATAGTTTACTAAAATCTTGAGCAGATGTTGAAACACGGTATTCACAAGTATTATTACAGTATTTTCGTATCACGGTAAAACGCGTAGCGGAAAAGAAACGAAACACGAGGCTTCGTATTTCGGAAAATAAAATATTCGCAACCGAACATAAAAGCAATGCAATTTCCCGATGGTTCAAAAAAGGGGACACGTAGCAAAACCCCAAACATACAATCCCTTCGTATTACGGCAAACGCGCAGCGGAAAAAGAGGAAAAATATATTCGGAACGTATCTTTATCTTTAACCCCTGTTCCGATTCGTAACAAATTGAGTCCTGCACAGGTTAAGTCCCAGAATGTAAAGAAGGTGTATATGTATGTGTGTGGTACCCGGGTACTGTTCAACTGGCCAGTGAATTTACATGAAGGAAAGTCTTCGACTAGTCAGTTGGGGCCCTGTGGACTTTAAAGAGAAAACAGCAGCTTGACCTTTAATCACAAACAGCCTTGGAGGCCTCTCACCCATCCGACGCAGGCTTTAGGCTCCGCTGACCCAGGACGTCTCTCCTCCGGATTTTGACTGGGGATACTAGCGGCCGGATCCGTTGTCTGACTTCATGCAGCTTGTCCAGCTCACCGCCTGCTCTCCGTTCGATTCCGCCGGTCTGCAGCAATGTCTGGGCTCTGACAAGTCTCCTTCTCCTCAGGTTGAGTGACCCAAACAGGAAAACAGGTCTCCCTCGGGCTTTGGCCTAGGTTCTCTCGCAATCTCCTCAGTGCGTCTGCTTTCTCCTGTTCCCTGGTGCGCTCTGGAACTTTCTCCACGAGGCAGAGGATGTAAGTGTCCAGTCCCCACCCACTTCCTGTCTTCTTGCAAAGCATGCCGGGCATTGTAGTCCCAATGTCCAGTATCTCTGATCGTGATAGTCTCCATCTTGTTGCCAAAAATAGGTACTGCCACAGCAAGATTTTTAACACAGCGCTACACACTCCCCCTCCTAGAACTCTAAATGGGTTACTCAAAGAGCACCGAAATGACGCCAACATCGCGCTGAAGAGCAAGGTACCAAACGCAAACGGGTTACTTAACCCGTTTGCATTTGGATTGTAATATGCGGTAGACACCGTGGCTAACGTTAATGCTCACGCAGGTGAGCCTTAACGTAAGCACATAGGTTGTAATGTGGCCCATAGATAGGATAGATGGGTTGATGGATAATTATTACACAAAGGTAAACATATGGGGGACACAATGTACAAAGAAATCCAAATAAAGGTTGCTCGTTTGGCCATCAAATGAAACTTTCACAAAAACAGATAAGTAATTAACAAATATTATACAGCAAAAATATAGGTGAACATCACCATATTAAGATAAACTGCACATCTATAGATCAGGCAGAAAGACAGAAATGATAGAGAGATTTGTAGGCTAAACGCACAGCTAGATCAGACAGACAGATAGACCGGACATAAAGGTAGATAGAGATAATTGGTGAAGACTGGACAGGCAAGACAGAGAGGCAGATTTAAGGAGTTATTCACTAACCACCATTCTTTCATTGAAAGAACCAGGGCTGCCATCAGGGGGGTGATAGCCCATGAAGGGTACAGGGGCCCATTGGCTCCAGCGTGGCCCTGGCTCTTTCCAAACCATGTACAGCTTGTCTATGTGCAACAGATGTAAGATTTCCTCTATGCCACTCAGAAGTGGCCCACCAGGACACCAACAAATTTACAGGTGGGCCCTGTCATCTGGGGCCGGTAAGACCATGCTGGTTCATTACTGAGGGAGCGTTAGTATGGTCTGCAGCAAGTAGAGATGCAGACTGAACGTTCACCCACCAGGGAACACTTTTTAGTCCCTTGTTGAAGGGGAAGAGGAGGCAAAATATTTTATTTTTTTGTTATTTTATTGACATGAGAAGCTGAGCAAAGCGGGTCCCGAACAGTGGATTAGTAAGGGACCCCAAGAACTCTGATGGCAACCCTGGAAAGAACAATGATTTTACTTCGTCTATCTACAGTGGAGTAAGTACAACCATGTGACGGAAGCCTCCGCCACCTCCTGAGAGACTTGAATTCCAGGTGTGAGGGACTGGCTGCCACATGCGCGTGCAGCATTGCCTGCAATACATATGGACTTTGTGTCCTTTCGCGAGAAGTGGATGCCAGCCGCATGCCCACAGACTATGGGTGACTATGGGTGATAATGGCAAGGACTATCCATGGAGCATTTGGACATTGCCATGTTGTTTGTTATTAATACACAGTCTGTCTGAAAATATAGCCAGTTCATTACTGCTTTTACCAAGGATCAAGTCTCTCTGGTCGTGTGTGTTGAATCTTGGCTTCACTGGAGAATCTCATTGTGAGTCTCCTGGCGTGGTTCTGGGACAGAGAAGGGACAGACAAATAACGGGCTGGTTCTGGTCCTGGAATTTTGGACAGAACCCTGAGCATTTCCGTTACAAACCAAACTACTGCAAATTCACCATTTAGGGATCTGCCACCGTATTATGCTGTACCTTTCGCCATAAACAGAGAATCTACTCTCACTTGAAAAATCAAACATTGCTGCTGAAAGATTAACACAAAATTTGTATTGAAGTATAGCTCCTGGAGATACAAAACCATATTGTATACATAATTTTGGCTTTCGAACAGAAGGCATATGTAAGAGTAATCTTT
This sequence comes from Leptobrachium leishanense, assembly GCA_009667805.1. Lineage (NCBI taxonomy): Eukaryota > Metazoa > Chordata > Amphibia > Anura > Megophryidae > Leptobrachium > Leptobrachium leishanense. The sequence continues at coordinate 146,959,255 of CM019067.1, forward strand.
GTGTAGCGCTCACTCCCGGAGGAGCCGCTGAAAATGAACCACGGGTCAGTCTCCCCGCACTAGGGAATAAATATACTCCAACACAGTTGTGAGTTTTTATCATTTAAATAGTTTACTAAAATCTTGAGCAGATGTTGAAACACGGTATTCACAAGTATTATTACAGTATTTTCGTATCACGGTAAAACGCGTAGCGGAAAAGAAACGAAACACGAGGCTTCGTATTTCGGAAAATAAAATATTCGCAACCGAACATAAAAGCAATGCAATTTCCCGATGGTTCAAAAAGGGGACACGTAGCAAAACCCCAAACATACAATCCCTTCGTATTACGGCAAACGCGCAGCGGAAAAAGAGGAAAAATATATTCGGAACGTATCTTTATCTTTAACCCCTGTTCCGATTCGTAACAAATTGAGTCCTGCACAGGTTAAGTCCCAGAATGTAAAGAAGGTGTATATGTATGTGTGTGGTACCCGGGTACTGTTCAACTGGCCAGTGAATTTACATGAAGGAAAGTCTTCGACTAGTCAGTTGGGGCCTGTGGACTTTAAAGAGAAAACAGCAGCTACCTTTAATCACAAACAGCCTTGGAGGCCTCTCACCCATCCGACGCAGGCTTTAGGCTCCGCTGACCCAGGACGTCTCTCCTCCGGATTTTGACTGGGGATACTAGCGGCGGATCCGTTGTCTGACTTCATGCAGCTTGTCCAGCTCACCGCCTGCTCTCCGTTCGATTCCGCCGGTCTGCAGCAATGTCTGGGCTCTGACAAGTCTCCTTCTCCTCAGGTTGAGTGACCCAAACAGGAATAACAGGTCTCCCTCGGGCTTTGGCCTAGGTTCTCTCGCAATCTCCTCAGTGCGTCTGCTTTCTCCTGTTCCCTGGTGCGCTCTGGAACTTTCTCCACGAGGCAGAGGATGTAAGTGTCCAGTCCCCACCCACTTCCTGTCTTCTTGCAAAGCATGCCGGGCATTGTAGTCCCAATGTCCAGTATCTCTGATCGGATAGTCTCCATCTTGTGGCCAAAAATAGGTACTGCCAGCAAGATTTTTAACACAGCGCTACACTCTCCCCCCCTAGAACTCTTGGGTCTCTCCAAGGAGGTACAACAGTTTACATTACATTTCCACAATATTTGAATACAGTTTACATAACATGTACAGCTTCAGCAGCATACATGCAGTGGGTTAGGAACACTTCCTCAAGTTGACTCATATTTTGGGCTACCTCTGCTAGCATAGCAGACACTTCGGGCAACCTCCGCACCGTGGTGATGGCCTCTTCAGTGCTATGTCCTGGTGAGTCGTAGGTGAGTCGTTGGGGCGGTCGAACAGAGCGTTTTGGTTCTGGCTCAATCAGTTCCTCTTCAGGTGGAAGTACTATAGGCGTTGGCTCAATTCTTCTCTCTATCACTGGAGCAGACGTTTCTTCAGAGTATGATCCCTCCAGTGAAGGCATAGAACTATAATCACCTGAATAAGCCTCCGGAGCTACCGGGATCCCCACGGCCTCAGGGACTTCCAACTGAAATTCAAGAGGCTCAGGGATATCAACAGTCTCAGGGACTTCCAACAAGAATTCAGGAGCTTCAGGCCTCAAGTTACTCTCCCACCGTTCAGGGACAACGACAACCTCTTCAGGCTCCGGCGAGCGCATCCAATCTAGACAATAACTCTCTTCTTCACTGTCTCTTTCGCTCTCTTCGGCAACCCGGGTCTGTTGAGACCGAGTAACAGGAGGCAAACATGGAACAGGCGGATTTGGGCCGAGGCAATTCGTCCCCAACCGGCATCCTTACAGCCTCTCTCAAAGGTAACAAATGATTTCGGTGCCAGTTCTTAAGAGGCCCAGCCTTTCCATCCGGCGAATCTGATACACTGGTAAACCCGGCAGTTGTTTGCAGACAATGTAAACCAGGGAACTCCACCTATCCGCCAACTTGTGTCTCGCAGCCGCACGCACCCAAGTTCAATAGAACCCTATCACCGGGTTGTAGATCTTGTATTCGAACTTTCAGGTCATAGTTCCTTTTGTTTCTTTGCTCCCTGTTTCCCGAGGTCAAACGGGCCTGTTCAAACGCAGAAGCCAGATTCTTTCGAAGTCTATCCACGTAGTTTCTATGGGAAGCTACTGATGTCTGGTCTAGGGATAACCCAAATGCCAAATCAACGGCAGTCGAGCCTCCCTTCCGAACATAAGACGGTACGGTGAATATCCAGTTGCATCGCTCTCCGTACTGTTATATGCATGCACCAGAGTAGCTATGTGACGACTCCAACTCTGCTTCTCCACATTCAACAAGGTCCCCAGCATGTTTAGCAGTGTGCGATTAAACCTTTCAGGCTGAGCATCACCTTGAGGGTGATATGGTGTGGTTCGGGTCTTTTGGATTCCCAACAGCTCTAACAACTGCCCCACCAGTCTGATCAGGGTAGAGACTTTGAAAGCAGAGTGTATCCTCCTGGGCAGTCCGTAGTGAACATAGAACTTTTCCATCAACACCTTGGCTACAGTCGGAGCGCGTTGATCTTTCGTGGAAAAAGCTTGGGCGTAACGAGTGAAATGATCAGTCACTATTAGAATGTTCCCTTGCCCACTAGCATCCGGCTCTAAGCACAAGAAGTCAATGCACACCAAATCCATGGTCCCTGGCTCTGCAGATGGCTCATTGGAGCAGTTCGGGTCGGTAGAGTCTTTCTCTGAATACACCTCAGACAGGAATGACAATAACTTTCTACTTCAGCCCTCATACAAGGCCAATAGAACCTATCTCGCACCAGCTTAAAAGTTCTCTCTGCACCCAAATGTCCATGCTCATCATGTAGTGATCGCAGCACACTCTCCCTATGTTTAGTAGGGAGGAATAACTGTTGAATCTCTTCAGAGTTGGTTGAGGGGCCCTTCGGTAGACCACCCCATCCAACATCTTTAACCGCTCCCACTCTTTGTAGACCAATCTGGCTCCACTCGGGGAGTTGGTTAACAAAATCTCTCGCTGGTTTGCAGACAGGGCCTTTATGGTCAAGGCAATTAAAGGGTCTCTGGCCTGATCCGCTTTCAGGTCCTGTCTCGAAAAGGTAGGTAAACTTTCATCCCTTAACTGCGTAGGGTTACAGTAGAACTCGGGAACAGCCGCAGCCATAACTCCTATGGCCTCTGCTTCAATCCCTCCTTTGACCCGGCGCTCTGTTCCTTGACACAAAGCTTGCACCCCCGTCTGGAGTCAACTGAGTCCATTCTGTAGTGTAGGGTCTTCTCGATAACGCATCAGCATCTCGATTATTCGCCCCAGGGCGATACTTCAGGCTGAACCGAAACCCTGACAGAGCGGCCAACCACCGATGTCCCGTTGCGTCCAGTTTTGCGGTAGTAAGGATGTAGGTAAGAGGATTGTTATCCGTCTTGATCACGAACTCAGCTCCATACAGATAGTCTTTCAACTTGTCCACCACTGCCCACTTCAAGGCTAGGAACTCCAGCTTGTGAGTAGGATAGTTCTTCTCTGAAGGCGTAAGGCTCCGGCTCACGTACGCCACAGGCCTCAGCAATCCACCATACTCCTGATATAGGACTCCTCCCAGACCTTCTCGGCTGGCATCCACATGTAGTTCATACGGCTTGTGAGGGTCCGCATAGGCCAAAACAGGAGCTCGGGTTAGGCTCTCTTTCAGCTTTACGAAAGCTCCTTCACATTGACTGGTCCATTCACCTTGTATAGACTCTCGAGCTTTCCTTGGCCCCGGAGCTGACGGGTTTTTGTCGGAGACCTTGCAGCCTTCTTCTGTGGTTTCCTTCTGCAGGAGTTTGTTCAGTGGTTGAGCTATTTTCGCGAATCCTCCCACAAATCTTCGATAGTATGAACAGAATCCCAAGAAAGATCTAAGCTCAGTGACGTTTCGGGGTCTAGGCCAAGAAGCTACGGCCTCCAACTTCCGAGGGTCTGTTGAAACACCTTCTGCTGAGACCACATGTCCCAAATACGTAACAGACGGTAGACAGAATTGGCATTTCTCTAGAGACAGTTTCAGCCCCTCTTCATGGAGCCTCTTCAAGACCTTCCTCCAAACGTTGCTCATGTTCTTCCAGAGTCTTCCCAAACACAATTATGTCATCCAGGTACACTAATACTTCGATTAGATTCATATCCCCGACTGTCTTCTCCATCAACCGTTGGAACGTGGCTGGAGCCCCCGTAAGGCCTTGAGGCATCCTGTTGAATTCAAAGAACCCCAGTGGACAGATGAACGCAGTTTTATCCTTGTCTTCAGGATGCATTGGTATCTGGTGATACCCGCTTCGCAGGTCTAGTACACTAAACCACTTTGCTCCAGACAAACACTGTAGGGCATCTTCTATCCGAGGAGTGGCATATTGATCGGGGATGGTTCTCCGGTTCAATGTGCGGTAGTCTATGCATAAGCGGACAGAACCATTTTTCTTCCGGACCAACACTATGGGAGATGTGTATGGACTCCTGTACTCTTGAATCACCTTGGTTCTTTGTAATTCGTTCAGCTGCTCTCGCAGATCATCTAAGTCTCCTAGCGGAACTCGCCTTGATCTTTCTCGAAATGGCTTATCTTCTTGTAACCGAATGCGGTGCTCAGTACTCTTAGCTAGGCCCACATCGAACTCATCTTTTGAGAACAATTCCTTCCACTTTAGGACTTGAGACTGAGACGTTTCTTCCACTCAGGTGAAATGGGAGCGTCCTTGGGGTAGAATCTTTCATCTGGAATCTCTTTACCCACTCCCCCTCCTGAATCGGTAGAGAGGGGTGTAGCAGACTCTACTTGCCCGATAGGCATTCGTGCTTTAGGACTACTGGAGAATCCGTCACATTGCATACGCTGACCGAGACTCTTCCTCGTGTTCTCTTCAGAGCTTTGGTGGAGATTATCTCAGGAATTACTTCGACTCCGGTTTCACTCCCATGATCAAAATCGGTTCCCAGCACCACATAGGGGCCTGGTTGCGATCCATTCAACTTGACTGAAGCCCGGAAACTCGCTACTTCTCCTGCTTGCAGAACCTTCTCTGTTCCACCCAGTCTCCACAGTCTTCCCACCTCGGCAGGTGCCTTTCGTTCTTCGACCATCCTCTTATAGACCGGACGTAACATTGGGTGTACTCCTTGAGTTGAACCTTCTTCCAACACGATAGGCGTCAGGAGACGCCGCACTAGGTCGGTATTCGTCCCCACTATCAGGGAGCTTCTGTTCGCACCGAGGGTCGAGGACACACAATAGCCAATGCATCACAACCCCCAGACTGCCCGATGACTTCAGATCCGATCTCCAACTTCACCTGCAGGTACCCGTCATAAGGGAGTTTCTCAGTGCCGATACCCCATATTTCCAAATCCTTCAATTCTTGCAAAGGAATGTGCTTTAAGTGTTTCTCATAGAAGTCTCTGTAGATCAATGTCACTTGAGCCCCTGAATCCAACAGGGCTTTGGTGTAGACTCCTTCCACTTGGATGGGCACAATAGGAGAAGGACCTATCAGTTGGTCGGGAAATTTGTGGCGGTATCCGGACGCTTAGACCCAGTTTGCTGTACCCTGGCCTTTTTTTGGCTTGCCCGTGCAGGTTTTTTGGCGTGCATTGCTTCCATGACGTGACCCGGATGCTAGGGAGTGCTTCTTTCAGTCCTGCAGGCTCTACAGTTGGCTCGCTTTGGGCCTTCTCGCCCTCATTAGTCTTTGCTTGGTGTTCTGGAGCGGGGTTACCGTAGTTGCTTGTTGAGATTTGGTTAAAGGATTTGGACCAGACGCCACAGCAACTCCCGTCGTCTGCATACCTGTGAGGAATTTCTGCATTTCTGCCTGCATCTCTGTCACCTTCATCAATACCCGGCACAGTTCCGCATGCGCTTGTTGCAATTCAACTTGAGCTTCCTGAACTTTCTTGACGGTTTTGGACAATTCACCCCGTTCAGGGAGGTTCGACTCTTTGGCAGCCTTCTCTGTAGATTTAAAAACAACTAGATGTTCTTCTTGTTCGTCCTTGTCAGATCCATAGGTATCTAGAGAGTCGCTCTCAGGTTGCAGGCCGTCATTATGTCTCACAGGTTGTGCATAAGCCCTTTCCCCCCGCCTGAAAGATTTCTCTTCTAGTAAAGCCTCTTCCTCTCGTACAACTCGGATCAGTTCCAGGTACTTTAACTCTTGGTTACCTGCTCTGCTTCTCAGCTGCATCATCACTGGATCTAGAGGTTGAGAGCCCCTCAGGATCTGTTTTATTCGGATCTTATCTACTTCGGCCGGTTCGGCCCCTTTCTTCAGGAGTATCTGGTGTAGAATCTTATCCAGGCGCCTCATGTACTCGGTCATCCTTTCACCTCTTCTCTGGTAGGTGTGTTCGTACTGATATACCAGTTCGGCCGCCTTTTCGGTTCGCCCAAAAACTTCTTCAAGAACGTTTAAATAATCTAAAGCAGTACAATCTTTTCTGCTCAGTTTTAGGTTTCTCACCGCTTCTGACACAGGTCCCTTTAAGCTCTTGGTGATCCTTTGCTTTTTCTGGGCCTCAGGGACATCCCACTCATCCAGAGCCTGCATCGCCTGTTCCACCCATTCTTCAAAAGTTTCTTCTCCCGCCGGAGTTGGTACGTTTCCTGTAAAATTTCTTAACCGTCGATAACCGAAGTTAGTGTGAGGAGGGCTTGTTTTCTGACATTTAGCCAGTAGATCTCCAATAGCCACGATAAATTCAGGCCCTATCATGGCCAACGGACTAGGCGCGGAAACACTTGCGGATTCGCCACGTGGCGTACTTGGCTTAATTAGTTGGACTTCCACCTCTTCGGCCAGTTTCACGCTCGTGCCCTGAAAACATGGCGGAACACCCTTTCTCCATTCGAGAAGAACATACATGTGAGAAGTATCTGGGTTTTTTTCAATGTCCAGTATTAACCCCGATGATCTGGTGCTAGCGTGGCCACGGCCTGGCGAATCTGATCTTCAGCTCAAGTGTCTGCTGGAATATCCATAACTATACAACATTCTGACTGGCTACTGTGCTCCCCACACCACTCGGCAACAGTGTCTGGATCCATATTTAACCCTTTAGATGCGGTTTTTCCAGAGACTGGATCCCGGAAACGAGCCCCCACGTGTAGCGCTCACTCCCGGAGGAGCCGCTGAAAATGAACCACGGGTCAGTCTCCCCGCACTAGGGAATAAATATACTCCAACACAGTTGTGAGTTTTTATCATTTAAATAGTTTACTAAAATCTTGAGCAGATGTTGAAACACGGTATTCACAAGTATTATTACAGTATTTTCGTATCACGGTAAAACGCGTAGCGGAAAAGAAACGAAACACGAGGCTTCGTATTTCGGAAAATAAAATATTCGCAACCGAACATAAAAGCAATGCAATTTCCCGATGGTTCAGAAAAGGGGACACGTAGCAAAACCCCAAACATACAATCCCTTCGTATTACGGCAAACGCGCAGCGGAAAAAGAGGAAAAATATATTCGGAACGTATCTTTATCTTTAACCCCTGTTCCGATTCGTAACAAATTGAGTCCTGCACAGGTTAAGTCCCAGAATGTAAAGAAGGTGTATATGTATGTGTGTGGTACCCGGGTACTGTTCAACTGGCCAGTGAATTTACATGAAGGAAAGTCTTCGACTAGTCAGTTGGGGCCCTGTGGACTTTAAAGAGAAAAGCAGCAGCTTGACCTTTAATCACAAACAGCCTTGGAGGCTCTCTCACCATCCGACGCAGGCTTTAGGCTCCGCTGACCCAGGACGTCTCTCCTCCGGATTTTGACTGGGGATACTAGCGGCCGGATCCGTTGTCTGACTTCATGCAGCTTGTCCAGCTCACCGCCTGCTCTCCGTTCGATTCCGCCGGTCTGCAGCAATGTCTGGCTCTGACAAGTCTCCTTCTCCTCAGGTTGAGTGACCCAAACAGGAATAACAGGTCTCCCTCGGGCTTTGGCCTAGGTTCTTTCGCAATCTCCTCAGTGCGTCTGCTTTCTCCTGTTCCCTGGCGCGCTCTGGAACTTTCTCCACGAGGCAGAGGATGTAAGTGTCCAGTCCCCACCCACTTCCTGTCTTCTTGCAAAGCATGCCGGGCATTGTAGTCCCAATGTCCAGTATCTCTGATCGCGATAGTCTCCATCTTGTGGCCAAAAATAGGTACTGCCACAGCAAGATTTTTAACACAGCGCTACATTTGTTTAGTAAAATGTGATTTCCTTTTTATTAATTAATCAGTATTTATCAGTATTTCGGCATTACATGTGAAATCGTTCTGCAGAATATGTGGTTCATTAGACTACAGTCACTCTTCAAACTGTAGATGCGGCTCCTGTGTTTTTTGAGACGTATTTATTTGATGTGGCCTCGTGAGCTTGCTGCACCATGCTACTGCCTCCAGGAATTGGCAACCACACAATGTCAGCCACATGAATGTTTCATTAGCCGTTTCTCTGGTGAAATGACAATGCTTTATATTAAAGGCATCACTGAAAGGGATTTGCACTTGCAAATAGTTCAATTTTCAGTCATATCATTACAAAACAAACACAGTGCTACTGCTAGATGGGAATTTGGGTATACTGTATATATATAGCCAATGTTCACCCTAATGATATGACATCCCCTACAGCATTTTAAAGTTTTATTTGTGTGTTCAGCACTTGCTCTGTGATAACGTATATATTTACATGTATTTAACCATATGTTGCCTCTAACAGTTTTATACATTACTGTAATAGTTGAATTCAATAACTTTCAGGGACCTACACGTATGCTCACCCTGCCATTACATTAATGTCTGGAGTCATTATATATTGTGGCCAATTAAAGAGACACTACCACTTAAGCTTTAACTAGATTATTTGTGCAAGGACAAATATTACCACTTTATAAAACACATGCTGCTGTTTGTTTTTCTTTGTTTGAAGGAATTGCATGTAAAAAGGAATAATAAAATTACACATTTTATCTGCAGGTTCCAGTTTCTGGATTTTTCCCATGATGCAACATGTACCAAAAGCCTTGGAATCCTGACCGAGGAAAATCATTGTGGTCCCTAAGGGTCGTGGAGGATGCGCAGGAAGATGTAGACCCAGTGGGATTCCGTGTTGGGGATAATTCCCAGATGAAAAACAGTGTCACCAAAATACAGCGCGATTTATTAGAAGATGCTGGCCGATCCTTTTGGGTGACCCCTATCTACAATTTGCATTGTGCACAGTGAGGGCCCAGTGTCAGGGCTAGATATGGCTAAGGAAATAAGCAGCACCAATATCAAATGCCGGGTCAGCGCCGGGGTGCTCCACTGTCTGGGATCCACAGTCCACCAATAGTGTATAGCAAAAATCAGCGGGCCACACCAGGAGCGCGACCATACAAAAATATATTTATTTTGGAACGGAATCAGAGACACTGGATTCAAGCGACGTTTCGGCGAAGTGCGTTAGTCATGCAATTTTTCCAATTTGTCAGTTAAAAAAATCTCTACTTATCCCTGATACCACAGTGCAGAGGGTGACGTAATCCACTGCATATTTTGGTCAAGATCAGCGGAAAATGATTAAGCTACTTAACCATAACCTTTATTACCAGCATTAAAAAATGGAGCTTTAATAGGTAATGATACTGTGTTCTTTTATTATCACAGTGCCCTTTAAGTACTAATTTACAATGCACAACATAAATACACCTTGGGGTTCAAAGCCTAACTGTAGCAAACAGTCTGCAGCCCAAAAGTTATTTATTTTATATCATTTTACAAAATAGGTGCAAAAATCTCAGTCATTAAAACAGAAACTCTACTGACTGGACGGCACTGTTGCTGATGCAGAGCTTATGCTGAACATACACTATGTTACTGCTCAATGATCCATAGGGTCACATCTGTACAGCAGAATATGTTATTCATGAAAGTTTGCCAAACCTAAGCCGTCTGTGATTTCTAGATGTCCTTAATAAAATATGGCACTTTCCAAAGTATTGCTCTTTTCTGTTTGCTAAGATTCATCTCTGACATTTCATTAAATATGATCATTTAACTGTACAAGTACAAATGTATTTTTAATTTAGCTTTCTGCATATATTACGGATTTGCTGAAATGAATTCCTTTGGCTCTAGGACAAATATATCATTCACAGATGCAATGCCACGAAAGACAAATTATTAAAAATTACCCAAACTCGCTGTACATTCCTATTTAAGTTTCTTTACTCGAGCCATGTTTAACAATACAATATGGACAAAATGAAAGATTTTGTAGACCCTACACATCTACTGAAAGCAATGATTTATTTATAATTTACAGAAGTATGGAGATGCTACTTATTATTTATTTCTACATAGTTGCTGTGTTTATTTGTATCAAAGCCATAATCACTGAAGTCAAATGAGTATACAGTATGCAGAAAAGAATCTTATACAACAGGTACCACGGTCAACAAACAAAAATTTATGAGTTACAATGATTCAATTTTATCACTAAACCATTCGGGTCAGGGGTCAAGTTGAGCAGGAATGCATAGGAACTCTGTTCCTTCTATAAAAATAGTGAAGGAACTGAGTTTCCATTTGGTCCACACTGTGAAACATTTGAATAGGAGATACAGTAATTCATGTGTTTTCTTTTAAATTAATAATATTTATTCTGGTTAGTATAATGATTAGCTAAAACCCAGTCTACTTGCATATATGTGTGTGTCTCTACATAATCAGTTTGAGTAGGAGACTGTCAGGGTTATTCAAAGAGAATCGAAAAGTCACTGCACATTCGGTGACTTTTCGTTCTCTTCAATTGAGTGCGATTTGGCGATCCCATTTCGGCAACCCTGCAGTGTATACAGCAAGCACCACGGGGCCGTCATAGTGCAGGGAAAAGCAGCCGCAAACCCGACGAACACTTATCGCAAAACCCGGCGAATGCACACCGAAACCCGCAAAAACATCTGGATTAACCCCGCCAAACACGGCAGAGAAACCCGAGCAGCCGCCAGTCACAGTGCAGAGCAGCCGCCGGAAAAACCTAACACCGCAGACGAATGGAATGAGGAAAAAAAACAGTACGCTTGAATGTTTGAAAAGCGAAATGCTGTTTGCAAAGTCTTTAGCTGACACTCTAGGATTCTTCTTTACCTCATTAAGCATTCTGCGCTGTGCTCTTGCAGTCATCTTTACAGGACGACCACGCCTAGGGAGAGTAGCAACAGTGCTGAACTTTCTCCATTTGCAGACAGTCTGTCTTACCGTGGACACAAGAACATCAAGGCTTTTGGAGATACTTTTGTAACCCTTTCCAGCTTCATGCAAGTCAACAATTCTTGATCGTAGGTCTTCTGAGAGCTCTTTTCTGCGAGGCATGGTTCACATCAGGCAGTGCTTCTTGAAACCAGTAAACCCAAAACTGGTGTGTGTTTTTAAAGGGCAGGACAGCTTTCAGCAACACATCCAATAATATCACACTGATTGGACTCAAGGTTGGCTCACTCCTGGCTCCAATTAGCTCTTGGAGAAGTCATTAGGCTAGGGGTTCACATACTTTTTCCACCCTGCACTGTGAATGTTTACATGTTCTGTTTAATAAAAAAATGAAAACATATGTTTGTGTTGTATTATTTTAAGCAGACTGTGTTTTTCAAATTGTTGTGACTTAGATGAAGATCAGAGCACATTTTATGACCAATTCATGCAAAACTCCACGTAATCCCAAACGTAATCACATACTTTTTCTTGCAACTGTATTTTTGTAGGACTTGTCCCAAGCTTGGATCTCTATTATGAGCAAAGCATTAGTGATTGTGCAAGGTGAGATCATAACTATTAGGCCATGAGCTATCAGAATGCTCATTTATATATTATCCCCATCACTACCAAGTTGTTTTCCTTAAAACCACTGGCAGGACCCAGTGAATTAATGGAAAACAATTTTCCATTGCATACAGTGTAAGAATGGATATACGCTTCATAAAATACATTTAAGAGAGAGTAAGCTTATTTGACAGACAGGGGGCTCCCCTCTGCTGGCCAAAAAGACGGTACTATGTGTATTATTATATAGTTTGAGCTCTGTGTTTCTGACAAAAAAAAACAACGGCTCCACAAGCTTTTACAGTTTCAGCACCTAGGATGACATGTCTGAGGTGCTGAAAATTTGGGAGCACTTTCTATAGCCCAGATGCAAATGTACAGTCAGGTCCAGAAATATTGGGACATCGACACAATTCTAACATCTTTGGCTCTATACACCACCACAATGGAGTTGGAATGAAACAAACACAATGTGCTTTAACTGCAGACTGTCAGTTTTAATTTGAGGGTATGTACATCCAACTCAGGTGAACGGTGTAGGACTTACAGCAGTTTGCAGATGTGCCTCCCACTTGTTAAGGGACCAAAGGTAATGGGACAGAATAATAATCATAAATCAAACTTTCCCTTCTTAATACTTGGTTGCAAATCCTTTGCAGTCAATCACAGCCTGAAGTCTGGAAAGCATAGACATCAACAGACGCTGGGTTTCATCCCTGGTGATGCTCTGCCAGGCCTGGCAATTGTTTTCTTCACTTTACACTAGAGCTCAACACTAGGATTTGGAAATCTGTATTTTCTTTGGTATATTTTGTTCGCATTATTAATAACCATTGAGTTGAAGTGTCTTGCTGTTCTTGTACAATATATAGCACACTTAAAAGTTTATTTATTTATTTGTTTATAAAGTATTTTACCAGGAAGGATACATTGAGATTTCTCTCATTTTCAAGTATGTCCTCGGTTCAAGAACTTTGAAATTTTACAGTCGTTATAGAAATACAAAGTAATAAATGCAAGATATTAAACACAAAACACAAATATACAGATTAACACAGAAAATAAATATGTAGGAAATATAGTCACTGTGTTACATGTTTACAGGTGCATTCCGTATTGAGGTATGTTAACAGGGAGTTATGTAAGACAAGCTCAGTTATCACTCAACTCTTAACCCCTTCACTACCATGGTCGAGTATATTCGATGTGCAATAGATTTTGTGTACTGCAAATGAAATACAGTCAGGTCCAGAAATATTGGGACATTGACACAATTCTAACATCTTTGGCTGTATACACCACCACAATGGAGTTGGAATGAAACAAACACAATGTGCTTTAACTGCAGACTGTCAGCTTTAATTTGAGGGTATGTACATCCAACTCAGGTGAACGGTGTAGGACTTACAGCAGTTTGCAGATGTGCCTCCCACTTGTTAAGGGACCAAACGTAATGGGACAGAATAATCATAAATCAATCTATCCCTTCTTAATACTTGGTTGCAAATCCTTTGCAGTCAATCACAGCCTGAAGTCTGGAAAGCATAGACATCAACAGACGCTGGGTTTCATCCCTGGTGATGCTCTGCCAGGCCTCTACTGCAACTGTCTTCAGTTCCTGCTTGTTCTTGGGGCATTTTCCCTTCAGTTTTGTCTTCAGCAAGTGAAATGCATGCTCAATAGGATTCAGGTCAGGTGATTGACTTGGCCATTGCATAACATTCCACTTCTGTCCCTTCAAAAACTCTTTGGTTGCTTTTGCAGTATGCTTTGGGTCATTGTCCATCTGCACTGTGAAGTGCCGTCCAATGAGTTCTGCAGCATTTGGCTGAATGTGAGCAGCTAATATTGCCCGAAACACTTCAGAATTCATCCTGCTGCTTTTGTCAGCAGTCACATCATCAATAAATACAAGAGAACCAGTTCCATTGGCAGCCATACATGCCCACGCCATGACACTACCACCACCATGCTTCACTGATGAGGTGGTATGCTTAGGATCATGAGCAGTTCCTTTCCTTCTCCATACTCTTCTCTTCCCATCACTCTGGTATAAGTTGATCTTGGTCTCATCTGTCCATAGGATCTTGTTCCAGAACTGTGAAGGGTTTGTTAGGTGTTGTTTGGCAAACTCTAATCTGGCCTTCCTGTTTTTGAGGCTCAACAATGGTTTAACATCTTGTGGTGAACCCGCTGTATTTACTCTGGTGAAGTCTTCTCTTGATTTTTGACTTTGTCACATACACCTACCTCCTGGAGAGTGTTCTTGATCTGGCCAACTGTTGTGAAGGGTGTTTTCTTCACCAGGGAAAGAATTCTTCATTCATCCACCACAGTTGTTTTCCGTGGTCTCCCGGGTCTTTTGGTGTTGCTGAGCTCACCAGTGCGTTCCTTCTTTTTGAGAATGTTCCAAACAGTTTTTTGGCCACACCTAATGTTCTTGCTATCTCTCTGATGGGTTTGTTTTGTTTCTTCAGCCTAATGATGGCTTGCTTCACTGATTAATTTCTTGCATTTTACTATTTTGTATTTCTGTAACCACTCAATGTTCTCGAACCCAGGACATACTTGAAAACGAGAGAAATCTCAATGTATCCTTCCTGGTAAAATCCTTTTATAAATAAATAAAATAAATAAAATAGTGAAGGTCCTTTGGATCTCATCGTGAGAGTTGACAGCAACAGATTCCAAATGCAAATAGCACACTTGAAATGAACTCTGGGCCTTTTATCTGCACATCGTAATTGGGGTAATGAGGGAATATCACACACCTGGCCATGGAACAGCTGAGAAGCCAATTGTCCCATTACTTTTAGTCCCTTAACAAGTGGGAGACACATCTGCAAACTGCTGTAAGTCCTACACCATTCACCTGAGTTGGATGTACATACCCTCAAATTAAAGCTGACAGTCTGCAGTTAAAGCACATTGTGTTTGTTTCATTCCAACTCCATTGTGGTGGTGTATAGAGCAAAAGATGTTAGAATTGTGTCAATGTCCCGATATTTCTGGACCTGACTGTATTTCATTTGCAGTACACAAAATCTATTGCACATCGAATATACTCAACCATGGTAGTGAAGGGGTTAAGAGTTGAGTGATAACTGAGCTTGTCTTACATAACTCCCTGTTAACATACCTCAATATGGAATGCACCTGTAAACATGTAACATAGTGACTATATTTCCTACATATTTATTTTCTGTGTTAATCTGTATATTTGTGTTTTGTGTTTAATATCTTGCATTTATTACTTTGTATTTCTATAACGACTGTAAAATTTCAAAGTTCTTGAACCGAGGACATACTTGAAAATGAGAGAAATCTCAATGTATCCTTCCTGGTAAAATACTTTATAAACAAATAAATAAATAAACTTTTAAGTGTGCTATATATTGTACAAGAACAGCAAGACACTTCAACTCAATGGTTATTAATAATGCAAACAAAATATACAAAAAGAAAATACAGATTTCCAAATCCTAGTGTTGAGCTCTAGTGTAAAGTGAAGAAAACAATTGCCAGGCCGTGGTGTCAAAATGTATGGTATATCGACTGATAACCAGCCCTATAATTAGGAAAAATAGGCAGGCGCCTAAAGCCTCCATCAAACCTGAAATTCAAATGATAGCATTTGTCTCAAATATCAGTATATTCTTGTGCATATCGGCGCATTTCACACAAATGCACTCCCTTTTTCACAAACGCTAATCTAAAAGAGTTTTTTCAGCCTTCATTAATTAAAATATTTTATTTGGTTCATTGGACCTTATGTTTGAATTTAGGCTAAGAACAACAGGAGTCGTGGCTCAGATTGTAAAAGGATGTGAGCTAGAAAGATTTACTAGAGGGGTTATCATACTAAACCGTTCAGTAATAAATCATAACACCTTAAGTGCACTAGGGCAAGAATCAACGGCATTGCCCATCCAGATGTTTTGGAACTACATTTCCCCTGAGTCTCTGCCAACCTAATGAATGGTTGAGCATCATGGGAAGTGTAGTACCAAAACATCTGAAGGGCCAAGGTTGCTGAAGCCTGCAAAAAGGCATTCAGGGTTATTCAAAGAGATCCGAATTGCTGGAGAAAGGTAACCGAACGCTGAAATTCAGCATACGGTTACCTTTCCTGGCCATTCGGCTATCCAGAGACCAGGCAATTCGCCAAATCCTGGCGAATTGCCTGCATATACGGTGCCTGTTGGGTGCCTGTTCGAGGGCAGTGAATCCCCATAGAGAAGCAATGCTTCATCTATTCAGAGAACAAAACACAGCAGTGAAAAGTTACCGAATTGCCCTGCCATTCGGTGGTTTCATTCGACAGGTTTAATCAGGTGAATCCCATAGGCTTCAATGTTAAAAATATTCCCGTTCTAATTCAATATCCAATAAACCGTTTATTATAATATTCTGCAGTAAAAGTCTTTATTTTTAGATTTTTTAGGACCTTTTAGGCATTTTTTGAGAATTTTTTGCAAACATTTCTTTTCCTTTTTTTTTTAATCGTTTTTTCTTTTTTCTGTAACAGCCCTTTTTATTATCATTCATTGGATCTTACATGTAAATTTCAGACATTTTCGCTCAGTAGTTTCTTTGCAAACAGCGTTTCACTTTCCAAACATTAAAGCGTACTGTTTTCTTTTTCACACTCCATTCGTCTGCAGTGTCGGCTTTTTCCGGCGGCTGTTCTGCGCTGTGATCGGCTCCTGCTCGGGTTTCTCCGGCATCTTTGGCGGGTTAATCCAGATGTTTTTGCGGGTTTCGGTGTGCGTTCGCCCTCGTTTTGCAGTGAGTGTTCGTTGGGTTTGCAGCGGCTTTTCCCTACACTACGACGGTTCTGTGGTGCTTGCTGAATACACCGCAGGGTCGCCGAAATGGGATCGCCAAATCACACCGAATTGAAGAGAACGAAAAGTCACTGAACGTGCGGTGACTTTTCGATTCTCTTTAAATACACTATCAGGGTTATTCAAATAGATAAAAAAGGTAAAAAGAGAAAATTAAGTAAACAATTGGTCTACTATTTCGAATTTATGTGCATCTTAGTAGTTTAAGAGTAAGACATTATTCACAGCCTTTTCATGTCTACCAAGAAAGGACTGTACCATCGTCAAGGGCATTCTAGCAAATATACCAGGTAAGAAAAGCGTGAAATAATATTCTGCTGTCATTAATGCAGTCTTTAATCTTATGAGTCTGAATGTGTTACAAAGTCACAGAACAGTCAGGTTAAACTTTGGGAAACACAGTGGAGCGCAGAGATGTAGCACAGAGTGGGACATAACGAATGAGCATGTTAATGACCAGCTTCCAAATAAATCTCTGACACTACATGACAAAACAAATCTCCTCTTTGTGGATTTCATTTTTTAAGTTGCAGGTAGAGTCAGAAGTGTTGCGACTACACAGGAAGAATTCAAATTAAAAAATACTTTGCGCGGCTTTTCGCCTCCAGGGTCTTTACGTTGAGTGAACAGGTAAGTAAAACTGACATCCTCATTTTTATAACCGGGAAATTTTTGCGCATTAGCTTCTACACTGTGCTCACCCTGTCATTTTATTGAAAAGCTGTGATCACCCGCACCCACCCTGTGTTTAGTGGCGCTGGTACATTGATGGCAGAACGCATTTCTTTCAACCACTAAAGTGGGAGCTGGTATGATAATCCAATTAAGTGGTGGTGACTGTTTACAAAAAGAAGTATCAGGCAGGTTTTGGATTAATTGAATTAGTGCTTTCCATTAACACAAGGAGGAATGCAAGCAGACAATATTCCAGGGCTGTCGGTAACACGGGCAGTTCATCCGGTGACATAGGTCGCACCAGTGTGTATTCTTATATACATATATAAAGTCTATATATACATATAAACTCCTATAGCGTACAACTAAATTCTACATTACCAAGGGATTCAAGTTAAAAAAAATATTATCATAACATTTATTTTGGACCATGGGACATTCAAATGTGGAGTTAAATAGCAATTTTGCATAAAAAGTGTTACTCTGAGATAGTTTTATAAAAATCGATGCAAATGTGTTTTTTAAGTTTTCATTTAGCTTTTAAAGAAAAGTTGCTGGGATCAAAGGTTTTAGGTCTAAATTACATAGATTATACTGAAATGGGGACGTTAACAGAGAAAATCTGTGCCTGCATGTTTCCAGGTAGTGTCCTCATTTTAGTGTTAGATTCGCAGGCGCTACCTCGGCACCTTGCACTGGAACACGGCGCTACTCTCAGTGATACACGCGGTAGTGCAAGTATCACCTACTTGAGTCCATAAAACTCCATGGAGTGTTGCGCTGCCAGGCCGGCGAGCCCTGCGCAATCTCACTCATCCTAACGCTATAACTAGCGTTCACTATGTAATTTAGCCCCTAAACTCTAAATTGTGTCCTTTATCTTCACAATTATAGATGAGGTCTGTGTTATCAGTACACAGGCATAATTTTCCTTTATGTGAGATAAAGTAAATATGATCAAGACAGATGATAAAAATGGACAATCTCCTGCTTATGGGGATTTATAGAGATTTTAATGAGATGATTACGTAATGAAGATTCCAAAAATGCCGACAGAATATAACAATTAAATGAGGGGAGGTAGGCTGAGGTGAGCGGATGATTTTCCACAGGCTTTTTTCTGACCTTCTAAATTTGCTGATAGAACTATGGTCTTTCAATATGTCTTCTCTCACCTCAACTACATTTCAGTGTAAAGAGATCCCAAGATCCAGAGGACAGGTGCCAACTCTGGTGCCATTTTGATTATACTGTTTAGCTGTTGTTGGAATACACCTTGAGTGAGTTGGGTCTGTCGGTCATCTTGTTGACTGCATAGCAATTGATTTTTCAGGAGAAAAAGTGTATTGTTATGGCCTGGTGCATACTCTTCCCCTGGATGGGCACACCAGTGGGGTAGTGTGGGTTGTTGGCGCCCGGGGGAAGGAAAGAATTGCGCGCCCCCCCAACCTGTGGACACGGTAACACACCCTGATTCCCTTCTAAAAGTATAGTATTGACCCCATTACCCCTCAAGCACATGTATTGTATATTAACAAAATACTGATATAATACAAAAATTAAACACACACATGCCCCCCCACGCTACCAGTCACCCTGTCCCAGTATACCCTAGCATAGTTCCACTCTCACACTATACCCAGTCACCCTCTGTCACTCTCTCCAAGTACCCTCCAGTCACTCTCTCTCCAAATACCCCCACTTTCTCCCAGTACCCCAGTCACTTTCTCCCAATACCCCCAGTCTCTCTCTCCTTTCTCCCCCAGTCACTCTCTACCTGATCCTCCAGTCACTCTCTACCCGAACCCCCGTCACTGTGTGTTGGTCAAACAGTGTTGCCTACCTGTGTGGAGTTGCTGATGGCCCTGGGGGGAGCTGTCCAGGGGGCTTAGTGGGGACCGGTTTTTAAATGTGCTGTAGGGCAAGTGCCTTCCTCTCTTCTTCCTGTTCAGCGAATGCAGGGCTGGCACAGGGTTTCAAGAGGGGCTGACGAACATGGTACAGGGTGTTCTGTCGAATAATGCTGCACTGCTTCACGCATGTCAGCATTAAGGAGGATTCAGGACAGGACCAGAATTTTCTGTCCTGGTCCTCCCTTCCGGACGCTGAGTGCTAAGTCACCGCCAGTGCCGCAAAACTGGCGGCTGCCCGTGCAAGGGCCTCTCGTGGACACCTTGTTGATCCTTGCTGGAAAATATTAGTGGTTCAAACCTCTTTTGAAATTTTGCGCCCCCAAGAAAATTTAACCTGGGGCAACCGCCCCCGAGGCCCCCCATGCTACGGCACACATACAGAGAATGAAGAGAATGTCCCCTGTGCAATTTCTGAACATTCGAGGCCAGTTCAGACAAACCACCCTCAGAACTGCTGTATGAGGGTTTCAGCAGGAACAATACCAGTGTGCATCCACTGGATACCGGTATTTTGATGCATCCACTGGAACTACAGAACTCTTAAGACCTTCCTATCACACACTGCTTTTGATATTTCTAGAAACATGGCGTACAGAACCACAAGGCACATATTCAGCACTGGACTTACCTAGGGCTCAAGATTCAACTCTGCAAAGTGTTTCCCGATCATGTATTGTGGTGCAGATGGAGGTTCTGACAGTCCTGAAGAGATGCAGCCTTATGATTTTACATTACCTGTTGATATTAGTTGTTCGACTCTGGAGCCCCCTAACCTTTATCCTGCATCCTAAGATGCAACCTCACTCATAATTTGACCTATGGACTCCACTACTGTGGGGTCTTCTGCTGAGACTCTGACATTAGGTTTCTACTTAGGGATTAGGCCATGTTATTGAATGTTATTTTTGAACCCTTCTTGTGAAGTGGAGCACGATGTCAGCACTGTTAGCTTGAAGGAGGTGATAGAGCCCATTACCTGCCAACACTAGCGTCAGCTTAATGGAGGTCATAGCGCTGTGCCCACATCGCTTTCGTAACGCTAATGGGTTAAAGAAAAACCTTTTAGCGCTCGTTAATTTGCGATTCGTAGCGCAAGTTTACTGTACTTTGTGCTCCCTATACTGGACACGGGGAGCGCAAAGTGCAAGCACAGATTAACTAGCGTTAGTAACTAGCATTAGGACCAAGTGATTATAAGAGCTGGTCCTAACGAAAAAAGTTACCAGCAGCTCAGAGGTGTAGGTAACGGATTGCGCTGCTGCAGAATCCGGGAACAACGACCCGATCTGCTGCTTCTGGCCGCTGGGAGCAGAGTGAGACTGGGGGAAGAAAGTCCCCTGTCTCCCTCCACAATTACTCCGCTGACCAGCAGGATGTATGACCCGGCAGCATGATCCTCCATGGAGTCCTATGGACGCCATGGAGGGGATGCTGGGGACGGCGCTGTAGCGCTGCCCCCCCAGCATCCGCAAGCTTAGCGTTCACTAAGGGGCAAGCTGCCAGACTCGGCACCTGCCCCATGATCTGCCGTGGAAACCAGGATGCAAAGGGGAAGCAAATTTTTCCCCTTTGCGTCCCGGTTCTAGCGAGAGGCAGCTGATAGTGCCCAATGACTTTAAAAAAAAAACTGCTGTATATTAGTTGTTCCAAAAAAAAATTAATTCAACAATGTAATTGCCTGCATTATGAAGCAAATAAAACCAGATTTCCAAAAGGAAAACAAGCAGCCATGCACGCCAGTATATTTATTCATTTTAAAATACGCATTAGATGAGCACTTTTTGTATCAACTTTGACAATGCCCTTTCTTATACAGCTGCTTAGGAAAAACGTTCAGCACACTGAAAACGAATACCCTAATACAATCCTATATTATAAATAGATAGATATCTGATATCTATGAATTCACATGTGTTTCTAGAAAACTTTACGTTTTGGCTGTAATTAGCTTTCATTAGAACTTATAAAACACCATGAATGACAATGTTTACAGTTGTTATTAATAGTGTGTTAGAGAAATTGAGAACACCATCATTTGGAACGTTTCAATTTATTTTTTTCATGCTTTTTTTCTGGTGTTATTTCCAGATGTGATTGTTTTTTTTCCCAAACTAGTATGTGTTATCAAAGCCGAAAAGCCTCTCGCAGCCCCATCATGCTGTAGGAGGATGTGCTGCACTCTCGTTTGGGTACCAGTTCATCTGCTTGATGCTGTGTTCATGCAGTGACCCTGCAGCTCCCTACAGTGCTGCATGACAGTGATAGATTTTAGGTGATCCCATGAGCACTGTCTATACTGAACGGATGTCTAATTGCATGGAGAGTACACGGGAAGAGCCATATTGAAGCACTCTGTGGGCAGTGTATCATCCTCAGGGGGCAGGATACTTTCAGGACCATCCATTTAACAAAACATGTGGGGAAGATATGTCCTTAAACCACTTTATCTGTCATCACATTCATATGCCTACACACCAGAACCAGATATTTGGAAGTATGGAGCATCTCACTGTGGAGAAAATTGGTCTCCTTCTGTTGCTATATCTTTGATATCAAAACTAATGCTGCCAGATCAGCTTTATAGAGCTTTTGTTTTCTGTTATCAGTTATCATTGCTATAAATACATAGGTTGAGCAAATAGTTTAAAATATGATACACCTGTATCTATACAGATAGTAATGCATCTGCAAAGCTACTAAATCAACTCAGATTGTTATTATCAAAGGGACATTCTAGCCACCATGACCATGAATGTGTACTTAAGTGATCATGGTCACTGGAGACTGTCCCACCTTCACATCAACATTCATCTAAAGCTTGGTGTAAGGGGGTAAAGGTATGAGCCTAGGAATGCAGTGACTAAGAAACAGACAACTGGATGGGGTTTCAATATGGGGTTTATTGGTAAAATCCAAATAAATAGCAGATCGGTATGGCTGTAGGTTCAAGGTAACAGAGAGGAGTAGTACAGGAAAGGGGCTGACAGTCGGAACAAGGTGAAGAGGCAGGACAGGGAAACAAGACACGGAGAGACCAAGGGGAACACAGCAGGAGACTCACAGGAGGCACAAGACATCAGAAAGGAAAAGGGATGACTTGGAGCAGGCGAGGGCACGGCTGGAGGACCCGGAGATGGTGGACAAGGCTGAAGAGTCTGGATGCTGAAGATAGGGTTGAGCCTTGTGAAACATAACTTGAGGCCTGGCTTGAGGCTGGGGAACACGGCTCGAAACTGGTGAACAGAGTTTTCTTAGAAAGGGAGCAGTTTCAAGGTGGATGCTATACACCAAGGGCCCTATTACAATCTTTGCGTTAAACCACTCGCGCAACGCGTGAATTTGTGCGCCAAGCGTTCAACGTTAGCGCACAGAAATCAATGCTGGAATTACAATCCTCGCTCATTTTTTCATCCGTCGAGCAATAACGCGCGTTAAACGGATGCGCACAAATGCGTGCGCAGTAACGTTGCGCGCAGGAATCCATGTGCGGACTGTTTTTTTCACGTGATTCATCCAATCAGAATTAAGAACCACAATTATCTCACGTTAAGTTTTTGCGCCTGTCAAAGTCATTCTGAGCATATATGCTGCAGCAATAATAAATCCACACACAACTTCTCCATTTTATTGCTTTGGTATGTGTAGAATGTGTAACTATACTTTGCTGCATTTTTTTTTTGGGCTGGTGTATTTGGTTTCGGCCAGGACGTTCAGATTTGCCTTTAACACCAGCTTTTAGGAGTTGCTAAAATTATACGCGCAACGTCTATGCGTTAATTCCTGCGCATAGATTGTAATACCATCCGCGTACCAGCGCAAATCGCATTTGCGCTCACAATGTTAAGTATAGGACGTGCGCAGTACAGTACGCTCACTCAGGGTTCGCGCAGGTTCACCCGCGGTAGACATATATGTGCGTTTGTTGTGCTGACATTGTAATACGACGTTCAGCGTAAAGGGTTTTACCCCTTGCGTTAATGCGTTTTTGCACCGGCGCAAAATTTTGTGCGGAGTTTGTAACAGGGCCCCAAATGTAGTGTAGTGCAGGGCAATGCTGAAACATTAAGGAAGGGGTGTGTCTCCCTTAAATAGGGGAATCCAGAGCTCATGAAAGGGAGCACCTGCAGTGCCTGCAGGAAAGCCAGAATGTTGCAGAGCAATGTAGGAAAGGTGCTGCCAGAGAAATCAGGGTGGGGCATATGACCACTGTGACAGCTCTTCAAAGCCAAGGGTTTCTCATTGATGGCTGTCAATCTGTATCACCAGTCCCTCCTTCTAAAACAACATTAGCACATGATTGTGCAATGACATACACTATATTGCCAAAAGTATTTGCTCACCTGCCTTGACTCGCATATGGATGGGTGAGCGAATACTTTTGGCAATATAGTGTATTTTAAGCAGAAGTCAGTAGGCTGAATAAATAATCAACCAGCCTCTTTAACAATTGTCCTCAATACTTCTCTATGAGCAACATGTAAATGGATGAGGAGACATCCAGCTACTTCCTGTATCTAGATAGCTGGTGTTGGATCTAAAGTTAAGCTTTTCTACATTTTTAGTTACTTGGGGCCCTATTACATTCTTCGCGCATTTTTTTTTTGCGCGAGTGCAAATGCGCATTTGCAAAACCATTTGCGCAGAACGTCGTATTACGACGTTCGCGCAAACGATGCACGGAATCGTCTACCGCGATTGACCCTGCGCAAACAAATTTTCCTGCGCGCATCCTATACTTAACATTGTCAGCGCAAATGCGTTTGTGCGCTGGTACGCGGATGGTATTACAATCTTCGCGCAACGAAAGTTTGCGCGCATTTTCGTAACGTCTTTGAAAAGCAGGTGGTAACTGTAAATGTGATCGTTCTGGGTGAAACAAAATACACCAGCACAAAAAAAAATACGGCACAGTACAGTTACACATTCTACACATACCCAAACATTAAAATTTATAAATTGTGTCATTGCTAATTTTTTCTTTTTTTGGCTGGTGGTTGTTAATTCTTTTTTTTTAGTTTGGAAATATTTTATTGGAAAAATGGGTGATTGATGTTGGCTGAATCCCGTGACAAATCCCGTAACAAAACAGTCTGCCCACCGATTCCTGCACGCAATGTTCATTTGCGAACGGCTTTGCGCGTCGGATTTGCGCACGAAAAATCTTGAAGGAAGAAAAAATGCGCTTGGATTGTAATACTACGTTAATTTTTGCGCAATCACGTTTTTTTCGTGCTCAAAATAAATTGCGCTGCGTGAGCGCAATTGTCCAGAGAATGTAATAGGGCCCTTGGTGTGGAGGCAACAGGGATTACTAATTAACCACTGCTTTTTCACAAGCCCCTGTCCAAGTCGTGCTTTTGCAGCGCACTAGTTTGTGAAGATGTAACAAATCTCTGTACCCAGACTGGGTCACATCTGATAATGTCACTTCCTTGCCGGAACACCGTTTTCTCACCAGCAGTCTTTCTTGCCTTTCCAGCCTTTAGCCAAAGCTTAAGGATGGGTATATGCAAAGAGCCTTGAGAGCATCTCCCAGAATTGAGGCACCAAGCAGATCTGGGGATTTAGTTAGAGCAGACAGCAACAACTTGCTCATCCTTTAATAAAATAATATATACTGTGACAAGAGGAGCATGACAGACAATGGTAACTGATACCCTGACCTTCCACTGCACCTCATCATAACCCCTCCCCTAGCATATTGTTCAGAAGTCTCATCAGAGTCTAGGACATAATTAGACCAGGGACAGATAATCGGATTAGTATTGCTCAATGTTTGGCAGGCAAGACTGAACAATATCCATTCAAACCTTTAACAAATACAAACACATTCCAGATAGGGGGAGTTGGAAAAAACTAAGGTGACCCACACAGTAAATCTATCAGCAGATAGTAACAGATACACATAAACAATAACGATATCAACAATAATCAGAATTCATACATAACACAGATTACACAAACATCCTGCACCCCCTACAGGGTGATTTCAACATAGGAGAGGGCAGGGAAATAATATAGAACATTGGGCCGGCACCTTCCAAATACATCTCTAGGCCCATGTACCCCAGGTTCAAAGTGACGTATGTCACAGAAGGCTATTGGACAGACTAAAGACATGTTCAGTGGGCTGCACTTGCCGTGGCTTGATCAGTTTCCAAGCCCCAAACTCTGCTCTGGGACCTTTTTAGACTCTTTCTTAACCCCACTTAAAACCTAATATGCTTGGACAAACCTCTTGAAACCCACCCCATACCACATTATTTTAATTAGGAAAAAAGGTCATATTTGTGAAATTTTTGTTCATTATTATAATTTTATGGTGAAAAAGTCCAGATAATAAAAAATAACAAGTGACAATACATACGTACTGTATAGGTCAGAGAGTCTCATTTGCAAATTTTTACTGACCCAGCTGTCCAAAGAAATTTAGATGTCCAATGAAAGTCGAGTATAATAGGAGCTGGAATCTATGGCAGCCGTAGCATTAGAGATATACCTACGGCTCGTTTTTCGAAAAATATTTAACTGTAAAAAAGCCTGAATTGTAAAAAAAGCAATATATTACAAAGCAAAGCAGGCTCGTTTGCCAATTCTCCAGTTTTACTGCCCCATCCATCCGATAAAATGTATACCACTGTGCATTACTAAGAGGCCTACCCACATCATTAGTAATGCACAGCAGTGAGCTACCACTGCTCCTCTCGTTTCTACATGAGTGCACTACATAAGTGTGTACCTTAATGGCTAGATTCCTCATCATGCAACGGGATATGCTCAGCCAGATAAAGGAAAATGAATAGCGATTTTCAAAAAGTATTAAGATGCAGCATTAAGTCATGTGTGACTATAAAATTATACAGATTTGCTCACAAATACAGAACAAAATGCCCTTACGTTTAAGTATTGGACGAATTCAAATTTATCAAAAATATCAATAATAAAGTGCCATATTTGCAGTTGTTGTTGTTGAACCAAAGGAAAAGCAGTAAAGGTTAAGACTTCAAGAAATAAGCGAAGATGTAAGTGATTTAAATAATATATGTGCTGATTATTAGGTACATGGTTTATCTTTACCAATAATAGCTAACTTTGCTATCCTAAACGATTTGGAATACGCACTGATGATGCTTTGATTGCTGTCAGTCTCAAACACATACACACAAATAATATAAAATACAGTTTGCTGATATGAAAATACTAATTTCAAGAAATAAATACTAACTACAAAACAGATCCAACTAGATGGACCAATGTCCTAATAAACTGAATAATCACAGGCGGTTTAATAGTCTGTATTTAGTAGAATAAAACGCTTGACTTAAAAAACAATAAGTCGAAATCAAACCTTTCTGCAGAACCTCCCCTGATTTTATTCCCTTTCTCGGAAATTAACACTGTATACGCAATAGGAGGTACAATTGGTTCCTGTAATGAAACAGAGATAACAATAGTGCAATAAAGTTATGACTAGCGAAATGTATTGGTGTGAAACATTCACAAACATTGAAGAATAATTGCCATGAACAACACCTGCGGTAAACTAGACTCTAGAAATGATGGGCCCATGCAGGAAGTTGCTTTCTCCAGGGAGTGTAGGTGGAGGTACCATACCTGCAACAAGAATGATAAAGCCTTCTTTGAAATGTTGCAGATCCTCTAAAATAAACACTCAAGGATTTGAGTGCCTGATCCCCTTCTTTTCACCATTGGGATAAGATAGACCTAGTGGTTATCTCAGTGGTGTCCTCCACCACAAAATAGAGTTTCTCAGAGACAGGGTGTAAAGAATCAGGACCAAGGTAAAGAGGTGCCATAGTGCGTCAAACGCCTGTTGTGCACCTTTGGTCCAGACAAACGTTTTCACACATATGAACAGTGAGTAATTGGGATATCTTACAATTGTGGATATATTTCTGTTTGAAGTTGGCAAAACTCATAAACTTTAGCACCACCTTTTGTTGTCAGTAGTCAATCAGGAGATGATGATGTCTACCTTACGGGGATGTATTTACATTTTTCCCAGAGTAATAACGATTCCAAGAAAGTCCATGTGAGTTGTTTTGAATGTACATTTCTCAAGTTTAGCTAACACATTTCCTTAGGTGTTGCAGGACTTCTTGCATGTGTGGGTGATGTTTTGATAGAGAAAAAGATCAGAATGTCATCAAGGTAAGCCACAACGTATTGATCCAGTAAGTCACGGAATACACAATTGATAAACTGCTGAATCGTAGCAGGGACAGTCATAATATTTGGTGATGCCATACAGTTAATGTAATGTCCATAGCAAGTATGGGAGGCTGCTTTCCACTTGTCCCCTATTCAGACACACACCAAATTGTAGGCACCATGAAAAGAGACTGCTACTGGACGGGCATCTTACTGATGACACACACGTCGTCCAGAAGGAAATGGAAACCCGCAAAAATGTATTCCCTATTGAAGTCCATATATTAAAGATGAAACACAGTGGAATATTCTCTGTAGTCTATATTCTGATACCTATTAATACATATTCTTATCTGCATACCTATAGAGGCCTCCGTCTTCTCCCTGAAGCGGGTGAGTGGTATCAGATGGAGAGTTCCTGAGTAGCAGCAGAGTGGTAGCAATGATGGGCCTGAATACTTTTATTTCTTGTGAATGAGGTCCTAAGGGGCTTATGTCTGATTGCCTGTATTGTACTGCACTATTATGTTTTTTTTAAAAATATTTTTTTAGATCTGTCCCACATTTTGTTATGTGTATATGTTCTGAGATTCACATTAAGAGGAGGCGACGTTGTGGGAGTGATCAAGGTGCTTGATGATTATAGGAGTGTCCCACCACTTATCTTTGTTTTACCATGAAGATCCTGCTTGGAGAATATTGCAGGTCCTATCATCGGACCTGGGGTCCTTTTCAGGACAGGTACATACAGGCACAGTGTCCTGTGTCTTCACAATAAGATGTAGACCAAAAGTGCATCTGCAGCAAAGTTCCTCTGGAGACAGATGTCCCTCACCAGACCAAACTGCACAGATTTCTCATCAAACATGGGTGGCACTAGTAGTGAAAACAGAACATTCTCTGAAATAGTATGTGGTGGAGGACATCTGGGATCAGTAGGCAGGTTCATTGCACACTCTAGGCATCTTTCTCACAGCCTATGATAAATGGGGTTAAATCAGCCCCTTAATTGTCAGGAACGTGGGGATGGTACCTGGGTGGCACCTGGATGGCAGGGGTAGGAGCCCAGGATGCAGTGGTCTGCACCGATAAACAGAGGATAAGGGTAGAGGAGGGTGGATGAATATGAGAACTGACCAGGTTGATTGCAGAAGGATGATGGAAATGATGGTTGTAGTAGCAGGAATACTGAACAGGAATATCAGGTAGCAGATCAGCAACGGTGTTTACTCTTTGTGAGCAAAAGCTGTAATGAACCAGCAATGTGTCATTGAGGGGCAGAGCCCTTTATTTTGTGAGTCACGTGTGTTTTGGTGTTAACTCTTACACTGCTGGTTGCTGGCTGCAGGGCAGGAACAGGATGGAAGTGAACCACCAGGGGGGGTTTCAGGATGGCTACAGCCAGGGATCCTGACAGTACCTCCCCCTTCAGGTCACGCTCCGCGTGACCAAGGATGGCAGCAGGACTGCCCATGACCAGGCACGGGTCACTCTAGTGGGTGCCGTTTCCAATAATCGTAGCACCACTGGAGGGCAGAACAAGGGTCAGGAGTGGTAGTACAGGGTTGGGCACGTGCCTTTCTTTGACGCCGTCGTGCCTTGGCCTTTGTTATCTTAAGGTCAGCAGAAGCATCAGGAAGGAGGGTGCCCATGTATCCAGATGGTGTTCTCCTTTCAGCATCTTCAATCTCCTTACGCCGGAGTAACCCCTTTTCAAAGATGTCGAGGTCTTTGCGACGAACCATAGTCCCATTAGAAACAGTGACTCGGTCCTCCGGTGATGGGTCAGCTGATACTTCAGGAATGAGGGTGCCCATGTGTCCAGGTGGTACCAAGGTAGGTAGAGCAAAACATCCCTGTACCGTATAGGGACATGGATCCTCGGGTAAGGGGTCTTGATGAACAGGAGTGTCCTTGGAGCGTCTGGCCTTGGCGACCGAAGGAGACAAGTAGGAGGCAGAGTCACCTTCGAACCTGGTGCCCACATAGGAAGAAGGCATCGGGGTAGGCATCTTCTCCATTTCTCCCAGTTCCCCTTCTAAACCTGATCCATCACTAAGGGAAGGATAGTCGCACAGCCAGGACTTCATGCCCTCGTCCTCTTGCTCTTCCTCGCCACAATCCCTTTCTGATACAGAATCATCGCTGGATGAAGAACAGAAGCCTCGCCATGCCTTCAAAGGGGTGTCAGACCCCTGGTGTTGACCTGGGGGTCCCTTTGAGCGTCGGGCCGTCTGTCTCGGTGGGCTCTCCTCAGAGACAGCGATGTCCTCTGGGTCATATTCAGACAGGGAAGAAACCCAGGAAGACAGCGGCGGATCGTGCTGGCTGAGAGTGATGGGAGTTGTAATTGCCATAAGGGAGCTCTTAATCTTCTGGGCTTTCTTCAGCCTGGCCTTCATTACCTGTTTGAAAGGGATCTGTGTCACAGTAGAAACTGGCATGGACATGATCTCCATAGGGGTTGGTAGATCGGTCTCCACAGGTACGGTGGTCTCCAGATCCATGGGAAGGACAGGTTCTATGGGCACAGTGTAATCAGTCTCCATAGGCATTACAGGGTTCGCATACTCCTCTTCTGAACTGACCTCCAGAGACGTCATATGCCTGGATACAGTTCGTCTGGGAACAGGTATAGGTGCATGAGTTGTTCGAGGTGCAGGTTTGGGTTCAGGAAATCTCTTGGGGGCCGGTCTGGGTAGGGGTACCGGCTTAGGGACGGCAGGTCTCTTAGAAGCAGGTTTAGACATAGAAGCAGGCCTGGAAGCCTGAGTTTGCTTCAGAGTTCTAAGCACTGGAGCGTGCTTGGGAGTTGCAGCAGACTTTGGCACTGGCTTAACAGCTGCGGGTCTGGCAGGTTTTGATGGGCAATTTGAGACCCAAT
Organism: Leptobrachium leishanense; assembly: GCA_009667805.1. Classification (NCBI taxonomy): domain Eukaryota; kingdom Metazoa; phylum Chordata; class Amphibia; order Anura; family Megophryidae; genus Leptobrachium; species Leptobrachium leishanense. The sequence goes on from CM019067.1 coordinate 146,989,544, forward strand.
GTGACCTTTCCCCGCAGTACAGGCAGAGATTGTCTGCCAGTCTCCTAGCACGTTCTTCAGGGGACAGTGGTTCTCTGTACTTGTTAGCTGCAGGAGTGCACTCCTTAGTCGAGGAGCCCCACATATCTTGCAGCAATTTCACCAGGGAATCAGTCAGGTTTTTAAACAGGTCCTGGAAAGTCTTTTTCAATAACTCCACCATAAAGTGCAGCACTGCGGGCTCATTTGTATTAGGCTGGTTCATTCTGTCAGGAACGTGGGGATGGTACCTGGGTGGCACCTGGATGGCAGGGGTAGGAGCCCAGGATGCAGTGGTCTGCACCGATAAACAGAGGATAAGGGTAGAGGAGGGTGGATGAATATGAGAACTGACCAGGTTGATTGCAGAAGGATGATGGAAATGATGGTTGTAGTAGCAGGAATACTGAACAGGAATATCAGGTAGCAGATCAGCAACGGTGTTTACTCTTTGTGAGCAAAAGCTGTAATGAACCAGCAATGTGTCATTGAGGGGCAGAGCCCTTTATTTTGTGAGTCACGTGTGTTTTGGTGTTAACTCTTACACTGCTGGTTGCTGGCTGCAGGGCAGGAACAGGATGGAAGTGAACCACCAGGGGGGGTTTCAGGATGGCTACAGCCAGGGATCCTGACATTAATCAGTCAAGAGAGGAAGTTACTCCATGTCCTACTAATGCTAACTCGTCTTTTATGATTTAAGTCAGGACCACTCTAACAGGTCAATGATTTCATTCCACAGGGTCTTGATGGCATAATGTTTGAAATCAATGTCATAATTTGCAAGCATGTCTAGCACATTTGCCTGAGGCCCCTCTATAAGGATCATCATGAATGGCAGATGAAGATGTTTCACAAGAGTTGAGTACCGGATTGAAGAGGCAGAGTGAGCCCAGGAACATGGTTCTTCAGATAACAACACAATCATGGAATGCATATTACAGTGACATTGTATCTTCTGTGACCACTCAGTCCAAATTTCGATCCCCTCTCCCCCCTCTGAGGGCTATTGGATGGCTGATTCAACCCTGCCAGAGCAGCGGCTTTGCTCCTTCTTGAAGTTCAAATCAGCGAGGCTGATCTGAGCTTCAAGCTCCGGGATCAGGAAGAGGGAACCATTTTTTTTTCCACTTCCCCACCTACCAGCCATTGGATTGGCAGGGAGCTTCCTGACACTTCCAGCCTCCCCAACATCACATGATATGCTCCAGACTTCCTGCGATCCTGGAACATATCAACTCCAGAGAATTAGAGAACACTGCTGCACTGGATACAAGGTAAAAATAACTAGAGGGTTAGAATGGGAGAGGGGTGTGGAGGGGTTTCCCCCTCCAGTTTTAATAAGAGATAAGCAATATGAACAGTGTATAACCTTCTTAGGCTGGGGTCAGAGGAACGCAGTGCGAACGTGCATTGAGCCGCATTTTATTACGGCTGTAGTAGCAGCAAATGATGTCCAATGACGGCCAATATATGAAGTACGCCGCACAACGCAAGCGGCAAACGAAAGCATTTTTTCGAGAACATGGAACCGCTAGTACTGACGCACAGAGTGCGCTGCGTCGGCATAGCGGCGTGTGTGCGTGATTAGGAGATGTCAGATGCTGCACATGTCTGGCCTACATCACGTCCATTTGTTTTTTATAGCTCCGTCAAAAAATACGGCCGACATTGCTCATCGTATGACCGCTATCGCGTCTTCCGTGAAAAAATGCGTTCAGATGCATCAACGCACTTTTTGACGGTAGACGTGAAAAATGTGTTCGTCTGACCCTAGCCTAAATTATACAGAATCAGATAAAACTCCAAAGTGAATGTCACCTCAATGGACAGTAATAATACCTAAAAACATCCCAAAAATTAGTGCCATAAAAACAGTGATGGTATATACAAATAGTTAAGATGACACATAAAATAAAATCCCGAGTTTAAACTCAGATGCAAGTGCCCATAACAATACGTGATTTCATTGTGATGTGAAACGTGAAAGTATAATAGCTATAAGTGGTTCCTCCAATCTTTCAGTTATCTCCAAAAAAAGAAAAGAAGCAACAAGAACCACATTTGTGCAGATCGTAAAAAGAAAAATAGTCCCAAATACATGCATATTGGAGAGACACTCACATCTTTTTCAACATATTACTTTTATTGGTTAATTGGTTAATAAATATAATTTTTTGGTTTAACCTATTAGCCATGTCCCTCTTTTTTCTGTTCACCAGGGACCTAACATTACATCCATTCAAGGATATGGAATCCTGGGAGGTCAGGCACTTACTAGATAAAAGCACCACTTGCCGATTGGATGAGCCTAGATATTAGAAGGCTCCACAGTTTGTGAGTTTAACCCTTTAATATCTACTAAGGAATTTTATTTGTATATGTTATGCTATGAGAGCGCCGTCTCTCTCTCCAGGTACAGAGAAAGAAGGGCTGTGCCACTCGATATTTGGCCAGAGGCGCTAGTACCGGGATTTGTCATGGCTCTATAGGATTTGAGTGTGTCTCCTATACGCACATATTTTGGACTATTGGTTTATACAATCTGCACAATTGTATTTCTTGTTTTTCTTTTTTTGGAGATAACCGAAAGATTGGAGAGACCACTTATACCCGCCCGTCTTATATAAGTATTATATCTTTTCCTGACTTGCTTGCATCACAATAAAAGAATGTATTGGCACTTGCATGTGTGTTCAAACTGTCACAATTTCCTTTTATTTATATACAGGGTTATTCACAGTGAGCCGATCTGGCCCCGAAATGGCACTGAACAGTGAATTTCCCATATGGTGCCATTTAGTGGCCATTCGGCAAATCAGAAAGCAGGCAGTTTGCTAACTTTTGCCGAATTGTCAGCAAGTAGTGTACGGTGCCTGTTCGAAGGCAGTGATATCCCCCATAGAGAAGCAATGGTTAATCTATTCAGAGAACACCGAACAGCAGTGAAATGTTAATCAAATGCCCTGATGTTCGGTGGTTTCATTCGGCAGGTTTATTCAGGTGAATCCCATAGGCTTCAATGTTAAAACTATTCCCGTTTTTATATAATATCCAAAAAAACATTCATTCTTTTAACCTGCAGTAAAAAGTCTCTTTATTTATTTTTTGTTTAGTATCTTTTAGGCCGTTTTGAGAAATTTTCAGGAATTTTTTTTCCCGATTTTTTTAATAGCGGGTTTTCCTTTTTTCTGTAACAGACCTTGTTATTATTCATAGGATCTTATTTGTTAATTAAAAGCATTTTCGTTCAGTAGTTTTTTTTGCAAACATTGTTTCAATTTTGACACTTTCAATCGTATTGTTTTTTTGGCGGCTTGTCGGCTTTCTTCTGCGGCTGGTAGGCACTGTGTCAGATGGCTCGTCAGCTCTGTTTGGCGGCCCTCTGGTGGGTTTGCTGCAGTTGTCCAGCATGTTGGCGGCGGCGGCGGGTGGCATGTTTGCGGCAGTTTACAGGATCAGATCCGATAATTGCTGCCTGATTTAAAAAAAAAGCCACAAAACTGCCGAAATTATCGTATCAGGTAACTTCGGCAGTTATGCAATTTTTTAAAAAAAAAAATTTTTATTTCTCTGTAGAGATCTCTGTAATTTTTTTTTTAAATTATTTTAACTTCGGCAGTTTTGTGGCTTTTTCTTTCGGGGGTTTTGCGGCAGCTTTTCCCCTCACTCTGGGGACCCTGCGGTGAATGCTGAATTCACCGCAGAGTGGGGAAATTTGATTGACATTTCGGTGTTCTGTGAATAACCCTGATAGTGAAATATTTTTTAGGCGCCATATGGATTATTTGTATACACCGTCACTAAATTAAAAATATTACTTTAAAATAAAGAGCAGGATAAGTGTAGTGGCCCTGGTCATATGAGTTTACTAACTGGAGGATATTGTAGCACGTAATTACATAAGCTAATTTAACATCAGGCAGAAAACTTAAGGTTCTAGAGACTAGATTAATATGTCACATAAAACAGGGAAAACAGAGTTGAGAAAGCCAGGTCTGATTGTTAAGAACCTACAAATAGGTTAGCAAATCTAAGTATTAAAAAGCACTCAATCTTAAAAACCTATGACATGTCAGCACACATTTTCTACACTGTGCACGTGAAATAGAGGAGTTAATAGATTCCATTCATTTATTTTTATCAACCAATATTTTTACAGTGTGTCAAAACGTAGTGCCGATATTAAACCAATCAGTCAATCCTGTTACGATGCACAGCATCACTGCAACCTCAGATTTAAAGTGACAGTTTGCGTTGCCAAATTTTTACCATAGCAGCATGTATGTATAAATGGAGAAAAAATAACAACGATATTAAAAATGAAAAAAAGCAATTGAAAGGACAAGAAAAAATAATTAAAATGATAACAAAAATACATTTTACATTAACTGCTCCAAACCGCGTCTAAGGAAATTGCTTCCTATCGCTCGTATACAACATGACACTGTTTTAAATTCACTCGCGTCTTGCCTATTACTGGAATGAACATGCTTATATCTCAGACTAACCAACACATCAAAAAATCACGAGCAGAAGTGAAAGATAAGCAAACCTCAAAATAATTTTTGGACGTAGATAGTAAAATATAAATAAATAAGTAATGCATAAAAAATAATAGGAATTGGAAATAATTGCTAGGGAACAAGTGTGCTTGGGAATGTTTTTTTTCCCAGATTGCAATTATATATAGTGGCAGTGAAAGCAGGAATGACTTCGGTAATAATACTTTAGCGAGAAAGGCAGGTCTGGGTCAATGCTGCACTCAAGCTGGACAAATCTGATTGGCTGTGACAGGCGGCGCTGAGTAATTGTTCTAATCACTGCGCCAGGCACTATACCTTAGCACAGCAAAAGAATGATACAATAAGTGGCTTCAGAAGCCTAACTCCCTCTCAAGCTGACAGATCTGACAGTGATGCATCCCATGTAATAGGAGGGTTATATAGAGTTTCTGCCATTCAACAGGAGAGAGAGATGTGAGCGAGAGGCCAGTGAGATCGTCTCAAGTTGGCCAGAGATAAGGGTCTCATTAAAGTGTCCCATGGTACTTATTTGCAGGTTGACTTGCTGCGATGATCAATTGGTGGAAAACGATAACAAAGAGCAAGAGCATGTCAGTCAGAATTGGTCGCTGGTCTGTGCGTCGGCCAAGTGGATAACAATTAGAGTGGTGCATGATCAGAAACTTTCACATCAACAGAACAACACATCTACTTTAAATGAGACAAGGTCAGATCTCCTTGGAAAATTGCCACAATGGCAAGTCATACTTCAACTACCTTTATTATTTCAAGTGTTCATTGTAATTACAATATACAAGAGGACCTATTACAATTCAAGTGGTATTCCTTGCATGTTGTAATTACAACCATGGTCTCACTTAATTGATACTCTCCCTGGGTTTTTTTTTTGCTGCCGAATGGCAACAAAAGCAAGCACTCAAATAAGGATATCAGCAGTAATCATTGACAGCTACAGCAATCATACCACCGCTGGACTTAGAATAGAGTTTAAAGTGCAGTTGTCTTGCCCAATTCATATTGGATTCCTGTCGTGTTCGGCATAAGGAGGGCAGAGGTATGAGCCAAAATATGCAGTGATAAACTCACGGAGACAATGAACTGAGGTTGGGGTTTATTGGAGAAAACAGACAAATAATGAGTTAAACAATGGTGAGGAACAAGGCTAGAAAAGGCGGACTTAGGGATGAGACAGAAAGGAGAAACAAAGGAAGGAAGAAAAAAGACAGAGATACACTAAGGGGAACATAACAGGAGACTCACGAGATACACAAGACAGGCGGGACACGTGAAGTACAAAAGGCAAGTAACAGGGCTGGTTATAGATAAAGCAGGTTCCAGGGCTGTAGGTAGAAGTCCAGATATACACATAGTACATAGTTATATAGGCTGAAAAAAGACATGCGTCCATCGGGTTCAGCCTCTCCCACATAACCTACTGCTGTTGATCCAAAAGAAGGCAAAAAACCCAGTCTGAAATGCTTGCCAATATGCAACATACTGGGAAAACATTCCTTCTTGACCCCAGAATGGCAGTCAGATTTCTCCTTGGATCAAGAAGCTTTTACCCACATATTAAATATTATAACCCTTAATATTCTGTGTCTGCAGGAAGTCATCCAGTCGTTTTTTAAAAGTCTGTACAGACTCTGACCCAACCACCTCAACAGGCAGAGAATTCCACAGCTTTATTGTTCTCACTGTAAAATAACCCTTCCTATGCTTTAAGCAAAATTTTCTTTCTTCCAGTCTAAATGGATGACCCCTTGTCCTATGTATAGTCCTGTTAATGAATAGGTTATCAGACAATGGTTGATAATAGCCCCGTATATATTTATATAAGGTTATCAGATCCCCTCTAAGGCGCCGTTTCTCTGAACTAAACAGGTTTAAGCTTGTTAGTCTTTCCTCATAACTTAACCCTTCCATTCCCCTTATTAATTTAGTTGCCCGTCTCTGCACTTTTTCTAACGCTATAATATCTTTTTTTAAGACCGGTGCCCAAAATTGCACGGCATATTCAAGGTGCGGCCTGACCATTGATTTATACAGAGGCAAAATTATGTTTTCATCCCGTGAGTGAACTCCCCTTTTAATGCATGCCAATACCTTGCTGGCCTTGGCGGCTGCTGTTTGACATTGCACATTGTTACTTAGTTTGAAGTCTATGATTATTCCCAAATCCTTCTCCTGCTTGGATTTCCCTAACTCCGTACCATTTAGGGTATAAATTACTTGCGTGTTCTTCACTCCAAAGTGCATAACTTTGCATTTATCTAGATTAAATTTCATCTGCCATTTAAGTGCCCAGTCCCCCAATCTATCTAAATCCCCCTGCAGCGAAGTAACATCCTGCTCACATTGTATCACTTTTCCTAGTTTTGTGTCATCTGCAAACACTGATACATGGCTTTCAATGCCTATCTCAAGGTCATTTATAAATAAATTGAATAGTATTGGTCCTATAACAGACCCCTGAGGGACACCGCTTACCGCTGGTGTCCATCTTGAAAATGTACCATTTCTGACCACTTTCTGTACACTATCTTTTAGCCAGGGGTTATGCAGGGGTTCTGTAGGTAGAGGTCCAGATATGCAGGGGTTCTGTAGGTAGAAGTCTAGATATGCAGGGGTTCTGTAGGTAGAAGTCCAGCTTTCGCACCCTCCAGAGAAATTGATAGAGGTTTGTCAGGGGGAAGATAGTACAAGAAAATGAAATGCAAAGAGCGAGGAATTTGGGGAACTCGCACTACTGGAGATAGAAAAAGAGAAAATGAAGAATTCACCAAACGTGAGGAAGGCAATGGAAAGAAACTCAAAGGAGAAAAATTGATACCGATAGAGAGAGAAACAGAAACCCAGAAGGGTTAGGCATGGATTGGGTAAGCATGGCGTCCTCTGTTACGTTCAGCTGGGAATATCTACAGTCATCAGCCAGACATTAGACAGGTTGGGCAATGGTAAAAATATACTGTATATGTTCCCAAAGGACCAAGGTTATACATGACTGGTCTATTGATTGTTCAGTGAGATTACATGCCAAGATACTGTATATATCTAATTAACAATCTCTTCTACGGCATAATAAATGTAATGGATTTAAGACACCTAGCTAAAATGTTTTTATTTTAATTGCAAGAACATTGGATTATGATTTGATTATGGCTTACGTTTACAAGAATTTTTCACAGAAAAAAAAAAAATCAATCCTGTTCATGTAAAGGAGAAACACATATTCTTTTCGAAGCACTAATAAAATTATAAACTCACATCGCACCCCAGTGAATCAGAAAATTTGGGATCCTTGGGAGGTGTATATTTTGTAACCAGGGATACGGTAACAAGATTATATTCATTTTTAAACAATTTGCTTTGTGTTTTCTGTAACAGAGCATTGGTTGAAGTGAACAATTCTCCAGGCTAACTGGTGTGATTTGGCACTGAAGTATCAGTGGAAATGATTAGATTGCAGCTGAACATGGTTAGTCTTGTGACTATTGTATTATATATATCATAATGGAAGATCTTGATCAAATTGTTTCTGGCGTTTCAGCACGTGGGAGAAAGAAATAACAGAAATCTGTGAATAAAAACCACATACTTTTGGATGGCCTCCCACCCTAAGGCTGGCCGTCGACTGGAACCGTTTTCGAACGACTGACTTTTTCGTCAGACCATGGATGACGTCGGTCGTCCGACCAGGTAAGACTAGGGTTGTCCACTGCGTGCGATCTGTTGTACGACCACAAAGGATCCAGATCAAAATCAGAGGTGGACATGCAAAAACAAGTTCATTCTGCTTTTGGAACCAGAGCAGTCCTTTTTTTTCGTTACTATTATTTTTACTATGCGCTTTGTCTGTAAACCAGTCAAACTATCCCCTAAATCAGGGCATGACACCAACACTTCAGTGCAGTACTGCGCTCTGATATTCATTCTCTCTGCCGCTGCAGATTGCCGAAGTGCAGTGAACTGCACCATATTTCACCATCATTTTTACAGTACAAACAGCAACAAAATTGCACCGTATGGGGAAATTCAACATTCAGTGCCCTTCGGGAGGCATGTCAGTGCTTAGTAAATAAACCCCTTTGCGCAGCAGCACTGCTAGTCCCTCCATGTTACACAGCTAGTCCCAACATACAAAAAGGTGTTTTGGTAAACTTGCATCATGTCTGCACCATTTATTTTCAGTGGGAGTTAAAAAAACAGCAAAACCAATATAAATGCGTTTTTTTTAACTCCCCTAATGAGTTTGTCAATGTCCATCTTGCCCAATCGTTCTGAACTCCCAGCCTGCAAGGTGAGATCGCCCATCTGCTGCGGTCTTTACCCGTCTCCGGAAGTCAGCCGTCAGACGTCAGAGGTCTGCCGCAATGGACGATGGTTCCATTCACAATCATGTTACGGATTCGGACGTACAACGACAGACGATATCGGATGATCGCACCATCGTTCGAAAACGGTTCCAGTGGACTGCCAGCCTAAGTCTATAGCGGCCTTGGACGTCACACAGAACCATGGCATAAAAAAACTATTATATCTACCTGCCAACCACTGTAAGAGCTGACATTGCACAAAGTTAAAACAATACAATGCTTTATTTAGTTTTCAATCACAATCTCATCCAAAACTCCAAGTGTCCTCTGGTGGAACCCTAGGCATTTATGAATTCCCGGGGCCCTGGTTCAAGGTTGGTATTAAGTCAGACGCTAATGGAAAACTTGTGCAACAGCTATTAACGTCTGACTTTTAAAACACGAATTCCGATCGTGCTGCTTTCTCAGTAGCTCAAGTCATAATACTTTTTAGGTGTTAAATGATAATGATACGCTAAGTGCTGCACTGTTATTGGCTCCAGGAGTCCATAAGACTCCATTGAGACAGACAAGAAGTCGCATGAGGTGTGCCCGGGACGGCGGAAGGATTCAGCCGCCAAAGAGAGAAGAATTGGTGGATCGCACTTCTCTCTCCACCGAGGGATCTAAGGTGAGTATGGTATTTATTGGTGGGGTTACACACAATCACTTAAGACCAGCCTTTACAAAATGTTATTGTTTTCTAAATAATGTCAGGTGCAAATGAAGGACGAGCTTGTTGAAATAGATCGATCTTCATCTGGTTGGTGCACATTATTGTCTCCCATATAAAATATAGGAGCAGGCACTATGTCCGAAATGCAAGCAGAGACACATATCGGATTGAATAAAAAAAATGTATCTGAGTACCCAAGTCGTTTTGCTAGGAGGATCCCCAGGTCGGAAAACCTGGTTTACAGTGATATACTGTATAAACGTATATGTTGATGTGGTTGTGTTTAAGTATATGTTTATATACTGAATGCTCCTACTCATCTTGGTAAAAGTGGGGGGAACAAGCTGTCAGATGGCCCTTTGATTTATCAAGACCTGTATTTTATGGGGGGGGGCCTTATTTGCCCAGATCAACCTAGTCGTTTGAATATCTACAAATAACTCCTCTAATTAGATAGGCATTCAAATTAGAAGGGTCCTGAAAAACCTTTCCATGAATCAAAATTCATGGTGGTTTTCTGTGAATCTGGGATGCTGAATGCAAAAATGACCTCAGACTTGATCAAATATAGTTTTTTCACAGCTGGTTTTGACATTTTTATGTTGAATTATGTGACCGAATGAAATTAGTGCAAAATTAAGACATAAAACTTATTTTGTGACCACTTCCGAACATATTTCTGTACAAGACACATACACGTTGGCTAACTGGACTTCCAACACATCCTAAAAACACAGAATCCTAAAAGAGAAAGAAAGGGGTGGCTGTCTTCTAACAGACGTTCAAAATACTTTTACTCACTGATATGAACCACAGGAATCAGGTTGAAAATCACAAAACATTGAAATTGTGCAAAACACTGTGGGATATATGACATTTTTATTGGACTTTTCAAATTCAGCAGCCAAATTTTAATTAAAGGGATATTTACTATATTATACTATTAGTATAAAACAGGAGGGTGTAAGTGAAGGGGTTAAGCTGGGAGCATGTAAAGTGGCTGTGAGAGGACCAAGCATCCAGTCGCTAGGAGGGAGGGACCAAATTGGTGCCCACTTCTTGCAGGCGGTGCTTGAAGCTTAGGTCAACCCATGCTGACTGTAGCTTCAGGGAAGAGCTAAGCGTAATCGTAAAAATGTACCAAAAGTCCCTCTTACTTGGTTCCCCCACCCCCTCATAAGCAGCGCTATCTAGTGCGCGGATATCTTCCAGGTTAATCCTTATTTCCTGGATTGTCGGAACAGAACTGGTTTTCCATTTCAACGTGAGGAGCAGAGTGGCAGGTTAAAATGTAAGCCAGCAATCTCTTTAGATGGATGGAAAGGCTATCAGGAAACATGTGGAGTAGGAATAAAATCAGGGTAGAGGACAAAGCAGAGCTCAGAACCCTGTTAACAAAGACTGTTGGGTCACCCATAAGGTGGTCAACGCAGGACACGGCCACCAGACATGGTAAAAAGAGTGTAGGGCTGAGGAACAGCTCCGGCAGTCTGCTGTCTTAGATGGATTGGATTGTTTGTCCTTATCAGGAGTAATATACCACCTGTACAAAAGTTTCTTCCAAGCTTTAAACAAGAAAGCTCACCTGAATTTTCCTCTGTCCCTCTCAAAGCTATCCCGCCAGCAGTGAGGGGAAATATTCATAGCTACGTCGTGTTCCCAGTTTGATTGGAAATGCCACCGCTAAGGTGGAAATGGTGTAATTGATAAAGAGTAGCAGAGAGAAATTAATTTCACAGCGCCTGTGGGCTGAACAGGGTATTGTTCAAAAGGTGACAAAAGGGGTTCCCCCATAGGCGTGGGGAAAGGGGCAACTCTCTAAAGATATACAATATTTTGGGAAGTATGGTCATTTTGACCAAGGCTATACGTCCCAACCAAGATATTTTAAATTTGGACCACATCTTACACAGAGAGCAGAACCTAGGCAACATAGAATTATAATTAAGACTATCAGGGTAATCCAAAGAGATTCGAAAAGTCACTGCACGTTGGGTGACTTTTCGATCTCTTCAATTCGGTTCCTTTTGCCGATCCCATTTCGGTGACCCTGCGGTGTATTCAGCAAACACCACAGGGTCCCCGAATTGCAGGGAAAAGCTGCCGCAAACCTGACGAAAACTAACCGCAAAACCCAGCAAATGCACGCCGAAAACCCTCAAAAACATCTGGATTAACCTGCCGAAAACCACAGAAAAACCAGAGCAGGAGCCGATCGCACGCAGCGAAGCCGCCGGAAAAAGCCGAGAAAAAGCCGACACCGCAGACAGAGGGAGGTGAATAAATTAGCAAAACAGTTTGTATGAATGTAAAAGTAAAAAGCTGTTTGCAAAGAAACTACTGAGCGAAAATATCTGAAATTTGCATATGAGGTCCAGGGAATGATAATAAAAAGGGCTGTTACAGAAAAAATAAGTAAACTTAAAAAAATAAATAATCGGACTTTTAAAAAAAAATAAAAAAAAATTCTGAAAAATGCTTAAAGTATCCTAAAAAATCTATAAATAAAGAGACTCTTTACTGCAGAATTTTATAATGAACGGTTTATTAGATATTGAATTAAAACGGGAATATTTTTAACATTGAAGCCTATGGGATTCTCCTGAATAAACTTGCCGAATTAAACCACCGAATGGCAGGGCATTAGGGGAACCTTTCACTGCTGGTTTGTGTTCTCTGAATAGCCGAAGCAGTGCTTTTTCATGGGGATTTCACTGCCCTCGAACAGGCACCGAATGTGCAGGCAATTCGCCAGGATTTGGCGAATTGCCTGCTCTCTGGATAGCCGAATGGCCAGGAAAGGTAACCGAATGCTGATTTTCAGCGTTCGGTTACCTTTCTCAAGCAATTCGGATCTCTTTGGATAACCCTGAATATTTAACACTTAACTAATCAATAAATTGCGTACGCCAGCCATGGTTATACTTCGCATGTAGTGTATCCAGCGTAGGCTGGGGGATGTGGCAAATAAGTCCTAGCTACATTAATCTTATGGTAGGCTATTCAGGTAGGGGTGTAGAATTGGTAGGGATGTCATAGGGTCGGAGAGGGTAAGCAAAATATCATACACAACTAGATTCAGTTTACGCTCTCTAGGGCACAAGGCCAGTGGGCTCTTACCTGCTCTCTCCATGTATATGCTTATAATTCTATATATTCTGTAATTTTACCTCTGCATGCAACATCAGTATAATTAAATGAATGTGTGAAAAGAACAGTGTTGGAGAGACACATCGAATATATATTTTTAGAAGCACTCTTCTCACTTTTTCCTATGGTAAAATGAGGCCCTGCAGCATTACAACCCGTCTATTGTCAGGAGCAATACGTTCACTCAAAAAAACTCAAATGTAGACACAGAGCAGTCCCTTTAACTGAAGAGAAAACCAAAATAAGGTTTATGTGACCAGTAAATTAAGCTTTTTTGTGAGGTGGAGAAGGGGGATATTAAGTTCTAAATTAATTTAACACATAAAATAGGCTTAAACAAAATAAAATCTATTTAGGCTGAGGTCAGACGAACGCAGTGCGAACGTGCGTTTAGCCGCACTTTTTTACGGCCGTGGTAGCAGCAAATGACATCCAACGCAGGCCCACACACGAAGTACGGCCACGCAAAAGTTCGGCCGCGCAACACCAGCGGCAAACGAACGCATTTTTGCAAGAACGTCGAACCGCTAGTACTGACGTACAGAGTGCGCTGCATCCGCATAGCGGCGTGTGTGCGTGATTAGGAGACGTCAGACGCTGCTCATGTCCAGCCAACATCACGTCCAGACACCCAAAGTTTCCTGGTTTGGATCCGTAAAAAATCACGGCCAAAATTGCGCGTTGTATGACCGCTATCGCGTTCATCTGACCCTAGCCTTATTGGTCTGAACAAAAGGTTATGCAGTTGGCGTTATGACTTGCATTGTTAGGGTAGCAAAGCCATTTTTAGAAAATTACTAATACAGCATGGTTAGAATGCCCACCACTCTGGGAACTCTGGGAAATTAGTGGAGAATTGCAAAGGATTTGCACATTTTAGACCATAAGGATTGACAAGGCATAAGTAAAAAATATTTTCAAATTTTGTCCTAAAGCTATTTTGTCCTAAAATTTGCGATCATCTACCGATACTCCACTTACCAGAGAATTACTTATTGAAGACTTAGGCAGCCAAGTATGAGAGGAAGGAGATTGTTTGTCCAGATAGATGCCTGTGACAGGCCTGGTGAACTCAGCTCTTATGTATGATGCAAGGGTGTCCTGCCTCCTGCTTGAGGATCTTGTGGTCCGAATGTGAAGTAAGGTGATGGCATCGGGGGAAAGAAGTATTTATTTATTTATTTATAAAGTATTTTACCAGGAAGGATACATTGAGATTTCTCTTGTTTTCAAGTATGTCCTGGGTTCAAGAACATTGAAGTGTTACAGTTACAGAAATACAAAGTAATACAATGCAAGATATACAAAAAAAAAGTATATATAGAGGGATAGCAGATCCTCACCAGGGAAAGCGTACACAAGAGAATATAGAGGAAAGCTAAGAAGGAAGTGGAATAGGAACAAGAGTTAGATTAAAATGTGATGTTCCTTTGTCATCGCCCCACTATTATTGGTATTTTACAGGAAAAAACTGGAGATATTTGACTGGCTAGAAGATAGTGGAGCAACCAACCTGTTTCGTAAACTTCAAATATTTTGGCAATACCATTGTTAAGGACTAACCAAAGATATAGCCAAATTGAAATAATAGAATCTGAGTAATCATACATTTATCAAGCTACATTTGCCTTTCTTTGCAGGCTAAAGAATGTGCTTTGATCTTCTAGGAATGGGAAGCATAGACAGTACCACAGTGACCCCTAGTGGACACTAATCATTTTTGACTGCGCCAAGGGTTAAGTACAGAACCGATGCCGCTATGATGTTGGGACTCAGCAGGATCTATTTCTTCTTTATCTGTGTTAGATAGGAAATCCACCCTTAAAGGGGAACCTCTGTTAACCTTTTCCTGGACCCAGCGACTCTGTCCACCTTGGCTTCCCGCTGACCTGGTCTTATGAAATCAGGGTGCAGCAATGAAAGTGACACACACGAGTTGTGATTTCAAAGACTGCGCATTTACTGGAAGTTCAAATACATCTTTTATTGCTTACAGCAGGAAAGGAAAGAGGGGGAGAAGAAGGGAGTGGTAGTGAAGACAAGAAAGTGCATTTGGAAAGTGTATGGCTGGTGTGGGACGAGCGTAGTGTTCACGTCTGTGATGGCGCCCAAACGTACGTCCATGATAGCATGAAAGAAAACCCATCGGAGCCCGACACACGAAGTACTTCCATACTGAACTGCGGACTCGCAACAGCCGCGGCCCACGGACGAAAGGCAGGCAAGAACGCACAACCCCTAGAACGGCCGCACAAAGTGCTCTGCGTCAGCAACGTCCACATAGCTTTGTGTGTGAGTGATGGAACGTGGTCAGACGGACTGTATTTATACGTCCAGCATTTTTCACGGACAAAATGGTTTTTCATTTTAATTTATTTTCTCTCCTACATCTTTCAAAATATACGTCAGTGAATAAACGCACTGTGTGACCACTACTGCGTCTTCCGTACTGACGTACGTCCGTGTGCACGAACGTACAGTCCGTAGAAATCACGTTCATCTGACCCTAGCCTAAGAGTGTGAGTCCTGACCTTGGCGTTATCTGTAAGTCATGTACCACGCCGGAACAAGCCACTATTTCCTAACTAAGGCTTTGCTAATAAGCACTTTCTCTAAAACAAAGATTTTAACGCTACAAAGTTTTCCTACTTTACAGTCAGATTATTATTTCTTACAACATCCCAAACTCAGTAAACACTATTAAGGAACTGTCATTTTTCTACAGATAATACATTTTTGAGGATCATTTTAACTAAAAAAAGAGGGTACCAGAAATCAGGGAAATATTGATTGTTGAAACCCAAAAACTGCTTTGAGTTATTTTGACTACTGTAGATACCCGAGTATACCGCTAGATTTTGGTGCCAAAAATTTACCATAAAATTGGAGGGGGTCGCTTTATATTCAAGATATCTGCATCACGAGTAAAAATAAAATTGCCCTGCTCTGGATCCCAAGTCTCCCGGAAGTTTCGGTAGTCTCGTGGAAGTGAATGTGGTCTCCTGATGCTTGCAAACACTTCCGGAACATCTGGGAGAGGTGGGATCCATCACGGCCAGAGGGCACACTCGGTTTAAGCCAATCATTCACCTCACTCGTCTCCGCCAGCCATCTAACCGCTAGTAAAAAAGACAGGTGGCTTCATACTTAGTAACAACTGCAATCATTCTAGAGCAGAATATCCTGGCCTGAGGGGGAGCCTGACTGTGTTAAGAGAACCTGGAAGGATTTTAATTGTTTACCGGTACAGTTAAATTTAGTTCCTCGCGATATATTCGAGTCTTGAGTATTCTCTCATTTCCATAATAAATCTCTATCCATCGTGTTATATTCGGGGTGCGTTATACTCGAGTATCTACGGTAATCACTGAAAAATAAAGTTTCATAAATAGAGGAGCCACTGTCTTATTTATTTATAAAGTATTTTACCAGGAAGGATACATTGAGATTTTTCTCGTTTTCAAGTATGTCCTGGGTTTAAGAACATTGAATTATTACACTAAGTATAGAAATACAAAGTAATAAATGCAAGATATTAAAAACAAAACACAAATATACAGATTAACACAGAAACACAGAAATATGTAGGAAATATATTCACTATGTTACATGTTTACAGGTGCATTCTGTATCGAGGTATATTGATAAAGATCTTTTAAGGACTTTAGACTGGGGAAGATTTGATGGTGTCTGGGAGGTTAATTCATATTTGCGGTGCTCTGTAGGAAAATGAAGATTGTGTAGGCACGGAAATCTGGAGCACCCCCATCCCCCCCCCAAAAAAGTGCAAAAATAGGGGGTAATACTTTTTAAAATTTTGTTCTGGGCAAACATAAAAAAATGACATATTTTAAAACATTTTATAAAAGGTTCACGAGTGGGGAAAGTTTGTTTTTTATAACATTGTCTTCTTAATTTGTTTTAGCAGAGAAGGTGTCCACCACAGGGGGTGGTGTTTTCTCTGTCAAAAGCAAAATAGTAAATAAAAAATTGTAAACATATATATATATATATATGTTACAGGTAAAGCCCAGAGTGTGGTTAATCCTAGGATTACCCGGTTAATCCTAGCATTAACCAGGCCTCAATAGCAAAAGTCCGAAGTGAAATTAAATTTCGGACTTTACCCGGGTAACCTGCAAAGTATCCAGAGGCCTCTGGATACCCTGTTTTCCCGCACCGCTTTAACCGGGTAATTCGCACATTACCCTAGCGTTGCTGGATAAAGTGTGATGTACAACGAAACATCCGCACTTCATCCGGGTAATCTGCGAAGTATCCAAACGCCTCTGGGTACTCCGCCTTTCTCGGGTTTTCAGCAGGTTACAGGTGACTGAATCCCGAGGAAAACTCGATTTACGGATACAAAGGTGTTATATTAAGAGTAACCTGACGGTTGTTATGTATTATAAACGATGACACGTAATAGAGATCACGTAACTTTTTCACATTCACATGAGAAACATATCCCGTCGCTCTGTATATTCGTTCTATCCTCAATACATTTTAAATCTTTGTCTTTTGCCATTTTCGTTGATAATATCCATAGATAATAGCAAAAAATTGACCGTTACCCAAGTGGGGTTGGATGCTCTGCAGATTACCCAGGTGAAGCTGTGGATAGTCCTCAGATTACCCGGGTGAAGCTTCAGACTTGCACATTATCCGGGTAAAGTGCGGATTTTTCAGCTCTTCCAGACCGTTACCCAAGGGCAGTTGGGTAGTCCCAAAATCACCTGGGTAAAGTCCGGAATTTTTAATTTTTTTGCAGCTTTACCCAGCGGTCAGGATTAACCGGGTAATCCTAGGATTGACCGCACTTCGGGCTTTACCCGTAACATATATATACAGGGTGAGCCAGTCAAACCTGCATTTTTGAAATGACTGTAAAAAATAAACGGATGGATATTTCAAAATTTTATTGTTACTATCTTAATGTACATTAAAAAGCATTTAAGAAACAACATTCACGGTTTAAAAACCAGTAAGATGGTGTCCTTATGCCCTGTATGGATGATGGTGTAAATCTAACCTCAAGATTCTTCGGACGCTCGTGTTTGCCATGCCAAGCGCAGCACTCTGTCGACGCGCCGATCTCCGAGGGCTTCTTTCCACAGCAACTCTCACGCGGTCAATATTGGCGGGAGTTCGCACTGATCTTGCACTGCCACCCCTTCTGCTTCTCGTTTCACCAATTGCTTCAAAGTTTGTCACCCACAATTTGATTGAATTAACAGACGGCACTGGCTTATTTCGATTAATTTTGAAAATTCTTCCGAAACGACGCTGAGCGGCAGCATAACTACCACTTTGGTAAAACGCTTTCACAGCGAATGAACGTTGTTGTTTAGACCACTGCTCCATGACGACTGAAATGCTTAGTTGTGGGGGACACAATGGTAACCTTGCTAGCTCGCTCCGCCCACTTTCACGGCTCTCCCGCCCTTTTCAAAAATGCAGGTTTGACTGGCTCACCCTGTATATTATAAAATGTATTTTTGCTTTAGTAAAGTGTCCACCACAGGATCAGCTTTATCTGTAAAAAAAAATTAGAGAATTAAATGAAAGACCCTGGGAAGATTACAGTGGCTCTGGTTAAGTTTGGGCCAGGCTTAGATTCCATCCCATGTAACATCCTTTTCATTTCTTCATCATGTTCTGCTGTTTGACTTAAAAATGCCATCATACAGTATGCGTACACAGAGGTCTTTGCTAGGGATGAGCTGGTCGGGTTCGGTCGGTTCGGAGTTCGGCCCGAACTTTGGCAGTTCGAAAGTTCGCGAACTTCGAACTTTTTGGGCGTGTTCGGTTCGAGTTCGGAAAAAAAAAAGAAATTTTGAAAAAAGTATAAACAATGCTTAAAAAAATACAAAAAAATCTAGAAATAAAGAGACGCTTTACTGCAGAATATTATAAGCAACGGTTTATTAGATATTGAATTAAAAACTAATGTGTACGTGCAAAGATTCTTCTCACCTCTAAATGATCTTTTTTTTTCAAACGGCATAACAACAACAGATGTTTTAGTCTGGTCTAATCAATTTGATACATTTTATGTAGAATGAAGGTGTGGGGTGTCTGCTTCTGTTCTGAGTGAGTGTTAATTTCCCTCCTAAGGCTAGGGTCAGACTAACGCATTGTTCGCGTTGTCCATGAAAAAGTGCGTTCGAACGAATGGACGCATTTTTTCACGGAATACGCGATAGCGGTCATATGATGCGCATTTTCGTCCGTGATTTTGTACGGATCATCAATAAAACCCTTTTTGCATCTGGATGTGATGTTGGCTGGACATGTGCAGCGTCTGACATCTCCTAATCACGCACACACGCCACTAGCAGACGCAGCGCACTCTGTACTTCAGTACTAGCGGTATCACGTTCTCGAAAAAATGCATTTGTTTGCCACTTGCGTTGCGCAGCCGCACTTTTGTGCGGCCGTTCTTCATACATTGCCCGGCATTGGACGTCATTTGCTCCTAGCACAGCCGTGATTTAGTGCTGCTAAACGCACGTTGATACTGCGTTAGTCTGACCCTAGCCTAAAACTTCCTAATATGCTGCATTTAACTGCTGTGTGAAAAAATACAAAATTTCCTCATTGCCCGCTTTTAACATCTAAAGCAATGTTATTTTTCACCTCGGGATTAAACATTCACAGGGTTATTCAGAGAGCAGTGAAAAGCAGGAGAATAACTGGAGAAATGAAAATTCTAGGTCAAAATAGCCAAATCAGAAAAATTCTCCCATTTATCTCATTTTCCAAATCGGCTATTTGGTCTAGATTGTTCTCTTCTCCTGCCAGTTCTCCTGGCTTTCACCTGTCTCTCAGGGTTGTTCAGAGAAAGGTGAAAACAAGGAGAATGGCAGGAAAAGAGAACAATCTGGAGCAAATAGTCAATTTGGAAAGTGAGATAAGGCTAGGGTCAGACTAACGCATTTTTCACAGTGACCGTCAGAAAGTGCGTCCGATCGCATTGCCGTATTTTTTCACAGAATGTGCGAAAACGGTCATACGATGCGCATTTTTGTGCGTGATTTTTTACGGATCCAAACCAGGAAACTTTGGGTGTCTGGACGTTATGTTGGCCGGACATGAGCAGGGTCTGACGTCTCCAAATCACGCACACACGCCGCTAGTGGACGCAGCGTACCCTGTACGTCCGTACTAGCGGTTCTGCGTTCTCGAAAAAATGCGTTCATTTTCCACTTGCGTTGCGCAGCCGGACTTTCGTGCGACCGTACTTCGTATATTGGCCGTCATTTGCTGCTAGTGCGGCCGTGATTAAGTGCGCCTAAACGCACGTTAAAAATTCACTAGTCTGACCCTAGCCTAAATGGGAGAATTTTTCTGGTTTGGCTATTTTGACCTAGAATTTTCCATTCTCCAGTCATTCTCCTGCTCTTCACCGCTCTCTGAATAACCCTGACAGGGTTATTCAGAGAAAGGTGAAACTCAGGAGAATGACTGAAGAGAAAATTGTAGGTCAAAATAGCCAAACCAGAAAAATTCTCCCATTTATCTCACTTTCCAAATCGACTATTTGGTCTAGAATTTTCCATTCTCCTGCTTTTCACCGCCAAAAAATCAGTAAACTTTTTCTGCGTGTCCGAAAATGTCTCCTCTTTTCATACAGACTGCCGCCCCAAGCAGTTGTTTATGGATAGATTAAAGGAAAAGCATTTACCGTCATTTGAAATGTCATTTTTTTGTTTTTAAGTGTTTCTATACATCCTAGAAATCCGCCACTTCACGGGCAGGTTATGGGGACCTCCTAGGCACGATATTTGAAGGAATTTTTCGTTTTTATTTTTAACCCTTATTTCATGGAAAACTCACTGTCCCTTTAAAAACTTTTTTTTTTTACTTTATGTCCTTGTTTCCTGTACCCCAGGGCACTACCCGGACCCCCATACACCTTTTATGGCAAATATCTAGCATATATGCCCTCTTGGAGGGCACTCTAAAAACCGAATTTTCAACCCCATTGACTTGCATTGAGTTCGGGTTCGGGTTCGGATCCGAACATATGGAAAGTTCGGGTTCGGGCCCGCACCGAACTCAGTGGGTGTTCGGCTCATCCCTAGTCTTTGCATACCCTAGTGCTGATTGAATTGCTTCTCTACCACAATTTAGGTCCATACCTTCACTGTTTGGATGCCCATTACTTGATTCAAGATAAAGCCTACGAATTACTGTGTCCATGTATGCAATCGACTATAGCTAAGCGAAATTTTTTATTTTGTGCTGAATTGTTTAATAGCACATTTGTAATTAAAAAATGTCCAGTGGGTGCACATCCTCATGAAATGGGCTGTACACATTCGTGTATGCCATCGTAATTAACATCGTCAACACAACATAAAGTTCCTCATATTATGAAACCTTAAATGGATACGGTAGGGTTAAAACAGGAAGGATGAAAAGAGGGTTAAACCTTACAACCCTCCAATTGTGACCCTTTAGTTTAGTATTACGCTCACCTGGAATCATGCACTGGCCTCCTATGGCACCAGTACAAACGTGACATGCTGCTGGCTTCCTGTAAGCCGTGGCATGTCAAGTGGCCATGGGAAAATGGCCAATCCAATTGCTGTCAATGAAAAGAACATTTTGAGCCATTGATGCAGGTCCTGACAGCTAGACATGTGCATTAGTTTTAGTACTAAAGCGATTTAGTCCGAATTTTGGGATAATTTAGTTTTAGTATGACTCAAGAGAAACGAAACTGCTCAGTACAAAAAACGAAAGAAACTAAAATAAAATGCACTACATTTTAGTTTCAGTCCTCTTTGTGATATTATATTGATGAGTGAAGGAGACCAGCAATGAAGAGCGCAACATCGCAACATCCGAAGTTCTGCACCCTCCACATGCCAATGCAGGAAGATGTTCTATACAGAGAGGGACATTAATTCAGGAGGATGTTTTATATATTATACAGAGAGGGGTATTAATTAATGCAGGTGGATGTTGTATACATTATACAGAGAGGGGTATTAATTAATGCAGGAGGATGTTCTAAACATTATACAGAGAGGGGTATTAATTAATGCAGGAGGATGTTCTAAACATTATACAGAGAGGAGCCTTTTTTTTTTAGCCCTTTAAATCCAGTGGCTGTGAGCGCGGAGATCGGCTGCTTGTTACATTATTCTCTCAGTACAATGTATCAGGCTCAGCTGTTACAGTAACTGACTGCTGCTCATCACAGCGCTCAGAGTTTCAGTAAAACAAGAAAATAATATTGTTCTAACGTCTTATATATAAAAATATTATTTACTAGTTTTACTGAAACTCTGAGCGCTGTGATGAGCAGCAGTCAGTTACTGTAACAGCTTTGCCTGACACGGGGCAGTATTGCAATGTTGGTGCTAACTTAACCAGAGCTGTTGTAACTGAAAACCTCCATAGGCTATAATAGCTCTGGGAAGTTTACAACAGCTTGTAACGTTGGGGGCTTCCAGCCCTACCTGTGTGCTTGAGGACAGAAAGTCTGATGCTGCTCGCTGACCACTGCCCGGTTTAAATGGAGACAGGCAGGGAGGTGATTGCATGAGGTGTGGCTTGAGTGGGGGGCATGGCCTGGTGAAGGTCTTTAAAAACCCTCAGTTAGTTTCAGAAGTTGCCAGATCGTGGTTATCCATCCTGAGCTCCTTGTGCCTGACTGCTATATTGATTTAACCTGTTACTGACCTCTGCTTGTGTTCTGACCATTCTGCCTTCTGTTGCCCTAGACTATTTGCTTGTACTACGCTACTGCTCTGATACCGACCCGGCTATTCCATTTGACCATTCTGAACTCTGTATTCCTGATTCTGGCTCGGCTGACTCCTCTCCGTATTGTTAACCCTTTTCTGTCTAGCTAGTTTACCTGGCCAATTCTAAGGACCAGACAGATAGGGATCATTCACAGCTACACTGTTGGTAGCTTCTGGGTTTTGTGGAGTGTTGGGGGTTAAGTACTGCGTGGTGGGATCTGGGAACCGTGACATTACGATCTGGCCAATATGGATCCCGCAGATTTAACACAGCACTTGGCTACCTTTGTATCCAGACAGGATGAGCAGGATCATAGGATGGATCAGTTTGCCATTGCCTTACAAACTATCCTGAATCGTACTGCACACCTGGAACCAGTTGGGGTTGCACCCCCGCCTGCTATACCTGTGCCCCCTGTCGTTCAGACATCCCAGGTACACATAATGAGGCAGCCAGTACATAGTGAGCAAGCAGTAATTCTAGAGGTGCTGGAGATCCTGAGAGGGGCTAACAAGCTCATTACTCAGCACCTGGATATCCTGTATGCAAGGTTGCTGCAACCTCCTAGGGACGTCTTCCCAAAGGAGCCTGTTCCAGTTCCAGTTAAAGGTTCCAGAGGACCCCTGACCCTGGAGGAAAGGGTATGGAGGAAGACTCAGGGCTTATGCTTTTATTGCGGTTCTTTCCTGCATAAAAGAATGGACTGTCAATTGCGCCCCCAGAAGTTACCCTCCATGTTCCAGCCTTACCAGGCCCCAGAGTCCACTGCCCTGCACGTCGCAGGACGTCCAAATCCACTGCCCAACAGGGAGAGACCAGGTGTAATGCCCAGCAGTGGGAAGTCAAGAGTGCTGCCCTGCAGCATGAACAATCTAAGGTGGCTGCTCAGCAGCACAAAGAATCTGAGTCTGCTGTTTGTCAGCTTCAAGTCCTGTCCATGTCTACTGTGCCTAAGCTAGCAGTTCCAGTCAAGAGTGCTGTCCTGCAGCACGAACAAATCAAGTCCACTGCCTCACAGTGCGAGATCTGGTCCACCGTTAACCAGTTTGAGAGCCAGTCCACTGCACAGCAGTTCAAGAGACAGTGCCAAGCCAAGGTGGTTGCAAAGCACTGTGAGATCAAGATTGTTGCCGAGCCGGTAGCTGCCAAGCCACGCTCACCCGAGCCGGTAGCTGCCAAGCCACGCTCACCCGAGCCGGTAGCTGCCAAGCCACGCTCACCCGAGCCGGTAGCTGCCAAGCCACGCTCACCCGAGCCGGTAGCTGCCAAGCCACGCTCACCCGAGCCGGTAGCTGCCAAGCCACGCTCACCCGAGCCGGCTGTTGCCAAGCCACGCTCACCCGAGCCGGCTGTTGCCAAGCCACGCTCACCCGAGCTGGCTGTTGCCAAGCCACGCTCACCCGAGCTGGCTATTGCCAAGCCACGCTCAACCGAGCTGGCTGCTGCCGCCATGTCTGAGTCGCCGCAGAGCCGTGATGAGGTCACTGACCCACAGAGCCGTGCTGTTGCTGCCATGTCCAAGTCACCACAGAGTCGTGCTAAAGGCGCTGCCCCCCTGTCCTTGCCAAGGGTGCTACCCAACCGGTCCACAAAGGGCGCTGCCCCACCGAGCCCAGCTGTCCCGGCGTCTTCGAGCCCAGCTGTCCCGGTGTCTTCGAGCCCAGTGGTTCCAGTCCAGTCGCCGCAGAGCCGTGCCAAGGTCCCTGACCCACAGATCCGTGCTGTTGCCGCCATGACTAAGTCGCAGCAGAGCCGTGCCGGGGTCACTGACCCGCAGATCCGTACCACTGGTGCCGTGTTCATGTTGCCGCAGTGCAGAGAGGACACTGTTGCTGTCCATTCCGCGTCCTGTACCAGGGGTAGGAGACGCAAAAGGACTGGTGCCAGTGCCTTCCAACCTGGACCCAGCTTTGGCTCCCAAGAGGTCTGTACCTCAGGCCCGCAAGCCCGAGAGTCGAGTCCTGTCCCTGCTGGATGTTTCCGAGCCTCTAACGGTGCTATTATATGCCTTGAGGACCGAGAGGTGTATGAGAGGGCTCTACGTATCTACAAGACCCATTGACTTTTTCTTGTCATTTTTCTTGTTGTCCTCTTTTGAGCATCCGGCGTCTGCTCGTGGAGAGGGGGATACTGTAACGTTGGGGGCTTCCAGCCCTACCTGTGTGCTTGAGGACAGAAAGTCTGATGCTGCTCGCTGACCACTGCCCGGTTTAAATGAAGACAGGCAGGGAGGTGATTGCATGAGGTGTGGCTTGAGTGGGGGGCATGGCCTGGTGAAGGTCTTTAAAAACCCTCCGTTAGTTTCAGAAGTTGCCAGATCGTGGTTATCCATCCTGAGCTCCTTGTGCCTGACTGCTATATTGATTTAACCTGTTACTGACCTCTGCTTGTGTTCTGACCATTCTGCCTTCTGTTGCCCTAGACTATTTGCTTGTACTACGCTACTGCTCTGATACCGACCCGGCTATTCCATTTGACCATTCTGAACTCTGTATTCCTGATTCTGGCTCGGCTGACTCCTCTCCGTATTGTTAACCCTTTTCTGTCTAGCTAGTTTACCTGGCCAATTCTAAGGACCAGACAGATAGGGATCATTCACAGCTACACTGTTGGTAGCTTCTGGGTTTTGTGGAGTGTTGGGGGTTAAGTACTGCGTGGTGGGATCTGGGAACCGTGACACAGCTCTGGTTATGTTAGCACCAGCTATATAATATGGCCCACATTGTGCTGAGAGTGAGAGATACTGTAACAAGCAGCGATCTCAGCCCTCTGAGGAGCCACTACAATAGTAATTGTATCCACTGGTTTTCGGATGAATGAAATTAGTTTTCATACTAAAGAACTGAAAACGAATTTCTTTAGCAACTAAATAAATTGCATTTTAGTACTAATGCATTAGTTCAAAACGAAATTTTGTGCTGTGCACATGTCTACTGACAGCCAGAAACCTGAGCTCAGTTCTTGGGCTCTAGGTGGAACTAACCCCAGATTCTGACAAGTCACATGGCCTGCTGTGCGACACATGCATTTTACTCATTCCTCAATCACCCATCAACCTTAGGCTCTTCATTTTTTGGTGGACTGAGGGAAAAAATACAAGGGGGACTATTTCCTAGTAAACGCTAATGTTGGCGTTTGGATTTGTAAGCGTTATCGCCAGGATAAGTGACTGTAACACATGCCACCCAAATTATCTTCCTGGCACTAAACCTATGTGAAATCACTTAGCGCATCAGTTTGTGTGCTAGCTTCTGCGAGCTTATACTTTCCGCATCCTATACTTACCCATATACAATATACACCCCATGTATATACCTATACTTGGGGAGCGCAATCATTAATTAGCATCTCGATAAGTAAGGTATTACAAAGAGCTAGCACGGATTACCGTCAGGACGCTCAAGGCAAAATTTTAGCTACTCCTAAAAGCTGGTGCTAATTGATTCTGTATTTGAAAAATCATTTAGCACCCCCTAAACACCCCTCCAATAAAACCGATACTCACCTCTCGTCCTGCAGCTAAAAAGGCGGTCCTATGGACTCCAGGAGATGGTACTGTAGGTGGAGCGGAAGCGCTACGTCAAGTATCCCAACAGTTAGCGCTGTGTTCTGGGGCAAGGTGCTCAGCTAGCGCTTGCTCTAGAATATCGTGTTAAAATGGGGACACTACAGGGAATAGAAAAAAACGTAGGGACTTCAGCAAAGAGAGGTTGTTGTTAGAGATGATACTTGGACCAGTCCAAGACTGGGCTCGCCAATAACCGGAAACGCCAATAACCGGAGTTGTCAAAAAAACGGAATGTTGAGAAATTTAAATAAATAAAACTTTATTCCAAAATAAATAAATATCAAACAATAAAAGCCCAACGCGCTTCGTCTAATCAAAGACTTTTTCAAGGGCAGTAGTAATATGCAGTATGTCAAATAAAATAGTATACCGTGCAGGGGCAGATTTTCTCGGTAGTGTCCCCTTTTTAGCGCACACTAGGGAATAGTGCCCTGGGAGTGCAATACCTGTGCATGAGCAGACCCCTCCATCAAGAGTGAAGACCCTCAGGGCACTGTGATCACTCACGCAACATTGAGTGGGGATAGTGAATAAAGTGTCTCTTTGATGCGTTTTCTTAGACTTTCTGTAATCATCTATTTTTTAATGATTACTTTTGTTGACACTCGTATATAAATCCAGTACATTACATGTTTCATATTTTTTTCGCTCTTAACAGCACGTCTGAAATGAATTCAGTGTTGCGTCCGTCCCCCCCCCCTCGTCAGCATTCACAGGTTGTTCTCTCCTTTCCTCATCTACAAACAGATAGAAAATAAAATGTCCAACTGTTTGAATTTGATTTTTTTTTTGTTTTCTAAGCTCGTACCCAGAATGCTGTGTGCCCCAGTAGACTAAAAACCAATTACAGGACCACAAATTGTGTGCTCGAGTCATTTTACAAGTAAATTTCTCTAAATGTCACTGATGTATGGTTCACCTACAGCTTACCGCTCCTTGTAGATGAAATCACCTGCTTATGCATATTTCATGCTAAGAGGATATGGGAAGCAAACGTATAATACTAGTAATTACAAAGGACTGCAATGAATAAAAATCTATCTTACAGACTGCTAAGTCAATGGGTTTTACACGGGCCAAACATAAGAATGTGCTGATCATTAGTGGAGGAAGAAATCATGTTTTGCTGTGTTCAATCAGCAGTTAATGTTCTGTAATGGGCAAGGCGCAGTGTCGCGTGGAACAGGAACCGTGATGTACTATTGTAATTTGTTATCCGAGAGCTGCACAGTCTGGGAAAATAAGGTGATTTTTAGAACAGGGTGGTGCTTGTCAGCGATGGATTTTATTCAGAAATTAATTAAAGAAATCAGGATATTATTCGTTACATTGATGAAATGACTTAGTCCAAATCACAAAAGAACCTGGTTCACAACATAATTACATTGTCACTACCAGGATACATATTACGGCAACAAAATCAATTTTAATCTCAGGAAGATTCAGGCAGGTGAAGCAGCATTCATTTATTTAGGCATTTTTATGTGGGTCCGTGTACTATTATAAAGAAGATAGAACATTTTTAAAGGAGAATCACATTATTTTTTTACCTTTAAATTAGCATATTAAAACAAGCGTCTTATTTCCATCCATTATTTACTTCCTACATTTAGCGTGTTATTCCTATTTACATGAAGAGTCCGTGGACTTCTCCATCCTGTCGTAAATGCACATTCTTTACTTACCATCCAAGTTCCAGTGCCAACCAGGCATGTACTGGCCATAGGGACTACAGGAAGATTCCCAGTGGGCCGATGGCTCAGTGGGCCAGTGTGAATGTAGGTTCAGCGCGCGGCTCGCACTACCCTTAATGGATGAGGTGAGAACTTTCTCACCATTTGTAAAACTGAACAGTCTGCCACTGTCTCTTTTCGGGGCCACCGTGCCGACGAGACCCGCTGCACATCTGCCTCACCTTAAGACACGGTGCACGCTCAACCTCACTGTCTCTGTTTCTTTACACCAATTGCTCTGCGGCAACTCTGGTATCTGTAGAGCGATTGGTTGAGTGATCCGGTTTGTTTATACACTATTTTTGTGTTTGCAAAATTAAAGTGGGCCGGTCTGGATTAAGTCCAGGGCTCATTTTTTGTCCCAGTCCAGCCCTGATGCCAACTCTCTAATCCTAACCCTAATTATAGCTTTTACCCCTTATCCTAAACATTACCCCTAATTCATACCATAACCCTAGAACTAATACTACCACAGTAGTAACCCTAACAAGAACGGTATCCCTAACCCTACCTGTATGTCTAACTGTAGCCTAACCATAACTGTATCCCTGAACGTATGTCTATCAGTGACACTGACATTAACAGTCAGATCTTTGTGGGGTTTTTTTTGGGTAGCAGTACTTGTGATCTGAAGTAAATCAGAGCGCAGGTATGTGCTCTGGGGGGAATGGAATGGTGCCCACAGGGGACCTATTGGGTCATTTGTCCAGTGGGAGGTGGTAAAAGGGCATCCTACTGGGAAGAAAATGCATACTTACCCTGCAGGTGAAACAAAATAACCTGCCAAGCCCCCTTTGGTACTCACAGGGTTGTAAAGACTTTATAAATAATCAAATTGTCTACTGTTTAGCTGGAAAATAGGGCAATGGATGCACCCTTTCTGTGTTATAGCCATGTTGGTCTAGTATCCTAGTTGGATGAGTTCTAGATTTTACTGAGAGTCAAAATATTGTGTATCTAAAAATTAAACCTAGAAAAAGTTGAACGTCTACAAATGATGCGTAGAAAAAGTTGAAGGTCTAAAAATGACAAATAATGCCTAGACCAGATCGCATGTATAAAATGATAAAGAAAAAAAATGAGCATAGTCGAAACATTGTCACTCACATCAGATTTCAAATCACACTAAAAATATTATCGTACTATAATCATAATATACAAAATAATATACCATTTATTACAATGTTATAACATTATAGCAAAACAACTCCAGATCACTATACAACAGTCCCAAATAAGGAAAAGTATTACCTTAGTGTGCCGTATAATGTCTTCTTCCATCAGGGTCTAATGCTGGACTTACATATCTCTATAACCGTAAGAATTTACCAAAAAAAAAAACAATTTAGATTAATCTATGTCCCAATATCACCGATGCGTTTACTCAAGAAATATGTGTTGACAGCTTCAAGGAGCATCACTTCTATTCCAATAATTGTGCTGTTGTTCGATAGAAGGTGCTGAGGCTGGCAATTTTGAAAGCTACTGGCAATGTTCTGCCAAATCTGTATACCACTTGGGCCAAATTATTTTAAGTATTAAGGTTATACTGACAACAGTAAAGCTAGAGCTGAGCAATATCTGACATTGTCTGTTTTTATTGACATACACAGCTCATTCTAAGAAAGCCCAATGTGACATTTTTTATGCTGTCAGGCTTCTCCAAAGGACATATATATCTCCTCGTGATTCATGTGCCAAGATGATTGGTTTTGACTTTGAACATATATCCTTAGGTATTTTAAGTTTGAAAATAGAATTTGATACACGCAGACAATATGTATGCAGGTTATTTGACAAGATCGATTTTTCAACTTCAACAACTTAAAGAGGAACTGTCACTTCCCCAGATATCATACTATCGCATCAAGCATAACAAAAATTACCTGCAACTCCGACAAACCTGTTTCTTTTTAATTTAAGCTCTGTTTCGCTATTAAATCAAGACTATAGATTAGGTGAGTGATGTTACACCTCTGGTCAGCCAGTGCAAAACCAGGGAAAGCTGTTATAATTGTGGATTATTCCAGCCTTGGTGTTAGGAGGCGAATATTTTGCATTCTCTTTTCTTTACTAAACCATCAGCAGCAAAGAAAGTTTACATAGCAACAGTAGTAACCAATAGACAACAAGAGAGCAGTGATTCCTAGCCACGCCCTCTTTTCTTGTATGCTGAACGAGCAGGAGAGCCATGACGTAGAAAATCCAGAGATCCAAGAAGTAGAAAGATCCCGGAAACTGAAGAGGAGGAAGCCAAGACTAAACAGGAGTCAACGAGATGGGCAGGTGAAGAACCGGAAACTAACGGGCGTCCGAAAGGATGGAAGACCAACGGGTCTGCAGAAGCAAAATCAAGCTAAGGAGAAAACAGAGGATACGTGAAAGTACCATGTGATGGAAACGTGCCAATAATCAGTTAGCTAACTGACGAGCTAAGGCTAAAATCTCATGAATTATCAAATTAAGAAAGTAGCCCTAAACTAGGCTAAACCAGATATGCAAACAACAAACCCTACTAAGGGGAGAAAAACGGTTAGAGAAAGAAGGACACAAAGCCAAAAACCAAGAAATTAATTTATTCATTTAAATTATTTATGTTATTTTTTTTATTTATTTATTTAGTTATTTATTTAACCATAGTAGTAAAACCAGTACAATGTGAAAGACACAGGGGCATGGGCGGGAGGGAAAAATATTCGCCTCCTGTCTTTATTAAAATTAAGATTATTCTAACATCAAGGCTGGAATAATCCACAATTTTATATCAAGTCAGGAGGCTTCATATTTTGCAGTTTTAAAGCTGCACCAGAGCCCCAGATGCATGAGAACGAGGGCAAAAATAAAAGGTACGAAAGGTGACCACCCTAGACCAAATCAGCAGCCGCTAGTATGTCGGACAGGGAGCCTCCGGCGTCCGCAACAGAGGAAGCTGCCGCACCCCGCACGGATTGAGCGCTGAAGTGAGGAGCAATGCCCGCTAAGGAGAGCAGCCAGCGAACCCATCTAGAGAGTGTAGGTGAGGCAACAGGGTTGTAAGGGGAAACATAGGAGACCAAGAGCTGGCCAACCGGAGAGGAGCGCAAAGGGCTTAAGCGGGAGAGGTAGGTTGTAACGCACAGAGCGACACATAGGAGAGGGTCGGAGGGAAAATAAGGGGAGAAGACCTCAGAAGACAGTGTTTTAGTACGTCTGGTGAGAGTGAAAACGCACCATGGCGCGGTGCTGAGGCCGAACGGCAGGCAGGTGAACTGCCAGAGGTCTTGGCACCAATGGAATTGTAAGTACGGCCGATGAGTAGGATGGCCCGGGACTGTAAGGTATGCGTCGGTGAGGTCCAGTCTTGTGAACCAGTCGCCCTCTCGGAGGAGGTCCCTGAGTAGGTGGATGCTCTCCATTTTGAAGTGACGATAGGACACGAAGGCATTGAGAGTTTTCAGGTTTATGACCGGACGGAGGTCCACCGACTTTTTGTGCACAAGGAACACATTTCTTATGAAGCGAGGGGGATCCAGCGCGGGGAGGATGGCCACTTTCGCCTGCAGGGAGCGGAGTTCCCTGTGTAGCGCTCACTCCAGGAGGAGCCGCTGAATTAACCTCGGGTTAGTCTCACCGCACTAGGGAATAAATATACACCAGCACTGTTGTGGATTTTTATAGATTATATTCTTTACTGATCCCAATAAAGCAGCATATATAACACAGATACGGTATTTAAACGACAGGATTTCGTAACGGGGGAAAAACACGCGGCGGCAAAAGAAAAAGATTAACACCCTCAGTTCTGGAGTGTAAGTCCCATGAAGAATAGCTCAAAAAGGTGTATGTGTATTGTCTCGGGTACCTGGGTACTGTATTCAACTGGCCAGTGAATGAAACAAACAATCTTCGACTAGTCACGTTGGGGCCCTGTGGATTTAAACAATACTGCAGCGTGCGTTTCTTATTTTTGGAACTGCGGCCTGGGAGGCCTCTCACCCATCCGATAGACAAACTGTCCAGCACCCAATCAAGGATCTTCTCCCGCCATGCACTGGGACTCTGTGCCGCTGGATCCGCTCCCTGCTTGTCGAAACTCCGCAACAGAAACAACGATCCACCGCCTGCACTCCCAATAGATCAGCGCGGTCTCCTTACTCAGGGTCCAGCTGGAACCAGATTTCCATCCAGACCTCTCAGCGCTGCGTAGGTAGGTCTCTGCAGGGTCACCGTCCCGATCTCCAGCACCAGTGAGGCAGCGCCTGTACTCTTGCCTGATCATGATCCTTGACAGTTTCACGTGCGTCCTTCACCTTTCACCGCTCAGCTCACTCTGCCTCTCCCCTGCACGAGGCTGCTGATGTCTTTCCTCTTCCTACACCACCCACTTCCTGTACTCACGCAAAGCATGATGGAAATTGCAGTTCAGTTTATATCCAGCATGGTCCATTATGTCTCTGTCTCCCTCTGGTGGCCATAATAATTAAATGCAGCAAACACAATCTTTAAGCAGTGCTACACCTGTCTAACGGGCTGGGTGCTGGGAAGCAGACTGGAAGGGAACCTGGGAGAAGTCTATTAAAAAAACAGATACGGTTCGTAGGACCCAGGAGTCAGACGTGAGCTTGCGCCATATGGGGAGGAAATAGCATAACCGACCCACGACCGGTATGTGTGGGAGCGGAAGCGCAGGGGTACTCACCAGCTGAATAGCGACTTCTGGGTCTGCTGAAGCCACGCCTGACGGGAACTCCCCGAGCCAGGATCGGGCTGGATCAATATTGCACATCCGTGCTTTGGTTTATAGTGAGGCGAGGTCTATAGGAGCTGTTGTATCGGCTGGCGACCCAACCTCTTGGTGCGCCAGCCCTGGAGGAAAAACAAGTCTGGGGGTGGAAGACTCTTTTCATATTAGATTGGACCTTCTGCAGGTTGGTATTAAACCGTAAGGTTAACGTTAACACCTTTAGGAAGGGATCCCCAACAGCAACCCCTTAGCTGCAGGACCCAACTCCTTGGTACACATGCTAGTCAATTTTGCGTCAAAGCGAAATAATGCCGCTTTGCGGCGTTCAGAGGAGATGCCAATGTTGGCATTACCTAAAAAGGCAGAGGGCACGCTGCGCCCATTCTCAGACCATCGCAGGATCAAGCAGTGAATTGTTAGTGAGCGCTTCGTCCGCCATGACGAAAATGAGAGAGAGTGGGCAGGAAACATCCAGCAACTTGTCCTGAGCAACGCGGAGGCCCTGCTCCAGACCTTGAAAAAGGGGACACCTCTGGCGTCAAGGAGCGGCGCTGGGGTATCCGAGGACACCAAGGAGCATGGCGGCGCTGGCGTGGCGGAAAGGGGTATTATAGCCATAGTATTGTAACGGGGCTCACCCGTAGAACTAGGAGTAGTTGGCGAGTCACCAGCAGTCTCGGCTCCTTCCTCGTCAGGGTAATCAGCCTGGTAGTCATCCAAGTCACCAACGTCATCCCCTTCGTGATGGACAGAAGTGCGGGAAGACTTTTTAGCAGGGCCCTTACCCTTGCCCGCGGACTCGGATTGACCATTCCAGGGTCTTTTACGCGATGGCGCGGCAGCCTCAGACTGATCGGACTGAGACTCTTCAGAGCGAGCCAGTGATTGTGCCCTAGAAAGGAACGGAGGGTCTGGGTGAGGAAGCTGGGGCATAGCTGCAAGCTCTACAGGCAAAGTTTCAGAGATGGCAGTTAGGAGCCATGCCTTAAACTCCTCCGGATTAGTGGGGAGCTGGGAGGAATCCATGGAGAAAGAGGTAAAAAATGGGGCTCACCCATTGGGGATATATATTTATAATATATATTAGAATGTATATTAAAAAATATATTCTTTAGTTTGGTAATGATCGGGGCTCACCCGATGTATTGTGGGGCTACAGGAAACCTGTACTGGCCACCAGAAATAAATATATGTATATTGTATGTTATCGGGGCTCACCCGAGATGACAGGAGCGATAATAGGATCCTGCAGTGAAGCGGAGGCCGTTTGGGGAAGCGCTACACGAGCTGACACCTGTCCGAGTATGTCGGAGCACGAAGAATCGAGCTCCCGTATGGCGGCAAACGCAGTATCAACTAAAATGGCCGCCGGAGTGCTCAAGCGCAGACGGCACCACGCTACTCTGAGGTGAAGCAAAGAGTCGGATTGCGCACATGGTAGAAACCTAATAGAAAAAAATGCCGCAAGTCACCCGACGGCCAGAGGATAAAGCACCCTCTATCCGCCGGGAGACCAGCACGACACGAGCAAAGCACAACCTGCAGGCGGGAGAGTGCCCGCACAGCAGGGACGAAAAAACCTAGGCGAGAACAATTAAGCACACATAAACAATGCACACATAAACAAACATGTGAATAATTAATAGCAATTAATAATACAATTAAAAACACAACTAAGCCTGACAACCAGGAGCTGTTTTGAAAACGTCTCACCTGGAGGTCAGCAGCAAAGAAAAGAGGGCGTGGCTAGGACTCACTGCTCTCTTGTTGTCTATTAGTTACTACTCTTGCTATGTAAACTTTCTTTGCTGCTGATGGTTTAGTAAAGAAAACAGAATGCAAAATATGTAGCCTCCTGACTTGATATAAAATTGCATTGGATCTTCCATCCTACACAGGTCTGAGTCCTATATATCATGTATCACCTCATCCTCCTTAACATGATTGACAGAAAGGAAGTTGTATTACACTGTGCTACACTGAAGAAAGCCCACGATCCATCAACAGTGAAAAAAATAAAGCAAAATTAAACCTCACATTTGGAAAATCTATATATTATATTTTTTCCATTCATACAGCTTTATTTTTTTTATAGTTGATGAAGAGTGGGTACCGGCCTATAGGAGATGGACAATTGTGGTGGTTTGCAAGTGAGTATGACAGGTGCTCTTTAATGTTATAAAGTTACCTGGACCCTATCACTCAGTTCGGTGGTAACTAGACCGAAGTGGGGTTTATTATAAAATACTTAATACTAAACATAAAGAGGGAAGACATGATAGTATGTGACTGCATTTTATTCCATGCGGGAGCCTGAAATGCATTGGAGTTCTAACACAGAGGTAATTTGCGCATTTATTTGCTGTTGTATTTCACAAGCTTGTTACACACAGTCAACGACCCCATTAGTTCCCTATATGAGGTCAATTAGTTTGTAGAGTCCTATTAGATGAACCACTTATCTCCAATTAGAGATTCTGCCTCTGAGCTAAAAGCATATCTGGGTATAAGAATAACACTTTCCACATTATGGGATTTCCAGTATAGTTTTCTATAATTGTAGCACAGAAATTTACATATGAGCTACACTCTTGTTTTTGGGCATCAGTAAGAATGGGGGGGTCGCTGTAGTGACTCAGAATTATACAGCTACTTCCCCCCTTACATCTCTCCCTTCTCCCCTACCCTGCTATCTCTTGTAGCCATGGCACAGTTCTATATGGAGGTTTCAGCTCTGCTCAGAAGGCTGTCAGTCAGGGCTGGGGTCTCTAAGGCCAATTAAATATGGATGTTATTGTGCACTGACATTTTATAAGGAGGGGGTGGATGGTTGTACAGGCATCCCCATAATGCCTCTCACTGGTTATGTATCGAGGGGCATCTGATTGGCTGCACTGTGCTAGTTGTATATGTGTCTATCACCTCAGGGCCAGCATACAGACGTCTTTTGGCAGCAAGAAATCAACTGCCCTTCCCGAAGGGAGTAAGATACAGGTGGGTTTTCATACGCTCTTCAAATCAAAATACATGGAAAAATGAAAATCTGGGTGCGGTCATACTGGGTTCATAGCTACGGTGATGTGATACACACATTACATAGGTTATAGCATGCCTCTAAGCTTCTGATTGCCTAAATAGTTATCCTAGACTCTTACAAGTTTGGGTTCAGCAGCATTTTATGAAGTGGAATTAAAGAAAATGAACATATATTATTGTCCTTCAGAGTTTCCACTAAAGCCTCAATGCCGGATCACCTGGCCCTTGCTACAACAGGGATCGCTAAGAGGAAAAATTAGCATTCGTTAATTTCCCCTAAGTGCCCGTTTTACCATTAGATTATCTGATGGTGAAACACGTTCTGGTAGATGCTATATATATATATTCCATAATATGTTTTTAGCAATAAAGCGCTTGTCTTAATTTTTTTGGCAGCCAAATCGTTCCTTTTATTAGGATGTTTTAGTGGAATTTATGCCATGAAAATTAAAAATTCCACATACGTGAAATTGGGAGCCAGAGTGGGCTCTTTTTTATGTGTAAGTGGGCATTTGGCATCTTTTTTTATTTTGAACGCTTATTATACAGAATTACATTAGGGGCGTGCCCTTTCCCGCTTGTTTTTGTGTGTTTTAACCCATAAGGAAAAGAACCTGTGAATGGAGTAAGCGGTGGAAGGTGGATGGGTACCTGTAAATAAAGGAAGA
Source organism: Leptobrachium leishanense (assembly GCA_009667805.1). NCBI lineage: Eukaryota > Metazoa > Chordata > Amphibia > Anura > Megophryidae > Leptobrachium > Leptobrachium leishanense. Next base: position 147,025,756 of record CM019067.1, read on the forward strand.
CAGAAAAACCCATATGCAAATAGACGCAGAGCTGGATTTGGGCTCTAAGGAATGAGAGTGTGGCAAATACATTTTTTTGGTGATTTCTGAAACTTATTACAGATATATTGCACAATATATTTCTTCCTCTTGTGTTTTTAGCTTGCCCCAATTTTATTGGGTGGACAACTGATACAAGAATCCTGTCTTCAGTAAATTCTTCATCTATAAAATCCTTACGAACAGTCACATAGTGATTGGCGCTGTACCCATTTGTGTTTACTTGTAGACAAGACACAAGGTAGTTACACTGCATTAGCAAGGTCTATCCCAGGCAAAGATTTCGAAGCAGACTGGGGTTTCAAGACATGCTGTTCAAGCTATTTTGAAGAAGCACAAAGAAATGGGCAATGTTGAAGACCATAGACACAGTGGTCGGTCAAGGAAACTTAATGCAGCAGAAGAAAGACACATCATGCTTACTTCCCTTGAAGTAAGAACTGGCAGAAACAGTGGGACCCAGGTACATCCATCTATGTCCATAGAAATCTGGTCAGGAGTGGGCTTCGCGGAAAAATTGCAGCCAAAAAAGCCATACCTCCGATGTGAAAACAAGACTAAGGCTAGGGTCAGACTAGCGCACTTTAAACGTGCGTTCTGGCGCACTTAATTACGGCCGCACTAGCAGCAAATGACGGGCAATGACGGCCAATATACGAAGTACGGTCGCACGAAAGTCCGGCCGTGCAACGCAAGTGGCAAACGAACGCATTTTGCCGAGAACGTGAAACCACTAGTACGGTCGTACAGAGTGCGCTGCGTCCGCTAGCCGCGTGTTTGCGTGATTTGGAGATGTCAGACACTGCTAATGTCCGGCCAACATAACGTCCAGATGCAAAAGTGTTTTATTGATGATCCGTACAAAATCACGAACGCAAATGCGCATCGTATGACCGCTATCGCGTACTCCGTGAAAAAATGCGTCCATTCGTTCGAACGCACTTTTTCACAGACAACGCGAAAATGCGTTCGTCTGACCCTAGCCTTAGCAACTATGCATGAAAGCAAAGGAACTGGGGTGCAGAACAATGGCAGCAGGTTCTCTGGTCTGATGAGTCAAAATTTGAAAGATTGCTCAGAGGAGCATGCAGAAGGAAGTTTGTTTACCAAAGAGCTGTACGAGAATGCATGTCTGCAGGGAACGGTGAAGCATGGTGGAGGTTCCTTGCACCTTGGGCTGCATTTCTGCAAATGGAGTTGGAGATTTGGTCAATGCTGAGAATTCCAGGCAGATACTTATCCATCATGCAATACCATCAGGGAGGCACCTGATTGGCCCCAAATGTATTCCACAGCAGGACAATAACTCCAAACATACAGTCAATTTCATAAAGAACTATGTTCAGCCTAGAGAAGTTCCGGAAGTGATGGTTTGGCCTCCACAAAGTCCTGATCTCACCTTCATCGAGTCTGTCTGGGACTACATGAAGAGACAGAAGGATTTAAGGCAGCCTACATCCACAGAAGATATGTAGTTAGTTCTCCAAGATGTTTGGAACAACCTACCTGCTGAGTTCCTTTAAGAACTGTGTGCAAGTGTACCTAGAAAAACTGATGATGTTTTGCTGTCAAAGGGTGGTCACACAAATATTAATTTGACTTGGATTTCTCTTCTGTTCATTTAGTTTCCACTTTGTTAATTGATAGAAGTGTTAATAGGTTTTTTTTCTATTTTTGAAACTGTGTTCTTACTTTTCAGCATTTCTCACACCTGCCTAAAACTTTTGCAGTGCTGTGTGTATATATATATATATATATATATATATATAGATATAGATATAGTATACTCACACACACAACACAGGAACACACTATAACCATTTTTCAACTGAACAATTGGTAGGCTGTATACCGAAATTCTGATATGTGGCCCAGGCTCACATGATTTCCATTTAAACTTTGTGTATTTTTTAGTTCTGTTTGTATCAAATGTAATGAGAATATAGATCATGGAATGTGAAGAAGCACATAGCATCATGGGAAGATTGTGGCATCTATCACCTGTATAGAATAGGTAAGTGTGACTATACCAGTATCCTATGATGAAGCCGCCACCTTGTGGACGCTTTATCACAATATAAACAACACAGCTTCAAGAACTTCGATCCAATTCAGAATTTGGTGTAGTTTTGAAAGCATTTGTCAGGAATGATCTAAAATTTGTATGCAGTTGAATTTAAGCGTTTTCAGTTCGGCCATAATAAAAAATATTTAATTTTTATATCCTTTTAATTTTAGGGTTACCTTTGTTAGCATATTCGTGTTAATTTTTGTGTTCAGGGTTACTTATAGGGATACTTATAGGGTAGGGTTTGTAATTAGGGTTAAGTTACAATTTGAGCTTGTTTTAGGATGAGGGTTAACCATAACATTCTGAGACAGTTTCAAGTAACAGATTCCGCTTCTTCTTTTGACGCAAGAGCATCACATGTCAAAAGAAGAAGCAGAATCTTTTGCCTAAAAATGAAGCAGAAACGGAGTAGTATGCTAGGGTTATCTCTAACCCTAACACTTTCATGAATATGGTAACAAAGGTAACCCTAAAATAAAAAGCATTAAAAAAAATTTAAAAAAATGTATTATGGCCGAAACTGAAAACACTCAAATTCAACTGCATACAAAATTACACTACCCTTTTTCGGAAGTGTTTTTCAGGAGCAATCAAAAAATTTCTGGTGATGTCAAATAGGAGAGTTTTCAATTCAGCCATAATCGAAAAATGTTTCATTTTTAAATCCTATTATTTTAAAGGTTACTTTTGTCATCTATAGGGAGTTCCTTTACTTCTTTTAAGACTTGACCCCTGCTCATAGTTCACTTTGTGACATATCGGAGGACTGTGTCTCCATACTCCTTTAGTCTTCTGTGTACTTTGATTATTTAAAAAGTCTAGCCATACCAGTTGACATTGTTTTCCCTGATCCTAGTTCCCTGCCATTGCATTCTTCAAATGATGAACAACATGCTCTGTGATTTTGCTGCATGTGTTCCTACCCATGAAACTCAGATATCTTGATTCTGTCAGGGTGCATGTGGGGTTCAGGAGGCATAGCCCACGTTGCAGCAGAAAAGACAGTGGGTTGGGGTAAAGACAAGGGATTTATTTAAAAAGGATACATAGTAGGAGCAAGGAAGATTGAGGCACAGGCAAACTGGAAAACAGGTAAGACACACAGCAAACAGAATACACAACTTCTAAGACACACCAAAACAAGTGCAATGCTGAAGCAATGCTACAGGGGTGTGACTTCCTTAATTAACAAGGTGATGTCCTTGGCAATCAGTATTGGACACCCTTTCTGGGTGAGGGCAGGCTGATTTTCATATGGAGCATTCGTCCCATATGTGGCAATTGAGTTTTAATGTGGATAAGTGCAAGATAATGCACCTGGGACGTAAAAACCCAAGGGCTGAATATAGAATATTTGATACAGTCCTAACCTCAACATCTGAGGAAAGGGATTTAGGGGTTATTATTTCAGAGGATCTAAGGGTAAGTAGTCAATGTAATAGAGCAGCAGGAAATGCTGGCAGAATGCTTGGTTATGTAGGGAGCGGTATTAGCAGTAGGAAAAGGGAAGTGTTCATGCCACTGTACAGAGCACTGGTGAGACCTCACTTGGAGTACTGTGTGCAGTACTGGAGACCGTATCTCCAGAAGGATATAGACATCTTAGAGAGAGTTCAGAGAAGGGCTACTAAAATGGTGTACGGCTTGAAGGAGAAAAGTTACCAGGAAAGGCTTAACCTCCCTGGCGGTATTCCCGAGTGTGACTCGGGGTTAAATTTCACTACCACGAACGGTAACCCCGAGCCACACTCGGGCTGGATGCATACTCACCTCCTCCTGACTCACTCGCTGTCCCCCGCAGTGTGATCGCAGCGAGCTGCTTCCTGGATGGCTCCCTGCGAGTCACATGATGCAGGGGGGCTGGACGCAGCAAACTTCATTCATAATACTCACTGAATACAAATGGCAAAGTTTATGAACGGCCACTAGGTGGCAGTACAGGATAAGAAATAGACCATACCTCGTCTCACCCTTGTTCTCAGACAGATTTCAGTGGTTTTTGTTGTATTTTATTGTATATCATTTATTTGCATTATTTTGGATAATTATTTTTGGGATAATAAATTATTATGTCATATTTCAAACTTTATCGGACTCCATGTATTTACTATTTTTTTTAAATTAATTAATTAATTAATTTATAAAGGATTTTACCAGTAAGGACTCTTGATTTCACAGATTTCAGTGCGTGATTCCTAATTATTACAGGCTAACTATGTACAAAAATACGTTTCCTTTAAAAAAACATTGAGACGCTTTTAGACACAAAATTTTGAAAAAATTAGACCGCCAGGGAGGTTAATGATCTTAACATGTATAGCTTGGAAAAAAGACGAGACAGAGGAGATATGATAGAAACATTTAAATACGTAATGGGAATCCACAAGGTAGAGGAAGGGAGTATATTTAGAAGGAAACAAAAGTAGCAAAACAAGAGGACATAGTCTTAGATTAGAGGGGCAAAGGTTTAAAAGTAACATCAGGAAGCATTATTTTACTGAGAGGGTGGTGGATACATGGAACAGCCTTCCAGTTGAAGTGGTAGAGGCCAAAACAGTAATTGAATTTAAGCAGGCATGGGATAGGCATAAGACTATCCTAAACAAAAGATAAATCCAGGTAAAGTATCCATGTAATTGGGCAGACTAGATGGGCCGAAAGGTTCTTATCTGCCGACATTTTTCTATGTTTCTATGTCCCTGTAATGGCACAATCGAGCAAAAACTCTGTGAGACCTGAGCGGGCACCCACCGTAGAGCAGGCCACTAGTGCCGTTGCTCGTCCTCAGGACCCTTGCAAACCCCCTTTTTTTCCTTAAATAACAAGTTCAATGTTAATTGAGGAGCTACTGAGGTTTCCTTTAAGTGGGGCAGGACAGAATATGTAGAGTAGATCTAAGGAGTCCTCTGCAGCAAAGGTGCTGGACGACCTCAAGTTAAGGGCAAGGTGATCCGGGCATGAGTCTTCCTGTGCTTCCTTCGCACCCCCGGTTTAGGGTCCTGACAGATTCTTAGAAAAGCTAGTGGAAGAAATATTAAAACAGGGCTGTTAAACACCAGCACCCCAGGTTTTTCTGAACTAATCTCCCATGATTCCCCGCCATTCTACTACATTGGAGGAATTCTGGGAATGTAGGCCTCAACATCTAGGGGGCCTTGAGTTTAAGTCCTATGTTAAAGCATGGAGAAGAAATATTACGTTCTGAAATGAGCCCGAGTCTTGTTGATAATTATTCTTTTGCTGTAAACAATTACTTCAAGCGTACAAAAATCTCAACTTTCCATATGACCTTCAGGTGCTGGGATTTTGTAGGGTGGTTGCATTCAAACAGCTTCCCTCACACCATATCATCAATTCTAGAATATTCCCAATGTATTCCTTACTGTAATAACCTATTAGGCAGGCAAATGTTACCATCTGCTGACCAATTGGAGTTACTAGGGTTCTGAGCTCCAGGCAAAATCATCCAGGGAGTGGTCAGTTAGAGACATTCCCCAATGTTGTTTTTTTTTTAAAGTGTTAGCGCCTCGGGGATCACGCCCACAACACTAAAACTTTGGGGGCACCTTCCGGAGCTCAAATGCAAATGAAATTCATTTGCAACAAACGAATTTCATTTTCAGTGATACAGCAGAGCCCCAGGTTGTATTCACACAATGTCCGGCTGCGTTGTCTGCTACTGCTGATCGTGTACACATGAGTATGGTAGTGAAGGGCTTAATAGTTTGTGAGTGCATGTATACACAGATATATGATATTACTTTCTAGAACACGAATGTAAGTGTTTGGCATAGAAAAATTTTAGTTTCTATCATTTACTTTGATCCAGGAGTCAGTATATAGGTTATTCAGAAAGCACTGAAATTTGGTTCTTTCTAGTTTGGCGTACTTCGTTGCGCTTCTGCATCTCCATTTTGCCATCCCTGCGGTGATTTTACTATTCACCGGAGGGTCACCAAAGTGCCCCAAAGATGAAGTCGCCGAAGACTGCCAGACTGCCCGCAGAATACCTCCGAACTGCAGAAAAAAAACAGAACTCTGCTATTCTTCCAATAGGTATTTAAACCAATAAAAGTACATTAAAATGTGTGTAATTAATGAAAAAAAAGGTGTTACAGAGTACCTATCAAAAAAATTGGGAATCAAAAATTTCATCTAAATATACAAAAAGATGTTCTAAAAAAAATAAATGAAAAAAAATGTTGAAAAAATTTTTAAAACAAAAATATTGTTTTACATTGAATCCTACGGTATTCGCCTGTTTAAGCCGTTTGAACTTAATCACGGTAAATCAATGCCAACACTTCGGTTCAGTTTGGCAGTCTCTGAATAGATTATACCTTACTTCTCTATGGGAAGATTCTGCTGCCGCCGAAGATGGCCGATTTGCAGTGAAGAACTGCACTGTATTTCAATGTCAATTTGCGAGTATTTTGTGAAGAGACGAACTGCTACAAATTGCACCGTACGATGAAATTCACCGTTCAGTGCAATTAGTGGCAAGATTGTTTTTTTCTGAATAACCCCTTAAAGGGATACTCTAAGCAACATGACCACCTAAGCTATTTTAGGTGGTCATGATGCCCGGAGTATGCCGCCCTCTGTCTCCCCTCCCTCCGCTCGGCAGTTCAGCTGAAAACGCTGAAAACAGCTGAGAGAGGCAGAGGAGTTTACTCCGCCCTCCCAGCTGTCAGTCAGGAGAGCGGGAATCATATTTCCCGCTTCTGCCGACTTTTGCCGAGTAGGAGACGTCATCGCGCTTTCAGCGCGATGACGTCTCCAGCTCGCCGCAGTAGCTGGCGGCAGCGGCTGAGGGTTAGTGTTGCGCGCATCCTCTTGCACGCAACACTAATCCTCAGAGGGAGCCGGGAGGAAGCCTGCGATTGGCTGGCTTATGTGAGAGGCGCGCATGCGCGCTTCTCACGTAAACCAGAATCCAAGAAGCATCAAGAAGGAAGGGAGCGGAAGAGGAGGGAGGTGAGTATAAAAAAAAAAAAAAGACGCCGCTGGAAAGAAGTGGATTTTAGGGTAAGTATTACAGTTACAAAAAAAAAAAAAACTAAAGATTTATTAAGGGAATAGGGATAGGTTAGGATAAAAAAACGGGGGGGGGGGATTTTTGAGTAGAGTGTTCCTTTAAGTGTTGTCATGTCCAACTCCATCTTAACTCTGTCATGGTAAATTATATTAAAATAGTCTGAAATGGTGATAACCTCGACACATCCGTCCATCATATGTCAAATCTCAGCAACAATCATGGATCACAAGATTTATCTCTCCACCAGATCACCCTACGCCAATTATCCGCTGTACGTCCTACACCGTTCACCTGAGTTGGATGTACATACCCGCAAATTAAAGCTGACAGTCTGCAGTTAAAGCACATTGAGTTTGTTTCATTCCAACTCCATTGTGGTGGTGTATAGAGCCAAAGATGTTAGAATTGTGTCGATGTCCCAATATTTCTGGACCTCACTGTATATCACTCATTAAAACATGTGCGAAAGAAGAAAAACATTTTTATTGAACAAACAAAAATGGTTCAACGCTTCTAAACAATAGATATATTAAACCCTTTTCATGTGGAGGACGCGCTGAGCGCGTCCTGCCGCATGGCTACTTTGCTGCGGAGGACGCGCTAAGCGCGTCCTCCCTTTGCAGCGGGGATCGGCCGGGATTCCGGACGATCGCGGCAGCCCCCCGGTGCGGGCTGACATCATCGATGTCAGCCCCACCTCCGGGCCCCCGGCGGACACAACAGACGCCTGCGCGATGACGTCTATTTCAGGCAGCCCTCCCGCCATTGCGGGGAAGGCGCCTGAAGGGGAGGTCGTTCGGACCTCTCCCCCTCCCCATCCGTGCGGGCCATCGGCTAAGGACAATGTTGTAAAGCAGACAAATCCTTCAAGTGGACATATTTAACACTCGTTCAGTTCGTACATTCTGAAATTGACAGATCACTATCACATCAATTGAATCTATATGAAACATATATCACTCATTAAAACATGTGCGAAAAAAGAAATGAACCCCCTATCTCCCGATCCGTGACAGCTATGGGTTAATGTTTAATATCACTGGAACGGCCAGAGCGTGGCCTTTGCAATGATACCAAACATGACCATGTACAATGTAAAAATAATTATTAAAAATAAAATTAAAAATAAAAAACTTTTTTGTTTTATTAGTGCAGCAATATTGTTCCCATTTCAATTATAATGTGAACAATGATGCTGCACTAACGATTTTTTCTATGGGGGGCGTTTGCTAAAAAACACGTAATTTTCCCCAAAAAAGTAACGATTCCCCGTTTCTAATTTTTTTTAACAAGCGCAACCCATAGAAAATCTAACCGCAAACGCTCGCATGTTAAAATGTGAAAAAAAACACTTTACACGTTGTAAATTATTGAAAATTCTAATTTTATTGCATTTTTTGTTATAATATACAGACAGGACATGACGTATACATATAATAATGATATATTATGAATCTGCCGAGTCTCCCGGAAAGAACGATATATAATATGTCTGGGTTGTATAATAAAATGTGACTTCAAATCGCATTTAAACATGATGAGTGAAACCAGTAAAAATTAGCTCAGCACAGAGGTGTGAAAAGGTTCAGCAGTGAAAGGGTTAAGCATATAGCATACAGTTCATTATCTGCAATTCACAGTTACCAAGAATTTCATCAGAATAATATGTTGCCATAACATAGCACCTTAGATTAAGATAATGATCTACGCTTGGGATACTCCTTATAGAGACTTCAACCTACAGATTTATCTAGATATCAGAGTATTACAGCATTTCATATTATCTCTTTGCAATCAATTTTCTACAGACCAACTTGGCTATGTCTACAGAAATATATCTGGATTTATCTGTCATTGGAGAATACAATATATGTGTCAACCTGCAGTCTTGACCCATATGATTGGTCCCCAAAAACTAACAATTGTTCTCAAAAAGTAAATCTTGTCTGCAATGATAGATTAGAGGTATATAACAAGCTGTAATTGATTACTCATATTTAATCAATCACTATTTCCCTTCTCATACTTACCAATAAATTGGACATAGTAATTGGATTTAGCAGTCTATATCCTCTGATGAACGGATAGTTGCTTTGGTGTCAAGATGTGAGACGTGTGAGAGTGGCATGGGACAGTGGCAGTGGGGCTTCCTGCTTGGGGTGCCTTCTGTGTCTGTGTGACTGTGTATGCCCCCTCCTTTCTTTAGATGTTGGCTAGAATTTCCCACACAAATCTCAGAAGAGAATTGCCTCGTCTCCGCATGACAATCTGGCCGAGATAGCATTGGGTCAGTATCCCGCCCAGGAGATTCCCAATCAGAATACCCAGCTCAGAAAAATATCCAGAAGCCTCCCCCAGAAGCATAACATCCCAGAAGAAGACTCTGTAACCAGTTCTGCCCAGAAGAAGCTCCCTCTAAGAATATCAGAGAAAGACCTATAAACCTTTGCTAGCCCAATTCCACGCCTAATAAATTAACTCCTGCATCATCGGGACTTTTAACTTTCTACTGATAACTTCAGTCGCGAGGTGGTGCTTTTGCCCAGAGTGCACCGCGTAGCGGCCTGTGTGCGTGATGAGGTGACGTCAGACGCAGCGCATTTGCGACGTCCATCATGTTGACGCTCAGAGGTTTTTGTGGTCTGGCTGACTGTACCTGTCATTTAATTAAATTTGATTCCCATATTTCCCTATTTTTTCTACATCCGTTAAAAAAAACGGATCGTGTGGTGTCTACAGTATCTTCCGTCGGTCCGTCCGTTATGCACACACGCAGAGTGCGCTCAGACTGCGTTCGTCTGACATTAGCCTTACGGTTAGTGTTAACCATAGCCCTAAGATTACATTCCACTTTTGCCTCAATTTTAGAGAATCGATTCTGCTACTTCTTTTGATACTGACATCAAAAGGAACAGAATCTGTTGCATAAAATAAAGTAAAATGGTGTAGAATTTTAGGATTAATTAACCAATCACTGAGCAACAAATCATAACTCACCGGGGCGGGGGGGGGGGGGTGGTGGTGTGTGTGTTTCTAACACATTAAGATCAACCTGACCGCTGCAATGGTCTTCTATTTTTTTAATTCCGGGATTTGCCCTGTATAAATGAGACTGTTTCTGTAAATATTGTCTCTGACTCCAGCTGCAGGGTTTTATATATTTATTAAGAGATCATCTTATAACAGGTTCTAATCTACAGTTCTGCTAACTAGTCCGTGTCCATGTGACTCCTCTCCTATATCCTGCTGAGCTGCAGTGTAACACATATATCCTTCCCCCGGGTTACAAACACTCTCCTTCCTGGTTCCACACATATTGATACATCTTTCCCTTTTTGGAAAATGGAAGTTGTTTCCTTTAGCTCAAGTCTAGGAGGTAGATGGATCGTGAAACGGATTCTTGTAGTGGGTCACATGTTAGTCCACATAATCATTTAGATATGCTGGTTTTAGGATGGATCTCCCGCTTCTAGTCTGGGTGTTTCTGTATCCTTGTGGTTGTTCTCGTAGAACATTGGTGTCATCCCCCAGTCTTTCTGTGTCTGATATTTCACAGTGTGGTTCTTCCTGATCTTCTTCTGGGGTATTTGCTATTGATGGCTGGTTTGTCTCGTCCGTATCATATTCCTCTTGATTGCTACTTTGGGTCCTTATTTGAGGCCTGTATCGTCCAGTGCCTCTCAGGTGCCTCCTATTTCTTCTCAGAACTTGTCCTGACTCTGTTACAACTTCATAGGACCTGATTCCAGCAGGGGCTCTTAGGCAAGCTTTCCGCCACTCTTTTCCCTGGTTAATTGGTGGTTGTACCCACACCTGTTCGCCAACATTTAGAGGCCGCAGGTCTTTGGCTCCCCTATTATATTGAGCGGCTTGCAATGCACGTTGTTTTGTGCATAGAATTTGGTGCCTGTCATTCATCCCGTGATCCTTCATTAACAGACTTCCTCTCATGGGAAGTAACGATTTGGTCCTTCGACCCATCAGTCTTTGAGCAGGACTGCACTCCAGACCTTGCGTTGGTGTGTTGCGATGATCCAATAATGCTAGGTAGGGATCATTACCAGAGGACACAGCCTTTTGCAGGAGTCTCTTGGCCGTTTTTACTGCCGACTCTACCTTCCCATTGCTTTGGGGGTATCCTGGTGATGAGGTAATGTGGTCAAAGTCCCAATTCATACTGAATTCTTTAAACTCCATCGAAATAAACTGGGGTCCATTATCTGAACATACAGTGTCTGGGATTCCATATCTGGCAAAATGAGCCTTCAATTTTCTTATCACTGTTGTTGATCTTGTATCCTGAATCTGGTCTATCTCCCAGAAGTTAGAGTCATAGTCCACCGTTATTAAATACTCGTGTCCGTGGAATGTGAACAAATCAGTACCGATCTTTTCCCATGGTCTAGTTGGGATCTCATGAGGCATCAAGGTCTCCTTTTGTTGTTTAGTATCAAATGACCGGCATATGTCACATTGGTCAATGTACTCTTTCAACTGCGCATTCATTCCTGGCCAGTAAACAGATTCCCTGGCTCTACGTAGACATCCTTCCACGCCGAAATGTGAAGAATGGATCCGAGACATAATATCAGATCGAAGTTCAGATGGTATAACAACTCGCTCGCCTTTGAATAGTACACCATCCTGTACACTCAGTTCATCACGTATGTGGTAAAATGGTGAAGCCTCTAGAGGTACCAGTTCCTTTGCATGAGGCCATCCCCTCAAAACAATGTGCTTCACTGCTTGTAAAGTCTTGTCTTTATCGGTGCTTTTTTGTATAGCGTCAAGTCTCCTGTTTGAGATGGGTAGATATTGGAGCATGTTTACCGTTTCAATCTGGTGCTCCACTGAGCCCTCCACGGAACCCTCGTCCAGATAAGCCCTACTCAATGTGTCTGCCACTGCCAGAGACTTTCCTGGGCAGTATCTGATACATGCATCGTACATTTGAAGACGTAACATCATACGCTGAAGACGTCGGGGTGCTTTAAGTAAAGGTTTCTTCATAATGCTTTCAAGGGGCTTATGGTCGGACTGTACAGCTACTGTTTGTCCAAATGTGAATTGATGAAATTTTTCCATGCCAAAGAGGACTGCTAACAACTCCTTCTCAATCTGGGCATAACCTTGCTCTGTCTCCGTCAATGCTCTGCTTGCAAAAGCTAACGGTTGCTTACTCTGCATCAGTGCTGCTCCCAGACCTCTCTCTGACGCATCGCATTGTAGTTCCAATGGTTCTTCTGGGTTATAATACTTGAGTACTGGCGCACAACTGATTTTTGATTTGATCTGCTGAAATGCCCCTTCCTGCACTTCAGTCCACTCCCACACTGCATCCTTCTGGGTTAGTTGGCGCAGAGGTTCACCTGCATCTGATATGTTCTCACAAAACCTTGAAAGATAGTTCACCATCCCCAAAAATCTCTGTACTCCTTTAACGTCTGTGGGTCTGGGCATTTCAGTAATGGCTTTTACTTTGCTGGGGTCTGCTTGAAGTCCCTGGGCTGACAATAAGTGACCAATATAAGGTACTTCAGTTTTTCTTAACTGGAATTTCTCTGGATTTAGTTTGAGCTGTCGTTCTCTGCAACGATCTAGTAACTTCCTCAGCTTCTGATCGTGATCTTTAATGGCTTCCACATCAGTTTCTCCTTCTCCTACAATCAGGATATCATCTGCAATAACCCTGATACCTGGTAGCCCTTCCAGTGCATGATTTAGTTTTCTCTGAAAAACCTCTGGGGCAGGACTAATACCCATAGGCATCCTAACCCACCGGTATCGGCCAAAAGGAGTAGAAAAAGTGGTTAAGTAGCTGGAGTCTTCCTCTAATTCGATATGCCAAAATCCACTCTTTACATCACACACTGAAAAAATTCTTGCCCTTGCTAGATCAGGAAGTATGTCATCAAGTGTAGGCAAAGGATAGTGGCTCCTTTTCAAAGCTTTATTTAGAGGCTTAGGGTCAATGCAAATCCTTAACTTCCCTGATGGTTTCTTCACTATCACCATACTACTAATCCAGTCTGTGCTTCTCTCTACAGGGGTGATAATCCCCTGTTTTTCTAAACTGGCGAGCTCCTCTTGAAGGGGTTTGAGTAATGATACAGGAACTTTTCGTTTTGGAAGTCTAACAGGCTGTACAAGAGCATCCACTTCCAATTTCAATTTTCCCTCTAGACAGCCCACTCCTTGAAAAATATCAGCATACTCCTTGTTGATGGTTGACCAGCCCCACATAGCGCTATCTGACTGTTTGCTGTCTTGTTCCACAGTTAGGATATTTTGGTGCTGCACCGAGATCAGATCCATGGCTTGGATAGCTCTACTTCCTAGTATAGGATGACACAGCTCTGAGTCAATGACAACAAATTCAGCCTGATATAACTTTTGATTGCATGGGTTCCTTATTTTGAGCTTACATATCCCTACTGGTGTCAGTGTACTCTTATTGTACATCCTTAGTATCTTATCACAGGGTAGAATTTTAGATTGGTCTTTCACCATCCTTGCTGGTAGGACATTGCAGTCCGCCCCACAATCCATTTGGAATCTCACAGCTTGCTGGTCGATGAGCATGGTAGCAAACAAAGCTGATGAAAATTTGCTCGTAGATTTCTTCAGTGCACAAATCTGAAAAGCTGGTTCCAAAGTCAGACCCAGAATGTCTTCGTATTCCTCTGAATCCGCTGTTTCCTTATATACAGCTTGTACTGCCGGCTTCCTTTGTTGGTGCAGACTGGCACGGCACTGGTTAATGAAATGATTGGCCTTACCGCACCCCTTACATTGCTTTCCAAATGCTGGGCATTTCTCTTTCAGTTTCTCGTGACGCTTACCACAATATATGCACTGTATTATCTTATGTGGAGTCTCTGCCATTCTGCGCGGACTCTTCCTAAGAGTGTAGCTTGTTTCCATTCCATGGACTGACACTGCACCGGTGCTGGACCTCTCCAGGAGCTTCACCCTCTCTGTAGACAGTTCAGCAGCTCTGCCGATTTGTAGACATTTATCAAGTGTTAAGTCCACTTCTCTCAGTAAACGTTCCCTGAGGTTAGAATCTCTTGTGCCACATATAATTCTGTCCCTTATTAAAGAGTCTCTGATATTACCAAAATTGCAGGTGGCTGCCAGTGTACGCAGCTCTGTGACATATGCGTCTATGCCTTCTTCTTCCCTCTGACTCCGTGAAAAAAAATTATATCTTTCCACAGTCTCATTTTGTTTTGGCTGACAATAATCATCAAATGCTTTCATTAGGACAGTCAGTGAGGGAGCTGCCACTCCTGGGAGAAGGGTGTCTTTAACCTCTCTGCCTTTATCCCCAATCAAGTACAGGAACAGCTTTACCTTCATCTCTTCTTCTTTATCAACCAGGACCAGGTCTGTGTATAGAAGCATTTCTTCTTTCCATCTCTTCCATGCCTGAGACAGATTTCTTGCCTGAAAATCCAGGAGACTGGTGCTTTTAAACCTTCCATATCTGCTTTTGGAGTAGTTTTCAAATGAGATCCGCTGCCACCATGTATAAATGAGACTGTTTCTGTAAATATTGTCTCTGACTCCAGCTGCAGGGTTTTATATATTTATTAAGAGATCATCTTATAACAGGTTCTAATCTACAGTTCTGCTAACTAGTCCGTGTCCATGTGACTCCTCTCCTATATCCTGCTGAGCTGCAGTGTAACACATATATCCTTCCCCCGGGTTACAAACACTCTCCTTCCTGGTTCCACACATATTGATACATGCCCTGTCCTCGCATTGGAAATCAGTTTTGTTTGCACTTCATTTGAATTGGGAAAACAATGGGGTTAGAAATGTGTTTAAATCTGCTCTTCCAAAATAAAACATGGAATTTTAAAACGCCAGGTTCTGTGACGTAATAACACGGCGACGGACGCGCCCGAGACAATTGGAAAAAAATGAGCATCCGTGTCCTTAGCATGGAACAGTCCTTCGGAATTGCAGACAGCTTCCGCTGCGCGTGATTCCGCGTCATTCGGGGAGTGTGCGATCAGGCTGACATCCAGCCAATCGTCGTCGGAAAGCTAGCTGAATGGGCGGGGTTGGTAGTTCGGGGGTGTTGGTTGGCAGCGCGTGGTGTCTTTGTGCCTTGCCAACCAAGATGGCGGTGGGCGAGTTAGGAGCGTTGGAGAGGTGTCTGGGGCTGAAAGAAGGCAAATACAGCAGCAAAGCGCAGGGAGGCGGCCAGGTGAGATGACGGGGGGGGGTGTTATTGGGCGGGATTCTGCGAATCTGATAAAATCAGTGAGGAATGAAATAATTCTAAAATCTGTTGCATTGTGGGAGTGAGAATCTCTGCTTTTGATTTTCCAGATACACTGTTCAGTAAAAGAGCGCCTGGTTTAGCACGTGGATCAGCATTGCGGGGTATTTATAGGGTATTGCATGCTCATACTGCACTCCGAGGCTCTTGCATCATCCTCAGCCAATCACACCACGAGCTGGGTTTTGGTGTCTCTTGCCCTTCCTTACATACCCCCTATAAATCTCATTTATACGTGCTGTTGGACTCCCTCTTCTCCTGGATGCAGAATTCACCTACACAGGAGTCAATCCATTGGTTCTGGCCAACAGATTGCTGCAAATGGTGCATCATTTATGCTTTAAGATAAGTGCTTCATTATGATAGATCTGCCAGGCCTAGCTCCAGAAACCTTGTCTATCGGTGATGCCATTATGCTCTTCTTCAGTCAGGATCTGTCACCTTCTACTGGTCATTTGAGCTCCCTTTTTAAATTGAAGCTAATATACAACACAGGCCAGTGGGTAACATTGTGCTGACCATACCGTTGGTCATTATAGAAAACAATAAAAAGAGCATTGTTTCGGCCTAACATGGCCTTAACGCCGCAGGGTGTACTATGCTGTCCTCATGGTGGGTGGGACTAAACGCCACAGGGTGGCATAGGACGCCTCGCTGGTGTCTTGGCTGCATCAGGCCTGTCCACCAGTTGGTGTGCGACTCCTGTCATTTGCTGCCGCGGGATAGCCAGAACTGAGGCTGCCCTCCTGCAGCCAATGCTGAGCATCAACTGCATGGAGGGGCCCGCTGCAGCAGGGAGAAGGTGTGGTTTACTACTATGCCCCGCCAGTGTTGGCGCCCTTCTGCTGGACACAACCCACCTGGCGGTGGAAACACACACATATACACAAGTGTGTAGGAGTCCGTGAAATCAAGTCAGGAGTATATCTCCACCTGAGAAAGAAAACAAGGACCACTACTCCCATCCCTCTCGATCACCAGCAAACAAAATCAAAGACTGCACTGTAACAGGAGAAATTGTATACGGTGCAGTCTTTGATTTTATTGTTTTCTTAAGATTGGGAGTAGTGGTCTGTTACTGTTCCCCCAGGTGGAGTTGTACACCTGCCTTGATTTACGTACGTATTTGTGTGTCGGTGTTTTCACAAGCTATGTGTATCGGCATGATTAAGGCACGTGAGGCTGAAACTTCACTTTTTTTTGTCTCCAATAAAGACCCAGGTTATTGTCAGCACAGGGTTGTCCACTGACCCATAACTTATATTCGTATATTTGAGGGAGGTGACTCTCCTGCGGTGGAGCACCGTGCTGCACTGGCCGCCCATTAGGGGCTCACCGTGCTCGGCGCGATCTGCTTTACTGTTTCAATTTAAGTTTGGTTCTCATAAATTTATATAATTTCATAAGGAATTTAGTTCTGCCATGTAGTTTTTGAAGGAATCCTTATATAATAAGCTAGCACACTGTCTTGCCATTCTGATCATTTACATAGAGGTTTCATCAGCCCCCTGAGCTAATGCGCAGTGGCAGGTGTGCCATACGGTTGGGCTACAGATGGTTTCACTGTCCTCTGCAGCCAGTGATGATCAATATCACTATAGAGCAGTGTTTCCCAAACCTGTACTCAAGTACCCCTAACAGGCCAGGTTTTAAGGATTATCTTGGGGAAATGCAGACTGAATTCTGCAATCACTGAGCAGCAAATCACCTGTGATGTGCTTCAGCTATCTGGCAAACCTGGCCTGTCCGTGAGTAGAGCACAGAGTTGGGAAACTCTGCGATAGAGTGAGAATCTCATGTGGCTGCTCCTGTGGAACATGACAACCACAGGTGTTATGGCTGCTCCCTTTGCTGGCTCTCTAGAAAGTTGTGTTTTGGGGATATCGTGTGGCTCTTTATTATCTAATCTAGCCACCAATTAGTGAAGTTTTGCACGCTGAGTAAAGTTCACCGTGCCGTTTTCTGTTATGTAATCACATCCTTAGTAATGTAATCTAGCCCCAACTCCTAAAATGGGGATGCTAACTGGGAAAACCTGCGCCTGGGAGGACTCCATGGATGGTTGCGTTGCAAGATCGCAGAGGGACACTGGGGACTGTTTGTCCCCAGTTTCGCTCTGCTCGTGGTCAGGAGAAGCGGCGGATCGGGCCACTATTCTCGTGACGGAATAATAGGTATCTGATTTAATGGGGGGGGGTTAGGGGGTGCTAAATGATTCTGCAAAAGTGGACTCTTTTAGCACTAGCTATTGGGTGTCACTAAAAATTAGTTTAACCCATCGGTGCAGTAATTCGCTCCTGCACTTCGCAATAGCTTACTCATCTTAACTCGTAACCTCCCGACGTTACAATTCTGACATATTTTATACTAGTTGTAAAGCCTGCCCGGAGGGCAGTCTATTGTTGTCGCCAGCTCAGAATTCGTATCCACATATTTGCTTTTCAATGTCCTATCCAAGAGTATCTCTACACATAATTGTGTTTGTAACACGTCCGTCGCCGTCCCGTCCGCGACGGCCGAATGATCAGCTCTGATGGGTGCGCGTGCAGCTGACAGCGCATTACAAAGGCATTTATATATTAGTGCAGGTTACTCTTCCCTCTTAGTTTGTAAGCTCACGGGAACAGGACCCCTCTTAGGCCAGCGTCAGACGAACGCAGTGATCACGTCCGTGTTGCCGCACATTTTAACATCCGTTGTAGCATAGAATCATGATCAATAGAGACCCACACACGAAGTGCGTCCGCACCGAACTGCGCACGCACAACGCACGTGGCAAACGGACGCAAGGTAGGCAAGAACGTAAAAACGCTAGACGGAGGTGCAGAGTGCGCCACGTCAGCATAGCGTTCTGTGTGCGTGTTGACACAAAGTCAGACGCAGCGCATTTGTGATGTCCAGCACCTTGATGCACACAATGGCTTTTCATATCATTTTCGTTTTTTTTTTTTTTATAATCATTTTTCACGTTTATTTTATTTCCCATAGTTCCCTTTTTTCTACATCCGTCAAACAGACTGTGTGGTGTCTACAGTATCTACCGTCAGTACGTCTGTCCGTTATGCACGCACGCAGAGTGTGCTGACTGTATTCATCTGACATTAGCCTTAGATTGTAAGCTCCTGGGAACAGGATTCATTACTCCATGGCCAGGGCAAGATTGGATTTGGGAGAGCCGGTTGTGGAAGTGACAGGCAGGGGGGCAGAGTTACCTCGGGGGGGGCCCACGGGAAGGCGGGCTGTCAGCGTGGACCCACGGGAAGGCGGGCTGTCAGCGTGGACCATTCAGTGCAGCACAGCTCTCACCTCGTCCCAGCGCGCACATCCAACTGTGCTGGATGTTTGCACAGCCGACCGGTAGGGCTGTGTGCGCATCCTTGACGGCGATGGAGGAAACAGTTTTATATACCTAGATGAATAATAGCTGTCCCAGTGGCCGGTAGCTGCATGATGTGGAGGGCACAGGGCTCTCTGGAATTGCAATGGGAAGGCTGAGGTGAAAGAAAAAAAATGAATAAAAACTTTAACTTTTATTTATACTGGCAAAACAAATACAAATGGGTTAAAATAAATGTATTATAGCTGCCAAGTGCCCTGGAGCTCAGTGAAAGTCCTGATAAAAGGCATAAGTATTAGTAGCTCTGGATATTAGGCTGCTGGAAACACAATATTATATATAATTATAAAATCAGGAGCTGAGTGCATATAATATTGTTTCCAGCAGCCTAATATCCAGAGCTACTAATACTTATGCCTTTTATCAGGACTTTCACTGAGCTCCAGGGCACTTGGCAGCTATAATACATTTATTTTAACCCATTTGTATTTGTTTTGCCAGTATAAATAAAAGTTAAAGTTTTTACTCATTCCCCCCTTCACCTTAGCCTTCCCTCTGCTATTCCATATACCCCCCCCCCAGTTAATAAGGCCCCATGGTGCACTGGGGTACTTTTCTCTGTGCTCCTCCTCCTATGAGGACCCAGCACTCAGAGCAGCTGCCCGGGGAAATGCCAGATTCTCACCCTGGGTCAGAAAGCATTTTAGCCAGGGTCTGTCTGACAGAGGGGCAGCACAACTGGTGGCAAACCCTCTGCCTGCACACCCTCACAGAGAGTGCCTGGGGGGAGGATGTGGTGGCAGGGCCAGCTCCCGGATGAGGCAGGAGGCAGATGGGGCAGCTGACCCCGTACAGGAGCAAAGGGGAATCTTCATCCCATATGCTCTGTTCGAAGTGCTCCTCTCGAATCATCGTAATCAGTCTCCCCAACAGCCTGTCCCGGCCATCAGCAGGACACAGCATGCCGAGGGAGAGGCTCTTTCTGCGAGGGCGTGCACGCTGGCTAATCGCAAACGTCACTGTCAGTCGGCCGCGATTGGCTGATCCGAGACAGCTCGGCGCGGTGGCTGTGCGAGAGAAGGGGGGGACGTGTTTCAGTTGGATGTGCGCGCACATGCGCAGTCCATTTTTTTGACGACGGACACGCAGGAGCTTATTGCTTTATGTTACAGATGTTAGAATCGTAGCGATAAATTTGGCCCCCTGGCGGTATTCGAGTGTGGCTCAGGGTTGAATGCATTGCAGAAAGCGGTAACCCCGAGCCACACTCGGGGCTGGGTACATTACCTGGCCCTGCGCTCCTTCGCTGTCACCTAATGGATGATCGCGACATCACACTTCCTGCTTCGCTTCTCGTGAGAAGGGAACCAGGAAGCAAAACACTGATCGTCTGAGGAGAATGTGATTGTGGAGGTCAGTGAGGGAGCGCAGGACAGGTAATGTATCCAGCCCGAGTGTGGCTCGGGGTTAACGCTTTCTGCACTGAAAGTTAACCCCGAGCCACACTGAGGAATACCATCAGGGAGGTTAATTACAGATTGCACTCCCATGTTAAGTATATGATGCGCAAAGTACAGTAAGCTTGCGCAATCACTGATGTTCTAACGGATTTTTAAAGGGTTTAGCGTTAGGAATGTAATATGGGGGCATGCGCTAAAGTCACTTGCCATGGTGTTAAAGCCTACTCACCCGAACGCTACAGTTAGCGTTCACTGTGTAATCTAGCCCTAAGGCTGGACGTCCACTGCACCGTATTCGGGCGACCGACTTGGTCACCGGACAACGCCATCGGCCGATCAGGGTCGATCACTGGACGTATCTGTGGACAACCCAGATTGGCAGATGGACAGGCTGCCGAGTTGAAAAAAACCAAACTAAAAACCCTGCTGCAGGGAGGAAAGAAACATCCTTTCAGGACCAAGACAGGCTCCGTCGATGCGGGCCGGGGTGGGGGGTACCCACCAGGCTGAGGGGGGGGGGGAGAGATTAACCACCTGTCCCTGGTGCTGAAATAGGTTACAGCACCAGGGACAGCAATGCTGAAAGGTGCCGGCTCAAAAGGGGGGGGGGTGCGTTCGGCGCGAGAAAAAATATAATCTATAAATAGGCTTTTTGCTGCAGAGTAAGAAAAATAAACTGTTGAATAAAAACAGCTTTATTTTTTTACATTGAATCCTGTGGGCTTCACACTGAATCACCGCGGCACGGCGGTTTAACTATACAATGCATCTTTTTCATGTAAACTTGTACCAGAATATCCCAGCATTGTCCGATAATTCCAAATAATTTGAAAGGTTCGCTAGTCGGTTGTAATCGCAAAAAAAAATTATTTGAAATCGGTGATCAGATACAGTGGAAGAGGGCTGATTCACCTGCATGTTGTAGGATCTGTCGGACGACTTCAGACGATATCGGTTGATCGCACAAATACAGTGCCAGTGGACAGCCACAGTTTTGTATGAATCCGTTTTTAAAACTCTAATGAATTATCCAGATAGCTGTCACTGTACAATGAGGATGCAAAACATAGGACATGAAGTGAATGTACATGTCTTCAAATGAAGACTGCCCCCCCAGCTCGTGGATAATATGTCCCAGCACATGGATTCCCCCCCCCCCCTCTGCTCATACTTACCTTCCTTTAGCGACACCGGGAAAGTTTCCGCGCGTGCGCTCGTTGGAAGGACCCCAGCCGCGACCACATGGTCCCACGTGGTCGCGGCTGGGGACCTTCCAAGGAGCGGCGCGAAGACTTTCCCGGTGTCGCTAAAGGAAGGTAAGTATGAGCAGAGGGGGGGGGGGAAATCCATGTGCTGGGACATATTATCCACGAGCTGGGGGGCATTATCCACGAGCTGGGGGGCATTATCCACGAGCTGGGGGGCATTATCCACGAGCTGGGGGGCATTATCCACGAGCTGGGGGGCATATCCACGAGCTGGGGGGCATTATCCATGAGCTGGGGGGCATTATCCACGAGCTGGGGGGCATATCCACGAGCTGGGGGGCATTATCCACGAGCTGGGGGGCATTATCCACGAGCTGGGGGGCATTATCCACGAGCTGGGGGGCATTATCCACGAGCTGGGGGGCATTATCCACGAGCTGGGGGGGCATATCCACCAGCTGGGGGGCATATCCATGAGCTGGGGGTGGGGGCATATCTATGAGACCTGGGGGTTTTATATGAGGTCTGTTCTTATTGGAAAGCGTCACATGACATAAAAGTATCGGTACTCGGTATCGGTGAGTACTTGAACAAATGTATCAGTACTCGTACTCCGTCTTAAAAAAGTGGTATCGGTGCATCCCTAACCAATACAATATCCAACCCCAGATAGGACATTGCTGGGAAAGGGAACTTTGTTGCTACACTTTCAGTTTATGTTGTAACAATGGTTGCAGATATTAAAGGCATTCAATACTTTACGTATTTCATAAAACAAGCATTTTTTTCCTTTTTTTTTTTTTTTTTCTCTCAATTCTAACATAGGTTCCCGTGCTTCAAATCAACAAAGGTCCCAGCCTGGCAGGTCTTGCCACCATTGCATCATACCTAGCGAAAGAGGCCAAACGAGAGGAGCTGCTTGGGGCGTCCATCGAGGAAAAGGCAATCGTGCAACAGTGGCTGGAGTACCGAATCACACGCATAGACAGGCTATCCTCCAAAGAGGATATCAGGAGTATACTGAAGGTCAGCTAGTATAGATTTAATAGTCGGTAGCCCCAACAGTCAAACCCTTTTTTTTTTTTTTCTGTAACCGTTAGTATCTAATCCAGGTATCCTGATGCCCCAGAAGTCCATTTATCTGAATATCCCACTTCTATCTAAAACGTAAGTGGGCGTTCTTGCCACTATGATCAAAGTACGACACGCAAAGTAGGCATTTCGTGTGTATAAAATTGACACTATAATGTAAAATCGAGAGGATTGTGGCTGGCTAGATTGTCAATTGATGTTACAGTTTATAACGTATCATTTTCCTGAGGGTCACCCCATTTTTGGCTTTTTTTTTCTCGTTTGTCTTGACAGCTAGTGAAGCATCTTACAGTTCCCATTTTTCTTATCTAGGGAGGGCCATATAATTCCAGTATATCATTTAAAGACCGGGTGACTGCAGGTCTGGATGCCAATGTTTCCTTTTTGCTTGGGAAATGACTTGATGTTAATGGACACTCTAGCCACTGTGACCTCTTAAAGGGATAATCTATTGAAAAATAGAGTTCCCATTTCTTTTCTTTTTTTTGGCCCTTAACCTCCCTGGCGGTATTCCCGAGTGTGACTCGGGGTTAAATTTCGCTACCGCGAATGGTAACCCGAGCCATACTCGGCTGGATGTTTACTCGCCTCCTCCTGGCTCCCTCGCTGTCCCCGCAGTGTGATCGCGGCGAGCTGCTTCCTGGAAGGCTCCCTGAGAGTCACACGATGCAGGGGCCGGGACCAGCAGCAAACTTAGAAAAAAAAGAATTTTACAGTTTACATTTTGGATAATACAGTGTAATGTTTTTGAACGGCCACTAGGTGGCACTACAGGATAAGAAATAGACCATACATCGTCTCACCCTTGTTTGCAGACAGATTTCAGTGTTTTTTGTTGTATTTTATTGAATATCATTTATTTGCATTATTTTGGATAATTATTTTTGGGATAATAAATTATTATGTCGTGTTTCAAACTTTATCGGACTCAGTGTATTTACTATTTTATTTATAAAGGATTTTACCAGTAAGGACTCTTGATTGCACGGATTTCAGTGCGTGATTCCTAATTATTACAGGCTTACTATGTACAAAAACACGTTTCCTTTAAAAAATAAATTGAGACGCTTTTAGACACGAAATTTTGAAAAAAATTAGACCGCCAGGGAGGTTAAATAATGGGGCAGAGGCTGCAGAACGATGGATTGGAGCACACACACAAAAAACAATTCAACAGCTGCCATCTCTGAGTGCTCGCTGCTGCAAGTGTTCAGAGAGCAGATGATGTCAGCATGCAAGGAGGCGTTCTATTCCCGTCTGCCTGATGATGGCTGCTTCACACAGAAATATCAGGCTAATGGGGCTGCACAGAGGGTAGGACCTCCAGCCAGCCTTAGAACGTTAAAAACTAAAGTAATCAAGGTGCATAGAGTTTTCTATTAAGTATCCTCAAAAATACATACTCTTCTCCGGTCCCATGATGCAGAGTACAGCACGATCCGCCAACTCCTCTTGCTGAATGCATAATGAAACGGGGGAGTGCAGTGGGTTTTTGTTGTCCCTATGGCAGCCCACTTTTGCCAGCCATAGTCTCCATGAGGTCCAGGAAACTATAGCAGTGATGTTGGTGTTAGTACTTATGGTAGAGCTGGGTAATATTTATTTATTTATAAAGGATTTTACCAGGAAGGATACATTGAGATTTCTCTCGTTTTCAAGCATGTCCTGGGTTCAAGAACATTGAGTGGTTACAGAAATCCAAAATAGTAAAATGCAAGATATTAACACAAAAGCAAATATACAGATTAACAGAAAAATAAATATGTAGGAAATAAAGTCATTATGTTACATGTTTACAGGTGCATTCCGTATTGAGGTATGTTAATAGGGAACTCTTAAGGGACTTTAGACTGGGGGAAGATTTGATGGCGTCTGGGAGGTTATTCCATATTTGTGGTGCTCTGTAGGAAAATGAGGATCGAGCCACTTTCTTTTTGTATTGTGGTATTGCAAGTAAGGTGCTGGTCCTGGATCTGAGGTTATAGGATGAGGGAACTGCTGGGGCAATCAGCCTATTCAGGTAGGGTGGTAGCTTTCCAGAAAAGCTCTTAAACACCAGGTTGGAAAGGTGAAGGGTGCGTCTAGATTCCAGCGATGGCCAGTTTAGTTCTTTTAACATGTCACAATGGTGGGTCATGTAGTTACATTGTAGCACAAAGCGGCAGAATGAGTTATACAATGTAGTAAGTTTCTGGAGGTGTGTTTGAGGGGCAGCTGCATACACTACATCTCCGTATTCAATGGCTGGCATAAGCATTTGTTGTACAATCTGCTTTCTTACCGCGGGACTCAAGCAGGATTTGTTTCTGTACAGGGCACCTAGTTTGGTGTAGAGTTTAGATGAGAGTTTTTCGATGTGGGGTCAAAAGATAGATTTGGGTCTAACCACATACCTAGATAATAGGAAGCTTCTAATGGTTATCAGCTAGTGCTGCCTTTCTCTCCCCCCCCCCTTTTTTTTTTGGTAACTTCATGATACTGGCTAGGTTGGAATAGGGCACATGGCTTTTATTGGTATGGTCATTATTACTCGTTTAAGAGTCTTATGTCCTTTTATAATAGGATCTCAACTCGTACATGGAAGACAAAGTGTACTTGGCTGGAAACACCATCACTTTAGCTGATATATTAATTTACTACGGTCTGCACCCACTCATGGTGAGTATACTTTTCTTTCAAAGAATAAAATGGTAACATCTATCAAAGGAATAATATGTAAATTATATGCTTTCCCCCCTCCCCTCAAAAGTTCATCTTGTCCTAAAGGGGTTACCCAGTCACCATAGCAAGATCTCTCTCATTGGCCCAGCTATGACGCTTTAATTCTTTCTTGCCACGGTGAAGCGGTTTGGGTTTATATGGACCATTGTGTAATAACGCTTTGCGTCATCACCTCCACATTTCGTCCCGGCGTGGGAACTGAGGAAGGTGAGTTAGGGTAGCGACATTTTTTTGCTTTATAAGTAAAAGCATAAAATGCCATGCCTTTAGAAATGAGAAAAAAATGTAAATTTGGCATTTAATATTTTCTATTTTTACACTTATTTGGTATCGTTGGAAATACCAGACTCTGACCTTTCCAATGACCCCTTACATGACTTTGTACAGTTTCCAAAGGACCCTTTGCACCCCTCACAGCAGTGTGCCGGTTTAGGTTGTGATGGAGCAATGAGTAATAACTAGGGATGCACCGATACTAGTATCGGTATCGGGGCCGATATTGCCGTTTGCACGAGTACTTGTTACTCGTGCAAACGGCCCGATACATCCCGCCGATACCGGAAGCCGGCGCTGGGCCGGCTTGCCGGTATCCGCGGGGCTGGGGAAGCTGGCCGTGTGCATGTAAAGCACGCGGCCAGCGTTCCCCTCCGGCACGCCAAATACTCACCCTTCCAGAAGGTCCGGTCGCTGGGCAGTGATGCGTTCCCGCGGCCACTGGGCGCTCCTGTGACGCTGCCTCTCGGCTGGAGGCAGCGTCACAGATGCGCCCGGTGGCCACGTGACCGCATCACTGCCCAGAGACCGGAACTTCAGGAAGGGTGAGTATTTGGCGCGCCGGAGGGGAACGCTGGCCGCGTGCTTTACATGCACACGGCCAGCTTCCCCAGCGTTCGAGCTGGGGGCAAATCCATGAGACCTGGGGGCAAATCCATGAGACCTGGGGGCAAATCCATGAGACCTGGGGGCAAATCCATGAGACCTGGGGGCAAATCCATGAGAGCTGGGGGCAAACCCATGTGAGCTGGGGGCAAATCCATGTGAGCTGGGGGCAAATCCATGTGAGCTGGGGGCAAATCCATGTGAGCTGGGGGCAAATCCATGTGAGCTGGGGGCAAATCCATGTGAGCTGCGGTCAATCTCATATAAATTTTTATATGAGGTCTGTTCCTATTGGAAAGCGTCACATGACATTAAATAAAAGTATCGGTACTCGGTATCGGTGAGTACTTTTAAAAAGTATCGGTACTCGTACTCGGTCTTAAAAAAGTGGTATCGGTGCATCCCTAGTAATAACACATTATACCATCACCGCCACACTTGCTGGAATCATGGGAAATGAGAAGGTGAGTTAGTGCAACATCACCCTTCACATTATATTTGAAAAGTGAACAACAATGCTGCATTAAAAAAATATTTTTATTTTCAAAGTGAGCCTGGTCATGTGTGATGCCATTGGAAAGGGCATTCTCTGGCCTTTCCAGTGATGCCATGCATGGTCCAGTAACTTTTACGGTTTAAGAGATCGGGGGGTCCCCCATCTCCTGTGTTAGGATGTGTCTGGCCGGCTGTGGGGTGGTTCCTTTTATGACGTCATGCGTGATAACATCAGTGGACGGGGGGAGGACCCTAGGCATGGACTGGCTTTCAAGCAGTCAGACCAGCCTGAGGTTCCCCCCCCCCGACCTGGGGAGGTATCAACCCCGAGGTTGTGGGAATCCTCATGACGTCCCCCACATGTCTTCCGTTGCCAAGGGGTTAAAAAATTAACAATAATCTCCTGGAGTTTCAATATTGAAGAGGTGTTGCACAGGCACAGCATTAAGCTGTATGAGCTTTTTCATACTCCATTGCATCTGTCACGGTTTAAATGCTAAATCCATATTTGTTCTGTTGGATGAGAGTCTCTGCTCCCACTAAACCCAGCCAATTTACAGGAATAATTAACTGTTAATCCTGCAATCTGGGGGTGGGGCAGGGTTATAGTTTATTATATGGTGTCTGGGAGAGCAGCAATCTGAGAGGTTGCAGCTCTGATCAGGGATCCTGCCAGCAGAGAGGAGCGACTCCGTTATGTAGAGAGATGACGGCATGAGCAGGACTTCTGTTACATGGCTCTACATGGAGTTGTAACAGTATCTAGAAGACTTAAATTGATCACCGGACTCCCCTTGCCCCCACTGACGGCCATAAATCACAAATGTTAGTGTGAAGGGGGAGGTGCTCGAGATGCCATTATCAGGCTCAAAACAACAGCATGTCAGTGTAATATACATCACCAAAAATATCCCCAGCCCTTGCTTTCTCTGTGCATTTTATTTACTTTCATGGACTATGCCTCCTGCTATGCTTAGGCAGGGCTGCTAATCAAGCTGCAACTTGGCGTAACGTGAGGCATTGCTCAAACATCAACAGGGCAGGAGATATCCTGCCAACATGTCAGAGGCTCATAAGAATTGGATATGATTTTAACCCCTAGACTCTCCTCACCTAAATAAACCAGAACCATTATGAAGTTGTATTCAGCAGTCTACCTGCAACCTTTCTTCCTGCAATCCCTCCTCCCCTGCACTGTCGGTCAATGCTGGCTGTCTGGCTCATGTGCCCTACTGGAGCCTAATGGGTCATACCATGAATCTCCAGCAGGGGCCAAATAGCACATTGTTCTTTTATATCTGCATACACAGCATTGTTTCAGATGCAGATATAAATCTCCCATATGGACGTATCAGGCAGAGATGAAAAGGGGGGGGGAGGGGAGCTTCTTCAAATCCTTATTTCCCCCCCCCCCAACAAATTTTAGCTAAGACCCTACTCCTCTGTAGTGAAGAAAAGACCAAATGGCAGGAATGACTTGAAGTGATTTTGAAATGTTTAATATCTCTATTTGATTTTAGGCGGGTGAAAAATATCTGGAGCACTGTCCCTATGGATGAGCCTTCACTGCTATCTTATGGGAGCTGTACCATTGTCATACCACAGACTTGTTTTCTATTCTAGTGATTAGCCAATCAAGCAGTGTGTGCCATTTCTTTTAATTGAAGGCATTTTTACTTTTGCTATGTATAGGGATGCACCGATACCACTTTTTAAGACCGAGTACAAGTACCGATACTTTTTTTTTTTTTTTCCAGGTACTCACCAATACCGAGTACAGATACTTTTATTCAGTCATGTGACAGTTTTCCAATAAATTTAGGATTTTGCTGAAATCCTGTCCAGTTTATGTTAATATTGAAATGGATGGCCAGACACCCCATTTACCCACTGCACACACCCTGACCATACACACACGGACACCACACGTCATCTCAGACCTCATATGTATACCCTCTCAGATACATGTATGCTTGCAGACCTCAGACCTGCTATACCCACAGACCTCAGACACTGCGGCAGATGGCCGAATGCATTTAAATCCATTTGGGCAGTGTTCCCCTCCGGCTGGTCATGTTACCGAGCGGCCGCAGGGCTGTCACGTGATCTCATGATTCACACGAGATCTCAACTGGAGGCAGCGCCACAGCCCTGGAGCCACTCGGTAATGTGGCCAGCCGGAGGGGAACGCTGCCCAAATGCTTTTAAATGCATTCGGCCAGCTGCTCCAGCCCCCTCAGATAACAGAAAGCTGGCCCAGCGCTGGATTCCGGGGCATTTGCACGAGTGCAAAGGGCAGTATCGGCACCGAAACTAGTATCGGTGCATCCCTAGCTGTGTATTTATTGTAACATTAAGGGATTTTTCTATTTTAAGTTTTGCATTTGTACTCAAAACATTTGTATTAAAATGTTTTTAAAAAAGAGTCATCTTATTCAGATGACATACACAATAGAAAATGAATTGCTTGGAGAAGTGGCTAATTGTGTTTACTTTTTTCTTTAAGGCCGACTTGTCAATTCAAGAGAAAGAGACCTACATCAATGTATCGCGATGGTTCAGTCACATTCAGCATTATTCAGGAATAAGGCAGCACCTCCCAAGCCTGATCTTCATCAAAACTAGAATCTACTCAAATCTTCATTAGGTGGACAGAGCTATGAAATACATTGACGTTCCTGTTGCACAAAAACATTCTTTGCTCTACCATGTTTTTCACATCATATATGTTAATGTGCGTTCTGTAGTGTCATCACTTTGGTAATTTTACATATGAGCCATTCACGTCAAAGTTCATAGCCAACCCTGTAGTCCCCCATCCCTATTTATTGACATTGCGATCCTGACGCAACCTGGAACCATGATAGTCTACCATAACATATTTGTTTTTAAAAACCATAATGTGAGCAAAGAAAAACTGAGCCAAATGTTGAAAAGGTTTGGATTTCTTTTTTATTACTCAGTGTTTTCTCAGGTTTTTTTTCATGAACGTACCAGCATAGGGACACACTAGTGCCAGTACAAATGTACACAACAGATAACGTGTATGAACCTACCCAATCAAACCATGAAACTGTCCAGTTTCTTAACTTAGCACTGAGAATAAATTTCTTTCGAAGGTTATGAGATGGATTCCTTCTTGTAGTTACTTGTAGACCCTTCCTTACTCTGATGCTGTCATTATTCAGAATAACAGCATTAGTACTGTGTGACCTGGCTCTGGAGAAGAGGTAAAGTCTGTATGGCTCCAATATATCCATGCATGGACGTTTTTGAGTGACGGCAGCAGATGCTACATGTTAATAGAGCGGTTATGGATCTGTGCGTATTCTGTATCTTTACCTAAGCTAATGATCAACAGACACAGTCATTGCGCCCCTTCCATATTTTACCACACTGTAGGAAAATGCTTTACAAATGAAAACATAACTTGTTCTGTTTAACAACTGAAAGGTACAATCATTGTTTCGCCATAATCAAATATATTTATTTTCTGAAACCACCTCCCCCCTTTCAGATTCCTATAAAACCATGTGATTACTTTGTGCAAGTATCCACTACTGTGACACGTGACATCTCAGGGGCCCTATTCCAACTTGGGTGTAAAGTTAACCAGAGCTGTTGTAAACTTAACATCTACATAGACTTCATGCTATATTCCAACCCTGGTGTAAACGTAACCAGAGCTGATGTAAATTTACCAACTCCACAGTAAATTTACACCAGGGTTGAAACACAGCCTTTCAATGGTTCTGGGAAGTTTACAACAGCTCTGGTTACGTTTTACACTAGGGTTTTAATATGGCCCCAGGTTTTTGGAAATACATGTTCAGGTGCTCTTACGGTTGTCTGATCATTGTGGGAAATATAGTTTGTGGGTGTCTGTTTTGCTTGCTCTCCACACTTGTTGGATAATGGTTTCGAGGGGGGTAACTATTAATTTATTTATTTTATAAAGGATTTTACCAGGATGGATACATTGAGATTTCTCTCGTTTTCAAGTATGTCCTGGGTTCAAGAACATTGAGTGGTTACAGCAATACAAAATAGTAAAATGCAAGATATTAACAGAAAATAAATATGTAGGAAATAGTCATTATGTTACATGTTTACAGGTGCATTCCTTATTGAGGTTTGTTAATAGGGAACTCTTAAGGGACTTTAGACTGGGGGAAGATTTGATGGCGTCTGGGAGGTTATTCCATATTTGTGGTGCTCTGTAGGAAAATGAGGATCGAGCCACTTTGTATTGAGGTATTGCAAGTAAGGTGCTGGTCCTGGATCTGAGGTTAAAAGATGAGGGAACTGCTGGGGCAAGCAGCCTATTCAGGTAGGGTGGTAGCTTCCCAGAAAAGCGCTTAAACACCAGGTTGGAAAGGTGAAGGGTGCGTCTAGAGTCCAGTGATGGCCAATTTAGTTCTTTTAACATGTCACAATGATGGGGTCATGTAGTTAAATTGTAGCACAAAGCGGCAGAATGAGTTATACAATGTAGTAAGTTTCTGGAGGTGTGTTTGAGGGGCGGCTGCATACACTACATATACGTATGCAATGGCTGTGGCATAAGCATTTGTTGTACAATCTGCTTTCTTATCGCGGGGCTGCCTCATTTCTTTTCTTGAGTGATGCTGGTTAAAAAAACGTTTCACACACAGGATGTGTTCTTCTGACACCAGGCATTTAACTACATGATGTAGCTGCAGGCCAGTTGGTGTTGACCAGCTCATGAGTGACTAGGTTGCACACAAACAGGGTTATTCAGAGAAAGGTGAAAACCAGGAGAAGAGAACAAACAACCAATTTGGAAAGTGAGACAAATGGGAGAATTTTTCTGGTTTGGCTATTGTGACCTAAAATTTTCACTTCTCCAGTCATTCTCCTGAGTTTCACCTTTCTCTGAATAGACCTGATAGTCTTTGCAGAGTGAGTATGGATTGAATGCGACCTCCAAGACCACTTAAATTCAAGTGGTCATTGTGGCTATACTGTCCCATTACCAATCCTAGGTAGTTTCCATGTAGTCAGCTACCACTGACCATATAACACAGCTACGTAAATAATTATATCCCCTTCCCAATCTTTATTTCCCGTGAGATTTACTTCCTACACAGCAGTTTGTGGCGTAACTTGTCCCCGGTAGGTATTTTTTTCTTTCCTAATACCTACGTTATTAGACAATCTGTCATGTATTTATTACAAAAGCTTTAAATTTCCAAGCCCTTCTGCGCGCTCTGAAACATATTTGCGATTCTTATTTTTAGTCCTGATTTATTGAAGCTGAATGATATCGTTCTTCAGGCACAGGGTAAGTTTTATAGCGGGAGCGATGGGGCTAATATGGGATCGTATATCTGCGTATTGCGCTAAAGCCTTCGGATAGACGGATAACCTCATACGCCTGACTCTCACAACACAGATTTATTACACTAGCCCTTTGCAATTAAAGTCGAGCTCTAGGGTTCTACAAAACTGTAAAGCAGATTAGATTAAGTCTGTCTCTGGAAACATTACTTGTTGCATTTCTCATTGTCCTGCAGGCTTAGCTGCCATGTAACTTTCCACGGTTATTACAAAGTATTTCAGGTGCGGAGGAAACTGGCTTCCCCTCATTGATTTTTATTTTTTCCTTCCCTTTATTATTGCCCGGCGAATCCACCATGGTCATTTAAGATAATCTTTATCTATTAAACCTCCTTTTCTTTTCGATGCGGGACTAAATCTCTCCAGCATTGCCAGTCTTCTAAGCTAATTTGACAGCTCATTGGTGATGACTTCTCCACTTCGAAAGAGTCTTGCTCCCTGGGGCTAGCCAGCTGTATTGCAGATTCCACAGATTTGGCTTGCTCTTCCTGCTGGGTGTCATCTGTCTTCTTAGACTCACACTAGATACATTTTTTTTGTCCTTCCTGACATCATCTGCTTGAGCAGTTCCTGCCTGCCAGGCCTGTCTGTCCAGGTTGAGCAGCAAATGCAACAGCCACACGGATAATGTGGAAAGGCACTACTTCAAACACTGCAGCCTGGGGCCAGCTCTGACCAAGATCAGCATCACATCCCAGCAACTTCCAGTGATCATGACTGCAACACTGATATCCCATCATGGACGCAGCCTATGGACTTATTTTCTACATATAACATGAATTTTCCTTTAACCGTCAGTCTAATTTCCTTTGCACAAGAAGCAAAATGCCTCGGCAGGTTTAGGTCTCCCTGCCTGTTGCCGGCGATTCACTTTTCTGCCACTTGGATAAAAAGAATAAAAATCTTCTAGCTGCTATTGGCTGACCCAGTCTGGGGGGGGACGGACGACAACAGGCCAAAGCAAGTGTACTCTGAGCAAGGATTACAGAATCTACAATATCGAAGATGAATCTCTTTTTTTTTTTTTTAAGAAAGTATTTTACCACGAAGGATACATTGAGATTTCTCTCGTTTTCAAGTATGTTCTGGGTGGCTAGTATGTACCGTTAGGGGTCCTGCTCAAGGACACTTACTGGAGAGGTGCTCTTGCCGGGATCAAACCTGTGTCTCCACGGTTATAGAGCAGTGATGTTACCTCTACTCCACCCAGCCGGCACTGTTGCAGTTGATGTAACATTGTTTAACATATACACAAAAGGGGTGTCCTGGGGATAACAGTCAACAACTGGTGTGATTCCATCTGGGACAATAAGGCTAATGTCAGACGAGCGCACTCTGCGTGCGTGCAGAACGGACAGACATCCTGACGGAAGATACTGCAGACACCACAAGATCCGTTTTTCTTGACGGACGTAGGAAAAAAAAGAACTATGGGAAACAAAATTAATATGAAAAATGATAAATTGATACATGATATAAAAAGCCATTTTGTGCGTCAAGGTGCTGGACGTCGCAAATGCGGTCCGTCTGACTTCTTGTCATCACACACACAACGCTACGCAGACGTGGCGCAATCTGCGCGTCCATTCTATCGGTTTTACGTTCTTGCCTAACTTGCGTCCGTTTGCTACGTGCGTTGTGTGTGTGCTGTTCGGTGCGGATGCACTTAGTGTGTGGGTCTCTTGATCATGATTCTATGCTACGATGGACATTAAACTGTGCGGCAACACAGACCTGATCACTGGGTTTGTCTGACACGGGCCTAAGCTGACATCTGGAGCGGCGAGTGAAAATCTTCCCAGGCATTACCTTAAAATTGTTCCGCGTTATCACAAGCCCTGTGTGCGCCTCGGGTTTTCCGTGAGTTTGCTGTAAATTCACATCTTATACTTTATATAGGTGATGCAATTTTGCGCTTCCCTACAAGAGAACGAGCTATCCCAACCTCCCTCCTCCTCTAAGGCTGGGGTCAGACGAGCGTAGTGTTCACGTCCGTGATTGCGCCTAAAAGTACATCCGTGATAGCATGAAAGTAAGCCCATTGGAGCCTGACACATGAAGTACGTCCGCACTGAACTGCGGACGCACAACGGCCGCGGCAAACGGACGCAGGTTAGGCAAGAACGTAATACTGCTAGAACGGACGTGCGGAGTGCGCCACGTCCACAACGTCTGCATAGCTTTGTGTGTGAGTGATGGAGCGAGGTCAGACGGACTGCATTTATACGTCCAGCATTTTTGACTGACAGAATGTTTTTTCATTGTAATTTATTTTCCCCTCCTACATCCGTCAAAAAATAACTTCAGTGAAAAAACGGACTGTGTGACCACTACTGCGTCATCCGTACTGACGATGTCCGTACTGCACGGACGTACAGTCCGTAGAAATCACGCTCGTCTGACCCCAGCCTAAACAAGACAGTATTCAGTGACTAAATACCATCTCTGAATCCCTGATGTTAAGTGATTTTGCTCAAGCAAAATCACTGAATATCTTTTATTTAACCCCCTCTATAAAAAAAAAATCCCATACCTGAGATTCCGTGGTGCAAAGAGTGGTGCGATCCACCTCTTCCTCGGGCTGCAAGGAGCGTGAGAATGGGGAAAAAATAGTTCTCATGTCCCTCCTCTTCTTCTCTTGCCCTGGGCTCCATTGGCATGATATGGACTTCATGAACTGATACTTTCAGCAGTGCACAGCTCCATCGTGCTTATCGGCGTCCGTTGCAGCGTTGTGGAGCTGCAACGGGGCCATTCGCACGCTTGCGCGTGCACGAAATGCGCGCACACGAAATGCGCGGGCAACAAGCATCCGTTATCCAAGCCTCTCAATCAGTCTTAGGGTGTATATCCCTATTAAACAAGCCCATGTAAGTATAAGCATTTTTTTCTGCTAACACACATAGGAAAAATAAAATATTTCCCTATTAAATATATTGCTGTGACTTGCTTCCATGTGTCAAGTCGCTGGGGTGAGTGATGGCTCCGAGCAGAAAGCCATCCTACTGTACAGCCCTCCGATCACTAAGTGTAGTTGATTGACTGTCATCTCGTTGACTGACACGTCAACGGGCAGCACGGTGTGACTGCCCCAGGTTCTCATCAAATCACGCAATGAGCTGATTGCATTATTGTTTATGACCAATGCTGTGTACATCCCCTGTTGAGGAATGGCAGCCAAAGTGCACCTCGGCACAGTAAGTGCTCTTTATGCAGTTTTTAGGAGATTGCAGAGTCCTGGTTCACAGCATGGGGTGGGCAGTGGTTGTGTGTTGTACACCATGCATTTTGATTACCTTGCTGAGGGAAAGAGGAACATAACAAAACAGAAAAGCATCAGCTACACTATTCAACTTCAAAATGATTTTTACCTGTACGTTAATAAACAAAATGTATGTATAATGACCATAATGACTAGTTTTATGATGGAAGTTGTAAACCAAAATGGGAAAAATTGAAAATCTCAACAGCCAATGCAGGTGTATATTTTTTGTTTTAAAGTAGTAGTAAAAGATGTAAACAAACCGCTTCTTTAAAATAAAAATGTACCCTACAAATGCCAGGTGCAGACGCGATGACTTCATTATGGCGGGGGTGTCTATAAAAGCGGCGTCTGACTTCCAGGAAGTCAGAACTCCGCGGGACCCTGGACCAGAGAGGGGAGTATCTCTCTCGCTCCCGCCGGGCAGAAGACTTGTGGGGATCGTCCTACGCATACAGGGACTTGCAGGAGTCAATGAGGACATTCCCCACACGTCTTCCACAGGGAAAGTCCTTTCAGCACCAGAGTTCCCTGCATGTCTTTAACAGTGTTCACAAGTGCTTTATTTACTATATTTCAGTTCAGCGGCAAAGACAAAAAACAGCATTTTGAAAAAAATCAGGGAAACAAAAAATTTGGGATTTTTTTTAATAAAATCAGTAAGTAAAAGGATTTTTGCTGCAAATGAAAAGAAACAGTTGAATAAAAATAAATTGAAATATATAATTTTACATGAATCCTATGGGCTTCACATGTCAAACTGAATCGCTACTCTATGGGACAATTTCCCTGACACCGCATGGCGGTTTAGGCAGAGATCAGACCAACGCAGTGTGAACGTGCATTTAGGCTGGGGTCAGACGAGCGTAGTGTTCACGTCCGTGATTGCGCCTAAAAGTACGTCCGTGATAGCATGACAGAAAGCCCATTGGAGCCTGACACATGAAGTACGTCCGCACTGAACTGCGGACGCACAACGGCCGTGGCAAACGGACACAAGGCAGGCAAGAACGTACATCCCCTAGAACGGCTGCACAAAGTGCGCTGCGTCCGCAACGTCCGCATAGCTTTGTGTGTGAGTGATGGAACGTGGTCAGACGGACTGCATTTATACGTCCAGCATTTTTCACGGACAAAATGATTTTGCTTTTTAATTTATTTTCCCTGCTACATCCGTCAAAATATACGTCAGTGAATAAACGGACTGTGTGGCCACTACTGCGTCGTCCGTACTAACGTACGTCCGTGTGCACGGACGTACAGTCCGTAGAAATCACGCTCGTCTGACCCTAGCCTTAGCCGCACTTTATTACGGCCGTAGTAGCAGCAAATGACGTCCAATGATGGCCAACATACAAAGTACGGCCGCACGAAAGTTCGGCGGCGCAACTCAAGCGTCGAACCACTAGTACTGACTCACAGAGTGCGCTGCGTTGGCTTAGCGGCGTATGTGCGTTTCGAGTTTCGGAATTTCAGAATTTTCACAAAATTTCCCGATTCGTGTTTTCGGATGCGGCCGAATTTCCGAAAATTTTTAGATCCGAAAATGGCAGATCCAAAAAGTTTTCTGAGCCGAAACGAAATATTTTCGGAATTTTCGAATGGACTTGAATGTGTCAAATCGAAATTTATTGCTTTGAAACGAGAACAGACGTTCCGAAAAAACTAAAATTTCCGAAGTTGCAAAAAGTCGATACAAAAAACGAGCAAAGTGACACGGAAATACGAAAAACGGTCGATATTCCGAAAACGAAAATTTCCGAAAATACGAAACGTCGATACAAAAAACGAGCAAAGTGACACGAAAATACGAAAAATGGTCGATATTCCGAAAACATGTACAATTCCGAAAAACGAAAATTTCCGAAATTACGAAAAGTCGATACAAAAAACGAGCAAAGTGACACGAAAATACGAAAAATGGTCGATATTCTGAAAACATGTACAATTCCGAAAAACGAAAATTTCCGAAATTCCGAAAAGTCGATACAAAAACGAGCAAAGTGACACGAAAATACGAAAAATGGTCGATATTCCGAAAAAATATGTACACGAAAAAACGAGTCGAGCCGAACCGAATCGAAATAGAAATCGGTCGAAACGAGCCGAATCGAAAAGTTTAAAAATCCGAAAAATCGAACCGAATCGAACCGAAAAAAAAAAATCGGTGCACAAGCCTAATTTATATATGTTACGGATTCAAAATCCTTTTTGAGTTTATGGGAGTGCCCATTTTGGAATTGATGTGGAGTGACACAATTGGGATTCCCTACATACTGCAGGTTTTACCTATTTAGGTCTAATTGAATCATTAGGTTTCACCTATTTATGTGTGTTGGTGTATTGTATGTTCAGTCTTGACAAAGACCGATTGGTCGAAACGTTGTCTTGATTTATCCTCACTATGGAATAAAGATCCTTTGAAATATCATCATTTTGGAGTCGACTACCAATTTTCTTTAATGTATTTTGGATTTTTCTTTGAGAAAGGATTTTACCAGGAAGGATACATTGAGATTTCTCTCGTTTTCGAGTATGTCCTGGGTTTGGAGGTTATCCGTGCCGGCCGGTGGACCCCTATTAATTGCAACTAGTACTGAAGTCCAGCTGTAGGACCTCTTGTCCCCTAGTAGTGAAGTCCAGCTAAAACACCTTTGTCCCTAGTAGTGATGTCCAGCTATAGGACCTCTTGTCCTTATTAGTAAAGTCCAGCTAAAGCACTGTTTGTCCCCTAGTAGTCATGTCCAGCACCGGGAAAGAAGCTAGACTGGTCACACAGTTGCATCTTGTTCATTAATCATAGAAGGACCTTTTCAACTCCGGGGGCCACATTACAATCTCCACACTAAAACGGGGGCGGTAGGGAGAAAACTGCACCTGCAGTTTTCTCCCTATCGCCCCTGTTTTAGCATGGAATTACAATGCAGGCGCTTAAAAAGCTGCCTGTATTGTTACCGCACGCTACGCCCCTGGATGCTCGCGGCAGCGCCGAGCGCAGCCGTGAGCATCCACTCGATGGAGTCCATAGGACTCCATTGAGCCAGACGCCGGCGGTCACATGACCTGCCGAATCTCGCCTCGCGAGATCCGGCCAGTCAGCGTAGTGATACGCAGGGAGAGACTGGGGGGACATTTTCCCTGCGGTCCTCGCCGCGGGACAGGTGAGTATCTGATTCTTCTTTTTAGGCTGGTGTTAACGGATTCTGCAGAAGCGGAATCCGTTAACACCAAGTCCTGGCTTTGGTTAACTTTCCGCTAACCAGAGCCGGACGTTAGTCAGTGGTAGGATTTTGTAATCCTAACGCTGATTAACACTTTGCGCTCCCCATGTTAAGTATAGGGAGCGCAAAGTACAGTAACCGCGCGCTGAAAAGCGCAAGGTACCAA
The DNA here is from genome assembly GCA_009667805.1 of Leptobrachium leishanense. Classification (NCBI taxonomy): domain Eukaryota; kingdom Metazoa; phylum Chordata; class Amphibia; order Anura; family Megophryidae; genus Leptobrachium; species Leptobrachium leishanense. The sequence continues at coordinate 147,064,402 of CM019067.1, forward strand.
ACGCAAACACGTTACTTAACCCGTTAGCGTTTGGATTGTAATATGCGTTAGATACCGCAGCTAACATTAGGCCTTAACAGTGAGCCTTAACGTAAGCACATAGATTGTAATGTGGCCCTGAGTGTATAAACTAGCAGGATTTCTCTAGCATGAGAAAAGGCTGAATGCGGGGGTAAAACAAGTGGAATACTGAAACACACATATTGAAACACACAACCCATAGTTATACATTGTCAAAAATATGTATTCCCCCCCCCCCCCAGAAGAGTGTGACGTAACGGCCACCACTCTATTTTATTTAGTTTAATTTCATTCTTATTCTGTCTGTTATATCCAGGGGGGGGGCACCGGGGCAATTGTCCCCCCCCCCCGAGAAAATCGCCGCTGCCGGCTGCACTTTTCTCCTTACAAGGCGAGCAGCCGCTGACATGCAGCTTGCCTGGTATGGGAACCACCTGACCTGCGAGCGATCTCGCGAGAATGCGGCTGCGCTGGTCAGGTGGTTCCTGGCGAGTGGCCAAGCTTCATGTCAGCGGCCGCTCGCCTCGTGGAGAAGAACGCCGGCGGAAAGGAGCGGCTGCGGGGCCTGGCAGTGGCAGCAGAGGAGGTGAGCGCTGGGGCAAATATACCCATGTGAGCTGAGGGCAATATATACCAGAGAGCTATATATATACCCATGTGAGCTGGAGGCAATATATATATACCCATGTGAGCTGGGGGCAAATGTATATATCCATGTGAGCTGGGGCAAATATATATATCCATGTGAGCTAGGGGCAAATATATATATATCCATGTGAGCTGGGGGCAAATATATATATATCCATGTGAGCTGGGGGCAAATATATATATCCATGTGAGCTAGGGGCAAATATATATATACCCATGTGAGCTGGGGGCAAATATATATATATCCATGTGAGCTGGGGGCAAATGTATATATCCATGTGAGCTGGGGGCAAATGTATATCTGCCTGTCACTGCAAACCCAACACCAACTCTTGGCCAAAACTGGTAGAATGCCCCCCCCCCGAACCTGTGTCTGGATCCGCCCCTGGTTATATTTCGTTGCCCCTGTATTTATATGTACAAATTCCCTTGTTAGATTTACTGTAAAATGTTCCCAGTTTCGTATTTGTATTTCCCCTGCAATGTCTGTGACAGATCCTGCCAGTAGCCACTGCTGCTGTTTTGTCTGTTATATCTCCTGTGCTGTTAATAATTCATTCCCTTTTGTGTCCAGCATGTACCAGCAATAACTGTACAAACAAAACTTTTTATTTATATCCTTATAAAGTGTATCCCGGCTTGCCTGAAATTGTATAATACAGGAGGCTGCCCAGGAGATCTTCAACACAATGTCACAGAACCTCTACAGCAGTGTTTCCCAAACCTGTCCTAGGGACCCTCAACCAGGCCAGATTTTGCAGATCACCTTGGGGAAATGCAGACAGAAATCCTGCAAACCTGGCGAGTCAGCGGGTCCTGAGGACTGGTTTAGGAAACACTGATTGTAGAGGGATTAAAAACTAGTCGCTATTTACACTACCATCTGCAACTACTTCCGGAAACAAAGGGCGGGACTGCAGAGCCCACTGAAACAGCCAATAACAAGAGACGTTGCAAAACCTGACAGAATAGAGGCTTTCGCTTTGTCCAATAAGCATCTTCGTTGTGTGAACTTGTCCCCGCCGCCGCACAGTATAGTGTCCGCGGTAGCGTGTGTGCGGATGGCCATTCACTCCTATGGCTCATGTGACATTTGAGGCAGTGAGCGCCGCCCACCATACCGGAGACTGCAGGAAAGTCCGGCGCTATGAGCAGCCCGTCTCCGTCTAAATCCGCGGGCTCGCCATTACTTCAGAGCCTGAAGCCGCGGGACAGCCTGACTCCCTTGGGAGTGGCCACCCAGCTGATTATAAAAGGTACACCACATCTGACACAGGAGGGGAAGCATCAGCATGGCTTCACTGCTCCTACTCCCCCTGCACCACCAGGTGAAGCGAGGGAGGGGAGAGAAATAAAAGTCAAGGATTAGTCAATAACATCCTGTGTGTGCACCCAATATGCCCAGGATCAGCATGGCAAAGGCTGTGTGGTTACACCCAGGGGTGTAGTGCACCACCCTGTACCTAGGACGATACCTCCCCAAAAGGATTCAGATCAAGGGGGTGTATTGCATCCGCTCCCCATAACTAGGTCAATACAGCCCACCAATGTTTGTACAGGCCCAGGGGTGTATTGCAAACCCCTCCAATACCCAGGGGGCTAAGTTGCCCCACAGAATGTGTGTACAGACACTGGTACGCATTCACTGCCCTCCCTATTAAGGTTAGGGTCAGACGAATGCATTTTTCACGTCGTCCGTGAAAAAGTGCGTTCGAACGAATGGACGTATTTTTTCACGGAATACGCGATAGCGGTCAGACGATGCGCATTTTCGTCCGTGATTTTTTACGGATCATCAATAAAACTCTTTTTGTGTCTGGACGTTATGTTGGCCGGACATTAGCAGCGTCTGAGGTCTCCTAATCACACACACATGCCGCTAGCGGACGCAGCGCACTCTGTACGTCAGTACTTGCGGTATCACGTTCTTGAAAAAATGCGTTTGCCGCTTGCGTTGTGCAGCCGCACTTTTGTGCAGCCGTACTTCGTGTATTGCCCGTCATTGGCCATCATCTGCTGCTGCTACGGCCGTGATAAAGTGCGGCTGCACGCACGTTCGCACTGCGTTAGTCTGACCCTAGCCTCATGGACACCTATATGAAGGCTACCAGGTGTCACGGAGATACCATGTATTTCTTAAAGACTGTGTTAATAGCAGATGATTAGCTTTATTGGCAGTACATATAAAAACTCTCATCTAAACTCTACCCCAAACTAGTCGCCTTGTACAGAAACAAATCCTGCCTGAGCCCTGCGGTAAGAAAGCAGATTGTTTATTGCCTGCTATTGAATACGGAGATGTAGTGTATGCAGCTGCCCCGGAAACACGCCTTCATAAACTTACTACATTGTATAACTCATTCTGCCGCTTTGTGCTACAATGTAACTACATGACCCACCATTGTGACATGTTAAAGGAGCTAAATTGTCTGTCTCTGGAATCCAGGCGCATCTTTCCCGTTCAAACAGTGTTTTATTTAGAGCTTTTCTGGGAAGCTACCACCCTACCTGAATAGGCTACTTCCCCCAGCAGTTCCCTCATCCTATAACCTCCGATCCAGGACCACCACCTTACTTGCAATTCCACAATACAAAAAAAAAGTGGCTCGATCCTCATTTTCCTACATGGTACCAAAAATGTGGAATAACCTCCCAGACACCATTGGGTCATTCATGTCAAATCAGCCAATGCATACAACCTTAATGTCGTGGATTTGGTTAATTTTTGGTACATTTGTACCTTACTATGAGATGTTTAACCCCTTAGTGACCGGGCGGTTTTACACAAATCCGTCTTTTAGTGACCGCTGCTGTTTTTACGTTTCTGCGCTGTTAGTGTTTAGGTCAAATTTTCCTCTTACTCGTTTATTCAACCCACACATATTATACACCCTTTTTCCCGCCTGAAATGGACTTTATAGAAATACCATTATTTCCATCATATCGAATAATTTACTATAAAAAAAAATATGAAATATGAGGAAAAAATGGTAAAAACACACTTTTTCGTAATTTAATCCCCAAAATCTACAACCACCCAAAAAGACCCCGGCTAAATAGGTTCAAAATTTTGTCCCGAGACTAAAAATACCGAATTTTTACATGCGTTTGCTTTTTAACCCCTTCACTGCTGAGACAGTTCACCTATGTGCGCTGCGCTCATTCTGACCATTTTGTGCTATTTATTTTTAGATGACAGCCTAGGTCCTATTTAATTAAACCCCCCCCCCCCAGACAAAAAAAACTTTTAAAAAAAAAAACATTTTTTTATTTTATTTTTTTATTATTTTTTATTTTTTTAAACCAAACCTGGTCATGTTTGGTATCATTGGAAAGGCCATAATCAGGCCTTTCAAATGATGTTAAATATGACCATCTAGCTCGGGAGATATGGGGATCCTTAGGATCCCCTTATCTCTACATGGCAGCTAGATGGTTAACTGGCCCACTGACATCCTCACACATATGGTGAGGTTGTCAGTGGGTGGGGGGGGACCTGGAGGCTTGGCTGACATCCAAGATGTCAGCCCCCCTCCAGGTTCGAATTGCGTTTTGGCGCCGAAACGTGATCAGGCGGCGAAACAGTTAATGCTATACACCGCTGAAAAGGGGAGACTCTCCCCTTTTCAGCGGTGTAAAAAGCATCTCCCTAGCTGCAATGGTTGGGGAGATAGAGGGCTCCGAATGAGCTCCCCTCCATTGCTTTGCATGGGGACGCCTGCTGATGACGTCACCACGCAGCGTGGCAACGTCATCAGCCTCGCCTGCCCATGTAAATCACATGGGCAGGCTTCCTCCCTGCCAGATCGCCGAGGGATCCAGCGAGGGAGGTGAGTATCGGGCGGGAGAGGGATTAGGCGCCGCTGACATACCCTGTACGTCCGCGGGTCTAAGGGAGACCCGAGGACAGGACGTACAGGGTACGTCAGCGGTCCTTAAGGGGTTAAAAATAAAAAAAATCATTTTTTGAGATATTGAACTTTCAAATTTGCCAAAAAATGCCAAAATTCACTAGCCACCATAGCTTCAAATGACATTTACGAGATACGTACAGTTGTGTTCAAAATGATTCAACCCCCAAAGCTGTAAAGGGTTTTAGGGAATTTAGTGTACATTTGTAATTGTATTCAGAATGAAAACCTACAAGGACTTTTTAAAGAACCATATGCAACTAAAATTACATCAATTGGTTTTGTAATACAGTAGTAAATGTTTCTTTTGTGAATTCTTCATTGACACAATTATTCAACCCCTTAAAGACTACCACTCTGAAGAACAGAGGTTCATTCAAGTGTTTTCAATCAGGTATTGAAAACACCTGTGGATGTCACGGAGCAGCAATAAAGCATAATAAGCACCAATTAGGCAGCTTTAAAATGACTGTGATACTCAGCTCCTTCTAGACATTTACTGGTGTGGTTACAAACATGGTGAAGTCAAGAGAATGGTCCAGGAAGACAAGAGAAGAGGTGATTACTCTTCACAGGAAGGGCAATGGCTATAAGAAGATTGCAAAGATGTTAACCCCTTAAGGACCGCTGACGTACCCTGTACGTCCTGTCCACAGGTCTCCCGTAGACCCGCGGACGTACAAGGTACGTCAGCGGCGCCTGATCCCCCTCCCGCCCGATACTCCCCTCCCTCGCTGGATCCCTCGGCGATCTGGCAGGGAGGAAGCCTGCCCATGTGATTTACATGGGCAGGCGAGGCTGATGACGTCGCCACGCTTCGTGGTGACGTCATCAGCAGGCGTCCCCATGCAAATCAATGGAGGGATGGGGGGGCTCTCTATCTCCCCAACCATTGAAGCTAGGGAGATGCATTTTGCACCGCTGAAAAGGGGAGGGTCTCCCCTTTTCAGCGGTGTATGGCATTAACCATTTTGCCGCCAAATTGGTGCCAAAACGGGATTCGAACCTGGAGGGGGGCTTACATCTTGGATGTCAGCCAAGCCTCCAGGTCCCCCCCCCCCACCCACTGACAACCTCACCATATGTGTGAGGATGTCAGTGGGCCAGTTAACCATCTAGCTGCCATGTAGAGATAAGGGGATCCTAAGGATCCCTTTATCTCCCGATCCATGGCAGCTAGATGGTCATATTTGGCCTGATCATGGCCTTTCCAATGATACCAAACATGACCAGGTTTGGTTTAAAAAAAAAAATAATAATAATAATAAAAAAATGTTTTTTTTTGTCTGGGGGGGTTTAATTAAATAGGACCTAGGCTGTCATCTTAAAATAATTAGCACAAAATGGTCAGAATGAGCGCAGCGCACATAGGTGAACTGGCTCAGCAGTGAAAGGGTTAAAAGGCAAAAACATGTAAATATTGGGTATTTCTATTCTCAGGATAAAATTTTGAACCTATTTTGCCGGGGTCTTTATTGGTGGTTGTAGATTTTGGGGATTAAATTACGAAAAAGTGTGTTTTTACCATTTTTTTCATCATATTTCATATTTTTTTTTATAGTAAATTATTGGATATGATGGAAATAATGGTATTTCTAGAAAGTCCATTTAATGGCGGGAAAAAGGGTGTATAATATGTGTGGGTTGAATAAACACTAACAGCGCAGAAACGTAAAAACAGCAGCAGTCGCTAAAAGACGGATTTGTGTAAAACCGCCCGGTCACTAAGGGATTAAACATAGGAAGCATCATTCACAAAGTCAAGGCAAAGGGCACTGTTGAAACGCTACCTGGTCGTGGCAGAAAGAAGATGCTGACTTCGACTGCTGTGCGCTACCTGAAGCGTAGAGTGGAGAAAAGTCCCCGTGTGACTGCTGAGGAACTGAGAAAAGATTAGTCAGATGTGGGTACTGAAGGTTCAGCTCAGACAATACGGCGCACACTGCGTAATGAAGGCCTCCATGCCAGAACTCCCAGGCGCACCCCCTTGCTGTCTCCAAAGAATAAGAAGAGTCGACTGCAGTATGCCAAAAGTCATGTGGACAAACCACAGAAGTTTTGGGATAGTGTTCTGTAGACTGATGAAACAAAATTAGAACTGTTTGGGCCCATGGATCAACGCTATGTTTGGAGGAGGAAGAACAAGGCCTATGAAGAAAAGAACACCTTGCCTACTGTGAAGCATGGCGGGGGGGTCAATCATGCTTTGGGGCTGTTTTTCTTCTGCAGGTACAGGGAAGCTTCAGCGTGTGCAAGGTACCATGAATTCTCTTCAGTACCAGGAGATATTGGATGACATGTGATGCAGTCCGTCACAAACCAGAGGCTTGGGAGACGTTGGACCTTTCAACAGGACAATGATCCCAAGCATACCTCCAAATCCACTAGAACATGGTTGCAGATTAAAGGCTGGAACATTTTGGAGTGGCCATCGCAGTCACCTGACTTAAATCCGATTGAGAACCTCTGGTGGGACTTAAAGAAAGCAGTTGCAGTGCGCAAGCCTAAGAATGTGACTGAACTGGAGGCTTTTGCCCATGACGAATGGGCGAAGATACCCGTAGATCGCTGCAAGACACTTGTGTCAAGCTATGCTTCACGTTTAAAAGCTGTTAGTACAACATCCTTTTACAGTTATAAGTACTAAGATTGAATGTCACTTGGGGGTTGAATAAAACTAATAATGATGTGAGCACAGAAAAGATATTTGTGGTTATTTCATTATAAATGTTATGTTATATTTGTCTGACCTACACGTGCCTCTTTGATTTTAATTGTAAGCAAGATGACTGAATGATCAAAATCAATGTCAAACTGGCCAAAACACTCAATTTCAGTGGGGGTTGAATAATTTTGAACACAACTGTATGTTAGCTACAGACATGGGATATGTGTCCCATTTATGTGATATAAAACATGTCACAATTCTAAAAAGTCAAGAATTTAATTTTTTTTGGGAAAAACCCAAATTTTTAAAAAAATTCTCACTTAAAGCTAATGTCAGACGAACGCAGTCAAAGAGCACTCTGCGTGCGTGCGCGACGGACGTACTGACGGAAGATACTGTAGACCCCACACGGTCCGTTTTTGTTGACAGACGTAGAAAAAAAAAGGGAATTATGGGAAACAAAATTAATATGAAAAATTATAAAAATTTGAAAAGGATATGAAAAGCTATTTTGTGCGTCAAGGTGCTGGACGTCGCAAATGCGCTGCGTCTGAAATCTCACCACTCACAGAACGCTATGCGGACGTGGCTCACTCTGCACATCCGTGGTAGCGGTTTTACATTCTTGCCTAACAAACAGGGTAATTCAAAGAGATTCGAAAAGTCACCGCACGTTCTCTTCTATTCGGTGCAAATCGGCTTTCCCATTTCGGCCACCCTGCGGTGTATTCAGCAAGCACCACAGGGCTGTCGAAGTGCAGGAAAAAGCTGCCGCAAACCCGCAAAAACATCTGGATTAACCCGTCGAACATGCCGGAAAAACCCATTCAAGAGCCGATCACACACAGCGAGGCCTCCGGGAAAAAGCCGACACCGCAGACGAAGGCAGTGAATAAATTAGCAAAACAGTTCGCTTGAATGTTTGAAAAGTGAAACGCTGTTTGCAAAGAAACTACTGAGCGAAAATGTCTGAAATATGCATATGAGGTCCAGGGAATGATCATAAAAAGAGCTGTTACAGAAAAAATAAGTTAAAAAAAAAATAATAATCCAGAAAAATGCTTAAAATATCCTAAAAAATCTATAAAGAGACTCTTTACTGCAGAATTTTATAATTAATGGTTTATTAGATATTGAATTAAAACGGGAATATTTTTAACATTGAAGCCTATGGGATTCTCCTGAATAAACTTGCCGAATTAAACCACCGAATGACAGGGCATTTCAGGAACCTTTCACTGCTGGTTTTTGTTCTCTGAATAGCCGAAGCATTGCTTCTCTATGGGGTTTTCACTGCCCTCGAACAGGCACCGTATGTGCAGGCAATTCGCCAGGATTTGACGAATTGCCTGCTCTCTGGATAGCCGAATGGCTAAGAAAGGTAACCGAACACTGATTTTCAGCGTTCGGTTACTTTTCTCCAGCAATTCGGATCCCTTTGAATAACCCTGTAAATCCATGACCTGCGCGTCCGTGGTAGCGGTTTTACGTTCTTGCCTAACTAAATCCATGACCTCAAGTTCCAGAATGCATTTTTTATTGGTTGTTTTGACATGGAATGACCCCTTCAAATCTTCCCCGGTCTAAAGTCCCTTAACCTCCCTGGCGTTACGATTCTGACATATTTTATATGTCAGAATCGTTACAATTTATTTGGCCCCCTAGCGTTATCCAGAGTCTGGCTTGGGGTTAATTTCACTGCTGAAAGCGGTAACCCCTAGCCCTGATGTCAGCAACCTTGGCTCCCTGATGTTTTGGGAACTACATCTCTAAAGATGCTCTGTCATCCTTTAGGCTAACAGATCTTGGGAGATGTAGTTCCAAAACATCAGGGAGCCAAGGTTGCTGACCCCCTGCCCTAGCCACACTCGGGCTGGATACATACCTGTACCTGTGCTCCCACGCTGTCCCCCACAGTCACACTCTGGATGATCGCGACATCATGCTTCCTTGTTCCCTTCTCGTGAGAAGGGAAGCAGGATGCCGCGATCGCGGAGGTCAGCGAGGGAGCGCATGTTAAGGCTGGGGTCAGACGAACGCAGTGTGAATGTGCGTACAGCCGCACTTTATCACGGCCGTAGTAGCAGCCAATGACGGGCAATACACAAAGTACTGCCGCACGAAAGTTAGGCCGCGCAACGCAAGTGACAAAAACTCATTTTTTCGAGAACTTGAAACCGCTAGGGCTGTCGTACAGAGTGCGCTGCGTCCGCTAGAGGCGGGTGTGAGTGATTAGGAGACCTCAGACGCTGCTCATGTCCGGCCTACATAACGTCCAGACGCAAAAAGTGTTTTATTGATGATCCGTACAAAATCACGGACGGAAATGCGCATCGTATGACCGCTATCGCGTGTTCCGTGAAAAAATACATCCATTCGTTCGAACGCACTTTTTCACGGACGACGCGAAAAATGCGTTTGTTTGACCCTAGCCTAAGGTGTGTATCCATGAAAAGAATAATGGGGTGGATCTGTAAAAACAATGAAACTATGATGGTGCAGTGTGTTAACAACGATAGTGAAAATAGGGCCCCCTAGGACCTACTCACTGGATGAAGAGCTAATGTAGGCACATCACAATAAATCCGCCGGTCTTTCCCGATCTCCCAGGGCACAGGAATACAGAGCTCAGGAGGAATCACAAGGAATAGGTCTTTTGAGTTAAAAGGTTGGTTTATGCATTAAAACATTCCAACGCGTTTCGTCCTATGAGGCCTTCATCAGCTATTGTATACAGTACCACCAGTTGTGATTGAAGGTATGTATCCAGGGGTTACCACTTTCAGCAGTGAAAGCCACATTCAGGAACACCGCCAGGGAGGTTAAGAGCTCCCTATTAACATACCTCAATACGGAATGCAACTGTAAACATGTAACATAGTGACTATATTTCCTACATATTTATTTTCTGTTAATCTGTATATTTGTTATTTTTTAATATCTTGCATTTATTACTTTGTATTTCTGTAACGACTGTAACATTTCAATGGCTCTTGAACCCAGGACATACTTGAAAAGAGAAATCTCAATGTATCCTTCCTGGTAAAATATATATAATTTATTATTACAGAGCCCATTTACACATCAGAGCAATTCAAAGAACTGCATCACAGAGCTCATGTGCTATATTCCCCATATACAGCACAGAACTCTGGGTAAGACATGCAAATCTCCAATTTCCCTTTTTTTTTTTTGCATCCTGGGTCTGCTTTCACACAGAACCCTGTAATCAATGCCATGCCGTACTAAATGCCTTTTTTTTTTTTTTTTTTTTTTTTTTAAGCAGAGATCAGGTATATGCAACTGGTCAAAGCCACTCCTGGGCAGAGCGGTGTCGGGTTTTGTGGACCCTCTTCAGCGCCTGCTTTGTAATATATTATTTCTAATTTACTTCCAAAAGTAAAGTTAAGAATGAGGTTATAAATTCTCTTGCTGTCATGTAGTTATAGGAGAACAAAGTTCTTTATCTTCTCATTTAGATCGAGAGACACACGATCATCTTTTGGTCACTTCCATGAGTTGTTGACTGCTAAAAGAGACTATACCTGAAAATGAGAGAAATCTCAATGTATCCTTCCTGGTAAAATACTAAATAAATAAATATTGAAGGTTCTGCCTCAAAATTCCTTAACTCAATGTTATCCGTTAATCATGAGAAACAGCAGTCAGTACAACTTACCAGTCATATCTTCATACATACCCAAGGAGTGTATTGATGATGCCCCAAACATAGGGAGTGTCTTTGTTCTTATAAATATGCCCAGCCCTCACAAGGCTGTCCTCCATTCTGCCTACACAGGTTTTCCTTCCCTTCGCACACCCACCAACTAGTTCTAGGCAAGTGAATGTATTGTTACCCTGTTCTTCCACAGATGTTGGAGAAATTCATTCCAGGTTGCTGGATCACCGTCCCTTCATCCAGGGGGAAACGCGGTACTTCATCAAGGAATTTGAGGTAAATCCAGTTTTTATGCCTTTTCAACTTTGAGAAAGGAAACTCTGCTTCCTTGCCAGGGTACAGGGGTGTATAGTGCTGCTACCCACTCCAGCGAGGAATGAAAGGGGTAGAGTTCTCCAATTCCAGTTGAAAGTGTAAAGCACGCGATTTTATTCTACCGTTGCACAGGGACCTGTCAAAATTTTAACCTCTCTGTAGTCTTTGTGGACCATGCAATACAACTCCGTTCTATTCTAAGAAAGGTGATAATTCTAGGTCAAAATAGCCAAACCAGAAAAATTCTCCCATTTATCTCGCTTTCCAAATCAGCTATTTGGTCTAGATCAGGGGTCCGCAACCTTGGCTCCCTGACGTTTTGGGATCTACATTTCCTATGTGGCTCAGTCAGCCTAATGGGTGACTGAGCATCATGGAAGATGTAGTTCCCAAAACATCAGGGAGCCAAGGTTGCTGACCCCTGATCTAGATTGTTCTTTTTTCCTGCCAGTTCACCTTTCTTTGAATAGACCTGAACTGTGTGCTTTACTCTCTACAGATGTCAAACTCTTCATACTTCTTTTGAGTTTCCCAACCAGTTCGGTGACCTGCCGGCACGCAGAGAGCGTGTCCATTGTCGCTCTTTTTGAGACCAGGCGCTACAGAACTGGCGTATGTAACGTGTGAAAGTCCTGTTGTGCTGCACAGTTTTTTTTTTGTTTTTTTTTTATTCTTTTAAGCACATGAATCAGTACAATTATAACAGTGCAACAGGTATTCAGATATGAAAAGCTATTGAAAGCATGTCAACAATCAGTAACAATAAAGAGCGCGGAGGCTAGAACGTCCACATCTATTGTCTCGGACATGAATGTTTAAGTAGGTGAAGGACGAATGAAAAACTGGGAAACATAACGAAAGTCCCCCCTTACGGCTGCTGAGTCAGACAGGCAAGAACATTTACAGTCCACGTGGGCGAGACCACTAAGGAGAGGCATATGGGAAGAGGAGGAGAGGAGAGAAGAAAGAGAAAAAAAAAAAAGAGGGTGGGAAATATACGCAGAAAAGAAAGAGCACACACAAACTAGTCAGATAACATCAAGAAAGGAGGACAGGAATCTCTGAGAGGGGAGGGGCCAGCACCCCAACTTATGAAGTCTACGAGAGGGGAACCTTAAACCCGTAAAGCACGTCCCTCAGGAGAGGACACGAAACCCTGCCAATAAAACCACTTCCGTAAATGCTGCGGTGTCCGTCCCCTCGCTGACGCCAGCAGGCTCTCGTGCATTCTAAGCTCCTCCATCCGGGCGATCCAGTCCACGCTCCTCGGTCTGGATCCATTCGCCCAGTGCAGGGCCACAAGGGATCTGGCAGTAAGCAACATTGGTAGGAGCACCGATCTGCGCAGTGCGGTAGTGGACAGGGGGATCTGCAGCAGCAGAAAGACCCGTACCGTGAGGGGCAGGTCAACATCAGTAACCCTTAGGATAACCATGTGCACTTGGGTCCAGAAAGGCTGGAGTATCGCGCACGACCACCACATATGTAGGTAGTCCCCGTCCTCTGCGTCGCAACGCCAGCAGGTAGAGGAGAGACTAAGCCCCATTTGAAAGTGCAGCACCGGAGTACAGTACCAGAGCGTCACAATCTTATAGGCCTGTTCCTGCAGTCGAATTTGCTGCGAACCTCTGTGGACCAATTCGTACGTTTTGGCCCAGCTCTCCTCATCAATCATTTCATCTAGTAGTTCCTCCCAGCGCGACTCAAAGGGTGGTGGGTCTGGAGCGACAGGGCTCACCAATATCGTGTATAGAGTGGAGATGCCATGACGCGGGGCGGAAGAAGCTAGGCATAGTTTCTCAAAGGGGCTGGTATCCCGGAGAACGCGGTGCGTTCCCGGCAGGGAGCGGAGATAGTGTAAAACCTGTGCGAGGTTGAATCGTTCCAGGAATGTCGGGGGTGGCATCCCCGCGGTGCGGTCCCACGGTGGTGTGTATTGTGCATCAAGAATTAAGGCAGTCGCCCTTGGCTTGGTAGGTGTCGACAGCCGTGCCCTGAAGGACTGAGTCAACGTTGTCCTGAAGGCGGGGTTATCTGCCAATGGGAGCAATGGCGATGGGAATGTGGACAGTTGGTATCTCGAGGCGGCCGAGTCCCATATCCGCATTGTAGCCGCAACAGTCGGGTGGGCCCTTACCTCCCTTGGCCCACTCGCAGCAGCTATCCATGGGAGAGACCAAAGGCGCACCGAGGCAAACGAGTCCTCCAGATCCGCCCAGAGTGCCCCCCTCCCCCCAGTGGACCATTCAATAATACGCAAGAGATGAGTCGCGATGTAGTATCTGTGGGGGTCAGGCAAGGCCACACCACCTCCCGACTTTGCCCGAACCAGGACGGTCCATCACACTCTTGGGCGAGAGGCACGCCAGACGAACCGCAAGAAAGCCGACTTGATGAGAGCAAAGCAGGTCAGAATCCGTATCGGGAGGGTCTAGAACAGATACAGGAGGCGTGGTAAGACGTTCATCTTCAGAACGCTAATCCTCCCAAACCACGAGATATGCATCTTAGTCCAGGTAAGGAGTTCCACCGTCAGAATCCTCCACAGTGGGGGAAAGTTGTCCTCGAAGAGTTTGTCTAGCCGGGCTGGAAGTTTAATCCCCAGGTACGACATTGCCCCTTCACACCAGCGGAAGTGGAAAGAGTCTTTCAGGCGGGTCTGTTCCCGCGCAGGTACGGTGATGTTGAGGATCTCCGATTTTAGCATATTGATTTGCACATTCGCCAGTTCTCCGTATGTCCGGAACTCCTCAACAATTGCTGGTAAAGACTCCAGTGGAGAGACCACAAAGAACAGCAGGTCATCTGCGTAAGCCGTGACCTTATGTTCCCCAGCACGGCCCGGTATCCCCTGTATGTCCGAGTTATTCCGGATTGATTTCAAGAATGGCTCCAGAGAGAGGGCAAATAGAAGCGGCAACAGTGGACATCCCTGCCGCGTGCCATTACGCACCCTGAAAGGGCGGGAGAGCGCCCCATTTACCTTCACTGACGCCGTGGGCTCTGAGTATAGCGCCGCGATCCACGTGTAAAACTCACCTGAGATCCCCATGGCATCAAGGGTTGCGAAAAGGAATGACCAGGCTACCCGGTCAAATGCCTTCTCAGCATCTGTCGACAAGAGAAGGACACTCCTACCGGACCCCCGAGCCTCGTGAATAACGGAAAGTGCCCTGATAGTGCCGTCCCGTGCCTCCCTTCGTGGTACAAAGCCGACCTGGTCCCGTTTCACCAGCAGCGGGACAAAAGGCTGCAAGCGGATCGCCAATACGGAGGAAAAGAGCTTCAGGTCGCAGTTGAGGAGGGAAATCGGACGATAACTTCCGGGTCCTTCCCTTCTTTCGGGATGACCGTAATCGTGGCCAGTTGCGATTGTGTGTGTAGAGACGAGCCATCACGCAGAGCATTCAGTGAGGCAACCAATGGTGGCAATAAGATACGGGAGAACTGTTTATAGTACTCAGATGGTAAGCCATCCGGCCCAGGTGCCTTTCCATTTTTCTGTCTTTTCAGTGCGATCCGAAGTTCCTCCGTCGAGATAGGATCGTTCAGAGAGGAACGCTCCGGTCTCGTCAGTCTCCTGTGAACCCTGGAAGATAGGTATGTAAGGATTCGTTGGTTGCGTTACGAATCAGGAGTCGGGGCGCAAGTGTACAGTTCTGAGTAGTATTCCCTGAAGGCTCTAACTATTGCGTCTGGTGTCTGGGCAAAGTCCCCCCCCGACCGTCGGATCCTAGGAACGTACGCCAGGGCCCGTCGCTTTTGGAGCATTCGAGCCAAAAGCCGACCCGGCTTGTTTTCATTATATGCAAAGAAACAGCGCGAGTGAAGCACCGCTCAGTGTATTTGTGACTGAGTGTGCCAATTCCGTCAACCGTAACGCCGTTGTTGGAGTAGGGCGTAGGTTGCTGCCCCAGCCGTCCTCATGTGATCAAGTTCCAGATCCCGTATTTCAGAGATCAGTGCGTGAGTCTCATCCATCCTTTCCCGTTTCTTCCTGGAGGCAATCGCGATCAAATGACCGCGGATAGTTGCCTTATGCGCCTCCCATATGGTGTGTGGCGACACGCCCTCGGTTCCATTCTCCGCAAAATAATTTTGTAAGGATGTCATGATCTCATCCCGTAGCACCTGGTCCTGTAGGAGAGAGATGTTAAGTCTCCAATTAAAACGTCTCGGGCGACAGTGCGCCGATCGAAGAACCATGGATACCGGTGCGTGGTCCGACCACGTCCTGCTATGGATTGAAGTCGAAACAAGATCATCTAATGCAAAATGAGAGATGTAGATATAGTCCAGTCGGGTATAGGTAGAATGCACTTCCGAGTAAAAAGAGTAATCACGCGTGAGTGGATGCATGAGGCGCCAAGCATCTATCAGTTGCAAGCCTTTCAGCGAGCGTCTGATGGATCGCAGAATATGGAGGGAAACCCTAGTGGTGCCCACCGACGAGTCCTCCGCCGGGCACATCGCCACATTGAAATCCCCCCCTAAGATCAAAGTCCCCTCCGCAAACATAGTCAACTTCTGTGCAATTCTGGAGAAGCATTGATGTTGCCTAGAATTAGGGAGATAAATCGAGGCAAATGTGTATTTAACCTCGGCGATCGTACCTTTCAAGAACACCCCCCTACCGTCTCCCAGGAATAAAGCATCTGTGTATACGAAGGGGGGGTGTTTGGAAATCAGGATCGAGGCGCCCCTCACCTTCCCCTCCGGCGTCGTGTCATGGTATGCCGTCGTGTAGTAGGAGTCGCGAAGGGTTGGGTGTGCATCAGTTTTGAAGTGTGTCTCCTGAAGGAGTGCTATCGAACATTTCTTGCGACGTAGGTCCCGCAGTAGCCGATGACGCTTTTCTGGGACATTCAGTCCCCTCACGTTTAGAGTCAGGATCCCCATCAAGTTCCGGTGGAACTCTGGAGACTGTCCCCCTCCCCTCTCCATCGAGCAGGAGGTGAGACAAGGAGTGAGACGGAATAAGCAGGAGTAGTGAGATTTAGGAGAAAAGGGGGAGCGGGGTGAAAAGGGAGTAGGAAGAGAGAGAAAGAGAAAAAAAAAAAGGGGCCAATCTATATTCTTCCCGTGCAATGGTACCAGATCAACCAAAAACAAAGGGTCAAAAGCGTCCGTCCAGGAGGAGAATGCTCCCCTCGAAAATCGAAGCGAGCACAATGTCTCCTCCTAGGAGTAGTGCAGGGACGCAAAGAGAAAAAACACGTGGGGAGGTGAATTGCCCCGACCCAGCAGTCAGCAGTTAATAGAAAGTAAACTTATATACAAGTGTCAACGGTCCCCTCCGATAACATCGTTGTACTAGAGCACGCGTGGTGCCGCAAAAGAAATATGCAAGGTTATTCAATCGAACCCCTCCCCCCTCCCACCGCACCAGTCACAGGACTCTATCAGGGAATGCATGAGCAGCGAATCACAGTCACCAATACAAAGATAGGGGAATCCCCAGCAGATCCGTAAGTCTCAATACGTAAAACCTACAGGACATTGCTACCGGCGATCAGTATGTATAAATTGGTCACATCGAGCTTGTATGCGTTCATCCCCAATTCCCGTACGTTTACGTGCCTGCCCCTCTCCCGTGTCCTCCCCACTCCGAATCAACCCCCCTGAATTCTTCAGCTTCAGGTGTGAAAGATAATGCGCCTGTCACTGCCCCATATACGGTGCCCCTCCAGATCGTGAGAGGTTCCCCCCCCCATAGGGCAGATCACACCGTTTACCGTCAGTGTCCATGGTCTTCCCCTAACGAACTCTCCCCCCTATATTCCCTACTACTTCAGAGATCCAATGCCTTTTTTTTTTTTTTCTTCCGTTTTTACCCCCCTTTTCCCCTCCCTTTCTCCCCCCCCCTCCCCTTTCCCCCGCGTCCCCCCGTATTTTTTTTTGTTCTAAAGCCATGGCGTTTTCTATTTGTCACATAAAATGAGCAATACCACTGCCATTACTCACCTCATTTCCCATGCCGCAAGCAAGTTCATTGCTTTATACATTTTTATTTTCTTAATAAAACACAATGCGCCAAAATTCAATGTGAAAAATTCTGTGTTTTTTTTTTTTTTTTTTTCAGTTTTAGTTGAAATACTGTATTTTTCTGAGAAAATACATGAACAGGTTCCCATTTCTATTTTTTTTTTTTATTTTATTTATTTTTTAACGAGTGCCCCATAGAATATATAACCACAAAGGTTTGGATGATAAAACGTGAAAAAAAAATATTTCTACATGCTCTAAAGGACTGAAATCTGGAAATTCCTTCTTTTTTTTTTTTTTTTCTCCTTCCTTCTTTTTTCTTTTTTTTTTCTCAGCATTCTGACGGGACATGATGTATACTTATAATGTATATCTTGTTTTGAATCTACCTAGTCTGCTGGATTTTTTTTTTTTTTTTTTTTTGAGAAAGGATTTTACCAGGAAGGATACATTGAGATTTCTCTCGTTTTCAAGTATGTCCTTGGTGGCGAATATGTACCGTTAGGGGTCTTGCCCAAGGACACTTACTGGAGAAGTGCTCTTGCCGGGACCAAAACCTGTGTCTCCACAGTCTCCACAGTTAAGAGTTGTGATGTTACCTCTACTCCACCCAGCCGGCACAAAACAAAGATATATTTTGTCTGGGTCTTAAAATGAAACATGACTTCAACATGATCCAAACCAAACGG
The DNA here is from genome assembly GCA_009667805.1 of Leptobrachium leishanense. Taxonomy (NCBI): domain Eukaryota; kingdom Metazoa; phylum Chordata; class Amphibia; order Anura; family Megophryidae; genus Leptobrachium; species Leptobrachium leishanense. The sequence continues at coordinate 147,082,318 of CM019067.1, forward strand.
TCAAAATGAGCTCATCAGTGAAGGGATAGATAGAAAAGGAACTCTATTCCTTTTTTTTTTATTTTATTAAAAGTATCAACATTCTACAGCAGGGGTCTCAAAGTACCGGCCTGCAGGCCATTGGTGGCCTGCGGATCGGTTACAAATGAACCGCAGACTGACCCGGTCCAGATTGGCTGAGCATGGAGCGTCATGGGGATTCCCTCCCCAGCGCGCAGGACGCTCCACACCCATCTTGTTGGGCCCCTGCTTGGTGCAGTTCTGGCACCGAGCAGGGACTTCAGTCACAGTAAGCTGACGTTAGCCCTTGCCGTGGGACGCCCCTCCCAGACCACAGGAGTCATTAAACACACGCTCGATGACATCACCTGCTGTGATTTCCCCCTGCCCAGTAGTACAGGAGATTTAAAAACAAAAAACTAACTGTATTTTATTATTTTTTATATATTTTAATCTTTTATTTTATTGCTTGATTTTTTCCCAATTTATTTTCTTTTTATTCTATTCTTTTATTTCTCTTTAAAAGGAGTTTGCAGACTTCACCTTCCCGACCTAGCACATGTGCTTACCAGCTAAGCCTCTTGCACTGATTTTACTGGGAGTTTTATTGCTGTGGAGCTTTAATAGTGTCCCTTTTAAATCTGTCGACTCATAGAAACTTGTTCTTTGCAGTGCCTATTGTGTCTTTCCTTCAGCCCCTACATCCAATCACTCTCATCATCTTGCCGCAATCACCTCTGTAATATTGCCAAAATCTGTCCATTTCTTACTGCCAACACCACCAAGCAACGTATCCACTCTTTTATCTCCCGCCTGGACTACTGTAACAACCTCCTGATTGGCCTTCCTATCTCCCGCCTCTCCCCCTTGCAGTCCATCCTAAACACATCAGCCCAGCTTATCCATCTCACCCATTGCTCTGTCTCTGCCGCTCCTCTCTGAATCCCTGCACTGGCTCCCCATCCACAGCAGAATCAAATTCAAACTACTCACCCTGACCTACAAAACCCTCACTAACGCCGCTCCTCACTAATCACCAAATATACCCCAATGTCCTGCGCCCGGCATCCTCCATCATTACCTCTTCACATGCCAAATTGCAGGACTTTTCTCTTGCAGCGCCGACCCTATGGAACGTGCTTCCTGGCAATATCAGACCATCCCCAAATCTGGCTTCATTTAAACGCTCCCTAAAGACCCTTCTGTTTAGGGAAGCCGACCACCTGACTCCGTAACAAGACATCCGACCGACCCAAAAACAGTCCTCACCTCTCCCTGCATTAACTCATCACTGCAGCCCCCCCCCTCCTGTTTCTAATCCCCTCACCCATCTAGATTGTAAATTCCCACAGGAATAGGTCCTCATATCCTGCTGTATCTGCTGGCAGCAATACTGACCTGTATGTATTGTAGAATTGTCCTGTCTTTACCCATTGCACCTTGTACAGCGCTGCGGAATGTGTTGGTGCTTAATAATTATTAGACTTACTGACCTTTTTTCAGGGTCTGGTCCCCTTGCTCGTTATCTTGAACATGTTATTATTTGGTCCCTTGGAGCCACTGATTGTGTTCGAGCCATAAGAGTCTATTTTCATGAAAGTGTGTGCATACTCACATTTGACGGATTCAGTGAATAATATCACCACTAGATGGCGATACATCATTATTTTCGAATCACGCCAGTGGTTTAATAATGGATAACGATATTGCATTCTGTGGTTTTCGTAGTCAATCACCCAAGAGAAGAGTTCTAAAAAAGCAGACCCCCTAAACACATGTTCTGAGCAGATGTGCTTTATGAAATTGGTAGATGTGAGGTTGATGTGAGCTAATATCTTCCACTACAAAGCTGCGTCTGTGTTTTATTCTAGTGAGCTCCTATTAAGCGGCTCAGATGTCATGCACTTTGTAGTGGCGGTTCTTTGAAGAGTTTTCCAGGAGTGCAGACACCTCCTTTTCTTTGGTGATGCAGCGGGTTCGATCCTCTGACACATTCTTTGCTTTATGAAGTAGAAGAGTGGATTTACCTGCAGCCTGGATCCTTTTATTGTTCCAAGAAGGCAACACATGCTTGACCCGTAAGGTCCAGATTCATATGGGTCGCCATTGTACTCTCTAAGAAAGGCGAGCTTTTCCATTTTATCGTCCGCTGATGCCAAGTTGTTATTGTACTCTTAATTCATTCTGCTGCTAGATTGCATGAGGGTTGTCTGTGGGAAAATGTATGATTTTTATTTTTCTCGTTTTAGGGGAAACGTGGACATCGTGAAATGAGAGTTCTTGGAAATTTGTACAACAGCATATCTGAAACCAAAGAACAGACTCTCCCAAAATGCGTGGGTTTAATGTATGATCAGCTGGCATCTGTTCAGAAGACGTGTAAGAATGATTTATTGCTTCTCCAGTCCTCCCTTTTTATACCTTTTTTATATGTTAACTTGGTTACTATCTTCGTAAAGTGACCCTGCAGCCGCCAGGTCCTTTTTTTCATCAGGAGGTGGATATCACGTTGGTGTTTGATGAGATCACTTTGTTACATACCTGGGTCTGGTACCCGGCACTGCCATCATCCTTCTTTTATGGGTGGCACACTTCAAGGGTCATTCCACAGTGCTGCACAATTGACATTCAATTTCTAGATGTTTAATGGCATAACAATGACCGAAAAGGCTGACGCCTTGCAAAAAGGAGTATATTGTGGCTTACACTGGAGAATATTCACCTGGCAATGGCACTATAGCGTCTTGCAAAAATATCTCCTCTTTCATATGTATAATAAGGTGACTTATCAATGAACAGGGTGCTGAGGATCTTTGGCCCTGTCAAGATCTTCAGTGATCACTATATCTTTCCTTTCTATCCATACAAATATTGGTGTATATTGGAGGCTGTGCAAACCATACTGCCAGTACTAAAGGAATAACCCAATTTCCTTCAATGTCATTACAAGCTGCTCTATAGATTTTCTCCTTAAAATACTGTATTTCGTTTACTTGCTCTTTATATAATATCAACCATTAGGCTAGGGTCAGACGAACGCATTTTTCGCGTCGACCGTGGAAAAGTGCGGTCGAACGAACGGACATATTTTTTCACGGAATACGCGGTAGCGGTCATACGATGCGCCTTTTCGTCCGTGATTTTGTACGGATCATCAATAAAACACTTTTTGTGTCTGGACGTTATGTTGGCCGGACATTAGCAGCGTCTGATGTCTCCCAATCACGCACACACGCCGCTATGCGGCCGCAGCGCACTCTGTACGTCAGTAGTAGCGGTTTGACGTTCTCGAAAAAAATGCGTTCGTTTGCCACTTGCGTTGCGCGGACGAACTTTCGTGCGGCCGTACTTCGTGTGTTCCCCGGCATTGGACGTCATTTGCTGCTAGCACGGCCGTGATTTTGTGCGGCTAAACGCACGTTAAAGCTGCGTTCGTCTGACCCTAGCCTTAACCCCTTGAGTACCAAGTGAGTTTTCCATACCACTGTCAGGAACCAGTGGCAATTAAAAAAATAAAATAAATAAATAATAATAATTCCAATGTACTTTTTTCTCTTCTACTGTAGTAGCCCTATTGATAGGCAGATGTTGTCATCTACTGGCCAAAAATCGCTACTGGAACTGGGGCTTCAAGCTGAGCCATCTGTTGAAGGTATTTTAGCACCTTAGCTGTAGTGCCCGAGGTGCTAACACTTGTGGGGCACGTTCTGGAGCCCAGGTGCAAACAAATATCGAATGCAATTAACAGCATTCCTTTTGCAGTTCTCCCCAATTAGACCAAATAGAGGTGTATTCGACAAGAAGTGCCAACGCCACCACGTTCTCCTTGTACACTGAAATTTTTGAACTACAACTCCCATGGTTCCATGGTCATCTATTACACTGAACGTATTCTGGGAATTATAGGCATCAACAACTGAGGAGCCGTGATTTTGAGCGCTCTGCTTGAAGGGTTTATTCCCTAAGCACTGTTCTTTCATTAAAGGAATGGTGGATTTAGTTCGACGAACCACAATAAATAAAGTTACAGGGAATTTAAGGACAGGGAAGTTACCCCATTGTTTCTGCTGAAATTATTCAGCCAAAATGTCAAAGTAGTTGCCATCATTGCCTCGGTCGAAGTTGTACAGCATTGTTTTTAGTGTTCTTCCTGTCAGAGTTCATTGAAGATTACCGCTTTAAAATCGCCAAATTCTGTTCACTGGTATTGCAAACTGTGCTAGACCAACGCTGAATGGAGAATAGTCGTAGACTACTCCTTTTTAAGGCTAGGGTCAGACGAACGCATTTTTCGCGTTGTCCGTGAAAAAGTGCGTTCGAACGAATGGATGTATTTTTTCACGGAATACGCGATAGCGGTCATACGATGCGCATTTTCGTCTGTGATTTTGTACAGATCATCAATAAAACCCTTTTTGCGTCTGGACGTGATGATGGCCGGACATAAGCAGCGTCTGACGTCTCCTAATCACGCACACACGCCGCTATCCCGCCGCAGCGCACTCTGTACGTCAGTACTAGCGGTATCACATTCTCGAAAAAAATGCGTTCGTTTGCTGCTTGCGTTGCCCGGCCAAACTTTTGTGCGGCCGTACTTCGTATATTGCCTGTCATTGGCCGTCATTCGCTGCTACTACGGCCGTGATAAAGTGCGGCTGCACGCGCGTTCGCACTGCATTCGTCTGACCCTGGCCTTACAAGAGAACGGTGCTACCATTGTTCAGTTGTTTGCATCAAATTCACCCTGTATTGTTGGATTTTTGTCTATGGCAGAAGTTGACCTCTGTTGTAGCAAGGCTGATTGTTAACTACAGTAAACTTTGTTGCCAAAGTGGTGCTTGGTGAATAACCCCTTATGTGAACTGATCATATTTTCTATTGGATAGGCTTTTGTAGCTCTCTGCCTTTACCTTTCATCTCTGTTTTTTCTTTCTACATTGAGCTTTAGGTAAAAAAAAAAAATATATATATATTATTCCTGTCCCCTACTGTCATTTATTGTTTTTGTTTTTTCACTTTAAAGTACAGCTCTCTGCCATGATTGCACCTTTACCCTTCACCTAATTAAGCTGATGAGCGTCCCAACTGTGACTCGTGGTGTCTTTTTTTTAAATAAATACTTTAATTAGAGCTTGCATAACATTAAATAAAAACCCCAAGAGACTATACACTACAACCAGTGTTTCTATGTTAAAACAGGCGCACTTAAACCACTTATTTAGTGTTAGCGTTTCTCTTCTGCCAGTGTCAATGATCAATTAGCCTTGTTTGCACTTTTCAGGAGTTTGTTTCCTTCAGGCATCTCAACCAGTTAGGAGGACCTCATGTTTATTTTAGAACTGATACTGTATTTGGTTTACAAAAGCTACTAAACTAGAGCTAAAATGTTTCATATCCCTCCGTTATTTATAATATTATATATATATATATATATATATATATATAGAAAAATCAGTAGACAAATGTCAGTGATCTTAAGTTATTTTTACAATAATATGGAAAATGTTACTTGAAATATTCTGTACAAAGGTGATACCGAGTACCGATACTTGTATTTAATGTCACGTGACCGCTTTCCAATAAGGACAGATATACTGTGTATATGCAGACCTTAAAATTTCACACTCGCCTGCTCGCATTTGGTGAGTGGAAATTAGCTGAGGGTGAGTGGGGCGGATTGACCCGTTGGACCTGCGGGTTGCTGGGACCTGGATCAGTGGGCCGCTGCCGCCTTGTTTCTCTACTCCGGTATCGGACTCTTGGAGTCCGAATCTGGAGCTGTCTGATCAGGGCTGCCGCCCCCCCCCCCCCCGTGCATACTAGCGCGACCTGTGAGGTTTGCGGTGTCACCTGCCCACCCACCCACGTGATGCGTGGGAGGGGGCGGCACCAACTCAACGTGCTGCAGCACCTCTGACTTGGTAAGTGACTGCCCGGGGGGGGTTAAGAGGAGAGGAAGGTGAAGAGGGGGGGGGGAGATTGAGAGAATGAGGGGGGAAAAAAGAATGCGAATGAGGGGGGGAAAAAAAAGGGGTAAAAAGAATGGGGGGGAAGAATGAGAATGAGGGGGATAAGAAAGGGGGAAAAAAGAATGAGTAAGAAAGAGAGGAGGTGAAGAAAAGGCAGTGGAGCTCTGTGATACGCACCTACACTGCACATTATTGTGAGTTATTGCTGTGGTGCTCTGGTACACTCGTACACACTGCACCTTATTGTATCAGAGCACCACAGCAAAAAAACTTAGAGTACGGTGTGTATAAGCGTATTTACAGAGCTACACAGCAATAAAACTCAAGGCAATGTGCAGCATGTATGAGCGTGAGTTTTATTCTTGTTGAGCTCTGCGATATGCTCATACACGCCACACACTAGTTTCCTTTGTTTAACCCCTTAAGGACGAGCGGGTGGCGCCCTTACGGGGTTGATTTTGCCGGCGAGGCGTACAGGTACGCCTCGCCGACAGGTGCCCTCGCGCGGCACTGATTTCGGGCATGCAGCGAGCGTCATTGAGTTCAGGCCGTCCCCGTGCAGCCAATGATGGGCGCCGCGTGCAGGCTGTGGGGAGTGGCCGAGGTGGCCCCATTGAAGACAATGTGCGTACATGTACTCCCTTCGTCTTCAAAGACCACCTGCCGCCAGGACATCAAGGATCGTCCTGTGGCGTTAAAGGGTTAAACTGCTTTGTTATGTTAATGATAATTAAATAATAATTTAAGAGGGTGTGTTTAGGGGTAGATTTAAAGGTAAGGGTTGGGTGGGGCAACTAGTGGCGAGTAACTCTTAGGCTGGGTTCACATCTGCGCGTTTTTACCGCGCAAACGTAAAAACCGGGGCGAAAGCACATTGCAGTGCGTTCACGGCCATAGACTGCAGAGTGAACGTGCTGCAAATATGCCCCAAAGAAGCTCCCGTACTTCTTTTGGGCGTAGGACGTTTTACAGCGCGTTCCTGCGCGCTGTAAAATGCCCAGGTGGAACGGGTCCCATAGGAAATCATGGGATTTCCGTGTCTCTGCGTTTTACAGCGCGCAGGAACGCGCTGTAAAACGCTGAGGTGTGAACCCAGCCTTGAGGCCTGGCTAGTAGCTCAGGACCTGAAATTTTGAGCCCTGGTATATGTATATATAATATGCATTAAAATCCAAAGATTTGCCTTAATCTTAGGAGCCGACACGTCGGATTCTAATGCATATCTAATAAATTTCATTATTTTAGAAGTCCCAGTGTGCTCCCATCTATTGCATCTTTACATTCACTCTTTTCTGGGTAGCACCTGGTCAGTAAAACCTTTTTCCAGGACTGAGTGTTTTTTTTCTGCTTTGGGTTTCTGTATGTATACAGAGTCACCTCAGATGCAGACACTGGGGCGGCTGGCAGAATGCTCTAACGGCACTCTGCCAGGCCCCTCCGCATGGCCATGTTCCTTCGAGCAATCGCCGGCAAAGGTTGTAGCCTGGCCGCTCACTTGAGAACCATCAGCCGTGATTTCGCAAGATCCTGGAGTTCACGAGATTTTGTGAACTCCGAGATCTCACGAAATTGCGGCTGGTGGTTCCCAGCGAGCGGTGGGGCTACAACCTTTGCTGGCGGCTGCTTGAAGGAACAAGCCCACCCGAAGGGGCCTGGCAGAGTGCTGTTAGAACACTCTGCCAGCCGCGCCTGCCCCTCGACACCAGCCGGCAAACCAGCCCAGCACTGGCTTCCAGTATTAACCCCTTCCCTGCGGAGGACGTGTGGGGAACGTCCTTATTGACTCCCGCTATATGTGGAGGACGTTCCTCACACGTCCTCCGCTTGCGGGAGCCCCGGCAGCGATACTCACCTCTCTGTCCGAGGTCCTGCGGCGTTCTGGCTTCAGGGAAGCCAGGTGCTGAAGATAGGCCGACGTCTGACGTCATCGTGCCATGCCTCTCCTTCCTGATCGGGAGGGTTTACAGTAAAAAAAGGCACCACTTTGAAGGGCAGTGTCTGCCCTTTAAAGCGGTGCCTTTTTTTAACCCCTTAGGTGCCAGATCGCAATCTAGCTCCGGGGGGGGGGGCTGCCATCTTGGATGGTGGCTCCACCTCCGGGTTCCCCCTCGCCTCCTGACGTATTGCACATAGCGAGATGATGCAGATAGCCGGGAAACCCCTAGTGCAGGAAATCCCCATGTGCAGATAAAGGGGTTCCTTTGAATCCCGATATCTCCAGAACCATGGCAGCTAGGGGGTCATGGAGGGTGTCCTCAGAGCCGTAGCTAGCGCCTTTTGCACCCGAGGCAAAAACAGAAAATTGTGCCCCCCCCCCCCCCACATAATTTTAAAAGTCAGAGTCTGCGACCAGTGGCGTAGTGCTGAGCTCCTGGATGCTCCCCACAACCAGAAGCAGTGGATCGGACCACCTTTTGCGCTGTGAGATGAGAGGCAAGTATGTGATTTTTGGGGGGGTTCCAGCTGGTGCTGACTGATTCTGCAGAAGAAGCATCAGTTAGCACCAGCGTCTAGCTGTGGGTATCTTTTAAGTAGCCACAATGGAGTGTAATTAGCGTTAGAACTTTGCGCTCCTCATGTTAAGTATAGGGAGTGCAATTTTTTTTTTTATTTTATTATTAATGAAATATCTATATCTTTAAGTGCTTTTAGTGCTGGGAGTTGGAGTGGGCTCTGTGCTGTTGAAACACACACTCTGAGCTCTGCCTGAGAGTGATAGCAGTGTGAGTTGGCTCTGTATGTTATGAATGCTCTTTACATGGTTTACACACAGAGCTGCTGGACAGTGATAGTAATGTCAGTATTAGTGTGCTGTGTCTTTAGAAATAGATGGACCAAGCCCTTTGATGTCTAGCTTTCCCCTGCTCTCCTGGGCTCACACTCTTTCCTCTTAGGGTAAATACAAGCACTGGACACCCCTGGCTGCAGCTCACAGCATTCAGATGAGATGTACTACTTGGTGCCTTAATGAAAAACAGCACAACCCTTGCACCATGTACCTGTGAGGTTTGCTTGTTTTTACAGGGCATGGACTTTCCTTTCCTCCTTGGTATCCACCACTCTGCAGATACCAGGTGGACCATGTTCTGGGAGATTATCATTAACCCCTGCAGACAGCTGGGCTCTTGCAGATAGCAGTGATACCTTTCGTTTTGTAGCAGGAGGCTCTGACTGTCAGACACTAAAGCATGAGCCTAATACAAAACTTCCTGTGCTGCCTGCAATCAGGTGGTAGCACCACCCACAGGGGTCAGGGGGTGAAGAACTGTGGCACCTGCCCTAATTATTTGAGACCAGTTTCCTAATGTAGCAGCTGGCCACTATACTGGCCATAAAGCCACTCAGCATAAGGTAAATTGCACCAATCTGCAGGCTGCTTATTCCCTATTTCCCTCCTAGCTGCTCCTTGTCTCTGTGCAGGTGTTCTATCAGTGAGATTCCTCCCACTAGGGGGAGGAACTCGTGGGGGAGTGTGGCTGAATGGGAGGTGCCGGAAACACTTGCTGTGTGCATGGCAGGGAGGGGGTTGGGGCTAAGACAGGGCACATTAAACCTATAAAAGCAAAAGAAACATAAGGAAGGGAGAGTGCTAGCTCTTAAACTGTACCACAGGAGCTGTGGAGAATGTGAGTGGTGAGGTGCAGCACCTGCCCTCCCCTGTCAGGAGACACTGCATCTACCATGGTAAGAGAGTGAGGGCGATCTGGCCCCACCCCCCCCCCCTGTCAGGGGGCGATGCGGGGATGTGCTCCTTCGGCCAGATACTCCCACGGAGGTGGCTGCGCCCACCCATCAGTTCTTCCCATCCAGCAGGGGCCGTCCATCTGTTTCCAGCACCTCCCATCCAGCCACACTCCCCCATGAGTTCCTCCCCCTAGTGGGAGGAATCTCACTGGTGAATCTGATAGACCAGCGGCACTAGCTGCGCTCCTACACAGCTGTGCCCGAGGCACATGCCTCACTCGCCTCGCCCTTCCTACGGCCCTTTTTTTTTTTTTGTGTCTTGTTTTTATTAATGCAGCAATATTGTACATTTAAATTATAATGTGAACAATGATGCTGCACTAATGATTTTTTTCTATGGGTTGCATTTGCTAAAAATCACGTAATTCCCCCCCAAAAAGTAACGAGTCCCCATTTCTAATTTTTGTAAAAACGCACCCCATTGAAAATATAACAGCAAACGCTTGTGATAAAATGTGAAAAAAAAAACACTTTACACGCTGTAGATGGATTATTAAAAATTCTACTTTTATCGCATTTTGTTATAATATACAGGCAGGACAAGACATATACATACAAAGATTATATAAAGGGTGAGCCAGTCAAACCTGCATTTTTGAAATGACTGTAAAAAATAAACGGATGGATATTTCAAAATTTTATTGTTACTATCTTAATGTACATTAAAAAGCATTTAAGAAACAACATTCACTGTTTAAAAATAACTCCAGTAAGATGGTGTCCTTCCCGATTGTATGGGTGATGGTGTAAATCTAACCTCAAGATTCTTCGGACGCTCGTGTTTGCCATGCCAAGCGCAGCACTCTGTCGACGCGCCGATCTCCGAGGGCTTCTTTCCACAGCAACTCTCACGCGGTCAATATTCGCGGGAGTTCGCACTGATCTTGCACTGCCACCCCTTCTGCTTCTCGTTTCACCAATTGCTTCAAAGTTTGTCACCCACAATTTGATTGAATTAACAGACGGCACTGGCTTATTTCGATTAATTAGAAAATTCTTCCGGAAACGACGCTGAGCGGCTGCATAACTACCACTTTGGTAAAACGCTTTCACAGCAAATGAACGTTGTTGTTTAGACCACTGCTCCATGATGACTGAAATGCTTAGTTGTGGGGGACACAATGGTAACCTTGCTAACTCGCTCCGCCCACTTTCACGGCTCTCCCGCCCTTTTCAAAAATGCAGGTTTGACTGGCTCACCCTGTATTATGAATCTGCCGAGTCTGCCGGAAAGAAAGATCTATGATATGTCTGGGTCATGTAATAACATGTGGCTTCAAATCGCGTTTAAACACGATGAGCAAAAGCTCAGCACACAGCGGTGAAATGCCTCAGCAGTGAAGGGGTTAATTGAGGTAACGGGGGCATCTGCACGAGTGCCTAGTACGTGTGCAGATTCTGGTATCGGTGCATCCCTAGTTTCAACCCATCTCCACTCCTGTATGTCCTATGGTCATGTAAGAAAGGCCAGAGTCGGGCCTTTCCGATGACACCAAACATTGCCATGGAAAATGTAGAAATAAAAAAAGTAGTGCTTTTTGGCGTTTCCTTAAAGTAGCATTGTCTGCTTTTCACTTAAAAAGCGAACAATGCCAACGCAATAACTTGCCTCTGATTTCCCAATGTGGGAGCAAGTGCAGAGGAGATGACGCAGTGCATCTTCTGAAATGTACGCAACGCACTGATGAATTTTACTCTGCAGAAATTCAGCTGGTCATTTTAGACCCTTGTTTCTGTCATTTTTAATACCTAGGAGCATTTACACTTTTTTGCAAAGATTACAACCTGATTTTTTTTTTCCCCCTTTTCCTCCCCAAAAAATTCACTATTTGGATATAATTAAGTGCTTGAGCAAAGAGGATGCCTGGGAAACCTCCACTTTCACTCAGGAATGTTTGTGACGTTTCCCATACATCCTCTGCCACATTTACGTACCCTTCAAATCCCCCGTTGAAATGAGATTATTTTTTTAAAATGGTATATTTCTGAAAATCCTTCCCGTCTGATTTCTGTGTGGTATGTCTGCATGACACTTTCAAAACCAGAAATGCTTACATGGCTAATACAAAAAGACTATTGACGGAAATATTAGAGACTTCAGCCCATCTGTTAACAATCTTTCACCTGATTTGCTTTTCCTATGTGACGAGCAGCACAGATCACTGTTTTTCGTTAGCAGAACAGAGTGCTGAAGCATTGACATATTTTCCCGTGTAAGAGCTATAACATAGTTCCCATCCCGAGGCACTTCCTGCACATGGTTTTACGGTATCACAGTCTGGAGGTGGCTGTTTCTGCTGGTTGCTCAACACTGCTAGGGCTGAGCGCCATGCAAATATGCTGTAAGGGTAGTAGATTAATCCATTTTTTTTTTCTTCCTTACAGTGGAAGGTGCCAATCACTCCTTCAATAGACTCCAGCAGAGAGAACAGGAAAACCTGAAGGTAAACGGATGCATGATCTATGTATGGTGGTTGTATTATTATTATTATGGAGCATGACAAAAAAGATTAAATCAAATCAAAAGAGGGGGGAGAAAAAGTCACTGTGAAAAACATTTGCACGCGTAAGCAAATAAAAGACAGCCCACAGAGCCCCTTTGTTACACTCCCATATGCAGCAAGGAACTCTGGGTAGGAGATGTAAATGGAGTCCACAATTTCCCAAATTTTTGCATCTAATACTGACTCCTATTCTCTGGCAATTTTCTTACAGGAAGATTTTAATATCCTATACAGTAAAACCTTAGATTGAGAGTAACTTAGTTTGAGAGCGTTTTGCAAGAAGAGCAACAATTTTTGATAAATTTTGACTTGGTATACAAGCGATGTCAAAGTACATACGCTTTCTCTGCCGAGCATCACGTCACAACTGAGGCCATGGTCACCTTTCCTCCCTGCGTCCGTTGCAGCATTCTGGTAGCTTGACGGGGAGAGCCACACGGTGTAACATGCGTAATAGTATCGCACATTACACCAGACGTGCTGAAACCCTCCCAACAGATAGTGATCCCGTTAGTGATAAACGTCCTGCACAATAACCCTCCTCTTCGTCGTCCTCCTCTTTGTCCTCGTATTCGTCCTCCTCAATTCCAATAGTTGTTAATTTTTGGCCAAAATCAGGATCAATCTGCAACAAGCACAGGACTATCTCTTGCTGATGAGGGCTGAAACGGCTGTCCTGGAGTGGTTCGCATGTTATTTCTTTGCTGTAGCGGTGACACCCCACATGTCAGACTATTGGCTGCAAACAAGTGAGAGATTATGGACAAAAGTTGCTTCTCCTACTTGGAGTTCCTTGCTGCAGAAGGCAGGGTTCACATGAACCTACCGAGTGGTTCCATAGTGACCCCTCCTCCCAGCGTTCGTCGCAACGATATGACGGCTCAACTGGGAGGGCCACACTGCGTACTAGTATCGCACTTTACAACAGGCATCCTCCCCATCCAAACGCTACAACTTGCGTTGGACGGGTCTACAAAGCGCAATCCTCCATAGGAGACTCATACTTTGTAGGGCTGAGTGCACTAACGTGCACTCAGTGAGGTGATCACACAGGCATCCACGCTTGTGTGACCCCGGGCTAAGAGGAATATAGAAAAGTGGGTGTCTGATTGCTTGAATGTGCAAATGACCTACAGTTGTGTTCAAAATTATTCAACCCCCACTGAAATTGAGTGTTTTGGCCAGTTTGACATTGATTTTGATCATTCAGTCATCTTGCTTACAATTAAATCAAAGAGGCACGTGTAGGTCAGACAAATATAACATAACATTTATAATGAAATAACCACAAATGTCTTTTCTGTGCTCACATCATTATCAGTTTTATTCAACCCCCAAGTGACATTCAATCTTAGTACTTAGTACAACATCCTTTTACAGTTATAACAGCTTTTAAACGTGAAGCATAGCTTGACACAAGTGTCTTGCAGCGATCTACGGGTATCTTCGCCCATTCGTCATGGGCAAAAGCCTCCAGTTCAGTCACATTCTTAGGCTTGCGCACTGCAACTGCTTTCTTTAAGTCCCACCAGAGGTTCTCAATCGGATTTAAGTCAGGTGACTGCGATGGCCACTCCAAAATGTTCCAGCCTTTAATCTGCAACCATGCTCTAGTGGACTTGGAGGTATGCTTGGGATCATTGTCCTGTTGAAAGGTCCAACGTCTCCCAAGCCTCAGGTTTGTGACGGACTGCATCACATTGTCATCCAACATCTCCTGGTACTGAAGAGAATTCATGGTACCTTGCACACGCTGAAGCTTCCCTGTACCTGCAGAAGCAAAACAGCCCCAAAGCATGATTGACCCCCCGCCATGCTTCACAGTAGGCAAGGTGTTCTTTTCTTCATAGGCCTTGTTCTTCCTCCTCCAAACATAGCGTTGATCCATGGGCCCAAACAGTTCTAATTTTGTTTCATCAGTCCACAGAACACTATCCCAAAACTTCTGTGGTTTGTCCACATGACTTTTGGCATACTGCAGTCGACTCTTCTTATTCTTTGGAGACCGCAAGGGGGTGCGCCTGGGAGTTCTGGCATGGAGGCCTTCATTACGCAGTGTGCGCCATATTGTCTGAGCTGAAACTTCAGTACCCACATCTGACAAATCTTTTCTCAGTTCCTCAGCAGTCACACGGGGACTTTTCTCCACTCTACGCTTCAGGTAGCGCACAGCAGTCGAAGTCAGCATCTTCTTTCTGCCACGACCAGGTAGCGTTTCAACAGTGCCCTTTGCCTTGAATTTGCGAATGATGCTTCCTATGGTCTCTCTTGGTATGTTTAACATCTTTGCAATCTTCTTATAGCCATTGCCCTTCCTGTGAAGAGTAATCACCTCTTCTCTTGTCTTCCTGGACCATTCTCTTGACTTCACCATGTTTGTAACCACACCAGTAAATGTCTAGAAGGAACGGAGTATCACAGTCATTTTAAAGCTGCCTAATTGGTGCTTATTATGCTTTATTGCTGCTCCGTGACATCAACAGGTGGTTTCAATACCTGATTGAAAACACTTGAATGAACCTCTGTTCTTCAGAGTGGTAGTCTTTAAGGGGTTGAATAATTGTGTCAATGAAGAATTCACAAAAGAAACATTTACTACTGTATTACAAAACCAATTGATGTCATTTTAGTTGCATATGGTTCTTTAAAAAGTCCTTGTAGGATTTCATTCTGAATACAATTACAAATGTACACTAAATTCCCTAAAACCCTTTACAGCATTGGGGGTTGAATAATTTTGAACACAACTGTATACTCTCTGGGTCTGTATCTGTGCATAGAACAGAGAAGCCGTGTTAGCTGATGAAATAGAGTATTGATAGATGCAGTGATTTTTATTTTTATTGGAAATTAAACAAATCTCTTGTGCGCAACACAACTATGATTATTTTTATTGGGGAATTACATCATATATATGTGTGCTCCTGTTTTTTGTTAATACATTATGAAGTAAAATCGTAATTAATGAAAATTCGCTATGGCTCCCTTCTGCTGACATGCCGCTAGAGTGAGCGATAGCGGCGTGTGGAAGATTCATCCTGTAGATGGCTCTCTTGTTCACGCTTGACAGATGGTTAACTTCCAAAATTCTGACTTAACAGGTCAGTATGTCACTAATACTGCTGAGGGCCATCTGGGCAGCTCTGTGTGGGGTTTTTCCCCTGTGCAATTCCTAGATATGAAAGATTGATGTACTGTCCATGATTTGAAGAGACATCCCAGGGATGACATGAAGGGATCCTTTCGATCACAGATTCACTTTCAAGGGTGACTTTCGTATCTTAACTCTTCCAGAATCTAACACCTTCTTGCTGTGACATAATTATTTTATTAGGTATTTAGTTTGGGTCGGCTATAAAATAGACTTTTAGTTTAGTGCTGGGCTTTTGTATTGGATTCGGGTGAGAATTCTGACTATTTGCTTGTGGCACAGATAATGTCATTGAAATTATAAATTAAAAAATAGGTGGTATACAGAGTTTTAAACCTACGGGCTAAATTACATGGTGAACGCTAACGGTAACATTCAGATGAGTAAGTGTTAACGCCAGAATAAGTGACTTTAATGCATGCCCCCCATATTACCTTCCGAATACTAAACACCTGAAAAATCCATTGGCGCATTGGTGACTACGCCAGCTTGCATGTGCTTACTGTACTTTGCTCTCTCCCATGTTAAGTATAGGTTGTGCAATCAGAAATTAGCATTTAGGATAAGTAAGGTATTACAAAGTCCTTGCGTTAATTACTGCACCGATGCGCTAACAGAAATATTACCGACCCCCTAAAAGCTGGTGCTAACTGATTCCGCCTTTGCAGAATCATTTGGCACCCTCAACCCCCCCCCCCCCCCATTAATCCAATACTCCTCATCCTGCAGTGAGAAAAGTGGCCCAATCTGCCGCTTCTCCTGGCCGCAATCCGAGTGGGACTGGGGACAGTAGTCCAGTGAGCATACCAATGAGTCAACATGTATAGATAGGACGGTGCTCCTGCTCATACCCATCAGTGGGTCTTCTACTTTCTGTTGGCTACATGGACTAAACCCCCTGTTCAATGTGTCAAACGAAATGTTTGCTTATTGGTCTGAGCCACCAGTTATGCCAGCGAGGAATGGCAAGTGATTCTTCTGTTCTCACTACTTTAGTGTGGTCAATGTAGTTGGTAGGAAACGTTTCAACCTGGTCTAGATTAAGTTCACCTAAAAGTTCTGTTTCTTTACCAGACCTCCTTTACATCCAGTTTATTAAATGGTAAATCCCCAGAGTGTGTGTACGTAGCCTCTAGTGTCTGTAATTCTTGTATTCTGCGATGGCGGGGAGTCTTACTTTCTAAGCGTTGAAGTAATTGATGTCAGGTGAAAGTCATTTGCTTGTGGAAGGTGTCAACACATCTGTACAGTAATCAATGTGCGTTTCCTACAACCCCCCGCATCTCCCATGTCCTCAACATATCCCTCGAATGGAAAACCTGACGTCATCGGTTTTGTGCCGTACATTTGGAGAAGGTTTTCTGATTAGAGGGAATACCCACTTCCCAAAAATAACTGGATCCTAATTGCTGCCAAAAAACCTGGTGATTGCAAAGACTGCACTTCTTTTACTATACGCAGCTGTGAGCGCCTCATGTATACATTACAATTATGACAGAACACGCGGGAACAGATGGAAATATGGCCAGGGCTTATTAATATGTTGTAGAGAAGTCTTGCCGTGTTGGTCCTTTCTTGTAAATTCACTGAAACGGAAATAAGGAGTTTTACTCCCTTGAAAAACTAGTACTCGTGCTTGGTTTGCTAGAAGACCATGTATAAAAACACTTACCAACAATTATGTACTTATTATACTGACACGTTCAAATCTTTGCCTGCTTTTGGAAGGTTTGCAATAAATCTGTGATAATGATGCATGCGAGATACTGCAGAAGATGTACCTGGGGCTCCCTTTATGTAATACCTAAAAAAAAAATCCTTTTTTT
Organism: Leptobrachium leishanense; assembly: GCA_009667805.1. Classification (NCBI taxonomy): domain Eukaryota; kingdom Metazoa; phylum Chordata; class Amphibia; order Anura; family Megophryidae; genus Leptobrachium; species Leptobrachium leishanense. The sequence continues at coordinate 147,099,512 of CM019067.1, forward strand.
TTTTTTTTTTAAGTAAAATCTCTTTGCAATTATGTGAGATCTAACAGTAAAACCACTTGATCATACCGGATCTATTAGCCTGAATGTTTTTTTGAAAATGAAATGTGGGGGCCAAACCCCCCATCACTTAAGTCTGTAATTATGTGAGATCTAAGTGTTGGGTCACTTTTGTGATGGGGGGGGGGCTGATAGTTTACCCCCCCCCCCCCCAAAATAACATTTGATCTGAGTTTTGTTCCAAAATTTGGATATGGGGCTAACCCGGCTGAGGTAGATTCTTGCTTAATTAATCCTGCCAAAAGCCAGCGTATGCTGTAATGAGTGATGGGATGACGTGGCAGTAAGATACACAGAGCATCCCGTGTACAGAAATAACATTCTACCTTTTTATATATTTAGATACTTGATTCCCTGGAAAAGTCTTGAGACACAACATTTACTTTTAAAAAGTGCCTTTCTTTTTAAAACTCTGTAAATTTACTTTCCTAACCTTTTTAGGACCATTTTTAAATCTGCCAAGGACTTCTTGCCTTAAATGATGGGGATATATTAATTCTTTTAAACCAAGAAGATTAAACCTCACTTGTTTGTATTAACATCAAGAGCGGGAAACCACAGTGACCTATACACTCCCATTCAAAATCAACATGGCCTGTAGGCTGTGGCTTGGGCTGGAGTGGTGAAAGCCCACAGGAGAGCTCCATACAGGGCCTCTCTGTTTACAGGAAGATTGGGGAAAATGCAGAGAAAGGTCAGCGCACAAAATAACTACTTTAGCTAACCAGTGTCCTCTACATCTTCTTCTGCCTCACACGGCAAAACTCAACTTTCGATATCTTAAAGGGCCACCAACACCAAAAAATTAAATGTTCTTATTGTGTTCATTTGATGTTGCGGATATCTTTCATTCACTTTGTTTTTCTCTTGTTTGTTTAGTTAAAGGGACATGCTTTGCTAGTGTGCGTTTAAAAATGTCCAAAGCCTTTTGAATGAGTCAGAAGTCTCATTCAGCAGGCATAAAAAGCAAGTAAATATGATATTTTTTCATATTTACCTGCTTTTCTTACATGGCAATTTCCACACCCAACTCAGGAGGCACTTTGAGCTAACCAATCAGGGTGTATACCTTTGGTATAGTTTAAAAAACGTACTGAGCATGTGCGGCTGAGTTGCTCCTCCCTCCTGCACTGTGAGCTGAGGGGAGGGCGGGGCTGAGTGCCATTCCAATCTTTAAGTCTTTCACCCCCAGCTACTGCAGAGACAGGGAAGGAAGGAAATCGATACACGCAGGGAGAAAATCAGACAGCAGAGAGGGACCGCAAAGAAAAAGCAGAGAAACACAGCAATAATTGGTAAAGAGAGGAAGACTGAAAGATAAAGCAGAGAAAGCACAAGAAAAGGTGCAGTGAGAGAGCGCGTGCACAAGAGACAGCACAAGAAAGCGTGTGAAAGTGAGTGACTGTGTGAGGAAGTTCGAGAGAGCCAGCGCAAGTGAGCATGTCAGCGGAAGTATTAGAGATGGCTAATATTCAGTTCCTCTGTTTCCCCAGTCTGAGGTCCTGAGCGTGCACAGCTTGTGCTAGATCATGTGAAGCTTTGATGTGTGGGGTAGTGGTCGGGGAGCAGGCAGGGAATATTCAGGAAGTGGGAGCTGAAAAAACACCCCTAGCTGAGGGTCGTGGCCAGAGAAGATGAAATGACCAAGTTTAAAGCAAGAAAATAAACATTTTTAAAACTTTTGATTTATTATAGTTTGTCTATAGGTATAAAAATGTTTAAATTAAGAAAAAATTTCCTAGACCTGCATGTCCCTTTAAGAAAATATTTTACTGTGTCACTGCATGCATCCGTTTTTAATTGTCCTTTGTCATTAAGCCACGACCCAAAAATAATTGAAATTCTGAAACATTATAATTTATTCCACATAACAACGTGCGTAATATTCTACAATGTATGCACTTTTTAAACAATTTCGTAAACAAACAAGGATTCTTTCCAAAATGAATAGTGCAGTAATCACAAAACTAGTGAAAACGAAAGTGCTTTTTGAGGCAAAAACCCAATAAAATAAACTGTAATTGAAACCTATGAAATTAATTAGAACTTGGGATGCTTCTTGCTCTTAATAATTGTCTCAAGGGAAAACTGGGGATGCATCTTGCTCTTAATAATTGTCTCAAAGTCTGGGGTGATGGTAGACAAAGCAATTCTAATTGAAATCACTACTGAATGAATAATAAAATATTATAAAAAAAACTTAAACTCGCCTGCTCCGCGCTCCCCCGCCATCTGTCTCTGACGCTTCGCACATTATTTTTTTTGCAGCGGCAGCCTGCCCTCCCTGTACCTACGCAATTTGCATAGCTGAACGCTACGCTAATCGCATAAGATCAAGCTGGCCAAGAGATTGAAAAGTCTGCAACATCTGGCGCTGCCTACTTCCTAAACCTACGTTCTTTAGTGCTTCAGAGAGACACTGAAGAGCAATGGAATAGCTTGGACCAATGGGAAAGCACCATTGGTCCAAGCCATTCAAAAAAATGCCTCCATGGGAGGCTGGCCTATATAAATATACTTTGCTTCACTGAGATGTGCATTGTGCACAGTGACTCCTGGTGTTGGGAGTACAGAGCTTGTCACCAGTCACTGAGTCCCACCCCACACCTTCCCATTACAGAGTATTTTACCTGATGCAGCGGGTCCCAGGCGGCGCCTGGGAACATTTCAGAGGTAGCTGCACTGCCTCGGACGCTACAGGTAAGATGCATAAGCAGGTCCCAGGCATTAGAGAGTCCTGGGGGCACTTGCCCCGCGACCCAGTCCACCCCTGGTTGCGACCCACTTTTGGGTCACGACCCACCACTTGAGAAACACTGTTCTAGAGGAAGGCAGGCTGAAGGGAATAGGACCACTCACTCGTTGGCTGGGCGGGGCATGAAGCCGCCTGTATTGGTGCCAGGGGTGGGGGAATAAGCATCTGCCTTGTTACCTAGGGAGCATGATGCCCCCTATTTTGGACCGAGGGTTATCATTTGTTCAAGCCACTCTATGTGCAGATTATGTCAGGTTTATGATTGACAGATTTCGGGATATTTTGACACAGTGGCGGCTTCACATGCTAAGACCATATGGTGCAACGGAATCTCCAAAAATGTTACTTTGTGTTACTCTCTCTCCGTTGTTCAGTGTTTTCTTTCCCTGTCGCTCTGTGTGCCGCTCTGTCACTATTATTCGTCTCTGTAGCTGTCTGTTTCTCTTCGTGTTGCCGCGTCATATTGTTTTATTAAAAATTCTTCGTATTCTATGGTGTTGTGTCAGAGCTAGTTAAGTGGGGTCCAGATTTGAGATTGCAGCCCTGGAGACTGGATCTAGGATTCCACACCAGTTTTCTCTGAAACCATTTTCAAAGGTTCTTGTTTTAAGAAATGTTAGCGTAGTTCTCGTATTTTGACCTTGCGTCTTTTTTTTTTTTTTTTAAGTCTCCTTCCTCCATCTCCACTTACATTGAGCTTGTGCCATTCAGAAGGGGGTGGAAAAAGCCAAATTACATCATAAACCATTAGCTTGATGTGCATTATGTGGGTCCTGATAAATTTCTAAAAGTCATACTTACTTGAATTATGATTTGAATCTAGTGGGAAATAAATCTGAATCTGAAATGTGGTGTATTTTTTTTTTTATTTTTTTTTATCATTGAGTAAACCATTACAAATTCCAAGCACGCCACTTTATTAAAGTTTTAACACTTTTAAAAACAAATGATTTAGAAATAATTGAGGGTTTAGTTATAAAATATCATACATTGCACAAGCCTGCCTCTATCAATGTACTCCATCATGGCAGGAGCTGTCCTTCCTAACCTAATGCCTGCTTTTACCAGATTACAGGTTTTGGGACATACATCCTCCCCGGGAACCTGCACTGAGGCACTTGTGACAGGGACGGGTGCAAAATCAAAGCGTTCACATCAAAGATCTTGCCTGCTAGCGCAACTGGAGTGAATCCTCCTCCGGTTGTTGAGGGGAAGATCTTCATTGGAGGATATGGGGGGGGGGGGCATGAAAGCTAAATGTTATATTTGTTTATCTTTTTGGTAATCTTTGACAAGTTGTCGATGAATATTCTGAACACTAGTTTGAATATCCAAACTTCAAAGAGCATGACAGACGCTGTGTTCTTTTTCCCAGGTTAATATGGCGAAGAAGAGCCATGAGACCCTGCGTGCCCACTGGGATATATTCATGAAAGAACAAGAACAGAGACGCATAGCGATCGATGAAGAGCACAGCAAAGCAGTGTTGCGTTTAAAGGAACAGTACAATGAGGTGGCCAAAGATCTCTCCAAAAAAACACCTTGACTTAAGGAGGTTAAGGACATGCGTTCTTTTCAGGTTGTGTTTGTCATCGTAATAAGCGCGTCAAATTATTTGGGAGAACTCACTGCGTTCATTACCTCGTAAGTGCCTATTGCAGCCCTGGAGACTGGATATGGTGGAATGTGAGAAAATAGGGGGGAAAGAAAAGCTTATTTGAAAAATGCTGTTGCTGTGTTTTTGTATTCTTTTTTTCCAGCCGAATGTGCAGTAGTCTAGTCCACAAAGTGTTATTCTTGACATACTGTGCATTGGGGGTCACTCCAGGCCACATCCAACACTGGTTTTGCTGGTGAGCTTTATTTTGTTTTACGATTAATTTCAGCCCTTCAAGCATATAGTTGTTGCATCCGCTCTCAAGTAAAGCAATAAGGGCCTGGTCGAGCCGTGCATATATGACATGGTGTACATACACTTCAGGAGACCTTGTATGAGTAGTGGGAAGTATCACTTGTTCCTGTTACTTTGAATCATAGAATAAAGATGCAACTTTTTGTAAGGTGAGAAGTGTAACCTTTCGTGCAAGCAGCGTGGTGCTCAAAGTACTACTAGGCTGAGCATCTACCATTCTTAATTGTCACCTTGACTGTGTACTATTCTAGAAAGGGTTAAGCCCACAAAGGCTAACCTTGGCACCCCAGATGTTAAAGTATATATCGCATGGTAGCTCAAATATATCTGAGGTTAGGCACCTCTGTGTTAGGTCATGTCGGCTGCATCTTGTTCATCCTTTACAAGAAATGCTATCACAGAATCTGCCTCATCCACCTTTCTTACAGCAAGACAAAGATCTTATGTGCAGCTATTAAAATCCATCTCCCCATCCAGCTAAATGGTTTCTGAAGGGCTTTGTCTTAGTGACACAATGTTTTGTGGTTTTAGTTTTATGCAGAGTGTAACTAAAGGGCTCCCAAAGCACATTTCTGCTGTTTATGTTAATGAACCTGTCACTGTTTGTAACCTTTTATTTCTACGGTCCTCTGCAGCCTATGGACTCTTTATATATGGATTACTTTGTTCCAAGCAATACATATCTTTTTCTATGCATCTTCAAGTAGTAGAGCAATACAGTGTTGTAACCATATTTGATTGTGTCTGGGGTTTTCATGTTTTCTGCTTTTCATATAATTATCTGTCGTGAAGCAAAAAAACAACTTTTATGTAATGGTGACAAATTATATTTAACGTGTCAAAACAATGAATGGGTTGTTTTCTTTTTTAACCAGGATCACTCGTGTTGCATATTATTGTGGGGGATATATACATACACAACATTAAAAGCCGTACACTTTAACACTTAAAACACCTGACTTGGTTTAATTGGTGATGGTTTGGTTACAAAATAGAATCACACATTGTATCACTACACAAAACCATTTTTCCTGCTGTAACAACAAGCCAGCCATACTCAAAGCAACGTCTCCCTCTGCAAGAAAACCATGTATACTTCAATCAACACTGTCTTTGCCATTTTGTTGCTGCTGCTAGTCTAAACATGTGTTTTTTGGGAGTTTTTTCTCCCCTCTTTTTTTTTGATAGTGTAATTCAGTGCTGATTCTCAGTCTGCTCAGCTCCTCCCACTTGTAAATAGTTTGTATGACCAAATGGCTAGCCTCTTTTAAACTCTGTATTTCTTTTTATCCACAACCACTACGCACCACCATTTTCTTCCTCTGCTGTCCCATCCACCACCCCCCTCCCCATCCACCCTCCCACCTAGCTCTTATCTTATTTATATAGCCTTCTTTTTTCAGTTGCTTCAATCCTCACATGGTTTAACCTCATCATGCCCAAGCTCATGGTCTATCATTATGCAGTGTCTGCTATATTCGCTCTGTTAATTCTCTCCACACTCCCCCTGTTCCCTTTTTATTTCACTTGCCTCAGTCCCTTTATATTGTAAGCTCACGGGATGTCTGGCTGAGCACTCCTATAAAGTGCTGCATTAGCAGGATAATTATCCTATCAGCAGGGCCGTCTGTTCCTTATGTTTCATTTGTTTTGTCATCTGTCTGTGCTTCCCCATTGTAAAGCGCTACGGAATCTGTTGTTACTGTATAAGTACTTGTAACTGTAACTATAGGTCTGCCACAATGTCCGTTTATGTAATCAGTGGCAAGTTCTACCTATGGCCACTCTTACAAGATTAAACCACTTAATGGAGAAATTCTGCCTCCAGGGACTCTGTCTCTTGTCGTGTATAGATTTTTAGTATGGTATTACTAGTGATAAACCACAACTAATTCCATTATAAAGCGCTGAAACCGGTAATGCTATACCTTCAGATCAAGCAAAATAGAAAAATTATCTTTGCAGTTACTACCTGACAATGAATTGGCTCTGTACTGTGCATACACATTCTATGGCAATGTACATGACACAGATTATGTTTTCATGGCTTGAGGCAGTCTGAGGGTACAATATTTCCTATAATATCCCACCCCGACTGCTTGTAGAAGACCATGGGAAATGTAGTTCATAAAAATCCTACATTGTAGAACAGCGTTTATATATTCACTGCTTTCAGCACCATGTCAACGTACTTTTAACCCCTGAAGGACCAATGATGTAACTGTTCCGTTATAAATGAATTGACTTTAAAGACCATTGGTCCTGAAGGGGTTAATAAGCCATATATTGCCTGTTGGTTTCAAAGATCTCTCCAGCCTTTTTTCAAGATGAGCGGCAGAGCCAGATTAAAGTAAATCTGTCATATCTACCTGCTGGGCACTATTGGCTACTGTAGGCTTGCTCGTCTGATAGCTGTGTCGATTCAAAGTCCCCATAATATCCCCACTAAATCACGGCCAGCTTTTCAAATTGAGCCAAAGTTAATAATGGTGCTCGCCAGTGATATCACAAGCAGGTGCATCTATTGCCATTATATGTGCAAGAGTACAATAACCGCTCAAAGTGTGGAAAGCAGAGATCTCAAACTTTGCTCCCTCACAAATTTTGGTGGCAATACCCAGAAATCTTTGAATGCAATAGATGGTAGGATAATCATGGGAGTTGTAATACAGTACCATCTGGGGGCCTGACTATGCGATCTCTGGTGTAAAGGTAATACTTGATCACCGTTCTGGACAATAGATTGATTGCACAAGGCATCTCAAGCATTATCCAGCCTTTAGAGATTGCTAATGCTTGAGTTGGAATGGGGCTTATAGAGTCTTGAGGTATATGCTACTTTGCAAACTTTTGGTGCAGGGATTGATTTTATGTAAGTAGAACCTAAGAAAAACCATACAATATACTGCTTTCACTGCATATTTACCAACAATGATTCTTCTTTAAACCATCATTGTACTTCTTTTTTAAGGGCCGAGAGGTGAAGGCCAACAAAATATTGGCCTCTACAGGTTCACTATAATTTCCTTCCATCGCTTTTAAATACTCCAGCATGAGGGAGATGAGACGAGGACAAATGGGTGAATTATCCCTGTGTTATTAGCCACAAGGAGGAGCAGTTTTTCTTTTCCTCTATTTTACTACAATTTTGTACCACCTGCTGTGTCTTCTACGTTATATAACAATATATAGTTTTATATAACTAATCAGACGGGAATTTTTTTTTTTTCTTCAACTCTTAAATAAATGGCAGAGGCTGCTGACATCCCCTGCCTAAAATTTTTCTTTAATTTTAATTCTATGTTTTAGATACATTTACCTTTTAGTCCCTCACCGTAGGCAGCTCCTCCTCTTCGGTTCAGGGACTCCTGAACCTGTAAGTCCCTGAAGCTTTCTTGTGCAATTTGCACTCCTATGCAACTTGCATTTTGTAGGACATGCAAATTGTGGACCTCTACAGGACTTGCATACTTTATGTACAGGAGTTCTATATTGCCTGCACAGAATGGTAGATTGGAGCTACACTCAAGCACAGATCTGATCCATCACTTCCATCCATGAGACTGCTCCCTACAGCGATTTGACAGGGTGACGTCAGCACATTCTCCGCTTGCTGACGTCACGAGTGACTGATCTGCTGAAATTAAAAAATCCCGGCTGCTGGTGATACTGGGTGGGGGTCGTAGAACTCCTCTACTTCACCCTGCATTTTCTGCCCAATCAGAGCAGCGGAGTGGGAAGGGGGAGGGAGGCAACCTCACATCCTGACCCCTTTACTCACCAAGACCACTTCAGACTTTTTAGAGTGTCCCTTTAATTTATTGCTCCTTGCACTGTTGTACCTGGGAAGATATAATTGGCTCCTGATGTCACACACTCGGTTTTGCTTGCAGTGGTTTACAGATATACAATAAAGCAATTCTGTTTGATAACCATAAATAAAATTCCAAGGTGACCAGCGCCACACAGAAGCATTGATGCAGTGTCAATATGTAGGTGGAAACTGGAATTAACGGCTATTGCTTAATTAGATGAAAAATACCCTCAAAACAGTATCTTTGTTCAAAAGTTTATGTATAGAAAAATCTAAAATTGTGTTCTATATAAAAATTTCTCACGCCAGTGGGTGGTATTTGTGTGTATTCCTCATTCTCTGCTCCTCTGAGACCTGGGAAGTCTGAGGGTTCTGTGTAGTACTGTAGCTATATCTAGCACTGCACAAATATATATATAATATATATAATATATATATGCACCAAAATACCACTTTTTTAAGACCGAGTACCGATACTTTTATTCAAGTACTCACCGATACCAAGTACCGATACTTTTATTTTATGTCACGTGACGCTTTCCAATAAGAACAGACCTCATATAAAGCCCCCAGGTCTCATGGATATGCCCCCCAGCTCATGGATATGCCCCCAGCTCATGGATTTGCCCCCCAGCTCATGGATATTGCCCCCCAGCTCATGGATATTGCCCTAGCTCATGGATTTGCCCCCCAGCTCATGGATATGCCCCCCAGCTCATGGATATGCCCCCCAGCTAATGGATTTGCCCCCCAGCTCATGGATATTGCCCCCAGCTCATGCATATTGCCCCCAGCTCATGGATATTGCCCCCCAGCTCATGGATACTGCCCCCCAGCTCATGGATATTGCCTCAGCTCATGGATTTGGCCCCCAGCTCATGGATTTGCCCCCCAGCTCATGGATACTGCCCCAGCTCATGGATTTGCCCCCCAGCTCATGGATACTGCCCCAGCTCATGGATATTGCCCCCCCAGCTCATGGATATTGCCCCCCCCTCATGGATATTGCCCCCAGCTCATGGATATTGCCCCCAGCTCATGGATATTGCCCCCCAGCTCATGGATACTGCCCCAGCTCATGGATATTGCCCCCCAGCTCATGGATATTGCCCCCCAGCTCATGGATATTGCCCCCAGCTCATGGATACTGCCCCAGCTCATGGATATTGCCCCCAAGCTCATGGATATTGCCCCCCAGCTCATGAATATTGCCCCCCAGCTCCTGGATCTGCCCAGCTCGTGGATATGGCCCCAGCGTGGATAATGCCCCCCAGCTCGTGGATACTGCCCCCACCCCTCATACTTACCTTCCTTTAGCGACGCCGGGAAAGTCTTTGCGCGCGCGGCGCGCTCCTTGGAAGGTCCCCAGCCGCGACCACGTGGGACCATGTGATCGCGGCTGGGGTCCTTCCAACGAGCGCACGCGCGGAAACTTTCCCGGCGTTGCTCAGGAAGGTAAGTATGAGCGGAGAGCAGCTGCAGGGCCTGTCCGAATGCCGATAGAGCATTCGGACAGGCCCATCGGCATTCGGACAGGCCCTGCAGCTGCTCTCCTCACTTTGATTAACAAATACGTATCTGGCGGCGCGATGGTAGTCGCTCTCGGATCGTATGGAGGTTCTCTTATAATGCACCGTCCATATATGTCATGGAAAACAATAGAAAAATACAATAGTGCAGAGCAATAACAAATATTGAATTGTATATGTACATGTGGTTGATCGCACTCACAATAACAAGAGCCCCAACACTGGCTCTGAGCGGGTCAGCGCGTTTTGGTCGTTTTTTTCTATATTGAAAGAGGCGACACACAACCTCCAATCTTGGGAATCCTCTTCCAATCTCAATATGCAGAGGAACATGCAAAAGAGGAAAACTTCCTTGTGCAGATCTATAGGAAATATTACATATGTGTATGCACAAGGGTTCAAACTCACATGTGCTGGAGCTTATAGCCAAGCTCTGGGATCAATCGCCTGTGGACTTGTTCAAGGTAGAGCCCATAGAAAACCTCTATAATCAGCAGCACACCGGGGACTGGTGTAGTTAATAAAAATTTATTAAAACATAAAACAAATTAAAAAAATTAAATCTGGCACAGCCAGTTTTACCCAGACGCGTTTCGCCGTATGAAACGGCTTCCTCAGTCGATTTACAGGTAATAGTACAGATTTGTATTTATATCCTTCTAATCTCTCCTCACTTTGTTTATACTTACCTTCCTTAGCGACGCTGGGAAAGTTCCCGCGCGTGCGCTCGTTGGAAGGACCCCAGCCGCGATCACATGGTCCCACGTGGTCGCGGCTGAGGACCTTCCAAGGAGCGCGCGCGCGAAGACTTTCCCGGCGGCGCCCAGGAAGGTAAGTATTAATGCGGTGAGCAGCTGCTGGGCCTGTCCGAATGCCGATAGAGCATTCGGACAGCCGCCGCAGCCCCTCGGATGCCGGCAAGCCGGCTCAATGCCGGCTTCCAGTATCAGAAAAAAATATCGGGGGTACTGCACGAGTACCAAGTACTCCTCCTGCAGTACCCAGTATCGGCACCGATATCGATACTAGTATCGGTATCGGAGCAACCCTATATATTATATAATCTCTATCAGGGCTCGAGTCCTGCCGGAACACGTAGGAATGGTGTTCCCGCACTTCTCCCGCAGCGAGAATGTAGAGCAGTGTTTCCCAAACCTGTCCTCGGGACCCTCAACCAGGCCAGATTTTGCAGATCACCTTGAGGAAATGCAGACTGAATCCTGCAATCACTGAGCAGCAAATCATATCACCTGTGCTGTGCTTCACATATCTGGAAAACCTGAGGCGCGTTCAATACCTCAGCCGCTGCAAGTGCCAAGTTAGCAACTTGCCATTGAACACCGTTCAGCCACTCAGCGCTCAGCACTGCTAACTTAGCACTTGCAGCGACCCGAGGAGATGCTGTGAGTAGCTGAGTGTGACGTATTAAAGATGGCCGCCGCCATGAAGCAAGTAACAATTCCATGAAGCAAGATGGCCGCCGCGATGAAGCAAGTAACAATTCCGTACAGCAATGTTAATTTTGCGGTTTTTGTTCACCAAAGCACAAAATATTTATTATTTACCCCTGCACAGACATATATTACAGTTCAATTTATATTTCGTTTCAGAAGTAAACATAACGTTTATTCAATAAAAACTATCATTTGTGGTGTTTGCATACAAAACGGAATTGTGCTGACTGCTTTTCTTTATTATATTTTGTCCGAGTGATACGAAAAACAATCTGCATCTTTCATTAAAAAAATCGGCCATTTTGGATTCAAAATTTGCATCCAAAGCGTTCAACGACACTGCTGCAGCAAACTGAATTGCTGCGCTGCAGAAATTCAGCAGCTGCTGAGGTATTGAACGGGGCTCTGGCGAAGCAGAGTGTCCTGAGGACAGGTTTGGGAAACACTGATGTAGAGGGAACGCAGCATGCAATGCTGATGGCTGTCCCCATGCTCTGAGATCTGAAGCCCTGGTGACAGACTAATCTCTGCTGGTGTGCTCCCTATGTGAGCAAACAGGCCGCCTTCACAGCCAATCATCTGGCTGCAGAGAAGGCAGGCCTCTCCTCCCCCTGGAGCCGCATGTGACCAGATGCCGCTGAGCATGCAGGGGGAGAGATGAGACATTTGGATGGAGACCGTGTGAGTGTTTTGTATGGGAGGGGGCATTTAGTGTGAGTGTTTTGTATGGAGGGGGCTGGCAGTGGGTTTATGGGGAGATGGCATTTAGCGTTTATTTTGTATGGGGAGGGGGAATCTGACAGTATTTGTATGGGGGACTAGCATTGTAGATATATGTGTCTGTGTGTGTTTGTATGGGAGGGGGCTGGCACTATATGTTTGTGTGTCTGGGGCAGTACGTGAGTTTCAGTGCTGTGGAGCTCTGTCATACACTCAAACACAACACATTATTACAAGTTTTATTGCTGTGCAGCTCTGAGCATATCACAGAGCTCCACAGCAATAAAATTCAGTGATGTGCAGTGTGAGCGTATCACAGAACTGCACAGCAATAAAATTCACAGTAATGTGTGCTACCTAGGGATGCAAAAAAGTGATGGGGTGGTTGAAATCTTGGGTAAGTTCCCTCACCTTTTTTCCCAGGACCTGACCCCTGTATATAATCCTTTTACATAAATGAGAGGGGGGGGGCATAATTTCCCGGGTTTAACATTGACCTTTTTACCTTTCATACCTAAAGTTAAAACCAGAGCATTTTCAGTAAAATCATTTTTTTTTATTATTTATTATATGTATATCTGTCTTTATTTTATTTTCACATATAAAAATGTTCGGATATATTTCCTCCTCTAATATCAATGGTTTGACCCGTATGAACTCAATTTGTGGAAACCACTTTCTGCAAACACATTAAACGCAATAATGAAAGGATGTCGTTACAATTCTTGCATTTAAAATGTCATTCTAGTAGTTTTCCTTTTTACAGGTAGGAAAATCTAGAGCTAGTTAATATTATTTCAGTGTTTGCAATTGCACAAGTGCAACAATGGCAGCCTGTGTCAATTTATGGCTGCATGTCAACGCTCCCTTCCTGGCATCTTGGTGAAAATGTGATTACAGTGAGTGCAGGAGATGGAATAAATATTTGAGATTTCTTACAATAACACTGAACTGCAGCCAAGCTTCCCTATCCGCTACTGTCGGAGCGGAGTATCATCAATCATCACTAGGTTACTGGCCTTAAAACAAGTATACCATCACTAAAAAACGTGCTGGAATGCTGGTCACTGAGACTGAGATTCTTCTACCTGATGCGGTGGAAAGGAAAAAAAACCTTAGATGACTATAACAGCACTTCCTAAAAGATGTGTTACTTGTTGGAAGTGTTACAATGAGCCTTTCAAGAAGGTGACGTAATTTAAGGGGTTATTCACTAACCTCCGAATTGCAACAAACGGTGAATTTTAACATTAGTGGCAATTAGTCTTTTTACTAAGCAAGTGTAGAGCTCACCCCCGAAGGAGCCGTTGAATAAACCTCGGGATAGTCTCACCGCACTAGGAAATAACTATACAGCAGCACTGTTGTGGATTTTTATATATTATATTCTTTACTGATCCCAATAAAGCAGCATATAATACGCATATATACGGTATTTGAGTAACAAGAATTCGTAACGTGGGAAAAACACACGGCGGTAAAAGAGACCGGTTAACCCCCTCAGTTCTGGAGTGTAAGTCCCGTGAATAATAGCTCAAAAATATGTATGTTTTGTTTAGGGTACCCGGGTACTGTGTTCAACTGGCCAGTGAATGAAACAAAAACAATCTTCGACTAGTCACCATTGGGGCTCTGTGAATTTAAACAATATTGCAGCGTGCGTTTGTGTTTTGGAACTGTGGCCTGATAGCCTCTCACCAATCCGATGAACGAAACTGTCCAGCACTCGATGCCTCAACAAAAAGATCTTCTCCACTGTGTACTGGGACTCCGTGCCACTGAATCTGCTCCCTGCTTGCCACATCTCCGCAACTGGAACAACGATCCGCCGCCTGCACTCCCAATCGATCAGCGCGGTCTCCTAACTCGGGGTCCTGCCGGATCCAGCTTGTCCTCCAGACCTCTCAGCGCTGCGTAGGTAGGTCTCAACATGGTCACTGTCCCGATCTCCAGAACCAGTGAGACAGCGTCTGTACTCCGGCCTGGTTGCGATCCCTGACAGCTCCAACTTGCGTCCTCCACCTTTCACTGCTCCGCTCACTCAGCCCATGCCTTGCACGAGGCTGCTGATCTATTTCCTCTTCCTTGTACCACCTCCTTCCTGTCCTCACGCAAAGGGTGATGGTACATGTAGTTCGGTTTTTGTCCAGCATAGTCCACAATGTCTCTGTCTCCCTCTGGTGGCAGCAATAGTTCAATGCACCAGAATACAGTGTTTTTAAAGCAGCGCTACACAAGCAATTCACCAAGTACAGGTGCATTGACATATGGGAAATACGGTGCAATTCGGTGGCATCTAAATTGTCCCATAGAAGACTATTGTGTATTCTATTCAGAGAATGCCGAATTGCGTGAAATTCCAGTGACGTCCTGATTTTTGGTGTTTCAATTCTACCGGTTGAAACCGGCAAATCTCATAGGTTTCAGTGTAAAAAAAATAATTATACAGTGTGTGTGTATATATATATATATGCAAGATCCCTTTCCTTTTTTATCTTTTACTTTAACCTTATTATTTTTTTTAAAGAAACTTTTAATTAAAATTTTTTATTGCTTTAAACTCCTTTTAGGAGAATAAGAGACCGCATCCCCCCCCCCTCTCGAGTTTGGTTTTCACCGACATCCGAAAACTGCTTAACTGACTCCAATTCCAGCAAGCAACGGCGACCAGTCACCAAATCGTGAACTCATCGTATTTTCAGCAAAAAGAATCGTCGAAATGCGGTGAAACACAAAGCACCAAACTTGGACGTAATCTTGTCGCTTTGCTATTAGACCCTTTAGTGTCTTCTATGAGTGAGGAATTCGAGTGATTGTGCTGCTTCGTTCCTTTCATTTTCAACTTTTTTTTTTCTTTTGCTCACATTACATTATATTACTATAATAAAAATAATTTCTTAAATTACTCCGATACTCCCTTACTATCATCTTGGTGGGAACCTTGGCATAGTGATTTGAGGTAAACGTAGGTCCTCTGTCACCTGCCTGGTGGTTTAACCCCTTGGCTGCTGATCCATTTCACCTCTATGTACTGAGCTAATTTTTACCATTTTGTGCTCATCATGTTTAAACTTGATTTGAAGTCACGTGTTATTGTAAAACCCAGACAAATCTATTTATTTTTTTAATGACATAACTTGAAAAAAGGATAAAGTGTTGAAAAATGTAATTCTAATAAAAAAAAATATATTATTTACAGTTGTGTTCAAAATTATTCAACCCCCAATGCTGTAAAGGGTTTTAGGGAATTTAGTGTACATTTGTAATTTTATCTCAGGAAACGGAGGCTCATATTATAATGCCAAATTCTTTTAATACCACTTCCAGCAGCAAGAAGAAAACAAACTTTTTCAGGGACACCCCTGTAACATGTAATGGTAGTGTCCATAGTCCTGGCAACCCCCCTATGAATCGTCCAGCCCACTCCCAGGATCCTCTCTTTTTCTTGCTGCTTCCAGGAGTGAGCTGAGTATTTCTTTTCTCCTCTACTTCTGTGTAGTTTTGCATTAATTTAACGTTATTTTACCTCATGATTGCTTATATTTCTATATGAATTGTTAGTGTGACAGCACTAGTTATTGCGGTGTAATTCCTGCTGGCGTTGTGTATATTTTGCTCCCAGGGTTCGTCAGCCTCCCGTGATTCAGCTACCACAGCGGGGGGGCTGATTGCCAGTGGTGTTTGGAGGCTTTGCCTCTGTTTCACCGCGTTCCGGCGCACGGGGGCACCTTCCCCGGAGTTTCGGATCGTTTTGGCTTCGAGCCCCGGCGCTTGCAGGTGCTGCTGCATGCGTTTAGAGTTTTCTCCACACGCGCGGCCGCCATTTTAGTTGACGAGTTCTTGCGCGCTTTCAGCGGCCATTTTAACTCGCGGTACGCTTTTACTGGGTGAACATGTCACAGACCGCACGCTCCGCTTCAGAAGATAGGGAAATGGTTGCAGACCCCGCGAATATCTCGGAGCCTGTCTCCGATTCCTCTCCCGATCCACCTCAACTAGTCAGGGAGTCCTCGGGGGCTTTGGCGCTGCCATCAACACATGTTCTGTCGAAATCCCTCACGGACTTTGCCTCGGCTATGGGGACCATGTCAGCTACACTGTCCCAATTGCTGGCTCCAGTGGGTCCTGCGGACCGCGACAAGCAAGGTACGGATTCCCTAACTGGCAAAGCATCCAGCTCTGCGCACCCAGGCATCGTGCATCGCAAGGCTCAGGCTAAGACAAAGCACTCTTAAGACTCACTCTAAAAGGAAAGCCTATGATGATAGGGTTACCCCTATAAAAGAGAGCGTGGGACGGCCCTGCAAACGAGATCATGATAGTAGGGTTATCCCTACAAAAGAGAGCGTGGGACGGCCCCGCAAACGCGCTTCCCCTCCTCGGGGTAAGCATGACAGGTCCTGGAAGAGTGCCAGGGCTCAGACGGCTGCCTCCAGCTCTGACACTTCCAGCACCTGGACCCTTTCTTCTGAGAACTCCTCCAGTGAAAGTTCCAGGGCAGGTTCCCCTGCACCTGTGAAAAAGAACGCACTGACTTTATACTCCTATGCTGCGTCAGAGGATGATTTTTTCGAACCCGAATCCCTTAAGCATCCACGCTCAGCGGAATGGGTTGCCTCCCCAAAAGTGGATAAGATGCTTCTCAAAAGGGTTAGGAAACCCCTTGAATGTAAGGTCCGCACCCGTCTTCGCACGGAGGGCCCCAGACCTATCACATCTAAAAATGTGCTTCAGACTCCTGAGCTGAGCGAGCAAATGGCACAGTTTATGGCCAATACGGGTTGGAACGCTCGCAGGGGTGTGGATTTTTCATTTCGGTCCTGCCAGGACAAGTTACTCGATGTTTTTGGGCCTTTCTCCCAGCTATTAGAGGCTATTGAACACGCCCATGTTACGGGTATTGCTCCTAAGATTTCCACCCTCCGTGGTTGGGCTCACCGCACACTTTCCCTCATCGGGAATGCCAATACAGCGCTGGCTACAGAGCGCAGAAAATCCATATTGCTACGCATAGATGCAGGCCTGATCTCCCTGGCTTCTCATGAACCGGGCCCAGACGCAGAGGGCGATTTGTTTGCAAAGACTATTATTTCAGATATGAACGCATATTCCAACTCCTTCACGACTATCACCAATGTCAAAACGAAGATGCGCAAGGTTTTCAACCAGCAAAAAGGAGTTTTTGGCCAGGCCGGCAGGCGCAGGGGTCGACTGCCCGACCATTCCTCTTATGGTTCATCCCGAGCCTCCACAGGCCCCTACCAACCAAACCAAGTCCGTTTCTTCCCCCAAGTCTCCCGAGGTGGTCGCAGACGTGGACGTGGTTCCTTCCGGTCTCGTCCTCCAGGTAAGCCCGTTAACTTCTATTCCTCAGAGTCACGTGGGTGGCAGGATTGCTAATTTTTTACCTGTATGGGCTCAGATTACATCAGACGCGTGGGTTCTACAAACCGTTCGGGGTTACCACCTCAAATTTGTGTCAACCCCGATTCAAGCTACACCTCCGACCCCTCACGTGATATCCCGTCAAGGGGCGAGGCTGATAGAGGCTATGACGGAATGGGATGTTGTCCGCCTGCGGCTGTGCTCTATCTGCGTGCCCCCGGCGCTTACCGCTGGCCCGACTACCGAGTGATGCGGCACTCGGCGTCTCGTGCGGCCTGGCGTGACCCTGGGGAAGGGTTAGCGGGCGGTGGAGGGGACCCCCTGCGTAGAACCAGCCCGACCACTGAGCCACACGGGCCTCAGCGTCTCGAGCGGCTGGTTCACTGACCTTGTGGATGCGGGAGACGTCTGCGGAGCGGCCGTCCGAATATGGAGATCGGATCTGCCGCGGAAGAATATTCGGATCTTAGCGGGAAACGTTTCGGATCTGGGTGCGGATGAATCTTCGGATCGGATTGCGGAGAACGTTACGGAACTCACGGAAGCGGCTGACTGTTCGGATCTTATCTTGATCCCTGGGTATACCGAAGCGCGGTACGCGGCCGCGCCTTTCGGATCGGATCCCGGTTGAATATACTCGATGACCTCACACTGCGCCTCTGTCCTGATGCTCGATGCAGGCACAGGGCGCTCGATTCGGTTCGGATCGTTGCTGGACACCGCACCCTGAGACCGCGGGGGATACTCAGACAATGTATGCGGCGGAGAAATAAAGTCATCAGACGAGGCTGGATGCACTGGTAAATCTGAGTTTATTATTCACATCACAGACATTTATCAACTTTACACACTTATGAATACAATGGGAATCCCTGCCCGCCCATACATGACCCATTGGCCCTCGCTGGCAGGAGGCACCCGGGCCCCGATCCGCATTGGTGGTTACGAATCGGGGAGTTGCCGATTCGGACCGGATGGTCCGAATCGACCATTTTGCGATTCGACCGGATGGTCCGAATCGGCCATTTTCCGATTCGAATAATCTGATTGCAACCACGAGGCGATCGGAAAATGGCGGCGGGCAAGGCAGACAAAGGGAACACATTTCACAATAACCAACGGGGACACTTTATTACACCACACATAACCACATCTAAATAAAAGAACTTCAAAACTCTGTGCGTGCCACCGCACCTAAGTGTTCATGGCCATATCAATGTCATTGTGCACCGCCCCTGGCTGAGGGTGCTGGGCCATTCCGTGACAGAGGCCATTCAACCAGCTCCTCCGTATCCTCAGGGGTTTATAAGCAATGTATTTCTAGTGCAGAAAAAAGGGGGTTCTTTCCGACCGGTTATCAACCTCAGGGCCCTGAATGGTTTTATAATTTACCGTCATTTCAAAATGGAGGGAATCCATTGTCTGTGCGATTTTCTTCAGACGGGGGACTGGATGGCGAAAGTGGATCTGACAGATGCGTATCTGACGATTCCGATTCATGTCGATCATCGTCATTTTCTACAATTTCTATGGCAGGGTCAACGGTTCCAGTTTACGTGCCTCCCGTTCGGCCTGTCATCAGCACCATGGTGCTTCTCCAAACTCCTACGTCCTGTCATGGCTCAGTTACGATCCAGGGGAGTTCGATCAGTGATCTACCTGGACGATATCTTGGTCATGGTGGCGTCCCGAGACAAATTATTGATCCACTTACGATGGACAGTACACCTACTCACCGCTCTGGGTTTCATAATCAATCAGGAGAAATCGATTCGGATTCCCACTCAGAACATCGAGTTCCTGGGTTTCATCATTGATTCCCCAGCGGCATGTCTCAAGCTCCCTCAGCACAGACTTCAGGATATTCGGAAGGAACTCCGGAATACATTGTCACGCCCTACTTTTACAGTTCGCTACTTGGCTCGAGTGATTGGACTCCTGTCCAGCTCTATTCAGGCCATTTTTCCAGGCCCCCTCCACTATGGGCCCTACAACGTCTGAAGACGAAAGCCCTGGTTCGAGCCCAGTCCTACTCAGACCTCGTTCACCTCGATCAGGAGTCCAGGGAAGAATTGGAATGGTGGCTCGTCAACATGGAGGCCTGGAACGACAGAGCCATTTTCGGTTCAGAACCGGACCTTATCATCGAGTCGGACGCCAGCGCACAAGGTTGGGGCGCCCGATGCGGGTCAGTTTCCACTGGCGGCAAGTGGGCACCGGCGGAGAAATCTCTCCACATCAACTGCTTGGAACTCCTCGCAGGATCTCTGGCTATTCGCAGCTTCTCCGGCTCCCGGCCCAACTGCTGCATACTGCTTCGCATGGACAACCTCTCGGCCGTGCGATACGTCAACAAGCTAGGAGGCGCTCAGTCACGTCCATTGGCCACTCTAGCGAAGACCTTCTGGGATTTCTGCCTTCAACGACAGATTCACGTGCAGGCGGAATACCTTCCGGGACTTCACAACACCGTTGCCGACTGGTACTCACGGTTCTTACGGGACTGCAGCGATTGGCAACTTCATCCCTCGGTGTTCTCTCAGCTGTCTGAGCTCTGGGGCCCTCTATCCATGGATCTCTTCGCCTCCCGGCTCAACACGCAACTTCCCCGCTTCTACAGCTGGCGCCCCAATCCGGAGGCCGTGGCGACGGACGCCCTCCTGCAAGATTGGCCCCAGGGTCGCCACTACGCCTTTCCTCCGTTTGCTCTCCTGGGGAGGACTCTTCTTCAGATTCGCAGGAGCCAGGCATCAGTGGTGTTGATAGCTCCGTGGTGGACCACACAGCCCTGGTATCCTCACCTCCTAGACTTGGCACTGGATTTCCCCAGGTTACTCCCGATGGATCACAGGTTGTTGTCAGACCCTCAAGACATGCCTCACCCGCTCATTCTGGACGGCCAGTTGCACCTCATGGCTTGGTTGCTGTCCGGCGATCCGTCTCTACCGCAACAGTTCCAGGCACGGTTGACTTCCTCCTTGCCGCCTCGTGGGGCCCGGGCACCCATCGAGCTTACGGATGCGCTTGGGCGATTTGGACTGGCTGGTGCCTGGGACGAAGTGTGGATCCCGTTTCGGCCTCTGTCCAATCCATTCTCCAGTTCCTCTCCGACCAATATGATGCCGGTAGGGCCTACAGAACACTGAACCTATATCGCTCCGCTATATCTGCCAATCATCCTCGTCTGGACGGGACAGATGTCGGCAGACACCCTATGGTTTGCAGATTACTCAGGGGTGTTCGCCTCTCCCGCCCTCCGCAACCCCGTTATACTTCGGTGTGGGATGTGAATTGTGTGTTTCACTTATTGTCATGGCCGGATAACCCTGCGTTAAACATTAAACAATTGTCTGCGAAATTGGCCATGCTGTTCTGTCTCATTTCATGCAGGCGAGTGTCGGATGTACGGGCTTTGGATGTCTAAGCCCGGTCCTTCTGCCCTGATGGGGTGGAGTTTCGGGTGTCCAGGCGCACAAAGACCCTTTCTAGTAGGATCTTTTATCCATCCTTTCCGTCCACTCCTTTGCTCTGCCCTGTGCGTTGCCTGCAACAGTATGAGTTGGTCACGGCTGCGGTGCGTCAGTCCCCTGTGGGTCCTCTTTTTATGGCCCTACACCGTCCTTTCCAACCGGTGTCCTCCACCACACTCGCACGTTGGCTCCGTTGGCTTATGTCCCTTGCTGGGGTTGATGTCTCTATTTTTGGGGCTCACTCCGTGCGGGGCGCTATGGCCTCTCGGGCTCTCACGGTGGGTTGCAGGCTGGAGGACATTATGTCGGCCGCGGATTGGTCCCGAGAATCCACGTTCCGGGACTTCTATTTCCGCTCCGACGTTCATTGGGCTGCCTCAGTTTTGCCTTAAAGCTTTGAACTGGCATTATAATATGAGCCTCCGTTTCCTGAGATAAAATTCCGGATTTCCCTATTACCATGACGGGAAGTCCTAATTTTATAAAGGATAAACGAGTCGAGTATTATTCCCACCCTTTGTTTCTCACCCGCCCGGTTTGTTTTTCATTGTATTGTTTACCAGTCTCATAATAAACTATATTGAGTTCCACATGACTACCTTGTGTTGGGTCTATGTCCTTGCGCGCTCGCCGTCTGTGCAGTTGCTGGCTAACGGCGCTGCGCTTTGGCTGCTCTGCTATCTATGTGCATCTGTTCCAGTTGCCCGCGATTGACGATTTGTCTCGCTTCTTTTATTCCAGTTACTTAAATTGCTGAGCTGTCTGGGTGGTGCCCATTGCAGGCTTCCTGGCTCCCTTCGCTTCTTCTGATGCATATGTTTCTGTATTCCAGCCGTTTCAGTTTCTTCTCCGTTCTGGGTTCAAGTTCAAGTGTTCAAGTGTTCGGGATACAAGTTCAAGTGTTTTCCTGTCATCGTTTCCAAGAAAAAGAGAGGATCCTGGGAGTGGGCTGGACGATTCATAGGGGGGTTGCCAGGACTATGGACACTACCATTACATGTTACAGGGGTGTCCCTGAAAAAGTTTGTTTTCTTCAGGCTGCTGGAAGTGGTATTAAAAGAATTTGGCATTATAATACTCGCCTCCGTTTATCCTTTTTAAAATTAGGACTTCCCGTCATGGTAATAGGGAAATCCGGAATTGTATTCAGAATGAAATCATACAAGGACTTTTTAAAGAACCATATGCAACTAAAATGACATCAATTGGTTTTGTAATACAGTAGTAAATGTTTCTTTTGTGAATTCTTCATTGACACAATTATTCAACCCCTTAAAGACTACCACTCTGAAGAACAGAGGTTCATTCAAGTGTTTTCAATCAGGTATTGAAAACACCTGTGGATGTCACGGAGCAGCAATAAAGCATAATAAGCACCAATTAGGCAGCTTTAAAATGACTGTGATACTCAGCTCCTTCTAGACATTTACTGGTGTGGTTACAAACATCGTGAAGTCAAGAGAATGGTCCAGGAAGACAAGAGGTGATTACTCTTCACAGGAAGGGCAATGGCTATAAGAAGATTGCAAAGATGTTAAACATACCAAGAGAGACCATAGGAAGCATCATTCGCAAATTCAAGGCAAAGGGCACTGTTGAAACGCTCCCTGGTCGTGGCAGAAAGAAGATGCTGACTTCGACTGCTGTGCGCTACCTGAAGCGTAGAGTGGAGAAAAGTCCCCGTGTGACTGCTGAGGAACTGAGAAAAGATTTGTCAGATGTGGGTACTGAAGTTTCAGCTCAGACAATACAGCGCACACTACGTAATGAAGGCCTCCATGCCAGAACTCCCAGGCGCACCCCCTTGCTGTCTCCAAAGAATAAGAAGAGTCGACTGCAGTATGCCAAAAGTCATGTGGACAAACCACAGAAGTTTTGGGATAGTGTTCTGTGGACTGATGAAACAAAATTAGAACTGTTTGGGCCCATGGATCAACGCTATGTTGGAGGAGGAAGAACAAGGCCTATGAAGAAAAGAACACCTTGCCTACTGTGAAGCATGGCGGGGGGTCATTCATGCTTTGGGGCTGTTTTGCTTCTGCAGGTACAGGGAAGCTTCAGCGTGTGCAAGGTACCATGAATTCTCTTCAGTACCAGGAGATATTGGATGACAATGTGATGCAGTCCGTCACAAACCTGAGGCTTGGGAGACGTTGGACCTTTCAACAGGACAATGATCCCAAGCATACCTCCAAGTCCACTAGAGCATGGTTGCAGATTAAAGGCTGGAACATTTTGGAGTGGCCATCGCAGTCACCTGACTTAAATCCGATTGAGAACCTCTGGTGGGACTTAAAGCAGTTGCAGTGCGCAAGCCTAAGAATGTGACTGAACTGGAGGCTTTTGCCCATGACGAATGGGCGAAGATACCCGTAGATCGCTGCAAGACACTTGTGTCAAGCTATGCTTCACGTTTAAAAGCGGTTATAACTGTAAAAGGGTGTTGTACTAAGTACTAAGATTGAAGGTCACTTGGGGGTTGAATAAAACTGATAATGATGTGAGCACAGAAAAGACATTTGTGGTTATTTCATTATAAATGTTATGTTATATTTGTCTGACCTACACGTGCCTCTTTGATTTAATTGTAAGCAAGATGACTGAATGATCAAAATCAATGTCAAACTGGCCAAAACACTCAATTTCAGTGGGGGTTGAATAATTTTGAACACAACTGTAAATTGGATTTACTTTAATGCAATGCTTTTGGAGGAAAATCTTTTTAAGATGGGTTATAGTTAAAAAGGTTATTCAGCATGAAATCGAGCTTTAGTTATGCAGCATGAGGTTATATTATCATGGAATATTTACATTTTTGGTAAGCAAATTAATCGAAGTTATCCAAGCTGTGATCACCTGCATTTTTCCACAGTAAAAATTGTAGAAAATAAAGTTTAGTAAAAGACCTTAATCGTACTGTTATGCAAATGTATATACAAACAATGAACACATTACCTTAAATGCTAGGTTTCAAGGTTGTTTTGAGTGAAATACATCTGTACCAGGCCAAAACTGTGTGGAGGGTAGGGATGAGCCGAACACCCCTTGAGTTCGGTTCGGATCCAAACCCGAACTTTCCAAATGTTCGAATCCGAACTCGAACTCAATACAAGTCAATGGGGCTGAAAATTCGGTTTTTAGAGTGCCCTCCAAAAGGGCATATATGCTAGATATTTGCCATAAAAGGTGTATGGGGGTCCGGGTAGTGCCCTGGGGGACAGGAAACAAGGACAAAAAGTAAAAAAAAAAAGTTTTTAAAAGGGACAGGGAGTTTTCCATGAAATAAGGGTTAAAAATAAAAACTAAAAATTCCTTCAAATATCGTGCCTAGGAGGTCCCCATAACCTGCCCGTGAAGTGGCGGATTTGTAGGATGTATAGAAACACTTAAAAACCAAAAAATGATATTTCAAATTACGGTAAATGCTTTTCCTTTAATCTATCCATAAACAACTTGCAGTCTGTATGAAAAGAGGAGACATTTTCGGACACGCAGAAAAAGTTTAGTGATTTTTTTGGCTAAATTATTGTGAAACTTATGCAGGCTTTGGAAGAAAGTAACAATAGGTGCTTTAAGGCTGGGGTCAGACTAGCGCACTTTTAACGTGCGTTTAGGCGCACTTAATCACGGCCGCACTAGCAGCAAATGACACGCAATGACGGCCAATATACGAAGTACGGCCGCACGAAAGTCCAGCCACGCAACGCAAGTGGAAAATGAACGCATTTTTTCAAAAACGCTGAACCGCTAGTACTGACGTACAGAGTGCGCTGCGTCCACATAGCGGCGTGTGTGCGTGATTAGGAGACGTCAGACACTGCTCATGTCCGGCCAACATAACGTCCAGACACCCAAAGTTTCCTGGTTTGGATCCGTAAAAAATCACGCACAAAAATGTGCATCGTATGACCGTTTAAGCGCTTTCTGTGAAAAAACACCGCAATGCGTTCGGACACACTTTTTGACGTTCGCTGCGAAAAATACGTTCGTTTGACCCTAGCCTAAAATTGGGTCTTTAGCGTCGGCAACAGTGCCGTCACACAGTCTTACCCCTCTGAGGATATGAATCGGATACAGGCGTCAGTGGCAGTGCAGCCAAATATTGTGCCTTTGGTGCCAGGCCAGCAAGTGCCATCGTACAGTAACCCCTCTGTGGTATTGTGGAAGAGTGCAAGGGTGGACCATGCGGTCAGGGCCGGTGCTAGACTATTTTGCGCCCTAGGCAAGACCAGCTACTTGCACCCCCCAAAAAAAAAAAAAAAACGACACAACATGAAACTGCTAAATTTCTTTTTACTTAACCCCTTCCCGACCGCTGACGTACCCTGTACGTCCTGTGTTCGGGTCTCCCTTAGACCCGATGACGTACAGGGTACGTCACCGGCGCCAAATCCCCCTCCCGCCCGATACTCACCTCCCTCGTCGGATCCCACGTCGATCTGACAGGGAGGAAGCCTGCCCATGTGATTTACATGGGCAGGCGAGGCTGATGACGTCGCCACGCTGCGTGGTGACGTCATCAGAAGGTGCCCCCATGTGTTTCAATGGAGGGGAGGGGGGGGGGCTCCTTCGGAGCCCTCTATCTCCCCAACCATTGAAGCTAGGGAGATGCCGTTTGCACCGCTGGAGAGGGGAGAGCCTCCCCTTTCCAGCGGTGTATGGCATTAACCATTTCGCCGCCGGATCACGTTGCGGCGCCAATTGACGCCAAAACGTGATTCAAACCTGGAGGGGGTTGACATCTTGGATGTCAGCCTAGCCTCCAGGTCCCCCCCCACCCACTGACAACCTCACCATATGTGTGAGGATGTCAGTGGGCCAGTTAACCCTCTAGCTGCCATGTAGAGATAAGGGGATCCTAAGGATCCCTTTATCTCCCGATCCATGGCAGCTAGATGGTTATGATTATGGCCTGATTATGGCCTTTCAAATGATACCAAACATGACCAGGTTTGGTTTTAAAAAAAATGTAAAAAAAAAATTAAATAAAAAAAAATAATAAAAAAATTAAATAAAATAAAAAAATGTGTTTTTTTTAAAGTTTTTTTTGTCTGGGGGGAGTTTAATTAAATAGGACCTAGGCTGTCATCTAAAAATAATTAGCACAAAATGGTCAGAATGAGCGCAGCGCACATAGGTGAACTGGCTCAGCAGTGAAAGGGTTAAAAGGTAAAAACATGTAAAAATTGGGTATTTATATTCTCGGGATAAAATTTGGAAACTATTTAGCCGGGGTCTTTATTGGTGGTTATAGCTTTAGGGGATTAAATTACAAAAAAGTGTGTTTTTACCATTTTTTTCATCATATTTCATATTTTTTTATATTAAATTATTGGATATGATGGAAATAATGGTATTTCTAGAAAGTCCATTTAATGGCGGGAAAAAGGGTGTATAATATGTGTGGGTTGAATAAACGAGTAAGAGGAAAATTTGATCTAAACACGAGCAGCGCAGAAACGTAAAAACAGCAGCGGTCACTAAAGGACGGATTTGTGTAAAACCGCCCGGTCACTAAGGGGTTAAGAATAAAGTTTGAAAAGCACCAATAGTAAAGGTAAAATAAATATAAATAAACTGTATTAAACCATTTTAAATTAACTCTATTAAACAAATTAAAATTAACTGTATTGAACAAATATAAATTAACGAAAAAAAAAATAAGAGTTGTCACGTAAGTTTCAATTTCAGACACATCAAAATTTCACTTTGCGTGCCTTATCCTTTGCAAATTTTCATCATGAGTATATATATATATATATTGCCCAGGCCAGCTCACATCATGCGTGTATATATTGCCCAGGCCAATCCCCTGGTGGAGATAGGGGGTTCATTTGAACCCCAATATCTCCAGGCATCTAGTGGGTCATGGAGGGTGTCAATCGAAAGGCCTGAGCATGGCCTTTCGAATGATACCCAACATGACCAGGTATAAAGTATAAAAAATAAAATAAAAACATGTATTTTTTTGTGTTATTTTTATTAATGCAGCAATATTGTTCACATTGCAATTATAATGTGAACGATGATGCACTAATGATTTTTTTGTATGGGGTGTGTTTGCTATAAATCACGTAATTCCCCCCACAAAATGTAACAAGTCCCCATTTCTAATTTTTGTACAAGCGCACCCCATAGAAAACATAACCGCAAACGCTCATGTGCTAAAATGTGAAAAAAAACAACACTTTACACACTGCAGATGATTAAAAATTAAATTTTTATTGCATTTCTTTCATAATATACAGCCAGGACAGGACGTATACATATAAAAATGATATATTATGAATCTGCGGAGTCTGCCGGAAAGAATGATATCTAACATGTCGGTCATTTAACAAAATGTGGCTTCAAAATCGCGTTTAAACATGATGAGCGAAAGCGATAAAAATGAGCTGAGCACACAGCGGTGAAATACAGCATATTAGAAGTTTTAGGAGGGAAATTAACACTTCTCAAATCTCAATCAGAAGCAGACACCACCCCATCCCCTCAGTATAGTCTACAATGTATCAAATTGATTAGACCAGACTAAAAACACCTGTTATGCCATTGGAAAAACAGGTCATTTAGAGTTGAGAATCTTTGCACGTACACATTAGCTTTTAATTCAATATCTAATAAACCATTGCTTATAATATTCTGCAGTAAAGAGTCTCTTTATTTCTAGATTTTTTTGTATTTTTTTAAGCATTTTCTATACTTTTTTCAAAATTTCTTTTTTTTTGCGAACTCGAACCGAACACACCCAAAAAGTTCGAAGTTCGTGAACTTTCGAACGACCAAAGTTCGGTTTGAACTCCGAACTGATCGAACCGAACAGCTCATCCCTAGTGGAGGGTGGGGCAAGCAATAAAAAAGAAAGTAAAACCTTCTAATGACTTAAAACAGTCTTATCCCCTGTTTTAAGTATTTCTTGTGGACCCAGCTGATGTTTAAGTTTTTAAAATAAACTATTTTCATTAACAAACATTGTTTAACCCCTTACCGCTGGACAGGTTGTGCCGGGGGGGTGGGTGTCTCCGGGTGCTGTGGTGGACCCCTCCTCCAGTCCACCTACACAACTGACGTGCGTCGTATCATTGGCTGCAGGGAGACGGCCTGAGTTCAGGCCGTACCGGAGCAGCGAATGATGAGCACCACACAACTGGTGGGTGGGCCTGATGTGGCTCATAGACTCCAGTGGGGCGTGCTATCCTGGGGTTGAGTCCCATCCCCCTGCAGGGACGTCGTAGTACGCCCCTCAGCATAAAAGGGTTAACCAAATACAAGAATATACGAATTATACACAAATACAAGAATATATATGCTATTGTAAGGGACTCAAGCCAGTAGATGGTCGCCATCTTGAGCCAGGCGGCCATCTTGCTCAGAACATTGGTTCACTTGAATCTAAATATTAGCTGAAATTAGGATGTACAGTAGTTTACGTAGAATTTTAGGAATGTGTTAGACTAACAGTAAAGTGATTAAAACTAACGAGGATGCGGGCCATTGCTGGCACAAGTGACAGGATAAGAGAATAGTTACATCAAGGTCAGCGAAGCCAGCAGCTGAACAAAGAGAAGTGTGAAACTAGACGAGGCCTTATCTAGGATATACAAAAAACAAGTCCTAGGGAGGCGGGCATGAGCAGCAACCAGAGATAGTGGTAAATCCTCCATTGCCAGAATAACATGAAGTCTGCCAATTTATGTCCAAAGTGTGGAATGTCTTTGTATTCGATTAAGGGAGGTACGGACCCATGTGGGGTGGGATAGTGTCACCATGGGGTGGGCTAATTGGGATGTACCTAACTATGTATTCGGGGTATAAAACCTGGGCTCATCCTTTGCGATTCAATCCTGTTTGAGCATCTGTTGTGATATCACAATAAAGTTTGCCTTTCCTGAAGAGACTCGTGTCCAAGCAGTCATTGTCCGTGCCGGTCCGACTTTACTCCCGAGTGAACCAGGTGGGGCTTGGAGCTGCTCAGTAGAGCGGCCTTTTGGTTACAATTGTTAGGTACTCACTCTGTAAAGAGGTGCCTTGAAGTGGCGAGTGAGTTTACGTTGCAATGGCCATTGAAACAAACAAAAACCTCATAGTGTTTAGTTGTACATGGAACACATAGAAACGAGCGCAGATAACACTTTTTTTCCTTGTTATGTTTTATACATTAACTGGGCTGTTACTCCTGGCAGTTGCTGCCGCTCCGGTGAGTATGGGCGCGACGCCATTTTTTCTGTATTTATGTATATCATGCTTGTAACACCAGTCCGTCGTTCTGCAGCTGTTCCTCTTTCCATGTTTTTGTTTTTAATCCCAAATGGGAAGTGTTTGGTGCGTGTATAAATAAAACCCACCATGTCTCTGCCTCTCCTTGGCTGAAAAGCAGCAGGAGGGGCTTGGAGCTGCTCAGTAGAGCGGCCTTTTGGTTACAATTGTTAGGTACTCACTCTGTAAAGAGGTGCCTTGAAGTGGCGAGTGAGCTTACGTTGCAATGGCCATTGAAACAAACAAAAACCTCATAGTGTTCTGTTGAACATGGAACACATAGAAACGAGCACAGATGACACTTTTTTTCCTTGTTATGTTTTATACATTAACTGGGCTGTTACTCCTGGCAGTTGCTGCCGCTCCGGTGAGTGTGGGCGCGACGCCATTTTTTCTGTATTTATGTTAATCTAGTTGTAAATATGAATTACAATTACCAGCAAGCATAGGAGTCTTTATATTTAAAAATCATGATTTGAATTGGGTCTTACGAATTAGTGATTTATATCAAATCCACCCTGATTGATACATTAAGTACCTTTTGTAAAAATCGGGAAATGGAGACCATTTCATGTTGTTTTTGTACAAAACTATGCAGTTTTCTAAAAATGGAGAAAAAAAATATTATTTTTTTCTCTCTAATGTCATGACTCATTGTATGTAATGCATGAAATTAGTATGTCAAGAATGAGAAATATGGAAAAGCTATTCATTTTCTAAAACTACACAAAATTCCCCATCAAAGACCTTTATGACACATTTTTATTTTGCTATTCATAACTTTATTAAAATGATATTCAATAAATGATTTTTATTCTAGGTCAAGATTTACTTTGCATAATTTCTTCTTTATTGGAATGTGTTTTTGTTAACTATGATTACATCCCTTTTATAAAAAAATAGATCCGATTTGATTGCGCAGATCGAGCATAGGCAATGTTGGAGGCGCTAATATGCACCTTGCACAAAATAAATTTAGAGATGCTTATATGGCTGTTTTTGAAACTAGGCATTCCTGCAATTATATGGCTTTAGCTCAACAGGGAATTAAAATAGGCCACATAAAGTATATATCTGGAGAAACTAGACATCCCGATAAATCAGAGGAAGAAGGGTTACCTAAAATTCTATCATAAAAATGGAGCGCGCAGCAACTTGTGGAATTTGGCATTTAGTAGCCCAAGCATGATGTCAGTGGGCGAGTGGTGGTCTCTGAGAAGGTCTCACCAGAACACCGTGGTCTGCACCAGAACGACGCAGGGCTGTGATGACGTGTCTTCCGCAGCCAAATGGTTAAACCTGTTGACTTGAAACACCGAAATCAAAATTTCTGTGCAATTCGGCGTTCTGTGAAAAAAAGACACAATAGTATGGGACAATGTCTGTAACGGCAAATTACAGCATAGTTGGCGAATTGACAGCTTGAATAGAGGAATGGCCCTGAAATTGCAGCCAATGGTGAAATTAGACGTTTGGCTGCAATTTGGGGCCAATTCCAAGGTTAGTGAAGAAGCTTTTGTAGCGCTCACTCCCGGAGGAGCCGCTGAAAATGAACCACGGGTCAGTCTCCCCGCACTAGGGAATAAATATACTCCAGCACCGTTGTGGATTTTATAAATTATATAGTTTACTAAAGTAAAAGGCATATAATGAGACACGGTGTTCGTAGATACATTTACAGTATTTCGTATCGCGGTAAACACGCAGCGGAAAAAAAAATGCGCGACCGAACAGAAAAGTACAATGCTTCGTAATTACGAGAAACGCGCAGCGGAAAGAGAATACAATATTTCGTAATTCGAGAAACGCGCAGCGGAAAACAAAATAAGATGTGAATCTTTGCCCCTTTTTCGGATACTAGGGAGTGAGTCCCGAACAGGTTAAGTCCCGAACTGTGAGTGTATGTGTGTGTTATGGTACCCGGGTACTATTCAACTGGCCAGTGAATCTCTTAAACGATGTCTTCGACTGGTCAAGTTGGGGCCCTGTGGTTTTTTTTTAGAAATAAACAACAGCGTGCTTTCTTGACTTTGTAAAACCGGCCTTGGAGGCCTCTCACCCATCCGCTCGATCACCAAGGCTCCGCTGACCCAGGACGTCTCTCCGCTTGATGCCTTGCTGGGATACCGGCTACTGGATCTGTGGTCAGGCTTTCTTTGCTCCGGCCCGGACTTGTCCAGCTACCGCCTGCTCTCCCATCCAATGGACTTGCGGTACTCCTTACTCGGGGTCCTCTGCTTGTCTTGATCGCAGCTTGGGTAATGTCTGTGGATAACTAGGGCTCCTTCTTGCAAGGCTGGATAACCCCACTTGGAATCCTGATAGGCCACACTTGCGCTCCGGCCTAGTCACGGTTCCGCTCTGCAGCACTGTGTCCTCTCTCATGCAATCCCTGGCGCGCTCTGCCAGCTATCTCCACGAGGCTCAGGATTTACAGCGTCTGTGTCCCACCCACTTCCTGTCTCTGTTTGCAAAGCATGCCGGGAAACGTAGTCCCAATGTTCAGTGTCTCTTATCGTGCTTGTCTCCCTCCGGTGGCCAAAAATAGGTACTGCCACAGTAAGGTTTTAAACACAGCGCTACACTTTTAAAATGGTTTCACTGTGGACAAAGTCTGGGAGACGTTGCTTGGTTTTCCCACTGTGTCAAATTACTTTTGTGATGAACTGCCATCCGTTAGATGCCAGATGATCTCTTAAAACAGAGTGGCTAATGAAGTGTCTGTTCAATCCCATGGAATCCCCAAGGGGCGGTTAAGTCCTGTTGTCAGTTAAAACCATTAAACCCCAGGATTTAATAGTGGAAGCAGATATCATTTGAGCCCCTGTATCTCTAATTCTGTACAAGGTCAGGTGAGGTGTCATTGTGAAGGCCAGAGACCATGGAGAATGTAAAAAGAAAATACATGTTTTTTTGTGTCTTGTTCTAAAGCTGCAGCATTCTCTTCTTTTCACTTATATAGTGAATAGTTGAACAATGCCACTGCAATAACTTGCGTCATTTCCCTCGCTGGGAGCAAGCATGGAGGAGACGACACAGTGTGTTTTAATGCAGTCTTGCATCTAAACCCCCCCCCCCATTTTGCCACATCATTGCCTCCTTTTCTGTTACAAGGCGAGCACTGCAGCTGCATCTCCTCATCTTCCCATTTCCCACTCCATAAGAAAGTATAGTGTTGTACACAGGGTCATATAATTCATGAAATGCAATGCACCTAAATACATGAGAAAATTTTAGTTTTTAAAATTACTGCATTTTTCTAAGGAAATAATTAACAAGTTCTCAATTTCCGAATTTTTTATTAACCTCCCTGGCGGTATTCCCGAGTGTGACTCAGGGTTAAATTTCGCTACCCCGAATGGTAACCCCGAGCCACACTCGGGCTGCATACTCACCTCATCCTGCGCTCCCTCGCTGTCCCCTGCAGTGTCATTGCGGCGACTTGCTTCCTGGTAAGGCTCCCTGCGAGTCACACGATGCAGAGGGGCAGGACCAGGCAGCAAACTGTTAAAAAAAAAAAGAATATTCCAATGTAAATCCCCAGCAGCATGATCTGCTCATGAACGGCCACTAGGTGGCACTAAAGGATCAGAAACAGACCATACATACACAGTCTAATATTGCAACCTTGTTTTCTGAAAGATTTCAGTGATTTTGGTTTGATTATATTATTGAATATAATTTATTAGCATTATTTTGGATAATTATTTTTGGGGTAATAAATTATTATGTCGTGTTTCAAACTTTATCGGACTCAGTGTGTTTACTAGACTCTTATTTGCACGGATTTCAGTACTTACAATATAAAAAAACCACGTTTCCGTTCAAAAAAAATTGAGACGCTTTTAGACACAAAATTTTGAAAAAAATTAGACCGCCAGAGAGGTTAAAGGGTACCCATAGAAAATGGGTCTCAAACTCCAGCCTCTCAGATGTTTATGGCCTACAATTCCCAGAACTCTTTGAATGCAATAGATGGTCAAAGACTCATGGGAATTGTAGTTTGGAAATATCTTGGGGGCCAGAGTTTGAGATCCCTGCCCTAGAATATAAAACAATGAAGGTTTGAATAGTAAGATGTGGGGAAATAATTCTACGTGGTGCAAACTAATGGAAATGTACATTTTGACAGGTTTTGTTATAGCGTTCTGACAAGATATGACATATATACACATATTAATACACATATTGTTTGGGTTCTAATCTAAAACATGACTTCATACAGCTTTTAAATTTCAGTAAAATGTATTAAAATGAGCTTGGCTCAAGGGGGTGAATTTACACAGCAGTGACTGGGGTTAAGGTGGTATAGGGATTTGACAAGCAAATATTTTTACAATCCATGCCAAGCATGCCATGTAGTGAGCCAGTTGTGTACCTGATATCAGCAGAAATTTGAGCTTGGCAAAGTCTACAAGTTTGAAAACTTGTCTGCTTCCTTGCTGTGCCAGCATCATACTTTTTCCGCAGGCTTCTACTTAGAAATAAGTACACATAATCCAAGACATCTGTGCCCAACAGTGAGAGGTGGTTAGTGTCATACTGATCAGATACCTAAAGCAGAATTAATTGGCTGTTTCAATGAGAAGCTACAATATAGCTAAAGGTTTATTTATTGTTTACGTGAAAAAACTCCCCAGTCTGGCATGTAAACAAACTTTGTGTGATTAGTCTTTCTTGAAGGCATTTTTAAGTGTATGGAGTTGTTACCAATTTTGATGTTTTGTGCAAAAAATGTCTCACAGGCAGATGATGAATGATCCACAATTTTTACTTTGGACTGTCTCAGGTCCCTGGCTTATTTATTTAAAGGACGGGTCAGTGAACACAAACTAATGTGTATTATTACAGGTATACATATTCCTACAATTTACAATGTTAAACATGATATCAGGGTGGGGGGATCACAAACAGCACCATTATACTGCTACCATTAAATAGCTGACTATGCTGAGACCTGGTAATGACTCCACTACACGTTTGCATTTGGTTTCTTCTGTCAGGGGAGCACCTTTTACTTTACAACCTGTACCCCTGAGCACCCCACCAAAAATAGGAAGTAAAAAAAAACACAACTGACCTCCCTCTCCTCTCTCTGTTTTACAAAAAGCAGAATGAGACAGGTATAGTTAAACGAATGCTACATTTATTAATTAAATTTAAGACAATAAGAGTCATTTTGGAGAATAAAACAGATTAATAAGAAACCTATGGGCCAGAGCAAAGCCTGGATATTATGGATTTGTCCATAAAAGTGTCATTATGCGGGTGACCTCTGGAGTCACAGAGAGTTGACTTCCATCCATCAGGTAAGGCAAACAACCCTGTGGAGGAAACCTCAGGAGGACCATGGCATGTAGGACATCACTAGTGACTGAACTGGTGACTGATATGCAAGGATGTAGAATTTCCAGCCTTTCTGCCAGATTGGGGCAGCAGGGAGGTAGGGGGGAGACTAGCTTTGTAATATTGCCAGAATGTGTAAAGTAGTCAGGATGAGTGGAGTGTTCATTTAAGACAATGTTTCCCAAACCTGTCCTCGGGACCCTCAACCAGGCCAGATTTTGCAGATCACCTTGGGAAAAGCAGACTGAATCCTGCAATCACTGAGCATCAAATCATATCACCTGTGCTTCAGATATCTGTCAAAGCTGGCAAGGCAGAGGGTCCTGAGGACAGGTTTGGGAAACACTGATTTAAGACCTCTTGCCTTTTATGTTCTCTCTGTCGAACCCAGCTTCTCAGTATATGCTCCTGAACCGTCTCTGTTCCTGACATGTGTACACTTACTGTCATTGCCCTTAAATTATGTTTCTTGTAATTTTCTCAAATTTTAAAGAGCCACCCTTAAAGGGTGTGTAAGCTCAGTGCTCATGTGCCAGGAGGATGACCTGCTGCCTTGCCGAGCAGGCAATCATGGCTGCTCAAACATGAGCTCTGCAAACTCAGTCGTGAATGGGCTTACAAAACCTTGAGCTCAACTACTTAAGCACTGCAAACACCACTAAAAAGACACACTGGATGGGCCCCATTCTGTGCTAATATGGGGACGCTAACGGGGAAAATTACCCTTTTTGCATGAGCTTACAATTTTCACTTACAGGTAGAGGAAAGGCTTGCTGTATGCGATTCTCTTAGACCAGTGTTTCCCAAACCTGTCCTCAGGACCCCGAACCACGCTAGATTTTGCAGATCACCTTGGGGAAAAGCAGACTGAATCCTGCAATCACTGAGCAGCAAATCATATCACCTGTGCTGTGCTTCAGATATCTGGAAAACCTGGCGAGGCGGAGGGTCCTGACTGAGGGAAACACTGTCTTAGACCATAAACATGTTCCTAATTCCCATGCGTTTCACTGTAACTTGTGCACGAATTGACCTGGAACATTAACAGTTCAAGAATTTATATGGGGGGTCCCTAATGTCTTTCTTCCCCATCTCCTTCAGTTTGTAATATCATTTCCCATCTCCAACTTCTCCTTTTAATTTAATTTATTTCTTTATGACTTTTTATCTTCATGTGTCTATGGTGTCTATAAGCCCCATTTTCCCATATTTAGTTTCCTCTCTCTCTAGTCCCTCTTATAATGACCCCTCTACCCTATGTCTGTCTCCCCATCTCCACTCATATCTACCAGTTTTTCAAAAAGGTGTTTTTTTTGGGAAATCAAAGCCAAGACTATCACACTTTATCGGTCATCCTATATATGACACACAAATCTATAGAGTGCTATGACCAGTAAATAAAGCTGTGCAATCCCAACACTGTGCCAGAAATCTGTCTAGACATTACAGCCAATCCATAAAAATAACTGTTTTCCCGAAGTACATGTGTATGCGTCTCTGTAAACCCATTGTTGTCTCTGACTCATAATATGTTCACATCATTTCCTGAATGTGGAGATGTTGGAAAGCTATAATCTGCTCAGCAAACGTGTTGTAAAACAGTTCCTGATATTCTTCTCAAACACCACAGACTTCCCAAGAATGCGGAATAAACAATTCACTTAAGGTGTTTGGAATGGTAAGGTCATTAAAATTCACCCCTGCTTTGTTTCAGACATCCAACTGTGATGTCTCTATTCATTTTAATAGGGCAGATCACATAATATGATCACCAGAAACTAGATAAGGAAAAAAATGTTTTTCATGAACGTCCATCTCCATCACTACAGCTCCTAATTCTTTGATCTCAAGCCAACATGATAACTAAATTGGCTCCATTCATTATTGCATTATTTCCTCTCCATTAAATATTTACAGGTCTATTCGGTAAAGGTGAAACTCAGGACAATTGCCAGTAGAAGAGAACAATCTAGACCAGATAGTCGATTTGGAAAGTGCGATACATGGGAGAATTTTTCTGGTTTGGCTATTTTGACCTAGAATTTTCACTTCTCCAGCCATTCTCCTGAGTTTCACCTTTCTTTGAATAGACCTGCTAGTGAATATACCAAACTGTTAATGTCAGCCAAATCCAGGTCTGTTGATTTGTCAAACATATGTGATGGCCATCAAGTATTTTTAGTGATACAAACGTAAAAACACACACAAAATGATGTAATGCAAAAAGAATACCAAGAGTGAGCATGGAGGAGTTGGTTCAGGAGGGGTTAAAAAAATAACACTTTTTGTCTCTCACCGTTC
Source organism: Leptobrachium leishanense (assembly GCA_009667805.1). NCBI lineage: Eukaryota > Metazoa > Chordata > Amphibia > Anura > Megophryidae > Leptobrachium > Leptobrachium leishanense. Next base: position 147,136,511 of record CM019067.1, read on the forward strand.
AGCCCCATTTTTATTTTGGAGTGTCCCTTTAAAATAAAAGACTACACCACACAATAGATTTTCGATGCGCTTAGGAGTATCTGAAATATTCTGTTGATCTTGGCAATGCTCAGATTCATAGGCCTGCCAAATTGCATGGTGCTCTCATGTGACACACAGTTTTCCTTCAGTCCCCCCGATCACCCGACAACCTCAGCCTGTTTTCAGGAGGACTGATTGAAATAAACCTGTTTAAATGGCACTTGTAGTGCTTATATTGTTAAAATCAGGGCTATGTAAGCTCATACGTGAATGCAGCACTCATGTATGGGCAGCCCTAATTGGCTACGCAGCCAGTCATCCTGAGGCATATTCTTCCTGAGTAGACATTCCCCATTTGGGGGCACGGTGATTAGCAATGATGCAAATTGCGGCACTCTTGTGCATCTCTCAACAGCCATGCCCCCACCCTCCCGGTCTCAGACCTTCCAAAGTTGACAGGTCTCTATTTGCATTATTGGATAACTGAGCTAATGGCTCTCAGCTGTTTAAATGATGATCTTGGTTCTGATCTTAGGCCGATACCATGTTTTACTACACGTTGAGTAAAAATAATACATCCCAACTTACAACAATGGAGGTTTCCTCATAGCTTCCATTTGATAATAGCTAAACGCTGTTGACAGTAACAAGAATGACCTACAGTATACTGGCGACCTACAGGTTATCGATGACTGGCAGGCATGGTTTATACATTTCCAGTGCTGAGTCACAACCTGTACCGTTACCAAGTTATTTGTACAGGGCCTTCTGCCAACTGTACTTGGCTTGACCATTGAGGCCATTGTTGTTCCTGGCTGCTACTTATGTTTATCCCTACATACCCTTCTCTTCTGTGCCCTGTGGAACGTAGAAGTTCACCCAGACTATACATGATGATGATGACCTGTTCAGGTCAAAGAGTTCAACACATTCCAGTGAAAAGAAAAATCGAATTACAAGCCCAGGGCATTATGTAAATAGAGGTCCTCACGCAGATGTTATTTGGATTGCACTCCTACAAGTAGTTTTGTAACTTTTAAATTAGATTTGCCTTATTGGATGGAGCTTGCTAAAACCTAATCCCTATGTTCCAATCTAACCACAGTGGCCTTATTGCGTTATGCAATAGCTGCAAATTAGTTGAGCTCTTATTAAGCCCAGTTTTAGATTTCATTTTAGAATCCTGGAAATTTCAGTTGACTTATTGAGACGAAAAAGAACAAACTCCTATTTCTCTTCATTTCATTGCCTTCAGCCTTCGTTACGAAACTTTTAAATATCTGGCTGTGTATTACAAGATTGCTAAATATTACATATCGTGTTTTGTTATGCTTGCTTTGGGTTTTTTTACGTTTATTTGCCCAAGTTATCTTGATGCAACCCGCAAAAAAAGAAGACTCATATATATGGTGCTGTGACCTGACCCTGTGAGAATATGACACCGTGACTTTCCGAGACTTGAATTAGAAAAAAAATTATATATATATATAGTCACAATAAATTATTATATTATTAAATATAAATTTCTACAAAGGAATTTAGAAACTAGCCATGAAATGACGCACGTCTTGCTATATGTTAGAAAAGGTGTCGAATATGTCCTTTGTTTCTACATCTACTCATCTCCGTTTCTCTGCCAGCAGGACATGTCTCTGTTCTGGCATAAGGCTGATATTTGTTGACATGCCAGTGTTTGCCTAACTAGTCCTCTGTGAAGTGCCCCCTATTTCCTTTATGACAACACCAAAACACATAAAAAGCCAGATGTCCCCAAATAAAGTAGCTCAAGTGTTGACTGATGTATGTGCGGACTTGGGTCACTACAGGGAATAGAAAACTGGTTGGTCAGCTCATAAAATGCTGGAGAATCTTATGAGACGAATACTTTGACTACGATGCAAGGCCATCTATTTTAATCAAAGGATTCTGGGAATTGAAAGCGATCAACATCTGGGAGTTTTGGATCCCCAACATAGTGTGACAAAGTCTGGATCCGAAGCTGAGGACCAGACATCAAGTTCCCATTATAAACCCCAAATCAATTATGCAATATACATGCATTGTGTAAAATTATGATACATGGTTACTAAACAATAAACATAAACAAATCATTATAATGGGAACGCAAGTGGTCAGAAGTAGACAAACACACCCACAAACGCTCTGACATTTTCTCATATCACCTTATGTTAGTTCATATAACATTCACTAGGTGGAGCAAAGACATAAGCGTTTGCTAAAATATGAGTCTTCAATGTGTTTATATCAGGTGCCAGATTTATTGAAAAGTTTACTTAAATTAACAGATTTTACAGAAATATTGTAGTTTGTATTATTTCCAGTAAAAAATGATAATTTTACCTATTTTACCAGGCTTGCATTCTTTGAATAGCAAGTCTTACATGGAAATGCCTCAAGAAAGTAAACAAAAGTAAGTTCAATCTATCTAGCTTAAATACTGAATAACATTAACCCCTTAAGGACTGGAGTAATTTTACAACTTCGGCGTTGTTTCGGAAGTAGAAGTTTGCGGAGCTCATTTTGACCGTTTTTAAGTCACGTATTATTATACCACCAAGACAAATTATATATCGTTCTTTCCGGCAGACTCGGCAGATTAATAATATATCATTATTATATGTATATGTCATGCCCTACCAAAATGCTATAACAAAAAATGTAAAAAAAGTAAATAAATGTGAATTTTCAATAAAATTTCAATCTTCCACAGTATGTAAAGTGTTTTTTTTTTTTAATTTTATTATCCGAGGCTCTGCGGTCATATGCTATGGGGTAGATTTGTTAAAAAAATTAGAACGGGGAACCCATTTTTTTTTTGGGGAGAAATTGCGTGATTTTAGCTAAACCCCCCAAAAAAAAATCATTAGTGAAGCATCATTGTTCACATTATGATTGAAATGTGAACAATAGTGCTGTATTAAAAAAAAAAAAAAAGTATTTATTTTTTTATTATTTAATTTATTGCTTTTTTATTATTTTTATTTTTTACTTTTTTTAAACTTTTATTTTACTTATAACATGGTCATGTTTGATATCATTGGAAAGGCCATGCTCTGGCCTTTTCAGCAATATCATACATGACCCCCTAGCTGCCACAGATCAGGAGATAAAGGGGTTCAAAGAATCCCCCTATCTCATCTATGGGATTTCCATAGGAAATCCCTTTGCAGCTACGGGGTTCCCCGGTTAACTGACATCATCGCGCATGGCGCGATGAGTCAGTTGAGCAGGGGGTGACCCAGAGGTGGGGGCTGCTATCCAAGATGGCGGCCCCCCCGGAAATAGGCCGCGATCGGGCACAAATTAGTGCCCGGTCGCGACCTGGCAACTAAGGGGTTAACCCCCCATACATCGCTGGAAAGGTCAGGCTGTGACCCTTCCAGCGATGCTGGCCACAGCTGCCTGGTCCCCGGCGATGGGGAGATAGAGGGATCCAAAGGATCCCCTTCAGGCGCTTCCCCTGCTCCGGTGGGGGGTGGGACGCCTGAAACTGACGTCATCGCGCCCCCGGCGCGATGACGTCAGTGCGCCAGAGGAGGAAACCCTGCCAATCTGACTCAGTGGGACTCAGATCAGCAAGGGAGCCGCCGGAGGAGGTGAGCATATGCCGGGGGGGGGGGCTGAAAACGCAGAGGACGTACAATTACGTCCTGTGGCTTCAAAGCCCGCCTAATGCAGGGCGTAATTGTACATCCTGCGGCGTTAAGGGGTTAAAGTCTTAGAAATTTCCTATTCTACAATCTTTTTAAAAAATGTTTAAAGAATTTAACAAAAAGGGTTATTCAAAGAGTGCCAAACCAGCCACCGATTTGCACCGAACGGTGAATATCACCATACGGTGCAATTTCGTGGCAGTTTGGCTATTCACAATGCTGGCAATTTGACAGTGAAATACGGGCAGTTTGCCGCAATTCGGCGACCTTGGCGGCAGTGAAATTCCCCATAGAGAAGTAATGGTTAATCTATTCAGAGAACACTGAACTGCACCGAAGAGTCAGTAAAATGTCCAGATTTTCAGTGATTCAGTTCAACAGGTTTAAACAGGTGAATCCCATAGCATTCAATGTAAAAAATATTGTTTTTATTTATTTTTTTATTCAACTTTTATTCTTTTCAGTTTCAGCAAATAGTGTTTTTACTTTTTTATTTATTAGATTTTTTAAATTTTTATTTTAAAGTACTTTGTACTCATGCAAATGCCCCGATATCGCCCCCAATACCCGTAAGCCAGTGCTGAGCCGGCAGCTGGCTGAATGTATTCGAATGAGTACTGGCTGGGTGGAGTAGAGATAACATCACTGCTCTGCGTGGAGAGAGCCTGTGGAGTCATGAGTTTGATTCCAGCAAGAGCACCTCTCCAGTAAGTGTCCAAGGGCAAGACACCTAACGGTACATACTCGCCACCCAGGACATGCTTGAAAACAAGAGAAATCTCAATGTATCCTTCCTGGTAAAATCCTTTCTCAAAAAAATGCATTCGGCCAGCATTCCCCTCTGGCTGGCTGCAATACTGAGAGGCGCCAAGCTGTGGAGGCTGTGATGTGGTCTCCAGCCATGATCTCGCGAGAGCACGTCACAGCCCGGCCACTGCTGGATAACGTGGCCAATTGGGGAGGAACGCTGGCCGAATGCATTCGGACAGCTGCCCCAGTGTCTGATTGAGGTATCTGGGTATATCTGGTCTGAGGTCTGTAAGTATACATGTACTGTATCTTAGTGGGTATACATGTATATCTGAGGACTGAGTGTATATATATATGAGGTCTGAGTGGGTATATATGTATCTGAGTGGGTATACATGTCTGAGTGGATATACATATATATCTGAGATGAGGTGTGGGGTCTGTGTGTGTGCAGAAATGAGGTTTCTGGCCATACATTTCAATATTAATAAAAACTGGACAGCCTTTCAGAAAAATCCTAAATTTTTTATTGGAAAGCGGTCACGACTTGAAATAAAAGTATGGGTACTTGTTATTGGTGAGTACCTGAAAAAAGTATTGGTACTTGTACTCAGTCTTAAAAGAGTGGTATCAGTGCATCCCTAATTTGCACACATTTTCGTGGATTTTTATGGTTTTAAACACCTTTTAAAGAATAGCAGTGTTACGTTTTTTTCTTTCAATTCAGCGGCGTTTGACGGTCAGCTCGCCGTTCTTCGGTGGCATTCAGCGGTCTGATCGGCAGCGTTCGGCGGGTCCATATTCGGCGCACTTCGGGACCCTGTGGTAAATAGTGTAGCGAACTGGAATCGCTGCATCGCACTGAAGTGTGCTGAACGTAAACTCTTTGAATAACCCTTATACGAATGAGGTCTTGGAGATGTGCTCTTACACGATGGGTATGATGCTATACATTGTTACAACTCTATTGATATATTAATAGAATTCGTGTACTCCTAGCATGATGATACAATGGTATACAGTACAGCACCCCAGTAATAGTTTGGGAAATAAAGTATACTTGTGAATTTTATCTATCAGGGCTGTTAGGGCAGGTACCCACTCATACATTCTAGATTTATCACTAATAACTGTATAATAATTTCTCTCAGAGAACGTTTTTGGCTCGCTATGTACATAGTTTCATGCCAGTATAGGAACACTGTGCTTACATAATGCATACGCAAGCAAAAAGCCCTTTACACTGCGGATTGTGAATTTCAGACAACCAGAAAAACTTGTTTTAGAAATAATTTATAGAAGTGCTCTAAGCGAAAGAAAGTGAGGAGTTAACACATTAACCCCTGCTAACCACTACCTACTTTGATATATGTTATTTTGCCTAGAGAGAAACTTACCTTTATTCCTGGGCTGTGCTGCTGCAGGTGTGCACGCAACCATTCAGCACCGAAAGATTGAGATGCAGTATAAGCTGATGAACCAACCAGCCAACACCACCTTAAATTTAAAAAAAAAGATAATGAGGAGACCAGACACTCCAATCCAATGTGACTTTATTGAAGAATCACAACAGTGGTTTACAGAAACAAATTCCAGCTGTCTAGAAGCCTTATTCAAGTCTAAATAGAAAGCCAAATGATGTCGCTCTTAACTGCTGTTGTGATTCTTCAATAAAGAATGGAGTGCCTGGTCTCTCCCTTTTCTGTAACACTAAGCTGGCCACTCTGGAGCCTGTGAGCGTCCTTCCTTATCTAGAAACTTACCTGCAGTACAGCCAATGCCTCACCCTGCTTTGGGCTAGATTACGAAGTTAACAATAAAATAGGGGCGCCAACAAGGAAAACCTGCGCCAGTAGGTCTCCCCGTAGCACCCCCCATTTTAGTGATAGATTTCGCAGCAGGTGCTACTTCAGCACCTTGATCCAGGAACACAGCTCTACCCTCAATGATACTCACGGTAGCACTTCTGCTGCTGCAAGTATCATCTCCTGGAAACCATATGTCACGGTGGCCCCCCCGTGCCCCCCGTACCCCCCGGCGCCTGGCAGCAGCTTCCTCGCTGCTCGCTGACCAGGCGCCGAGTGATATCGCGGTCGGTTCCGCACACGTGGGACGCTGGGGCGGGGCCTGGCGTGCTGACGCGGACCCGCCAGGTTTAAAGCCCAGACTCACAGAGACGCCGGTGCCCTGACGTGGTAGTTACTTCCCGCAGAGCTCTTGTGTATTTTTGGCTAACAAACTATTCTGTGTATGACCCTTGGCATTGGCAAACGAACCATTCTGTGTATGACCCTTGGCATTGGCAAACGAACCATTCTGTGTATGACCCTTGGCATTGGCAAACGAACCATTCTGTGTATGACCCTTGGCATTGGCAAACGAACCATTCTGTGTATGACCCTTGGCATTGGCAAACGAACCATTCTGTGTATGACCCCTGGCATTGGCAAACGAGCCATTCTGTGTGTGATCCTTGGCATTGGCGAAAGAACCATTCTGTGTATGACCCTTGGCATTGGCGAACGAACCATTCTGTGCATGACCCCTGGTATTGGCATTAACTCTTCTAATTCTGGTACTGAGGTCAGTCTGTGTGGCACCCTAAGCACACATCAGACTACCCCTTATATTGTTAGGGTCTTGGGAAGAGCTAACTATTCTAAGGTCTTGTGTATAGTTCTAGTGTTATTCTTTGTGGATACACTATCTTGTCAAATTCTGTGTCTGTCTAGTCGTGCCGACCATTCAAGGATCGGAAGGGTAGAGAGTGTCCTGCGTATAGGGACCACTAGTCAGGTAATCCGGGGGATCCGTGACACCATATGACTCTATAGAGGGTTGCACTGCCGGGTCACAATCCCTGCGCGATCGCACTCTCATGCAGTGGAGTGATCGCGTAGGAAGACTGCGGACTATTTGTCCCCAGTCTCACTCTGATCGAGACCAGGAGAAGCAACGGATGAGAGTTGAGTATCTGATATATTGGGAGGGGGGTTTAGGCGGTGCTAAAGGATTTCACAAAAACTGAATCAGTTAGCACCAGCTTTTGGGAGTGGCTAAAATTTTATGTAGCCCATCGGTGCGATAATTAGCACTAGGACTTTGTAATACCTTACTTATCCTAACGCTAATTACCGATTGCTAATCCTATACATAAAATGGGAAGTGAAAGTACCGGACGCTTGCACATGCTCGCGCAATCAGCAATGTGCTATCGGATTTTTCACAGGTTTAGTGTCAGAAAGGCAGAAAGGTAATATTGGGAGGCATGTGTTAAAGTCACTTATCCTAGTGGTAATGCTTACTCACCCAAATGCTACATAAGGTCCCCAGGGAGGGTTGCCTGGTGTGGGGTGAGTTTGAAGGGGAAGCGGCATCGGGAACCTCTCCATCCGACGGTCCCAAAACAGAGCAGCTATGTCTATAGAGCTTGTAACAGAGCAGCTGTCACTTTCAATTTATTAGCACCTAAAAAGTTAAAAGTTTGTTAGTGCAAGGTTAAAATTAATTTATACAAATTTATGCTTGTGTGATCCTAATGTTTATTATGTTCTTTGCCACCCCTGCCTTGTCCAGCCATCGTGGTTTATCTGCCCAGCGCAACCCTGATACAGCTACCACCGGCCGAGAACACGCACAGCTGACATTCCTTTCACCCTACCCCGCTCAGCCCCTGTACATGCCTCCAGAGTGCTTTTTGGTCAGAAGGGCCCTGAGAACATGGTGCCACTGTGGGGTGAGTTCCAAAGGGGAGCACCACCAGGATCACCCCTCAATCAGCCGCTAAACTCAGGTCAGGCTTCCCAGCCGCAGAGGAGATACGGCGCCAAAATCAGAGCTCACACGCCCAGGGCGGACCAGACAGTGTGGCACCAAGAGCTGGGCCCATGTTAAGCATACAAAAAGGGCTCGGGCTAGAGACAGTGGCAAAACTGGTGCCAGAGTGTCTGGGTATGGGCATGGGAGAGAACAATGGGACTGTACCGTGTAAATGTACCGTGTCTGTGCTGTTCTAAATAAACCAATCTGCTTAACCTGTACTGCATCACTATGAGTATTTGGGAAGATGGACTATCTGCTTGGTATTTCCTATGGCTGGCTTGATAGCTTCCAGCAAGGGACCTGACGCCGGCTTCGCTATCGCTGCTCACTGCAGAGCAACCCCGGCACCTATGGCGGATCTACCCCCTCCGAGTAGCGGCGTCCGTCACATATGTAATCTAGCCCTTCGTGTTTTAACCTCCTTAAATTATGTTAGCGTGCAACATCAGGTTCATGTTAACAGAAAGGCTGCCCAACTGTTGCTGACTGCCAGCCATCGGGGGAAATTTGAAGTAGTGTTCCAGCTGCCAGGGACTGGGGAGGGATTCGTGAAAAGGACATACTCCTGTCCCAATCGCCGCTTAAATGGACAAGGTGCCTAGAAAATACGTTTAAGGTAAACGCATAGATAGGCTGACATTGCCCTAGTAAATGTTGATCACCTTCATAAAATTTAAGGTAATATCCAGAACTCCCTCAGACCCCTTACCGACATGGTAAGACTAAGTTGAAAACAAGGTTATATTATTGGTTGAGTAAGGTTGTTTTAGTGTCCCAGTATTATTGCTTACGGGAAACGGAATATTTCCATTGCTTGCTATAGATTATGCTTCACCAGAGACAGTTATTCATACTATTGAAGGATATTTGTGCAGTAAAATTATTCTGTGGTTTGGAACAGGAGGATGTCATCAACACCACAGAATTTATTTGCAGGTTATGTGGATTTCCGAAGATTAGTCTATGTTCAATATATAGACACACAACAGCAAAGCGGTTTCAAGCAAAACCAGAAGATAACACATTTCTATTATATTTAACAGGTGTCTCCACCACCCGATTAGTCATATCCTGGCTTCTGACGGTATCAGGTTGAACGCGGCTTAGGGCCTTGGGAAGAGTATTAACAGACTGCTCACACTAACACTGTCCTATTTTTCTCAAGCACTGCTATAGGAAACTGGTCTGAGGAATGAGACTATAAGGTACCTTAATTTCACCGAAATTTCACTTAAAATAAATAATCTAGATTCTGCCTACTTTATTCGATCCATAATTATCTTAATACATCTTTATAATCTGAAAATATATTTATGGATTCAAAAGTATGGGGACTAACCAGCCATCTTGAGTTCTACTCTACACAGAGTCAAGACGCCGTGCAAAAAAAGGTTATTCACTAACAGGGTTATTCAGAGAGCAGTGAAAAGCAGGAGAATTGACCTAGAATTTTCCATTCTCCAGTCAAATAGCCGATTTGGAAAATGAGATGAATGCGAGAATTTTTCTGGTTTGGCTATTTTGACCTAGAATTTTCCATTCTCCAGTCATTCTCCTGCCTTTCACCGCTCTCTAAATAACCCTGTAAGTGGCGAAATGCAGAATAACTTTACGTGTGGGGCAAAGAGTGGATAATTTAGAATTATATGCAGGAATCAGTGACAAGCCTTTAAAAAACAGTATTGTATCATGTTGCCACTACTGTGTAACCACAGACAGAATTGCTGCGGCAAAATGTTGCTTTTTAAAAAAGTAGCGCAAATTCCCATGTCTTTAAAAAAAGCAATTTTTGATCCAAAAAATTGTCGCAATCATTTAATTTTTCTATTTAAGTTACAATCATACTTGCATCATTTTTGTGAAGCAAATAAGAAGCTAAAATAAACCAAGAGTATGTCTTAGGAATAGTATTAGTATTTTTGCTTGTTTTAGGGTTAGAGGCAGGGGTCACATCGAGCAGGAATGCGTGGGAACGCAGTTCCTCCACTATTTTTACTGAGAGAACAGAGTTCCTGTTGGTTTAAAAACCCATTTGCGTTTGGTACCTTGCGCTCCTCTGCACGAGGTTACTGCACTTTGCGCTCCCTATACTTAACATGGGGAGCGCAAAGTGTTAATCAGCGCTGGAATTACAAAGTCCCAGCGCTGATTAACGCCTGGCTCTGGTTAGCGAAAAGTTAACCAGAGCCAGAACCTGGTGTCAACGGATTCCGCTTCTGCAAAATCCTTTAGCACCAGCCTTAAAAAATAAAAAAACGAATCAGATACTCACCCTCTGTCCAGCGACGAGGACCGCGGCTCCAACCACCTCCTCCGTCCGGCGGGAGCAGGGAAAGACTGGGGGGAAAAGTCCCCCCAGACTCTCCCTGCGTATCCCTACGCCGACCGGCTGGATCTCACGTGACCGGCAGGGAGGAACTCAATGGAGTCCTATGGACTCCGGCGAGTGGATGCTCGCGGCTGCGCTCAGCGCTGCCGCGAGCATCCCGGCTTTTACCACCTGCAAAACAATGCAGGCAGCATTGTTTGCACCTGCATTGTGATCTGGCGTTAAAACACAGGCGCAAGGGGGAAGCCTGCGGGCACATTTTTTCCTCCCTTGCGCCCACGTTTTAGCTTGAAGATCATAATAGAGCCCTTATTTTTTTAGGACTTGACCCCTTGTTACAGGTAGAGTTATTATTAAGGTAAGGTTTATTTTTAGGGTTGAGGTTAGGGCTAACCTTAACAACAGATTCTGCTACATCTTTCTACACAATCTTTTATACAATCCTAGCATAATTTCTACACTTTTAGTTGATAGATTCTAGAATCTGTTGCCTAAGAATGAAGTGAGCACGATAGGATTGTATTGAAGATTGTGTATAAAAATGGAGCCATAAATAAAGGTAACCCTACTACTAACCATTAAACTTACACCTGCATTATGTTTGCACCTTACTAACAGGATTATTCAGAGAGCCGACCTGGCCCCGAAATTGCACCGAACAGTGAATTTCCCCGTACGTTGCAATTTCATGGCCATTTGGCTATTCAGAAGGCAGGCAGTTTGCCAAATATAGGCAAATTGCCTGCAAATTAGGGATGTGCGTTTCGGGTTTCGGAATTTTGGAATTTTCACGAAATTTCCCGATTCGTGCATTCGGATTCGGACGATTTTCCAAAAATTTTCGGATCCGAAAACGTCAGATCCGAACGAATTTTCGTGCCGAAACGAAAACTTTTCGGAATTTTCAAATGGACTAGAAATGTGTAAAATCGAAATTAATTTTCGTTCCATTCGTGATTTCGGCTCCAGTCTTGATTTCGGTTCCATTTCAGCAATTTCAGACATCGTATTTATAATCGCTGATTCTGTAATTAAATTTTGTATCATTCCCATCTCAATGTATCCTTCTGGAAAACAAGAGAAATCTCAATGTATCCTTGTAAAACCAGAGAAATCTCAATGTATCCTTCCTGGGAAACCAGAGAAATCTCAATGTATCCTTCTTGTAAAACATGAGAAATCTCAATGGCAGAATTATCGTATAGGCAGAATTATCGTATCGTATAATTATCGTATCCGAAAAAACATTAGTTTACGTCAAAACGAATAGACACTTTGAAAGGAGAACAGAAGTTCCGAAAAACACGAAAATTTCCGAAATCACGAAAAAAAAGTCGATATGAAAAACGAAAATCGTCCGAAATGAGAGAAAAAAATAATAAAAATAAAAAAAAAAAAAATCGGTGCACAAGTCTACTGCAAATGTGTTGCCTATCCGACTGCAATGAAATCACCCAGAGAAGCAATGGGTAATATATTCAGAGAACACCGAACAGCAGTGAAATGCCCTGATTTTCAGTGCTTTTATTCGGCAGATTTAATCAGACAAATCCCTTAGGTTTCAAAGTTAAAAATATTCCCATTTTTATCCAACATCTATTAAACCGTTTATTATTTTAATTTGCAGCAAAAGGTTTATCTTTTTGGATTTATTTTTAAATACTTCTTTTTTTTCTGTAACAGACCTTTTTATTATTATTCATAGGACCTTTTTATGTTAATTCCAGACATTTCATCCAGTGTTTTTTTTTGCAAACAGCATTTGAAATGTGAAACTTCCAATCATTTTTTTTAAATTTTATTTTACCCCGTTCGACGGCTTTTTGTTTTTTTCCGGCGGCTGGTCGGCCCTGTGATCAGCAGATAGTCGGCTTTTTTCGGACGTGTTCAGCAAGTTTGCGGCGGATCGACGGGTACTTTTGGTGGGTTTTCTGCGGCATTTTCAAATCAATTTCATGTTTCAAATTGTATTGGCAGGTGTGTTCTGCAGATTTTCAATGATTTTTCGGATCCGTTCACCGGATTTTCCCTACACTTCTTGGACCCTGTGTTGAATGCTGAATTTACCACAGGGTCAGGGAATTTTATTTCCCGAAGTGCGGGGAACGAGAGGATACTGATCTGGGGCTATGCTGTAGATTGCAAATTAAATTCATTTTCATTTGCTTTTTGGCTCCAGAAGGTGCCCCCAACATTTTAGCCTTGTGGTCATAATACCCAAGACTAAAACTGCTTAAAATTGGCTAGGGAATGTCTTAATTTATGTGGCTTTCCCCAACCGATGCATGTAGCCATGAGCTACAGGTCTACCTGCATTAATTCCTTTTGGCCATGAAATGGTGCCATCTGCCTGTAAAATAAAGTTATTACAGTAAGAAATACACTGGGAATATTCCCTTATATATGTTACTGTATAAGTAATTAGAAATGATTTTCCCAAAAAAAACACAAAACACTGGTTCCTGACAGGATTCTTCAGATGAAAGGCAACGTTTTTTAATTATCCGAATTATAACTACTTTGTAAACCATCAATTTTATATATGGCTTGCGGTGGGAATGTTGTAATAGCAAACCTTTTAAAACACAGTCATCTGTAAAAAGGTCTTTAGTAGTGCCACAAACAAGTCAGGACAACTGACACGTATGTCACGTGCTGGTACCAGGTGGGTACTGGCTTTAGGGCAGCCATCAGGGGGTGACAGCCCATGACATGTTCAAGGGCCCAGTTAATCCAGGGGACCCTTGCCAAACCCTATGTTCACCTTAAGTGACAAATAGGTAAGGGCCCCTCTGTGTCACCTAGGACTGGTCAACCAAGATACCAGCAATTTTCCGAGTAGGCAGCAACATCCAGGGGCTGGTCAGAGCTCTCTTGCTCATAACGGAGAGATCAATTAGTATAATCTGCACCAGGGAAAACTATTTATGCCCTTGCTGGATCACCAGGGATTTAGCCCATTCCCAGTAAAATAAGTTTTGCAGAAAGAGGCAAAATTTTATATTTTTAATTAGTTTATTGAAATGGGGGGCAGCTGACAGAAGGGGGCCCGGACCAGTGGTTTAGTAAGGGGCCCCACGATTTCTGATGCCAGCCCGGACCAGTCTAGAAGGTTATGAGCCCGGTATACAGTGATACACACACAGTAAGGAAGGGTGGAGGTGGAATGCAAGATGGAGACAGACCAACAGTCTTAGGGTGAGGAGCAAGACACGAAGAGCACTGACCAGTCTCTGGTAGGTACAGAGTGGAGGTATTGGAGACCAAATTATTAGGTACACATGTTCAATTTCTTGTTAACACAAATCGCTAATAAGCCAATCACATGGCAGCATTTCAATGCATTTAGGCATCTAGACGGGGTGAAGACAATTTTCTGAAGTTCAAACCAAGCATCAGAATGGGGAAGAAAGTCATTCTGCAATACCAATCATGGCCATTACTGAGATGTCGTTTAAGCTTCTCACTTTCTGGTATCGCTCCCCTTATCTCCTCTTCCGGATCAGCGCGGCAACTGCTCTGTCTTGTTGGAGAGACTGCTCACAAACCGGTACATACCTCCACCTCTGGTAGTACTGCCCGAACCTGACGCCTTATTGGCGTATGGTTCGGGGCATCATAAAAGGGGTTAGTGATTTTGAATTGCCATTCACACCTCAACATTTCTGCTCCTCAAACATTGATGTCTCTGTTAAAAACCTGAAAAAAAATCTCTCCTGCTGCGCATGAGACTTCTTGTTCCAGTCCATTAGAGGTCTACGGTGATCCCCTCCTGTACTCGGCTAGTGGAGAAAGTCTCTTGGCTGTGTCATACTGATGAATAGTTGGTTTCTGACAAGGACAGGAAACATTTTACCCAGACTTGGTTCTAATGGTCCGATATGTAGGTGGACTCCCGACGTCCGTGGAGCGGGAAACCCCCTTTTAATCTGGTGTTAAACGTCTCTCAGATTGGTTGTGGGGCATTGGGCAGATATGTTTGAGAGATGTTTCCTTTGGACGGGGCACTGTGACCCCCCCACCTCATCCCTTTGTGCGCCCTTCCCTCCCCTAGCCTCTTTGTCTTAGTATGATAGTACTGTGTGCGTGAGGTGTGCTGTTGGTCTCCCCCCTTTTTTTCTCTCTTCCTTCCACTTTTGCCCTCCCCCTTTTATCCCTCTTCTTCTGACACTGTACTCGCGCTACTGAAGGGGGGAGGACACAGCTTTTTTTTTATCTATGGATGGAGTACCACCATGTCCTTGGGCTCCTAATGATGCCCCGAATCCCCCCCTCTATCGTTTTGTTTTTGTAAATCAGACTTTACTTGCCAATCTTGTCCAATGCATAATTTTTTGATATCTGTTCTCCTTCCTTCACTGAATGTACAGTATTTTATTATTTTTCTATACAATGATAAAATGTAATTAAAAAAAAGGGA
Organism: Leptobrachium leishanense; assembly: GCA_009667805.1. Lineage (NCBI taxonomy): Eukaryota > Metazoa > Chordata > Amphibia > Anura > Megophryidae > Leptobrachium > Leptobrachium leishanense. Next base: position 147,151,527 of record CM019067.1, read on the forward strand.
AAGGGATTTTAGTGACTTTAAACGTGGTATGACTGTTTGTGCCAGATGGGCTGGTGTGAGTATTTCAAAAACTGCTGATCTACTGTGATTTTCACGCACAACCATCTTTAGGGTTTACAGAAAATGGTCCGAAAAAGAGAAAATATCCAGTGAGCGGCAGTTGTGTAGATGAAAATGCCTTGTTGATGTCAGAGGTCGGAGGAGAATGGGCAGACTGGTTCTAGATGATAGAAAGGCAACAGTAACTCAAACACTTGTTACAACCGAACCAAGGTATACAGAATACCATCGCTGAACGCAGAACACATTGAACCTTGAAGAAGATGGGCTACAGCAGCAGCAGACCGCACCGGGTGCCACTTCTGTCAGCTAAGAACAGGAAACTGAAGCTACAATTCACACAGACTCACCAAAATTGGACAATGGAAGACTGGAGAAACGTTGCCTGGTCTGAGAAGTCTTGATTTCAGCTGCGACGTTCAAATGGAACATTCAGAATTTGATGTAAATATCATGAAAGCATGAATCCATCCTACTTTGTATCAATGGTTCAGGCTGGTGGTGGTGGTGTAATGGTGTGGGGGATATTTTCTTGGCACACTTTGGACCCTTTAGTGCCAAGTGAGCATCATTTAAATGTCACGGCCTACATGAGTATTGTTGCTGATCATGTCCATCCCTTTTTCTCTTACATTGTAAGCTCTCAAGCAGGGTCCTCTCTCCTACTGTTCTGTGTGTTTAACTTGTATGTATATTTGTTATTCTGTCTCAACCATTGTACAGCGCTACGGAACTTGATAGCACTTTATAAATACTTGTAACTGTAACTTTATGACCACATTGTACCCATCTTCTGATGGCTACTTTCAGCAGGATAATGCACCATGTCATAAAGCTCAAATCATCTCAAACTGGTTTCTTGAACATGACAAGGAGTTCACTTTAGTCCAATGGCCTCCACAGTCCCCAGATCTCAATCCAATAGAGCACCTTTGTGATGTGGGATGTGGTGGAACGGGAGATTCGCATCATGGATGTGGAGCCAACAAATCTGCAGCAACTGTATGTTGCGATCATGTCAATATGGACCAAAATCTTTCAGGAATGTTTCCAACACCTTGTTGATTCTAAGGCAGTCCTGAAGGCAAAAGCGGGTCCAACCCAGTACTACCAAGGTGTCAGGGACGTGCAGTCAGCGGTGGCAGAGCCTCCTCTGCCATTCCAGTAAATTAATGTGCTCATTGTGCTGTAATGAGTGTGTATATTTAAACTGTAAATAAAATGTTATTTATTGAAAAAAGTTCTCATACTCACCTCTCCACGCTCCCTCGCTGCTTCTCTATCCTTCACTTTTTTTTCCCCCTGCACTTTCAGTTTGCGCGTGTGTGTGTGTGTGTGTGACACTACACAGACAGCAGCAGCAGCACTGAGCCAGCCTAGCCTACGCAATTTGCGCAGCAGAATGCTACACTAATTGCGTAGCTCAAGCTGGCTTTGCTTCCTGGTTCTACACTCTTCGGTGCCTCTGGAGGCACTGAGAGCAATTGAAAGCTTGAGCCAATGGGAAAGCTCCATTGGTCTCAAGCACTTCTTTTTTTTTAAAAAAAACATCCCCATGGGAGGCTCCCCATGGATTGATTGACGCAGGACAGTCATGTGACTGTCCTCGTCAGTCGTGGGGGGGGGGGCAGGCAGAACTCAGCAATCAGCAGGTGTGTAATACCGCCCTCTATTAGTCAGTATTGTAAGTGCATGCTCTTAGAACTAAAAACCTATATGCAAACTTTATTTTAAAGAGTTATAATACTGACTAATAGAGGGCACTATTACAAGTGCATGCTCTTAGACCATTAAAAACCTATATGCAAACTTTATTTGTCAGAGTTGTAATAGCACCCTCTATTAGTTAGTATTAGAATTGCATGCTCTTCGAAATGTAAAAAAAAAAATGCAAACTTTACTTTATAAATAGCGAAACTCTATTCTCATATATAACAATAATCAAATGCGTAAATTGCGACTGCGTAACCCTGTGTATATCTGGCTCTGATACTAGCCAGTGCCTCACCAGCCACTGACCTCACCGCACGTCACTGAAAGGTGTACCTAATAAAGTGGCGTGTGTGTGTGTGTGTGTGTGTGTTATAGCGTTACATAATACTTGTGTGTTTTCTGAAATTGGAATTAAATATTAAAAATGCCTTCTACAACAAGAAAAAAACAAAAAAAACCTGCTCTACTTTATACCTCGCACCTGGTCCCACGAACAGCCGTCCCTTTTCAGATTACGTATGTATATGAATAAATAATGCACATATTATTTTAACTTGGCTATGATAGAGGAATTAACCTAACTCTGCTTCAGTCTGGCCATTTACTAATAACTATTGACCATTACAACATTTCTCTGCATTCCTGGGCAAGTGAAATTCAAGACGTATTGTGCCAGTGTGACTAAATCAGAGATTATAGAGTATCAAAAACACCAGCAAATTGGAACTATAATTGGCTGTTACATATTGTATATATCTTGTGAACATTAAACTCGTTTAACCACATGTAAAAAACGTTAGATAGCCTCCCAAAAGGGAACGTATTTCATGGGAAAAGCAATTTTTTAAAAAATACAAACATATAGAAATTCGCATTTATATTAAAAAGTGAGATTTGCACAAACATGTAACTGGTTTTCATAACCAACTATTTTTGTCTCTGCATCTGATAGAAAGTTTTAATACCATTTACGAACCTTAGGTGTCGCCACAATGTTCATTTTATAGTAAAAGCATAAAAAAGATGAAACAAAGAAAAGATATTTAGACACAACAGATGTTACAAAATGATTGTAGCTGGTTTTGGCTTATGGTTTCCTTATGTTAATACTGCGTATGCGCTGTACTAATGTTTATAAAAGGGTACATGTTACAGTGTTGATATATAAATTGCTGACATGTTTGGCTGCATCGTCTAGACACAAATAACAAAATATCATTAAATGCATTACAGATGCTGTGAGGAACATCTACAAAGTACTGTCCTTTCAGAATTCGACGATAACGAAGTACAACCCCAAGATAAAAATCATGTGTTGTATAATAATAGTACAAGGCAAAACTACAGCAGCATTTCATCAAATGGATAGATTTATTTCACTTACAAATGTATTTAACAGACCAAGGAACATCTAGAGGCCACCTTCCAATTTCCATGCATTCAGGTTGAGTTACTTTGGATAAAAATGCAATACGGGGCCCTTTTCATATTAATTTTGGTTTCCCATATTTCCCTTTTTTTCTATGTCCGTCTTAAAAAACGGACCGTGTAGTGTCTGCAGCATCTTCCGTCAGAATGTCCGTCCGTTGTGCACGCACGCAGAGTGCACTCAGACTGCGTTCGTCTGACTCTAGCCTTAAACCTATCGAGAGAAGCATTCGCCAACATTTCGGTGCTGTTTGGCATTCTCTAAGTAGATTAACCATTACTTCTCTGTGGGGAATTTCACTGCCACTGAATTGCACTGTATTACACTGGCAATTTGCCAATGTTTGGCAAACTGCCTACTTTCTGAAAAGCCGAATTGCCACAAAATTGTACCATACGGAGAAATTCACTGTTTGGTGCAATTCGGTGGCAAATTTGCCACTCTTTGAAGAACGCCTATAGTAGTATATTGGATGTACAGAATTTCGTATAACAGGCTCCTGAAAAGGACATATTTTGGATATATGGATTCCTACAATGTGGGATGAATGTAATTTACGTATCACGGGAGAATCCTATTTGGGATTACACTGTATTCTGCTACAATAATTGTATCCATGAACAGCAAACAGTAAGCCTGGATGAATCTATCTCCTCTAGGGGTCCTGGGTTCCTATGACGGCGTTCTAACATGACTAAGTGGGTGTCATAAGTTAAGTATAATGATTTCCTGTTGTCAATAACAGCAATATGCTCAGTTCAAATATACTTGGAATACTTGTGCCTCAAATCTATGTTGTAGAGTTAGTCCCGGTTATGAATATTGATATTAACCAGGATGCCTTGGAGCAAAGGTCACTTCACAGACATGGTCCTCCATTAACACAGCTCACAGCACTTGCTTTGTCTTGGCTATGAGCTTAAAGCAGCTGTGTATATTGAGTTGCAATCATCTGGATGTAACATGATTACCAGAATTAGCAGATATTTTCAACGCCAATCGTCCTCAACTGTGATTACCTCTGTGACTTGACTTCTGGTCACTCAGGGATTTCTGGCTAAAGTGAAAATCTAGAAGCCTGAACTGGAGATATGAATACTTCACACGCTACAAGCTGCCAGTGCAAGGGGTCATTTGTTTTTACCATTTTTGCACTCTCTTACTATCTTTCCCTGTTGACTGCAGCTGTCTGTGTTTTTGGCGTATAAGTCAACCAACATTCCCAATGGTATTCCAACACACACTCAACAGCTTTCAATTGGGCCAGGAATCGAAAAATGTTTTAGAAATCATACAATACGACATAAACTTGCATCCAGATCAGTGAGTTTAATTCTTTAATACAGGTCAACAACTAAGAAAGACTTTCAGTTCATCTGTCCACAAACCAAGCTGAGCTCTTCATCAGTCTTTGAGGTCCTGTATTCAGATACCTGGGGTGACACCATGTGCCTCCCTCGGCTCGGACGTGGTTCATAATGATCCGCCACCGAGCGTTGAGGACGGAAGCAGACTGACTCCGCTTCCTCTCGATTCGCGCAGTCACGTGTACTCTGCGGCGCTGGTAGGAAGTGATCAAATAACATCACTTCTTCCCAGCGCTCTGATGCACGTGCAGTGCAGTCCCCATGGAGGAGAGCGAAGCCGTGGCTCCCAGGCAAGACCCGGGTTCTGCTGGAAACCGGAGGTGACATAAAATGATAACGGAGGGAGGGTGTGTGAAATGAAAAGGGAGAGGAGGGTGAGTGAAATGAAGAGTGGGGGTGGGTGTAATGAAGAGGGGGTGAGTGAAATGAAAATAGTAGGGGTGAGTGAAATGAAAAGAGTGGGGGAGAGTGAAATTAAAAAAGTGGGGTGAAGTTAACATGAGAAGACTGGGGTGAAATGGAAAGAGTAGGAAATGCAAAGGAAGGTGGTGAAATGGACTAAAAAGGGAGGTGGAGAGATGGAAATGATAAATGGAGGGGGCGTGAAAAAGGAGAGACTCATTGCCTTTACCATTAGAGATCTATTGCTGTGGGTCCTGTGTACGCTCAGACTCATTGCCTTTACCGTTAGAGGTCTATTGCTGTGGATCCTGTGTATGCTCAGACTCACTGCCTTTACCGTTAGAGGTCTATTGCTGTGCTGCTCTGATATACTCATACGCACTGCACATTACTGCAGTGGCGCCCCTAGGTTGGGTGTCACCTGGTGCGGTAACTCATGGTGTCACCCCCCCTCCCCCCGAATTACTACTTTTTTTTAACTACTATTGCACTGAAATCAGATCTTCCTTAGATAAACACACACTGAATGCAATGACAATAGTAGAGTATTAAATACATTTTAATGTATGGAATAACTAATGTAATAACACGGTCACTGCTATGTTTGATTAGGAAATAATATATATTAGTATTAAATGTCAATTATACATTAAAGAAAAGTGCACAGTACAGAATTTTTTCATAGTTTCCTCTGGGACCAGAAGAGGAGAGAATAAAGAAAAGAAAAAAATCTTCACAGCAATAAAACACAGTAATGTGCGGTGTGCATGAGTGTATCACAGAGCTCCACAGCAATAAAACTCACAGTAATGCAGTGCGTATGAGCATATAAGAGCACCACATCAATAGGACTTTCACGGTAAAGGCAGTGAGTCTGAGTGTACACAGGATCCACACCAACCGACCTCTAACAGTAAACGGCGATGAGTTTCTCCTTTTTCATGTCCCTCTCTCTTTAGGATGTCCATCTCCCCACCTCCCTTTTCAGTCCATTTTACCCACTTCCTTTTTATTTCCCACTTTTCCATTTCACCTCACTCTTCTCATGTTAATTTCACCCCACTCTTTTCATTTCACTCACCCCCCTCTTTTCATTTCACTCACCCCCACTCTTCATTTCTCTCACTCCCTCTGTTCATTTCATGTCACCCCCCCGTTATCATTTCATGTCACCCCCCCCCCCATTTTAATTTCACCTTCGGTGAACCTGGGCCCTGTGTGGGACCCACGGCTTTGCTCACCTCCGCAGTGGCTGCACTGCACATGCATCTTGGAGCGCTGGGAGGAAGCGATGTTATAAGATCACTTCCTAACACATGGTACTGGTGGACGGACTTTAGATCCAAACATAGGCGAACGGCTCGGAGCTCATCGACACAGGTTCAGACTCAGGTGAATGCCATATCAGTTCCAGATTCTTCTGTGCAGAGTGGCATCCAGATGTAATATCTCCACAATTATAATAAGTTCAAACAGTGAATATGGCAGTATAAGAATAGTTTTAGTGATAAACTTTTCTTATAAAAATGTATAAAAATAAGAAAGAAAAAACTATTATATGTGTTCTATGTGTGTTTTGTTTATTTTTTTAAGTTATGGATAAAATGGATTGGCAATGGTGATACCTTTCTGATTGCTTATCCAACCTCAGATATTATCTGCATTTGATACCCTATATTTTAAGCTCATGTATGATATATATATCGTTGCTCTGGACATCCTTTTGCGAACTTTGTCACCACTAATTGTTGTTTTTACTATGCTACAAAACGTAATAAAAATTAGATTACGTAAAAAAGATCACTTCCTAACAGCGCCGCAGAGTACACGTGACGCCGCGACTCGGGAGGAAGCGTCTGGCCTCAATGCTCGGCGGTAGATCATTATGATCCACGTCCAAGCCGAGGGAGGCTCATGGTGTCACCCCGCCCTTGGTGCCACCTGGTTCAGTCCGCACCCGCCTTGTGACGCCACTGCATTACTGTGAGTTTTATTGCTGTGGACCTTTTTTTCTTTATACTCTCCTCTTCTGGTCCCAGAGGAAATTCTGAAAAAAATTCTCTATACTGTGCACTTCTCTTTAATGTATAATGGACGTTTAATACGAATATATATATTATTCATCTAATCAATCAAAGCAGTGACAGTGTTATAACATTACTTATTAAATACATTAATATGTATGTAGCGCTCACTCCCGGAGGAGCCGCGGCGCTGAATAAACCTCGGGTTAGTCTCACCGCACAAGGAAATAACTATACACCAGCACTGTTGTGGATTTTTATATATTATATTCCTTACTGATCCCAATAAAGCAGCAGATAATACGCATATACGGTATTTGAATGACAAGAATTCGTAATGCGGGAAAAAACACGCAGCGGTAAAAGAAACGGTTAACCCCCTCAGTTCTGGAGTGTAAGTCCCGTGAATAATAGCTCAAAAATATATGTGTGTGTTGTCTAGGGTACCCGGGTACTGTATTCAACTGGCCAGTGAATGAAACAAAACAATCTTCGACTAGTCACCGTTGGGTCCCTTAAAGGAAACAATAAACAAGTGCGCAATGTTCTGCGTTTCACCAGGTCGAAGCCTTCTCACCCATCCGGTGTAACCGCTTGTCCTGGACCGATGAACGTTGGAGAAAAGGGATCTCTCTCGAGAGGATCTGTCCTCGCTGCCACTTGGAACTCGATGCTGTTAACACCTGCACTGCCGATCGGGTTCTCCTCCGCCAGAACACGAACACATAGGCCGCCAGCACTCCTCTCCAGTTTGCAGTCTCTCCTCACACGATGTCCCTCTTCTCCCAAACCGCACTTTGTCACGAACAGTTCAGTGTAGCACACAGCCGACCAACGCACACTCTGTACTCTCAACGCTCAGGGAACAGCAGAATCTTTAACAGGACTGTAACAACTTACACACACCGGCCTGGTTTCAAACCCTTACAGCCCCAGCGTGCATCCTACGTCTCTCGTTGCTCTGCTCACACTGCTTCTGCCTTGCACGAGGCTGTTGATCTCCTTCCTTTTCCTGTACCACCCCCTTCCTGTCCTCACGCAAAGGATAATGGTAGATGTAGTTCAGTTTTGTCCAGCATAGTCTACCAATGTCTCTGCCTCCCTCTGGTGGCAGCAATAGTTCAATGCACCAGAATACAGTGTTTTTAAAGCAGCGCTACACTCTTCCCCCCCCCCCAAACTCTTGGGTCCCTCCAAGGGAGTGTAACAGATACATAACATTGCAATATTTACATTAAGCAATACATTCAGGCTCAGTAGCAGACATATAATGGGTCAGATATACATCCTCAAGCTGACTCATGTCCCTGACTACCTCAGCTAGCGTAACAGACACTTAGCTTCTTCAGTGCTATGTCCCAGTGAATCGTAGGTAAGTCTCTGAGGGGGCCGGATCGAACGTTTGGACTCTGTGGTTCTGTGGTTCACAATGAGCCTTCATCCATGCAGGGTAACAATATAGCTCAGGAACATCTGCAGCGATGACTCTCAGTCCCTCTGCTCCAATCACTTGTAGCGCTCACTCCCGGAGGAGCTGCTGAAAATGAACCACGGGTCAGTCTCCCCGCACTAGGGAATAAATATACTCCAGCACCGTTGTGGATTTTATAAATTATATAGTTTACTGAAGTAAAAGGCATATAATGAGACACAGTGTTCGTAGATATATTTACAGTATTTCGTATTGCGGTAAACGCGCAGCGGGAAAATAGAAATGCGAGACTTCGTATTTCTGAAAAACGCGACCGAGCAGAAAAAAAATACAATGCTTCGTAATTACGAGAAACGCGGAGCGGAAAATAAAATAAGATGCGAATCTTTCCCCTTTTTTCGGATACTAGGGAGTGAGTCCCGAACAGGTTAAGTCCCGAATTTGTGAGTGTATGTGTGTGTTATGGTACCCGGGTACTATTCAACTGGCCAGTGAATCTTTTAAGCAACGTCTTCGACTAGTCAAGTTGGGGCCCTGTGGGTTTCAGAGTTAAAATAACAGCGTGCTTGAGCTTTGAAGAACCGGCCTTGGAGGCCTCTCACCCATCCGTTGATCCAAGGCTCCACTGACCCAGGACGTCTCTCCGCTGGTCTCTGCGCTGGGATACCGGCTACTGGGTTGATGTTTAGGCTCTCTGTGCTCCGGCCCGGACTTGTCCAGTTACCGCCTGCTCTCCCATCCGTTAGACTCGCGGTACTCCTCACTCGGGGTCCTCAGCTTGTCTGGATAAACTTGTGGTGATGGTCGGCGAGTAAGGCTCCTTCTGGCAAGGCAGGATGACCCCCACTCAACTTCAGATAGGCCACACTTGCGCTCCGGCCTGGTCAGGGTTCCGCTCTGCAGCACTGCGTCCTCTTCTCTGCACTCCCTGGCGCGCTCTGGCGCGTTCTCCACGAGGCTCAGGATGTACAGCCTCTGTGTCCCACCCACTTCCTGTTTGTTTGCAAAGCACGCCAGGAAATGTAGTCCCAAAGTTCAGTGTCTCTGATCGCGCTTGTCTCCCTCCAGTGGCCAAAAATAGGTACTGCCACCATAAGAAAATAAACACAGCGCTACACACTCCTTTGGTTCTGTTCAGTTCAACTAGGCCTTCAAATGAAACTCGTCTTGACCTTTCTCGGCAAGTCCTATCCTGGAGACGAATGCGGTGTTTAGTGCTCTTGGAGATCAAATTTTCAGACTTGAGTATTGGAGACTGAACCCGCTTCTTCCACTTGAATGAGATAGGAGCATCTTTAGGGTAGAACCGTTCAGCTTGAATCGCTTTATTCACTTTCCTCCCTAGATCGGTAGTGGAGAGGGGCCTAACAGAAGCCACTTGCCCGATTGAAATCCGCGCCTTCAAATTTACTGAAGAGTCCGTCACATTACATACGTTGACAGAAACTCTTCCACTTGTCAGTTTCAAAACTCTTGCAGAGATTATTTCAGGGTCTTCTCTGGACTGTATAGCCTTCTCAGTCCCTTCTGTTTTCCTCAGCCGCCTCACTTCTGCAGAGGCTCTCTGATCTTTGACCATCCGTTGACAGACCGGCCGTAACATCAAGTGTGCCTTTTTGGGAGCATGATTCTCCTCCTTCACTAGTGGGGTTGGAAACGTCTCACTAAGTCAGTGTTCGTCCCCACTATCATAGAACTTCGATTAGCTCCCGAGGGCCGTGGACACACAATGGCCAATGTGTCACATACTCTCGGTTGTCCAACGGTCACGGAACTGAATTCCAGCTTCACCTGTAGATATACCCCAGATTTCAAGATCCTTCACCTCTTCAGGGGTATATGTTTCAAGTATTTCTGATAGAAGTCTCGGTAGATCAGAGTTACTTGGGCACCTGAATCTAGAAGAGCCTTGGTGTAGATCCCTTCTACTTGAACTGGAATGACGGGCGAAGGACCTATCAGCTTATCAGGGAACTTCACCGTAGTAGTAGGAAGCATAGGCCCAGTCTGCTGTAACCAAACCCTCGTCCTCATTTCGCGGTGATTGAGGGCGTGCATTGTTTTCCCGTGACGTAGGACCGGACCTCCACGGAGAGGATCTTCTATTTCTATCAGGTACATATTCAGACCCTCCCTGCCTCCTATTTGGATCTTGGGAAGCGTAGTAGTCTCCAGCAGTTGGGTACCCAGTTTGTTCTCTCCACTGGGGTTCTCTGAAGTTTCCCACTTGTGAGGTAGATAACAGTCCTTCTAAGGCCTTTAAGAAATCCTCAACTATTTTCCTTTCTGGCCTTCGGTTCGTACACTGCGCTCGGTAATCACCCAATTCTCCACAGCTGAAACACCTTTCTTTTGAAGATGGGGCCGCACTTTCTCGCTGCGTCTCATTTGAAGACCACCCTGTCGGATGCCACAACAACCCTTGCAGTTCGCATATCTGAGGGAGACCTCTGTATTTCAATCTGTATTTCTGCTACTTTCAAGATTTCTTGGCGCAGATCCGCGTGAGCCTGTTCCAGTTCCGCTTGGGCCTCTTGGACTCTCGAGAGTCTTTTGCATCTCACCATGAACAGTGAGCTGCTCTTGTCGGTCAATTTTCGGCTCATAGGTCTCCTCCAGATCATCTTCGTCCGATGAACACTCATTATACCTTACAGGTTGGGCATAAACCTTTTCTCTCCTTTTTGCAGACTTCTCCTCCAGAAGGGCTTCTTCTTCTCGAACAGTTTGAATCATCTCTAGGTAATTAAACTCTTTATTGCCTTCATGAGTCTTTAGTTGCAACATCACAGGGTCTAAAGGCTGAGCACCACTCAATATCTGCCACATTCTGATCTGATCTACCAGGACAGTTCGGCCCCTTTCTTGAGTAGTATCTGGTGCAGAATCTTGTCCAGGCGCCTTATATAATCAGTCATTTTCTCACCTCTCCGCTGGTAGGTGTGTTCGTACTGGTACATGAGTTCAGCAGCCTTTTCTGTTCGCCCGAAGACTTCCTGTAATATATTTAAGTAGTCTAAAGCAGTACAGTCTTTCTTACTCAACTTCAGGTTTCTGACAGCCTCTGATGCAGGTCCCTTCAGGCTCTCCGTAATTCTGTTTCTTCTGTGCTTCAAGGACGTCCCACTCATCTAGAGCCTGCATAGCCAGTTCCACCCATTCTTCAAAGGTTTCTTCTCCCGCCAGAGTTGGCGCGCTTCCTGAAAAATTCCTCAACCGTCGGTAACCAAAATTCGTGTGAAGAGGGTTTGTTCTTTGACATTTAGCCAGCAAATCTCCGATAGCCACGATGAACTCAGGCACGATCATGGCTAGCGGACTGGACGCGGGAACGTTCGCAGGATCGCCACGTGGCGCACTTGGCTGAATCAGTTGAATTTCCACCTTGTCGGTCAGCTTCACACTCGCGCCCTGAAAACACACTGGAACACCCATTCTCCACTCAAAAAGAACATATGTGTGAGAAGTATCTGGGTTCGCTTTAATGTCCAGGATTAACCCCCGATGTTCTTGTGTCAGCGCGGCCACGGCCCGGAGATCTTCGGCTCAAGTGTCTGCAGGAATGTCTATGACTATGCTTAACCCTATCTGGCTATTGTGCTCCTCACACCATTTGACAGCAGTGTCTGGATCCATAATTAACCCTTTAATTGCGGTATCCACAGAGACTGGAATCCCGGAACGAGCCCCCACGTGTAGCGCTCACTCCCGGAGGAGCAGCTGAATAAACCTCGAGTTAGTCTCACCGCACAAGGAAATAACTATACACCAGCACTGTTGTGGATTTTTATATATTATATTCTTTACTGATCCCAATAAAGCAGCATATAATACGCATATACGGTATTTGAGTAATAAGAATTCGTAACGCGGGAAAAACACGCGGCGGTAAAAGAAACGGTTAACCCCCTCAGTTCTGGAGTGTAAGTCCCGTGAATAATAGCTCAAAAATATATATGTGTGTTGTCTAGGGTACCCAGGTACTGTATTCAACTGGCCAGTGAATGAAACAAAACAATCTTCGACTAGTCACCGTTGGGGCCCTTAAAAGGAAACAATAAACAAGTGCGCAATGTTCTGTGTTTCACCAGGCCGAAGCCTTCTCACCCATCCGGTGTAACCGCTTGTCCTGGACCGATGAACGTTGGAGAAAAGGGATCTCTCTCAAGAGGATCTGTCCTCGCTGCCACTTGGAACTCGATGCTGTTAACACCTGCACTGCCGATCGGGTTCTCCTCTGCCAGAACACGAACACATAGGCCGCCAGCACTCCTCTCCAGTTTGCAGCCTCTCCTCACACGATGTCCCTCTTCTCCAAAACCGCGCTTTGTCACGAACAGTTCAGTGTAGCACACAGCCAACCGATGCACACTCTGTACTCTCAACGCTCAGGGAACAGCACGATCTTTAACAGGCCTGGTTTCAAACCCTAACAGCCCCAGCATGCATCCTACGTCTCTCGTTGCTCTGCTCACACTGCTTCTGCCTTGCACGAGGCGGTTGATCTCCTTCCTTTTCCTGTACCACCCCCTTCCTGTCCTCACGCAAAGGATGATGGTAGATGTAGTTCAGTTTTGTCCAGCATAGTCTACCAATGTCTCTGTCTCCCTCTGGTGGCAGCAATAGTTCAATGCACCAGAATACAGTGTTTTTAAAGCAGCGCTACATGTATTTAATACACTACTACAGTCATTGCATTCAGTGTGTGTTTATCTATTTCCTAGCAACGGTACTTAAAAAAAAAAGTAGTAATATGGGGGAGCGGGTGACACCATGAGTTACAGCACCGGATCACACCAACCGTGATGCCACTGCCCATACCTAACTCACTGGTACGTCATATACATCTAGAATAGAATATTTGAAACAGTGTATAGAAGGGTTAACATTTAAGACCGCTATTATAAAAGCGATTGTGCAGCACTCTAAATTGATATGGGTTACAAGAAACCAGCTGGACGTGTGCCAGAGAATGAATATACATTAGTTAATAAGGGTGGTGTTAAACTGGCACAGCTCAGCTGGTAACCTTAATTGGCCTTAATGCTATAGGCAAAGTGTCATACATGTTAGCAGACATTAGGGCTTAAGAACTAACCTTTGTACGTGGCAATTTGAAATCACGGAGAATAAAGGAATGGAGTAGAACATGGTGTTGATGCCAGTCAAGGCTGCTATGTCTTCCCAAAATCATAAAATTACTAGGGGGTAATATGAGTTTGTTTTGTAAAACACTATCTCAATGTTGGTGACCCGGTTGTCTTAATGTTTTGGCTTTTATAGTAGTTTGTTATTCTTTTCAGAGAGATTTTGGTCTGGCTTGTTGATATGGTGGGTGAACGAAACATCAGTAAGAGCCACCAGAGAGAACACATTTATTAAGCTTGTGGTAGCTTTACATTTGTAAAGTGTGAAATCTTACTCTTCCAGAGTAATAAAATCTATATATAGGATACACCAGTTGGGGTAGACAAAGCTCCGGCAGCAAACCAGCCATAATATGGCATCTACCAGCTTTAATAGTATTTATCTTCACTTGATCTAAGCTGAACAACACCCTTGAAGCTGTAATAAATTCAAGTTTGAAGACTTTAAGGCTAGGGTCAAACGAACGCATTTTTCACGTCGACCATCAAAAAGTGTGTCGATGCACTTTTTCATGGCAGACGCGATAGCGGTCATACAGTGCGCAATTTCGGCCGTGATTTTTGACGGAGCTATTAAAAACAAATGGACGTGATGTTGGCCAGACATGTGCAGCGTCTGACGTCTCCTAATCATGCACACACGCCGCTATGCCGACACAGCGGATGCAGCGCACTCTGTACGTCAGTACTAGCGGTTCCACGTTCTCCAAAAAAATGCTTTCCTTTGCCGCTTGCGTTGCGCAGCCGTACTTCGTATATTGGCTGTCATTGGACGTCATTTGCTGCTACTGCGGCCGTAATAAAGTGCGGCTGCACGCGCGTTCGCACTGCGTTCTTCTGACCCCAGCCTAAAAACTTTGGGATAGCTATAGTAGAGCTGGGTTGGACAAGAGGATATCACTCTAAGATTAACTAATCGTATTTGTTCCCAGTCTTCCACTGCTCTTGACCAGAGGAAGCGGCAGATAGTGCCGCCCTCTGCATTGCAGGACCTGTGGTAAGTATGGGATTTTTCCATTCCCTTTACAGTTGTGTTCAAAATTATTCAACCCCCAATGCTGTAAAGGATTTTAGGGAATTTAGTGTACATTTGTAATTGTATTCAGAATGAAATCCTACAAGGACTTTTTAAAGAACCATATGCAACTAAAATGACATCAAGTGGTTTTGTAATACAGTAGTAAATGTTTCTTTTGTAAATTCTTCATTGACACAATTATTCAACCCCTTAAAGACTACCACTCTGAAGAACAGAGGTTCATTCAAGTGTTTTCAATCAGGTATTGAAAACACCTGTGGATGTCACGGAGCAGCAATAAAGCATAATAAGCACCAATTAGGCAGCTTTAAAATGACTGTGATACTCAGCGCCTTCTAGACATTTACTGGTGTGGTTACAAACATGGTGAAGTCAAGAGAATGGTCCAGGAAGACAAGAGAAGAGGTGATTACTCTTCACAGGAAGGGCAATGGCTATAAGAGATTGGCAAAGATGTTAAACATACCAAGAGCGACCATAGGAAGCATCATTCGCAAATTCAAGGCAAAGGGCAGTGTTGAAACGCTACCTGGTCGTGGCAGAAAGAAGATGCTGACTTTGACTGCTGTGCGCTACCTGAAGCGTAGAGTGGAGAAAAGTCCCCGTGTGACTGCTGAGGAACTGAGAAAAGATTTGTCAGATGTGGGTACTGAAGTGTCAGCTCAGACAATACGGCGCACACTGCGTAATGAAGGCCTCCATGCCAGAACTCCCAGGCGCACCCCCTTGCTGTCTCCAAAGAATAAGAAGAGTCGACTGCAGTAGGCAAAAGTCATGTGGACAAACCACAGAAGTTTTGGGATAGTGTTCTGTGGACTGATGAAACAAAATTAGAACTGTTTGGGCCCATGGATCAACGCTATGTTTGGAGAAGGAAGAACAAGGCCTATGAAGAAAAGAACACCTTGCCTACTGTGAAGCATGGCGGGGGGTCAATCATGCTTTGGGGCTGTTTTGCTTCTGCAAGTACAGGGAAGCTTCAGCGTGTGCAAGGTACCATGAATTCTCTTCAGTACCAGGAGATATTGGATGACAATGTGATGCAGTCCATCACAAACCTGAGGCTTGGGAGACGTTGGACCTTTCAACAGGACAATGATCCAAGCATACCTCCAAGTCCACTAGAGCATGGTTGCAGATTAAAGGCTGGAACATTTTGGAGTGGCCATCGCAGTCACCTGACTTAAATCCGATTGAGAACCTCTGGTGGGACTTAAAGAAAGCAGTTGCAGTGCGCAAGCCTAAGAATGTGACTGAACTGGAGGCTTTTGCCCATGACGAATGGGCGACGATACCCGTAGATCGCTGCAAGACACTTGTGTCAAGCTATGCTTCACGTTTAAAAGCTGTTATAACTGTAAAAGGATGTTGTACTAAGTACTAAGAGTGAATGTCACTTGGGGGTTGAATAAAACTGATAATGATGTGAGCACAGAAAAGACATTTGTGGTTATTTCATTATAAATGTTATGTTATATTTGTCTGACCTACACGTGCCTCTTTGATTTAATTGTAAGCAAGATGACTGAATGATCAAAATCAATGTCAAAATGGCCAAAACACTCAATTTCAGTGGGGGTTGAATAATTTTGAACACAACTGTAGATTGAGGTGTTAAGTGATTTTGCGTTTGCAAAATCATTTAACATTAGCTTTTCAAAGTTGGTATTCTTTTTTGAATACAGCCTTCAAATGAGAACAAGCTATGTTGGAATAGCACATTCTTCTTCTGCTAGGTGCAAATTAACAACTCCATTATAAAAGTATAGGAGCGGTTAATATATAGTAACCTGACCAAACATCCAAGACACAAACAGAACTTGCAGCTTGGGGGTAATATTTGGAGTGGGGTGGCCTTAAGCAAACGGATATAGCCAATAAGCATATGAGGTGACTCCGTTTGCCTAACATCGGAGTTTTGATCTTGCCCGCCTTAAGTGTTATTTGTATATTTTTAGTAAAATTTACAAGAATGGGAAGAGACAGTCCAGGCTACATGAAGACGATCAGATGGCAAAGACTGGCAAAGTAAGCACGCAGGCACAGAATAAAGGAGGAAGTCACAGAATGAAAGTTAGGTGCACATGTGAGAAACTTGATACGAAGCAAAGGCATATGCAGAATGCCTTGCGATCTATTTACAAACAACCATAGAGTTGAGGGAAGATGTTAACACTCATGGTTAGTGGAAGATTGACTTAAGGGGTTATTCAGAGAGCACCAAAATGTCGGCGACATCTCGGTACTCTCTTGTTCCCCGCAGTTCCCTGCACTTCGGGGAATCAAAGTTCCCCTCCCTGCGGTGAATTCAGCATTCACCGCAGTGTCCCCGGAGTGCAGTGAAAACCCACCACAAACCCTCCGCAATCCCACCAAAAACCCGCTGGAACTTTCGGAAAAACCACGCCGAACATGCCTAAAAGGAAAAAGCCGACAAGCCGCCAATCACAGCACAGAGCAGCTGCCGAAAAAAGCCGACGAGCTGACAAACTGGGTAATAAAGAAAAAACAAACAGTACACTTGAAAGTTTCAAAAATTGAAACGCTGTTTGCAAAAAAACTACTGAACGAAAATTTACATACAAGATCCGAGGAATGATAATAACAAGGTCTGTTACAGAAAGAACGATTTAAAAAAAAAAAAATTGGGGAAAAAATCCTGAAAAATGCCTAAAAAGATCCTAAAAAAAAATCTATAAATAAAGAGACTTTTACTACAGATTAAAATATTAAACGGTTTATTAGATATTGGATTAAAACAGGAATATTTTTAACATTGAAGCCTATGGGATTCGCCTGAATAAACCTGCCGAATGAAAGCACCGAACAGCAGGGCACTTCGGCAACTTTTCACTGTTGTTTGGTGGTCTCTGAATAGATTAATCATTGATTTTCTATAGGGGATTTCTCTGCCTTCGAACAGGCACCATACCGGCTGGCAGTTCGCCAAAATTTGGCGAACTGTCTGTGTGACTGTGCTCTATAGTGCTTACCCAGGAGTAGTGTAGTTCAGATCCTTTTGGACAGATATATATATGAAGCAATGAAAGGTATGACTTGATCTCCCAAGTAGGGATGAGCCGAACACTCCCTGAGTTCGGTTAGGAGCCGAACCCGAACTTTCCAAATGTTCGGATCCGAACCCAAACTCAATACAAGTCAATGGGGCTGAAAATTCGGTTTTTAGAGTGCCCTCCAAGAGGGCATATATGCTAGATATTTGCCATAAAAAAGTGTATTGGGGTCCGGGTAGTGCCCTGGGGGACAGGAAACAAGGACAAAAAGTAAAAAAAAAAAGTTTTTAAAAAGGGACAGTGAGTTTTCCATGAAATAAGGGTTAAAAATAAAAACGAAAAATTCCTTCAAATATCGTGCCTAGGAGGTCCCCATAACCTGCCCGTGAAGTAGCGGATTTCTAGGATGTATAGAAATATGTAAAAACCAAAAAATGACATTTCAAATGACGGTAAATGCTTTTCCTTTAATCTATTCATAAACAACTGCTTGGGGCAGCAGCCTGTATGAAAAGAGGAGACGTTTTCGGACACGCAGAAAATGTTTACTGATTTTTTGGCAGTGAAAAGCAGGAGAATGACTGGAGAATGGAAAATTCTAGACCAAATAGCCGATTTGGAAAGTGAGATAAATGGGAGAATTTTTCTGGTTTGGCTATTTTGACCTAGAATTTTCTCTTCAGTCATTCTCCTGAGTTTCACCTTTCTCTGAATAACCCTGTCAGGGTTATTCAGAGAGCGGTGAAGAGCGGGAGAATGACTGGAGAATGGAAAATTCTAGGTCAAAATAGCCAAACCAGAAAAATTCTCCCATTTAGGCTAGGGTCAGACTAGCGAATTTTTAACGTGCGTTTAGGCGCACTTAATGACGGCCGCACTAGCAGCAAATGACGGGCAATGACGGCCAATATACGAAGTACGGTCGCACGAAAGTCCGGCTGCGCAACGCAAGTGGAAAATGAACGCATTTTTTCGAGAACCGCTAGTACAGACGTACAGAGTGCGCTGCGTCCACTAGCGGCGTGTGTGCGTGATTTGGAGACGTCAGACCCTGCTCATGTCCAGCCAACATAGCGTCCAGACACCCAAAGTTTCCTGGTTTGGATCCGTAAAAAAATCACGCACAAAAAAGCGCATCGTATGACCGTTTTCGCGCATTCCGTGAAAAAATACAGCAATGCGTTCGGACGCACTTTTTGACGGTCGCTGCGAAAAATGCGTTAGTCTGACCCTAGCCTTATCTCACTTTCCAAATTGGCTATTTGGTCCCGATTGTTCTCTCTTCCTGCCATTCTCCTGGTTTTCACCTTTCTCTGAACAACCCTGAGAGAGAGAGGTGAAAGCCAGGAGAACTGGCAGGAGAAGAGAACAATCTAGACCAAATAGCCAATTTGGAAAGTGAGTTAAATGGGAGAATTTTTCTGGTTTGGCTATTTTGACCTAGAATTTTCACTTCTCCAGTTATTCTCCTGCTTTTCACCGCTCTCTGAATAACCCTGTGAATGTTTAATCCCGAGGTGAAAAATAACATTGAAATAAATTCAAAATAACATCTAAAGCAAACACCAGTTAAATGCAGCATATTAGGAAGTTTTAGGAGGGAAAATAATTCTTAAATCTCAATCAGAAGCAGACACCACCCCACCCCCTCAGTATGTCAGTATAGTGTACAATGTATCAAATTGATTACCAGACTAAAAACACCTGGTGTTATGCCCGTTTGTGAACAGAGGTCATTTAGAGTTGAGAATCTTTCCACGTACACATTAGTTTTTAATTCAATATCTAATAAACGTTGCTTATAATATTATCTGCAGTAAAGAGTCTATTTCTAGATATTTTTGTATTTTCTATACTTTTTTCAAAATTTCTTTTTTTTTTTTCGAACTCGAACCGAACACACCCAAAAAGTTCGAAGTTCGTGAACTTTCGAACTGCCAAAGTTCGGGCCGAACTCCGAACCTTCCGAACCCGAACAGCTCATCCCTACTCCCAAGCCAGGGAGTGATTAGACAGGCCAAAGAAGCACCTAAGCTCACTTAGTTTCGAGACCAAGGACCGCTTAGTGCAAAACACAAAAACCTCAGAATACACCAATCTCAGTGAGGCGGGTGAGTTGTGGAGCCTGCAGGGTAGTTACACACAGGGAACAAACTTGGGAACAAGGCCGCAGGCAGGACACATATACAACAGGCCACTAGAGAAATAATAAAGGTACACAAACTGACGGAACGGACAAAACTAGACGCCTATATGGCTTACACCATATACCTGAGTAACACACAGACAAACATACCAGAGGGATTAGGCGAGAGAATGGTCAAGTGGATAGCCAGGTCAGTAAACCATAGAGGGTCCTCGTACAAGCCAAAAAAAATCAGTAAACCGTTAGAAATTACGAAAATAGCAAGAGCAGCGATACGGGAAAATACACTCCATGTCAGCACGCTACCGTATACTGGCGCGCTACCCTTTTAAAGACCGGCGGGTGTGCGTCATAGGATCGCACCCCGCCTACCCCTACATGCTGAGGCTCCCTTGTCTGTCCTGCGATGCTGCCAGGCTCCGCCCTAGACTGCAACCATTGCTAGGGACGCGACAGGCGGGTGCGCGTCATCGGAACGTGCCCCGCCTTCGCAAGTCCCTCCTTGGGCAGCCCACGATGCCACCGGGGATTCGGACCCCCCTGCGGACGGCAACGGGCACCGAGGACGTGACAGACTGCTCTCTGAATAGCCGAATGGCCCCAAAATGTCACCGTACGGGGAAATTTCCCTGTTGGGTGACAGGTCATAGAAACATAGAAAAATGTCGGCAGATAAGAACCTTTCGGCCCATCTAGTCTGCCCAATTACATGGATACTTAAACTGGATTTATCTTTTGTTTAGGATAGCCTTATGCCTATCCCATGCCTGCTTAAATTCAATTACTGTTTTGGCCTCTACCACTTCAACTCGAAGGCTGTTCCATGTATCCACCACCCTCTCAGTAAAATAATGCTTCCTGATGTTACTTTTAAACCTTTGCCCCTCTAATCTAAGACTATGTCCTCTTGTTTTGCTACTTTGTTTCCTTTTAAATATATGCCAGGGCCAGATTGACTCTCTCTGAAAAACCCCTTTAGTCCGGATTGGATGAGGACCAGCATTGGTTTTGTTTATGATAATTTGATAATTTTTGTTCATTATGTGTTCACTTTGTAAACTGATCTGATTTTATTTGATTGTATGATTCTGAGGAAGTCAGGCTTGACTGACAAAACGTGCTGAGCTTCAAGGACAGTGTGCAGAGGACCCATAAGATAAATGTCATACCAGCATCTTTCTCCTTTTTGTTGGATTGGCGACTGCTAAATTGGAAATGATCTGTAGGTCTCAGCCCCTACAACGAGCATTTATATGCACATTTTGTGAGGTTTTTGTTCTGTCTTTTAATATATATTAACGTTTAACTATTTAACTATTAACACTATACTCCTTCCTGTTCAATTTGTTTCAACTTGGGTTGGAATAATAGTATTTCTCAAAGGTACACCCCAACTGTATTCGGGGCTTCCTCTGGTATATATCTCTTTTTAACCCTTTTTTGTGCCATTTCACTCTGTATTTTATATGCTGCTGGCCAAGAGTTTGGAGGAATGGACTCAGTTTCCTGGTCAGGGCACGACACCTAAGAAATGCTGTGGGATGGGAATTCACAGTATACCGTGAAAACGCTACAATAAATATGCCGTCGCTTTCATCTCAAAATGCTGGTTTACAGCTTGGTTGTAAAGAAGTTAAGTTATATGACTTATATGTGACTGTATTCACTGAAATGAGAACAATGTGAAAGACAACAAGGATTCGAGACAACCCCCCTTTCATTTAAAACTGTGCAAAGGGCATTGGTTGGTTTGGTGCGGAGAATTCCTTTAAATATACAATAAACATATTGTATATCCTAGTCTCTGAAATAAACCGAAATTGGTATAAACTTGAGTGACAAAATGTGCCTACACAGTGATGGAATCGGCCTAA
The DNA here is from genome assembly GCA_009667805.1 of Leptobrachium leishanense. NCBI lineage: Eukaryota > Metazoa > Chordata > Amphibia > Anura > Megophryidae > Leptobrachium > Leptobrachium leishanense. Next base: position 147,173,174 of record CM019067.1, read on the forward strand.
TGCTAAAGATTTTAGTGATCTGACAGGGGCGGACTGACAACTAATGGGGCCCCCGGGCAATAGGAGGTCATGGGGCCCCCTTGTTCCGCACCCACAGGAGGCCACACCCATAAAAAACCCACCCCCTACAACACAACACCCACATGTACATTATTGTGCTAAAGAATTTATTTCTGAACCCCTAAAAATAACCTTTTCAAAAATCCACTTGGACCCAGCAGTGAATTGTGCCCCCCCTCCATACTTACAGATGGCCACCGCACTGCCGCAGCAGCCATCACCCGCTCATTGCAGCTAAGGCTACACCCCGGCACAGAAAGTCCCTGTGGAAAATGTGGGAAACTGCCGATCACTTTAAAAGATACTGTACAATCCTGACACACTGCACATTACAGAGCTGCACAGCAATAAACCTCACAGTAATGTGCAGTGTGTATGAGCGCATCACAGAGATCCACAGCAATAAAACTAACAGTAATGTGCAGCTCACACATGGATATATATTGCCCCCCAGCAGCTCACACATAGGTATATAATGCCCCCCAGCAGCTCACACATGGGTATATATTGCCCCCCAGCAGCTCACACATGGGTATATATTGCCCCCCAGCAGCTCACACATGGGTATATATTGCCCCCCAACAGCTCACACATGGGTATATATTGCTCCCCAACAGCTCACACATGGGTATATATTGCCCCCCAGCAGCTCACACATGGGTATATATTGCCCCCCAGCAGCTAAAACATAGATATATATTGGCCAAGCTGCTCAAACATGGGTATATATTGCCCAAGCAGCTCAAACATGGATATATATTGCCCAAGCAGCTCAAAAATGGGTATATATTGCTCAAGCAGCTCAAACATGGATATATATTGCCCAAGCAGCTCAAACATGGATATATATTGCCCAAGCAGCTCACAAATGGGTATATATTGCTCAAGCAGCTCAAACATGGATATATATTGCCCAAGCAGCTCAAACATGGATATATATTGCCACCCCCCCCCCCATTGCTCACCGGCTCCGCTGTCTGAGGGCCCGCGGGTCGGTAGGGGCCTGGTTTGGGGCAACGCAGTGGGCCCCTGCCGGCTTCCCTCTGAAGATCAAAGAACTTAACAGGCAGCCAGCAGCGCACTCTGAAAATGCTGCGGTGGCGCCTTCGCCGCCCCCTCAAGACGTGCCACGTGAGAAGGCGGCGCAGGCGCCACTGTGGCATTTTCAGAGTGCGCCGCTGGCTGGCTGTTAAGTAAAGTGATCAGAGGGAAACAGACGGGGGGCCCACTGCGTCGACCCAAACCGGGCCCCTACCGACCCGCGGGCAGTGCCCGATGGGTCAGTCCGCCCCTGTGATCTGATGTTCTACAACCTCTATTACTCCTCTGCTCTATTCTTCACACCTCCCATTGTTTCTCGGCTCCTTTAGCTCCCTTAACACTGTATCCCCTCCCGATCCTTCTCAATCCCAATGTGTTGGGGGCAATTGGTGCTGTCATAGCTAATTTATCACTGGGCCTATATTAGGGCATGAGCCATGGAGCAAATAACCCCTATGTGCATACAACAGGTATGTCAAAACTCCTGCCCCCCAGATGTTCCTGAACTACAACTCCAAGAAATCTCTGACTGCATTAGATGGATGGAGAAGCATGGGAGTTGTAGTTCAGGGACATCTGGGGGGCCAGAGTTTGGACATCCCTGGTTTGCACCATACAGTATATCCAAAGTACAATGATGTCAAACATGTCCAAGTATAAACATGCATAACTCAGAAACAACACACCTTAGCAGAAGCATATTATTTCTGTGCGACTTTTTTTTAAATTAAAAAAAAATGTATTGCATGGATGACAGTAAACAGTAGAAATACATAATATAAATGTTGATAATCTATAAGAGTGCTTGACATTTGGCATTGGTCATATGATATTCTTGGACCCCTCTGTGTCACCCAGTCAATCCCAGTATCTTGGACTGGTCAACCAAGATACCGCCAATTTTCCGAGTAGGCCGCAAAATCTAGGGGCTGGTCAGAGCTCTCTTGCTCTTAACGGAGGGATCGATTAGTATGATCTATTCTGCACCAGGGAAAACTTTTTATCCCCTTGCTGGACCACCAGGGATTTAGCGAATTCCCAGTAAAATAAGGTTTGCAGAAAGAGGCAAGGGGCCTAATTACATTCTTCACGCAAAAATCCTTGCGCAAAGCAAAAATCTTTGCGCCAAGCGTTAAAATTTTGCACTCGCTAATCACCGCTGGAATTACAATTTCGCCAGTCAATACCGCGCACAAACAGGACGTGGCCAAATACTCGCACAGTATCGGCTCGCTAGAAAAAAAAAAAAAAACAGTGTGCGAACAGTTTTTTTCTCGCGATTCAGCCAATCAGAATTAAGAACCACAATTATCTCACGTTAAGAAATTGCACCTGCTACAGTCAATCTGAGCATACATGCTGCAGCAATAATACATGCACACACACACACAACTTCTCCATTTTATTGTTTGGGTATGTGTTGAAGGGGCAACTATACTTTGCTGCCTTTTTTTACTAGGCTGGTGTATTTTTGTTTGGCCAGGTTGGTCAGATTTGCCATTAACACCAGTTTTTGCAGTTGCTAAAATTATGCGCACAAAGGCTGTGCGGTAATTACCGCAAATAGTTTGTAATACCATCCGCGTAGCAGCACACATTTGCATTTGCGCTCACAATGTTAAGTATAGGATGCACGCAGTACAGTAAGCTCGCGCAGGTTCACCGCGGTAGACGATTGCGTGCGGTTGTTGCGCTATGTAATACGGCTTTCGGCGCAAAGGGTTATACCCCTCGCGTTAATGTTTTTTTGGCCCGGCGCAAACATTTGCGCGAAGATTGTAATTTGGCCCAAATTTTTTTTTATTTTTAATTAGCTTATTGATCTGCGCAGCTGACAGAAGGGGGCCCTGACCAGCGGTTTAGTAAAGGGGCTCATGATTTGGACTGCTCCAAAGCTGGGGTTTTTAGCCAAAATAGCAGAAATGGAATAATGGGATGAAAAAAAACAACCAATCTTTGGCCTACTATGTGCCTTTACCCTGCAGGCCAGCACTTAGTGAATGACCCCCCCCCCCCCCAAATCTGCTGGCTGATGGGGGGATTCACTATTGGCTCTCATCACACGGGGGGGGGGAGCTGGAAACCAGGAATCTCTTCTCCTTGTAGTAAGTGAGGGCTTCCCCCCCCCCCCCCGTGCTGTGTTAGGGCCCTCCCCTGCTCCTGGCAGGCCTCAGTCTCCTCCTCTCTCCCGGGTTGAGGCCTCGCTGCTCGGTGTGCTCTGTGCTGTGCCGGTGACCATGCTGCGGGGTGCACTCTTGCTGTGGGGGCTGCTGCTGCTCGGGGTGCAGGGGGAGCCGGAGATAAAGGATGAGGAGGACCCGCACACCAAGCACCTCTACTCGGCCGAGATGTTCAACCACGCCGTGAAACAGGCGCCGCACTTCATCATGTTCTTCGCCCCCTGGTAACGTAACAGCCAGACCCTCCTACATCCCGGTGTGTGTAAAACGGGCTCTCCCGCCCGCCATGTTCCCTGGACACACGCCTCCCCTTACAACACGCCGGGCCTTGTCCGAAAAGTGCTGCCCTGGGATATGTAACACTCCTAATGCGCGAGGCAATGAGGAACCCACAGGAGAGGCTGACTGGCTACAGGGATGCCCCCTTCCATTGTCTGCATGTTTACCTGGCATGGCAGCACTTTTCATGCACAACCTGTTTACACAGGGAAGTAATAGGTGTCCAGAACCCCCCCCCCCCCTGTACAGGACAGGCTGTGAGCCTCCGGGTAATGAGAGTTATGGGGGACTGTCTGTGCTCCCTATAGGTTTGGTCTCACTAGCAGGCATTAGGCTTTCGGTTGTTAAATCTGGTTTCAGGCCTCTGTATAGCAGGTTGTGTAATAGAAAGGCCAGTCAGGCATATAAGGGCAAAGGTCCAACAGAACCGACAATATCAACATTTCACTGGTTTCCATGGCGCATGTGCAGAACTGTCTGTATCCGGGATCTCAAACTCGCCCCCCATGTTCCCCCACCCCCACATGTTAATGCATTAAATTCCTGGCATTCTCTGAATGCAATAAAAAGGCCAGAGAATTATGGGATATGTAGATCAGAAACGGGGGGAGGGGGCGGCAGAGTTTGAGATCTATGTATTCTGACAGCAGGAGCCTTTGGAAATCTATAGACAAACCTGTGCTTGGCTTCTATGTTTGGAAACCTTTTTAAGAGTGTGTGTGTGTGTGTGTAATATATAACCAAACGCTGTAACAAACCCCGCTGCAAACTGTGCCAACATATATGTGACAGCAGCACTGCGCAGCACAACAACGCCACTCACAACATCAAGGGCTCATACCTTTCCACCTCGGCAAATGTGGTATATATGATCCAGTGCATGGCGTGTGATAAGGGCTGCTATATTGGTGAAACCAGCCTTAAACTAAATCTCAGGATGAACCAGCACAGACACTCCATCAGGAACCACCAGGAAAACACATATTGTACCCAGGTGGGACATCACTTCAATCTAGCAGGCCACTCCATCCAAAACCTCAGAATTAAAATCCTCAAAGGCCATTTTAAAGACCACCAAGAATGCAAAACATATGAAATGAAAATGACTACATATTTCAACAGTATAAAACAAGGACTTAATGTAGATTCGGGTTTTCTAACCCACTATAATAACGTCCCATAATATTCATAATTCTGGTTGGGGCTTGGTTTTCTTTTTTTTTTCTCATTTTTCCGTGTCTTCCCCATACTTTTTTTTTTTTTTTTCCTTTCACATTCCCTTTTGAAGTGGACAATTAAATGCTCTTTTTGCTGTCCCCCCCCCCTCTGACCATGCCATTTGGCGATGTACAATATCTAACACCCCCAACTGTGCGCCCTATGACTGTCCCAATGTTTAATTCTACTATTCTGATCAGTTAGCTTCTATACCTGACAAAGGGAGGATCACTCTCGAAAGCTTGTACTTTAAATGTAACGTTAGTCCAATAAGGTATCACTACAGACTGCTATACTCGTGAATATATATATATATATATATTTCTATGCGCTAACGTTTTGTATTTGGGGGTTTTCTTCTTTCCTCCAGGCTTTTGATTTCTAACTATGGAGCTGTATCCACATACACCTGCTCTCTGTGTTGACATTGGGATCAGTATTTGTTTCCCCCATAATTTCTCTACTTGTACACATGGAGTCGCTGAGATTGCGACCTCCCTGATAAAGCTCTTGTTTCTTGTGCAATGGCACACATCCGGTGGATACGGCTACTAATCTTGGCCCTGTATTTTACTAATATTACCAAGTGATAAGTGGCTGGGTGTAAAGACATTACGCCCCTCCATTATTTTGTGTACAGAAGCTGGCGTTCTTTAATACTTTTTGAAAGTGGGCACACGTCAAACCCAGCCCGGTATGTCGCCTTATTTGCTACAAAGATAACTATAAATCCTAAAGAAAATGCACTTTATTCCCCTTGAATAGGGACAGTTTGGTCTGGCTTGTCCTATTCTGTTTATTTCCAGCCCAAACTGTATCATTTGTTTAACACCGGTGTCAGAGAATCCAATCTATTGTCGGGGAAGGGGGAAACTATTCGCCTTTCCCTTAGGATAATAATCGGCGTCATGAGGAAGCAGAACGTTGATTTGGAATTTGAGTGGGCTGCTTGGACCTTCCACCTCCCCCATATCCCTAACTGTGGCTGGCAAACGAGGGGTTAAATCTGAGCAGTTGGTCTGTTTGACCTCACTGATGTAACCCTTAGGCTAGGGTCAGATGAGCGCATTTTGTACGGACTGTGCGTCCGTGCAGTACGGACGTACTTTCTGACTGACGACAAGGTAGTGGCCACACAGTCCGTTTTTCTCACTGACGGATTTTTTGACTGATGTAGCAGGGAAAATAAATTACAATGAAAAAACATTCTGTCCGTCAAAAATGCTGGACGTATAAATGCAGTCCATCTGACCACGCTCCATCACTCACACACAAAGCTATGCGGACGTTGTGGACGTGGCGCACTCCACACGTCCGTTCTAGCAGTATTACGTTCTTGCCTAACCTGCGTCCGTTTGCAGCGTCCGTCATGCGTCCGCAGTTCTGTGCGGACGTACTTCGTGTGTGGGGCTTCATTTAACACAATTGTATGCTATCACGGACGTACTTATGTGCGGTAACACGGACGTTAACACTGCGCTCGTCTGACCCCAAGCCTTAACTGCTGGTCATGTGTTGATGGCATTGGGAGGAGAGGAGCCCCAATCTTTGCGAGCTTTTGGGTTCATTAGGGGGTGAGCGCACCCCACACTGGTTTGTCTTGTGCTTTATGATGTGGCAGACTAACCTGATCATTAGTCAGCTGGGAAGAGGAATCCCCCTTCTCTATTTGGAGTCCTTTTCAATTGTTTCCCTCTAATTAGATGGTTTCCATTTAATCTGGGAGTTTTATGACAACGCCCTCCGCAAACCCCATGTATCTGAGCTGCACATCCCTTCATGCTATTGTTTGCCTTAAACCTGGGCAAGTAGAGGCCACTCCAAAGCATGATCAAGGTTCAAGAGCAAAACCTTTAATCCTACATTTTATCAATTGTATAATTGAAAAAAAAAAAAAAATGCACAATTCAGGTGTAGGCTATTTTGGATGTTGTTGTCAATATAATATACAAAGTTAATGGCATTGCGTTTTCTCCCTTGACTTTTCAGTTCTTACTGTGGATTTTCACAAAGTGTAAATTGACAGAACTTCAAATTTTATGCCAAAAGGAGCTAAACTGGAAACCCTTTCCTCAATGGGATTTAAGTATTTTACCAGGAAGGATACATTGAGATTTCTCTCATTTTCAAGTATGTCCTGGGTTTTTGCAGAACCTTTGTAATTTCCCAATTCTGTTAATTTCTTCCTGTTCTTTGTTGCGCCAACTTGCTCAATATGTATTGCTACACTGTCCTGCAGAGCTTACACTCACTTCCTTAATTCCTGTGGGGTGTCACCATGATGCTATGATCTTCCTTGTTCTTCCCTGATGGGACCTGGGTGTGAGGTGCTGACGTGGCTCAATGTTCAGGCGTCTGCTTATAGGGCTGATCAGAGGCGGGGACGGATATTTGATTCCAGGAAAAGCTTCAGTTTTAGTCTTGGGAGGATGTTCTACACATTATTAGCTGTGCTGGATCCGTCTGTTCAAGAGTCACCTACAGCCATCAAGCATGAAACAAAGATGGGACGTGATTCACAAAAGGGGGAATCTGGGAGATTTGGGCAGGATATCACAAATTTTGCTGTAGTCCCCAAACTTTCTACACTTTGCCCTTTCTCTGCAAATTCAGATTTTGGTGCATAAACCTAAAACCCAAAAAATAAAAGGTGAAGCGTGTGTAATATATACCGCTTTCACGGATCAAATTTTAGGACACGTTTAATGCAGGGGTCAGCAAACCTTTACCCTCCAGATGTTTTAGAACTGCATCTCCCATGATGCTCAGTCAAGCTAATGAGTGGTTGAGCATTGTGGTAGATGTAGTTCCAAAGCATCAGGGGGACTAAGTTTGCTGACCCCTGTTTTAATGACCAGACAGAGGAGGCCATGTGCCTCAAGATGTTTACCTTTTGTACTTTTGATTCTAATAATTTCAAGCCCTTATTTTGTAGCTTTTAGTACATTTACAGACTTTCTGTCCGGTATGTGGTTGATTTGATGAAGCCTTTGCCTGGTCCTATTCCAAATGGGCGCTCATCATTAACGAGTGAACCTTTGAGTAGACGAGCCCCGTTCATTAATAATGACTCCCATCCTATTCTGGTAAAGCTGTAGATCGTATCTTTGTAGCTAGGCTGTTGCGTCAGCTGATTGTATATTAACGTTTCCTACACTTCGTTTAGTAGGCTTGTATAGGAAGCTGCATTATGGAGGCAGCCAGAGAATAATGAGCGTTTCCACGGTCGATCCTTATTCTCTCCCACGTCCAGGTAAAGATACAGATTTCCAGCTGGAAAAGGTTGATATTTAAGCATCTTCTTTAGCAAATTCAATAACTTCATTACAAGAACAAAAATGTAATACTTTATTTTGCTCTGGTATCGCAGTCCTAGGATGGCACGAACCGCTGTCTGTTTGCACGCAGATGGACGCAGAAAACGCATGGTTCCCAGTGACCTTCCCCTGGCCCTATGAGATCGCTTACACGTGTTCTTTAATCTCATGACTCCAGGAGAGGCTTCAAACAGCAGCTTCCAATTATTACAGGTCAAACCACTAAGGCTGGCGTCAGACGAGCGTCTTTGGAGAGTGGAAGGAACGTCCATGAGAGTGGGCATTCCTTCCACTCTGGCCATCTGGCCACTTAGTGCGCTCAGCGCTGCAAGGCTCAATCCTCCTATGGTGGATCGTGCTTTGCAGCTCTGTCAACGCACGTCCTAGCGCTTTGACGGAGAGGCCTGCTGCATGGACGCAGCGTGGCCACTGTTGCGCTCACAATTCGTGTGCGGGCAACAGCGTCTAGCCGGCCCCATCGTAACTCTGCGCCGGAAGCCACCTCAGTACGGGTGCACCTAGTGCGCTTGTCTGACACTGGCCTAACCAAGCAGCTCGACTCGCAGTAGGCAACCACGAAAGCAGGACTGTCCAACTCTGGCCTCCCAGATGTTGATGGCCTACAATTCCCAGAATTCTTTGACATGCAATAGATGGTCAGGGAGCCATGGGATTTGTAGGTCAGAAACATCTTGTGGGCTGGAGTTTGACAGCCCTGCACTAAGGCTGGCATGTGCCAAGCTTTTACGTTGGCGTTTCCTTATTGCTGGTGGAGCCGGAATAGAGCCGCGTGGGTACACAATGAAGTGCAGCAGGAGGTAATTTATTGGTATGTTTGCTGAACAAATCTTTCCTTTTTATAGAGCGTACCTAATACCTATTCACTGACGTATGTGCATATTTAGATCTCTATCCAGGTTTATAGGGTGAAAATTCCCTTGTGGGATCCAAACATCGACTTGTATTTGGTGCAAACATTAAAAATTCAGTTTTCTTGGAGTTTTGGAGTGCGGTCTTTTGATACTTGTAAACATAAAAAAGGTGTTATCCAGGAATCTACAAGAGGATTTTCATCATCTTCATAAACTGCCTGAAGGGAAAGGGGGGTGTGATATATATGTGTGTGTGTGTGTGTGTGTGTATGTGTGTATATATATATATATATATATATAATTGTTTTTCTGTTAAGCGTGCTGTACTTTGGAACTGACTGGTATTTATGCTACATGTGATCATAAATGCTGCTTGTAAATATTTCGATGTGAATGGTGGTGAATCGTATCTTTTTGTTTTTTCTATTTTTTTTTTTCCCTCCATTTCCTCTTTTGAGAAGCTTCTCCCATACAGGTCTATTCACTAGAGGGGAACCTCAGGAGAATGACAGGAGTAGTATAAATTCTAGGTCAAAATGGCAAAACCAGAAAAATTCTCCCTTTCCAAATCGGCTATTTGGTCTAGATTATTCTCTTCTCCTGCTAATTCTCCTGATTTTCACCTTTCTCTGAATAACCCTGATAGTCTTTTTTTTTTTTTTATTTTGTATCAATCAGGGTTATTCAAAAAGCTCCGAATTGTGGCTGAAAGGTAACCGAACAGTGAAATTCAGCGTACGGTTACCTTTCCTGGCCATTCGGCTATTCAGAGAGCAGGCAATTCGTCAAATGTTGGCGAATTGCCGGCACATACGGTGCCTGGTCGAGGGCAGTGAAATCCCCATAGAGAAGCAATACTTCGGCTATTCAGAGAACAAAATCCAGCAAGGAGAAGTTGCTGAAATGCCCTGCCGTTCGGTGGTTTCATGCGACAGATTTATTCAGGCGAATCCCATAGGCTCCAATGTTAAAAATATTCCCTTTTTTTTAGTTAACTTTTTTCTTTTTGTATACTGGTATCCGTTGAGTAAAAGCTGACTTTTTTTTTTTTTTCTGAAATGTATATGCCCACTTTTATTGCCCCCCCCCCAGCTTTTTGACGTTTTTCAGAACTTCTTCTGTGACCCCCTCCCCCCCTTACGATTTACATGTTTTATAAGTATATGCTGTTTGGCCCTGCGAGGCCAACCTTGATGGTCGGAATGTGCCCTTCTCTTTGCAAAATAAAAATCTTAAATCTAAAAAAAATATTCCCGCTTTAATTCAATATCTAATAAACCGTTGATTACATTATTCTGCAGTAAAAAAAAATTTTTTTTTTATTATTCTAAAATTTTTCTCAAAACGATTCCAGTGTTTTATTTAAAATAGTCTTTTCTTTTTTTTGTAACAGCCCTTTTTATTATCATTCATAGGATCTTCTATGTAAATTCCAGGCATTTTCGTTCAGTAGTTTTTTTGCAAACAGCGTTTAAAATTTCAAGCGTACTTTTTTTTTTTTTTTTTTTCTCACCTCCTTCGTCTGCTTGTAGGGTTTTTCCGGCGGCTGTGATCGGCGGCTAGTCGGGTTTCTCCGGCGTGTTCAGCGGGGTTAATCCAGCTGTTTTCTGCGTGTTTCGGTTGGTTTTTGGCGGGTTTTACATGCACTACGGGGGCCCTGCGGTGCTTGCTGAATACACCGCAGGGTCAGCGAAATAGGATCGCCAAATCGCCCCAAAGTGCAGGGAACAAAAATTCACTGATCGTATGGTGACTTTTCGATTCTTTTTGAATAACCATGTATGTGCAAGAGAAGGCGAAACTCTAAGGATTATTCCCTAACCTCCAAATATGTCACAGAAAAGCACTGTATCCACAATTTGTCTATTCGCCAAATACAGGCGAATTGACAGCGTAATACAGTGTAATTTGATGCGGTTCGGCATCACCAAAATTGTCCCATTGGAAACTGTTGATTAGTCTATTCACAGAATGCCAAATTGCACTGAAATTTAAGCGACATGACCTGATTTATTCGTTAACTTTTATAAAGGACTTTTATTATTTGGACACATTTTTATTAGATTGCATACACAGGAGAATAGAAGACTTCATCCTTTTCCTTTTATTTTTTTCCCACTGATAACTGCTTCGGTGACTCCAATTTCGGCAAAATACGTTGACCATTCGCTAGTGAGTTCTCCAAATTTTCAGCAAAATCGAATCTCCGAAGTGAGCCAAAATTGCATTCAATTTCACTGTTTTGTGAATAGACCCCTTTTGTGTTTGAGCCAAAGATCACATAATCTCTACCCATCCTGTTTGGGAACGTATCCCAAAGCCAGTCTAACTAGTTCCCTTTGCTAATTTTGTTTGCTTTATAAACGCAATACTCTGCAATAATATTCATGTTAATTAATCAGTTTGTTTTCCTTAAAACAGGTGTGGGCACTGCCAGCGCTTACAGCCTACCTGGAACGACCTGGGTGACAAGTACAACAACATGAAGGACAGCCAGGTCTATGTTACCAAGGTGGATTGCACTGTGGATCAGGCGTTGTGTTTGGAGCACAGTATCAGAGGGTATCCCACGTAAGTTCATATAAAGACCATATGCCTTTCTAATGTCTTGCTGTTTCATAACACCCTTGAGACCTTTTTTTCTATTCCTCTCTGCTGCCATAATGTGGTCCATCTAAGATCCTTACTAGTTTTTGTTCGGCAGCCACAGTGGCAAGAGATCAGTCGAGGAGAGCTGAAATACCTGTGGCCCATCAGTTTGTTGCCCCCCCTCCCAACCAATACTGTATATTTTGAGCCGAATACAGACAACTGTAACACTTCTATAAGAGCCGCACAATGAGTAACAGTGATCTAGGGTCTGAGCCTGCATGGGATACCCTGTCTGTATAGCTTTGGTGGCTCTATACAGCATAGCTGTCATTTAAATGTTTGCGATGTCACATTTCCACAAAGGATCTAAAAAGTCTGGAATTTGATGATCTTGATATCCCATTAATTGGGCTTAAATCACTTGTCCAAGACAACCACTTAATTGTCATTGAAATATAGCTACAGCTGCAGATCCCCAGTTGGTTCAACACGCAGGCAACACAGTGTCTCATCTCTGCAAGCACACAGTACAAGATATTTAAGGACAGCATTGTTCCCTGTATTCTTTTTCCGCTTGACGGGGGAGAAAAAAATCCAGTGTCGGGGTTCTCTGTCTTTCAGATGCAGTGTATATCTAAGGATTGTAGTTGGGTTAAATGTATAGAGTGACCTATTTTGAGGGGGTTTTATCAGCTCAAATCCCCCCCCCCATATTGCACATGGCCTCTCTAGAATTGTTTTAATATGTATGAGCAATGTGTCTGAGGTTTCCTTTATGTACCAGAAATCTGTGTTATTGCTTTCCTGTCACAGATATTTCTTCCCTGTCCCATTGTGCTTGTCAGTAACTAAAATGTCATTACGTTTCCTCTCATTGTTATCCCTCAGTCTAAAGCTCTTTAAACCGGGCCAAGAAGCTGTTAAGTACCAGGGAGCGAGAGACTTTGATTCCTTGGAAAACTGGATGCTCCAGAATTTGAAGGATGAGCCAGAGGTAAGAATGCAAAGAAACCTTTTCTTTTTTATGGGGGATGGGTTGATGAATTTTTCTTCAGTTATGAAGATATATTATTTTTCATATGTGCTGGAGATCGCTTGTATAGGTTCTAAAAGGGAACTGAGATGCCACAAAAATAACTTTTGGCAGGTGCAGATTTGCATGTCGGCCGCGGAGTGCGGTTTCTGAGATTTGCGTTCAGTCCTTTTTTTTTTTTTTTTTTTTCTTTACGCTTTTCACATCTTTTAACAGGTCTATTCGCTAAAAGGTGAAACTCAGAACTGGCAGAAAAATAGAACAATCTAGACCAAATAGTCGATTTGGAAAGTGAGATAAATGGGAGAATTTTTCTGGTTTGGCCATTTTGACCTAGAATTTTCACTTCTCCAGTCATTCTCCTGGTTTTCACCTCTCTTTTAGTAAATAGACCTGATAGTCTTGATTAAAGGGATATGCCATTAGAAAATAACCCTCCCCCTTTTTTCCCTTAAATAATTAGGCAGATGTTGCTAACAGCATCTGCAAATTCTTATTTATTTTGTTTAGGTGTATATACTCTTTCTCCCTTGGCATGCTCTGCTCCTCCTCTTCAGCTCAGGGACTTCTGAAACATGCACGTGCTGCAACTTCAAACTAGGGCTGCATCGAAACATTTTCATAATCGATTAGTTGGCCAAATATTTTTGCGATTTATCGGGTAATAGAAAAATGACAATCCTTTTTGTTTACTGAAAGGAACACTATGTAAGAATCAACTCGTCCCTCCATTTTTCCTTGTTATATTTTGTACGGTGTACGTAACTTTTGTAGGTACATATTCAAATTGCGTATCTCCTGCAACTTGCATTGTGTAGCACACACAAGGTATGTGAGTGCCTGGTCAGAGCGATGGATTGCAGCTACGTTCGCAACTAAAGCCCATATCTGCTCTCGCACTGAATACTGCTACGAGCATTCGGATAGACATGATGTCAGTACACAAAACGGGGTGAAAAGGTGGGGTGGGGCAGTCCACGCAATAATCTAGTGGTCAGAATGCATAGTGTCCCTTTTTTTAATTTTTTTTAATTATTTTTTTAAATCATTTTATGAACAAACTGAGTGGGGGGAGGGACTGGAGGTGGGAAGGATGGAGTCTGGGAAAGGGACTGGCTCAAGTGTGAGAGGAAGTGATTTTGGGTAAGAGATTAGACCCAAGTATGGTAAGAAGTTAGAGGGAAGGAACCGGATCAAAGGGAGAGATGGCAGCTCCTTACAGGAGTGAGGGTGGCAGGGAGGGTGGGGTGGTAGCACAGGACTCCAGCCCCATGCAAAGATAAAACATGAGTGGTACAGTTCCTCCACCCGGTGGCAGTACTCCAGGGTCTGTATTACAGTTCTGCTGCTGTTGTTATAAGCAGATTGTTTTTATTTAGTTTACATCTGACCTAATCCTAGAACTAAATTATACAGAGTAGAGCAGTGGCACGTCTTCACTAATTAGCTTCGAAGCAGCTTCTGAGGTTATTAACGTTTAACTTTGACTCCAAATCGTGTTGTACATGGACCGATTAATCATTACCAGTAATGAAAATGGTTGTCAACTATTCTCATAATCAATTAATCTCTAAGTTGTTTCAGCCCTACTTCAAAAACAATTTGAAGTATATAGGGATCGCAAAGTTTGCTTTACTTTGAAATTGCGCACTTTATGTACAAAGGTTCCATAGTGCCTTTACGAAACGATGGATCAGAGCGGTGCACGCATGTGCAGAACCAATCCATTGACTCTCGGTCAGGACGGTCTCTATTGCTGACAGCCTGAGAGAGGGTGATGCCAGTAAAGCTCTATACACCCTGACCACTTTTTTAAAATGCTAAAGTGGTCTGTTTGTGCAGAATGTCACTTTAAGATCAGTTGACTATGAAACAATTTAAAAATCTCTCTACATTAGGGCCGTAGGTGTGTGTTTATTAAGAGTAGTTTCGGCTGCACCCTCCTGATGAGGCCTTGCTGTCTAGTGCAGAGGAGGCTTCCTTGGCGTTTTGGTTGGATACGAGTTGATTTGCATATGGCACAATCTTTTCTGTAATTACGTCATGAGACCCAAGCAGAGACTCGCCAAGGGCAGGTCACTAGTGCCGTTGCTTTATCTAATGAAGCTGTTCTTGTATTATATTGAATTTGTATTCCATTCTAGCCTGGATGTACCCGGAAAGCCTGGTTTCATATAGTATATTTTATCTTTTATTGCCTTTTTCTCTACTAGAAACCAGCAGCTGAAGTAGAGTCACAAAAAGCTCCAGAACCCAAGCAAGGTCTATATGAACTCACTACAGAAAACTTTAAGAATCACATTGCAGAAGGTATCTAATTCCATTTTTCATTCACAATGTAAATATGGCCGTAATCCCTTAGTGTTATTATACACTGTTAGTGTTCAGCACTGCTTCATCCCAAAAAATTGTCTTCTGCACTTTGAACCTCATATACCAATTATTTACTTAAATGGCCATCGAAATGAACGCATATAAAATAGAATAATGCAAAGATTCAAGAGTACCAATTCTGTTGGTCTGCATAAAATGTGTCTCTAAAACCTGCTCTCGTGGGCTTTTATTCAACTCTTTGGAAGAAGCACATGCATGTATAATAGATGTTTCTGGTAAATATATTGAAGTCACTATTTGAAGGTGTATGTGAGTGAGTGTTTTGTCTGTGTGAAGGAGGGTTTGGCTAATTTTCCACTTTTTGTCTTCTGCAGGAAACCACTTCATCAAATTCTTTGCTCCTTGGTGTGGACATTGCAAATCTCTGGCACCGGCATGGGAACAGCTTGCATCCTTATTTCAGGAATCAAAATCTGTCAAAATTGCTAAGGTACATGTTGTGAAGGAGTAATTATGCGGTGGTGTGCTGGGTACCCGGAGCACCGCAGGGCTTACACTTTCTCTTTATTGCACGCTGCTTGGGGTTTGTTTTACAGATTTTATTGTGTCACTGGATGTCATTTAACCCATTAGGTTTCTACAAGCCTTATTGTGTCCTGTTCCATTCTGTGCTCATCTTCTCAGCACACAGGAGGCCATTTGGTCATTGAATCCCTGTGAGATTGTACTCTCTCTATGCTTGCCCCAGGTTGTGAGCTGTTCCTTCTCTTCTGCTCAGGGCTTCTAACATACAGAGGTCCCTGGAGCTTCCTACATGATTTGTGTGGCATACATGACTCTCATACGTATGTATCTCATATCTCTCGGAGCTTCTGTACTTTTATATTCGCGTTACACAGCAGCTGTCCATTAAGATGGATTGGTGTTGCAAACGTAGCACCAGTTTCAGTGTCCTAGAAAGCTTACTACTGCAAGCGTTTAGAGACTGGATCATGTCAGCACGTCAAAACGTGCTGATATCCTTATTTGTTCTCAAGTTGGTCCCCAGCAGGCGGGTTATTCAAAATCATGTCTGCCGAGTGACCTGTCTGGACAGAGGAAATCTACCACTTCACACGGCGATATCTGCAAAGTGGGGGGCGCAATGCACATAGCCTGACCCTTTTAACGTCCCCAGCAGTGTTCCAGAGTGTGGCTCGGGGTTAATTTTGAGTACCGAAAGCGGTAACCCCGAGCCACACTCAGGCTGGTATATACCTTGTCCCTGCGTTCCCTTGATGTCCTCCCGCAGTCTCCTCTGGCCGATTTGCGGCGTCTTTCTTCCAGGTTCTCTTCCCTGCTTGTGCCGTAACACGGGGGCAGGATCCAGTGGGAGATACAAAAATAAATTAAGAAAATGTACCTCTTTGACATTAAAAAATTTCAAAATCTGACCACCAGGGAGCTAACGTGGTCAGTGTGCATAGTGTCCCTTTACCTGGAAATGAATTTACATAATGCAAGACTACTCATGATTATAATGGACATTCCCTAAACCAACTACTACCTTTTATAGACTTTACAGAAAGCAATTAAACAATTCTTGGGATGTTTGCAAAATATAACCAAACTTGCTTGTGTTTTTTTTTTTTCTTATCCCCCTTCTACAGGTTGATTGCACACAGCATAATGAGTTGTGCTCTCAGAACCAAGTGCGGGGCTACCCTACATTGCTGTGGTTCAGAAATGGTGAAAAGGTAGGCTATTTTTAAAAAATATTAACTTGTTGCATCTGTTCAAAGTGAAATAAAAGTATAAAAATGGATGTGAAAATCTGGTGCTGCATGTCTTGTGTATACACATGTTTGCTTTTTGAATGTGCATCAAATTAACAAACATCCAATAATGACAGCATGCAAGGGACTAGATATATAGGACTCGATAAAACGTTACAAGGCTGAAACATTGCAGTGATACAATGCAAGTGCTTGACATAAAATACAATTTGGTACTTTAAGGCAAGTCCTCATTTGCTCCCTTGTCTGAGGATCTATGCTGGCCGGGCCTCATCATGGCAGCAAATCAATTGCAATCTTGTGTGGCACATTGTTAAGCGACAATACGCACACACTTACACTTTTTGGCTTTTGTCTGGTTTTAATTATTATTTGTTTTTATAGTTGGACCAATACAAAGGAAAACGGGATCTGGATTCCCTAAAGGAATATGCAGAAAGTCAGCAGAATACTGTCGGGGAAAAGAAAACTGACCAAGCAGAAGAGCCAAAAGCTGAAGAGCCTGCAGGAGATGTGAGTAACAGGTGTATTTTGTGTGATGTCCTGTGTTTTTGACATCACACATATATATATATATTATTTACTAGGGTTTGTAGGGGTTTTTAAAGTGGAAAGTCTAGAAGAAATGCTGGCAGCATAATCGTGCTAAAACTGGCCAGGGCTGACTAACCAGATGTTAGATTCTCTGCAGTATCCGTTCTTGGAGTCCATTGTTGCCTTTTAATTTCTCCAATACAAGTCATGAGATGAGACAATCACCTGTTGCCGTAGCATTGTAGACCTGTTTTGACCTTGGTGTTCTTCCTGGAACATAAAGAAGGAATCCTACAGTGCTGGCACTTCTTTTTCTGTTGTGAACTCACATTAGAGCAAAAGTGACCCTACTGTGAGAATGACGAACGATTCAAAGCTGCCTGTCATTCTTCCTGTTCTAAAAAAACACAAGACCCACGGTGACACAAAAGATCTTCTTGTCAGGGTCCTCTCCCCTTCTGTACTGTATGCTTGTTTGTTGTTCTGCCTCCCACTGTACAGCGCTACGAAGCTTCTTGGCACTTTATAAAAACTTGTAACCGTCACCTGGAAAAGTAATTGCAGGAGGCACGGTCACACACAGTGCATAGTGTGGATGAACTGGTCTCCATGAGCTGCAAAATTGTTACATCCATTGTACGTTTTTCTGGATTCAACTACTTGCTTTTTACCTGGTTTGTGTCAGGGACATTTTGCCCTTACCCTCAAAATCATACCCAGATTTCTGCATCAATGTGCACTTCCACGAAGGCCAGGGACAGATGAAAGCACTACATGCGCCCGTACTGACGTGTCTCCTGGAGTCTGTCGCAGCGTTGTGACTTTTCGACAGGGCCGGCCACACGCTGCAGCCCACGCGTGTTCCAACAGACGTTCTGAAAGCCTCCCCACTGTAACTCTACGTCGTGCATTCGGGGCTGCAAAGCATCATCCTCCATAGTAGGATCGAGCCTTGCTGCGCTGAGCACCCTAACTGCACTCAGAGACGTGGCCACATGGGCATCAGAGTGGAAGGAACATCCACTCTCACGGCGTTCCTTCCGCTATGAAAAACGCTTGTGTGACCCCGGCCTAATCCGCTTTATTGCAGTTTATTCATTCTCTGTGCATGCAAAAGTTATGTGCATCAATCTATTCTATCTTTGCAGGTACACTATCATTTTTGTTGTCTTTGTAAAGCGGGCTTCTTGTACTGTACAGGGTTATGTGCGGTGCATTTGTGTTTCTTTAAACATCAAAAATGAAATGTGAGTCTACAAAGTTTATTTTTTATTTTATTTTTTTGAGAAAGGATTTACCAGGAAGGATACATTGAGATTTGTCTAGTTTTCAAGTATGTCCTGGGGATAAAGTATATACTGTTACGTGTCTTGCCCAAGGACACTTACTGCAGAGGTGCGCTTGCCGGGATCGAACCTGTGTCTCCACGGTTATAGCGCAGTGACGTTACCTCTACTCCACCCAACCAGTGTTTGAAAACCAGGAGAGTTTGAGAATGATCAGGATCACAAAATTAAAATCCTATAGTAGGAAATTAAAAAAAAAAGGAAAAATTCTTTACAAACCGAGCTGACTTTTCAAATCCCACCCAGAATTTAAACCTGCGCTCATTGGTAACTTTTTTTGCTTCTATTTATGTATGTAGTGAAGCATGAGGGAATGTGACTTAATATTCCTAGATGCTTCATGCAAGACTAAATTAAACAGAGGCAATTGAGTTTCTTGGAACACTGGGAAATGCCACTGTCTGCAGACACCACGGGCTCTATTCCAAGTCTGGTGTAAAAGTAACCTGTTATGATCCATGGAATAAAGGAGACATGCATTTGGATAGGAGTCTGAATCTAAGGTTTTCTTCCTCATTGCTGTCTTTTCAGTCAAAGGTCCTGATTCTAACCGAAAATAACTTTGATCAAGCCGTTGCTACTGGTGTAAGCCTCGTCAAGTTCTATGCCCCTTGGTAAGTATTCTAAATCTGAAGAGATGTCTGTTTCCAACTCCTGTCCATCCTTCAGCACATATGTCTCTAGAGCTGCGTGTTACAGTTGTGTTCAAAATTATTCAACCCCCACTGAAATTGAGTGTTTTGGCCAGTTTGACATTGATTTTGATCATTCAGTCATCTTGCTTACAATTAAATCAAAGAGGCACGTGTAGGTCAGACAAATATAACATAACATTTATAATGAAATAACCACAAATGTCTTTTCTGTGCTCACATCATTATCAGTTTTATTCAACCCCCAAGTGACATTCAATCTTAGTACTTAGTACAACATCCTTTTACAGTTATAACAGCTTTTAAACGTGAAGCATAGCTTGACACAAGTGTCTTGCAGCGATCTACGGGTATCTTCGCCCATTCGTCATGGCAAAAGCCTCCAGTTCAGTCACATTCTTAGGCTTGCGCACTGCAACTGCTTTCTTTAAGTCCCACCAGAGGTTCTCAATCGGATTTAAGTCAGGTGACTGCGATGGCCACTCCAAAATGTTCCAGCCTTTAATCTGCAACCATGCTCTAGTGGACTTGGAGGTATGCTTGGGATCATTGTCCTGTTGAAAGGTCCAACGTCTCCCAAGCCTCAGGTTTGTGACGGACTGCATCACATTGTCATCCAATATCTCCTGGTACTGAAGAGAATTCATGGTACCTTGCACAAGCTGAAGCTTCCCTGTACCTGCAGAAGCAAAACAGCCCCAAAGCATGATTGACCCCCCCGCCATGCTTCACAGTAGGCAAGGTGTTCTTTTCTTCATAGGCCTTGTTCTTCCTCCTCCAAACATAGCGTTGATCCATGGGCCCAAACAGTTCTAATTTTGTTTCATCAGTCCACAGAACACTATCCCAAAACTTCTGTGGTTTGTCCACATGACTTTTGGCATACTGCAGTCGACTCTTCTTATTCTTTGGAGACAGCAAGGGGGTGCGCCTGGGAGTTCTGGCATGGAGGCCTTCATTACGCAGTGTGCGCCGTATTGTCTGAGCTGAAACTTCAGTACCCACATCTGACAAATCTTTTCTCAGTTCCTCAGCAGTCACACGGGGACTTTTCTCCACTCTACGCTTCAGGTAGCGCACAGCAGTCGAAGTCAGCATCTTCTTTCTGCCACGACCAGGTAGCGTTTCAACAGTGCCCTTTGCCTTGAATTTGCGAATGATGCTTCCTATGGTCTCTCTTGGTATGTTTAACATCTTTGCAATCTTTTTATAGCCATTGCCTTCCTGTGAAGAGTAATCACCTCTTTTTCTCTTGTCTTCCTGGACCATTCTCTTGACTTCACCATGTTTGTAACCACACCAGTAAATGTCTAGAAGGAGCTGAGTATCAGTCATTTTAAAGCTGCCTAATTGGTGCTTATTATGCTTTATTGCTGCTCCGTGACATCCACAGGTGTTTTCAATACCTGATTGAAAACACTTGTATGAACCTCTGTTCTTCAGAGTGGTAGTCTTTAAGGGGTTGAATAATTGTGTCAATGAAGAATTCACAAAAGAAACATTTACTACTGTATTACAAAACCAATTGATGTCATTTTAGTTGCATATGGTTCTTTAAAAAGTCCTTGTAGGATTTCATTCTGAATACAATTACAAATGTACACTAAATTCCCTAAAACCCTTTACAGCATTCGGGGTTGAATAATTTTGAACACAACTGTATGTAGCAGGTGGTTTTTGTTTTGATTTTTCTCTGAATCCTCTTGTGAATTATATGTCAAATTAATAAAGATGTGGGTGTAACCGAAGCTCCCTCCATCTTTTGTGTTCCCACCCTGCTTGGTACCTTTAGCAACACTAGACATGGCCTCTGTGTCTGAAGTGTGGACACTGTCCTCCGCTATGAGCCCGCGGACCACTGTGACCGAGCAAACTCTTAACAGACAATGGGCATACGAAGGTTGATGTTGTTACATATATTGCTATCTTAAACGCCTAAAATACAAGCAGTTTTAAGTATTCTAATGTAGACCTACTGTTCTTGCTGTCTGTGTAGTTGTTGGATTTATTTGATGTTTATTTGCTAATCTTGTCTAGTGTAGTCATCGTATGTCTGGATCTCCTGAAGTGATATTCCTTCCCCTTTTGGTAGACAATGTGCTGTGATTAATGTCGCCCCCCACCACCGTTTCCCATGTAACTGGCCCCTATTTCAAATTAAAGATCATTATTCTTCCCTGCACTAAGTCTTGTCTGGATTTGGGGAGAGATGTCGAATTATACAGCACTCCCTCAAGTTCAGACTGAGGGTTGTAAGAAAATGAAAGCTGCTGTGGATCTGCATCAGGTTTGGGTCTGGTCCACAAGCTAGAGACCGGTAAACTCAGTTGCTGTTACAATGGACAATGGCTGCAGCCAAACCTTACTAACTCTGCTGTGTGTGTGTGTGTGTTTTTTTCTTGTGTGTGTTTTTTTTTTTGTGAAAATTTCTTGGAGACCTTGTGTGCATCTTCTGTGGAATCAAATGTTGGTATTTATTTTCCCACCTGTTTAATTTTCAGTCTTCAGTTGTCCCAGCTAGTGTTCTACTCCATCTGGGATGTGCTCCCTCCTTATTCTTTTTTTTTCCAGAAAGTATTTTACCAGGAAGGATACATTGAGATTTCTCTTGTTTTCAAGTATGTCCTGGGTGGCGAGTATGTACCGTTAGGTGTCTTACCCAAGGACCCTTACTGGAGAGGTGCTCTTCTGTGTGGATTCTTGGCATATGTGCCATTCGTATCCCTTCTGTTAAGTGCATATTGTGCAAGGACACTGCAAACTGTATATGCACTCTGTTGGCCGCTCGGGTTCTGATGCCCTTTGTGCGTTAGGCTGGCTGTTAAACGGCTTTGTCTTGCTGGGTGTGTAAATGCAGTTGAGTACATCAGTGCAGATGTACATAAATGCCAAGAGCACAAGAGCAGGCTCTCATTAATCTGGGCAAACACCCCTATTTTATTTTATTTTATAATTTTAAAGAAATGCGTATTAAGATGCAAGGATTCTATATTTCTTATTCTATACATTTGCCCCATGCCTTTGCTCCATTACACCCACACTTTGTACCTGCGCCGTTACTTACTCACACTCCTCCTATTGCACACTGGAGCTACAGTAGAATAAATCACTCCTGTGGATTTTACAAACTCTCGTTTTGGAATAGTTTAATCCGGTTTCTTGTTTCGTTCGTTTAACATAAGATTCCATCGTCCTCCAGCATGTATCTCTGTGCTAAATCTTTTTTCTCTCCATTTTCCTTCTAGGTGTGGGCATTGTAAGAATCTAGCTCCTACTTGGGAGGAACTTTCCAAAAAAGAATTTACAGGTTTAAACAATGTTAAAATAGCAAAGGTTGACTGTACAGCTGAACAATCTCTATGCGGCAGATATTCGGTAAGCTTTAAATGTAGTGTGTCCGTACGCAATGTTGCATATGTATGTACAGGGCTCAATGTATCCCTCTTAGTTGTTACTGCTTCTCTAACAAGGCCAAGTACACTTAATTACACTACAATGTAAAACATTTATCTGAAAAATTCCAGCACAAACCCCTTCTCATGGAAATGTATAACCTTAAGGCATTTTCTATGTGTTTTGTTTTTAGAGGTTTAAATTACCTGATCAAACTGCTAGAATAAGAATGGATTTTCTGTAGTAATTGAGTTTAAATGCGCATGGTATCTTTTTGCCGCAAAGAAAATTGGAGCCAAGACAGATGCTGGCAGTGACTGTAAACTGCTTGGCATGTGCAGAGCAGGATATCCTCCTATGTCTGGGTACTTGGAAGTCTGGTAACCGTAATACCAGAGTCTGAAGCTTTTCTGTTTGTACATTTCCTCATTTCTTTTTGGGTACTCAAGCTGTTTAGGGCACTATCATCGCTTTAAAATCGGGACGTTACGGAGAAAAATTTGCTATTTTCCCCTTTGCGTCCCGGTTTCTCCAGCAGACTGCAGGGCAGGCGCTGAGTCCAGCAGCCCGTCATGCAGCAGCTGCTAGGCTTGTGAATGTTGGGGGCAGCGCTAATGCTCCATCCCAAGAATCCGCTCCATGGAGGTTTCTCATGCTGGGTCACATGACTGGCAGCCAGAAGCGGCCATTCTCGTTGTGGGATAAGAGGTGAGTGTGAGTAATTTTTTTTTGGGGGGGGGGGGGGTTGAGCTGAAGGAAATGGATTCTGCAGAAGTGTAATTGGTTACAAACACCTCTGAGCTGGTGTTAACTTGCTCTGTTGGCGTCAGCTCTTAGGATCAGAAACTTGCGCAAAAAATTGCAAATTACGTTTTGCTAACGGGTTTTCTAGTCCATTAGTGCTGCGCCCGAATTGCCTCTGATTCACGATCACCTCTTGTAAGCTAACGCTCACGCTAGCATTAGCTTGCAGGAGGTGATATGGCCCTTAGTGTATTTTTTTTATTATTATTCAAAAATACTTTTTTATTTTAGAAATGTGTAAACAACATACAATTTCTAGTAGATGGATATATTGGGAACGCATTCAAAACGACCTGCATTGAATGTCATGTTTATCTTGTAACTTTGGGCTTTTTAGAATTCTGGGTGAGGGGTGCTCAACCTGTACTCTTGTCAAAGTCCCCAAAAACTGAGGTTTTCAGAAGCTTTTGGTGATGGTCATTACTTGCCTTCCTGCGTGCTCCTTCTCTATTCTCTCATTCCTCCCAGCGTGCAGTGCGTTGCTCTGTGCCAGCCAGGGGCATTCTGAGACACTTCTAAAGTGGCAGCTAGGAGCATGCTAGACAGCAGGAAGAGTCACTTGCTGGCACTGCGCAGCTTTTTACTCGCCTGTCCCATGCCCGCCAGCTGTTTGGAAACTGGAAAATTCACATATCCGACATGCTTGATACCACAAGGATTTCGGGTAGCAGTTACTCAACCTGTAGTGTTATTTGATGCTATGCAGAGAAAGCCTAAGGTGTGGATAATGCATTGTACATAGAATGGATGTCTGGTTGGACGCAATGGGAAAGCGTATCACCTGTTGCAATTTTTTATTTTCTTTACACAGGTGCGAGGATATCCAACATTGCTACTTTTCCGTGCTGGCGAGAAGGTCGAAGAACATGAAGGAGCCAGAGATCTTGATACTCTGCATAACTTTATTCTGCGTCACTCAAAAGATGAACTCTAAGATCATGCTGAACCCTATGGGTTTGTGCTGCCTGGCTGGGCCAAATAGTTACTGAATTCTTTTTCATGCAGTACTTTGGTGAAACGTTGCATTTCCCAAGCTGACTTTCAGCTTGGTTTCATGGTGTTATGAAAGACCTCTTAATCAAAGATAAAAATGGTGACTTGGTGTATCTTTCGCAAATACTATACAGACCTCTGTAGAAGCATCTCAGGATGTAGTTTTTATAATGCCACTATTATGGACCATATGAAGGCAGAATCTTCACTCTGGAACAAAGTAACATCTCCATTTTATTTTCCCTTCCTCCTCTAAATCCAGGTTGGTGTGAAGTGCCTTAGTGTATTTGTGATTGGAAGTGAGAGGCAATCTTTTAATTGTATGTGTTTTTATAATTTTGTTTCCTATTTGTCCTCGTTTCTACTTAGAGGTTTGTAGTCTTGTTATACTTATTGAGAAAATATTTGTGGTCCTTCTGTTGGGTATGGTGTACCAATCTAAAAATGCATGAATATGGTCCACCCGGGTTTAAACATTTTTTTCCTGGACATAAAATGTGCCAATTTTGGCTACCTTTTAAGGCAAGGTTCCAAGGCTGGTGTAAACTTTGCCGGAGGACCTCTGTACACTTCAATGATTCCAGACGTTTGCAGGAGCTCTGTTTTAAAGCAGTGTTTCCCAAACCTGTCCTCGGGACCCTCCGCCTCGCCAGGTTTGTCAGATATCTGAAGCTCAGCACAGGTGATATGATTTGCTGCTCATTGATTGCAGGATTCAGTCTGTATTTTCCCAAAGAGATCTGCAAAATCTGGCCTGGTTGAGGGTCCCGAGGACAGGTTTGGGAAACCCTGGGTTAAAGTGACATTCTACAGTGTGCCCACTTAATTTTATCTGAGTGGTCACACTGCGGTGAGCGCCCCCTTTTTAAAGGGGTTCAATGGACTGAAGGATACCCATATCCTCGGCTTGGGTTTCCTTTATTTGTTATACTTCAACTGGAAGCATGTCATGTCCTGCAGAGGCCAGCATTGGATTTATGGGAGCTTTTAAAGGAAACTAAAGGGTTAAAACAGGGAGTGTGGATGGGTCAGGAGAGGTTAATGTTTAACCCCTTTATTGCCCCTTCTGTTTTAATCGTATAGTATCTCTTTAAGTTTCCATCAGGCTTGGAATCTAGCACCTAGAGTGAGAACGTTATTATATTCCTTTATAAACTATATTCATTCAAGGTGGTCAGTATAATACCCGGCACTTTGTTTTTATATTGTTTCTATGTGAATCCTTTGATTATGTTTGTTTACTAGCAGCTAGTTGCCATACAGTTTATGAAGGAAAAATTACACGTAAAACACGTCCCCCATGTTTTTGTGGTCTATCCTTTTTTTTCTTACAATAAAAGCCAAGCACAAGGTGCCCATAACACAAGTGTGCTGTATTTTGTTTTCCTATTGTGTGACTCTTGTGAATAGAAGAATTGTCTGGTGGAATCCATTGAGGGGATGACTTTCTACCATTTTCACTGACCATAATAAAGGCCACTTCATCCAGTCTGGTAGAACAGATTGGATATTTAACTTTTTTGACTTTTACACATCCTGCAAGTTCTTCCAAGACGGGGACACTGCTGTAGTAGTCATGGGACAGGCACCCAGCTATCCGTTTGAGATTGACACGCAGGCAACTTGTTCTTCGTGCACAGGAGAAATGCTTTTTCAACCAGCTGACTTCTCCTTTTTGATCCCTCAGGATGGATGGTAGCAACACCTCATCTTTCAAGAGCTATTGCAGGAAAGGATTATGCCCATCTCACAGATTTTTCTCAAAGGCCAATTTCATTTGGAATCTAGAACAATGCTTTGGGCTCGAACACCGAGCCTTTGTCAAGCAAGGCTGTGTTAGAGCTGAAATGTTGAGGAAAACGTTCTCAGATATGGGCACGCTCCTTTCCTGCTAAACTAATTCGGGACCCGTGGTGGCTGGGTACTAACTGTAAGGAACCTGGTTTGGATTTTCCTGTGCCTGGTATTCCGGTTTTCAATTGAAGAGCTATTTCAGCAGCTGGGTGAAGAAGAGCAGATACAGGGCAGTTTGACCACTTTAGCCTCTGAGACCCTTTGGACAGAGATTTTGGAGGTTAAAGGCAGGGCTCAAAATTTCCACTTTGCACGCAGGCAGCACAATAAATTATGCAGCATGAAATATTCTAGCAGTACCACTGCACCCCCTTCCCCAGGCTGCGAGGTGGCAGGGATCATCTGCCTAACCTGCCCCAGCTCATCTCGGTCACTGGCAGGGGGCGGAGAGGAGCTTCCCTGCCTCCTCACTCTGCTAACACTGGGCTCTGACTGGGTATTCATGTATCTGGGGTTTGATGTCTGGGTATTAATGTTATTTTTGTAACTTTATTCTAAATAAAACCTTTAACAGTAATTTCATAAGATAATTTAAGGGGGTGTGTTTAGGGGTAGAGTTAAGGGCTGGGTAGGGGTTAGTTGGAGCAACTGGTGGCGAGTAACTCTTATGGCCTGGTTAGTAGGTTAGAACTTGAAATTTTGAGCCCTGTTGAAGGTATGCACAGAGCCAAGTATTTTTGCTTAAAAGTCATGAACCTAAGAGACACCCCCCTTCCTCCAAATGTTTATGGTAAAACCGCTTTCAAAAGGAAAAAAGGAGGACCAGCAAGGGTAGGTGAAGCCTGAGCTGTGCCAATCCACCAAAGCTAATAGGACCAGTATTTAAGACAGACAGTGACCCCATATAATGTAAAACCACACTTTATTGTGATGGCAGGGCTATTGCCCAATAAAACCAGTCCTAAAATCCTTTATCACTGATAACAGGAGTACAGCAAAAAATTGATTAATGTTAAGGGTTAACATCCTTGTTTCAGCCTCCGCTCCTTAAAGTGGGCGGGAATAGTGTTGGCAATCTTCTAAAACATCAGTATATAGCCTATGATTTCTAAGATTGCCAACACGCTTTGGTGGATTGGCACGGCTCAGGCTTCTCATACCCTTGCTGGTCCTCCATTTTTTTTCTTTGTCATTATTCAGAGGGTTATCCCCTATAGTTTATGGACTAATATGTATGCCATTTATCATTGTATTGGACACCTCATCTATTTGGTTTTCTAAAACCGCTTTCAGAGTGGGAAAAAAATCTAAATCCTGGACCTGTCCTACAATAACTAAACTGGAAACTTGTGCTATCATACAAGATCTTTTTTTTTTTTAATTAAAGCCTTTAAGGAAAAACAGGTATCTGACACAATAAAAGAATCACCTGGCAATTTTTATTTCTTGGTTTCAAATATGAACATCTCCCGTGAAAGTGGTTAGATAATCTAGACAGAGTCAAAGGGGGAGGACCTCCACGAGCATGCAGGCAAAAAGCCACCCATTACCCACCATAACTGGTTTACCTCCCAAAGCTAACGATAAAAGACATTCTCCCCCGCACGGCACCACCTCTCACTGCCCAAAGGATTCCCACGCCTCCAATACGAAGGCATTGTGTGATGAAGAACAGCAGTTCGTTCATTCATAAGCCTGATCTAGTCCACAATCTGCAACACCTGAGATTGCGGCAGCAATGAGTTAAAGCGGTTGAGGAGCAGTAGCGCTCTCCTGGCTGCCAGAATATTGGACAATAGGCAGTTCTGGCCTGCTGAAAGTCCCCTCACCAGCTTGGCAAAAAGATAGACCCGTGGGTCAGAGTGCTCCCATCCTCCCAATACTGGACCATCTCCACATATGGGCTTACGTGGCCCGAGCTCTGCGCAGAGTTCAGGAATGGAGGGATCTGCTCTGTGTAGAAGTAGCAGGGTGGCATACAATTTCATCAGTGTTTTTATGGCCTGCTCCTGAAGGGTAGTACAAATGGACACCTTGCAAGTAGCTTCCCAGATATCCTCCCAATCATCCCCAACAATCTCTGAGCGGAGTTCCCTCTCCCAAGACGTCATATAGCTGAGAGCTGTGGAGGTCGCTGTACTCGACAGGTGCATGTAGAGCAGGGAGATCAGGCCATGAGGGGGAGCCCCTCCAATGCTCAAAGAAAGTAGAGCGAGCCTCTGCTCGATCGAATCTCCCTCCGGGCCACAAACTGCTGCAGCTGTAGATATCGGAAAAAATCCTGAGGTGACCGCGGTATTGGTTGACAAGGAGTCAAACGATACAATAGTCCCGTCGTGGAACAAGTATAAGATGTGATGCAAGAGGTTTATTTTAATACAATGTATTCGGCCTAGCCCTGAAATACATTTGTTGTCGCAGACCTCCCAGGTTCTGTCAAAGCTGTGCGAACGGTGCATAATTAACATTATATAGATCATCATAAACAGCAGACAATTTGATACCCAAATATTGTATGGAGGAGGAGGCCAATTTAAGCATTCCAGCAGCGCCCTTGGGAGATGAAAAGGTAAAATCACTGATTTCTTCATGTTAAATTTATATCACACAATGTTTGAAAAACTGTGTAGGAGCCGCAGCACCTCTAACGAGGTCTTGGAGGTCGGTCAACATCAGAAGAACATCATCGTATGCGGACACCTTGTAAGGGTCCCCTCGAAGCGAGATACCAGTAATGGTGGGAGAGGAGCGGATCCAGACCAATAGGAAATAACAGGGGAGATGGGGGCGGCTCTCTCATTCCGTTCACTAAACCAAAGGGCACCTGGAATCCACATGTCTGGCTTGGGGCTGGGATAGAGTGCATGTACCGCTGTAAAAAAGGAACGGAGAAAACCTAACCGATCCCGCACACAAAATAGGTTGGGCTACTCAATGCGGTGAAACGCCTTCTCTGCATCTAAAGACAGAAGCAGAGAAGGCGGCCTGAGTTGTTCCATATGCCAAGCCACGGCCCGACGAGTATTCTTGTAAGCTTGGCGACCTGGTACAAATCCCACCTGGTCTAGAAGGACCAGAAAGGGCAGAACCTTAGTGTAAATTTTAATATCAAGGTTCAACAGTGAGATTGGCCTATACCCCGAAGGGTCAAGAACAT
Source organism: Leptobrachium leishanense (assembly GCA_009667805.1). NCBI lineage: Eukaryota > Metazoa > Chordata > Amphibia > Anura > Megophryidae > Leptobrachium > Leptobrachium leishanense. Next base: position 147,202,549 of record CM019067.1, read on the forward strand.
ACCGCGTTTGGGCAAAACCGCTTATGGACACGGACAATGAGTCTTGTGGGAAGGGGGCACCATCTTTAACAGAATTAAATAAGGACAGTAAGTGAGGCTCCAATAGTGGGGAGATACGCTTTGTAATACTGAGCATTAAAGCTGTCGGGGCCTTGTTAGGTTTTAGGTAAGAGACTGTGTTTTATTTCTTCAATCCTTCCTGTCCACCCTGCACCTCCCGCATCTCACTGACCCCAGATTAGAATTGTCGCTAAGGCTGCGGTCAGACAAGCGTTTTTAAGAGCGGATGGAACGTCTGTGAGAGTGGACGCGCGCCGTAGATTTTTGCCTCGGGGAGGCTTGCTGCGTGGCCGCTGTCGCGCTCTCAATTTGTGTGGGCGCAACAGCGTGTGGCCGGTCTGTTGCAGCATCACAACGCCGCGACGGATGCTGGAAGGCACGTCCGTACGGGCACACATAGTGTGCTCGTCTGACCCCAGCCTTAGTGTGAGGTGTCTGAACTGGAGTGGTGTAGAGTTTGGTTATAGAACTGGGAGTAAAAGTTAGTGAAAGCTCTCTTTATTGCCACAGGAGATGTAAGTGCGCGGCCCTTGGTGTCACAAAGAGAGGAAATATGGGACCGGGGAGGCTTGGGTCTAATCTGTCTGGCTAGAAGAGCGTCCATCTTATTAGACTCCTAAAACCTGCGCTTAGAGTCTAAGCCTTAGACCATGTCATGGAACTGGCCACGTCTTCTAGCAATACTCTATTTCAATTGAATTGAATTTAAGCATTCATGGGATAGGGACAAGGATAAGCAGGTATAAGGCTATCCTAAATAAAAGATAAAGCCAAGGAAAGTATCCATATAATTGGGCAAGCTAGATGAGCCAAAACGTTCTTACCTGCCGATGTATTCTATCAGGGTTATTCAGAGAGGTGAAAACCAGGAGAATGACTGGAGAAGTGAAAATTCTAGGTCAAAATAGCCAAACCAGAAAAATTCGCCCATTTATTGAACTTTCCAAATTGGCTATTTTGACCTAGTATTTTCACTTCTCCAGCCATTCTCCTGGTTTTCACCTCTCTCTGAATAACCCTGTAAATTTCTAAATCCGTTCTAATTTGCTGTAAACGGGTGAATGCTGTGGTAGATGCAAAGGTCCTATCCTCCAGGGCCGCTGCCCACAGTTCACATTGCAGGTCCAGGAGATGGGTCAGTTTAATCTTTTAGTGGAGAGAAACCCAATGTATTATGGCACCGTGCATCACTGCTGTCTGAGCAGCCCATATAGAGGCTATGGCAATTCTCTCAGTTTGATTAAGATCAAAATAGGCATCCAAATCCTGTGTAAGTTCCGCCACCAGGGTCAAGCCCCTCAGAGTAAGAGAATGAGCCGGGAACAGAAGGTCCAGATGGGAGAGTAAGAGCGGTGGGGATTAGAATAAAAAGTACAATCCTTGGTGGATCGGTGAAACACCCGCCACACATCCACCAAGGCCCATCTGGTTATAAATTCGTCAAACTGTCAGTCCTGAAGCATCCCCACATGGGGCTCAAAGGCAGGCCCGGGCCTAGATCTATCAATTGCTGGACAGGGTACAGACAGCATTAAAATCCCCACCGATCAAGACCTAGCCAGAGACACACCTATCAACATCCTTGTGTAGCGACTCCCAAAAGGCAGCGTCTGGAACGTTATGGGCGTAAACATTGACTAATGTGAACACTTGGAAACCCAGCACTCCCTGCAATTTGATAACTCTCCCCGCTCCATCAACATGTTGAGAATGAATGGTAAACGGACAATTCTTATGAATGAGTATAGACACCTCATTGTGCTTGCTGAGCGAGCAGGAGAAATAAACAGAAGGGTAGCATAGACATTAAATGGTCACCTTTCATGATTTTACCTGATGCCTACTCCAAAGAATCCTCCTGCCTGCCCAGCAGCGTACCCGTGAAGGGGGGGATATAAGAGGAAGAGAAGACAAAAAAAGGCAGAAGAATAGAAAAGAAACTGGGATTTTTTTTTCCCTGAAATAACAGGAAAGCATTGAGATTGCCTTGGGAGGCACTCGGGAAAGTACAAGGGGGGGGGGGGACGAGAAATACCATCGAAAAAACAAACAGTACTCCTCATGGACGCAAGGAGTCAGAAACTAAAACATGGTATGCATAACCCGCTACTAATAAGCAGGAGAGTAATACAAAAATTCAATAAACAGCAGAACAGAAAAGTCACAGACCACAGAATCAAAGTGGCCTTAGCGAACCCAGGCACCCCGAGTGACCAGATAAACTCCTCATTATAAGTGCTAAAACTATAAAATCAATGGCAAAAGAGGGTCAAACAGGTGCAGTACCAGGTCCAGACTACCACCAGAGACCCCTGGCCGAAAGGGTAATGGCAGACTGATCCAAATATCAGGACTACCAGCCAGGACCTGTATCTGCTCCACCTCCATGCGGGGCAAGGGTGGCATAGCGGTAGGCATCGGAGGGAGCTCCAATGGAGGCAGGCCAAGAGTAGCCAAAAATGTAGGAGCCTCCCGCAGCGAGGTACAAGCCATGGAGGTGCCATTCCTGTAGACCTGAATTTTAAGAGTGAAACCCCAGGCAAAGCGAATATCATGGGCACGAAAGTGATCCGTGAGGGATTTCCAGGCCCTGTGACGTGCCAGGAGCCAAATCTTGAAACACCTGCAAGTCCCTTTGATGGTTTTACAGGGGGGCATCTCTCACAGCAGGTAAGATTGTCTTTTTGCTGTTGCAATATGATGGCTCTGGGGTAGGCATCAGGATTGACATCGACCCGCAGCGCCCGGTGGATATGATCAGGAGGCAGTCAGTGGAATAATCATGCAGCAAGGTTTGTAATAGGACCAAGATCGTATCCTTCAATGCCGCAGGGGCGACCAATTCCGTCAGACCTCGGAGCCGCAAATAATTGCGGTGCGAGTGGTTAGAAAGGTCCTCCAGCTGCAACTCCAGATGTGCCACACAGTCCATCAGGGCATTAGAGTGGTCCACCGCTGAATTGTGGTGTTTGGTAACCTCCAACATCTCAGGTTCTGGGGCTGCTGTACGTAGGCCCACCACCTGGATGTCTGCCTGCACCGCGTGGGCGGTTTTCTCCAGCTCCCCCACCAGAAACTACCTCACCTCAGATAGGCCTGCCAGGACCTGGTGGATGTTGTCTTTGTGGCCGGAACCAGGGGCCCTGTGGAGCTGGAATCATCCGATGCTGCCGTCGGCGAGGTCCGGCCACCATCTTGGAGGTAGGCCACATGCCAAGCCAATCGGAGCCACAAGCTGCCTGGGGGTCCTTCATTTTTTATGGCCATTGGAGGAAGACATTAGGGGGGCAGCAGGATCCTCAGAGGCCAGATTAGAGTCGTCTAGGGCCGTGATTGCAGGAGATTTAGCAGCGTCCAGAACAGAGAGACAGGCTCACACGTCTGCTCTCATGCCTCGGCAGGCTCTCAATTATTTTTATTTTTAATACATATGTATGCAACTAACTAAACTTATAAAGCTGGCTGTCTGAAACAGAAACATTACAAAGCATACAATTTAGATATGTATACTGATCGTCAGCAGTTAACCCATCAGCCCATGCCATTAAGCGAGACTGTATTATGTGGAGAATAGGTTTTAAGGCACTCTTGGCTAAAACTGTGAGGTGGAACCAGTTTTGGTACGGGAGCAGGAGGTGTTAATAATGAACTCCTCCGTTTCTAGGTTACAATGCTTCTTTAAACCTACATGCGTTCTGTCCACAGAAAGAAATCAGCCTCAGCAACAAGGGGGGGTCCAAAGCTCAGGACATCGTGCCCTTGACCCCGCTCATCATGCTATCACAAATTCACCATATCCATTACAAATGTTCCTGACTTTTTAAGATCGGACAAGGATTAAATGCCATTATGGTTTTGTAGTGTGAGCACACATAGGGTAAATCGTATTATTTTTAAGATCCTGATGTAAAGTGCTTAAGGAAAAAACAGAATAGTGACACAGTTGACTATATGATATCCAGGTAAGCATGAAGATGCGAGAAGGCCCCAGCCTTTGTCCCAAATTATTGTTTCTCAGTTCCCTTTATCATTTCTCTACAAATGTCCATAAGGTAGACTAGGGAGTATAATTGACTCACTAAATTATCATGCACTAGCCCAGTTGCACTTCACATCGATTCAACTAGCCATTGTCTAGTTTTTGTAAAAAAAATCTATATTTAGTTACTAAAGCCACTAATGTTTTCATTTCAGGTGTAGCTTGCAATATAATAATGTCACACAGATAGTCACACAGATATAAAGGTTTTGGTCAGAGTGAGAAAACGCTTTATTGCAAGAAATTACAAAAAATAAATCGCTTCTCTATGACAGTCCAAGATTTGAATAAAAATGAGGGCAAAAATGTGCAAGGATATATAACACTGTTAAACAAGAAGAACAAAACGATCATTGATAAACAGATCAAACTTCAAAGGCATGTGTAAAACGGGGTATCGCTCAGGCCTAGTCCCTGAAATATACACTATATTAATAGAATTGTTTGTGAAGGGGAGTCTTGAGTGCTCTTAGGCAGACCGCCAACTCTGTCCTGCTTTTATGAGATGTTTAAAAAGACTGATAAGTGCCGATAATGAAAATCCTTAGGAAGGATGTTTACATCTGAATTACGTACAAGACCATGTTGAAAATTTAACTCCTCCATGGTCATGTGGTCTGCTAATGCATTTAGGATGTAAGATCCATGGCTCACCAGCACTGGATGGAGTTAACTGCAGGCTACTGTTTCATGGAGTCTCTTAAATTCCCAATGTTGTGTCCTAATTTCTAACGTTAGCAGATGTTTGAGAGACCTATTTACAGATACATCAACGACGAGTTTCACATCAACTGTAAAATTATTCTAAGCAACTGCGCACAACTTGACATTTTCTACCAACATAATCCTGAGCCTAGGGATGTCTGGGAGTAGGACCATCAAAGCAGCAAAAGGGTTTAATACATATATAATCATTATATATTATTTTATTTTTAACAAGATGAAACACAGCTTGATCCAAGCTAACAAAAAACTTGCAAAAACCTCATTTTAGAGGATTCCCTCTCTGTCACCTTCAAATGCCCATCTATAAACTAAGATTACTGTTCCATGGGGACAAGGTGAATTTTGGGTGTGTAAACACATCTGGTGTCCTCTTTATTTAGCAAGTACCATATAGACATTACCATTTCCTCACGTGACTGCCAGTCTTATTGTCTAGGTAGATATCTCCATGTTTTCCACAGTGCTGGGTTTTAATCTACTCTTAGATAATGGTCTTCCGACTCATAGTTCTGTCTCTGTTCAATGACAGCCACATGCTCTCACCACCATGTTCCTGTACTTCTTCAGGATCACATTGGAATTATCATCAAAATAAAGCACTGAGATTGCATTTAGCTTGGTTGGGGCACAACATGGCTTTGGGACATATTCGGGATTCATTAGGTGAACCTGTCCAACACAAAAATAAAAAGTTTTAATATATAAAATATATAGTAAATGCAGACTAAACTTTTCACTACCAAAAACATGTCAACTCAATTTTGTATTGTACCACAATAAATATCAACAATTAGTATAGAAAACTCCTTTGCATTCCTTTTTAATGCAATATTAGACTGCCCCCTGGGAAAAAATGAAATGCCTAGAGAGAGCGCTCCTATCATCCTGTATTACTGTAAAGAAGCTACAAGGAGCAATCTCTGTCCGTAAAAAAAAGCTCAGCACACTTTACTCTGCCCTCTCTCTGGCTGTTGTACTGCAGCAGAAAAGGAGAAACTCTGGGATTCATTCACTACTGTCCAGAGATTAAATTTAGGGAGTTATAATTGTTGAAAATCCCCGTACAGTACAGGTACAACGTGTTACTGTAATTTCCAAATGCAGGCATTATGTCACATAGAGATTATATTTTTATGTTCTATTGCTAAATTTTGAAATATGCATTGCTTATCTCATGTCAATCACTTCAAATCCCCCTAATCAGGAGATCTGAACATTTCATCACATTTACTTTATCTGACACAAAGTCCATTTCGGTCTGCAAGCTAATAATACACATCCATTATAACATTGTATGAGATAAAGGACATCATAGAGTTTAAAGGGACACTACCACCTACATAAACTCTTAGGCTAGGGTCAAACGAACGCATTTTTTGCTTCGTCCATAAAAAAGTGCGTCCGAACACATTGACGTATTTTTTCACGGAATGTGCGAAAACGGTCATACGATGCGCATTGTCGTGTGTGGTTTTTTACGGATAGTCAATAAAACACTTTTTGCGTCTGGACGTTATGTTGGCCGGACATTAGCAGTGTCTGATGTCTCCTAATCACTCACACCCGCCTCTAGCAGATACAGCGCACGCTGTATGTCAGTACTAGCGGTTCTACGTTCTCGAAAAAATGCGTTCATTTGCCACTTGCGTTGCGCGGCTGAACTTTCGTGCGGCCATACTTCGCACATTGGCCGTCATTGCCCATCATTTGCTGCTACTACGGCCGTGATTAAGTGCGCCTATACGCACGTTAAAAATGCGTTAGTCTGACCCCAGCCTAACTAGATTACTTGTGCATTACAAACATAACTACCTTATAAAATACTTGCTGCTGTTTTTTTCTGAAGTAATTGCATGATAATGCCTCTCTTGTGGTCCTACCCCTTACCAATGGGGAGATAAGTGGGGTCCAAAGGACCCCCTCCCCTTCAGGCAATCTCCCTGCTCTGGCAGGGGGGCTGCGCCTGAAACTGACTTCATCGCACGACCCAGGTATAAACATGACGGTCTGACTTCCTTGAAGTCAGAGCACCGCGGGACCACAGCTACAGAGGTGAGTATATGGAGGGAGGGCTGGGTTTACTAAAGGACATACCAGGTACGTCCTCGGTCATTATGCAACCATTTTCGTAGGACATACATTGTGCGTCCTTGGTTGTTAAGGGGTTAAGCATTTAACAAATGCTGTGTAGCTAGAGAAGGTTGTCCAAATACCGTTCCAGTTAATGATTGTGCCGTAGCACATCTCTGAATATCTACAAATTAATAAATATACAGGTAGACACATTTTTTTAATAAAATAATCAGAATTTTATCAATGTGTTAATCTCTTACATGGCTTCTAAGAGAATCATGATTTGCTTCTGTAACATGACAATAAAATAGTTTCTGGTTTTACTCACCAGGGTTTGCACGATAGCATGGTTGGTAGCGTTCATGTGGGCGTTGAGCGGAAACGAACACTCTCCACCACAGTAATTTGCAGCATAACCTTTTGGTGCAATTATCCAGTCCTTTAAAAATATTGTTAAATGAGTCACTCACAGGACTAAACATTTTTTATTTTATTACCAACAAATTTACAACAGACTAATGGCGGGTTGACAGAATAATGGCAGCCATCCCAGTTATTCAGGTGTTTGGGGCCAAGAAGGATCACGAACACTAGCTGAGAAGGACACTATCATTAGATTTGCTTAACTAAAGTTGCGTTTGGAAAGATTTCTAGCAAATACTATTTTAAATATATTCTATGCATAGTACAATTTGTACCACCTTAAAAAGCAAAAAAACATTCATTTTGATAAGCTAGATTCAACGAAATGCAATTCTACAGGCTGAAACTCCCCAAGGGTGATGGATAAAGACTAAATTCAGTGGAGGCTCCTCCATTGGGTAGCAGGGGCAGCGCCCCACCAGTTTTTAGAGTGAAAAATAAATAAAATAAATAATAAAAAATTAAAAAAGTATTTAATTTGAAGGTTATTTCTTTCTCGGGGGGGGCAGTGGGTATTCGTTTAACTCCCCCCCCCCCCAAAACCTGATAAGCTTTTTCTCCCACCCCTGGCTGCTGGCAGCAGTACAGTATCAGTTGGGATTGCACATATGGACGTTTTTTTCACCTGCCCTTCCTGAGAGCATTTCACACATGCTCTATCCCTCGCTACTATAGGGTTCAGCCCCCAGCCATTACTTTTCCGAAAGGTCACTTTAGAAAAACATCCACTCATTATGAACAATGCTATTATTACAGAGGGTGGAATTACACTGAGAAAGCAGGGAGAACAGTGAAGGACCTCCCACAAAGCAGCAGACAACATGGATGACTGTGAGAAGCAAGCAGTGAGCTGGTGGTGAGTAGCAAATGTTACTGTTATGGAATCCTGTGCTAATGTTTATAGGACTGGATTTCCCACTATGCTCAGCCATCAGGATGGCAGAGCATAGTAGGCTAATAAAGGATATTGCAGGGAATCTGATGTCTCACACAGGGGTTAACATTGAATTGGAAAGTTTGATAATAAAGAGCTATGCAGAACAGTAGATTCATCAGATGTTGGTATGGCTAATGTGAGAAAAGGAGTTATTAAAGAGTGGAGGTAAAGCTAGATGGAATAGAGGGGGTTAATGCAGTGGTAATTTTGGTGGAGCAAAGGTCTATCAATAGGGATGAATGGGGATTAATATAGGACAGGAGAGAGGTTTTATAAAGGAAATAGGCGATACTGTGGGCAAGTGAGCAGAGATGGATTTACAAGTAGGCAGCGTAGGCATGTGCCTAAAGGCACCTGTCACAAGTGGACGCCTTGCTTTGTAAAACATATACAGTATATTTTTTTTAAATCATTTAGACCAGGGGTCAGCAACCTTGGCTCCCTGATGTTTTGGGAACTACATCTCCCACGATGCTCAGTCACCCACTGATGAAGCTGCTAACAGCGAAACGCGTCTGCGGTGTATTTGTTTTGTTTTATCTGCCTTAAATAAACCCGTTGTGGATTCCTAACGACTTGAGTTCATGTTGTTAGTTTCCTGGGGAAATCACCAATTCTAATCTGTGGAGTTTGGAACCATGAAGAAGGGGAATCGTTGTCTCCAAAAATTCACTGAATGCCTGCTGTTTGGTGCCTCTTTTAGAATAGGCACCAGAAAAGGTGAGCAAGTTTTTCTTACCGATCTTCTTGACTACATATAAAATAGTCTGCACAGTTATTCTTTCTCTCTTTTTTTAAAGGAAACATCACATAACCAATCCATTTAGCGATACCACCCCTTTTTCTGAAGACAGACGATGAAATATAGTGCCAGCGCCAAGTAACAACCCACAACTTTTATTCAGTCACCCATTAGCCTGTCTGAGCCACATGGGAAATGTAGTTCCCAAAACAGCAGGAGCCAAGGTTGTTGACCCCTTGATTTAGACCACTCTATCTCTGGAGCCATAAGAGGGACATATGAGGTACCATTGGAATAGCCAGATATTGGCCTTTTCACTGATTCTGATTCCAAATATAACCAGGTTAGATTTATGTGCTTTGCAGTCTGTGCTGGAAGCATAGATCGCATGGCCATGGCCACTCAGACCACCAGGGATTAAAACAGGATTTTTAGAAAGGATGATGGACCCCGGCGGCTGTATAAGAGATACGGCCAGCCCAGCTCCAGCCAAACTGCCCTAAAGGACATCGGCCCACTGGGCAAACTCCCGGTACGCCAGTCCAGGCCTGTATATATATATTCATTCTTAGGGGGAGCTTATGCAGTCTGGGCCCCCAATTAAAGGCGATTTGAGAAGTAAATGAATAAGGTTAAGTCAACATTTTAATAAATATTGGTGGTACTCCTTACTGGCACCCACACACTGTGGTATGGGCTAAAGTTTTTAAAAGTATATTTTTTGATATTTTGAAAGACTTTAATAGATTTCCTGCCTCCTAAAAACTCTGATGGAATATGGTGGCCGTGCCTAGCCTACCTACTGGCTTTGTACCAATAAGAGCAAGTATTGGAGTGTTTATAACCCGTTCGCATCTAAGTGAGCATTTTGTAGAGATGTAGGCCCCTATTACATTCTTCGTGCAATTTCGTTCGCACAGTGCAAATTTTTTTGTGCGCATTGTCCAGTGTTATCGCGCGAAAATTAACGTGGCATTCCGATCCGAACGCATTTTCTCATCCGTCAAAAAAAATAACTTTCGGAAAAACGACGCGCAAAACGAAGTGTAATACACGCGCAGTAACGTTGCGCACGTAAATCTGTGTGTGGACTGTTTTTTTGCGGGATTCAGCCAATCAGAATTAAGAACCTTAATTGACATCAATTTACCTTAATTGACTCACTTAAGTTTTTGCGCCTGTCAAAATAAATCTGAGTATACATGCTGCAGCAATAAAAAAAAACACTCACGAATTTACAATTTTTTTGTTTGGGTATGTGTTGAATGTGTAACTGTACTATGCTGTATTTTTTTTTTCTTGTGCTGGTGTTTTTCGTTTCGGCCAGAATGTTCCAATTTGCAGTTACCACCAGCTTTTCAAAGACGTTAAAATTATGCGCGCAAACGTCGTTCGTAAAAACATGCGCATCGATTGAAATACCATCTGCGTACCAGCGCACGAATGAATTTGCGCTCACAATGTTAAGTATAGGACGCGCGCAGTTCATCACGCTCGCGCAGGTCCATCCGCGTTAAATGATAACGCGCATCGTTTGCGCGAACGTTGTAATATGACGTTCAGCGCAAAGGGTTGCCCCTCGCGCAAATGCGCAATTGCGCACGCAAAACGCACTGCGCGAAGAATGTAATAGGGCCGTAGTTATTTAAATAAAGAAAATTTTAAATTTTAACAATATGCAAAGCTTACTCTCTCTCCTCTTACAGTGATCGTATCTGTAGCCCTATTTAGCAATAATATTGACTTGTAAGATTGTTTTATTAACTAACTTAGTATTTTTTTATATTCGAAAATAATACTTTCAATATTTTTTATTAAGGCTTTTGTTTGAGGGGGGCTATCTATTAAATTTTTGTTTCCTATATTTAAATTATCATTAGTTGCACAATTTCCTTTGAGCCAAAGTCAACGTTTATTTTTATTAGGAATAACACTGCTATCATCTCATAAACCTAAGGAAATTAAAATAAAAATAATGTTATTACTGACGAGCAATGAAGAGAATTTTTGGAACAATTTCCAGACTATAAAGATTGGAAATACTAATAGTATTGTAATTTTGTTTCTAGTTATTTTTACATTCCCTTTATTACAATTAAATTACAATCATTTTTCTTGCAATATCAGTTCCAGCTATTATTTATAATTAAGAATTGTAATGGCACATTGGAAGTAACCATTCCACATAGTATGAATTGCTGCAGGTCAGGGCCCCTTTCTGTGAACACCTGTTAAAGAGAGAAGCTTCTGTCATGTTTAAGGAAGCACAAACTTCAATAATAATGGAAGTGCATTTCCTTAAACAGGTCTCCAAATAGTTTCTAAAAGCATGGTGTGAAATGAGAAACCATGGGGGCTATTAAAAGGAGATTTCAGGCAAGGGGAGCAAATAAATCTGAAATGTCAAGGGAGATCTGGCAACATCTTGTGTCACAGTTGAGTAGTGGTCATCCAAAAACCATCAGGTTTTATTTATGATATATCCCTGGCATACATCATTAAGGACCTGTGTATCATGGCTTTATGTGTGTACAATGCAACCTTAGCTATTTTTAATCAATCCCAAGCCCATTGTTGCAAAACAAGGTTGGAAGGAACATATTCATTGCAAATAATACTGCTACTATAGGAGTTTCTAACAGAATAGGACTGAGAACTTCACTTGGCCAAGGGGATGGATCTACAGGTGTCTATGGCTGTGGGTGGGCTATGAGTGGATCTCGGGAAGGGCCAGAAGGTCTTACCAAGATCAATATTGCCAGAATTAGTGCTGAAAGCCAGTACTGGACCAATTAGGGGATCTTTGGTTTTTATAGCCATAGTGCTGGCTTCATATAGGATGCTAGTAGACATTCATCTCCCCTTGCCCATTACAGACCACTAGGCATTTCCCTGATTTGCGCAAAGGCGTAGGAGTGCCTTTACATCATCTGTGATGCCTGGCAATGCAGTTTTTCCATATTGGGTATGAAATGAGGTAGAAACATATTCTTTAAATTCAAATGCAAATTTGAGTAATATTTTTTATTACACTGCAAAATACTAGTTAAAGTAAAAGGGTGCAAGGTCTGGCTTTCTGCAGTATATTATGTTCCCAGAGTTAATACTTTGAAGCACCACATATTTGTTAATGGCAAGTTTCTGTAACTCCCAATCAGACACTTATCACAGTTTAATGAAAGGCCATTGGCCAGACTAGTTAACCTTGGCACAAGGGATGGTTTAAAGCTACACATTATATGATGCTGAACTAGCTTACCTAGACATGGTAAGACTTGTAGTTCCAAAACAAATTGGCGCATTGAGTAGCCGCAAACAGACCCTGGCACTGGGCCGTCTACAATTGGTCCCATGACAGGTTCAAGGGACCTGTGCCTGTAGCCCAAGGATATAGGGGGCTTCCCGCCACTGGTGTCAACCCCCTGTGAAATGCCTCTTACATAGGGATGAGCTGTTCGATCGGTTCGGAGTTCGATTCGAACATCACCAGTTCGTATGTTCGCGAACTTCGAACATTTCCACGTGTTCTCAGCATGTTCGCCCACAATGCACCGCAATGGACCACACAGGACGTCTTTAACGCAGGGCAAAAGGGGCAGCTGTCCGGGCCCAGTTATTGTTGAGGGGCCCAAAGGCAGCTGCCTATTTTGCCCCCGTAACTTCAGACTGCACAGCGGGGGCACTAGATTCTCTGTGGGCCGCCCACTGATGCAGTCAAGGCTGTGCAGGAAGAGAATATGGGAGTTCCGTATCTGGCTCCTCCCCCATTCTGACATCCTTTTCCTGTCTCCGCACATTGCACACAGTCAGTGTCAGTGTGCATGGGGGCTGCTGAGGAGGAGCTGGAGCTAGATGGGAACCAGGATCAGGGAGGTGCAGGGCCAGGCAGTTATGTAAGAATTAGTTTTTTTAGCAATCTGTGTGCAAAGCCAAAGCCCCTGCTCACCAGAGATCTGCATCCAGCCCCCCCCCAGACCATGAGCTGCAGGCATAAGTCACACAGGAAGGCAGCTCCCTTCTGCCCCCAAAAGCTCCCCCAGCAGCTGTGGCCTGACCATGGATCTTGGTCCTCGCAATCTCCAGCATCAGTCCCCCCCATTCCACACTCTCCAGCACCAAACCCCCACTCCACACTCTCCAGCATCAAACCCCTCCCAACACCAAACCCCCGCTCCACACTCTCCAGCATCAACCCCTCCAGCACCAAACCCCACTCCACACTCTCCAAGCACGCAAACCCCCACTCCACACTCTCCAGCATCAACCCCCACTCCAGCATCAACCCCCCCACTCTCCAGCATCAACCCCCCCACTCTCCAGCATCAAACACCCCCCACTCTCCAGCATCAACCCCCCCACTCACACTCTCCAGCATCAAAACCCCCCACTCACACTCTCCAGCAGCATCAAAAAGCCCCCAACACACACACACACAGGCAGCACCAAACCTTTCTGCGTAGTTAGAAAGATGTGTAGTTAGTGTGTGTACTACTGAGGGGTATAGTGGTTATATGTGTGTACTTTGTATACACACTATATAGTATTTACACAATGTACTCAACATACATTATACAATGAGTATATACTGTATACTGGGTATATGCTAAGTTTTTAGTGTGTCTAATGTATAGTTTATATCTGAGAATATAGTTTGTATATGTGTATGAGCTTACTAGGGTTATTCAGAGAGCGGTGAAAAGCAGGAGAATGACTGGAGAATGGAAAATGCTAGGTCAAAATAGCCGATTTGGAAAGTGAGATGAATGGGAGAATTTTTCTGGTTTGGCTATTTTGATCTAGAATTTTCACTTCCCCAGTCATTCTCCTGCTTTTCACCTCTCTCTGAATAACCCTGCTAGTGTATACTATAATATGTAGGAGTGTATAGTGTTACTGTATGTAGTGGGTAGTCTGACTGTATAATGTACATAATTTAGGGTCGTGTACTGAGTAGGGATGAGCTGTTCGGTTCGATCGGTTCGGAGTTCGATTCGAACATTGCCCGTTCGGATGTTCGCGAACTACGAACATTTCACACGTGTTCGCCGCATGTTCGCCCACATTGCACCACAATGGACCACAATGCACTTTTCCACTGGCCTGAAGCTTGTAATTGGCTACAGCCTTGCACCTGACCACAGGTCAGGCGCAAGACAGGTTCAAGACTTTGCCAATCACGGCTCACAGTCCTGATTGGGCAAATTTTGCCCAATCATGGGCTCACAGAGCTAAGTCCCGCAGTACACTATATAAGGCTTCACACAGCGCTTCAGCACGTGTTTGAGAGGAGATTGTTGTTGTGTTAGTGTGTGTTCTCACTGCCAGTCTGCCACCAGCTACTGGGGGGCTCTCATTTCTACAAAATATCTGGGAATTGTTCTAATCTTTGTGTTCTCACTGCCACCAAGTATTTTGGGGGGTCAGTAATTTCTACAAAATATCTGGGAATTGTGGTAATCTGTGTGTTCTCACTCCCAGCACCTATTTTGGGGGTAAGTAATTTCTACAAAATATCTAGGAATTGTGGTAACCTGTGTGTTCTCACTGCCACCAAGTATTTTGGGGGTCTCATTTTTACAAAATTTCTGGGAATTGTGGTAATCTCTGTGTTCTCACTCCCACCAAGTATTTTGAGGGACTCATTTGTACAAAATATCTGGGAATTGTTGTAATCTTTGTGTTCTCACTGCCACCCATCAGGGGGTCTCACTGATTTATAGGTGGTTTCTGGGAATTGTAATCTGTGTCTTCTCACTGCCAGCTATCAGGGGGTCTCACTGATTTATAAAAGGTTTGTGGGAATTGTAATCTGTGTCTTGTCACTGGCTGCCAGCTATCAGGGTGTATCACTGAGTTATACCAGAGTTCTGGAAATCTTTAATCTTTATACCAGAGTTGAATCAGAGTTCTGAAGCATATCTCCAAATTTTATAACAGAGTTGAATCAGAGTTCTGTATATCTTTAATCTATATATCACTCACCATGTCAGAAAGACCAAAAAGGACAGGCAGATGCTCCCAGACACAGATAAGAGGGCAAGCAGCCTATGTGTTGGGAGGCTGTGCCTCTGGTCATGGTGGACGTGGTGCATCCTCTGCAGGGGCACGCTTGTCCTTTTTAACTGGTGCTGGCCGTCTTAAGCAGCAGCAACATACTGAGGATTTGGTGGATTGGCTAACCAGGCCATCCTCATCCTCCGAGTCCTCTGCCAGCCAGGCTTGTAGTGCTTTACAGTCCACCTCAGCTGCCAAAGCATCTAATGCAGCCTCCATGTCCACAGCTACTCCTGCCGTAGCCTCACTATCACACACGGAGGAGTCAGCTGAATTGTTTGACTACAATGACAGTGACATGCTGCTTGAGGATGCGCAGCAACTACAGTGCTCTAATTCAATCTTTGAGGTTGAGGAAGGGAGTATAATGAACCTAGAAGAAGGGGGTGCCAGTGACATACAAATAACTGGCACTCATGTTGCCCCAGCAGCTGCAGCATACTGCCAAGTTGGCTCCAGTGATGAGGAGATAAAGGGTTATGACAATGATGAGGTCACTGACTCCACCTGGGTGGCTGATCAAACAGAGGAGTCAAGTGAGGAGGAGGCACAACAAACACGAGGCACAACGTCCTCTATGACCAACCGTAGCACTAGCCAGTCCAAGGCATCAGATGTCAGAGCTGCTCAGGTGCAGAGCGCTGTTGTCTCAAAGCACACATCCAGGAACTCTGCTGTCTGGGAGTTCTTTAAGAAATGTGCAGCAGACCCCACCATTGCTATTGTAATCTATGTCAGATGAGGCTCAAGCGTGGGAAAGACACCGGACGCTTGGGTACCACGTGCTTGAGGCGACATTTGACCACCTGCCACGCATCCTGTTGGCGCAAAACTTTGCGTAGGTCCTCCTCACCTGTCTCTACTCCCACTATATGTCCTGCCATGTCATTGACTCCAACCTCCACTGAGAGGGATGATGCTACAGTAATGGATGTACCAGGTCCTTCCTCACAATGTGACAGCATCCCATCAGCTGAAGATTTACGCAGTCAGATTACGTTGCCCCAGCTGCTGCAGCGTAAGAAAAAATATAGTCCCAACCATCCCAAAGCATAGCGTCTAAATGCCAGCTTAGCAAAATTACTCGCATTGCAGCTGCTGCCTTTCCAGCTGGTGGACTCTGCTTCCTTTCGCGAATTTGCTGAATGTGCTGTACCACAGTGGCAGGTTCCAAAACGCCATTTCTTTTCATGGAAGGCCATTCCAGCACTATACCAGCATGTGGAACACAATGTTATGGAGTCATTGGGAAAGGCAGTCAGCAGCAAGGTGCACGTGACTTTAGACACGTGGTCCAGCAAGCATGGACAGGGCCATTACATTTCCTTCACGGCACACTGGGTAACTCTGATTGCAGTGGGGAGGGATCCAAGACGGGGCTCTGTGCTGGAGCTTGTTCATCCACCACACCTTCAGGTACTGTAGCTGCTTGTATGAGGTCTGTCTGCTCCACCAACACCTCTCCCTCTTCCTCCTCCTTCTCTGTCTCTGGCAAAGTGGCAGTTAAACCGACGCGTGACAGGGGCTACACAATGGCTCAAGCAAAAAGATGCCATACTGTGCTTGAGCTGGTTTGTTTAGGGGACAGGAGCCACACCGGGACAGAAATTCTGTCAGCTCTGCAGGGGCAGGTGCAGAGATGGTTAACACCATGCCAGCTTCAGCTCTGAATGGTCGTCTGTGATAATGGCAGCAACCTTCTCTCCACCCTACACCTGGGTAAGTTGACGTATGTACCATGCCTAGCACATGGTAAATCTGGTGGTACAGCGTTTCCTAATCAGGTACCCAGAGCTGGCAGAGCTTCTCAGCCAGGCCAGTAAAGTCTGCAGCCACTTCAGACGGTCATTCCCAGCAAGTGTTCGCCTGGCAGAAATTCAAAGAGAATTCCACCTTCCCACAAACCGTCTGATCTGTGACATGCCCACCAGGTGGAACTCGACATTAGCAATGCTGCAGCGTCTGCACAAGCAGCAGAGGGCCATCAACGAGTACCTGTGTGAGTATGGCACAAGGACAGGTTCAGGTCAACTTGTTTCCCCCCCCCCACAGTGGCTGATGATCAAGGATGCATGCACTGTCCTGTCACCATTTGAGGAGGCAACAAGGATGGTGAGCAGGGACAGTGCATGCATCAGTGATACAATTCCTTTAGTGTTCCTGCTGGAGCACACTCTGCAGGGAATTATAGATGTGGCTCTAGAGGAAGAGCAGCGGGAGGAAGAGGAGGCCTTCCCTAGCTCTGAAGGCCCCAGTCTTTCCGCAGACAGCATTCCAGCAGGTCTTCCTCAGATCAGACAGGCGGAGAATGAGGAGGAATATTTAAGTAGTGGGGGCATTGAAGGTGGGGATTCCTCAAGGGAGGGTTTTGTGTGCCCAGAAAAACAAGGACCAGTACGTGGCTGGGAGGAGGAAGTGCACGATGGGGTCATCCTCCTCATTGACCAGGAAGACTCGGAAGCTAATGCCACCTCCAACCTACGCTGCATGGGTTCCCTTATCCTGCAAAGCCTGGTAAAGGACCCCAGGATTCGTGCTATCAAGGAGAGGGATCATTACTGTTTGGCAAGCCTTCTTGATCCACGATACAAGGGTAAAGTTGCAGAGCTCATCCTGCCTGCACAGAGGGAGCACAGGATGAAAAAACTTGAGGACGCTCTAAAGCGACACTTGTGTAACACCTTTCCAGGCACTGGTAGGTTACCAAGTGATGACACAGGTGCTTCTGAGGCTGCGGATGATCAGAGGAATAGTGGTGAAGGCTGGGGCAGCTTGACTGATGCCTTTATAAAAAATTTTAGTCCACGACGCCCAAGGGACGTCAAATGTAGGCACCCATTGCCAGCATCTTCACCGTATGGTGCAGGACTACCTAGGGGCAAGGGCAGACCTGGATACCTTTCCAGCAGATGATCCACTGGCTTACTGGGTGTTGAGATTGGATCATTGGCCAGAACTTAGCCAATATGTTATGCAGCTACTAGGTTGCCCTTCATCCAGCGTGCTTTCCGAAAGGACGTTCAGTGCCGCTGGAGGTTTTGTCACAGACAAAAGAGTGCGTCTGTCCACCGACTCTGTAGACCGGCTGACATTTATAAAAATGAATCAGTCCGATCAGCAGCTATCAATCCCCTGATGCTAACGTAACGGAATAGATCGGTGATGTCTTCTGCATTCACAAAACCTCCATCACTGAACTCTTCCACAATACCACAAAGGGGTTACGGTGTGAAGGCACTTGCTGCCATGAAAGGCACAATATTTGGCTGCACTGACGCCTGTGCCAGATTTATATCATTTTAATTTTTTGAACCGCAGGGTCCAACCCTGCACTCTTCCACAATACCACAAAAAGGTTACGGTGTGAAAGCACTTGCTGCTATTTGGGTGCACTGCCACTGACGCCTATATTACCAGATTTATATCATTTTAATATTTGACCGCAGGGTCCAACCCTGCACTCTTCCACAATACCACAGAGGGGTTACTGTTGCCACTAAAGGCCCCTTTTTAAAGCACCGGTTGTTACTTTCATCCAAAGCCTGCATAAGTTTCACCATAATTTAGCCCAAAAATCACTAAACTTGTTCTGCTTGTCCTAAAATGTCTCTTTTTTAATACCGACTGCCGCCCCAAGCAGTTGTTTATGAATAGATTAAAGGAAAACCGTTTACCGTCATTTGAAACGTCATTTTTTTGTTTCTAAATGTTTCTATACATCCTACAAATCCGCCACTTCACGGGCAGGTTATGGGGACCTCCTAGGCACGATATTTGAAGGAATTTGTTCGTTTTTATTTTTAACCCTTATTTCATGGAAAACTCATTGTTCCTTTAAAAACGTTTTTTTTTAAAACTTTTTTTCCTGGTTTCCTGTCCCCCAGGGCACTACCCGGACCCCCATACACCTTTTATGGCAAATATCTTGCATATATGCCCTCTTGCAGGTCACTCTAAAAATCGAACTTGAGTCCCATTGACTTGCATTGAGTTTGGTTCGTGTTCGAACTCGAACTTTTGAAATTGTTTGAGTTCGAATGCGAACCAAACACGGGGGTGTTCGGCTCATCCCTACTCTTGCAGTTGTATGTAGGGGCATCTCACTGAGCCTGGGCCTCTGATATCACCTGATTGAGCCTGAAACTGGACCTTACCCTGCTTCCTTCCATCCCTTAGCATGCTGCCTCCTGAGTAAAGGCAGTGGCAGGCCAAGGGACAGAGGAAGTTGAGAACTCCTCCATTCAGTGCTGAGGAGGAGGTAAAACCAATGCAACAGCAGGAGAAAGGAGGGGGAATGGAGCTGATTCCAGGAGAATGGAAAAAGGACAAATGGGCGGACTTCTTGATAGAGGGGGTAAATGGGTTTCACTACTGAGGAAATAAAGGGGGTTGGTCTCACTACTAGGGAAGGGAGGAGGATAAATGGGGCTGACTACTTGAGAAAGGAGGAGGTGACTTGGGATGACCACTGTGGAAGGGGGGGGGAATAGTACTCACCACTGGGGAAGGGAGTTGTCTTCCTTTGTACAGTTCTGTTGATGCACTGAGAAATCTATTTGCACATTACTCTTGTCAGTTGTGGCATCATTGGAAAGGCCAGACTCTGACCTCTCCATTGACACCTCACTTAACCTTGGGTTGTGTAAAACTCAGAGATGCAGGGATCCAGAGACCCTCTCTTCTCCTGATTGCAGTGTGACGGTATGGGTTTTCAGTGAAATAATGCATAATATTGCAATTTGCCATCAACTCCATACTTGCTGGCGGCATGGGAAATGCGAAGGTGAGTTAGTGCAGCATCACTATTTACTTTACAACTGAAACATGAACAACAGTACTGCAGTAGAAAAAAAATTGCATTTTATTTATTTATTATTTTAATTTTACATAAAACCTGGTCATGTTTGGTATCACTGGTTTTGCCATATCCTGGCCTTTCCAACTATACCTCAACTGTCTCTCCACCATGTAGGGTTGTGAAGGTCCAAATAGGGGTCCAAAACACAGCAAGGCACCCCCCCCCCCCGCGTCAGGCACCTGTAGGCACATGCCTACTTCGCCTTGTTATAAATCCGGCCCTGAAGCCGCTGCATTGTTTGTAGAATTTGTTAAAAATTTGAGCTTGTTAACCAACTCTTGTGAATTTTGTAATTTATATTATAGTTTAACTATAATATCTTGTGTGCTATCCTGCCAAGTATTCAGTGCATGGAGTGCTATTTACAATATGAAGACATATCTGAAAAATGTATACTGTAGATACCGCTAGATTTTGGTGACAAAAGTCTACCTTAAAATTGGAGGGGCGGCGTTATATTCTAGACATCTGCATCGCGTGTAAAAAAAAAAAAAAAAACTTGCCTTGCTCCTGGATCCCAAGTCTCCCGGAAGTTCTGGTAGTCTCGCTGAAGTGAATGCGGGCTCCCTGACGCTTGCAAACACTTCAGGAACTCCCGGATTCGGGAGAGGTGGGATCCATCACGGCCAGAGGGCACGCTTGGTTTAAGCCAACCATTCACCTCGCTCGCCTCCGCCAGCCATCTAATCACTAGTAAAGTAGACGGATGGCCGGCGGCTTCATACTTAGTAACAACTGCAATCATTCTAGAGCAGAACACCCTGGCCTGAGGGGGAGCCTGACTGTGTTAAGAGAGCCTGGAAGGATTTTAATTGTTTACAGTAAAATTTTGTTCCTCGCGTTATATTCGAGTCTTGAGTATTCTCTCCTTTCCATAATAAATCTCTATCCATCGCGTTATATTCGGGTCGCGTTATACTCGAGTATCTACAGTATTAGTTTAATTTTAACTATCAAAATCATAGTAATATAGTAGCAAACTTGATTAGTTTGAAAAAATACTTAAATCCATTTTTCAAATTGCCACACACCCCGCTGTTGAAAGAAAGCTTATAAAATTCCTTACTGGAAATGTCATCACTTTATTTTTTAGTGAGAACAATATCACATGTTCTCTGAACTAGTTACTGTATATTTCTAACGTGAGCTAATGTTGCTAGCTAAAAAGTAGGAGTGTATCAGTGAAGAAATTCTGTAAGAGCTTCCTATTCAACTGTTAAAATGCAAAACTAAAAAAGCAGTAATTTGCAATATATAGCACTTGCTTTCTTTAAATATCTCTTACCTGCCATCCCAAGTCTTGAAAACTAACGTATAATTCGTGTTTTCGGCATGCTGTTTTGAGATCACTGCTGTTGTAATCTAATGAGAAAAAATAATATACACGTGTAGGTCATTTTATCGTCCGGAAATATCAAAAGAATATAATACATTGTTGGATGAATCTGTAGGAAAACCACAGTTGCAATTGGTTACAATTACATATGATCTGTTATACAACATATTGTAATATTATAATCATGATTATTTACTTACCGGGTTATTCAGAGAAGGGTGAAAACCAGGAGAATTGGCAGAAGAGAACAATCTAGACCAAATAGCCGTTTTGGAAAGTGAGATAAATTTATTTATTTATTTATTTGCAAAGTATTTTACCAGGAAGGATACATTGAGATTTCTCTCATTTTTAAGTATGTCCTGGATTCAAGAAACATTGAAATTTTTACAGTCGTTACGGAAATACAAAGTAATAAATGCAAGACATTAAACACACAACAGAAATATACAGATTATCACAGAAAATAAATATGTAGGAAATATAGTCTGGGAGAATTTCTCGGGTTTGGCTATTTTGACCTAGAATTTTCACTACTCCAGTCATTCTCCTGGTTTTCACCTTTCTCTGAATAACCTGGTTAGTCTTGGATCAAGGACAATTAACAAAGGGGATCTAAATTACAGACCAGATTAGCTGAATTGAATTCAGTCACAACTCACCCAATATTCAATAAGTTATATTTTAATATACATTTTTAGTTGTGAAAGATATGAATACTTGTATAGTAAATGCAATAATAGAAAGAGAGTAAGGCACGTGAAGCAGGGGGAGGGAGGAAGAAAAAGGAGGGGGTAAGCCTAATATAAGAAAACATTGCCGACAAAGGCACATTATCAGGGGTCAAGTCGAACAGGAACACATGGGACCATAGTGTACAGAGGGAACGGAGTTCCCATTTAACCCACACACTGAAAAACATTATTTAGGCTCTTCAGTTACAATAAATACCGTAGATACTCGAGTATAGCGCGACCCGAATATAACGCGATGGATAGAGATTTATTATGGAAGTGAGAGAATACTCAAGACTCGACTATAACACGAGGAGCAAAATTATAAAAGTATACTGTACTGGGAAACCATTAAAATCCTTCCAGATTCTCTTAACACAGTCAGGCTCCCCCTTAGGCCATGGTGCTCTGCTCTAGAATGATTGTAGTTGCTACTAAGTATGAAGCCGCCGACCACCCGTCTTCTTTACTTGCGATAAGATGGCCGGCGGAGCGGGATGACCAACACGATGAATCATTCACCAATAGCCAGCACACCGGGAGGTGTCGTTTTCTGACCTCCGGCACCTGCAGACAGGCTCATCTACCGCGTCGTCCGCGATAGTCAGGGATACTTGGGATCCACGAACAAGTCAATTTTTTTTATTTTTTACACGCGCTGCAGATGTCTCGAATATAACGCGACTCCTCCAATTTTAAGGTAAATTTTTGTCACCAAAATCTAGCGGTATACTCGAGTATCTACAGTATTTGATCCTTATGATAATTATTATAACTGTTCCTTAACACCCAGTGTTGCTAATGTTTTACTATCAAAGCATGTTTAAGTTTGGTTTAATGGGGAGTTGAAAATGATTACTTGGTGGGGTGGAGAGTAGGCAGAAATCCTAGCGAGTTCCCACACCTCTTTATATTGGAATTGACCCCTCTACATAATATATCAAACAACTAATCAACAGCTCAAATATAGAAGTCCAGCTGTTCCACATGGCATCAACATGGCTCAAAAATACAGAGGTGGAATATAGAAAACAGGGAAAAGTAGAGTGGAAAATATGAGGGAAACTTTAATCCAAATCCAGGAGGGGGTCTGGTGCCAGTATAAACAGTTTACACTGAGGTTATGGTTGTCCCATTACTGTCTCCAGAGGCAACAGTACTGACGTTGTGAGTCGCGTCTCACTTCACAAGAATAAGATATGATATTGTAATGAGTCTAAACCTTAAATAGCCATTACCACCAAAAAAATGAAATGTCCTTATTGTGTTTATATTATGTTGCGGATATCTTACATGTCCTTTGTTTTTCTCTTGTATGTTTAGTTAAGAAAATATATGTGTCACTGGCTACATCCATTTTGTGATCTTTTTTGTTGCAAACTGCCCCTCACAGTAACTTTCCATCACTTGCCACTTACTGTGTGTGGCAACGATCATAGAATGCAGTCAATTGGTCGATCACTGACTTAAATCATTGTATTGTGTGGGATGTACTCAAAGGACATCACCAGGGAGTAGATTAGACGTCTTTAAATTCCCTGGCATATCTAATTCAACTGCCATCACTTATCTCAGTTAGCCTGGAGAACAATAGACCTCCTGTCACATTATCTAAGCATTCCCTCCTCCACATCATTAACTGTTAGATAATGTTGATTAAATAAACAAAAGCCACAAAGCAAAAAACTTTTGAAAACTGTTGCATCATGGGAAAAATACCAAAAAAGGAAACAAGATCAAAACCTTACTTTTTATATCCTTATCTTCATGCAATTACTTCAAACAAATAAGAAAAAGTAGCAGCATGTGTTTATAAGGTGTACACTCCGTAACAAGACATCCGACCGACCGAAAAACAGTCCTCACCTCTCCCTGCATTAGCTTATCACTGCAGTCCCCCCCTCCTGTTTCTAATCCCCTCACCATCTAGATTGTAAATTCCCACGGGAATAGGGTCCTCATATCCTCATGTATCTGCTGGCAGGAATACTGACCTGCCTCCTGTATGTATTGTAGAGTTGTCCTGTTTTTACCCATTACACCTTGTACAGCGCTGCGGAATGTGTTGGCGCTTAATAAATAATAATAATCTAGTTACAGTTTTTGTAAGCCCCTGATGATGTGCAGGGGGGAACAAAGGTTTGTGCAGCTGCAGTTAATGATAAGGACAAATCCAACACACAGGAATCTTCTGTCACAGTCTGATCAGCAGGGACCACGCTGACACAGCAGTTGATCAGTTATAGGTAGGAATGCATCAAAAGAGTGCAGGTCAAGGCCTGACAACTGACCCAGGGCTACACTTAATTATATAAGCTTTTTTTCTTTGTAAATTTCAATTTTGACTGATATTTTTTCTAAATATTGTGTGATTCATTTGAACATGTTCAACCATAACTAAAAGCTGAAACATTTCCAGTCAAATCCCTGACATGATAACAGATACAGTGTGTATATCTCTTAATATTTTGGTATATAGGGTTTGCCTGTATTTTTCACTTTATTTATGCTAGTGATGCATTAATTATTGCAACGATATGGGGCATTATTACATTCTTAATGCTAACGATCAGCTGTGTGAGCCCATATTACATTACAAACGTTAACGGGTTAAAAAAAAAAAAAAACATTAGTGCATCTGAGATTGTACTTTTCAGCACAAGTTTACAGTACTTTGCGCTCCCTATGCTTAACATGGCGAGCGCAAAGAGTTAAATAGCGTTAGGATTACAAAGTCCTAACGCTATTTATGTCCAGCTTCGTTTAACTGAAAAGTTAACCACAGCTTGGAACTGACGCAAATCGATTCCGCTTCTGCCGAATCTGTTACCAGCTGTAAACCCCCCAAATATCAGATACTCACCTATCATCCCGTGGCGAGAACAGCAGCCAATCTGCCTCCTCTGGCTGAAGGGAGCAGAGTGAGACTGGGGGGAAAAGTCCTCAGTATCCCTCTGCGAATCACTCCGCCAACCTGCAGGATCTCATGAGAAGTGAAATCCTGCTGGTCATGTGACCTAGCAGTCAAAACCTCAAAGGAGTCCTATGGGCTCCATGGAGGAGAGGTTCAGGGTGGTGTGTTATTGCTGCCTCGAGTATCCTCAGGCTTAATGATGCGTTACGGGGCAGGCTGCTGAATTAGCGCCTGTCTCTTAATATGGACCTAAAACGGGGACGCTAAGGCTGCAGGCACATGAGCACACTCAGTGCGTCCGTGTGACCGCACTTCCTGCCGTCCGTTGCAGGTTTGTGACGGATAGACGGGGAGGGCCACACGGGGTAGCGCGCACACTAATTGCACATGCTACAACCCAACGATAAAAGCTCTCCCCGTCAAAAAAGCTAGATGGACGCAGCCAGGGCTGCAAAACGCGATCCTCCATAGGAGGATCGACTTTGTAACGCTGAGCGCACTAACGGGTGGCCACACGGGCATCAGAGTGGAAGGAACTTCCACTCTCACGGACGTTCCTTCCACTCTGAAAGTTGCTTGTGTGCCTGCAGCCTAAGGAGAAACCTGCAGGCGCAGTTTTCCTTCTTAGGCCAGGTGCACACTAGGCGTATTCTTCTGCGCACTAGCGCTCGTTGAAACGCACTTACCGGCGTCCGTCGCAGTGTTGTGATGCTACGACGGGGCCGGTCACATGCTTGTGCGCGTGCAGTACTCGCGCGGCGTAGCATGCGTGCGTCTAGAGATCCTCCCCGTCGATGTGCTAGGATGCGCATCAACGGGGCTCCAAAGCGCGATCCTCCATCCTCCTTTCATTGTTACTTCTGTCTGGTTATAACTTATACCTTCTTGCTGATGTGTGCACTTCTAATTACCCGTTACAATGTCTATTCTCAGCTATCCTTTTAATTGTCCACTGTTCATTAGATGACTTTTTCTCCCAGAAACTGACATTGCATTCATTAAATGGACACGCTACTTATCCTGACCACTTTCAGGGTTTTTCAGAGAAAGGTGAAACTCTGGAAAACATTTGGAGAAGTGAAAATTCTAGGTCAAAATCGCTGATTTGGAAAGTGAGATAAATTGGAGAATTTTTCTGGTTTGGCTATTTTGACCTAAGGGGTTATTCAGAGAGCACTGAAATGTTGCCGACCTTTCGGTGCCCTTTCGTTCCCTGCACTTCAGGGCAATTCGGCGATTCTAGTTTGCTGACTCTGCGGTGTATTCAAGTACAACCACAGGGTCCCCGGAATGCAGGGAAAACCCGCCACAAACCCGACGAACGCTCACCGAAAACCCACAGAAACTGCTGCAAAAATCATGCCGAACATAACAGAAAAAGCAGACGAGCCGACGATCACAGCGCAGAGCAGACGCCGGAAAAAGCAGACGAACGGGGTAAAAAAAACAGTACACTTGAAAGTTCCAAAATTTAAACGCTGTGTGCAAAAAAAAAAAAACACTGAATGAAAATATCTGGAATTTACATATAAGATCCAATGAATGATAATAAAAAGGTCTGTTACTGAAAAAAGAAAAATGTTTTAAAAAAAGAACAGAATTTTTTTTGCCGAAACAAAATCCTGAAAAATTCCTAGAAGATCCTAAAAAAATCTATGAATAAAGAGACTTTTTACTGCTGTTCGGTGTTCTCTGAATAGATGAACCATTGCTTCTCTATGGGGGATTTCACTGCCGTCGAACAGCACCGTACTGGCTGGCAATTTGCCAAAATTTGGCGAACTGCCTGCTCTCTGAATATTGTCCTTGTACACATTTCGGACCTCTCTGAATAACCCCTCTAGAATTTTTACTTCTTCAAAAGTTTGAGAGTTTCACCTTTCTCTGAATAACCGTGCTTATATTTTTAAAGTGATCAGGATGTGAGGTGCGCCCCCCCCTCTTCTCTCCTCCTCCTCCCTATTGTCCCATTCTGGTGTAATTGCTGAGTGAAGTGGAAGAGTATCCTCCACCCCACCCAGCTTCACCAGCGGCTTGGATTTTGAATTTCTTAGCTGCTGGTCACATGATCAGTCACTCGTGACGTTGGTGTGCAGCGATCGTGCCGATGTCACTGTCTCTGGCCGGCCTGCGATAGTCAGTGGTCTCAGAGAAGCAGTGAACGATTGAATCTGTGCATGACTGCGTAGCTCCGATCCATCGCTCTGTGCAGGTGCTGTGTACGTAAAGTGCGCAAATCCATAGCGGCGTACAATTTGTGGTTCTTTCGTTATGCAAGTTGCGTTGGAGCACAAATTGCATTAGATAGCTGCAGGAACTTCCAAGTTCGGGAGTCCCTGAGCCGAAAAGGAACAGCGCGTGGTATGGGACAGAAGGGGGGTAAAAAAATCTAAACCTAATACAAATAAATAATAAAAAATAATTGGGAAGAAGCCGTCAGCAGCATATGCCCAATTATTTAAGGGCAATAAAGGAACTCTGTTTTTAATAAAATATCCCTTTACATTCCTGGATTTCATACCACAAAAGCTGAATCGAGGTATGTAATGAGTAACTCTGACCAGATATTAATTATTCACAAACTAGCAAAACCACAAATTAAGTATTGCTTAGAAATATTTGTCTTTGAAGTCAAAAGTCATCCTCATGTTAAATTCGAAGCCATCCCCTTATCCTCTGTACTGCTTAATTAAGAACAAACTAGGATTTGGCAAGTCATTTAGATCTACATCTTCTATTATTTAATTAATATATCCAATGATTTAAGCTCTAGTTCAAGTCATGACTCGATCCTCCTTTGATTTGTGAGTTTTCCATGTATGTCTGAGTACAGAACATACTTTCCATTTGTTCTTCTGCCTGCGCCTTAAAGGGACACTCCACTCAAGCTGACCACTTTACAGTGACAGCCGACGTCACTCTGAGAACAATGGCTGTAGCTATCGGTCAGATCTGCTCATGCACGCAGCTCTGATCCATCGTTCTGCGCAGATGCTACGGAGCTTATGTACGTAAAGTGTGCAAGACCCATTGTCGTGTGCAATATGCAGTTTCTACACTAAGCAAGTTGCGTAGGAGCGCAATTTCCATGCAAAGGCTTCCACCGATGGCACTCAATGCGCTCTAGCATTGGCTGAGCTAGAGCACCCAGGCTTTCCCTATGTCCTGTGTGGGCTAGTGCTGTGGCAGCCCGGTGCTAACTGGTTAAACGGGAGGAGGGGTGCAGAGAGGGTCAGCAGAGGTTAATGTTTAACCCCTCTGGTTCCTTCTATCATTTTAGCCCTATAGTATCCCTTTAAGCCACCATTGCTTCATGTTTCTTTTATTAGGCACATCTGCCAAACATGCGATCAAAACAAACCCTTTTTAAAGCAAAGAAATCCTCAGCAGAGCCACACATGAGGCACCAAAGCACAATACAAGACATGAGAGGAAAGAAAAAAAACAAGAAGACCAAAAAGCTGCATCGGAGCGTTAAAACATCTGCTTTAACAAAGCACTGGCTGCTTAGATCAGGTTTCGGAGCTTTGGCCTGGAAACGAGAACCAAAAGACACGGTCTTCTCATCAACATCGTAATTTTAAAACAGAAGCTCTGCTTTTCAGTTTAAGGTATGCACCTGAGGGATATCTTAAATTTCATGGAAACTGATTGAGAAATACAAGTGCTTTGTAAACGTCCCATTTTTAGACCAGAAAGATCCACTAAATGGTATTTCATTAGAACAATTTTCCTTTCTGGCCAAAGATACAACACCTGCATTCCATCGCTTTGGTATGTGCACCTGGGGCGGTGTCAGAACACTGTACTCGATACAGAAGCCAGAGAGGGTAATAACCAAATTACAGTGCCGTCCTTTCAAGAAACTTCAATGCTACACAAAAAGAAGGTATTACATGAAACTGGATGGTGGTAAACATATACAACGCAAACCGTCTCTGTAGAAGTCCTACAGTGTAACTGGAAGTCCTTCCAGTGGAATAAGTAATGGATGACACAGACACCCCTATGTTGACCTTGCCGGTAAGAGGGAACATATTGTCAATAACTCTTAGAGATTTAGAGACTCCTTATTGCTGACTTTATTTCGACCCAGGTGCTGTATTAGCATTTCGAGTCTGAATATTGGGGAGCTGCTCAGGGATTCCCGCATTTCAGGGTTGCTCTGTGGCTGCAGAAGAACCCTGGGAAACGGTTCTGTTGCATCGCTTAACACCCAGCTCTGAGAGAAACAGGTCTATTGGCTAAAGGGTGAAATCTGGAAAATTGGCAGGAGAAGAGAACAATCTAGACCAAATAGTCGATTTGGAAAGTGAGATAAATGGGAGAATTTTTCTGGTTTGACTATTTTGATCTAGATTTTTCACTTCTCCTGCCAATTCTCCCGAGTTTCACCATGAGTGAATAGACCTGTAAGTGTTTTTATTTATTTTGATGTTCTAGTGTAGTTTTATATTATTTAATTAAAGTTAGATCTTATTTTTATTTTTTCTTATACAGAGGCTTAGTGAGCAGTATCTGCATCCCAGTATATACATATTTGACAATATCTTGACTTCGCTCTGGCTAAATTGTCCAAGGACATGGTGCAAATTTTGAAATCTGCCCATCAGCTCACTTTGTAATCCACAGTAATAAATATATAGGGCTCTATTCGCTAGTGAAAGCTAACTGTAGCATTATATAACCGTTAACGCTAGGGTAAGTGACTTTAACGCATGCCCCCCATATTACCTTCCTGATGCTCAACTCGTGAAAGATCCGTTAGCACATCAGTGATTGCGCTAGCTTCCGCGAGCTGTAGTGTGCGAATCCCATACCTAACATGGGGAGCGCAATCGGTACTTAGCGTTAGGTTAAGTAAGGTATTACAAAGTGCTAGCGCTAATTATTGCAGCGATGCGCAAACAGAAGTTTTAGAGACACCTAAAAGCTGATGAAAACCGATTCTGCTTTTTCAGAATCCTTTAGCACCCCCTAAAACCTCCCCCAATAAATCGGATTATCACCTTTCATTCCGCGGTGAGAATGGTGGCCAGATTTGTCGCTTCTTGACTAGGGATGAGCTGTTCGGTTCGATGTGTTCGGAGTTCGATTCGAACATCGCCCGTTCGCATGTTTGCGAACTACGAACATTTCTGCGTGTTTGCCGCATGTTCGCCCACAATGGACCACAATGCACTTTTCCACTGGCCTGAAGCTTGTAATTGGCTACAGCCTGCACCTAACCACAGTTTAGGTGCAAGACAGGTGCAAGACTATGCCAATCACGGCTCAGAGTCCTGATTGGGCAAATTTTGCCCAATCATGGGCTCACAGAGCTAAGTCCCGCAGCACACTATATAAGGCGTCCCTTGCAGCCCCAGCACGTGTTTTTTGAGAGGAGATTGTTAGTGTGTGTTCTCACTGCCAGTCTGCCAGCAGCTATTGGGGGGGGGGGGGTCTCATTTCTGCAAAATATCTGAGAATTGTTGTAATCTGTGTGTTCTCACTGCCACCAGCAATTTTGGGGGTCAGTCATTTCTACAAAATATCTGGGAATTGTTGTAATCTTTTTGTTCTCACTGCCACCAGCAATTGTGGGGGTCTAATTTCTACAAAATATCTGGGAATTGTTCTAATCTTTGTGTTCTCCCTGCCACCAACTATTTTGGGGGTCAGTCATTTATACAAAATATCTGGGAATTGTTGTAATTGTTGCACAATACTTGGCTGCCTATATTACCAGATTCATATCATTTTAATATTGGACCGCAGGGTCCAACCCTGCACTCTTCCACAATACCACAAAAGGGTTACGGTGTGAAGGCACTTGCTGCCACCATAGGCACAATATTTGGTTGCACTGACACTGACGCCTATATTACCAGATTTGTATCATTTTAATTTTTTGAACCGCAGGGTCCAACCCTGCACTCTTCCACAATACCACAGAGGGGTTACGGTGTGACGGCACTGTTGCCGACACTAAAGGCCCAATTTTAAAGCACCTATTGTTACTTTCATCCAAAGCCTGCATAAGTTTCACCATAATTTATCCAAAAAATCACTAAACGTGTTCTGTGTGTCCTAAAATGTCTCCTTTTTTAATACAGACTGCCGCCCCAAGCAGTTGTTTATGAATAGATTAAAGGAAAACCGTTTACCGTCATTTGAAACGTCATTTGTTTGTTTTAAAATGTTTCTATACATCCTACAAATCCGCCACTTCACGGGCAGGTTATGGGGACCTCCTAGGCATGATATTTGAAGGAATTTTTCGTTTTTATTTTTAACCCTTATTTCATGGAAAACTCACTGTTCCTTTTTAAAAACGTTTTTTTTTTTAACTTTTTTTTACTTGTTTCCTGTCCCCCAGGGCACTACCCGGACCCCCATACACCTTTTATGGCAAATATCTTGCATATATGCCCTCTTGCAGGGCACTCTAAAAATCAAACTTTTGAGTCCCATTGACTTGCATTGAGTTCGGTTCGTGTTCGCGTTCGAACTCTAACTTTTGAAATTGTTCGAATGCGAACTGAACACGGAGGTGTTCGGCTCATCCCTATTCTTGACGCTGGGGGGTGGTGAGATCGCGTAGGGCTCGTGGCCCAGCAGCGCAGCCCTACATGGCTACGGAGTCCAGGAGGTTATACTTGCGGCGTTGCAGAATAGCTAACGCGAGTATCACTGAGGGTAGCGCTTTGTTCACGGGCAAGTGCTGTGGTAGCACCTGCTCCGGAATCTAACTCTAAAATGGGGACGCTACAAGGAAACGTGCAGGTCTTTCAAGTTAGCATCCCCATTTCAGTGTTAGCTAGGGAATAGGGCCCTGTGTATTTTACCTAAATCCAAAGAATTATAAGTAAATGTATCATGCAGAATGACAATAATGTCCATGAGAACTCAAACATTACTAAATAACTGCTATCTTCTTGTTTAACTGCAACTTCTCACTTCCTCTTTTGGTGTACCCACACGTTTTATACGTTATTTATTTATTTGCAAAGCATTTTACCAGGAAGGATAAATTGAGATTTCTCTTGTTTTTCAAGTATGTCCTGGGTTCAAGAACAGTGAAATTTTTACAGTCATTACAGAAATGCAAAGTAATAAAATGCAAGATATTAAAAACAAAACACAAATATACATATTAACACAGAAAATAAATATGTTGGAAATATACTGATTGTGTTACATGTTTACAGGTGCATTCCGTATTGAGGTATGTTAATAGGGAGCTCTTAAGACTGGGGGAAGATTTGATGGCGTCTGGGAGGTTATTCCATAATTGCAGTGCTCTGAAGGAAAATGAGGATCGAGCCACTGTCTTTTTGTATTGTGGTATTGTAAGTAAGGTGCAGGTCCTGGATCTGAGGTTATAGGATGAGGGAACTGCTGGGGGAAGCAGCCTATTCAGGTAGGGTGGTAGCTTTCCAGAAAATCTCTTAAGCACCAGGTTGGAAAGGTGACGAGTGTGTCTAGATTCCATCTATGGCCAGTTTAGCTCTTTTAACATGCCACAATGGTGTGTCATGTAGTTACATTGTAGCACAATGTGGCTGAATGAGTTATACAATGTAGCAAGTTTATGAAGGTATGTTTGCAGGGCAGCTGCATACACTACATCCCTGTATTCACTAGCCGGCATAAGCATTTGTTGCGCAAAGCAGCGTTTTTTTGTGGTTTTTTTTTAAGCACAAACCAAGCTTTTGTGTGGGACCATAACTGTATACATAACTCATTTCAATTTCAACACTTTCTCCTAAATAATAATTCCCACTAAGACTATCAAACTAAAGTGTATGAAGAAACAAAAACTAACCCGTTAGGGTAAATAAAATAAATAATTTTATTGTCTTACAGGTGAAATCATTACATTTAGGCTAGGGTCAGATGAACGCATTTTTCACGTGCGTTTAGCCGCACGAAATCACGGCCGTGATAGCAGCAAATGACGTCCAATGCCGGGGAACATACGACGAACGGCCGCACGAAAGTTCATCCGTGCAACGCCAGTGGCCAACGAACGCATTTTTTCGAGAACGTCAAACCGCTAGTACTGACGTACAGAGTGCGCTGCGGCCGCATAGCGGCGTGTGTGTGTGATTAGGAGACGTCAGACGCTGCTAATGTCCGGCTAACATAACGTCCAGACACAAAAAGTGTTTTATTGATGATCCGTACAAAATCACAGACGAAAAGGCGCATCGTATGACCGCTATCGCGTATTCCGGGGAAAAATACGTACGTTCGTTCGAACGCACTTTTCGCGGACAACGTGAAAAATGAGTTCGTCTGACCCTAGCCTAAATTGTAACAGATGATTACTTTTTTTTTTAATAGTGTCAGGAACAGGTTGATACCCATTTGAAGATTCTTAATAATAAATGTAGGAGTTTTGTAGATAAGCATAGTGGGTGTAATTACGGAAACCAATGGTTGTAACAGCAGTGGGAACCATTAACAAGTTTGGCACAGGAACCAATTGCTGGGCAGAGCTTGAAAACCATTGGCGGGTGAATCTGAAAAATCAATGGCGGATGGACTTCTTAAACCATTGGTGAGTGGAGCTTGGATGCCATTGGTGAGCAGGATAATCATTCTTTTAACCTGCTTACATTATTTCCTGCTACAAAGTATCCCTGAAATATTGGCAACTAAACAAATGCTAGGGTACAGGTGGAGCACTGTACAGTATCTAGAACAGGGATTTTGAACTCTGGCCCCACAGATGTTTGTTGCCTACTTTTCCCATAATGTCTTGAAATCTATGGCAAGAGAATCATGGAAGTTGTAGTAGAATTCAGGTATAGACAATCAACCAACAGTGACTCCATCGGATGTATCAATATATGATTTACATAGTCGGTGTCAATATTACTAGCTGAACGCATAAGCCACACAGAGGACGTATAAAGTATATGGTGCATCTTAAAGCACACAGGAACGAGAATGATGCATAGCTTCCCAAAGGGCATGCAAATGGTGTAGGCCGGTAACTGACCCCTTTACACCAGCCAGGAAAGCAACCTGTGACATCAATGCTACGCTCCTCTCTAGATCCAACCATCCCAATCTCATTTCTACCAACATGCGAAGGGCTGCATTAATTCCGCAATGCCAGTAAACAATCCAAACCTTTCCCTATTTTTAAACCTCGTGTTTTTTTTCTTTTAACTTTGCTATTTTTGCCTATATTTTGCAACATGGTTGTCAACTCACCACAATTCACTGTTCAGCGAGTAATCGGTATAAAAATAAACTTCTGGTATAAATGCAATATTATATGGCTGCAATCTGGTCTATTATTTAGTCTCCATACATTCCTGTTTTTATTCATGTTAAACCAAACATTAACCTCAGTGGTTAAAATTAAAGTTTACTTTAGGACAAAAATAGGAAGAAAAATTTGCTTTGAGGCCAAACCAAATGCGATTCCCCCAGCTGAAGGGGACAAATCTTAATATTCACACTACAAAAATGGTATCATTATGTAAAAACACAAAACAAACTAAACAGCATCATGCATGTCCCTCGGAAGTATGCTCATCTTATGATATAAAATGTAGTACATTTTATTATACAAATCTAGCTATACTGTGTGTGTAAATACACTGTGTATATGTATATATATATATATATATATATACTGTGTATGTACAGTGTATATATATATATATATCAAATATTGAAATGGAAGGCGGCACTCCAGGACGATAAACAGACAAAGGTTTATTCCAAAATCGTCAATATGAAGAAAGCCCTGGGTTAGGTCTGAAACGTTGACGTCCTGGAGTGCCGCCTTCCATTTCAATATTTGCTTGATATTCAGCTTACACAGCAGGCACCGGGCATCAAGGGATGGTGGAAGCTGGAGTGCTCAGCCATTGTTCATTATATATATATATAATGTTAGGTCCATATATCTTTGGACACAGGCACAATTTTCATACTTTTGGCTCCGTATGCCATCAGAACAAAATTGAAAGGAAACAATCCAAATGAATTTGATTCAGCTTTAATTCAAGGAGTTGAACATAAACATGTACTAACTTTAGAAACTGCAGCCTTTTTTATACACAGTCCCAAATTTTCAGGGACTCAAACGTAATTGAATAAATCAATATAATCATATATAAAATGTTAATTTTTAAAATTTTGTTGAGAATCCTTTACTGGCAATGACTGCCTGAAGTCTGGAACCCATGGACATTACCATTGCCCTAACCTGCTGCCGAACAGCACTGTGTTTTACTGGCAATCCACCAAAATATTCTTCCTGCACTTCCTGCTTTTTGAATAGCCGAATGACAACGAAATTGCACCGTACTGGGAATTTCACTGTTTGGTGCAATTTCAGGTCAGTTCGGATCTCTCCGAATAACCCCTTTGGTTTCCTCCTTCCTGATACTTTGCCAGGTTCTAACTGCAGCTGTCTTCAGTTGTTCTTTGTATGTGAGTCTTTCTGCCTTTAGTTTTGCCTTCAGCAAGTGAAATGCTCAATTGGGTTGAGATCAGGTGATTGACTCAGCCATTGCAGAATATTCCACTTCTTTTCCTTCAAAAACTCTTGGGTTGCTTTTGCAGTGTGTTTTGGATCATTGTCCATCCGTACTATGAAGTGCCGTCCAATCAACTTTGCTGCATTTGGCTTAATCTGGGCTGACAGTAAATCTAAACACTGTTGAATTCATCCAGATACTTTTGTCTTCTGTCACATCATCAATAAACACCAATGACCCAGTGCCACTGGAAGCCATGCATGCCCATGCCATAACACTGCCCCCACCATGGTTTACAGATGATGTTGTGTGCTTTGGATCATGAGCTGTTACAAGCCTTCTCAAACTTTTTTCTTCCTGTCATTCTGGAGCAGATTAATGTTAGTTTCGTCCGTCCAAAGAATGCTTTTCCAGAACTCGTCCGGTTTTTTGAGATTTTTTTGGTAAAATCTAATCTGGCTTTTCTATTCTTCAGGTTTAGGAATGGTTTGCACCTTGTGGGGAAGCCTCTGTATTTGCTCTCATGCTCAAGTGTTGAAGTGAATTACATTGTACACATACAGGCAATGAAGGGGTAAGGGGAGAGAAACAGAGTGGGAAAGGGGAGAGAGAAGGGGGAGAGAAAGGGGTGAGAGAGAGAGAAGGGCAAACGAGAGCGAGAGAGAGAGAGAAGGGGAAGAGAGAGAGAAGGGAATAGAGAGCAGGGGTTGGACAGAGAGAGAGAATGAAGGGGGGAGAGAGAGACGGCGGGTGGAGAAAGGGAGAGATAAAGAGGGGGATGGGGAAGATGGGGAGGTAGGGGAAGGGGAGGATGGTGAAGAGAGGCAGGAGAAGGAAGGAAGGGGAAGAGAGGAGTGGGGAATGGGGAGAGGAGGTGGAAATAGAGGGAGGGAATGGGAGAATGGAAGTGAGAGAGATGGACAGAAAGACAGAGAGGGAGAGAGAGATAATGATAAAGAGAGTGAGGAGTGTGATAATGAGTCCTGCCTGTTTATCAATCTGTCAGGACCTGGTGGTGCTGCTGCTGGGAGAGTGGCCAGCATGCTGGGAGACACAAGCAGACTGTGTCACTGTTGGCTCTGCAGTCTGTCCCCTCAGTACCCATCCTGGTGAAAGGGGTGCAGGGGGAGCTGGCCCACGTCTCCTGAATGGATTCAGAAGCTGGGCTGTGCAGGGCCGGATACCTTTCACATTCTGCAGCCCTATTTGCCTGTTTAATGTGCCTAGCCCTGGACATGTGCATATCCGGGGCTAGGCTCATCACACACCCATACAGAGGTTTCAAAACTCATACAGTCCAGGTGAAACCCGTCCAGGTGGTAGCCCTAACTTCAGGTAAATTGCTACCTTCTTCACTAGTATTTGAAATTTAGTATGCCCATTGTAATGGCAAGTGGCATGGAAAGATCTCTGATTCTTTGTTGCAAAAAGCCAGTTGTAGCACTCACCCCCGAAGGAGCCGCTAAATACCCCGGAATCTGTCTCACCGCACTAGCAATTCCCTGTACACCAGTACACCTATATAGATTTTCTTGAATATACTTTACTGTAAGCAATAAATCTCAATAATTACACATGTACTTTAACTGTGTGAATCGAGCATTCTACCATATAAATGGTGAGCAATATGAACGTGTAACTGTATAGCGACTAAACCGTTAATATAACTCCCAGTCCTTTGGTTCAAAGTCTATTTTAGAAATACATATCTATGTGGTTTTGTCCTAGAGTACCCGGGTACTAAGTTCACTGGCCAGTGGATGGATGGTTATCTTCGACTAGTCAACGTTGGGGCCCAAAAATATAGCAAACAAACAAGTGCGCACTGTTAGCAATATCATAGGCCAGATGCCTCTCACCCATCCGCCGAAACCGCTTGTCCCGGATCGATGAAACGCTGATGAAAGGTCCCTCGCGAGAAGATCCGTCCTCTCAGCCGCCTGGAGCCCGATGCTGTTGAAGTTCACACTCCCTATCCGGTTCTCTTCAGTCAGGATACCGCCAGCACTCCGCTCCGCCTGTGGCCTCCTCACTCGCGGTCTCTCTCGAACGCACTTGGAGCAGGAACAGTCCAGCCTGATAGACAGCAAGGCGATTTGCACTCTCCCGGATCACTCCAACAATGGATGCCGCCGGATTCTCCACGCTCCAATTTGCAAGATCCCAGAGAGTTTCACACAAACCGACTGCCTTCTCTCACTGCTCACTCCGTTCTGCCCACGCTACACACACCGTTCTCCACTTCCTGGATACCTTACTTCCGTCCTCTCCCCCAAGGGTTTCTGGGAGACGTAGTCCATAAGTTTATATGTCCATCACAGTCTTTCCCCATACGTGGTACTCTGGCTCCCTCTAGGGGCATAAAAGAGCTGCAGTTCTCAAGCCAAATTAACTACAGGGCTACACAGTATATTACAAAATATATTAAATATTTTATGCAAAGAGGAATCCAAAACAGATCACATCTTGCAATCTGTATAGGCTGTTCATGAACAGGTTAGAGACCTGTTTGTACCAGCTTTGAATATCCTTGCTTTAGTGCATGTACAAGGTGGGATCTTATATTTACATAGAGGCAAATTTAAATAAAAGAATTTGCCGCTGCAACATATATGATGTCAGACTTTTATCGCAGCATTTGAAAATGCTGAAAAAAAATGTTTACAAGAGTTCACTTCATTTTTTAAGCAAGATCTACACAGTAGCAATAGCCTTTTATCTACGGGGCTGAAATCTGTCATCAGATCAAGTCATCTGAAATCATTTAGGCCATGCGAATGTCACTAACATGTTTCCTTTTCACTGAAGCCTTCTCAGTGACTGAAACAACTACCTCTTTTAAAAATCTATCAATATGAGGGTTTCAATTAAGAAACCATTGTGGTGACAGGCTACAGCTGTTTCTTTTAGCAGTGTCCCTAGTGTTGCATTTTAAAGAAAACAAATTCTGTCCCAAAGAGCCTTTACTTTTCCCTCCTACATGCATTTGAAGTGGTTGTAGATTTCCTACAGCTTTTCCTAAGTTAATAGCTGGCAAAGAACAAATAAATATTTATTGAGGCTGATTTTTCCATGAAGACTACAACCGGTCAAACTTTACCAATGGTCTGCACTGAAAAATTCAATTAACCATTAGTAGCACATGTGAGACTATGTACACACCATCCCGGAATGGACAAGTATCTGTGTATAAATATAGTGTTGTTATCCCAACTGACACATACAGCACCTGGCAAATATAAACATTACAAACTCCCAATCTTAGTATTAAGCAAAGAAATCTGCATTTTGCTGAGGAATAAGAGTATGCCGGTACAGGGGGCGTGGCTAACAGCCAAGGTGAGAGGAAGCTGGGTCCGAGGGCTCTGTCCTCAACGTGACATTTTGTAGATTTTTCACCATTTTTGGCTGTCTTTTTCGCCTCGGCCCCGGGATGCTGTGGTCAACTGTACTGCGGCTGGTGAGTTCGGCTGGCGGCCATCTTGGGGCCTACTGCTTGGCGGACTCGTGCCCCGCCACTCCTCAGTCTTCCTGCAGAGTCCCCCCCCTCTGGAGACGTACCTGCTGCTAGCTGAGAAGATGGAGGCCCCTGCTGTCTGGCCGCTGGGGCCATCCTCGTGGCTGAAGTAGATGGGATCTGTGGAAGTCGCAGATCGGACTGTTCCCCCTCTCCCCTTGGAGGTGTGGAGGCTGTGCTCTCCGGCCTAGATGACTGCCTGGCCCTGTCTTAGTCTGGGAGTGCACCCGTTGAAGCACTCTTGGTGTCCTCTGGGTATGACAG
The DNA here is from genome assembly GCA_009667805.1 of Leptobrachium leishanense. Classification (NCBI taxonomy): domain Eukaryota; kingdom Metazoa; phylum Chordata; class Amphibia; order Anura; family Megophryidae; genus Leptobrachium; species Leptobrachium leishanense. The sequence goes on from CM019067.1 coordinate 147,241,713, forward strand.
CTTTGTCGGAGAGGAAGACTAGATGCGTAGTGGTGCACCTGGCAATGTAGAATGCTGCCCGCTCCCGACCTCTCTGCTCTCGGATGAGCCCCTACACTGTGTGGTGCGAATGCGGGGTCTCCCGGCCCCATGAACTCTGCCATGTCCTCTGGTCTCCCGTTCGGGCCTCGGAGTGAGCCGTGAATGTCACCCAACCAAGGGCGGTTCCTCGATCTCCTTTCTCTCCCCTTCTGTTGGGGTTTTGTGTTTTTCCCTCTCTGGAACCCCTTGCTTTGTTTATTGCGACTCTTTCTTTTTGCTGTGTTCGTTCGAACCCCTTTTTGTTTCCCTTGTTATTGGCTGTCCTTGCTTTGATGGCTACACAGTTTTTATTGTGTGCTGTATTGCTGACTTATCTATAATATAATTGAGTAAGGCTTGGCGTGTCCGTCGCCAAGCCTTACTCTGCGCATGCGTGCGCAACCAGCGGCGGTTGGTTGCGCGCGCATGCAACCGCCGCGGCACGAGCCGGCTGTGCGCTCACCGCGGCGGTTACAAGATGCACACAGCAGCCGGGTAGAGGCTGCGCTCGCAGCCTCTACCGGGTTGGATGTGCGCGGCAGCTGGGTAGAGGCTGCGCTCGCAGCCTCTACCCGGCTGCCGCGCGCATCCATCCCCGAGCGGCGAAGGGAAAGTTCCCTCGCTTCCGCTCTTTGAAGGACCCAAGCCGCGGTCACGTGACCGCGGCTTGGGTCCTTCAACGACCGGAAGCGGGGAAACTTTCACTTCGCCGCTCGGGAAGGTAAGTATGAGGAGCTCATGGGGCGGCTGTCCGAATGCCGATAGAGCATTCGAACAGCCGCCCCATGTCTGGTCTGGGGTCTGAGCTGGGGGGCATATAGCCATGAGAGGTGGGGGACAAATATCCGAGAGGTGGGGGGTGCAAATATCCATGAGCTGGGGCATATATCCATGAGAGGTGGGGGCCAAATATCCATGAGCTGGGGCAGTATCCACGAGCTGGGGCAGTATCCACGAGCTGGGGCAGTATCCACGTGCTGGGGCAGTATCCACGTGCTGGGGCAATATCCACGAGCTGGGGCAGTATCCACGTGCTGGGGCAATATCCACGAGCTGGGGCAGTATATCCACGTGCTGGGGCAGTATCCACGAGCTGGGGCAGTATATCCATGAGCTGGGGCAGTATCCACGAGCTGGGGCAGTATCCACGAGCTGGGGCAGTATCCACGTGCTGGGGCAGTATCCACGTGCTGGGGCAATATCCACGAGCTGGGGCAGTATCCACGTGCTGGGGCAATATCCACGAGCTGGGGCAGTATATCCACGTGCTGGGGCAGTATCCACGAGCTGGGGCAGTATATCCATGAGCTGGGGCAGTATATCCACAATAGACTGCCCTCTGGGCAAGCTTTCCACCTTGTTCTCTATAATAAAAATATTGCAAAAAAACAAAAAAAGGAATATGCAGGTAGAGAGTCAACTTTCATGCACTTTGTCATGAACCAAATAAGGAACGTGCAAAAGATGTAGGTAGAGACCTTAATGGATAACCTGCAGGACCAGATCACTCTGCATAAGGGTGTACCAGGGTACTAGTCACCAATGATTCAAATTACATGAGGGTCTATCCACAAAGCACCAAAATTGCTTGAATTGCTTTCGTTTCTGCCCATTTCGGCTCACTTCGGTGATTCCATTTCATCGAAATTACAGTGAATTCATTATTTAGCGAATGGTCACTGTATTTTGCCAATATTGTAGTCGCTGAAGCAGTTACCGGATGTTGGTGAAAACCTCTGAATTGTGCCAATAATCGCCGAAATGGCATCACCGAGTTCCACCTAAATGAAAAAAAAGGAAGTCTCCTATTCTCCTGGAAACATAAAGAAGTCGAAATTATTAGTGTGGATTTTTCAATGCAATTCTTTCATCATTTAAGGGTCTATTCACTAAGTACCAAACATGCCACCAAATTGCACTGAACGGTGAATTTCCCCATTAAGTGCAATTTCATGGCAGTTTGTCGATTCAGTAAGCGGCCAATTCTCCAAATACTGGCGCATTGTTGGCGAAATACAGTGCAGTTTGCTGGTGTTCGGCAATCTTCAGCAGCAGCGAAATTGTCCCATAGAGAAATAATGGTTTGTCTATTCGCAGAACGCCAAACTGCAACGAAGTGTCGGCGAAATGCCCTGATTTTCAGTGTTTCGGTTTGACAGGTTTAAACAGCCAAATCCCATAGGATTTAATGTAAAAATGTAATATATTTTTAAAAATTTTTAAAGATTGTTTATTTTTTTTCACTTTCAGCTAAACGCCTTTTTATATTTTTCAGAACACTTTTTTAAATTTTTTTACCAAAGTTTTGTTTCCTATTTTTTTAAAAAGGTGTGCTTTTCTTTATTCCATAACAGACTGTTTTATTATTTTTCAAAGGGCTTTTTTTTTATTATTAAGATGCATTTTAATACATTTTTATTGGTTTAAACACCTATTAGGAGAACAGGAGACTTACGTTTTTGGTTTTTTTTGCAGTTTGGTGGAATTTGTCAAGGCCACTTCGACGCTCTTCGTTGCATTTCAATGACGTTCTCCAACCTTATCGTGGGGCTTCGACGACTCCATCTTTGACGCACTACGGTGACCATTTGGTGAATAGTTTATTCCTCCAAAATTTCGCTGAAGTGCACTGAACTGCGCCCAAGTGAAAAGTACCAAAGTTCCCCTGAAATTTTGGTGCTTGGTGAATAGGCCCTTTAGTTGTGAACATCTCAACCCTATCATTTAACCAAGTGATATATAAGGTGAGAGCTTAGAAGCAGATATAATACCTAGTAGGGATGTGCGTTTCGGGTTTCGGAATTTCGGAATTTTCACGAAATTTCCCGATTCGTGTTTTCGGATGCGGCCGAATTTCCGAATATTTTTAGATCCGAAAATGTCAGATCCGAAACGTTTTCCGAGCCGAAACGAAATATTTTCGGATTTTTCGAATGGACTTGAAATGTGTCAAACGAGGAGAACAGACGTTCCGAAAAAACGAAAATTTTCCGAAAAACGAAAATTTTCTTAAAACGAAACTTTTCCGAAAAAACGATACAAAAAACGAACAAAGTGACACGAAAAATACGAAAAATGGTCGCTATTCCGAAAAATGTACAATTCAGAAAAACGAAAATTTCCGAAATCACGAAAAGTCGGTACAAAAACCGAGCACAGTGACACGAAAATACGAAAAATGGTCGATATTCCGAAAAAAAAATGTACGCGAAAAACGAGCCGAACCGAGTCGAATCGAAACCGAAATCGGTCGAAATGAGCCGAATCGAAAAGTTTAAAAATCCGAAAAAAAATCGGTGCACAAGCCTAATACCTAGCTTAGGAAATTTTTTTGAAGCACAGTGTGTTAAGCAATGATATACATACATCACAGTTGTAGGCTGGAAGACTCTGGCTGCCAATCTGACGTTATAATTCATTTTTTTAAACTTTTTTATTAACAGGGCTGCCATCAGAAATCATGGGGTCCCTGGAGAAAAAAGCCATTATTTTATAGAAAGTCCCATTAACTGAAGTATGTGTTAAGTTAAATAAAAATAATGCTCGCTTTTTGCATCTACTGACCAGTAGTCATTGATCACGACATAGAAGACCCTGCACCCCAATTATGACAAAGCATTTCTATTGTACTTTCAACTCAACCTCATGTAATCTTCTATTATTATGTATAATCTTGGAGAAATGTGACCTGGTATAAAACTAAAGCAAGGATTTAACTCCAGCAGCCAAAACAAAGTGAGGGAATAATGATTAACATGGTGTAGGATTCCTGGTTCTCTGGCCCTGGCATGAACTTATTTACGACTCAATGCAGACGGAAGAGTAAAACTGGTGCAGGCCTTTGTTTTTCACCTTTTTGGTAATCAATAGAATCAGAGACAGATGTGCCTATATCTCCTAAGTTATTTTAACCCATGTTGGATTTCCAGCTTGTATCACTTTGGTGAAATATATTCCAGAACTACGTGGAGTCATGAATCACCCTCTTTGCTGATTACGGGTAGTGTTTACGGTGGTCTTGTTTGATGTAAGCTGCGCAGCTTGAGTTTTTGTTTCCAGTTGACTTGAGCAACCGCAAAAAATATACTAATGAGCAGGTGAGGCACAGAACGTAACCTAAATTCTGATATAGAAGATTTAGTAAATCCACACAGCATGGTAGAGGCGAAAATAAAATTCTTCAATGATTTGTTGCAGTTATGAAAGGTATTTAAGGAAATCTCTGATGGTATGTGCACCAGCTGCCACATCCAGAATGGCTGCAGTAACATGCCTCAAATTTAGCGGATTTATTTATTAAGTTGTCAAAAACATTAAGGTTCTATATCAACAGTGGAAGTAGTTATAAAACTCTACAATCAAAGAAAACACGTAAAAAGTAAAATAAATAAATAAGATCAAACAGGATTTTACCCTGCAAACCTAACTCATAAATAAGTTTATCTCAATGTATCCTTCCTGGTAAAATCCTTTCTCAAAAAAAAACTGTTCCCTCAGCCTGCTCCTCTGCCTCCCTTGGTTCCAGATTCCAGGGTACTCATATCATCTTAAGACCCCCCCCCCACTGTGCTAGACCCTCATGCCCTTTCAAGATCCTCGTGCCCTCCAAGCCTCCTGGCACCTCTCCATTGTTCCAATATCCTGTACTCTGCTTCCTTGCCGTGAACTCCAGCCCTACCGTGCCTCCCAATCACTCTCAGTCATCTCCCGAGCTGCCCCCTTTTCTATGGAACTCCCTCCCCCACATTAGACTTTCCCCGTCTCTCCGGTCCTTCAAGAAGTCTCTATTTGATATTCTGTCTCTCCCATTGTACAGTTCTACGGAACTTGTTGGCACTTTATAAATACTTGCAACTGTAACTCTGTATCCTGTTCGTCTCCCGTTTCCTGCAGTCCACTACCTTCCACCCATCCCTGTATACATGCACCACACTGATGAAACCAGAGTCAACGAATGGTCGCAATACAAAGCAATCCCTTCCACTTGTATAAGATACCACCACGTTTCAGCTTTCTAATAATGAAAATCTATTTTTCTGATTTTTTTTTTTTCCAACAGCCTTCAAGTTCTAACATACACTGCTCGGCATAAATGAGTACATCCCTTTTTTACTCAATAGCTCATTGAACACAAGAACAGTTTTCAAAATTCTGACAAAACAGAGTTTATAGAACATTTGTTTAGTTCATTACATGGCATTAGGGTTAATAATATAACTTAGATTTAGGGATGTGCGTTTCGGGTTTCGGAATTTCGGAATTTTCACGAAATTTCCCGATTCGTGTTTTCGGATGCGGCCGAATTTCCGAAAATTTTTAGATCCGAAAATGGCAGATCAGAAAAGTTTTCCGAGCCGAAACGAAATATTTTCGGAATTTTCGAATGGACTTGAAATGTGTCAAATCGAAATTTATTGCTTTGAAACGAGGAGAACAGATGTTCCTAAAAAAACGAAAATTTCCGAAATTACGAAAAGTCGATACAAAAAACGAGCAAAGTGACACGAAAATACGAAAAACGGTCGATATTCCGAAAACATGTACAATTCCGAAAAATGAAAATTTCTGAAATTACGAAAAGTCGATACAAAAAAACGAGCAAAGTGACACGAAAATACGAAAAATGGTCGATATTCCGAAAAAAAATGTACACGGAAAACGAGTCGAGCCGAACCGAATCGAAACGAGCCAAATCGAAAAGTTTAAAAATCCGAAAAATTTAACCAAAAAAAAAATCGGTGCACAAGCCTACTTACATTACAAATCTTCAATTTTACGCAAATTAGTTTAAGAAAAAAGAAATACACACCACAAGAAAAACTACTACATCTAGGGCTACACCTGGCTAACCCCAAATGTCCAAGCCCATAAAAAGGAATGCGCCAGAGCACAGCGGCCCATTCAAATCATACCAAACCAATACAATGGATGAAGTTGTGTGTGCATGTATAATTGCTGCAGCATATATGCTCGGACAGTGGCAGACGCAATTTGTTAACGTGAGACAGGTGTGGTTCTTCATTCTGATTGGCTGAATCTCGAAAAAAGACTGCGCTTGCAAAGATTTTGTGCTAGACGGTACTGCGCGTACATTTGGGCGCGTCCTGTTTGCGTTCGCAATTGATCGGCGGATGAAAAAAGCTGCGAGGATTGTAATTCCAACAATGATTTGCGCGCGCAAAAGTTTAACGCTTGGCGCAAAGATTTTCGCTTTAGCCCATAGAGTATTAACAATACATAGTTGTATATCAGATGGGAAGAGAAGACCTAGCATCACTGCTCTAAAACCATGGTTCAAATCCTTGTCAGAGCACCTGTCCAGCACGTGTCCTTAGGCAAGACACTTAACGATCCATATTTTCCCTACTGTGCAATATCAATGGAGTAGTTTTAATGTCTTTGGTCTAAAACCATGGAGTAGCAGTTCGTTGCATTACAACTGCAAATAAGCAGGTTCAACCTCACCCCCATGTCTCAGCTCTACAACCATGGAAGTAGATTCAGATCCTTGTAGGAACACCCAACCAGCAAGTGTCCTTGGGCAAGATCTGTAAATACATACCTCACATTATGGATAACCCTTGTAGATTGTAAGGTTCCCTCGGGAGCAGGGGTCCCACAATCATGTTTAAATGTATCATTCCCTTGTTCACATACCTTGTAGCCCGGCAAAATATGTTATTGCTATATAAAGTATAATAGTACTTCTATAAAATAAGAATCAATGAAATACTACCATTTGGAATTGTAACACAAGCTAACAACACTGTCAGGGTTATTCAAAGAGAATCGAAAAGCCACTGCACGTTCGGTGACTTTTCGTTATCTTCAATTCGGTGCGATTTGGCGATCCCATTTCGGCAACCCTGCGGTGTGTGCAGCAAGCACCACAGGGCCGTCGTAGTGCAGGGAAAAGCCACCGCAAACCCAACGAACACTCACCGTAAAACCCTATGAACGCACACCGAAACCCGCAAAAACATCTGGATTAACCCCGCCAAACATGCCAGAGAAACCCGAGCAGGAGCCGATGACAGCGCAGAGCAGCCGCCGGTAAAACCCGACACCGCAGACGAATGGAGTGAAAAAAAAAACAAACCGTACGCTTGAATGTTTGAAAAATGAAACGCTGTTTGCAAAGAAACTACAGAACGAAAATGTCTGAAATTTACATATAAGATCCAGTGAATGATAATAAAAAGGGCTGTTACAGAATAAAGAAAGACGATTAAAAAAAAAAACGGAAAAAAAATTCCCAAATAAATCCCGAAAAATGCCTAAAAGATCCTGAAAAATCTAAAAATAAAGAGATTTTTACAGCAGAATAAAATAATGAATGGTTTATTAGATATTGAATTAAAACAGGAATACTTTTAACATTGAAGCCTATGGGATTCTCCTGAATAAACCTGTCGAATGAAACCACCGAACAGCAGGTCTTTTCCCTGCTGTTTGGTGTTCTCTGAATAGCCGAAGCATGGCTTCTCTATGGGGAGTTCACTGCCCTCGAATAGATAGCGAACTGCTACCATATGTGCAGGCAATTCGCCAACATTTGGCGAACTGCCTGCTCTCTGAATGGCCAGGAAAGGTAAGCGTACGCGGAATTTCAGCGTTCGGTTACCTTTCGGCCCCAATTCGGATCTCTTTGACTAACCCTGTATGTTTTTGTGATTAGTTCCCAATAAAACGCTTATAAAAATAGATACTTTAGCACTGTTTGTAGGGTTGTGTCTTCTGAATGTTTCACTAGGAATCAAACAGTAGGAGTTTGTATCTGTTACTGTTATATGGCAATTACTGAACTGATTGGGCTTTTCAACAATTTGTTAAATGGAAAACTGTTTGGATAGTCAAAAACACAGCTGGAGCACATTTAGTCCAGGGAATTACACATCACCTATGTCACTTAGTTGTTATTGCTTTTTAAAGTGGAGTAATCTCAGAAGACAATCCTCTTCAGCTGCAAGGATACTGATCCAAATACTTTTCATTCCTATGCTTATTATACAGGCCATAAAAACATAATGCTTACAGACATTGCAAACCTTTCATGGACTTCTAACTAATGATGCAAACTATTGCATCGGGATAATCCAAAAATTATTCCACTGGGTCTATTAACTGACCTGGTCTCTGAATATTATCCTAACAATTGTCTGGTCAGGATCCCTAACATGAAACACAGCTAATATATTTTTAGTATTTATTATCTTTGAGCGAAATCTTATAGACCATAAAAAAAGAGTCTACGAGCAGTATTGGCCAAAATATGTAGAAAACGTCCAAGGCCAATATTCATGTCAAAATGTACTACATTCTGGTCTTTTGATGCGCTATTGAAAGTGAAAATATAGAGCCAAAATATATGATAAAAATCTGATCCTGATTATCTAAAATAACTCTAGGCAGATTGCTTTTTATATTATAATTCTTTTTTTTACTGTTGCATTAATATGACACCATGTTGATAACCCAACACGGTAGTGTTAATTTAGTAATAATTTTCATCAAAGACTTACAGGTCTATTCACTATAGGGGAAACTCAGGAGAACTGGCAGGAGAAGAAAACAATCTAGGCCATATAGCCGATTTGGAAAGTGAGATAAATGTGGGTATTTTTCTGGTTTGGCTATTTTGACCTAGAATTTTCACTTCTCCAGTCATTCTCCTGAGTTTCACCTTTAGTGAATAGATCCTATAGTTGACTACATTTTTTCAGTGACGGAAACCAGACTATGACCAAGTTATTATGACTAAAACATGAGAAAATTCAATTGTGTCACGGATTCCCTATGGAGATAGGTATATGATCCCTGTACGCAAGGTTGTCCTAATATTCCGATCCTTGTAGTGGTCGGTTATAGTGACTAAATAGAGAACAGACTGAGACGAGCGTATATATATATATAATATATATATATATACATTTGCAAATGGACACCAGATATCTGTAAACAATACTGAGGATCCAGATAACAAACACACAGGCGTTATGTATCGCTAGATTCGGAGGTATAAACTGAAGAGTAAATCGGTAGCCACTGCCAGGGGTCAAAAACACAAGAATGGTCAATTTCCAAAACCCAGAGGTCTATACACAAGAGTGGTCGTTATCCAAAGCCAGAGGTCTATACACAAGAGTAGTCGTTTATCCAAAGCCAAAAGGTCTATACACAAGAGTGGTCATTTATCCAAAGCCAGAAGGTCATACACAATCAATATAATATATTCAGAACGCTGGGAGTACTGTGGGAATGTGAGAACATGACAGCGCGCTGATCTGGGCTAACTGAAGGTCTTAAATACCAGATTGCGTGCTATGCTAAGTGGTCCCGCCCCTCAGGGATGTCACGTGATCGGTGCCGGCGTGCCTTATTATCCGGCGCTCGGCAAGCGAGCAGCGTGGAGGAGGCTGCTGAGTTAACTAATAAAAACTAGAGAAAAATGTTGAACTAAGTTTAATTTAGTTTTAGTCATAGTCCTTTATGACTAAAACTAAATGACATTTTAATCTTTTTAGACATCAACTGAATCTTTGATGAAAATCTATTGGCAATCTCATCAACTGATAAAAACTAGATGAAAATGCTAGGGAGGGACCAATTTTAAATTAGTTTTAGTCATAGTCCTTTGACTAAAATCCCATTTAGATTTAGTCACATTATAGATGACTAAATTAACACTACAATGCAGTGAGGCTTTTTCACAAAAAGCATTGGACAATGTGAATGATGAAAATACTTATATGAGTAGATAGATTAGCCGAAATAGCAAAACATTTGTAATAATTCTGTTACTTTATGTGGAAGGGTATCAAAGTAAAGCACTATCCATCCTAAGGCCAGTGTCAGATGAGCGCACTATGTATGCTCGTACTGCAGTGCCTTCCAACACCCGTCGCCGCGTTGTGACATTTCGACGGGGCCGGCCACACGCTGTATCATGCACACAAATTGCGCGAGCTACAGTAGGCGTGCTGAAAGCCTTCCCATCAAAACGCTACGACGTGCGTTCGGGACTGCAAAGCTCGTTCCTCCATTGGAGGATTGAGCCTTGCAGCACTGAGCACACTAACTGTGCTCAGCGAGGTGGCTAGACAGGCGCCACAGTGGAAGGAACGGCCACTCCCACGGACATTCCTTCCATTCTCAAAAACGCTCGCCTGACCGCAGGCTAAGGGGTTCCCGTTTATGCATTTATACCTCCACTAGAAGAAAAAAGAACAGAATTCTCCATGTCTGAATTAGACATAATATACTTTAAATCCATCTGTTTGTGCGAGTTTCAGTTTATTCTGTTAGTATAGTTTGTTTGTTCTTTAAAAAGACCATTACGTTCTAGCATTCTGAAGCTGACCTTTATGAAAGTAAACTGCAATATATTTAAAGGTAAACACTGATCTCAAATAAAATAAACTTGTATTTGGAGCTCTGGTATGATAAATTTGTTGTCCTTTTCATTACACTCCTAACCATCAGGTCCTCTAAGATTGCATGCCTTTTCCCTTGGAGGGTTACCCATGCGCCTGATTGAGAAAGAACCATCAAAATTGTTTGCATTTACTCACTGCCACTACACAAACCTCTCAATTCTCAATTAAGTCATGTATTGTGAAATTTGAGAAATCGGATGTATTGATATTAAATATTTGGACCGGTCAATAATGAGACAAACTCCTTCTTATGTGTAAGGAGTCAGACAAAATACTAGTGCACTGCATAATTTTCCGTTTTTATTTGTCCCCCAGATTTCAGTGCAGTTTATCATGTCTTGATGCATTATTTACTTGTTTGCTCTTACTATCATCTATGGAGATTCAGCATATTCTGACAATATTTATAGTTTGCAAGCGGGATGAAAAAACTGCAAATTTAGTTAAAGAAAAACAAGAGATGCAGAGAACATTGATTTCTCAAACTTACAATATAGAGGAAATACACAACACTACAGTGCAGATAACCAGGCATTGGTGTTGAATTAAAAAAATAATCTTGGACAAGGGAGTTATAGCCATCATAATGGCAAGCAATATATATTCAGAGCTAAATTTGCTGATAGTAACTGAGGCTCACATCAATTCACGACATCCGAGCACATTTTAATTCTAGTACCCTGTCACTATGAACAAGACCATATTGACTGGGCCTGAGCAAACATTTTCTTGGGAGCCACATGGAGAGGTATATGTCAATGCCTAGGTGAACAAGCAGTACATAAGGATAAAACTTAACTTTTAATCAGAAAAACAAGTAAAAATCCCTAACTATATAAGCAGAGATATCAGCCAAGTGGCTCAAGGTGAAAGAGCAACAGTGCAATAAAAATAAGCCAGTGAATGAAAAAAAGCACATACAAGTGTAAAAAGGAAAACAATATTAAAATTCAATTCCCTGAGTACACTGGATTTGTCAAGGACAAAATGTATATGTATATGTATATGTGAGTCTGTATAACTTGTAGCAGTGCCCAAATACTTTCTAATCAAAGTGCCTCAATAAGCAAGAAAACAGTCTTTTGTGGGATTGTGTTTATAGCAAAGAGAGGAAAAGAACAGATAGGTACACTGCAAGCAGACTTCATAGATGTATTGAACCCAGGAAAGTGGAGTGGGGGTTGCGCAAGCCACTACACTCCATATAACAGGGAAATGACAAATTAAAACATCTCCAGCAGAAATTATTTTAGAAGGCATAGAGGAAATTGAAAGGGCATAACGTCAGCATCAAAAACATTAATAATATAAACATAGATATCTGGCACAGAAAGTCCTTAGCTTCACCTGTAACAGTATGTACCTGACAACTGTAGCCTCTTTAAGTCTCTCAATAACGTTCAGTAATAAAGTGCAAATTAACATTATTAGGCTGGCTGTCCACTGGCACCGTAGTCACCCGTTACGGACAACGCCATCATCCGATCAGGGTTGTCCACTGGAAACGTCTGTGGACGACCCAGATCGGTCGATAGGCCGCCAAATTGGAAAAAAAAACCTGAAAAGCACCGCTGCGGGGAAAAAAACTCCCACTGCGGGGAGAAAAAAAAACTGTCTTTGGTGCTGAAACAGAGTTTTAGTACCAAGGACAGCCCCCATTCAGTGCAGCTGGCTTGCAGCGAGGAAAAAACCTCCCCAGGCTGCAGGGGGGTGGATTAACCCCCTCTCCCTGGTGTTGAAATAGGTTTCAGCACCAGGGAGAGCAACAATGAAGCTGGCTTGCAGAGAAGCAAAAAAAAAGATAATAGGAAAAAAAAGCCTCGACCTTTAAAAAAAAAAAAAAATCGGATCCTAAAAGTTTGCCTAAAAAAATCCAGATAAGCACCTAAAAAAATCTATAAATAAAAATGCTTTTTGATTTTACGTCTTATAAAAAAACACCTTTTACTTTTCTGTATTATTATTGATATTATTTTCTTTCTTTACTTTAAACATGGTCATGTTTGGTATCATTGAAAAGGCCATGCTCTGGCCTTTCTAATGATACCAAACATGACCCTGCTAGCTGAAAACAGTCGAGAGATATCTGGGTTCAAAGGAACCCTGATCTCCACCCCTATCCTTAGGAGTCAATGAGGACGTTCCCCACACGTCCTCAGCAGTGAAAGGGTTAAATGTATATTTGAATAAAAAATAAATAAGAACAAGAATATTTTTTCCATTGAATCCTATGGCGAGTTTTCCTATACAATGGATCTTTTCACGTTTCCCTGAAGCACGGCAGTTTAACTATACAATGCATCTTTTTCATGTAAACTTGTACCAGATTGTCAGGGCATCGTCCAATATCTCCCACTGAAATGGGTAAGATCGCTAGTCTGTAGTAGTCACAAAAAATCGTCTGAAGTCGTCCGATGGAAGTCAGAGGCAACGGAAAAGAGCTGATTCACCTGCATGTTGTGCGATCGGTTGGATGACTTCAGACGATATTGGATGATCGCACCATTGCACAAATACAGACCCAGTGGACGGCCAGCCTTATGTGTCAAGTATGGGCATGATGACATCAGAGAGGGACTCTTCCCCCCCCCCCCGGCAGGGAAATCCCTATGTTGGAGGTACAGGGGTCCTTTTTATTTTTATAATTGAAAAGTGACCAATAGCGCTACATTAGAATAAATAGGAAAAAGAAAAATATATATATATATTTTTCATTTTTACATAAAACCTGATTATGTTTGGTATCTTTAGAAAGGTCTGTACTCAGGTCTTTTGAAAGATACCTAATTTGACCCTCTAGCTCCTATATTTCTGGAGATATGGGGTCCAAATGACCAATAAAGCTCCAGCCTAGGGAACTCCCTGCCAAGTCGGTGGGGAAGTCCTGTTTCTGATTTCCCTGGAGGTCCTACAGGCAGGCTGACATCCAAGATGTGAGCACCCTGCAGAGAAGTCTGTAATCGGTGCAAGATCCGCACCGAGCTGTGGAACACGCCATGGTTTCTGTGGACTCAAAGGGCAGCTGCTTGGACCCCACAACAATGACTGGACCCCTGGCATCCGCCCCTTTTGCCTCACACTAAAGATGGCTCTGACTATGAAGACCGTTCCTCACTCCACAAAGAATGTAGGTAGTCAAATTCTAAAAGGAACTGTATTGAACTCAGCTAAATTTCTGTCACATCCCCGCCGAACCCGTCAAGAACCTTTTCCACCTAACCCACCATCACACACATATAACATCCATATGCCAATAAATAGAGGAGTCTTAAATAATTATGACACATTCAGACCATCCCAATACAACCTATCTACAAATAGTAATAAAAATTACATTGGCAGTATGCCAGAAGAACGCAGACCTTAAAATTGATGCTAAATGCTAATGGTCAAACAGTCAGGTCCAGAAATATTGGGACATCGACACAATTCTAACATCTTTGGCTCTATACACCACCACAATGGAGTTGGAATGAAACAAACACAATGTGCTTTAACTGCAGACTGTCAGCTTTAATTTGAGGGTATGTACATCCAACTCAGGTGAATGGTGTAGGACTTACAGCAGTTTGCAGATGTGCCTCCCACTGCAGTTAAAGCACATTGTGTTTGTTTCATTGTGGCATGTATATAAAAAACCCCAGATCTAATCCCCCCTTTTACTTTTGAATTGCAGGCTTTGTTGTGCAGGATGCTCTTGCAATTTAAGAGATACAGTGTCACAGAGCCATGCACTATTATAGCACTGTAATTCATTTTATAATAAAAATATACCTGCTTTAATAGATACTTCCTGGATTAAGAAAAGATGTGTTCATGGAATCCCAGAGCATGGGATCCAAAATAATGTAAGACAACAAATGAATATGATTTAAAATACAGAAATTGCAGAGCTCTCCTAAATCGTAATGTACGAAATAAAAAAAGATCATAAAATGTTCAAATGGAACAATGACATAAATTAACGAAATTTTTCACGTACAGAATAGGGTTAAGAAAAATATTAGTGTTAGAAGCTCTCTATTAATAAGAAGCTCATTTTCCGAGAGCTGCGATGAAGTGGTAGAATAAAAAAGTCCATTAGGTTATATATACATACTTTCACATGTTGATTTTACTGAATAATTTGGCCTTCTGGGAATAGAAAGATACAGGAGCATTTTCTAAATATTTTAGCATTTAATTACATGTAACTTATATTCTGCATATTTAAAGTTTCTAAGTATTCACATTACATCCTTTCATCACAAAGCACATTGTGATTACTTTAAATTGACAAGTAAATTTTAATTTTACTTTGATAGTTTAATATAAAAATCACCAGTTCTGAAGAAAGACAGATTTATTTTCCATCTTTACCATTTTATTCTAAAATTCCAAATGTCAGTTTGAATAACAATTCTATTATTTGTCTTTGCACAAAATGCTGCACACACATTTATACAAACATTTCATTTTAAATCTGAGGGATGGACACATATTTAGGGACTTACTCTTAGCAGAACTGTAACTGCTACCTATAAGGGTCAGCATCCTTGGCATCCCAGATGTTTTGGAGCTACAGATCGCATGATGCCTAGTTAGCTCAAAGAATATCTGAGCATCACGGAAAATTTAGCTTACATTGACCTGGGGTGCCAAGGTTGTTGATTCCAACTCAAGCAGGTTGCCACAAGTATTATTATAATTGAAGAACTAGACATTTAATTTTCAACACTAATGTAAACAATGATAGAGCTCACCGTGAGTGATATAGGACTCAGTGTTCCTGTGAGATTGATATAAGATCTAGTAAACATGATCTCGCAGCAACACAGAGTTCTGGAGGAAGGACATTAGAGAACTAGTTATCTTTAACAAGGAGTGAAACAAAATAAGGAGGGATTGCTGCGAAGCGTGCTATGCGAGTACGCTGTCATCGACAGTCTCGGCAGAAGAGAGGAAGAAGAAGAGGACGCCTGATTTTCTTATCTGTCGTTTTTTACTATCGGGGTTATTCAAAAAGAATCGAAAAGTCCCCGCACGTTCGGTGACTTTTCGTTCTCTTCAATTCGGTGTGATTTGGCGATCCCATTTCGGCGACCCTGCGGTGTATTCAGCAAGCACCACAGGGTCGTCGTAGTGCAGGGAAAAGCCGCCGCAAACCTGATGAACACTCACCGCAAAACCCGGCGAATGCACACCGAAACCCGCAAAAACATCTGGATTAACCCCGACGAACACGCCGGAGAAACCCGAAGAAAAAAAACCAGTACGCTTGAATGTTTGAAAAGTCAAACGCTGTTTGCAAAGAAACTACAGATCGAAAATGTCTGAAATTTACACATAAGATCCAAGGAATGATAATAAAAAAGGGCGGTCGCAGAAAAAAGAAAAAACGATTTAAAATAAATAAATAATTTTAAAAAAAATCCTGAAAGATGCCTAAAAGATCCTAAAAAATCTATAAATAAAGAGCCTCTTTACTGCAAAATATTATAATCAAAGGTTTATTAGATATTGAATTAAAACTGGAATATTTTTAACATTGAAGCCTATGGGATTCTCCTGAATAAACCTGTTGAATTAAACCACGAACAGCAGGGCATTTCGGGAACCTTTCACTGCTGGTTTGTGTTCTCTGAATAGACGAAGCATTGCTTCTCTATGCAGATTTCACTGCCCTCGACCAGGCACCGAACAGGCACCATATGTGCAGGCAATTCGCCAAGATTTGGTGAACTGCCTGCTCTCTGGATTGCCGAATGGCCAGGAAAGGTAACCGTGTGCTGAATTTCAGCAGTCGGTTACCTTTCGTCCACAATTCAGAGCTCTTTGAATAACCCTGTATGTCCCCCCCACCCTCCCCACCCACTCTTCTCCCACCCTCACCTCTTCTTTCCATCCCTCTTCTCTTGAATAATGAACTACTGACTCTCACCCAGACCTATTTGCGGCCTTTCTGAGCAGTTTGGGGGTGCTTTGTGGACTTCAGCTTATTTGCGTTCTATTCCTGGTGGCCATCTTTGAAGCCTCTAAGCCATGCTGAGACTCATCACATACCCTGTCGCTTCTGTTACCTACCTGCCTGGCTTCGTTATGGGGAAGAAGGCTGGGAAGAAGTCCTATCTGCCGGAGGGCCCACGGCAGCAGGACATTTTGAGTGTTTCATGGTGACTGGTGCCAGTATCCTTTTGATTCCTCAAGCGGTCAGATCACTGCCACAGGCTCCGCAGAAGAGGATGAGCCTTTCTGGTCAGAGGCCAAGATGGCTCCTCAGAGGTCAACTCATAAACCGGCAGTGGAGACCATAGAAGCTCATCACTACGATATATATACTGTACATACACACACACACACAAATATCTCCTCATATGCCCTGTGGAAAGTTCCTGGGTGGACCTGTATTGCTGACCTTATGGCTTTTAAATGATGAAATAAAAGTAAGTTTGACATAAAGTCCTGGAGTTCTGCCACATCTATGTATTTATAAATAATAACAATTCTCATTATTCTCATCATTGCAGTCCTCCCCTCCTGTTTCTCACCCCTCCACCCATCTAGAATTTAAGTTCCCATCGGAATAAGGCCCTCATCTCTTTCTGTATCAGTTGAAAGCAGTGAAATAGTGACTTGCCTGTTTAGTTTATTGTAAAATTGTCTTGTTATCCATTGTACATCTGTACAGTGGTGCGGAATGTGTTGGTGCTTACGAAATAAAATAATAATATAAATATACAGTAAATGCTGTGTGTATGTATCTTGCTAAAAAGAGGAATCCGCTGATATGGCATAAACAAAGTTTTCATGTTGGGCACAATTAAAAATTCAAAATTGCTGCAAATAGTGACAAAACTACTGGGTCATTGTAGACTGATACTGAAATGTGGGTAAAAGTGTACTAACATTGGAGTGGAGACAGTAGGGGCTGACCTTGGAGTGGGGAAGTAAAGGATTGACATTATAAAGGGATCAGATGGCTAGTGGATCTGGGATGACGGAGTGGACTAATATTGGGGAGTTTGGCAGTGTAACAGATCTCAGTACCCTGACAGGGTCACATCGGTCAATGCAGCTTTCTTGCTGGATCCCCGTGTTCTTCTCATGCCCCTCGTGCCTTTCTCCCATCCTCAGACAAAGCTCAAAGATAGATACACGTAGAGAGCCTTGCTAGCATCCCTCAGAAATAAGCTGTGGCTGTAGATCTGGAGCTTTTCGTTGGTACAGCGAACAGAATATAGCTGCTACCCAAACCATGAGTCCTGACTGCATGTAGGGTCAGACTGGAACTCTTTTAATCAGGGACAGACACACATATTTATAAGGTCAACCTTATTTACATATCCAAAACCTCCCCTAGAAACTGTTGTGAGACATTATTATCTAGGACAAATAATGGAATGAACATTGCGTAACATTCCTAGACAGACAAGACAATGACACTCATGATTGATAATGGGGCAGTGTTTGCTTGACACAGAAGAATAACAACTCTTCAAATATACAGCAGATAAACAGATACACATGGACCATAACAATAGACGATAATATTATTCATGCAGATTCCATAACACTTTGCACCCCAAGTCCAAAGTGATTAACGTCACAGACAGTGGATGAGAACTGACTGAAATATTGAGGTTGACAATGAAAGACATGGGAGGTCTGTATGGATGTAAATGCATGGTGTGTCCATGTGTGCAAATGTATGCTGTGTGTACATGTTCCCAAATATATGCCACATGTGTGGTGTGGAGAAAAGCTAAAGACGCTGTCTGAGGCCCACTGGAACCTAGCTACACCTCTGGCTTTTTAAGGGATGTATGAAAAGATGAACATGATTGGCATTGATAATTAACCAACCTCCATTATATGTATTACTATATTACTATGGTCTCTTTCATATTTCTAAATGTGACATATTGTGTTTTTATAGCACATTCAAACTCTCAGATAAATGGTTTAGAATATGTCTGGCTTAGTTCTCACATTTCTGTCGCTAATTATTTCCCTTTTGATTTTTTTCGTTGTATTTTGTACAGGGGGGAAAAAACTAGAAGATTGACAAGCTCCACAACCATGCCTAAACATCCAATTAATGTGACAAAAAAGAAAGAAATTCAATATAGCTCAGCATAGCTAAAATGTTCTAAGATGTTCGATAACCTTGCCATTTTTCCACAAGTTACAATAGAAAAGTGAGTAAAAAAAAAATCCGCAAGGATATAAGATATCAATTTATTAATTTATTTTTGCATTTAAAATTTTTATTTTGATAATCGTCAGCAGAACAATAGACGGCAAGCACATGTGACGGAACCGGAAATAAATACAAAAATAGAGTCAGCAGTATAATAGGACTAATAAAGGTAGCAAACAACGAATTAGATCAAATATGGAGCCATCGAAAAGGGGTAGTAAAAAGGAAAATAAAAGGGGGTACAAAATAAAAAGTTAGGCAGGACAGGCGACTAAGTCCGCAGTAAAGTAACAGGAGGGGTCCAGGTACAGGTGCGGACAGAAAGGAGAACAAAAATTTGGACGGGAAGGGAGGAGGTCGAGAACCGCCAAAATATATGCGGCGTACCCGACTCACTCCAGCATCCAAAAGGGAGCCAGAGGCTGTGGAAGAAGCCGCAAGGCCGGGTGACCTACAATCCGTTCAAGAGGCTAGCCAATGGTCCAGCCACACAAAAATAAAAATGAGGGAAGGTAAGGCAGGGAGGGGAGAGGGGGGGGGAAGAAAGAAGCCAAATCCGGTGAGTCTATATCTTAAGGGCACAGATGGGAAAGGGAGAGGGAGGGTGAAGTAGGAGGGGGGTGGACAAAAGAGTCATCCAGCCCTGGAAATTGGAGAATCGAAAGGGTAAAAGGCAGATCAGACCCAAAAATCACAGTGAGGGGAGAAGACAAATAAAAAAGAAAAACTGGCCAAAGGTGCAGAGGAATCCAGCAATCGTGATGCCGCCACGGTGGCCAGGAAAGACTGCCCAACCTGCGGAGTGGCAAAGAGATCTTGAACCCCATTCCAAGAAGCCAGGAGAGAGCTGGCTGCTCCCCAACAATAGCAAATCTCCGCTGTCGGCAAGTGGGTCATTACATCCTTGAAACATCGGTGACCCATCAGGGTCATAAAATATAGGTAGTGGAACAGGGACAACGACGTGGCTTCAAACACCAGCAAGCCACGGGAAGCAGGCACAGTGATAAGCCAAAGTTTCATGGTAGTGTCCAGAATCACCGCCAAGATGTCCTGCGGTGCGTCACTAGGAGCCAGAGGGGACTTACGCAGACGATGCACGGATCCAAAGATGATTTTCTGTTTGTATGTATATTTTGTTGTAGCACCAGTGACAAATACAGAGTAAAATACAGGGTGAGCCAGTCAAACCTGCATTTTTGAAAAGGGCGGGAGAGCCGTGAAAGTGGGCGGAGCGAGTTAGCAAGGTTACCATTGTGTCCCCCACAACTAAGCATTTCAGTCGTCATGGAGCAGTGGTCTAAACAACCCATCACCCATACAAAATTCAGGTTGTTCAGGCTATGAATGAAAATGATTTTGCAGCTCGACGGCGTTTTTGTCAAACGTTGTTGGACATGTTTGATGAAAACGAGGACCTTGTTCACAACCTGTGGATGAGCGATGAGGCACATTTCCATCTCTCCGGTTTTGTGAATAAACAAAATTTCCGATATTGGAGTGATGAAAACCCTCAACAACTCCATCAAACACCACTCCATTCAAGCAAGGTAACAGTTTGGTGCGCAATGTCCTCATTGGGAATCATAGGCCCGTATTTTTTTGAAAATGACAGGGAGCAAGCAGTTACTGTGAATGCACAACACTATTCGGAAATGTTGCATTCGTTCTTCATTCCTCAGCTTCGTCAACATGGAATGAACAATGAAACCTTATTCCAGCAAGACGGTGCCACAAGTCATACAGCCCGTGTGAGCATGAATGTT
Source organism: Leptobrachium leishanense (assembly GCA_009667805.1). Classification (NCBI taxonomy): domain Eukaryota; kingdom Metazoa; phylum Chordata; class Amphibia; order Anura; family Megophryidae; genus Leptobrachium; species Leptobrachium leishanense. The sequence continues at coordinate 147,262,154 of CM019067.1, forward strand.
CTCAACAATGTTTTTCCAAATCGGGTGATATCCCGAAATGGAGCAATTTCTTGGCCTCCCCGATCGCCCGACCTCACAGTGTGCGATTTTTTTTCTTGTGGGGGTACCTGAAGAGTAAAGTCTTTGAACAACGACCTCCAACGCTTGGGGAACTCAAGAGGAGAATCCGGTTGGAAATCGAGAGAATTCCTCAGCGTATGCTCCGTGATGCGATGGGCTGTTTCAGAAATCGCCTACAAGAATGTCTCAATCGGGAAGGACACCATCTTACTGGAGTTATTTTTAAACAGTGAATGTTGTTTCTTAAATGCTTTTTAATGTACATTAAGATAGTAACAATAACATTTTGAAATATCCATCCGTTTATTTTTTACAGTCATTTCAAAAATGCAGGTGTGACTGGCTCACCCTGTATTTTCTTAATTAAACAAGAGAAAAACAAACCACATGTAAGATATCAGCAACATAAAATAAACAAAATAAGAACATTTCATTTTTTAGTGGTAGTGGCCCTTTAAAGCAGTATGTACTGAGAATTTTCAACACACACAGGATCCTTATGAAATTAAATAGGATTTAGAGCATCAATACCTGTTACACTGGATGACCTGGACACATCTTGAGATTGAGAGTATCGGTTGCGATTTTGATTTTTGCGTTTGCTTGTTGCTGATCTCGTAGTCCTCAGGTGAACTTCACTTGCTTTAAAGAAAGCCACCATGAATGGCTGCTTATCATATGGACCATCTTTCCCAACTAAACCAGCAGCTCTGGTGTTCACGTTCTGACCTGAAAACAGGAAAACAGAAGACAACTTGGATGATGCATTCTTTATGATCAGTCCTACCAAGAAGGGATTTCATATTTTCTTCCTCACTACTATTTTTCTAACAACATTTTGTTCAGGTAACATGAAGTATATTATTCAATATACTGAAACAAAATGGGTAGAGAACAAGACGGTAGGCATTATTAATAAATTTTGTATGCAATGTTTCCTAAACTAAAAATCTGGATAGCTCATTTGCATCAAAGTGAGGGAAATACAATTGACAAAGGGCACTATGTGCAGCAGTACCTAATATAAAGTATACAAAACAAGCATCATAGAAAACTTTGAAAAAGTTTGAAGAAATAGAAACAAGACATTCTGGATTATGCCTGCTCCGTATTAGCTCACAGTGTCTACAAGTACAAGGTGAAGCCTAGAGATGTGATTTGGTGGAGAGGAATATGTTGAGAGAATAATAGGGGATGCCAAGTATGTAGTCTGCAGCTCACTTATTATTATTATACAGACATTTATACAGCGCCAACATATTCCGCGGCGCTTTACAATAGGGGAGTACAAACAGGAGACGTACATGATACATAATGAAAAGATGACTCTGCCCGTAGGATAACTGTCCAGGTAGTACAGCACTTATCCCATGAGCTTACAATCTAAGGGACTGGGGTAGGTGAAACAGATAGGAGCAGAGGGAATGTAAATATGGTTAGCAGGGCAGCATAGGAAGAAGAACCAGAAGCCTGTGCTTAGTGAGAGCAATTGGAGATAGAAGTGGAGACAGCTGGAAGAGAGACCTGAAATTATGGACCTGCCCTGGGTGGGAGGGTGGGACAGCAGAGGGTAAGGAGCCATGCAGTCTGTCTTGTGTGTATGCTGTGAATAGAGTGAATAAGGTTATGAGAAAAGCACATTGTGTGACCATGCATAGGGGAGGGGAGGGGGAACATAGGGTTTTTTTGTAACAGAAATGGAGGAAGATACTAACCCGACCCGTTCTGAAGTGCTGTCTGTCTCCCTCTATCCTGTTTTTGTCCTACCTTGGATAAGCGTCCCCTGAAGGGTGATGTTCTCCCATCCCCCCTTTTTTTTTTTCTTTTTTTTTATTAATGTGGCAATCTCCGGGAGATCACGAGGCGCGCCATCATGGTATACAAGCCATGCCTGGCCCTCGTGCCCCCGGGCCTCGTGACAGTACCCCTCCATGGCCTCCTCCGGGAGCGTGCCAGGAGAGTCACGGATATGGCCATTGCCACTTCCTTCACCCCCTCCAGCTTCCCTTTCATGTGGTGGGGTGTTGTTGTTTTTTTTTGTTTTTTTTCCTCTTCTTGTTTTGTTGTTCCCTTCCGGATGCTGGAGACATCTACTCCCCCTCAAAGTGAACCGCGACACGTCCCCCCCTTGTTACCTCTTGCTCTCTCCCACTCTCTGATTTTAGCACTTGTCCACAGTAACCTATACGTTTGCTTTTTTTTTCTTTTTAATAATGTGGAATTACGTTGCGTTCCCCGTCTTGCATCACCGCGTCGTTCGTTATCACTATGCGTCATATCCATGTTCCCCCTTTCCCCCCTTATTATCGAATGTATATTGTTCTCATGCGATGCGTTCTTTGACAGAATGGTTATGTATCAATGACAAGCTCAAAAACATCTTTACGGCCAGAGTTTGATATCTCCGGTCTACTACAGTATAGTTTTAGGACATTCCTGATAGAGTCTGAGATGCGAAATTGAACTAACGAAGAAAACTGTAAGAAAACAAGGAAATCACAATGTATCTAAAACGTAAATTTTAATAGGGACATAGTTAAAGAGAAATGCAAAATTGGAATAGATAAAAAAAAATGTATCCACACATCCAATAGAATTACCCCATCCCCCTGGTCACCAGTATCCTAAAAAATAAGTCAAAACTAGAATAAACACCATGTGAATTAGTACCATACGCCAAGGGTTAGCCACAAAATTCTAATGAAGAGTCAGAAGCAAGCCTTTGTGGGTCTGCGGGTATAGGAAATGATAGAAAAAAAATATGATTGAGATACTGCAGATGTTACTATTAATATAAATCTCATTGATAAAAAGACACAAGACAGTTAGGATATTAGAAGCGGTTTTGGCAATATCACAAATATTCGTCATTAGGAATACCATTCTATACACCAAAGGTAGCCAATAAACGCCCTCAAAAAAGTAGGAAACAGGCCTTTGTGGGCCGGCTGGTATAGGATAGGATGGAAGAAATGCAATAAAGTTGCCAAGGATATTGCCCATATATAGCTATAAACAGTATAGTGAAACAATGCCTGGAATTGTGTCAGCGTAGGGTCCTAGATTACTCAAAAAAGAGACCCTGCTCTGCCTAATATACATCTGTACCATAGAGCTGCGGTGCTGGCGTCTTTAGCAGAATATTTCCACTCCCCGCGTCCTCCACAGTGGACAGCCATAGAACAGTCTTTTGCAAAACAATACCTGATAACAACTGTCATTTGGCTCACACGCCGCCAGAGGCCCCCCTTACCAGATATATTGCCGCTTACTAGATGGTATTTACATGTCTGGGATATGAGTCGTACCCTCTTATTAAATACTACCTCTCTCTCGCTGGCAACCCCACTGGAGGTATTGACACATTGGATTGCAGACTTTGACAGTGCTAGGTGGACCTCTAGGGGGATTGGCCATCTCCACCAATTGATATCGGGAGGGAAAATGCTGACCTTCGAAAATGCTACAGCAGCGTTATAGGTTAACGGAGGCTTGGCGGCTTTCTTACTACCAAATAGCGTCGGTTATACGTCGGCCAGGCATGAGTTTCCAACCTACCTTACCTCAGGCCCCATTGTCACCATTTGCGAGTTTTGTGGTACAACCAAGTACAAAGGCAAAACTCCTTTCTATATGCTATGCAGCGCTAAATGTACCATCACCGGATCACACATGGTCATTCCAAAAGGCTTGGGAGGGGGAGTTGGGTATTAGGATACCATCTCAAGCCTGGGAGCGGGCGTTTGAATTGGACAGGGGAGCGTACCGGTGTGCCTCTTTGATGGAAGTGAGACGTAAAGTATTATACCGTTGGTACCTAGTACCAGCAAGGGAATGTCATAGGAATAACACAGTCTCACCAATATGTTGGCGCTGCGAGAGGCTAAAAGGAACCATGATTCATGTTTGGTGGGATTGTGTGGTGGTAGAGCCATTATGGCAAGGAGTGGCGGGCCTGGTGGAAAAAGCAATAGGACTGGTGTTACCATTTGCTCCTGCGGATTTTTTATTGGGTATATCAAAGGTTAGGATGGGCAGATGGCAAAGGAAATTGTTTTGTGTGATAACCTCTAGCACTATGTTGTTGATAGCTCGGAGATGGAAGCAACAGCGGGTTCCTACTGTCCGTGAGATACGGGATATGGTGAATAATATAAGGGACTATGAGCTGATGGCTAGACATATTTACGACTTCCCACAGCCGGAAAATGACCACTGGTCCCTTTGGGATTCTATGTTGGCTGCGGAATGTACCGCAGATCAAGGGGTGCCGGGCCAGGTTGGAACGTGATGTATATTGGATAACGCAACACCTAATAATGTTGGGACGCTAGGATTGTGATTCATATCATTTTTCTAAGGTATTACTCTCCAGTTACGGGCTGGTGGCCTGTGTATGTTTGTAAGTTACTGTATGTTTTGTTCCCCTCATATGTAACCAGAAAGGTATTGACTGCCCTGTTTTTTCTTTCTGTACCCAATTGTTATACTTTTCTGTTCTTGCCTTTAAAAAATAATAAAAAACTTTGAAATTTAAAAAAAAAGAGACCCTGAATTATGAGAAAGACCAAAAGGGGGAATAATCCCACTAAGAAAAACAAGGAAAAGACTATAATATATTCAAAAACTCTATGGGCCCAATTACATAGTTAACGCTAACGTTAGCGCTCAGGTGGGTGAGTGTTAACATTAGCTTAAATGGCCCTAGCGCAGGCCACCCATATTATATTACGAACACTAATGGGTTAAAAAACCCATTAACGATTCGGTGATTGCGCTTTTCAGCGCGAGTTTACTGTACTTTGCGCTCCCTATAATTAACACGGGGAGCGCAAAAAGGTAAATAGCGTTAGCATTACAAAGTTGATATAGAGGAAGATTAATATATTAAAGCACTAATGAGGCATATATGGAGCATTAGAAATAGTTTGAATTGGAGCAGTAAGAGCTGTGTTAGGTAGGGGGTGTAGTCAGGGTAATGGTGAGGGAATAATGGGAGTGGGACATGGTCAGATAAAGTTACTGAGAAGGGCCTGTGAATAAACTAACATGCAAGTGTCAAGTAGGCTTGTGCACCGATTTTTTTTTTCGGTTCGATTTGTTCGGATGTTTAAACTTTTCGATTCAGCTCGTTTCGACCGATTTCTGTTTTGATTCGGTTCAGTTCGGTTCGTTTTTCGTGGCATTTTATTTTCGGAATATCGACCATTTTTCATATTTTCGTGTCACTTTGCTCGTTTTTTGTATCGACTTTTCGGAAATTTCGGAAATTTTCGTTTTTTCGGAACTTCTGTTCTCCTCGTTTCAAAGTGTCTACGATAATTCTGCAGATTCTATCGTGTTTTTTTTTATTAAATAAAGATCAAATCATGAATAGAGCAAAAATAAATTTCGATTTGACACATTTCAAGTCCATTCGAAAATTCCGAAAATATTTCGTTTCGGCTCGGAAAACTTTTCGGATCTGCCATTTTCGGATCTAAAAATTTTCGGAAAATTGGCCGTATCCGAAAACACGAATCGGGAAATTTCGTGAAAATTCCGAAATTCCGAAACGCACATCCCTAGTGTCAAGAAGACTTTTGTGAAATGATTATCCTAGTGTATTGTTGGCTATGTATGTGAGTATAGGGCAATGTACTAAGCATTTTTCCTTTTTATTCTTTAGAGGATTGTCAACTTTCGTGGTAATTATTAGGAAAAGAACTGGGAAGAAATAGGCAAAATAAAATAATAATTTCGAGCTGGAAGGTGCTCACATAACTCCAAAATTCCCAATACTAAGCAAGTGAATATTGAGTGCTTTTCAGCTGTTCTAGAGGATTGCTTAGTTAGTTTTTTCCTCCAATTGTACACCAGCCTATTTTTAGTTCTGGATTAAATATTCAAAAGCCTACATTTCCTTTATTAAAAGCCTGACTTGTGAAGAACTCATGGGTCTGATTTTAGTGAGCAAAAACCCCATTGTAATCTACATTTTGCTTACCTTCCTGGATATTATCAGATTATTTTATTATATCCCTTCTGCTCTAAATTTCCTTTCTCAGATTCACTGCAGGATAATTTGATTAACATATTATTCTCCAAGGAGAAAAGGCTAGATTAAAGATGTTGATAACAAAATGTGTATCGCTATGGAAGTTAATTTAATTCAAAAGGTTTTTCAGACGAACTAATATACTGTATCTTTAGTCTTTCACTAGTAAAGTATGTTGGGTACTAACTTTTTTGATCAGAGGATGGGATACCGATTTTTTTTCCTTCCTGCATGGTAAATTAAATCTAAAAAATACTACAGAAACCAAGGACTTTCAGAATTACTGGGGGGGGGGGGATAGCAGCAAAAAAGATAACACAGAATTAATTATTGTAATGAGTCTACGCTGGATCTTGCTCCCACGATAAGCGGTCGCAATAAGAAGTGAAAATAGCTTCTTGAGAATCTTGCTTCTTACAACATGCTAAAGATAATATAGATTAAGAAGGTCAGATAAGGAATTTAAGAATACTCCTAGTTCTCAAATTCTTTAAAATCAGCCAGTTCCTTTCATGTATTGCCAACCTGCAAGTTCTCTGAAATCCTATTCAATCCCCTGTCTGAATCGCATACAATACCTATAGCAGGTTCCTGATTAAGACTGGAATACTCCTGGGCGCTGATTCCCCTTCGGCGGACATACTTTCTGCCAGAATTGTTGTGATAGCTAAGGATGGCAAGGACCTTATTTCTGTGCAAATTATCGGCCGATCTCCTTGATTAACGTGGACATTAAACTGCTTGCTAAAGTACTGGCTCTTCGCCTTGGCGGTTTTTGCTGACCTTGCTGCATCCAAACCAGGTTGGCTTTATCCCAGGCAGGAAAACGCCCAATAATATCCAGAGGACTTTGAATCTCATCCATCATTCCAAGCGCATGTCTGAGGGGGCCTTCCTGCTTTCTCTGGACACAGAGAAGGCCTTTGATCGGGTTGATTGGGGCTACATATGGGATTTGTTGGGGGTGTTCAGGATTGGGGGGGGCCTTCCTGACCAAGATTCAGTTGCTTTACTGTAACCCAAGGGCTTGCATGGATACAGGGGTTTTCTCTCGGCTCAATTCCCAATCTGCAATGGCAATGGCATTCACCAGGGCTACGTCCCAGTCCCCCCTTCTGTTCACCCTGCCCATTTAACCCATGGCAAGACGAGTGTGGGATATGCTGGACATTCGGGGCATAGACATGGAGGGGGAGTTGGTTAAGATCAGCCTCTTTGCAGATGACGTCCTCCTTTCTCTGACGTTCCCCTTGACTACCTTACCTACCGTGATGGCTGTACTGCGAGAATATGGGGCAGTGTCTGGCTATAGGGTCAATGAGTCAAAGAGCAAAGTCCTCAACATTTCCCTGACATCGGTGGCAATGGGGTGGTGTTCCCTTACCAGTGGCAGGTGCCCTCCTTGAAATCTCTGGGGGTCTACTTGACCTTGACTCTCGGTGGCCTGTATGAGGCAAATTATGGGATCCTGTTTCCGCAGCTTCATCGTCTGATCGATGCTTGGTTGGCCCTACGCCTTTCCCTGTTCGCGAGGATATACGTGGTTCGGACTGGGCCTCGGATCTATCCCATCTGCAGAGGGAAATTCACTCCTTTGTGTAGGCGGTGAAACGTAGTCGACTACCCCAGGCCACCACGTTCCAACCCCGCCTTCGCGGGGGTTTGGGAATTCCCCACCTTTTTCCTGTCTCATATCAGCTTACTTGCCTCCTTGTCGCGTTGGGTCCAGATAGAGCAATTGCTTGCAGGCCCTACGTCTCTGTGTGCTCTTCTCTGGCTGCCTTGGACCGCACCTCCCCAGGTGTGCCATAGTCCCACTCTTCAGCACTCTCTCGGACAGTGGTATCGTTACTGCTCCTGTGATTTCCTCTCCCCGGGACTCTCGGGCTTGACCCCCCCTATTTCACAATCCTGCGTTCTTGGTCAGGTGTCCAGCGCAGGCTTTCCCTTGGTGGAGGGACCGGGGTCTGATGGAATTGAGCCACATGTTGTCGAGGGGCTCTCCGTTGACCCCCTCGTCATTCCGGGACTGATTTGGACTGCTGCCAGGGGAGCTCTTGCTGCACTTTGTTGGCACCCTAGTCCACAAGGGTCCCACGCACCCCCTGATGTCCTAAGAGCGACTGTGCAGGAAACCGGCCCATACGTCGGCCCTGATATCTTGTCTTTATGCCCACTTGCTGCAGACGGCATTTCCTCATCCTCCGGCTTATGTGTCCAGGTAGGAGGTGGATTTAGGGGAGGCCTTGGTGGCCGAGGACTGGGAGAAGATCTGAGATCGCTCCTCCAGAGCTACAGCTTGCACGGCCATGCAGGAGAATTGTTTTAAGGTCTTCTCCTGCTGGTATATTCATGTAGATTGGCATATTTACACCCAGGGGCCTCTACTCAGTGCTTTCAGGGCTGTGTGGGAGGAGGGGAGTTATCTACACTCGGAGTGGGAATGTGATAGGGTGAGGCTGCTCTGGAATGCAGTTTCCGCTGACTTGAGCTGCTGTCTCGGAGTCAGTCTTGTTCCAGACCCATGGACAGCTCTACTGAAACCGCCCGTACCAGCGCTTGTCTTTGCCTCGTTGTTCCGACAACTTGATTTATCGTGTCTGTACCGCTACCTAGCTGTGTTTGGCGCTCACTTGAAAAGGTCCCCTGCCCAACAGAGCCCACAAGGGTGAAAAGATTTTGTTTATCATCACCATGGAAAGACTGATAGCGGTTCTCCGAATGTCCCATTTTGAGTGAATATGGTCCCCTTGGCCGGCAATCTTTGCCCCACCGCCGCAGCTGTTTTGACATTATCCAGCAGAGACGCCTGTCTTTATTCGAACTTGGCCTCCCCCTTCCTTCCTCCCCCTTCCTCCTCTCCGTCGCGTGGTCGGGGGGATATCAAATTCCTCTATAACTCTCTTCTCTGTGAGTTGCCCTGTGTTTGCTGCTGACATCAGCTATCTTGCTAACCTTGATTCCCCCTTTTCTTTTTCTTTTTTGTTTCCTCCTCTCTCTTTCCTTTCCCCCTCTCTCTCTCTACCCTTCCTTCTCCCCCTTTCGTCCCGCCCTTTCCCTCTCTTCTCTCGCTTCCGTATGAGGTGTCTCCTTCTTTTATCTCTTTTTTACCCTTCCCCTCTTAGTGTCTTCTCGTCTGTCCCTCCATCTCTGCCTGAATTCTCCTGCTTTTTCCTGAGAAGATTCCCCTTTATATGCTTTGATCTGCTGCTGTTACTGCATGCTCTCACCCAGATGTTTTCCGCGTCGGTCCCGACCTTGGACACCTTCGTTCATTAGTTACATCCTAGATATTTCTGTATGACTTATGATACTTTGATTGTCATTTGCTGTAATCTGCCCTTATGCCTTGGTCTTGTTGACCCAATAAAAATCTTTATTAAAAAAAAATCTGGCACACTCCCCTGTGATGGAACTTCTAATTTATGTGTATTGCCCTTTCGTCTATTGCTCTTGCATACTAGTTTATGGTATGCATATAGCCATTCCCAGAGACATTGTATCTTGAACAGTGAGTCTATTCACCATTGACTAACTTGCACACCACTGCCATGTCCAACGCTGGTACCTTACATACCTGTCTCAGAGACTTAGACCTATATCCAACACAATGTTCCTGTGAGTGCTGGACCCCTCGTGATCCTGACCATACCAACTGCCTGTGCCATTTCTAGTGTGTCACATGCCTTTGCGGTGCTACCTGCCTGTGTCGTGTTCCTTCACCTCCACCATGCTTCCCTTTGTTTCCTGTGTATCCTGATCCAGCCTTGTGTATCCTGATCCAGTGTTGTGTATCCTGATCCAGTCCTGATTAACCTGGTCCAGCCCTCTGTATCCAGAAATCTTGTGTATCCAGCCTAATCTCAGCATTGTCCCTTTGTCCACTCAGTTCCCTGCTGTGTTTCTCATGTGTAAATAAAGAATATTATTTGCATTATCCCACACTAGGGACTCAAGCCTGGACAACCCTGGTGCTACTGTGACAAAACTGAATTCATGGAGGAGGTAGGTATAGCAACTAAATATTCCTGTAAACAATTCATTTCACAGATTGCAAAATATCCTTTGGGGAAAGTAATGAAAAATTCAAAGGTTTTCATGTTTTCAGTGGAAAGCGAACAATATTTTACTTTCAGAATTATGGTTTTCTCCCAACCATGATAAACCAAGAACCATGTCAATGGGGATGCCAAGAGAAAACGGTTCAGTAAATAAACAGATGTAATACCAGGAATCAAATGTGTCAAATTAGTAGTACAGGACAAACCAATAGAGCCAAGAATAGAGTCCAAGAGGATTCAGAATATCAGGAAGTCACAAACCTGGAACTCACAAAATGTTTGAAAGTAAACAAGAGTGTTTCCAACCTCTATTCTCAGTAAAACTATTGTCCAAAGCATCACATCTGGATGTAGATGTCTAACAAAAGTAAAAAAAAAAATGCTTGCACTTTTCATGGAAGTTCTCTGCTTCATCTGATATTAATGCCAACAATCTGATATCAGTGCAAAAGGTAACATGTCCTGAATATTTTCTGGGAAATGAATTCAAGAATTTTAAGCCAAAAGAAAAAGATTAACATTTATGGTACTAAGTAAACTTTATTCAAGATGACAAACCAAATAGAGGCAATCTGAACAATATTCCATTTGTGGAGTGCATAAATTCTGCCCAGCAACCAAAAAAAACAAACAACTGCATGAACCTGTAGCTACTATGGAGTTGGAGATACAGGGGTCCAACTGCACAGCAGTTATCCTTTCTCTGGGCCTATTCTGGGGAATGGGCCTAGAGCTGCTGCTCCATCAGCCCCTATGTAAATCCGGCCCTGAGTATAACATGTTGACTTTTATCAACTATTTGGATATAAATACAGTGAAGGTGGTGGGCCTCTAGTGATAATCCACTGGGAAACCCATTTGGGACACGTTTTGGATTCTCACTTTGGAGACCGTACCAGTCTCAAATATTTGGTAAATTGCCAGCTTTTTGAGTAGCCGAATTGCCACAAAATTGCACCGTATAGCGAAATTTACCATTCAGTGCAACTCGGTGGCCAATTTGGCTCTCTTTGAATAAACCCTTCAGTGTAGTTATTTTCTTTACCAGTTAACTGATAACAGTAGACCTATTGTGCTTGTCCTCTATTTATGACTATCACTGACTGATGTATTCAGATTTCTGGTGAAATGCATCTTTTTGCCCTTACCCTCTTTGGCATCCTTGCCCACGCTATACACGGCCTCTTTGCCTGTTGGAGGAGTGTGAATGCTGGCCTCCTGCCAAGGGCCATGGACCATGTGTATCTAAAAGACAATGGACATAGGAAGGCACCTAAGTGTTAACATGTTAAATGTATTGGTAAACTGATTGTATTTTAGAGTTTAGTTTGTGTCAGCAGTCTAATGTAAACCTATTGTCTGTACTGTCTATTCCATGTCTGTGTAATTGTTTGCCCTTAGATTGATCTGATGTTCAGTTGTTGTTGAATGTGTTAATCCTATCGGTTTTAAACTAATCAAGTTTTCTGTATCTCCTGAAGGAATTCATATCCCCCTCATGTAGAGAATGTATTCTGTTGATTGTGTCATTTTACTATCAGCCCCTGTTTCTCATATAAACACCATCTCAAATTAAAGATCATTCTTCTTCCCTGCACAAAGTCTTGTCTGGTGTTTGGGAGAGATACATAGAATTATAAAGCACACCTTCAATTTCTGATTGAGGGTTGTGAGAGAAGGAAAACTGCTGTGGATCTGCTTGACTGGAGAGAAGGGATGGATATGGTAACAGGATTGGCTCTGGTCCACAAGCTGGTAACCAGTAAAACCCCAGTTGCTGTTACAGTCTCCTACTCTTTGTTTTTTTTGCAGAAAACAATAATTTGTTTGTTTTGTTGTGTCTTTTGCTCAGGAAACATACTTAGCACTTACTATCAAAACGTCTGGTGTAGGCTACTCAAACCGTACGCCCAAAACCTTGTTTAGGCATGTTTGAGTTGTGGAACTATTCTAAGGATGAGCTATTACGCTTTTTTTGTCCGTTCTTGGTGACGTGCAAATGCATTTTGTCCTTTTTTCGGTCTTCATCATCATGATTTATTTAAGACAGAGAGTTTTGTAACTTTCCTTTAAAGATAATATTTTCTCATTAGTAATTGAGTCAAAGGAAAAAGAATCCTTAGTAAGGGCTTTTCAACATTGTTTCCATCTCTGCAACAGCCAGTATAAATAAATTGGTGAAAGATACTCTTCAAAAGTAATTATACTCCTCTATTTGTCATTTTCTTTGTTTTTACTCCATATTTTTAGACTTAATACAAACATTGTTTATGAAAGGTCATGCATGGCATATCGTACAAATACTTTTTTGTATACAAAATTTAATGCTTGGAAAATGATATCATTGTTATATTTTTACCATTAGAGAGAACTCGCTAACTAGGTTTCAAGAATTCTTACAGGTGATCGAAGCTACATATTGCATTTGCTTGATAATCAGCATAGTGTGCTGCAAATGTGCTGCTATTGGATCTGTCGTGACAGGAGACACTTGTGGAACTAATTGGCGAATATATCAAGGCTACATCCTAAACATTACTGAACCTCAGGTCCTGAAATGTGGCCATGACCCAACTCTGACACACAGTGACATTCTCAAAAACAAGGGGCAAATATTTCCATGAGTGAGCCTGGGGGCAAATATTTCCACGTGTGAGCCTGGGGGCAAATATATCCATGTGTGAGTCTGGGGGCAAATATTCCATGTGTGAGTCTGGGGCAAATATATCCATGTGTGAGCCTGGGGGCAAATCTATCCATGAGTGAGCCTGGGGGCAAATATTTCCATGTGTGAGTCTGGGGGCAAATATATCCATGTGTGAGTCTGGGGGCAAATATATCCATGTGTGAGCCTGGGGGCAAATATATCCATGAGTGAGCCTGGGGGCAAATAAATCCATGAGTGAGCCTGGGGACAAATATATCCATGTGTGAGTCTGGTGGCAAATATATCCATGTGTGAGCCTGGGGGCAAATATATCCACGTGTGAGTCGGGGGGCAAATATTTCCATGTGTGAGCCTGGGGGCAAATATTTCCATGTGTGAGTCTGGGGCAAATATTTCCATGAGTGAGCCTGGGGGCAAATATTTCCACGTGTGAGCCTGGGGGCAAATATATCCATGTGTAAGTCTGGGGGCAAATATATCCATGTGTGAGCCTGGGGCAAATCTATCCATGAGTGAGCCTGGGGGCAAATATATCCATGTGTGAGTCTGGGGGCAAATATATCCATGTGTGAGCCTGGGGCAAATATATCCATGAGTGAGCCTGGGGGCAAATAAATCCATGAGTGAGCCTGGGGACAAATATATCCATGTGTGAGTCTGGTGGCAAATATATCCATGTGTGAGTCTGGTGGCAAATATATCCATGTGTGAGCCTGGGGGCAAATATATCCACGTGTGAGTCGGGGGGCAAATATTTCCATGTGTGAGCCTGGGGGCAAATATTTCCATGTGTGAGTCTGGGGGCAAATATTTCCATGAGTGAGCCTGGGGCAAATATATCCATGTGTTAGTCTGGGGGCAAATATTTCCATGAGTGAGCCTGGGGGAAATATTTCCATGTGTGAGCCTGGGGACAAATATTTCCATGAGTGAGCCTGGGGGGCAAATATTTCCATGTGTGAGCCTGGGGCAAATATATCCATGAGTGAGCCTGGGGACAAATATTTCCATGTGTGAGCCTGGGGGCAAATATATCCATGTGTGAGCTGGGGCAATATACCCATGTGTGGGCACTGCTGGATATGTGATGCTGGGCACTGCTGGGTATGTGACGCTTGGCACTGCTGGGTATGTGATGCTGGGCACTGCTGGTTATGTGACGCTGGGCTCTGCTGGGCATGTGAAGCTAAGCTCTGCTGGGTATGTGACGCTGGGCACTGCTGGGTATGTGACGCTGGGCTCAGTTATATACACCTCACATTACTGTATCACAGAGCTCCACAGCAAGAAAATTCTAATGTACGGTGTGTATGAGTGTTTGAATTTTATTGCTGCGGCGCACTGTGATACGCTCATACACGCTGCGTGTTTTTTTTTTGGGGGGGGGGCAGCATTTCATCCTTCGCTCCAGGCAGCACAATGTCTTGGGCCAGCCCTGCCCGACAGGGTCACATCTGTCAATGCCGCTTCCTTGCTGGACCGCCGTGTTCCCCTCATGACTCTCGTGCCTTCCTCCAGTCCTTAGCCACAGTTTAAAGACAGGTACACGTAGAGAGCCTTGCTAGCATCTCCCAGAAATACGCCGCGGCAGTACATCTCAAGCTATGCATTGGAACAGTGAACAGAATATAGATGCTATCCAAACCATAAATCGTGACTGCATGTAGAAAGTATAATCCCGCGTGGTGGGGTGGACGGCACGCCAGCAGTCTACCAAACGGTGCGAGTGAAGCGCTGAGTGGGTCTGTCGTAGTACTGAGTGCGGGACACTAGTGGATCCCCTGGAGGTGTCTAGTTTCGCATCGAGTGGGAGGTTAATGTCCCCTCCAATGAGGACAATACCTTCCTGGAAATCCGCTAGGACTCCCAGCAAGAGGCGTAATACTTTGTGTTGGTTCCTATTTGGCAGATATATGGATGCGAAGGTGTATGTTTGCCCTCCTATTTCCCCTTTGACGAAAGTGTAACGGCCGTCTCGGTCCAATTTTGAGTCTGTGACATTAAGGGGGAAATCCCTAGAAAAGAGAATAGCTGTGCCACACACTTTGCCTGCGGAGGAGTTACTGAAGTAACCAGTCGGGAACTTCTGATCACGCAGACATGGTGCCCCGTCTGCTGCAAAGTGAGTCTCTTGTAAAAGAACCACGTCCGCGCGATTAGATCTGAAGTCCCGAAGGGCTATGTGCCTTTTTTCTGGTATGTTCAGGCCCCTAGCATTTATCGTGAGGATTTTAATAGGTCTGGTCTTTGTGGCCATATTACCGACAGGAGGAGTAGGTGAGCGCCGATGGGGGGGGGGGGTTAGGGAAACAAGGAGTATGCGCCTAAGTGAGACAAGAGCACCGCCGCGGAGCGCGGGAACGAGTGCGTGTCGCACTATTCTGTACACAGGCGCTATCTCAGGGGTAGGAGCGAGCAGCCGCAGAGAGCAACCAATTATACAAAAGACAACGTGCTAACGAAGTTAAATAAAACAGTGGTAAATCAAACAAAAACAGTAAACCAGATGAAAAAGAAAAAAGAGCCAGGGCCGAGTCGCCCGCTCAGCGTATGATATGCCACCATCCATGGCATGTAGCGCCGGATAAGCAACCACCGGGGTGGAGACCCGTATAGCTATAAACATATAAATATACATCCAAGCAACCAATAAAGTAACCTGTCCCGTGATGTGCCCGAGGTAGAGTCGGGAAATGGATATGAGAAGTAGTCCTCAGGAGGATCCGGGGCCTCTACAAGAACGGTATGCAGGAGGGGTCACCATTAGTAGGCTACCCCAAGGTTACAAGCATCCCGCAAGATCCAGCGTGCAGACTGCCGGTGGGTAAAGGGAGGGCAGGTCTGGCGATAAACGTGAAGATCACCGGGGTCCTCAGGACCGTGACAGTCTTGCGGTGACAGGAGCCATGCTGTCGAGGTCTCTGAGGCCCTCTAGGGCGGCGGTTACATCCAGTAATTAGGACCGGCCTGATCAGCAGCCAGGCGGGAGTCATCTATTTTGAGTGTCAGAGGGCATCATAGTCCGGGTCGACGAATATCTGCGGCGGCGAGGCCTCTGGGTTCGCGAAGGGGCTCCAAATGATGGAGTGTACATTTGTGTCAAGTCCGGCCATGTAGGCAACACGTCCTTGGGTAGTGCGAGGGCTTCCAGGAAGGCCGGAAGGTCGAGCTCCGAGCGTAATGTTATAAGGCCATCATCTGTACGGACCTGCATGCCGAATGGGAATAGCCACTTATAGGCAATGCGCCGTTCCTGTAAGGCTGCTGTGAGGGGGCGTAGGAGACGCCTAGATTGTAGGGTCGCTGGCGACAGGTCTTGAAATAAAGAGATGCTTACATCGTCGAATATTATAGTGCGAGATTGTCTGGCCGCTTCCATGATTTCCTCTTTAACAGTGTGCCTCAGGAGACAGCAGACCACATCTCTCGGCGGGGTGCCTGGAGGGCCTTTAGGGCGTAGAGCTCTGTGGAGGCGCTCGAATTCGATCTCCGCATCAAGGTTACGTTGTATGAGACCGTTAAATAAGCGAAGCAAGGTGTTCTTTAAATCTGATGGGGACTGCTCCAGTTCAGGGAGGCCTCTCACCCGTATGTTGTTTCGGCGTCCTCTATTTTCCAGGTCTTCTAAATGACGTGCCATAGTCTGTAAGATCTGATTTTGAGATTGTAGTGAGGAAGTGTGTATCGTCAGTGTCTCAGATTGTTGAGCCTGCGTGGTCTCCACATGCTGTACCCGATGCTGCAAGCTGCCGAGCTCCTTGCGCAGGCCCCTAATCTCAGCAAGAAGCGAGTCCTGAAGGCCCGAGGTAGAAGCAGCCAGATCAGCCTTGGTGGGTAATGAGCTTAATAGCTGGTGGAGCTCCGGCGGGAAGTCCCAGGAACCATTCGATCGTGTGGGAGAGCTGGGGGCCGAGGACGCGGGGGTCACCGCCATTTTGTCCCGCATGGGCGCCTGCATAGCGTCCGTGAGAGGGGTCAGGAACTGTCTCATTGTGCAGGTTTGTGGGTCCCCGATGGTCTCGGAGGTGCCAGGAGTGGCTGGTGGCCGGCGGGGCTTACCCATCGCGTTACCTGTGGGGTGCAGAAGGGTTTGAGCGGGTCGACTCGGCGGAGCTCCGGGATCAGGCGGCCATTATTTTCTGCGCGCAAGCCGCGCCTCCGGGTTCTTGCTCTCTAATCTCTGGTGCAGCTCTTCGAGGACGGCGGGGGCGAGGAGAGCGCGCTTTCTCCGGTCCCTTTATTAGGCCTCGAGTTAAAAAAAAAAAAAAAAAGGGGGGGTGGTTATTGTCCCTGTGGGTCAGAGCGGGCGCTGGTCCGGTGTGCTCCCACCTCTGTTCCTTCGTGGACCAGCGATTCGGGTCTGCGCGGTGTGGGGACGCAGTCCCCGAGATCGATCAGCCGCCGGCACCCACGAGGGCCTCCAAGATGGCCGCCGCGTCTGGGCCCGAATCTCCTCCGGCGGCAAAAAGCGCTCCCCCGGACTCCCGGAAAGGGGGGATTCAGGGCTCCTGGGTCTCCCAAGACCCTTAGATGTCAGCTGGGGGCCGTACTCGGGTGACGGAGAAGCGGCACCTGTGGAAGCTGCCCAGGTTTCCTCGGAGCCAGTGGAAAACGCGGCCGCTCGCTGCCGCTGCTAGCTCCGCCCCCCATATCTACATTTGTAATTGTATTCAGAATGAAATCCTACAAGGACTTTTTAAAGAACCATATGCAACTAAAATGACATCAATTGGTTTTGTAATACAGTAGTAAATGTTTCTTTTGTGAATTCTTCATTGACACAATTATTCAACCCCTTAAAGACTACCACTCTGAAGAACAGAGGTTCATTCAAGTGTTTTCAATTAGGTATTGAAAACACCTGTGGATGTCACAGAGCAGCAATAAAGCATAATAAGCACCAATTAGGCAGCTTTAAAATGACTGTGATACTCAGCTCCTTCTAGACATTTACTGGTGTGGTTACAAACATGGTGAAGTCAAGAGAATGGTCCAGGAAGACAAGAGAAGAGGTGATTACTCTTCACAGGAAGGGCAATGGCTATAAGAAGATTGCAAAGATGTTAACCCCTTAAGGACCCCTGACGTACCCTGTACGTCCTGTCCACAGGTCTCCCTTAGACCCGCGGACGTACAGGGTACGTCAGCAGCGCCTAATCCCCCTCCCGCCCGCTACTCACCTCCCTCGCGATCTGGCAGGGAGGAAGCCTGCCCATGTGATTTACATGGGCAGGCGAGGCTGATGACGCTGCGTGGTGACGTCATCAGCAGGCGTCCCCATGCAATTCCTTCGGAGCCCTCTATCTCCCCAACCATTGAAGCTAGGGAGAGGCTGTTTGCACTGCTGAAAAGGGGAGAGCGGTGTATAGCATTAACAGTTTCGCCGCCGGATCACGTTTCGGTGCCAATTGGCACCAAAAAGCGATTCAAACCTGGAGGGGGGCTGACATCTTGGATGTCAGCCAAGCCTCCAGGTCCCCCCCCCACCCACTGACAACCTCACCATATGTGTGAGGATGTCAGTGGGCCAGCTAACCATCTAACTGCCATGTAGAGATAAGGGGATCCTAAGGATCCCCATACCTCCCGATCCATATTTGACATCATTTGATGGCCATATTTGACATCATTTGAAAGGCCTGATTATGGCCTTTCCAATGATACCAAACATGACCAGGTTTGGTTTTAAAACAAAATTAAATAAAATAAAAAAATGTTGTTTTTTTTAACGTTTTTTTTGTCTGGGGGGAGTTTAATTAAATAGGACCTAGGCTGTCATCTAAAAATAATTAGCACAAAATGGTCAGAATGAGCGCAGCGCACATAGGTGAACTGTCTCAGCAGCGAAGGGGTTAAAAAGCAAACGCATGTAAAAATTGGGTATTTCTAGTCTCGGGACAAAATTTTGAACCTATTTAGCCGGGGTCTTTTTGGGTGGTTGTAGATTTTGGGGATTAAATTACGAAAAAGTGTGTTTTTACCATTTTTTCCTCATATTTCATATTTTTTTTATAGTAAATTATTCGATATGATGGAAATAATGGTATTTCTAGAAAGTCCATTTAATGGCGGGAAAAAGGGTGTATAATATGTGTGGGTTGAATAAACGAGTAAGAGGAAAATTTGACCTAAACACTAACAGCGCAGAAACGTAAAAACAGCAGCGGTCACTAAAAGACGGATTTGTGTAAAACCGCCCGGTCACTAAGGGGTTAAACATACCAAGAGAGACCATAGGAAGCATCAATCGCAAATTCAAGGCATAGGGCACTGTTGAAACGCTACCTGGTCGTGGCAGAAAGAAGATGCTGACTTCGACTGCTGTGCGCTACCTGAAGCGTAGAGTGGAGAAAAGTCCCCGTGTGACTGCTGAGGAACTGAGAAAAGATTTGTCAGATGTGGGTACTGAAGTTTCAGCTCAGACAATACGGCGCACACTGCGTAATGAAAGCCTCCATGCCAGAACTCCCAGGCGCACCCCCTTGCTGTCTCCAAAGAATAAGAAGAGTTGACTGCAGTATGCCAAAAGTCATGTGGACAAACCACAGAAGTTTTGGGATAGTGTTCTGTGGACTGATGAAACAAAATTAGAACTGTTTGGGCCCATGGATCAACGCTATGTTTGGAGGAGGAAGAACAAGGCCTATGAAGAAAAGAACACCTTGCCTACTGTGAAACATGGCGGGGCGTCAATCATGCTTTGGGGCTGTTTTGCTTCTGCAGGTACAGGGAAGCTTCAGCGTGTGCAAGGTACCATGAATTCTCTTCAGTACCAGGAGATATTGGATGACAATGTGATACAGTCCGTCCCAAACCTGAGGCTTGGGAGACGTTGGACCTTTCAACAGGACAATGATCCCAAGCATACCTCCAAGTCCACTAGAGCATGGTTGCAGATTAAAGGCTGGAACATTTTGGAGTGGCCATCGCAGTCACCTGACTTAAATCCGATTGAGAACCTCTGGTGGGACGTAAAGAAAGCAGTTGCAGTGCGCAAGCCTAAGAATGTGACTGAACTGGAGGATTTTGCCCATGATGAATGGGCGAAGATACCCGTAGATCGCTGCAAGACACTTGTGTCAAGCTATGCTTCACGTTTAAAAGCTGTTATAACTGTAAAAGGATGTTGTACTAAGTACTAAGATTGAATGTCACTTGGGGGTTGAATAAAACTGATAATGATGTGAGCACAGAAAAGACATTTGTGGTTATTTCATTATAAATGTTATGTTATATTTGTCTGACCTACACGTGCCTCTTTGATTTAATTGTAAGCAAGATGACTGAATGATCAAAATCAATGTCAAACTGGCCAAAACACTCAATTTCAGTGGGGGTTGAATAATTTTGAACACAACTGTATATTTATACGGTCACACATGGGTCATTTGCATATACAAACCACCCCTAGAAACTGCTGGTCTTATTAGACTGAAACAGATAATTGGTGAAACATTTGCTTCTTGGAATGTGAAACCTAACTAGATTAGTCAGGCAGTGATATACACATTGCATAACATTTCTAAACGAGGCCGGACATTGGTAAACGGGATGATAACAGATTACGGTCAGCAGATTTACAAACTATTCAAATATAAACAGATAACACATTCCTGAGACAGGGTAGACTGGGAGTCTAATCCTTTCAATAGACAGATAGACAATAGCATTCTTGCATAATAACAGATTACACAAACATTCTGCACAGGAAAGGCCACTGAACTAATATTGATTATGGGGCCTGCACCCTACAAATATGCCTCCATGCCCATGCACCCCAAGTCCAAAGTGACTTACGTCACACAAGGTTAATTGATAATGAAGAAAATTGTATTTCATTCTCTCGCATTGTTTATTTTTGAATACCTGAGGTTTGACACGAAGAAGGCAAATTATAAACACAAGTCAAAATTTTAAGCTCTGTCACCAAAAGGTTGGGACTAAGACCAACAGGGTTATCCAAAGAGATCCGAATTGCTTGAGAAAGGTAACCGAACGCTGAAAATCAGCGTTCGGTTACCTTTCCTGGCCATTCGGCTATCCAGAGAGCAGGCAATTCGCCAAATCCTGGCGAATTGCCTGCACATACGGTGCCTGTTCGGTTCCTGTTCGAGGGCAGTGAAATCCCCATGAAAAAGCACTGCTTCGGCTATTCAGAGAACACAAACCAGCAGTGAAAGGTTCCCCTAATGCCCTGCCATTCGGTGGTTTAATTCGGCAAATTTATTCAGGAGAATCCCATAGACTTCAATGTTAAAAATATTCCCGTTTTAATTCAATATCTAATAAACCGTTCATTATAAAATTCTGCAGCAAAAAGTCTCTTTATTTATAGATTTTTTAGGATACTTTAAGCATTTTTCAGATTTTTTTTTTTTTTTTAAAAAAAGTCCGATTTTTTTTTATTTTTTTTTCAGTTTGCTTATTTTTTTTGTAACAGCCCTCTTTATTATCATTCCCTGGACCTCCTGTGAAAATTTCAGACATTTTCGCTCAGTAGTTTCTTTGCAAACAGCGTTTCTTTTTCCCAGATTCATACAAATAGTTTTTCTAATTTATTCACTGCCTCCTCTACGTCACAGCTGCTTCGGCTCTGTGTGATTCGGCTCCTTTTCGGCTCCTGTTCGGCTCCTGTTCGGCTTTTTCGAAGGTTAATCCAGATGTTTTTGCTTGTTTTCAGCATGCATTCGGTTAGTTTTCGTCAGGTTTTCGGCAGCTTTTCCCTGCAATTCGGGGGCCCTGTGGTGCTTGCTGAATACACCGCAGGGTCACCGAAATGCAATCGGCAAAAGGAACCGAATTGAAGAGAACGAAAAGTCACCGAACGTGCGGTGACTTTTCGAATCTCTTTGGATAACCCTGCAGGTTTCTGATATAGGACTCATTATCTAGTAAAGTTTTACTATTCTTATTACAACTTACCATCCCTAGTTTCCACACTAAGTTGTAATCCAAGATTATGTCGGGGATTCATTACCCATAAATTGCTAGTTGCAGTTATGTCAAACTCTAGCCAGCCTTCTTCCGAAGCCCATACTGTCTGTGTATCCAACAAGAAAAAATCAGATTCCCTGCAGTAGAAGAGAAGGAAAGCATAAAAAATTGTTTTTATACAACATTCTGATGCTTGACATACATCCCCTTAAGTAATGGTCAATAAATTTTAACAGATCTTTTCAAAGAAAGGTGAAAATCAGGAGAATTGGCAGAAGAGAAGAATCAAAACCAAACAGCCGATTCGGAAAGTGAGATAAATGGTGAGAATTTTTCTGGTTTGGCTATTTTGATCTAGAATTTTCACTTGTGGCTTTTCACAAAATGGCTTTTCATATCCTTTTCAAATTTTTATCATTTTTCATATAAATTTTATTTCCCATAGTTCCCTTTTTTTCTACGTCCGTCAAAAAAAACAGATCGTGCGGTGTCTACAGTATCTTCCGTCAGTCCGTTATGCATGCACGCAGAGTGCGCTCAGACTGTGTTCGTCTGACATTAGCCTAAATGCTGGCCCTTTTAATGACGACTTGAAAAAGATGCAGGTATGTTACTACGCTGGGCTCCATTACCTTCTTAACGCTAGTGCTCACATAAATGAGTGTTAGCGTTATGCCCGTACTTTGCGCTCCCTATGCTTAACATGAGGAGCGCAAAGTGTAAGCAGAGAGTAATTAGCGTTTGCAATTAGCGTTAGCAACAGATGTTAGGATCACAGTCCTAACTAAAAAGTTTGCTACAGCTTAACAGCAGCTGTAAAACCCCTAAAAAGTAAAATACTCACCTCTCATCTCGCGGTGAGAATGGCAGTCTGATCCGCTGTTTCTGGCCGCCGGGAGCAGAGTGAGACTGGGAAAAAAGTCCCCAGTCTTCCTCTGCGATCACTCCGTGGATCTGCAGGATCTAGAGGTGAGATCCTGCCGGTCATGTGGCCCAGCAGGACAAGCCTCCATGGAGTCCTATGGACTCCATTGAGGGGATGCTTGGGATGGCACGTTAGCACTGCCCTGAGCATACTGGAGGCTAGTGGCCGCTACAGGGCAGGCTGCTGGACTCAGTGCCTGCTTTGTAATCCACTGGGAAAACAGTGACACTAAGGGGAGATTAGCAAACGCTAATTTTTTCCCTTCGCGTCCCCATTTTAGCTACAGGCACGTGATAGCGCCCGTTATGTGGAGTACGTAAAAGAGTAGAGAATTGCTTCAAACAATGGTAGTGTCGTTGTTTGAAGTGAAGTTCAATGACGTTTATGCAAATAGCAGTACCACAGGTTGTTTGAACAGAACTTCATGCTTCAAACAATGGTGGTACCGTTTGAAGTAAGGTTCACCTTGCTATATTCAAACAATGGTAGCAAGGAGAAATGTGGTTTGTGAGGGTATGAACAGAATCCCATCATTTTGTCTGTTAGCTGAGAAAAAGCTGTGTAATGACTTTAGGTTAGGACCCAATTTGAGAGCCTACCTAGACATTACAGGTAGACAATTGACACATTAATGGCCATCCAAGTAAACTGAAAAAACGTCTGGTTTTTGTTTAGCAGGATTTATTTGAGTCCTAGCAAAGCTGAATATTGTTTGGTGTATTTTATAATGGATTTCAACAGTGGAACTTTCTTAGAGCAGTTGGCGTTCCTCCACAATAGACACGCACATGCTGTCATATGAGAGCCAGTACAGCGTGCAGACTCCTGATCTGCAGTGTGTCATTTTAAAGTTTATCTATATTTGAAAATGATAGATCTACAATATTCTATACCGTTATCCTTTGAGTTGTCACCTGAAAGAATACCTTATAATTTTACCTGCACTCCGCCCATCAATTTGCTCCTTAACAAACGTGTTGGAAATAGGGCAGATTCCATGTTGGAGTGTCCATTTAAATAAATGTGTACAGTGTGAAAATTTTGTACAGTTGACCTTGACACAGCAAAGCAGTTATATACCTCCCTTCCCACAACATTTTAATTATATCTTCAGATTTTCTGGCAGACGTTCAACTCTTACAATTACCCAGGTGTTAAAACAATTGTTATGCACCACTGGCGCGTCAATGGGTTGTTAATTAAATGTGTGGATAAAAAAATATATAATCTGCTAAACCTCTGTCCGTATCCCACATTAAAGGAAATAACAACAAAGTTTTGTAATCCTATTTTAATTGAAATTTACGCTTTTCTGCATTTATTTTAGAACGCAAAATGATGTTCAAAATCATATTCTAAATTGTACCTATACAAAAAAAAAGCAATGAAAATGTTATGGCTAGCTTTGGCATTGTGACATATTCAGCGATAATCAGTGCATCAGGTGACAGCTATTATAACACAATTAAAGCACATACTCGCCACCCAGGACATACTTGAAAACGAGAGAAATCTCAATATATCCTTCCTGGTAAAATCCTTTCTCAAAAAAAAAGCACCGAAATGCAATAAAAGACTGCCAAATCTCACAATAGATGGATTTATTCAGGAGAATCAACAACTAATTTTAAGAATACACAATTGGAAAGCTGTAATCTATAATAATACTGTTTCTCCAGAGCTTTTTCTGAAACAAGTACAGAATTGCTTGGATGTGTCAGAACAAAGAATGATGCAACCAAGCTTCTCTGTGTAGTGTTCTCTGCACTCCAAAAAATCCAATGTACATATGTTGAAAATCTACTGTTGTTCTAGGTTCACTACTGTAGCTTGTTTAACAGGTATTACAATTTTCCAACTGAAATATAATAGGAGAGCAGGAGGGTTTTCCAGACAGACTTGTCTGTCTTTTCTGTGGAGATGAAGGCACACGGTCACTATTTTGAAACATACGCGTGCTGGATTTAGTCCTATGTTGCCACGGAATGAGGACAGTTTCCTGGCACTGTTTTTGTGAGGATTTTTTGGTTTGGATTTAATTTTTTTCAGAATTGTCTAGCTAGCCAGTGTATCAGCAGCCAATCATACAGTTGCAAACAGCAGAAGAGCCTTCTCTTTGACAACAACAGTTGTGGCTTGACTTGGAATATGACAAAATTGGGTGTCTATCACTTTAATGAGGGTTAGTGTTAGTTACTTAATGGCTCACTCAATGTTACTGGCCCAAATGGAATAGGCAACAATTTTGGAACATTCTAGTAGCTCTACCTTTGTTGACATCTGTAATTATGGACCACTAATGTACCAAGGGGAAGCTGAATTTATTTGAATTAAAATATGGCTATAGCTGAACTAATACTAATAGTGATGATATGAAGATAAAAGTGTTTAAGTCAATGCCTTTATCAGTTGGTGTACCTCAAGGCTCTGTTCTAGGTCTTCTACTTTTCTCCATCTATACCTCTCTAGGTAAAATAATGAACAGCTTTGGCTTTAATTGCCTCCTCTATTCTGATGATACTCAGATCTATCTCTCCACCCTTGATCTCTCTCCTCTCCTTTCTAAAGTCAGTGATTGTTTATCTGGCATTTCCTCCTGGATGGCCTCTCACCACCTAAAGATTAACATGTCCAAGACTGAGCTCCTACTAATTCTACCCTCTAATGTTTCTCCATATCCAGACTTCACTATCACTGTCGATGGCATCACTATCTCTCCATCAAACCAGGTTTGATGTCTCATTACATTTGACATCTCTTTGTCCTTCAACCCCCACATTTATTCTCTTTCTTCCTCCTGTCACAACCAACTGCACAATAGTTCCAAAATTCTGCCATTTCTTACTGCTGATACCACCAAGCCACTCATCCTCACCCTTGCAATTCCCTGACGTGTCTACTGCAATAACCATCTAGTCGACCTTCCGCTCTCGCATTTCCCCCTTGCAGTCCATCCTTAATGCCTCTGCCAGGCTTATTCTCCTCACCAGCCGCTCTGTTTCTACTGCTTCTTTCTGTGAGTTACTTCATTGGCACCCCATCTACTGCAGAATTAAATACAAAATTGTTACCATAAATTTACAAAGCCCTTACTAACTTCGCTCCCCACTACCTGTCCTCACAAATCACGAAATACACCCCAGAACACTCCCTAAGATCAAATGGCAACCTGCGCTTTCCAGTATCATCTCTTCACATGCCAAACTGCAGGACTTCTCTCATGCAGCTTCCACCTTCTGGAACGCACTCCTTCATGCTGTCAGACTTTCCCCCAATCTGCCTTCCATAAAACACACCCTCAACAGATTCCTGGTCGGGGAAGCCTACCACCTACCTCACTGTTACACTACAGATCCCCAACCAGTCCTTGGAGCCGTCTCCTCCTGTTTCTACCCCCAACCCTTCTAGATTGTAAATTCCCATGGGAATAGGGCCCTCATTTCCTCCTGTGTTGGTTTTTCAAATGTTACTCTTTCTGTGTATTGTAACACTGGCTACTGTATACATGGTGCAACACTGCGGAATATGTTGGCGCTATAAAAATAAAAGGAAAAAAAATGCAAAAAACCTATACAGAAAATAGGTTTTTCATTGTTATTTTTACACTTGTAGTAACAGTAAATTGTAAAGACATTTCAAGGAAATATTCTTTCAAATACCTGTTTCGATGCTCTGTTATTACTTGATAAATACTGATTGAAAAAGTTTGATTCTCGAAGCTTCCCAGAACACAGTCTTTGTATATCCGAAACTCAGCGGCGGTCACTGCCTCTCCTTCTGGGATCTGGGATAAATTAAACTTAAATTCTTCATGATGTCGAAGTCGCGATGATAGCTCTTTGTCATATTCAACTACAAAAGAAAGAAAAGGGCCAGGTATTAGCTATTCTTCTCAAATAAATTCAAGCCGCATACAGCCACTGGTGGAGTCTATGTATTCAAAGAATTCATCAGAAAGAATGCTATTGTGCTGGTCCTATTAAATCCTCTCACTATTGAGTAAAAGTGACCAACACAGTGATCAACTGAGCTCACATAAACAACTTCTAGATGTCTTTACACCAGCAGAACCATCCACCCCAATCTGTGATATTGCTGATGTTCATATATGCATTTAATTTATTGTACTGAGCGTCAGCTTCTGGTACTGATAATGACTTTCTACATTTTGCCAATACCCACATTTCTGAAGAAAACAAAGATCAAGTGAATTCAAATTTTTTGGCACAAACTGGTCAGCAACATTTTAGCCCTGATCTGGTTTATCAAGGCAAATAAAAGTGTTATTAAGACAAATCAAAGAATATGTAGACCGGGCTCCCTTAAAAATTCCTCTTTAACAATATCTTTATATAACCAGATTTGGAGCAGCTGATTTTATAGTTTTAGCTCTTTGGGCATTATACCCACAGGGCTAAAACTTTGGGGGAACCGTCTGCAGCCCAAAAGCTAATGAAATTTGTTTCCAGCAAACAAATTTCATTTGCTTTTGGGCTGTAGATGAGCATATCGAGATATCTTGATATCAGCGCACAACATGGTGCCTTTGAAGCCCGAGATATCTCTATCGGTAGTGAAGGGGTTAAACCTGGCTGTGGAACTGAATCACCAAAAATCAGAGCATTTCACTGACACTTCGGCGTTCTCTGAATAGATTAACCATTACTTCTCAAGGGGATAATTTCGATGCCACCAAAGGTCGCTGATGTGAGAAAATCTGCGGCCAACTGCACCGTATTGTGCTGTCAATTCTCCAGTATTTGGCGAAATTGACAGCTTAGTGGATAGACGAATTTCATTGCTTATTGAATAACCCCTTAAGAGAATTGAAAACATTTTGAAGACAAGTTGAAGACATTTAGAATGGTGGAGAATTATAGCCTGATGATATGCCAATGTAGAATCCACCTAGTAACAGACAAGTAGACATGTGCACAACGTAAAGTTTTGTTTCGGATTGATCCGTTATGTTTTTTAGTCTGTTTCGGTGTATTCATTTTGTGATTCACATTTCAGATCGATTCGTTATTTTGGGAGATCAGTAATTCGTATTTCACATTGATTGGTTATTTTGTTTCTATTGGTAATTCATATTTTGGATCAATTCGTATTTAATTTTTATTAGTTATTTTGTTTTCATTAGTTAGCTTGGAATGTGAAGCGGATGACTTAATTACTTAAATTAGGTTAAAAAAACGTAATCCCCCCGTCCTTGGTGCTGAAACCTATTCAGCACTAAGGACAGCAGCTCCACGTGGCTCTGGAGCCATGCAATGCTGCTGTCTTTGTTGCTGAATAGGTTTCAGCACTAAGGACATCAGCTGATGAACGCAGCCAGACTGAAAGAAAAAAAGCCTTGTTGTCTTAAAATAATTAGGAATCTAAAAATGTCACCAAAATAATCCCAAAAAATACTTAAAAAAATCCTAAAAATAAATAAAAAAACTTTTTGCTGCAAGTGAAAAGAATACATGGTTGAATAAATATTTAATAAAAACAGGGAATATTTTTTACATTGAAACCTATAGGATTCGCCTGTTTAAACCTGTCGAATGAACCAGCACAAATCTGGGCATTTTGCCAACTTTCCCTTGCTTTTCAGCCTTCTCTGAATAGACTATTACTTGTCTATAGAGAATTTCACTGCTGCCGAATTGCACCGAATGGCACCATGGTGCTGTCCATGGCCTGTGGTGCTGAATACAACAGATTCCGCACCACAGCCAATGGACAGTAACGCAGTGTTGCTGAATCTTTGAAAGGAAAGAACAAATCAATTAGTAGAAACGGAAGCAATTCGCTATATTCTGTTTCGTTTTCGTTCCGGACGGAACCAATTCATTATTTCAGACGTGCTTCCGAAATACGAATCAGTAAATTTCGAGTTCTGATTCGGAATGAAACGAAATGCACATCTGGAGAGCATGTATGTATATCCCTTTATGAACGCATCAGAACAACATGCAGGTGTTCCACTGCATCCGACCACCACTGGATGATTTCAGGTGATTTTTTTGCGACTACAACAGACTAGTGATCTTTCCAAAATATTTGGAATTCTCGGACGACACCGGGAACATTTGGTACTAGTTTACATGAAAAAGATGAATTGTATAGTTAAACCACGTGCTGCTGCAGGGAAATTGCCCATAGAGAAATGATTCAGTGCGAAGCCCATAGGATTCAATGTAAAAAATATTTTATTTTTTATTCAACTGTTAAGGTTTTTTGATGCGGATTAAAAAAATATTTTATTTATTTTTAGATATTTTTTTAGGCGAAATCTTGGGTTCCGTTTTTATTTTAAAAAGATGAGGCTTTTTTCTCTCACGTCTTTTTTTTTTCTTTGCGAGCCGGCTGCATTCAGCATTGCTGTCCCTGGTGCTGAAACCTATTTCAGCACCAGAGACATGGGTTAATTCCCTCCTGCAACCTGGCAAGGTTTTTTTTGTTTTTCTCACCGCTTCAGCTGCGCTCAACGAGGGCTGTCCTTTTTTTAACCTGAAATTCCGATGACCTGTCCATTGGCCGATCTGGGTCTTCCACAGATGCTTCCAGTGTACGACCCTGATCGGCCGATGACGTTGTCCGTAGTCGGGGAACCAAGTCGGACAGCCAGCCTAGGACAGGGAATTCAGGAGTGAAATTTATAATATGCCCTGAGACTCAATGGTTTTGAAGTTTCTTGGATATTAGAAGCCCTATTCCCAATCGAACAGATACCTATGTAGGTAGTTAACTAAAGTACTATTCCAGATAACCTCTGTTATTCAAAGTGGATGAACTTGTACATTAAAAAGTCTAGAACTGGCACAACTAACAATAACAATCACGGTTAGTGATATGCAGTGTTGTTCATTGGCAGATACCGGTTAAATGTTTGCAGCAATGGGATGTTCTAGCAGAAGAACACCAATTAGTTACTTAATGACCCTGTCCTGTATTCCCTGTACGATGGGCATACTCCACAAAATCATATTACAGGATGTGCAAATAGTTCTGAAAATAGTATTATATAATCATGTTCACTCGCCTGACGCTTGTAATTGGCCAAGCTCTGAGTTGGCCACTGTTCACAGCCCGCACAATGAAGGACAACAAGCAATTACAGATTAACACATTAAAACAGTCCCAGATTTACACAATCATTCCCAGATTAATATATGTAAACACAAACCCACACACAAACACAGATATAAGTAAAGCTACAGAGTGAAGAACTTTAAAACAGATGTAAAAAAAGTGAAAAAATACAAAGATCCAAAACAATCCATGAACTTCAAGTCAGTTGATACAGGCAGCAGGAAGCCGAATGAGGTTAAGGAAGAAATTGCTCTATTCCTCCCTCTCCACACGCACGTGTGCCCTATTACTTGCTATATGAGACACAGGAGGAGGTCTGGCTAAAGACCAGAAGCTCAGAGTAACATGCCAACAGCATCAGACCACCTTCTTTAATCTGCAATTCCCTTCCTCTGTCAGTCCTCTAAAGCAGTGGTTCCCAACCCCGGTCCTCAAGTACCCCCTAACAGGCCAGGTTTTAAGGATCACCTTGGGGAAATGCAGACTGAATCCTGCAATCACTGAGCAGTAAATCATATCACCTGTGCTTGGATATCTGGATAACCTAACCTGATGGGGGTACTTGAGGACCGCGGTTGGGAACCACTGCTCTAAAGCAATGCCGGGCATCTTCTGGCATCTTACTGATTGAGACCACTGTGTCCCCATCAGGCTTGCATCTTTTTTTTATACCTTTGAGCAAGAAAGTAGTAGTTCTGGCAGTTTCTGTCAGAAAGGCCCACTTCTGCTGCCATATTACACCCTGCAAAGGAGTTGGCCAACATCTCAGGTGAACATAATGCTCATCTTCCTGGGCGTCACCCAAAGCAGTACTTTTTTGGTGCCCTATGGTTAGAGGATCCTGTAGTGTGACAGGCACTTGCTCTAGTGCACCCCCCCCCCACACCTCCCGGATCCGCCACTGGTGCTTGTGCCACTTTAGTGCGTCCAGTACAAATGATAGCTCAAATCTAAGATAAAAAGTACAGTATCCTCGCTAAACATCAGCGTATCTACCGATAGGCTGTGAATACCAAGTGAAGCAGTAACAATTGTGCGAGACGCGGTAGTAAATATGAAGTCTCACGTACTCATTATTGTTCCTCTATTTATTTGCTGTTTAATATATAAATATATATATTAAAGATAGATATATATATATGTATTATTGCTGCTTGTTGAGGCAGATTACACAGGTATTTGAGGGGTTCCTGCATTTTGACTCGCTATGTACGTTTTTAAACATGTGAGCTGAGTATGTCTGGCTATGATTAAGATAATTTTGCCCAGGCCTAGTGATGACCTTTTCCCTTACAAGTCTCTCTTTGAGTACTGCCTTTACTCACACATGTATTTCATCAATTTATTTAGCAGAGAAACTAATATTGGGTTTAAATCCAAATGTATTTATTGGATGCATCTGAAACTGCTAAACCAAGCAAGGACCAAAACAGGAGCCATGATTCTTTGGATTATGATCCCTACATGAACTTTGCCCAGCCATGGCCTAGATGACGTGTGCTCAAACATGCATCTGAAAGTATTCCAAGAAAGCTTGGCATCACAGTCATTTTTTTAGTCTTTTAGAATGGTTTTAGAATTTTTTCTCTTGCTAATTTTGATTTCGAGCGGGCAAATACACTGGTGGAGCGCTGCCCCTATGGAAGAACCCACAAAAGTAGAACATTCCCCCCCACACACATTTTTCCACACAGACTTCGCCAATAACAGAGATTCCATTTTAAACTTGTGAATAATGTTTCTTATAATATAATCTATTGGATTTGGCTGCTTTCAGCTATTTAAATAGTGAAATTGGCATTTTGGAGTTTAGGGGATAAACTAATTGATTTTTCTAAAGGGGTTATTCAGAGAGCACCAAAATGTCATCGACATTTCGGAGCTCTCTCGTTCCCTGCACTTCGGGGAATCTAATTCTCCAAATCTGCAGTGAATTCTGAATTCACCCCAGGGTCCCCGGAGTGCAAGGAACTGACCCGAAAATCCACTGCAAAATCGCCGAAAATCGGCCAAAATATCGGCGACAAATTGGCGGAAAGGGCCGTCGATATGATCTGAAATTTTGGATGGATCTGATAACCGCCGATAAAATCCCAAATGCACCTGACGATCCGCTGCCAACCTGACGGACAGCCGCCACAAATGCAGCCGACGAGCTGCCGAACACAGCTCCAACCGGCCGCAGAAAAAAACAGACAAGCCAACAGACATGTAAAAAAATCCGAGTGAAACTGGCAAATTTGAAACGCTGTTTGAAAAAATAAATGACTGGACGAAAATGTCTGGAATTTACACAATAAGGTCCTATGAATATAATAAAAAGGTCTGTTACAGAAAAAAGAAAAAACGCGATTTAAAAAAACGGGGAAAAAAAAATCGGAAAAATGATCTTTGCAAAAAAATCCCCAAAAATGCCCTAAAAAAATCTTTAAGAAAATATAGTCTTTTTTGCTGCAGATTAAAATAAAAAATGGTTTAATAGCTATTGAATAAAAATGGGAATATTTTTAACATTGACCCTATGGAATTTGCCTGATTAAACCTGCCGAATGAAACCACCGAACAGCAGGGTATTTCGGCAATTTTTCACTGCGGTTCGGTGTTTTCTGAATAGATTAACTATTGCTTCTCTGTGGGGATTTCACTGCTGCCAAAGATCACCGTATTTTGCTGGCAATTCGCCAAAATTGTGAATAGCCGAATGGCCATGAAATTACAACGTACGGCAAATTCACTGTTCGGTGACATTTTGGGGCCAGATCGGCTCTCTCTGAATAGCCCCTTAAATGTTCTATTTCCTGACTGAAAGAAAAGGGGGTGCTCTCTTGAAAACAAAATATACGGCTAATGATTATGTATCCCAATACTAGAAATGTTCAATAAATTAACAGGGTTATTCAGAGAAAGGTGAAACTTTGGGGAACTTTGGAGACGTGAAAATTCCAGGTCAAAATAGCCGAACCAGAAAAATTCTCCTATTTAGGGAAAGGTGGGAGTTACTCCAGTGGCGCAAATGAGGGGGGGGGGTTAGCGTAAAAAACGCATATATAAATGTAAAACAGAAGTGGTTCTACGAATGCAGTTTAAAATCAACTGTAGGAGCACAGTCTCGGAATAGACCAATGATAAAGTGCTATCTCAAGTGTACACTAGAAAAAAGTGCAAATGCAGTCAGAAGTGCATATAGTGCAAATGTTAACTAGAAACGTTGTGCACGTTGGAAATGCAAATAGTGCAAATAACAGCTAAAAGCGTTGTGCAACTAACAGCTAAGGCTAGGGTCAGACGAGCGTGATTTCTACGGACTGTACGTCCGTGCAGTACGGACATCGTCAGTACGGATGACGCAGTAGTGGCCACACAGTCCGTTTTTTCACTGAAGTTATTTTTGACGGATGTAGGAGGGAAAAATAAATTACAATGAAAAAACATTCTGTCCG
Source organism: Leptobrachium leishanense (assembly GCA_009667805.1). Classification (NCBI taxonomy): domain Eukaryota; kingdom Metazoa; phylum Chordata; class Amphibia; order Anura; family Megophryidae; genus Leptobrachium; species Leptobrachium leishanense. The sequence goes on from CM019067.1 coordinate 147,295,362, forward strand.
TCAAAAATGCTGGACGTATAAATGCAGTCCGTCTGACCATGCTCCATCACTCACACACAAAGCTATGCAGACGTTATGGACGTGGCGCACTCCGCACGTCCGTTCTAGCAGTATTACGTTCTTGCCTAACCTGCGTCCGTTTGCAGCGTCCGTCATGCGTCCGCAGTTCAGTGCGGACGTACTTCGTGTGTCAGGCTCCAATGGACTTTCTTTCATGCTATCACGGACGTACTTTTAGGCGCAATCACGGACGTGAACACTACGCTCGTCTGACAGCAGCCTAAAAACGATGTGCACAACTGTTATTTGCACAACGCTTTTAGCTGTTATTTGCACTATTTGCATTTCCAACGTGCACAACGTTTCTAGTTAACATTTGCACTATATGCACTTCTGACTGCATTTGCACTTTTTTCTAGTGTACACTTGAGATAGCACTTTATCATTGGTCTATTCCGAGACTGTGCTCCTACAGTTGATTTTAAACTGCATTCGTAGAACCACTTCTGTTTTACATTTATATATGCGGTTTTTACGCTAACCCCCCCCCCTAATTTGCGCCACTGGAGTAACTCCCAACTTTCCGTATCTCAAACACATTTCTGTCGAGGTTTTGTGTCCTTCTCCTAGTAGGCTGCATACACATTTATACCAATATTCCATCCATTCTAGCGCCTCCTCCGTACCACACTTTTTAAATTCTCCTATTTATCTCACTTTCCAAATCGACTATTTTGACCTAGAATTTTCACTTCTCCAAAAGTTCTCCAGAGTTTCACCTTTCTCTGAATAACTCTGATAGTGTATCTATTACCAAATGTATTAAGATTCCCTAAATAGATTAAATATTTGAAAAGGCTTCCCATGCGATTACTTTTTTGTTTTTATATTTTAGTTCAATAACAGAGCAGCCTTTAATTGTTTTCTGCTCTAATCTCCCTCTGTCCCTGGGTAACCTGAACTCATCCGCCATCCCTTTCCTCATCCCTCAACACTGAACAAAGCAGCAGACATTGTCACCCCCTGACAGTGAGCAAGGAACATAAGGATCACTGCTGAGGGCTTCTGAAGGCTGCTGAAGGCAGAATATGGGGCGGGTGGGGTAAATTGCCAAAATGCTTATTTTACAAGTATGGATTTGTTACTTTAAAAAGACTTGAAAGGCCCTTTAATTTGTTCGGCTTTGTTAGATCACCATTTGCATGAAATATTGAACATTATTGCAATTAAAACATAAATAAGAAGAATGAAATAAAATAGGAAGGTGACATAAGGGATGGTGATAGCAAAAGGTGGTACCCGTATACCCTATTCACAACATGGCAGAGTTATTTTATTGTGTGCAGACTAGAGCTGATAGCAGCCAGAAAGCAAAGCTGTAAATCAGAAAAGATCCATCATATGCACTTACAGGGTTATTCAAAGAGAATCGAAAAGTCACCGCACGTTCCCTGCAATTTGGCGTGATTCAGCGATCCTAGTTCGCCAACCCTGCGGTGTATTCAGCAAGCACCACAGGGCTGCCGTACTGCAGGGAAAACCCACCGCAAACCCGACGGACACTAACTGAAAAAACCCGCCGAACACTCACCGGACACTCACCGAAACCCACAGAAACAGCTGGATTAACCCTGCCAAACACGTCGGAGAAACCCGACTAGCTGTCGATCACAGAGCAAAGCAGCCGCCGGAAAAACCCGACACGCAGACGAATGAGGTGAAAAAAAACTAAAAGAAAACAGTACGCTTGAAAGTTTGAAATGACTGGAACTTACATATAAGATGCTATGAACGATAATAAAAAGGGCTGTTACAGTAAAAAGAAAAGACGATAAAAAAAAAACAGGAAACAATTTTTGCCAAAAAATGCATAAAAGATCCTAAAAAATCTATAAATAAAGAGACTTTTTGCTGCAGAATATAATATTAAACAGTTTATTAGATACTGAATTAAAACGGGAATATTTTTAACATTGAAGCCTATGGGAATCGCCTGAATAAACCTGACGAATGAAACCACCGAACAGCAGGGCATTTCTGGAACTTTTCTCTGCTGTTTTGTGTTCTCTGAATAGACGAAGCATTGCTTCTCTATGGGGGATTTCACTGCCCTCGAACAGCACCGTACGTGCAGGCAATTCGCCAAGATTTGGCGAACTGCCTGCTCTCTGAATAGCCGAATGGCCAGGAAAGGTAACCATACGCTTTCAGTGTTTGGTTACCTTTCGGCCAGAATTCGGATCACTTTGACTAACCCCCTATATTCACCTAGAAAGGTACAAATTTAACTCCTGGTTATTCAGAGAGAGGTGAAAATCAGGAGAACTGGCAGGAGAAGAGAACAATCTAGACCAAATAGCCAATTTGGAAAGTGAGATAAATGGGAAAAATTTTCTGGTTTGACTATTTTGACCAATAATTTTCACTTCTCGAGTCATTCTCCTGAGTTTCACCCTTCTTTGAATAGACCTGTACAGTATATGACAAACCTGTTCATAGATTAAAAAGGAATCAGGAGGCATAACACTGAACACCCCCAGTTATTTCTGAACTACTGCTCCCATAACTCTCTGGCCATCTATACACTTGAAGAATTCTGGGAATGGAAGGCCACCAACGTTTAGGGGGCCAGAGTTTAAGATCCCTGCTTTTTTTGATAATGTACCGTAGAAAGATGAGTTGCATGTTTCAGCAGTTAGGCTGCTTAAAAGTTAACACGCTAACATTACCACAAAAATTATCCTTTGATCAAGTTTCTCATCTAGCTATGTTCCCTAATTAACTGTGCGTTTATAAATGTCTGCCTTGGTATTAATAGTATTTTCCACTAATTTGTGTCTCAAGTACTTAGATTTTGGGATACATGAGGATGGAAAAATCTGAATGCACAGAGCAGCAGTGTTACAGCGATCACTATAACAAGTTGTTATATTCAGGGATTTACCTAATCCTCATTATGGGAAAAGCAAAGGGCGATTTTCCCACAACTGACAGCATGCAAAATGTAACCTTGATGCACACCTGCTTGTTTACTTTCATTCAGGGGTCAAGTCCTGGGAAAAAAAGTGAGGGAACTCACCCACGAATTCCACAACCCCTATTACCTGAAGAAAATATATATCACGAGTATAGCAGTACGTGGTGATACCATTTTTATTGGGTTAACATTACATTTAAAAGACAAGCTTTCAAGAGTGTAACCTCTCCTCTTCAGGTCTGGAAACTAAATTAATCAGTGAAAGGTATCATTACGTACAGGTATACTCGTGATTTTCTCAACTGGACTAACACGTTATATATAATATATATATATCACATACATATATAAATATATATATAATCTATATATATCCAGGCACAGACCCCCCAGAATTATATACACAGGCACAGACCCACCAGAATAATATACCCAGCACTGGAACCCCATAATAATATACACAGCACTGAGCCCCCAGAATAATATACACAGCACTGGACCCCCAGAATAATATACACAGCACTGAGCCCCCAGAATAATATGCACAGCACTGGTTATATGGATATATTTGCCACCAGCTCACGTGAATATATTTGCCCCAGCTCACGCATGGATGTATATCGCCCCAGCTCACACATGGATATATTTGCCCCAGCTCACACATGGATGTATATTGTCCCAGCTGACACATGGATATATTTGCCCCAATCACATGGGTATATTTGCTCCCAGCTCATATGGATATATGTGCCCCCAATCACATGGATATATTTGCCCCAGGCCAGCTCATATGGATATGTTTGCCCCAGGCCAGCTCATATGGATATATTTTCCCCAGGCCAGCTTATATGGATATATTTTCCCCAGGCCAGCTCATATGGATATATTTGCCCCAGGCCAGCTTACATGGATATATTTGCTCCAGGCCAGCTCATATGGATATATTTGCCCCAGGCCAGCTCATATGGATATGTTTGCCCCAGCTCATATGGATATGTTTTCCCCAGGCCAGCTCATATGGATATATTTGCCCCAGGCCAGCTTATATGGATATATTTGCCCCAGGCCAGCTCATATGGATATGTTTGCCCCAGCTCATATGAATATGTTTGCCCCAGCTCATATGGATATGTTTGGCCCAGCTCATATGAATATGTTTGCCCCAGCTCATATGGATATGTTTGCCCCAGCTCATATGGATATGTTTGCCACAGCTCATATGGATATGTTTGCCCCAGCTCATATGGATATGTTTGCCCCAGCTCATATGGATATGTTTGCCCCAGCTCATATGGATATATTTTCCCCAGGCCAGCTCATATGGATATATTTTCCCCAGGCCAGCTCATATGGATATATTTGCCCCAGGCCAGCTTACATGGATATATTTGCTCCAGGCCAGCTCATATGGATATATTTGCCCCAGGCCAGCTCATATGGATATGTTTGCCCCAGCTCATATGGATATGTTTGCCCCAGGCCAGCTTATATGGATAAATTTGCCCCAGGCCAGCTTATATGGATATATTTGCCCCAGGCCAGCTCATATGGATATGTTTGCCCCAGCTCATATGGATATGCTTGCCCCAGGCCAGCTCATATGGATGTATTTGCCCCCAGCTCACCTCTCCTTCGCCAGGGCCAAAACGATTTAGCCGCACATTTCCGGCGGCCGCGTGTTCTCCCTCCTATGACAAGCGGCAACTGGTACGAAGTGCGGCCGCTTGCCTGGGATCCAACAGCCATCCGCGATCTCGCGAGATCGCAGAGTTCACGTGAACTCCGCGATCTCGCGAGATCGCGGATGGCTGTTAGATCCCAGGCGAGCGGCCGCACTTCATACCAGCTGCCGCTCGTCGTAGGAGGGAGAACACGTGGCCGCCTGCAATGTGCGGCCAGCTAAATCGTTTAGGGCTCGGGCCACAAAGGGAACCTGCGTTCCCGCAGCGTTCCCGCTGTGGGAGAAGTGCAGGAACGCAGTTCCCGCGCGTTCCCGCAGGACTCAAGTCCTGCTTTCATTGGTGTATCACAATTTTTTTTTTTAAATCAAAGATTTTTTATTTCTGCAACGAAAAAGCAATAATGGGATACAGAAGGGAAAAAAAGGGGCGGGTTACAGTAAATGAAGGTGTATCACATTTTAAGTTCATCTACAGAGTTTTTCCGAATTCTATGGGTTACATCAATAGTAGCATGAATTATCACAACGAAAAACATATTTTCTTAAACTCACAATATTAAATACACAATAAATCACTGACTTCTACAATAAACACACTGAAGTACCTTATGAAAGTCTATGGCCCAAATCATAGATTCACGTTACCAATAGCTTTATGGTGAGTATGTGTTATCACTAGGTTAAGTGACATTAACGTATATCCCTCCAACTATAGTGCTCACGTTAAACCCTTTAGTAGTCGCTTAGTGCGTTGGAGCTTGCGCGAGGCTTCCGCGAGTTTACTGTAGTTTGCGTGTCCTATACTTAACATGGGGAGCGCAAAATACCATTTGCGCTTCAATTAACCAGCGATTATAAAGTGTTGGCGCTAATTACGGCACAGATGCGATGTGAAAATTTTTAGCAACTGCTTAAAGCTGGTGCTAATTGGTAAAACAAACAGCCCTGGCCAAACGCAAATTCCTCAGCCCATAAAAAGGAATGCAGCAAAGGCTCAGTAGTTCTAGTGTCCTCATACCAGAGTTGTTATACGATGGATGTTGTCAGACATGTGTGTATTATCGCTGCTGCTTTCATTCTTGTACTGCGTTACATATGCAGAAACCGTCTCCAACAGCAGCTGCATATGCAGTCCCACAGTCACATTGTGTCCAAAGGACTAGGCTAACATTGGATAATGTGACCGATGCAGAGTGTTTCCTTCGCTACAGACAAACCTGTGCCCAGATCTCCAGGCTCTACATTCAGCTGCAGTCACATCTGGTGTCCAGGTCTGGCTCATGTAGCTCTGTGCCAGGGATGACCAAGCTGCTAAGTTGCCTAAGATTCAATGCCACTGGAACCTTTCAGCACCCCTTGTCCGACCCAAGTGGTTTCGGCCAGAGCACCTTCTCTATCATGCTCAACCACTTCCTTCTATCTATGCAGGACATTTGCCACCACTATATTGGATACCTTACCACTCCTCAGGGCTGGTGTCGTGTGAGACAGGGTTATGCACTTGGAGGGTTTCACAATGTTCTAGGGGCAATAGATTGTACTCCCATAGAGATCCATGCTCCCTGGAAGGATCCTGCGGTTTATATCAATCGCAAGCACTTCCATTCTATCAACGCGCAAATAATAAGTGATGCCAATATGCCCATCACGCACCTATTTACGTCTTTCCCTGGTAGTGCCCATGACTCATATATTCTGCAGAATTCCTCAGTGGCACGGGACTTCCAGGACAGACTGTTCCCTGAAGGATGGCTTCTTGGTGAGTATACATATCCATTGACACAAATATCAGAATTGTAAAGTGTTGCTTAATCTAACAGAATATTACCTTTGTTTTATGTACCATGTATCAGGTGATTCAGGATACTCTCTACAGCCATGGCACATGACCCTCAATCGGAGACCTGAAGGACTGGATAAGGAGGCTTACAACATAGCACACCAGAGGTCCAGGAGCATTATTGAGAGGAGTATTGAAAATGTGATTCCGGGCTGAGAACATGGGCACAGGTGTCAGGCAGCACATTGTCCAGCAATTCTTCGCAGGTAAGGTGCTCAAGCACATATCTCCTTTGCTATTGCCTGTGTAAATGCATATCACATCTTGGCCTGGCAGACATGTCATGCGTTCATGGACACATATCGCTCATTCATTATGCAATGCATGTAAAATGCCACCCTGCACCATGTACAATCAATATGCTGCATGAAAGGAATCACACATGACATGGCTTTTGATTCCCTAACTGCAGCACATGGATTACACATGTTGCAGGGAAGCACTTTTACATGTGCTACACCTGCGAGGAACGGGGATATGTGTCCAGGACAACACGGCCTAACTACATAGAGAAATGTCGCTTGCAACCGGGAGTGATAAAGCAACATTTATGCTGCACATTGAAGCAGTCATTATGAAGGACGACTGCACAGCACAAACTTCACAACAAAATTATAGTCTGAAGGAAATCAAGGCAGGTCACCTGGGATTCCTTTATTCATTTCCGGCGTAGCAATCTCCAGTGGTGGCTGGATTGGTGATGGTGGCTGTGTAGGCAGCAGGGGCAACAACGGGCTGCCGCGTTGCTGCTCCACCAGCACCTCCAGGATGTTGGTCAGGCGTGGCAGTATAGATGACAGCTCCTCCCTGTCCAGGCACATCTTGGTGCTTATGTCACGCAACCCCTTCTGCATCTCCCTCCGTAGTTGGCTTTGCTCCCACTGCTAGACGTACATTCTTTCCCAAGCATTGAAGAGCCCAGACGGATGTCATCCCTCATAGTGTCATGTCATCAATTAATGTTCTGAGTTATTGGAGAGAATCCTCATGGACTGGACTGAGGTTCTTTTCCCTTGATGGATATGTATCTCCTCTATGTCTTCCTTTATATATTATTTCAAATAAAAACTTTGAATTTCAAAAAAAGATCAACAGGGAATTTGTTTTACATTTAAAACTATGGGATTCGCCTGCTTAAAGTTGTCAAATAAAACCACTGAAAATCATGGCATTTCACTGACATTTTGGTGCTGTGCGTCATTCTCTGAATAAATTAACCATTGCTTCTCTATGGGGATTACACTGCCGCCGAAGGTCACCATATTTTGCTGGCAATTTGCCAATATTTGGCAAATCGCCAGCCTTTTGAATAGTGGACTAGCCACAAAATTGCACTGTATGGGGAAATTCACAGTTCGGTGCAATTCTGTGGACAATTCGGTGCTCTCTGAATAACCCCTTTAGTAACTCCTCAAGAAAATCCTAGGAAGTTAGTCCATGAACATACTGCAATAAGAGCAAAATATATCTGAAAAGCTGTTAATGGGTGAAGTAAAATCTGGGTATCATGAAATACACTGGCCCCTATTACAATCCTTGCGCAGCGGATTTGCGTGCGCGCAAATCCGCTTTTGCGCGAGGACAAAACATTTTGCTGAACGTCGTATTACGACGTTCGCGCAAACGATGCGCGTTAGCAAGTGAGTGCGCGCATCCCATACTTACCATTGTCAGCACGAATGCGTTCGAGCGGATGGTATTGCGATCTTTGCGCAACGTCGTATGAACGACGTTTGCACGAAGTATCGTTACGTCTTTGAAAACCTGGTGTTAATTTACAATTTGAACGTTCTGGTCGAAATGAACCTGCACAAAAAAAAAAAAATACAGCACAGTACAGTTACACATTCTACACATACCCAAACAATAAAATGAATAAATTGTTTAATTTTTTATTTTTGTTGCAGCACATATACGCAGATTGACTTTGACAGGTGCAACAACCGAAACCTAGGAAATGGTGGTTCTTAATTCTGATTGTTTTTTCACGGGATTCAGCCAGTCTGCCCACCGATTCCTGCACGCAACGGTCATTTGCGCCCGGCTTTGCGCATCGGATTTGTGCTCGAAAAAACAGGAAGGCTGAAAAACTGAGCTCGGATTGTAATACCGCGTTAATTTGCGCGCGCTAACGTTTTTTTGCGCGAAGATTGTAATAGGGGCCACAGTCTGCCAACATAAATTGATAATCTTGCTTAATTTTGTAGAAATGTCACTAAAAACTAAGTTATACGTTTTATGTTGAATCCCAAAGAGCCCTGTGAGCTTTGTAATTTATATTTCAACCTTTGAATAAACCACATTGAAAAGACCCTGGAATTTATTCAGATTGATAGGTTTTAGGTCACATTTCAAGAACTGAAAATTCAGACCCCAGGCATCATTCATACATTACATTGTAAATATATTCTAACAGGTGGTCGAAATTGCTTAAATCAACGAAATAGTGAGACTGCTTACTGGGATTATTATTATTTATTAAGTGCCAACACATTCTACAGTGCTGTACAAAGGTGCAATGGGTAAAGACAGGACAATTCTACAATACATACAGGAGGCCAGTCAGTATTGCTGCCAGCAATTCATGCAAAAATCCACGTAATCCCAAAGGGTTCACATAGTTTTTCTTGCCACTGTATATGTAATAACATAGTACTATACGTTGAAACAAGACCAATGCCTTTCAAGTTCAATCTTCCACAAATCCCAGTGACTGCCGTCAAAAAAACGTAGAATTGCAAAATTCTATTACTTCCTAGAACACTAATGGGGATTTTATGAGTGATAGATGCACCAATTATTTCCTGTAGTGATAGGGTCTTTATCTACTGTGACCAGTTAACTTCACTACCGAAACCGACTGCATTGCCTCACATATTCACAGATGAGTTTCATGTAAAAATAATAAATATAATAATAATAAAGCATATGTTCGAAAAGAGTTTTATGATGCGCTAAGATTGTTATAATAAACATATGTATAATAATAGCGATCCTACAGTTACAACCACTGTTCTGTAGCAAAGATGAATGATGAACTGCATGCGATAGAGTTAGTCTGACTTACTACGGAGTTTGCTTATTTCTCTAGCCCTAAATAAAATAAGCAGTGGGAGATCCTGTCAGCGGTGCATACACCATCGGTTCTCTAGTGCTGTGAAGAGTTATCCTGGCAGAGCCAACATTCCTCTAATCCTCCTACCGCGCTGTCACATAAAGCGCCTGGAACACACAGATCTGCCGCGCCTGCAACTTTCTCCAATATTGAAAGCGAAAAGCCTGTTCAAAACACCGACTTTTTTATTATTATTGTTATTCTTGGCTGGTGGGTTTCCTTTTTGTTAAGGGTAATACAAAACATACCATGTAAGCCAGTTTTAATGAGAAGTCCAAAATTGTAACCACAATATTTCCAGAGGACATAATTTGCTTTAAAAATTACAACGACTCTGGGAGAAGAAAGAAAAAAAACCTTTTTTTTTTAAAAAAAAATTCTTCAAAGACTCTAGTCTTCACGCAGTAGTTTGTTGAAAAAAGAAATAAAGACTATAACCGTACGCCTGCAATATGTTATTTTTAGTTTAATAGCTTTTGTCAGTGCATGTCTGACAAACAGAATTGTGTGTGGTGTTTTAGAACATATAACTGCATACAAACGCTGGCGGTTCCCACGCGGCCCGCTGAGTACTAATTTCCATAACAGTTTTTTTTTAATGATTTACTTTGATGTGTTGTTTTTTATTGTCGTTGACTCTAATTGGGTACATGGCATTAGCTTGTATTAACTCAATGACTCCTCTGTTTAATGGTAACTGGACACTTTGAGGCCAATTTTGTACATATCAATGTATAGGCAGGCAGTCAGATGATAGATAGGAACACAGGAAATCAGTGGCAGTTCGCATACGCAGTTGCAGTTTTTCTCAACTCCAGTTCTCAGGACCCAATACAGGCCATGTTTGCCAGATAGCTGAAGCACAGCTCAGGTGATATGATTTGCTGCTCAGTGATTGCAGGATTCAGTCTGCATTTCCCCAAGGTGATGTGCAAAATCTGGCCTGTTAGAGGGTCCTGAGGACTGAAGTTAAGAAACACTGGTTAGAGCACTACAGCCTGGCATACAGTGAGGTTGCTGGCAAATGTCTGCGCCAGTTTTATGAGGTGATGGTGGAGAGGCTGTCTGGGTGTTGGTTATAGGCCTGAATGGTTGCTAATGGAAATAAATATATCTTAACTTGGCAGTTTCAACATAGGTAATCCTGTCGTAAGGTGTCTCCTCAGGCAAAGGCAATAAAACTGTTACGTATATCATATATACTTTATAAAGGCATCAGGGCAGAAATCTACAACATCGTGAAGCTTATCATGTTCGACATATTGTCTATTTACAGCGCCAGGAGACTTGACCCAAAATTGCGCACACTTGAGCTGAATGTGGCTGTGAGTGCTGATCAGATTCCCTTTTTCCTGAGCGGCTTTCATATTGCCATTGGCTATGCAGCTGTAAACCCCTCATCAAACAATGAATTTCCTGAATGAGCAAACTCAAAGTTCACTAAAGTACTTCAGATTAAGTCACAGCTGTTAAACAACAAGGGCATAGGTCACAGACTGCATACAAATCTGTTTTTATGTTCTGCTACTTAATTCAATGTGAAAAGGATAGTTAAATTAAATAGTCTAATTTGAAGTATGTTTTATTCTGCATTTTATATACCTGATGACACTTTTAAAATCTTAAAATATTCTGAGTGATCAGTTTCATGGTTTCCATACATGTTATCAGTATAGGCTTAATTTCTACACTTCTGCAGTTCACCACCTGAACTCAAACATATGGCATGTAGATGTACACTTTACATACCCATTTCTATGACTCTCTACTATTTGTGTGCAAGGACCTAGTATTTAGCAATAATATACACCAGACTTAGGGGGGGTTTTCAGAGAGCACCAAAATGTTCCCGACATTTCGGTGCTCTCTCGTTCCCTGCACTTTTTTTTTTGAAAAATGATTTTACCAGGAAGGGTACTTTGAGATTTCTCTAGTTTTCAGGTATGTCCTGGGTGGCGAGTATGTACTGTTAGGTGTCTTGTCCAAGGACACTTCCTGGAGAGGAGCTCTTGTCAGGATTGAACCCATGTCTCCACAGGCTCTCTCCACACAGAGCAGTGATGTTACCTCTACTCCACCCAGCCGGCACTTCCCTGCACTTTGTTGTTTGCAAAAAAACTACTGAGTGAAAATGCCTGGAATTTACATATAAGGTCCTATGAATGATAATATAAAAGGCCTGTTACAGAAAAAAGAAAAAACACTTTTAAAAAAACGGAGAAAAGTTTGGCCAAAAAAATAAAAAAAATTACTTAAAAGATCCTAGAAAATCAATATAGAAAATTTTTATTGCAGATTAAAATAACAAACAGTTTATTAGATATTGAATAAAAACAGGAATATTTTTAACATTGAAACCTTTGGGGTTTGCCTGACTAAACCTGCCGATTGGCAACTTTTCACTGCTGTTTGGTGTTCTCTGAATAGGTTAACCATTGCTTCTCTATAGGGGATTTACTGCCATCGAACAGGCACCGTACTTGCTGGCAGTTCGCCAAAATTTCTGCTCTCTGAATAGCCGAATGGCCCCGAAATGGCACCGTACATGGGACATTTCGGGGCCAGATCGGCTCTCTCTGAATAACCCTTTAAATCTATTGTAAACAAAAATAGACTATCTTTTAACTCGCTAAAAACGATCCACGCTATCGCAATAGCTAAGGCCACTTAGGGTTTGGCGGTGCATGTGTTCAGAGTGTGGTGGGTTGTAAAAATTCTCATCTACACAAAAGATTTATTTACCAGTAACAATAACATGTGTTTATAGATGCTCAATCTATAGATATAAATGAAATATATATTATATTCTTCTATAACGAAATACATTTTATTGTACCCCTTGTGACTTTGTCAGAGGTGTGGATGTGGAAGGCAGGTATTTGGGACCTAGTATTCTACATAGCCTGTACCCACTACATGGGTGAACTACATTTCCCAGCAGGCAGCTCTGCAGGTGTGGGATTACTCAAGCCACACCTAAGGTTAATTGAGGGAAAAATGTTGTTTAAAAGGTTAGAGCAGGAACTGCTCATTGCCTTGGTCTGCCTTTTCTGGCTGTGAACAAGATAGGACAGAACTTTCAAGGCAGAAGGACTGAAAGGTATATATATAATGTGTTTGCATGTCATGAGTGTTTTTTTTTGACTGGTAAATGGAGATAGCCATCCAGTGTTAGTCAGGGATTGACTGTTTAGTTAGTGCTCTGGTGAGAGTGAGGATTTGTTTTCTGGTTAATTTTATTTTGAACTGCATGTGAAACACATTTACTTGAGCAAATAAAGTCATGTTAAAAGGATTTCCAGTGTCTGTCAAGCTTACCCTAGAAGACTATGCGGACTGATCCCTAAATTGTGACGGTCAATCACATATGGTGGAGGATGCGGGCAGTCTTGCACTAAAGAGTCCGAGGGTTGAAGACAATGGAGGACGTGTTAAAGGCTTTGCTGCAGGCCACTGCAGCGCAACAGCAGAACACTGTTGTACAACAGGAGACCAACCGAATGCTGGCGGTGCAAATAACTGAGCAACAGAACATTACACAGATACTCCAAAAGGAGGTGCAAGTTCTAACTGAGCGCAGCCAAATCCAACAATGTGCTCCACTACAAAGTTCCCATGAAAACAGCGGGATAAGAGCAAGTAATTTTCTCCAGAAGATGGCAGAATCTGATGATATAGAAGCATACCTCCTCACATTTGAGAGGACTGCTGAAAGAGAACACTGGCCACCTGGACAATGGGCTGGCCTATTGGCACCTTTCTTGAGTGGGGAGTCCCAGAAATATGGATATTCCATCAGGAGAAACCACCACGATCACAGATGTATGATCTGATCTACCTGGTACACAAGTGGTTTCAACCGGAGGTGAATACCGCATCTCGAATAATTGAACAGCTTGTGATGGACCACTTTGTAAGGAGCTTATCTTCACCCCTTCGTAAGTGGGTCATACAGGGAAACCCCTGCACAGCTGATGAGTTGACCACCCTTGTTGAAAGATATCTGGTGGCTGTTGATCTATCAGAAATGACTACCGCTGAGCGGATACAGAATGGAAAAACTAAAGAGGGCAACCAAATCGGTAAGATTGTTCCTGGTTTAAAGGTTGTTGGGAAGTCCTCTACTATTGGAAAAAGTTTGGCCCTAATAACTATTCAAATAAAAGGAAATGGTCCCCAAGAGAACAGCAGCTTGGCACATGGCCTCAAAGACCATTAGAGTCACAGGGTAAATGTTATAGGTGCCAGCAATATGGTTATTTCATGAAGGACTGCCCACTGTCTACTGAACCTATGCAATGTAATATAGGAGAGAATACTGATGTGTATATGGTGTATTCTGATGCGAAGATGGCTTCCAGGTCAATGGGTCCTTCAACAGTCCCACATTTATATTGGGCAACAGTAGAGGGTAGAAAGGTTCAGGCGCTGCTTGACTCTGGAAGCATGGATACTCTGGATTCTAGATCTCTGATAAATCCTGATAAACCCTGATAAGATTAATAAGTCTACAGTACTTGAAATAGTATGTATACATGGGGTTAAGCATCAGTATCCCACTACTGAAATGAGGTTTGAAATGGAAACTGGGACTGTTTTGCATAAAGTGGGTGTAGTACCACATATCACACATAATATTGTCCTAGGTAGGGATTTCCCATATTTCTTGGATCTGTGGAACGCCACCTATACTGGCACAAAAGTTATGTGTAAACATGTAACATCGTGACTATACACAGAATGCATCTGTAAACATGTAACAGTGAATATATTTATTTTCTGTTAATCTGTATATTTGTGCTATTTTTTTAATATCTTGCATTTATTACTTCGTATTTCTGTAACAACTGTAACAATTTAATGTTGTTGAACCCAGGACATACTTGAAAATGAGAGAAATCTTAATGTATCCTTCCTGGTAAAATCCTTTATAAATAAATAAATAAAATAAATACATATTTCCATTTTCTGACTCTGTTTTTGAAGTGAAACCGTCTTTTAAGAATGTAAAGTTAAATGAAAATGGTACCTTTTCAAGGGTGGGAGACGAACCGGAGCCCGAGATGTTTCATGTTCTTGATTTGAGCAGTGGGAAGTTTGGGGTTGCACAGTGGGAGGACCCTATGCTGGCAGAAGTGAGGGGGAAACACTGCAGTTTTAAATGGGTCACAAGTAAATTAAGCTATAACCCTTACTTTCCAACATTTTAAGGTTGAAAACAAATTGCTCTATCGTGTTGAGAAAAAAGGAACAGGGGGCGTGGCCAGCAGCAGATGAGAGAGGTCGCATGCAGTGAGAGCTCTGCTGTGATTTCTGCATTTTTGACAAATTTTTAGCAACCCTCTCCCTCTGCTTCGACTTGTTGGGGACCTGACACCTGCAGGACACCCGCAGCGCATCAGAACCACAGTTCCTCGGGCACGCAGAGACATTTTTGGGACAGTCGAAATTCGGGCCTGGTGCGGCCTTGCTGTGGTGGCCATTTTGTGAAGCCTGGGGAGTTTCCTGCTGCACGTCACAGATCCGAATCCCGGCCGTCGGCCTCACATTTTTACCCAGATATGGGGAAAAAGACGGAGGGACAGCAGGCACTCAGGTCAGAGGGCCCCAGACAAAGAGACATCAGGGATTCCCTACGGGGTGGCCGCATTCCTGGAGCACTGGCACCCTCACCCAGCCATCCCCGGGGTTATGGCTCCTCGGGGGAAGAGGACATATCTTGGCTGACGGGCGGTGATGCTGGGTTTAACTGGCTTGCTCCGTCTCAACAGGCGCAAGATGGGGTGCCACTGAGCTCTGTTGCGCGCAAAAGGGCTCAGAAAAAAAGAAAAAAGGCCTTGGCGGCATCCCTGGAAACGTCTGTGACCGCTTCTAACCCATCTACGGAGGGCTCAGAGGACCAGTCACGTTCTGATGTAGGGGACCTACCCCAACGATCTGCCTGCTAGCCGTCTCAGGGCAACTCTTTGGGATTGGAGACCTCGAGCAACCCTGAGATGCCCTCTCCCCACCTTGCTCCGACCCTGTTATCATTTCGGATGACGTTCGCCCCACTAATATGGGGGACTATAGGAAATTTATTGAGGAAATTAAAACCCTTTGGTCTACTGCTCTGTCGGGGTCCGCACTGAGATGGAGGTGGTCCGCACCCAGGTTGTGGCGCTCCAGGCCCAAACCGCGGATCTGGCGGGGGAACAAGTGATACTTTCGCCCCAGGTGAGTGCCCTCCGGTTGCAGGTGGATCTGCTGACTCGCTCCATAGAAGCCCTGGAAACCCGGCACCGCCGACGCAACGTCCGCATACATGGGGTCCCAGAATCGGTCCCTATGTCAGACTTGCTTCAACTCACGAACCGTGTGGCAGATCGCGTCTTAGACTCCCCCCCGGATTCACCAAGCCTTTTTGGTACGGTTTACCAGATTCGGAAGGCCGCAGTGGCGCCATCAGATGCCCCACGAGATGTGATCGCGGTTGCAGGTGATGCGGCCGCCAAGTCGCAACTACTATCAGCCCCGGGAGCTCGTATGCCTGTTAGACTGGAAGGAATGCAGCTGCAGCTTTACCAGGATCTTCCCTTCGTGACTCTGATGGCGAGACGGCGTTTTCGGGAGGTGACTGCTTTCCTGAGACGCAAGACGCAAGAAAGCCGGTGGGGCTTGGCTGGCTCTCTCGTGGTGGCGCATGAGAATGTTCCCTCCATCATTGCGGAACCGGCGGAAGCTTGGGCAATACTTTCCGGCATGGGACTTGCTCCTGACCAGGTGCCTTCTACCCCAGGATGAACACTTTTGCGTGCAGACTTCGTTGTCCCTTTTTCTCAGGCACCTGACTTGATGGGTAGTCAATCCCCCCCCCCACTCCTGACTATGCATTCTGGGGCTTCTCTCTTGATTGTGCCCTAGATGTTTGACCCGTGAGACTCCTCGGAAGATTTTCCCCCCATTCCCTCCCCTTTTTACTTTTTACTTATTTTCCTCTTTCGTCTTTTTGCGGACGTCGCTTTTTGTGCACACTGGTTTGCATTGACTTGTTTGCCAAATGGTACTGTTTCTCCATTGTCCGCCACTATATATTTGCCAAATGGAACGGTTTCTCCATTGTCCGCCACTATATATTTGCCAAATGGTATGGTTTCTCCAGTGTCCGCCACTATATACTTTACTGAGACTTATTATATTATTTTTTATTTTTAAAAAAAAATTGATGCTTCTGTGAACCTTGAAGACTCTGTTGCTGATAATCCCCGGCTGGGGATTATCTAGATTTTTGCGTTACCCTTCCCTCTCATCTTTTGTTTTTGCTGAGACCCCCCCTCTCTGGGGATGTTACCTGTTAATTGTTTTTGCTATGTTGAATCCAAGCTGACAGTTTTAGTTGGCCCTCAGTGGCCCCTTTTTATTATGTCTGATTGTACGCTGACTTATTTACAAAATACAATTTTAAATTCAAAAAAAGAAAAAAGGAACAGATTTGATTGAGCAGCTATTGGTACCCCAAGAATTTCGTAATACTGTGTTACATCTCCCTCCAGGGGTGGCACTGCCCGAGGGCCCGCGGGTCAGTGGGGGCCTGGTTTTGTAAGGGACCACGGCGGCAGGGCTCCAGCGTGCCTTCCTGGCCCCATGTGCACCCTGCATTGATGCCGCCCCCTCACATGAAGCGCGCACATCATGTGGGGGGCAGTGTCAATGCAGGGTGCACGTGGGGCCCAGGTAGGCACGCTGGAGCGCCGCCGCCGAGGCGGTTTGTTAGTGCCCCGCCGTGGTCCCTTACAAAACCGCTGCTAAAGGTCAGTATATATCCATGTGTAAGCTGGGCATTATACATCCATGTGTGAGCTGGGGCAGTATATATCCATGCATGAGCTTGGCAGTGCACTATACATCCATGTGTGAGCTGGGCACTATACATCCATGTGTGATCTGGGCACTACACATCCATGTGTGAGCTGGGGCTGTATAAATCCATGTGTGAGCTGGGCACTATACATCCATGTGTGAGCTGGGCATTATACATCCATGTGTGAGCTGGGCAATATACATCCATGTGTGAGCTGGGCATTATACATCCATGTGTGAGCTGGGCACTATACATCCATGTGTGAGCTGGGCATTATACATCCATGTGTGAGCTGGGCACTATACATCCATGTGTGAGCTGGGCATTATACATCCATGTGTGAGCTGGGCATTATACATCCATGTGTGAGCTGGGCACTATACATCCATGTGTGAGCTGGGCACTATACATCCATGTGTGAGCTGGGCATTATACATCCATGTGTGAGCTGGGCACTATACATCCATGTGTGAGCTGGGCATTATACATCCATGTGTGAGCTGGGCACTATACATCCATGTGTGAGCTGGGCACTATACATCCATGTGTGAGCAGGGGCACTATATATCAATGTGTGAGCTACTGGGGGCAATATATATCAATGTGTGAGCTACTGGTGGCAATATATATCAATGTGTGAGCTACTGGGGGCAATATATATCCATGTTTGAGCTACTGGGGTCAATATATATCCATGTGTGAGCTGCACATTACTGTGGGTTTTTATTTCTGTGGAGCTCTGTGATATGCTCATACACACTGCACATTACTGTGAGGTTTTTTGCTGTGCAGCTCTGTAATACGCTCATGCACTCTGCACATTACTGGGAGTTTTATTGCTGTGGAGTTCTGTGATACGCTCATACACACTGCACATTACTGTGAGGTTTTTTGCTGTGCAGCTCTGTAATACGCTCATGCACTCTGCACATTACTGGGAGTTTTATTGCTGTGGAGCTCTGTAATGTGCAGTGTGTCAGGATTCTACGTATCTGTTAAAGTGATCGGCAGTTTCCCACATTTTCCACAGGGACTTTCTGTGCCTTAGCTGCAATGAGTGGGTGATGGCTGCCGCTGCAGTGCGGTGGCCATCTGTAAGTATGGAGGGGGTACAATTCGCTGCTGGGTCCAAGTGGATTTTCAAAAAGGTTATTTTTAGGAGTTCAGAAATGAATTTTTTAGCACAATAATGTACATGTGAGTGTTGCGTTGTGGGGGTGGGTTTTTTATGGGTGTGGCCTCCTGTGGGTGCAGAACAAGGAGGGCCCCATGACCTCCTATTGCTCGAGGGCCCCATTAGTTGTCAGTCCGCCCCTGTCTCGCTCATAGCCATGTTTTGGGAGCTCACCTTGAGGCTGACAAAACAAGAGGGGCAGTATTACATAGCTGGTGCCAACTTAGCCAGAGCTGTTGTAAACTTACCAGAGCCATTATAACCTATGGAGGTTTTAAGTTTACAACAGCTCTGGTTAAGTCAGCACCAACATTGTAATATAGCCCGAGATCGATTCTACTGGCCAGGAGTATATGCTGCTGTGAAGAACTATTGTTCCTCATGTCCTACATGTCAACTAACCTCTCCTACCAAAGCATTTCACAGCCCACTTGTACCATTACCTATAATTGATGTTCCCTTTAAAAGAATTGCAATGGACTTGGTGGGTCCAATAATAAAATCAGCAAGAGGCCATCAACATATACTGGTAATAGTGGATTATGCCACCTGCTACCCAGAAGCCATACCCTTGAGAAACACCTCAGCTAAGTGTATTGCTAGAGAATTAATGCATTTGTTTAGCAGTGTTGGGATCCCGGAAGAGATCCTTACAGATCAAGGTACCCCTTTCATGTCAAAAGTAACCCAGGAATTATGTAAGGTGCTTCAGATAAAACACTTAAGAACCTCTGTGTACCATCCACAGACTGATGGTCTGGTGGAACGTTTTAACAAAACTTTCAAGAGTATGTTACGGCGAGTGATAGACAAGGATGGGAAAAACTGGGATTTTCTCTTGCCTTATCTAATGTTTTCCATTAGAGAGGTCCCCCAGGCATCTACAGGATACTCCCCATTTGAATTGTTATATGGCCTACACCCAAGGGGATTGCTAGATATCGCAAAGGAGACATTGGAAAATGAGTCTACTCCATACCGGAATGTGATTGAGTATGTTGCACAGATGCAGGAACATATTGCAGTGGTTTTGCCGATAATGCAGGAACATATGAGACAAGCCCAAGAGCGACAGAGCCATAACTATAACCGGAATGCCAGAATCAGCACTTTTAAGCCGGGGGATAGAGTACTGGTTCTTGTCCCTACAGTAGAAAGTAAGTTTCTTGCAAAATGGCACGGTCCCGATTAAGTACTGGAAACAATAGGGGAGGTAAATTACAAAATTAGTCAACCAGGCAGAAGAAAACTAGAACTGATCTACCATGTGAATCTTTTAAAACCTTGGAAAGACCGAGAAGTTCTGTTGTCAGAGAACACCTTAATATCACAACCTGCTCCTGGTGGCAATATATATCAATGTGTGAGCTACTGGGGCAATATATATCCATGTTTGAGCTACTGGGGTCAATATATATCCATGTGTGAGCTGCACATTACTGTGGGTTTTTATTTCTGTGGAGCTCTGTGATATGCTCATACACACTGCACATTACTGTGAGGTTTTTTGCTGTGCAGCTCTGTAATACGCTCATGCACTCTGCACATTACTGGGAGTTTTATTGCTGTGGAGTTCTGTGATACGCTCATACACACTGCACATTACTGTGAGGTTTTTTGCTGTGCAGCTCTGTAATACGCTCATGCACTCTGCACATTACTGGGAGTTTTATTGCTGTGGAGCTCTGTAATGTGCAGTGTGTCAGGATTCTACGTATCTGTTAAAGTGATCGTCAGTTTCCCACATTTTCCACAGGGACTTTCTGTGCCTTAGCTGTAATGAGTGGGTGATGGCTGCTGCTGCAGTGCGGTGGCCATCTGTAAGTATGGAGGGGGTACAATTCGCTGCTGGGTCCAAGTGGATTTTCAAAAAGGTTATTTTTAGGAGTTCAGAAATGAATTTTTTAGCACAATAATGTACATGTGAGTGTTGCGTTGTGGGGGTGGGTTTTTTATGGGTGTGGCCTCCTGTGGGTGCAGAACAAGGAGGGCCCCATGACCTCCTATTGCTCGAGGGCCCCATTAGTTGTCAGTCCGCCCCTGTCTCGCTCATAGCCATGTTTTGGGAGCTCACCTTGAGGCTGACAAAACAAGAGGGGCAGTATTACATAGCTGGTGCCAACTTAACCAGAGCTGTTGTAAACTTACCAGAGCCATTATAACCTATGGAGGTTTTAAGTTTACAACAGCTCTGGTTAAGTCAGCACCAACATTGTAATATAGCCCGAGATCGATTCTACTGGCCAGGAGTATATGCTGCTGTGAAGAACTATTGTTCCTCATGTCCTACATGTCAACTAACCTCTCCTACCAAAGCATTTCACAGCCCACTTGTACCATTACCTATAATTGATGTTCCCTTTAAAAGAATTGCAATGGACTTGGTGGGTCCAATAATAAAATCAGCAAGAGGCCATCAACATATACTGGTAATAGTGGATTATGCCACCTGCTACCCAGAAGCCATACCCTTGAGAAACACCTCAGCTAAGTGTATTGCTAGAGAATTAATGCATTTGTTTAGCAGTGTTGGGATCCCGGAAGAGATCCTTACAGATCAAGGTACCCCTTTCATGTCAAAAGTAACCCAGGAATTATGTAAGGTGTTCAGATAAAACACTTAAGAACCTCTGTGTACCATCCACAGACTGATGGTCTGGTGGAACGTTTTAACAAAACTTTCAAGAGTATGTTACGGCGAGTGATAGACAAGGATGGGAAAAACTGGGATTTTCTCTTGCCTTATCTAATGTTTTCCATTAGAGAGGTCCCCCAGGCATCTACAGGATACTCCCCATTTGAATTGTTATATGGCCTACACCCAAGGGGATTGCTAGATATCGCAAAGGAGACATTGGAAAATGAGTCTACTCCATACCGGAATGTGATTGAGTATGTTGCACAGATGCAGGAACATATTGCAGTGGTTTTGCCGATAATGCAGGAACATATGAGACAAGCCCAAGAGCGACAGAGCCATAACTATAACCGGAATGCCAGAATCAGCACTTTTAAGCCGGGGGATAGAGTACTGGTTCTTGTCCCTACAGTAGAAAGTAAGTTTCTTGCAAAATGGCACGGTCCCGATTAAGTACTGGAAACAATAGGGGAGGTAAATTACAAAATTAGTCAACCAGGCAGAAGAAAACTAGAACTGATCTACCATGTGAATCTTTTAAAACCTTGGAAAGACCGAGAAGTTCTGTTGTCAGAGAACACCTTAATATCACAACCTGCTCCAAATAAAGAGGAGGTTAATATAGCTGAAACTCTCTCTGCACAACGGAGGTGTGAAGTTGTTACATTTGTAGCTAAGAACTCTGATGTATTTACTACAGTGCCAGGCAGAACAAATATAGTGAAACATGGCATCTATACTGACCCAGGGAAGTGTGTTCGCCTGAACCCCTACCGAATTCCGGAGGCCAGAAGGGAAGTTGTTAATGCTGAAGTTAAAACTGTGTCAGAGGTGGGGTTGTGGAAGGCAGGTATTTGGGACCTAGGATTCTACATAGTCTGTACCCACTACATGGGTGAACTACATTTCCCAGCAGGCAACTCTGCAGGTGTGAGATTACTCAAGGCACACCTAAGGTTAATTGACGGAAACAAAATTGTTTAAAAGTTCAGAGCAGGAACTGCTCATTGCCTTGGTCTGCCTTTTCTGGCTGTGAAAAAGAGAGCCAGAACTTTCAAGGCAGAAGGACTGAAAGGTATATATATATATAATGTGTTTCCATGTCATGAATGGGTTTTTTTTGACTGGCAAATGGAGATAGCCATTAGTCAGGGATTGACTGTGTTTAGTTAGTGCTCTGGTGAGAGCGAGGATTTGTTTTCTGGTTAATTTTATTTTGAATTGCCTGTGAAACACATTTACTTGAGCAAATAGTCATGTTAAAAGGATTTCCAGTATCTGTCAAGCTTACCCTAGAAGACTATGTGGACTGATCCTATTCCCTAAATTGTGACGGTCAATCACACCCTGTAACCACCACCCTGCATCAAATAAAATATTCTAAACAAAGAATATTTTGTTTTACAAAACAAACAAAACTAATTACTGACAATTATTTTTACCAACAGGCACTTTTTGGCATTTTCCAATAGTCCTCTTAAAAATTGGATGACAGCCTAGGGTGATCAAGAGGACTAAGGAAAAAACATGTGTCAAACTGTTAAATTTTGTGACTTGGCAGGTCTGTGTCCCCAAAGTTACACCTCTCTGGCCTTGGATACAAGAAGGCGCTCAATTTCACAATACATTTTGTCACTGAGTAACGTGGGCGTTTGTCTACTCCCTGTCAGCATCTTTTTGACAGCAGAGTTTTATTCATTGATGCATATTGTTCGAGTGGAATATGCTGTTATTTTATGTAAGAGTGTTCCTCTAGACACATTAATTTTTTTTTTTTAACTGAAGCACCTGCAAAGCAGGCACAGACTAATTGGCCGTTAGAAACTCTGTTACCTCATGTAGCTTTTAAAAGTCACATATCAAAGTGCTAATTGTCCAACCCCTATAATAACTGACACACCCAACTAACTGGCAACCAACTCGCTATGACACACCTTTGCAGCTGTGTTTGTATTCGTAATCTGATTTGTGTTGTATTTATATATATCATTTCAATGACAGAAACAAAAACACTGACAAACCCATGCAATGCAGAGGGCTATATTCCATAGTTGTCGATAAGCTAATTACAGGAAACATTACACATAACAGGCACTATTACAATCTTAATGCTAGCTTTAGAGTCCAGCTATGTGAGGGTTGACGCTAGGTTAAGTGACCCTAGCACAGGCCGCCCATATTAAAATCCTAACGCTAGCAGGTTAAAAAAACAGCGCATCAGGAATTGCTCTTCCTTCCGTGAGCTTACTGTACTTTGCGCTCCCCATGTTAAGCATAGGGAGCGCAAAGTGTTAATTAGCGTTAGGATTACAAAATCCTGACGCTAATCATGCCCTGCTGCGGTTAACTAAAAAGTTAACCACCGCTAGAAGCTGGTGCTAACTGATAACGCTTCTGTGGAATCCGTTATAACCAGCTACAAATCCCCTTAAAAATCAGATACTCACCTCTCATCCCGTAGAGCAAACGGCCCCCAGTCTCCCTCCGTGAATCACTCTGCAGACCTGCAGGATCTCGAGAGCGAGATCCTGCAGGTCACCTGACCTGGCAGCACAAGCCTCCATGGAGTCCTGTGGACACCGGGAGGGGATACCCGCAGCGGCGCGATAGCACTGCCATGAGTATCCAGGTGCTTAGCACTGCATTGCGTGGCAGGCTGCTGAATTGGCATCTGTCCTGTAATATGGATCTAAAACAGAGATGCTTAGGGGAAACCTGCAGGCGCAGGTTTTCCACCTTAGCGTCCCCATTTTAGCAGCAGTATTGTAAGACTGCCCTACGACTCCTGTAGTTATTTTATCGAAGGAAAGCCAAATCCATTTGAGCCGCAAACATTTCCATGCGCTAGGTTACTTACATTAACGACTCTTATAAATGTTATTGGAGACATTAATTTTAACATAGCGTGAAAATGCAGACTATAACAAAGTAGACTGCGTTTCCACCTAGAAGATATTATTTCACTGTCAAATAACGTCACCTCAAAACTGGTGTTAAGTGATTTAGCATTTGTTGCATTTGCATCCTGCACCTACAGGTTTCCACCTAGCGTTCCCATTTTGACATAAGATTCCGGGGCAGGCGCTACCTCGTCACCTTGCCCCAGAGAACCCTGCACTACCTTAGGGGATACTCCATGGAGGGTTCCGTTGCCGGATCGTGAGCTCTGCTCGATCTTGGGAGATCACAAAGAGTCGGAGCGATCGCGAAAGGGAGACTGGGGACTATTTGTCCCCAGTCTCACTCTGCTCCTGGTGGCCAAAAGCAGCGGATAGGGCCACCGTTCTCACCACAGGATGAGAGATGAGTATCTGATTTTTTTGGGTAGGGGTTTAGCTGGTGCAAAATGATTTTGCAAAACTGGAATCAGTTAGCACCAGTTTTTGGGTGTCGGTAAAAAAATCGGTTAACCCATGTGCCTAATTAGCGTTAGGATTTTGTAAAACTTTACTTATCCTAACACTAATTGCTGACTGCGCTCTCCATGTTACACATAGAGTGCATAAAGTACAGTAAGCTTGTGCAAGCTGGGGAAATCACCAATGCTCTGATTTTTTTTAACTGTTTAGCGTTGGGAAAGTCATCTGGATGACGTCCGTTACAGTCACTTATCCTGGCGTTAACGCTTACCCGAACGCTACAGTTAGCTTTCACCAGGGAATAGTGCCTTTTGTTTTTTAAGTGCAATATCTAATATTTAACTGTGGACTGCATGTGTTGGGTTTGTTTTAAATTTTGGTGGAGTTTGAATTTTTCCAATGTTTCCACTTTTTTTTTATATATATATATTTTTTATAGTAGCTTAGTACGGCTGTCAGCACTTGAATATATCCGCCCAGTGCTTGATGTAATTGGAAGAAAGCAGGTGTTGGATAATAAGGTGTCATAAAATGAGTAGCAGTCGGTAGCAGTATTTTGAAGTCAGGCTTGCTACAAATGTCTCTAAAGAATAAATCAAGATGATGCCATTTTTTTTTTTTTTTGGCCAGTCAAGGCTAGTAGGAAATTATTTGTTTTAAACATCACTCATGCCAGAATACACAAAGTTGCCACCTGTTGCCAGTTTACATACCCTCAAATATAGAGAGGAGAAAGAGAGTAATTGATGGATAAATAGACAGACACCCTCTCTTTTTATAGCCATGGTAATAGATACGAGTGTGGTGTTGAGTTTCTGTACCATTGTTCGGAGGATGTTCTGTGCACTTCTACGATAGGTTGTATCAGGGCAATTAGCTTTAAGGAAAAAAATTGGGAAATTCTAGTTATGTGCGTGGGGGTTAAATGTTATTCTTCCTGACCTCAGAGGAGAGCAGTGGTTGTCTGCATCTAATTTTCAAACCACATTTCGTCCTTTTCCGCCTGCACAAGACCACAAAGGAAAAAAACATTCGTACCATGCATTCTTTTCTGATTCTTTCGGGTTAATCTTCAGTTTCTGCTAGGAACAGCACTTGTTCAAGGAGCCAGGACTGCCAAGACATGCCTATATTGGTGCTCGCACAAAATCAAATGAACTGCAACAGAAGAAGAGCTTTTGTTGTTGTGGCCAGTGTATGTATGAATGTATGGAAAATTCAGAGCTTAATAAACACGCCCAGGACATACTTGAAAACTAGAGAAATCTCAATGTATCCTTCCTGGTAAAATACTTTCTCAAAGAAGAAAGAAATATGTAGAACTTATTTACTACACAATCAATTGTGTTGAATTAAAAAATGATTTACAAAAGTTTATCCAAATAAATTCTCCCTTTTAATCTCCACATTTCAGGTACTGGAACCAGAACACAAAGAGCTGCCACCATGCGTGCTTCCCGGTAAAACACTTTGGGATGAGTACATTGTAGCCATTAACATTTACACTAGTGGCCAAAATTGTGGATACACCTTCTGATATTGTCAGTTTTGGTTGACAAGAACATTTCTCTGCTTCCCTGGCCTGGGAATAGTCCTGACTTGAATCCCATCAAAAATCTGTGGTCAAGATTGAAACACATGGTCTCGAGGAAGAATCCAAGCAACAAGCAAGGACTCATTGAGGCTATAATACATTTCTGGCATCATTTGATCACAGAAGAGGATGTCAAAAGACTTGTAGAGTTAATGCCTAGAAGGTGTCAGGCAGTAGTTAAGGCCAAAGGCTATCCAACACATTATTGAAAAAACACATTGTGGCAAACTTGAAATTATCATTTTTATGCTATATAATAATCAAGATGCATTATGGTATATTTCCAGCCAAAATTGAACTTATTTAAAGATTTTTTGTTGTTAAGGCATTCATTTACTAAATAAAATTTTACTCGTGCTATGACATTTATAAAGTGCTTTAAACTGCAAAAGTTTGTAAAAATGTAAGGTGTATTCACAATTATGGCCACCAGTGTAAGAATGAGCCTTGTATTATGACCTCACTTATGGATGTTAAGGGATTCTCTGCTACTCTGCTATTCCAAGCTGAGCCACAACTCTTTTTGTGATTTGGCCTAACCATCAGTTACTGCACACTTATACTTTGCATCGAAAATTGTGAATAGCTAAAATACCGCAGCCGCTCATTAATGTCTTTTGCGCCTTCAAAAAAACCCGCAAAAAAACGACGGCTCCCAAGAAATTATGTTAAAAGTGATTTTTGCAGCCGCAGCAGAGCCAAGTCCCTGTACTCTGAGGGCTGAATCAGCCCAGGAGGGTGTGGTCAGTCAGGAAACTGTGACCACTCAATTTACATTAATTGACCACAATGCGTAGAACAGTTAGGGATCTCAAACTATGGCCCAACGGGTGTCTCTGTACTACACTTCCCATGATTCTCTGGCCGTCTATTGCATTCAAAGACTTCAAGGAATTGTAGGCAACCAACATCTGTGGTGGGGGGGGGGGATTGGGATCCATGGCCTTGACTACAGTTACAGTTACAAGTTTTTATAAAGCGCTAATAAGTGTTCCGTAGTGCTGTACAATGGGAGGCAGAATAACAAATATACATACGGGTTCAATACACAGGACAGTAGGAGAGAGGACCCCGCTCAAGAGCTTACAATCTGAAAGGATAGGGGTGACACTAGGTGAGCTTTATCCCTTTAGACATACACAAACATTGGCAGTGGGAGAAATGTTAACTAGTTATATTACATTTTACATAATATATGCGGGGCTGTGTACATGCATAGATCAACATGGCCTAGGCAACATATATTTCTCCTAATCTCCTTTGCTTTAGAGGTTCAATACTTATGTGGTGTGTGATGTATAAAAAAGTTGCAAAGCAATTAATCTTACAGTAAAATATATCTGGCAGGTTGTGAATGTTTGTTTCACTTTCATGCTTACGTATATGTTCATATTTATTTGATATATTGCATGGCAGCAGAATTTTGGGGTCATAGGGCAGCACCAAATTTACATGCACCTCTGAATTTATTACATGTATTGGACAAACCTGAAAATGCCCTGCTTTTTTTGGTGATTTTAGTAAAGGAGATACCATTGATGCTGGTTCTTCGCTTTCACACTGCACATCTTACTTCAGAAAATACAAATGTTAAAGAATCAACACAGTATTCAAATTTTACCACCAGATGTCACTGTTCAAAGGTACTAATAACAGATATTCACTTAAAAGTCTCATTCTTTTGTGTCAATTATCTGCCAATTATTGACATTTGTCATTAAATAATATGGAGTATTACAGAATAATGCACGTAGCTGCTAATTTAAAAAAATAATAATATGAATATTAACTTATTTTTCCCATCACAAAATAGGGGCATTTTTGCGAGTAACAATGAAAAAAATGTAGAAGTCTTATTTAAAAAAACCAACCCAAGATGATAAATCTCGAATTGTGTAACCCAATACATATCACACATTGAATATTATGTGCAAATAATAAAAAATGCATATGTTTAAAATTCTCATGTTTGTTATAAATTTATTGGGCAGGATTGACTAAGCGGTGATATGGGCATGATGTGCCCTCGTGCCACCACTAAACTTGTTCTGGCATCATGCAAAAGAATGTGGAGGGTGACATTCAGATCCTCGCAGTGGGGATTTTTGGCCCCAAAATATGGGCTCTGAGTGCCTGCCTATACTGTACATACAGCACACATACAGGGTTATTCAAAGAGATCCGAATTGTGGCCGAAAGGTAGGCGAACACTGGAATTGGGCGTATGGTTATCTTTCCTAGCCATTCGGCTATCCAGAGAGCAGGCAGTTCGCCAAATGCTGGCAAATTGCCGGCACATACAGTGCCTGTTCGTTGCCTGTTCGAGGGCAGTGAAATCCCCATAGAGAAGCGATGCTTTGTCTATTCAGAGAACAAAAACCAGCAGTGAAAAGTAGCCAAATTTCCCTGCTGTTCGGTGGTTTCATTCGACAGGTTTATTCAGGCGAATCCCATAGGCTTCAATGTTAAAAATATTCCCGTTTTTTAATCCAATATCTAATAAATCGTTGATTATAATATTCTGCAGTAAAAAGTCTATGTATAGATTTTTTAGGATCTTTTAGGCATTTTTCGTTATTTTTTTAGCAAAATTTTTTTTTTTTTTTTTTAAATCGTCTTCTCTTTTTTCTGTAACAGCCCTTTTTATTAACATTCATTGGACCTCATATGTAAATTTCAGACTTTTTCGTTCTGTAGTTTCTTTGCAAACAGCGTTTCACTTTTCAAACATTCAAGCGTACTGTTTTGTTGTCTTCATTCATTCGTCTGCGGTGTCGGCTTTTTCCGACGGCTGCTCTGTGCTGTGATCGGCGGCTGCTCAGGTTTCTCCGGCGTGTTCGGCGGGGTTAATCCAGATGTTTTTGTGGGTTTCAGTGTGCGTTCGCCGGGTTTTGCGGTGAGTGTTCGCCGGGTTTGCGGAGGCTTTTCCCTGTGGTGAATACACCGCAGGGTCGCCAAAATGGAATCGCCAAATTGCACCAAATTGAAGAGAACGAAAAGTCACCGAATGTGCGGCGACTTTTTGATTCTCTTTGAATAACCCTGCATGTACTTACCCACAAGACAAATTTATACATAAACACTGCGCATAAACAAGTACATACAAAACACATGCTATGTGCTGCGCACACAATATACACACATACACAATATACTCACACAAAATGCACACTCAGTATATAGATACATGCAAAGATTTAAACTAATCCGTGCCAGTCGAGTGGAGTAAAGGTTGTAGATAGGGACAGGCTGCTCATTATTTCCCCTCCCTCCCTACACTCTTAATCAGACAGGTGCCACAGTAATGCGTCTACACAGTTGCAGGCAGGGTTTTTTTGAGGCGGTATGCTCCGATACGCCGTACCGGCACCACATCGCCAGCCACCCTTAAATTTTTTACAACTCCGGTATCGGACTCTCGGAGTCCGAATCCGGAGCTGTCTCGTCGGCGCAGTGGTAGATCCAGCGGCCGCCGCGGTTCATTCCTTCAACGAGCGGCCGCCTGCGTGAGTATCTGCCTCTCGCCTGAGATCCATCCTCCAGCCTGCCGCGATGGAGATCACGTGAACTCCGTGAGATCGCGGCAGGCTGGTGGGTGGATCCCAGACGAGCGGCAGATACTCATTGCGTCGGCCGCTCGATGAAGGAACGAATGCGGCGGCTGCTGGATCCGCCCCATGGAGGGGCCCCATGTGTGAGCCTGGGACAATATGTCCTTGTGTGAGCCTGGGGCAATATATCCATGTGTGAGCCTGGGGCAATATATCCATATGTGAGCCTGGGGCAATATATCCCTTTAAGCTGGGGCAATATATCCATGTGTGAGCCTGGGGCAATATATCCATGTAAGCTGGGGCAATATATCCATATGTGAGCCTGGGGCAATATATCCATGTGTGAGCCTGGGGCAATATATCCATGTGTGAGCCTGGGGCAATATATCCATGTGAGCTGGTCTGGGGCAATATATCTATGTGAGCTGGCCTGGGGCAATATATTCATGTGAGCTGGCCTGGGCCAATAAATCCATGTGAGCTGGTCTGGGGCAATATATTCATGTGAGCTGGCCTGGGGCAATATATCTATGTGAGCTGGCCTGGGGAAATATATCCATGTGAGCCGGGGGCAATAAAGCCATGTGAGCTGGTGTGGGGAAATATAGTCATGTGTGAGCTGGGGGCAAATATATCCATGTGTGAGCTGGGGGCAATATATCCATGTGTGAGCTGGACTGGGGCAAATATATCCATGTGTGAGCTGGGGCAATATATCCATGTGTGAGCTGGGGGCAATATATCCATGTGTGAGCTGGGGCAATATATCCATGTGTGAACTGGGGGCAATATATCCAGTGTGAATAAAGGAGTATTTATTAGGACATGAAAAATCGGCATAATAATCTGGTTTTCCCTGGGCGTGAGAGTACCTCCATCTATTTTTCCAGATAAAAAGCACTGGTTGCAGGTAAGTGTGATAGCACATGGAGGAGTAGGGCAAGTATGTAGGAGAGTGCAGCCGGGCAGTTTTTAGGGGTGTACACTATAATAGTTTAGTAGGGGAGTGTATGAGGAGGTGTTCTCAGGTGCTCTTGTTGTCATCCATGCTCTGGCACTAAGCTTTGCGGGGACGGTGCAGCATAGTCACATATCTGAATGCATTACGCATACTGTACAACTGTGAAACTCACGGCAATCACTGGTTTATTAAAATGCACAATTGTCATGTGATTTCTACTTGGTGTACTACAACTGTAAGCTACTCCTGCCAAGATAGTATACACAATACACAAACATCCTGAAACATACTGACATTTTGAAATTTTTCTAGCTGCACAATCATTATGAGAAGATCCAATTTAAATTCAGATCTAGCAGTTATCTTTAGCGCATCTAGGGCACTATTCCATAGTTGGAGCTAACGTAGCATGTCGATATGTAATCCTTAGTGCTAGGATGAGTACAGAGGCGAAACTAGAAACCTCAGTACAATAATCCATTAACCCTTTCGCTGCTGAGCCATTTCACGCCTGTGTGCTGAGCTCATTTTTACCGGTTTCACTCATCATGTTTAAACGCATTTTGAAGCCTTATTTTATTATATGACCTAGACATATTATATATTGTTCTTTCCGGCAGACTCGGCAGATTCATAATATATTATTATTATATGTATACGTCATGTCCTGTATGTATATTATAACAAAAAATGCAATAAAATTGGAATTTTCAATAATTTACAACATGTAAAGTGTTTTTTTAAACATGCGAGCGTTTGCAGTTATATTTTCTATGAGTTGTGCTTGTTAAAAAAATTAGAAATGGGGAACTTGTTACATTGTTTTTTGGGGAAAATTACATGATTTTTAACAAACGCACCCCATACAAAAATCGTTACTACAGCATCATTGTTCACATTATAATTGAAATGGGAACAATATTGCTGCATTAACAAAACAAAATTAAACAGTTTATTTATTTTTTTATTTTAATATTCTTTTATTTTTTCCTTAACTTTTAACATGGTCATGTTTGGTATAGTTGGAAAGGCCATGCTCTGGGTGATCCAACGATAACAAACATTAACCCTTAGCTGCCACGGATCGGGAGATAGGGGTTCATTGGAACCCCCTATCTCTACCATTGGTGGCAGCTAGGGGTTAACTCCAGAACTGACGTCATCGTGTTATGCACGATGACGCCAGTCATCAGGGGGAGATCCTGGAAGCTTAGCCGACATCCAAGATGTTGGCCAGCCCAGGGAGAGGATCGTGATCGATCTAGCGCCTTTTGGCACCGAATCACGATCCGGCCCCCAAGGGGTTAAAGCCAGTCATTGTTTGGAAGGGCAAGCTGTGCCCTTCCAAATGGTGCCTGACTTTCACCGCTGCCCCTTACGGAAGGGGAGGGAGAGAGGTCCAAAGGACCTCCCCCTCCCTTTCAGGCACCTTCCCTGCACGGAGGGGGGGGCGCCTGTAATAGATGTCACCGCGCTAGCGTGATGACATCTATTGTCCCCGCAGGGGTCCCAGAGTGCCGGGATGTCAGCCCGCACTGGGGGTCACTGCAATCAGTCGGAATCCCGGCCGATTGCTGCCTTCTGTGCTAGGATGCGCTCAGCGCGTCCATAGCACAGGAGAACCACTTGGCTGCATGTGTTGAGCGCGTCCTTAGCAGCCAAGTGGTTAAGCCCCCCAAGATAAGATTCATATTTGAGAAAAAAAATTAAAAAAATAGTATGACATTTTTATATTAATTATTTCTACTTTACTTTAATTGTTAACAGTGGTAGTTTCAGGCCATCTCGCAGCAGCCAACGGTAGCCCCTTTCCATCTTTCCTCTGCCTCTCATTACTTTGTGCCTCTTTCCATCTGCCTTCTGTGCCTCTTATTACTTTCCTCTGCCATCTGTGCCTCTTTCATCTGCCATCTGTGCCTCTTACTACTTTCCTCTGCTTTCTGTGCCCCTTTCATCTGCCCTCTGTGCGTCTTATTACTTTCCTCTACCCTCTGTATCCATTTCATCTGCCCTCTGTGCCCCTTTCCTCTGCCCCTCTTTCCATATGCCATCTGTGCCTCTTTCCATATGCCATCTGTGCCTCTTTCCTCCTCTGCCTTCTGTGACTCTTTCATCTGCCCTCTGTGTGTCTTATTACTTTCCCCTGTGCCTCTTTCATCTGCCCCATGTGCCTCTTTCCATCAGCCCTCTGTGCCTCTTTCCATCTGCGCCTCTTAATACTTTCCTCTGCCCTCTGTGCCTCTTTTATCTGCCTCATGTGCCTCTTTCCATCAGCCCTCTGTGCCTCTTTCCATCAGCCCTCTTTGCCTCTTTCCATCAGCCCTCTTTGCCTCTTTCCATCAGCCCTCTGTGCCTCTTTCCATCAGCCCGCTGTGCCTCTTTCCATCTGCACTCCATGCCTTTTATTACTTTCCTCTGCCCTCTGATCTTCTTCCTTCTTTCCTCTGCCTTGTCTTTTTCATTCTGTGCCTCTTCCTTTCTTCTGCACCATCACGTGGTGCCTGCGCATCATCAGGTAACGCCCTTGCGTCACCAGAAGACGCTGTTGGCGGGGGACCGTGAGACAACAATGTCAGCTACGTGGTCCGTGAGCCACCACTGCCTGGGCCCCCCCTCTAGTGGCGGAATGCCAGGGCCCAGGCACAATTGCGATCTCTGCGACCCTGGTAGTTCCGCCAGTGGATGAGTAAGGTTATCATCTGGCATTGATATTCTGATCTTGACGCTACAGTCAAGTGAAAACATTTTGCGCCTCGCAGCTTGTGTGATCTTACTGTACTTAAGCATCTCCTATCCTTAACATGGGAGCACAAACTATTTTTAGGGGCTTTTTGACAAGTTAGGTATTACAAAGCGCTGGTGCAATTTACCGTCAGGACGCGCAATTAAAAACTTTAACACTTCCTAAAATCTGGTGTTAAATGATTGTGCAAATGCAAAATCATTTAAAACAGTTTAACAACCCCCCATTAAATCCCATACTCACCTCTCATCCCGCGGCGGAAAGGGTGGTCTGATCCACCGCTTCTCCATGGAAGCAGAGGGAGACTGGGAACAAATAGTTTCTAGTGTCCCTCCTCAACCACTCTGCGGCACTGCTCAATCTTGCAAGACCAAGCTTGCGGCCAGTGGCGTAGCGTGGGTTGTCAGCGCCCGGGGCCAGCCAAGAATTGTGCCCCCCCCACCTGTGGACACGTTATCGATATTGCCCCAGCTCTCACATGGATATTGCCCCAGCTCACACATGGATTTGCCCCAGCTCATGGATTTGCCCCAGCTCATGGATTTGCCCAGCTCATGGATTTGCCCCAGCTCATGGATTTGCCCCAGCTCATGGATTTGCCCCAGCTCACACATGGATTTGCCCCCAGCTCATGGATTTGCCCCAGCTCATGGATTTGCCCCAGCTCACACATGGATTTGCCCCAGCTCACACATGGATTTGCCCCAGCTCATGGATTTGCCCAGCTCACACATGGATTTGCCCAGCTCACACATGGATTTGCCCCAGCTCACACATGGATTTGCCCCAGCTCACACATGGATTTGCCCAGCTCATGGATTTGCCCCAGCTCATGGATTTGCCCAGCTCATGGATTTGCCCCAGCTCATGGATTTGCCCCCAGCTCATGGATTTGCCCCCAGCTCATGGATTTGCCCAGCTCATGGATTTGCCCCAGCTCATGGATTTGCCCCAGCTCACACATGGATTTGCCCTCAGCTCACACATGGATTTGCCCCCAGCTCATGGATTTGCCCAGCTCATGGATTTGCCCCAGCTCATGGATTTGCCCAGCTCATGGATTTGCCCCCAGGTCATGGATTTGCCCAGCTCATGGATTTGCCCCCAGCTCATGGATTTGCCCCAGCTCACACATGGATTTGCCCCAGCTCACACATGGATTTGCCCCAGCTCACACATGGATTTGCCCAGCTCATGGATTTGCCCCAGCTCATGGATTGCCCCAGCTCATGGATTTGCCCCCAGCTCATGGATTTGCCCCAGCTCATGGATTTGCCCCCAGTTCATGGATTTGCCCCCAGCTCATGGATTTGCCCAGCTCATGGATTTGCCCAGCTCATGGATTTGCCCCCAGGTCATGGATTTGCCCCCAGGTCATGGATTTGCCCCCAGCTCATGGATTTTCCCCCAGCTCATGGATTTGCCCCCAGCTCATGGATTTGCCCCAGCTCACACATGGATTTGCCCAGCTCATGGATTTGCCTCAGCTTACACATGGATTTGCCCAGCTCGCACCTGGATATTGCTCCAGCTCCGGCAGGGGTTGAGGGGACCCAGATGCCGGGCAGCGCGGGAGTGCCTGCCCGGTCTTGAAGAGTCCGTCCTGTTGAAGGTGATACGGCTGCGTGGCGTGCATGCGCAGGTCACGCGGTCCGGCCAGTCAGGTGGTACAGAGACTCAGTACCACCTGATTAGCCGGACCACGTGACCAGCTGCGCCTGCACGCAGCCGCTTCCCTTTAACAGGACGGACTCTTCAGGACCGGGCAGGCACTCCCGCGTTGCCCGGCATCTGGGTCCCCTCAACCCCCGGGCCAGTTTTAGGGGCGCAAATGCGCCCCTAACAAAACTGCGCCCGAGGCCACGGCCCCCCAGCCCCCCCCCCACGCTACGCCACTGCTTGTGGCCCAGAAGTGCAAGCCTCCATGGAATCCTAGGGACTCCAGGAGCTGATACTCGCGGGGGCACAGAAGCGCTACGGTGACTATCAGGGAGGTTAGCACTGCGTTCTGCCGCGAGCTGCTGAGATAGCACCTTCCCCTCAGTATGACGTTAACATGGAGTCAGTAAGGAAAAACCTGCAAACGCAGACTTTACTCCTCACCGTCTCCATGTTAGCGTTAGGAATGGAATAGGACCCCTAGTGCATTATCTATAAAACATTCAAATTTCATTAAAAACACCACTTGTATTATACTGAAACAAGACACAAAAGTAGAAAAATTGAATATAAACTTAGGATAAATTGGATCAGAAAACAAATCCGTTTTTTGGAGCTTTGCTAGTTTCCGCTTTCTTCTTAACATTTACTGTTCAGTATAGGTAAGTCCCAACCTAATGAGTGGCTGAGCATCATGGGGGATGTAGTTCCAAAACATCTGGAGGACCAAAGTTGCTAATCCCTATTTGAGAGGAATATTCTAGTAGATTTGAACTTTACATGTGTTTAGGTCAGGAAGAAGATGTCCACTGACTCTTGCTTCAGGTAGGAAGTAAATACCAGTTGTAAATTAGGAAAATGCTTGTTTTAACATGATGAACTGGTTTAGGTAAAGATCAAACACCCCGAGAATGCCCCCTTAATGAGTATAAGTATCTTCTGGGTGCTGAATCTGGAACAACTTTGCAGAAGGGAAATATAGACGTAGTTCAAAACAAAGCAGAAGATCAAAGTCAAGGGTGAAATTGTATGGTTTGCAGTTCAGAAATGAAGGTTAGGACTTAGTACCCAACCAAATCAAAGTGTATTGAGAGGAAAACTCATTACAAAGTGAACAAAATAACAAAGCAAAGGAGAAGAAGGTAAGAAAATGTCTTCTCTCAAATCTTCTGAGACGTATTGAAGTGATTTATGAAATTACAAAGTACTAGATGATGTAACAATATATTGTTTAAGTTGTAATTCTACAAAAAGAAATTTCTTCACACAAGTGTAAAGGTGATAAACGGTGAGCAATACACTGACTCCTCTCTGGTACCAATAAAGACAACAAAAAAGTATAAAATCACCCTAAAGTGAAATATACTTCCAAGTTATAAACCTATAAAAACACAAATTCCTTACGTATGCAAATAGAGATAAATGACAGTAATAGCAAAGATTGGAAGAATGAGCTAGTAAAACCGGTTGAATAATATACAGGTTTATTCAAAGAAAGGTGAAACTTAGGAGAACTGGCAAGAGAAGAGAACTATCTAGACTAAATAGCCGATTTGGAAAGTGAGATAAATGAGAGAATTTTTCTGATTTGGCTATTTTGACCTAGAATTTTCACTTCTCCAGTCATTCTCCCTTTCACTTTTCTTTGAATAGACCTGATAGTTAAGAGAAAAATACAGGGAAATACAGCTCTGGAGAAAATCAGTTCTGACAAAACTCATCAAGGTTTCTTTGTCCCTTCAAATGTATCCTCTTGTTTATACAACTTTACTCAAGTTGAACATATCAACATATTATGCTACATTTTTGAATATATCAGACTATAGGGGTTATTCAAAGAGAGCCGATCTGGCCCCGAAATGTAACCAGACACTGAAATTCAGCGAACGGCAGGGCTCGAGTCCAGCGGGAACGCGGGGGAACGCCGTTCCCGCACTTTTCCCCCGCGGGAACGCTGCGGGAACGCAGGTTCCCGCTGTAGCCCGAGCCCAGGTATGTACATATGCAAACCCCAGGCTTAGTCAGCTTGCCGGCCGGCCCACAGGAGCTGCTATTCGTCTGTTCCTCTCCTGACTCCTCCTTCTCTTGACGCTGGTATCATGTGACTCAGCGCGCCGGCGCCAAGCATTGCAGGAAGGAGCAGGAGGCAACTCCTCCTGACTTCCAATGCCTCCCCACCTCCTGACTTCTCTATCACGGTGGAGGGTATCACCATCTTCCCATCAAACCAAGTGCGCTGTCTTGGAGTTACACTTGACTCTGCTCTTTCCTTCATCCCCCACATCAAGTCTCTTTCCCCCTCCTGCCGATACCAACTGCATAATATTTACAGAATTCGGCCATTTCTTACCGCTGTCACCACAAAACAACTCATACACGCCCTGGTAATCTCCCGACTCGACTATTGCAATAATCTCTTATCTGGCCTCCCTCTGTCCCACCTCTCCCCCCTACAATCCATCCTGAACGCCTCCGCCAGGCTAATTCACCTCACCCGCCGCTCTGTCTCTGCCGCTCCCCTCTGCGAGTCCCTTCACTGGCTCCCCATCCACTGCAGAATTAAGTTCAAAATCCTTATCCTTACCTACAAAACCCTCACTAACTCAGCGCCCCACTCCCTGTCCTCACTAATCACCAAATACACCCCAGCCCGCTCCCTAAGGTCAAACAGTGACCTGCGCCTAGCTTCTCCCCGCATCACCTCTTCCCATGATAGACTGCAGGATTTCTCACGCACAGCCCCCACTCTCTGGAACGCTCTCCCTCGTACTGTCAGACTTTCCCCTAACTTCTCTTCCTTCAAACGCTCCCTGAAAACATTCCTATTTAGGGAAGCCTACCACCCAACTCACTGACACAACCATCAATCACTCTCACCTTACAGTCCTCTCCTCCTGTTTCCAACCCCAACCCTCCCAGATTGTGAGTTCCTACGGGAATAGGGCCCTCATCTCCTCCTGTACTGTTTGTCAAATGTTGTTCAATGTATTGTAACCCTGTCTATACTGTGCTTATTGTACAGCGCTGCGGAATATGCTGGCGCTTTATAAATAAAGAATAATAATAAATAATAATAAAATAACTCCAGGCTGACTGGCAGTGCGTGCACTGCATGAATGGCCCAACCCGACCATGGCTCTGCAGTGACTGGAGGCAGCTCTGGGGTGATCGGGTAAGTAAGGCAGTCTGTCCCAACTCACACTGTCAGCACCAGTCACCCCCTCTCCCCCCCACTCCTCTCACCCGCAGCGCTTCAGACCACCTTGCTCCTCGCTGGCTGCACCCCCCCCCCACACGCACATTGGATCTAGAGGGAGAGGGAAGTCAGGCTGCTGTGTGAGATGCTCACCTCGGCCTCCCTTTCTGCAGCTGTGACAGGCAGCTCAGCCCCTGACCCTCACGGCAGGTAGGAGGAGGGGGGGATGGTCGAAGGGGAGACATGCAAGAAAGTATTGGGCTGCTCCCTGGATGAGCTTGTAAAAGGTTTGTGGAGAGACAGGCTCTTAAGCCAGACCTCCTGCCTGTGCCTGTCCATGCACGATGATTTATGCCTCTGTTACTTTCTGTACCCAATCTGTAAACCAGCCAGCACATGGAGGTCTGCCTGGCATCATGCACCTCCTGTGATCTGCTTAGTCCACCCAGGGATTAGTTTACAGCGTGTGTGTGTGTGTGTGTCTAATGCTTTGCTCAGTGCCTAAAATTAAGATTTATTTTATATACCTGTGTGCACAGTATAACAGTGTGTTAGTGTTTAGTGTGAGTGACTATTAATATGAATTGGGGCAATGAAGGGGCTATTAACATGAATTGGGGCAATGGAGGGGCTATTAACATGAATTGGGGCAATGGAGGGGCTATTAATATGAATTGGGGCGATAGAATATGAATTGGGGCAATGGAGGGGCTATTAATATGAATTGGGGCGATAGAATATGAATTGGGGCAATGGAGGGGCTATTAATATGAATTGGGGCGATAGAATATGAATTGGGGCAATGGAGGGGCTATTAATATGAATTGGGGCAATGGAGGGGCTGTGACGGATCGGCCGCCACAGGATTTATTTAGTTTAATTTCATTCTTATTTTGTTATATTTTGTTTACCCTTTATTTATAGGAACTAATTTCCTTTGGTAGATTTAATGTAAAACTGTTGCTAGACTTCTAATTAATCATGTTTTTCCCCTGCACCGATCCTGCTAGTAACCATGGAGTACATGCTTACTACAATGTATCATTCACAGATGTAGCGCTCCACGCTTCAAACTCCAAAATACATTATGTTCAGTTATATTGTGTGGTTTTAAATGTATTGTCAATTGCTCATTTTTAGTTTTAAATAGACTTATATTTCTTTAGCTAAATGTGGTTTTTAAAGACACTACCTGCCACTAGTGTCAAATGCTTTCCTTCGTATAGAATGTACAATAGGTTTGAGTAATTTGTGGATTATGCAAAAGTGCTTTCTCTTTGGTTATCTGTTATCTGTTTACCTGTTCTGAAAGGTTGGGAGTCACATTGTCTCCGCCACCTATCTGTTTCCCTTTACAATGGGTTATGTAAATCACTGTATGTGGTCACTGTGAGGTCAAGACTTCATCTGCCTACAACCAGTGGACCCAAGTGAAGACTGAGAGGACCTGAAAGAAGCCTGCAATGGTCTTGGAACCAACCAATCAGAACTGTTGGGGTGGGCGGGAAGTCTGAATGTGCATGGCTGTATTTTGTATATAAGCACTGTCTGTTCCCATTCTAAATACACTCTGAATAACCTTCAAACCTGTACTGAGTCACGACTAGTATTTGGGGAGGGCATAATCACTGAATAAGCCAGCTTTACTGAATCCTTCGCTTCCAGACCATCCAGGGACCGCTGCCAATCTCTCTCCCACCTTGCTAGCTCGCTACCCGGCTAAGCTCTCCAGCAAGACTCGGCGCCGCAGACGGAGCTACCCCTGCAGGGTAGCTGATCTGTTACAGGGGCTATTAATATGAATTGGGGCTATTAATATGAATTGGGGCGATAGAATATGAATTGGGGCAATGGAGGGGGTATTAATATGAATTGGGGCAATGGAGGGGCTATTAATATGAATTGGGGCTATTAATATGAATTGGGGCAATGGAGGGGCTATTAACATGAATTGGGGCGATAGAATATGAATTGGGGCAATGGAGGGGCTATTATCATGAATTGGGCCAATGGAGGGGCTATTAATATGAATTGGGGCAATGGAGGGGCTATTAATATGAATTGGGGCAATAGAATATGAATTGGGGCAATGGAGGGGCTATTAACAAGAATTGGGGCAATGGAGGGGCTATTAATATGAATTGGGGCAATGGAGGGGCTATTAATATGAATTGGGGCGATAGAGGGGCTATTAATATAAATTGGGGGGCAAACTGTTTCAGTGACTCCATTTTCGGCAAAACACAATGAATTTTCAATAATGAATTCACTGTATTTTTGGCGAAATGGAATCATCCAAAGAGTGCTGTAATGCAGGGAAACGCAAAGCACCGAAATTGCACACAATATAAAATAATAAAAAATATATATTTTCATTAAATGTCAAAAAATCCAAACAAAATCTTTTGCTCCGGCCCATAGAGATCTTAATGCGACCCTGCGTGTTTGCATAATTGGATTGGGCCACTCTCGTGGATGAAGTCCAGGGCCAATTTTTTGTCCCAGCCCTACCCGAGCCCAACACAGTTTAGCTGGCGCACAGCGTGCTGCCTCGCGCAGCCGCCGTCCTCTGAAGGATGTGACACTGCATGCAGGCGAGATCTTGCGAGAGCTCATCACAGCCTTCAGTAGCCGGCGACCGCGTGGAGGAGCAGAAGCACGCTGGTGCAAGCGGGTCCCCATCTGAATCTAAAGGCCTGAATGAGTGTGCTGGTGGCTGGATATATATACAATCTCGGGGGTCCAGTGCCTGTGTATATTGGGGTCCAGTGCCTGTGTATATTATTCTGGGGGTCCAATGCCTGTGCATATTATTCTTGGGGGGGGGTCCAGTACTTGGGTATATAATTCTGATAGTCCAGTGACGGTGTATATTGGGGGTCCTGTGTATACTGAGGGTCCAGTGCCTGGGTATATTATTCTTGGGGTTCTGTGCCTGTGCATATTATTCTGGGGGTCCAGGGCCTGTGTATATTATTCTGAGGG
Organism: Leptobrachium leishanense; assembly: GCA_009667805.1. Lineage (NCBI taxonomy): Eukaryota > Metazoa > Chordata > Amphibia > Anura > Megophryidae > Leptobrachium > Leptobrachium leishanense. Next base: position 147,336,678 of record CM019067.1, read on the forward strand.
TTGAGTACCTGTGAATCTTATTCTGGGGTGCCTGTGCATATTATTCTTGAGGGTCCAGTGCCTGTGTATATCATTTTGGGGGGGTCCTGTGCCTGGGTATATAATTCTGGGAGTCCTGTGCCTGTGTATATAATACTGGGAGGATCTGTGCCTGGGTGTATATATATATATAAATTCAATAGGCTGTGTTAGTCCAGTTGACAAAATCACGAGTATAGCAGTACATAGTGATACCTTTCACTGATCAGTAAGCTTCCAGACTTGAAGAAGAGCGTTACACTCTCGAAAGCTTGTCTTTTACATGGAACGTTAGACGAATAAAAAAGGTATCACTCCATACTGCTATACTCGTGAATATATAATATATATTCAGGTAATAGGGGTTGTGGAATTCTTGGGTGAGTTCCCTCACTTTTTTTCCCAGGACTTGACCCCTGGCGAACGGTGACATTTCGGGGACATTTGGCTATTCAGAGAGCAGGCAATTCGCCAAATTTTGGCGAAATGCCTGCATGTACGGTGCTTGTTCAAGGGCAGTGAAATCCCCATAGAGAAGCAATGGTTCGTCTATTCAGTGAACACCCAACAGCAGTGAAACATTGCCGAAATGCCCTGCCATTCGGTGGTTTAATTCAGCAGGTTTATTCAGGCGAATCCCGTAGGCTTCGATGTTAAAAATATTCCTGTCTTAATTCAATATCTTATAAACCGGTTATTATCTTATTGTGCAGTAAAAAATCTCTTAATTTATAGATTTTTTTTAGGATCTTTTAAGCATTTTCGGCATATTTTTTTTCCCGTTTTTTTTTTTAAATCGTTTTTTCTTTTTTCTGTAACAGCCCTTTTTATTATCATTCATAGGATCTTATATGTAAATTCCAGACAATTTCGTTCAGTAGTTTTTTTGCAAACGGCGTTTCAATTTTGAAACTTTCAAGCGTACTGGTTTTTGTTTTTTTACCACGTTCGTCTGCCTGTCGGCTTTTTCCGGTGGCTGCTCTGCACTGTGATCGGCGGCGCATTGACTTTTTATGGCGTGTTCGGCAGGGTGTTTGCAGTGGTTTCTGCGGGTGTTCGGTGAGTGGTCGGCCAGTGTTCTGTGGGTTTGCGGCGAGTTTTCTCTGGACTACGGGAACCCTGCGGTGCTTGCTGAATTCATCGTAGGGTCGGCGAACTAGAATCGCCCCGAAGTGCAGGGAATGAAAGGTCACCGAATGTGCGGTGACTTTTCGAATCTCTCTGAATAACCCTGTATATAATATATATATATATATATATATATTATATATATATATATATATATGTGTGTGTGTGTGTAAAATATATCACTTTAAAGTGATTTCACACCTTTGTTGCTTTAAGTTGTAATTATATAAAATAGATATATATATAATATATATATATATATATGTGTGTGTGTGTGTAAAATATATCACTTTAAAGTGATTTCACACCTTTGTTGCTTTAAGTTGTAATTATATAAAATAGATATATATATATATATATTTTTTTTTTTTTTTTTTTTGGCCCTGCTGCACAAAAGAATAGGTCATAAGTAGATGAGCTGTAAAAAAAAAAAAAAGGAAACAAATCAATATATCTCTAACATTCAGTTGGTAAGAACCTAGCAATGGATCTGATCCAAAACAATGTTGTCACAATATCAATAACAAGTTGCTAAATCGATAACTCTGGCATTTATCAGGTGCTAGCAAAAAGCATGATGCTGAAAAGTATAGAGGGGTCTTTTAGGAGGAAGCTTTGCTGATGTTAAACGATCCCAAAGAGACCTGAAGGATAAAATAAAGGCATTGCAGCTGCTTGTAAATGATAATAACATCTGTAGAGTGCTACTATCCACCTACACCAGAAAAAATCAAGAGGAATCTGAGTTAAATATTTTTCCTTTTTCCATCCATTGCTGACCCTAAAGTACATGGCTAAAAAGTAATATTTCCATATTAACATTTAATGTTATGTTTAGGTGCGTTATTTGTTACTTTGATCAATTTAATCGGATAACAACATTTTGTAAAGCCATTTGTTTTTTTATGGATAGTGTTTATAAATATGTAGCTTCCATCTAAACAGAGGTGGGTTGATACATTAAACTTGCTGCTGTGATTTGTAAAGTTTTGGCCAAAATAAAAAAAAAAATTCCAGTTAAATAAATTCTACTTTTGGAGTAAAAATAGTTGATCATGTTTCCCTGGTAAGTGGATAAACCTTACAGCGATTAAACACATAAATATGAACTAATCAAATTAGTTTTAAGTAAAATAGCCAGTGATTTAATAAAACGCCAGGTGAAACTTGCTGAATCAGAAAAAAACAAAGCTGACTCAACACTCATTGCTAACCTCTTGCGAGCTTCGATCTTTCCAGAATTGTAGGTTTGATTTTATTATTTGGCAGTCTGTTAAATTCTGCTCAACCTCAAACTTAACAAGAGATGAAATATGTTTCTTATTAGCTGTCTATATCTTATAGGTTGTTGGGAAAAGTACTTTTTTTATTGAACCAGTATAACCAGTTGTTGTTATGGGTGTTCATTGTGCCATTATCAGAAAGGAGCAGTAGTTGAATATCATGTATAACCTTGATATTAAAGGAGTAGTGAAGCAGTCTGTGTGCCTCCAGTGTGAGGAGTCTTGGTGACAGAGCCTGGCTGAACCTCCTGCACTATCCGTCTGTCTTTGGCTGCTGAATCGGAACTTCAAAGTAGATGCATCACCTTAAGGCCGGCGTCAGACGAACGCAGTTATCATGTCCGTGTTGCCGCACAGTTTAACGTCCGTCGTAGCATAGAATCATGATCAATGGATGGAAACCCACACACGAAGTGCGTGCGCACCACGCAGATGGCAAGCCGACGCAATTTAGGCAAGGACGTAAAACCGCTAAGACAGACGCGCAGACTGTGCCACGTCCGCATAGAGTTCTGTGTGCGTGATGACACAAAGTCAGACGCAGTACATTTGAGACGTCCAGCACCTTGACGCACAAAATGTTTTTTCATATAATTTTCCAATTTTTATCATTTTTCATATTAATTTTATTTCCCATAATTCCCGTTTTTTTTCTACGACTGTCAAAAAAAACGGACTGTGTTGTGTCTACAGTATCTTCCGTCAGTACGTCCGTCCGTTGTGCACGCACGCAGAGTGCGCTCACACTGCGTTCATCTGACATTAGCCTTAAGGCTAATTAGCCTTAAGGCTGAACAGGCTTCTGAAGTTTGGGTTCTCATGGGTTCAAAAACGATGGTATGTTGACATAGTTCGATGAGGAGCTGACTGGATGAATAAACTTTGTGTAGTGGATTGGAAAGGAGTAGACAGAAAAAAAAGATGTCCGATATATTTTTTTTTGCAATACTGAAATCAGTAATACATTTTAGAAATAATTGCATGTAATAAGGAAACATAAAGTAAGGTTTGATCGCTTCTTTCCATTTTGTGTATTTTACCCATTATGTAACATTTGCCAAAAGATTTGCTTTGTGGCTCTTTTTTATGTAATCTACAATATTTAACAGTTAATGAGGTAGAAGAGGGAATGTTTAAATAAGGCAGCAGGAGATCTATTGTTGTTCAGGCTAGCTGAGACAAGAGATGGCAGCTGAATGAGAGAAGACAGGGAGCTTAAAAGACATCTAATCCTGGTGATGTCCTTTGAATAAATCCCACACAATACAATGATTTGAGTCAGTGATCGACCAATAGACTCCATTATATGGCCAATGCCAGACAGTGAGGCTGCGTGAGGTAAAGATACTGGTGGGGTGCAGTTTATAACGCAAAAGATCACACAATGGATGCACCCAGTGACACATATAGAGTATAATATTTTTTTAACTAAACATACAAGAGAAAAACAAAGCACATATAAGATTGCAGCAACATCAAATAAACACAATAAGAGCACTTCCTTTTTTTGGTGGTAGTGTCCCTTTAAAGGGGCACTCTGCTAAAAAATTCCCACCTCCTTTCCCCCCCCCTCTCAATTATTGGGCAGCTTCTGGAGGGAAGGGGTGGGGGGGACATACTCATCTCACTTTCACCAACTTTAGAAGAAAAAGGGCTCCATCCCAAGTTTGGTGTTACCTTAACCAGAGCTGTTGTAAACTTACTAGAGCCATTACAGTCTATGGAGTTTTTAAGTTTGCAACAGTCCTGGTTAACAGGCTTATTCAAAGAGCACCAAAACTCCACCGAAATTTCGATGCTCTTCCGTTCCCTGCTCTTCGGGGAATCAAATTCCTCGACCAAGTGGTGAATTCAGCATTTACCGCAGGGTCCTCAAAGTGCAGGGAAAAGCTGTTGACCGCATATGAAAAACCACAGCAAAACCGCGGCATCGATCGGAAAAACCACGGAAAAAAAATCAGAGCGACCCGAAAAACTGCTCAAAAAAGCTGAGGATCAACGCTCCCGACGATCCGCTGCAAACCGGCCAAAAGCATCTGAAAAAAGCTGCCGATCAGTCTAACAGAGCGCTGACCAGACGCTGGAAAAAGCCAAAGACACCACTGGATGAAAATGCAAAAAGGCCTGAAAACTACATATAAGGCTCTACGAATAATAATAAAAAGGTCTGTTACAAAAAAACCCGCTATTTTAAAAAAAAATGGAAAACAATTTGTCGAAAAAAAATCCAAAAAAATGTATATAAGATCCCCAAAAAATAATAAAGAGACTTTTTGCTGCATATTAAAAGAATAAACGGATTAATAAATATTCAATAAAAACTGGAATATTTTTTACATTGAAACCTATGGGATTCGCCTGATTAAACCTGCCGAATAAAAACCACTGACTTTCAGGGCATTTCACTGGCATTTCAGTGCTGTTCGGTATTCTCTGAATAGATTAACCATTGCTTCTTTATGGGGATTTAACTGCTGCCGGAGATCACCATATTTTGCTGGCAATTTGCCAATATTTGGTGAATTGTCACCTTTTGAATAGCTCTATGGCCACGAAATTACACCGTATGGGGAAATTCACTGTTCGGTGCAATTTCGGGGCCAGATCGGGTCTCTTTGAATAACCCTGTAAGTCTACACCAGCCTTGGACTTGGTACCAATGTTGTTGAGTGAGTAGAGTATCCCTTTAAGGAAAATCTGGACGTGTCTCATACAGGGTAACTTTTAACAAAAACAGTATGATTGAACATTTTTACATCCAAAAAATTTACATTTTTCACAGGTGATAAGTCAAGAAAAAATGTAAAGTACTCTTGATTTTTATGGTACAACTAAAACAGACGTTATGTGAACCTAACAATAATATACAGTATTCTTATCCCACTCAGCCGCAATTTAATCAACATTGCTCTTGCTTTCTGGCAGATGCTTGGCAAGGAGCTTAGACATCAACCCATACTTCTGTGTCTATAACATCTGCAACCAGGCGAGCGCTGCCTAGAATGTCAGTAAATATGCTCCGAAACAGAAACTCATATGGCAATGCTGGGTTTAACTGTTTGGAAGAATTCAACTTTGGGGATAAACTGTGCTCTAATCAATGCCTGACTTAAATGGTACAAGAATGTTTTAAACACTCCTTATATCTGAACTTTTAATGCATACATCTGAGTAATAATACTGTATATATATTTTTTGCATAAATTAAACAACATCAGCAACTGTAACCAGTAACAATAAATTTACAAGGTTATAAAATAAACAAAACCCGTTGCCAAAGAAACAAAAAAAATGGAGTTAACGGTGTAAAAATAGTGGTGAGAGATGTCAATGTTTGTAATGAACCCACCTACAGTTGCAAGAAAAAGTATGTGAACCCTTTGGGATTACGTGGAGTTTTGCATGAATTGGTCATAAAATGTGCTCTGATCTTCCTCTAAGTCACAACAATTTGAAAAACACAGTCTGCTTAAAATAATACAAACAAACATTATATGTTTCCATGTGTTTATTGAACATAACATGTAAACATTCACAGTGCAGGGTGGAAAAAGTATGTGAACCCCTAGCCTAATGAATTCTCCAAGAGCTAATTGGAGCCAGGAGTGAGCCAACCTTGAGTCCAATCAGTGTGATATTATTGGATGTGTTGCTGAAAGCTGTCCTGCCCTTTAAAAACACACACCAGTTTTGGGTTTACTGGTTTCAAGAAGGACTGCCTGATGTGAACCATGCCTCGCAGAAAAGGGCTCTCAGAAGACCTACGATCAAGAATTGTTGACTTGCATGAAGCTGAAAAGGGTTACAAAAGTATCTCCAAAAGCCTTGATGTTCATGTGTCCACAGTAAGACAGACTGTCTACAAATGGAGAAAGTTCAGCACTGCTGCTACTCTCCCTTGGCGTGGTCGTCCTGTAAAGATGACTGCAAGAGCACAGCGCAGAATGCTTAATGAGGTAAAGAAGAATCCTAGAGTGTCAGCTAAAGACTTACAGAAATCTCTGGCACATGCTAACATTTTTGTTGACACATCTACAATAAGGAAAACATTAAACAAGAATGGAGTACATGGCAGGACACCATGGAGGAAGCCATTGCTGTCCAAAAAGAATACTGCAGCATGTTTGAAGCTTGCAAAAGAGCACCTGGATATTCCACAGCACTACTGGCAAAATATTCTGTGGACAGATGAAACCAAAATTGAATTGTTTGGAAAAAACACACAACACTATGTATGGAGAAAAAAGGCACAGCACACCAACATCAAAACCTCATCGCCACTGTAAAACATGGCGGAGGGAGCATCATGGTTTGGTGCTGCTTTGCTGCCTCAGGGCCTGGACAGATTGTTGTCATTGATGGAAAAATGAATTCCAGAGTTTATCAAGACATTTTTGCAGGAAAACGTAAGACCATCTGTCCGCCAACAGAAGCTCCGCAGAGGTTGGGTGATGCAACAGGACTATGACCCAAAGCATACAAGTAATTCAACAAAAGAATGGCTTCAACAAAACAAGATACGCCTTCTGGAGTGGCCCAGTCAGAGTCCTGACTTCAACCCGATTGAAATGCTGTGGCATGACCTTAAGAGAGCGATTCACACCAGACATCCCAAGAATATTGCTACACTGAAACAGTTTTGTGAAGAGGAGTCGTCCAAAATTACTCCAGATCGTTGTGCAGGTCTGATCTGCAACTACAGGAAACGTTTGGTTGAGGTTATTGCTGCCAAAGGAGGGTTAACCAGTTATTAAGTCCAAAGGTTCACATACTTTTTCCACCCTGCACTGTGAATGTTTACATGTTCTGTTCAATAAAAACACGAAAACATATAATATTTGTGTTGTATTATTTTAAGCAGACTGTGTTTTTCAAATTGTTGTGACTTAGATGAAGATCAGAGCACATTTTATGACCAATTCATGCAAAACTACACGTAATCCCAAAGGGTTCACATACTTTTTCTTGCCACTGTATGTGACATGTACAGTTGCAAGAAAAAGTATGTGAACCCTTGGGGATTACGTGGAGTTTTGCATGAATTGGTCCTAAAATGTGCTCTGATCTTCATCTAAGTCACAACAATTTGAAAAACACAGTCTGCTTAAAATAATACAACACAAACATTATAAGTTTTCATGTGTTTATTGAACATAACATGTAAACATTCACAGTGCAGGGTGGAAAAAGTATGTGAACCCCTAGTTTAGTGACTTCTCCACGAGCTAATTGGAGCCAGGAGTGAGCCAACCTTGAGTCCAATCAGTGTGATATTATTGGATGTGTTGCTGAAAGCTGTCCTGCCCTTTAAAAACACACATCAGTTTTGGGTTTACTGGTTTCAAGAAGCACTGCCTGATGTGAACCATGCCTCGCAGAAAAGAGCTCTCAGAAGACCTACGATCAAGAATTGTTGACTTGCATGAAGCTGGAAAGGGTTATAAAAGTATCTCCAAAAGCCTTGATGTTCATGTGTCCACTGTAAGACAGACTGTCTACAAATGGAGAAAGTTCAGCACTGTTGCTACTCTCCCTAGGCATGGTCGTCCTGTAAAGATGACTGCAAGAGCACAGTGCAGAATGCTTAATGAGGTAAAGAAGAATCCTAGAGTGTCAGCTAAAGACTTACAGAAATCTCTGGCACATGCTAACATTTTTGTTGACACATCTACAATAAGGAAAACATTAAACAAGAATGGAGTACATGGGAGGACACCACGGAGGAAGCCATTGCTGTCCAAAAACAATATTGCAGCACGTTTGAAGTTTGCAAAAGAGCACCTGGATGTTCCACAGCACTCCTGGCAAAATATTCTGTGGACAGATGAAACCAAAATTGAGTTGTTTGGAAAAAACACACAACACTATGTGTGGAGAAGAAAAGGCACAGCACACCAACATCAAAACCTCATCCCCACTGTAAAACATGGCGGAGGGAGTATCATGGTTTGGGGCTTCTTTGCTGCCTCAGGGCCTGGACGGATTGTTGTCATTGATGGAAAAATGAATTCCAGAGTTTATCAAGACATTTTGCAGGAAACCGTAAGACCATCTGTCCGTCAACTGAAGCTCCGCAGAGGATGGGTGATGCAACAGGACAATGACCCAAAGCATACAAGTAATTCAACAAAAGAATGGCTTCAACAAAACAAAATACGCCTTCTGGAGTGGCCCAGTCAGAGTCCTGACCTCAACCCGATTGAAATGCTGTGGCATGACCTTAAGAGAGCGATTCACACCAGACATCCCAAGAATATTGCTACACTGAAACAGTTTTGTGAAGAGAAGTGGTCCAAAATTACTCCAGATCGTTGTGCAGGTCTGATCTGCAACTACAGGAAACGTTTGGTTGAGGTTATTGCTGCCAAAGGAGGGTCAACCAGTTATTAAGTCCAAAGGTTCACATGCTTTTTCCACCCTGCACTGTGAATGTTTACATGTTCTGTTCAATAAAAACATGAAAACATATAATGTTTGTGTTGTATTATTTTAAGCAGACTATGTTTTTCAAATTGTTGTGACTTAGATGACGATCAGAGCACATTTTATGACCAATTCATGCAAAACTCCACGTAATCCCAAAGGGTTCACATACTTTGTCTTGCAACTGTAGACTGCCTTGGGCAACTGCAAGAGTAGAAAGATAAAACGTAGAGTGTTAAAGTACACAAACACACAAGGTCATTGTATTGTTTTTTTACAGTAAATTTCCTTAATTAATCCAATATGATAAAAGAAGCATTTTAGCAATGTAAACAATTTACAGAAAACTGACTATATTTCTTGAGCAGCAGTATTTATCCCGATAACTATAGCTCTGAGTCCTTATCTTTCTGGTTCATGGAGAAATATTATGTTTTTCAAGTGACAAGAAGAATAGATGGAGTGCAGGTGAGCCAGGGTCTGCTTTGAAGTATGAATCTCTTATCTGGGGTCTGACAAGTGTGGCATAAAATGAGAGCGGGGCATTAAATGGGGCTAAAATGAAACAGGCATGAAGTGGGCATAATGAACATTGTCATAAAATGAAATGGGCATTAAATTGAGCATAAAATTAAAGTGGGATATTAAACGAAGCATAAAATTAAAGAGGAACATGAAGGCAGCATAACGAAAAGAGGCATAAAGTGAATGACGGGCCTGAAATGGAGCATAAAATGAAAGTGGGGCTTAAAATGGGTCGAAATGAAAGAGGGACAGAATGAATAGAACATAAAATGAAAGAGAGGCGTGAAATGGGTGGCGTAAAAAGTAAAAGGGATTTGAAATGGGGAAACAGAAAAGGAGCATAAACTTAAAGTGGGGAATGAAATGGCGCATAAAACAAAAGAGGGGCTTTGAAATGGGTGCAAATTGAAATGGAGCATATAATTAAAGCAGGTGTGAAATGAGGGTCTATAATGAAATGGGGCATAAAATGGCTCGACATGAAAGAGGGACAGAAGGAAATGGAACATAAAATGAAAGAGAGGCAAGAAATGGGTGACATAAAAAGTAAGAGGGATTTGAAATGGGGAAACAAAGAAAAAGAGCATAAACTTAAATAGGGGAATGAAATGGAAAGCATAATGAAATGGAGCATATAATTAAAGCAGGTGTGAAATGAGGGTCTATAATTAAATGGGGCATGAAATGAAAGAGGCATGAAATGGGGGCATAACATGAAAGAGAGGCATGAAATAGGGTTTACAATGTAAGAGTGGCATGAGATGGGAAGAGGGAAAAATGTAATGGGGAGCCAAAATTAAACTCCTCCTTCTGCACCCAAATATCAAAGTACACACCCTGCTCTATGGCCGGTCCCACAGTCTGTGCCTCCCCAGACATTGACCTCACAGCGCGTCCCTGTGCTAATCCATAATAAGGTCATCAATTATAGAAAGTGAATGGCAGGGATGCGATGATTTGGAAATTTTTGGAAAGTAGAAAACTAGAAATCCTTTATAGATGTTGCCTTACATGTTCATAAGTCATAAAGTTAGCATTTCAAGCAGTTTTAATTTTAAATGTAACCAGTGTTAAAATTAGTTGATAAATATTACAGAACACAAGTCATTAGTAGCCTGGATATATTCTGCTCCATCTGTGGACAATACAATTCATCTTCTGGAAGCCCATGCTTTAGAGAATTGGTGTAGTCCAGGCATTATGGGAAATACATGTGTTAATGTTGAATCAGAATGAGATCGAAGAAGATTTAAATGAAAACAGCTACACAAGCTCTTATATGGTGGAATCACCACCACAGCTACATCTGATTGCAGAGGATTGCATGTTTGGAAGCTGATGCTGAGAATTATGTGACATTTAAACAGATCACACAGAGATGATTTAATACCAATAAATGACGTCTGACATAGTTTCTCTTTTAACTGGCACAAAACCATCCATGTTATGGCGCTGCCAATAAAGCAAGCGTAACGGTGTTATTGACATATCTGCAAATAAGAAATGTGCGTTAAAGCCGAGATGACCAAGTCTAAATACCAGAGTCTGGAAAGTAGATGTAATATATGTCTCTCAATAATAAAACTAAAAGATGACACTAAAAAAAACAAAGCTAATTAATTTATGAAGTACAACTGATTCTGCCTTTTAGGTGCAAGTTTTCCCCATTTTAATGCAGGGCACATGATAGCGCCCCTTGTGCGTTAAGTAATAGAAAATTCCTCTTGTCTTCCTCAACACCAATCCCTCTAGATTGTAAATAGGGATGAGCCGAACACCCCCTGAGTTAGGTTCGGGCCCAAACCCGAACTTCCCAAATGTTCGGTTCCGAACCCGAACCCGAACTCGAACTCAATGCAAGTCAATGGGGCTGAAAATTCGGTTTTTAGAGTGCCTTCCAAGATGGCATATATGCTAGATATTTGCCATAAAAGGTGTATGGGGGTCCAGGTAGTGCCCTGGGGGACAGGAAACAAGGTCAAAAAGTTAAAAAAAAAACGTTTTTAAAGGGACAGTGAGTTTTCCATGAAATAAGGGTTAAAAATAAAAACGAAAAATTCCTTCAAATATCGTGCCTAGGAGGTCCCCATAACCTGCCCGTGAAGTGGTGGATTTCTAGGATGTATAGAAACACTTAAAAACAAAAAAATGACGTTTCAAATGACGGTAAATGCTTTTCCTTTAATCTATCCATAAACAACTGCATGGGGCGGCAGTCTGTATGAAAAGAGGAGACATTTTCGTACACGCAGAAAAAGTTTACTGATTTTTTTGGCTAAATTATTGTGAAACTTATGCAGGCTTTGGATGAAAGTAACAATAGGTGCTTCAAAATTGGTCCTTTAGCGTCCCCAACACTGCCGTCACACCGTAACCCCTCTGAGGATATGAATCTGATACAGGCGTGAGTGGCATTGCACCCAAATATTGTGCTTTTGGTGCCAGGCCTGCAAGTACTATCATACAGTAACCCCTCTGTGGTATTGTTTAAGAATGCAGGGGTGAACCTAGCGGTCCTATATTAAAAAGATATGCATCTGGTTAAGGCGTCAGTGCACCCAGATAGTGTGCCTTTGGTGCCAGGCCAGCAAGTATCATCATACAGTAACCCCTCTGTGGTATTGTGGAAGAGTGCAGGGGTGGACCATGTGGTCCTATATTGAAAAGATATGATTCTGTTCAAGGCGTCAGTGCACCCAGATATTCTGCCTTTGGTGCCAGGCCAGCAAGTATCATCATACAGTAACCCCCCTGTGGTATTGTGGAAGAATGCAGGGGTGAACCTTGCGGTCCTATATTGAAAAGTTTTTTATCTGGTAATGGGCGTCAGTGTACCCAGATATTGTGCCTTTGGTGCCAGGCCAGCAAGTATCATCATACAGTAACCCCTCTGTGGTAGTGTAGGAAGAGTGCAGGGGTGGACCATGTGGTCCTATATTGAAAAGTTTTTTATCTGGTAATGGGCGTCAGTGCACCCAGATAGTGTGCCTTTGGTGCCAGGCCAGCAAGTATCACCATACAGTAACCCCTCTGTGGTATTGTTGAAGAGTGCAGGGTTGGACCCTGCTGTTCAAAAAATTAAAATGATATACTTTAAATCTGGCTTCAGTGCAGCCAAATATTGTGCCTTTCATGGCAGCAAGTGCATTCACACCATAACCCTTTTGTGGTATTGTGGAAGAGTTCAGTGCTGGAGGTTTTGTGCATGCAGAAGACTTCCCCGATCTATTCCGTTACGTCAGCATCAGGTTATTGATGACTGCTGATCCAGGACTGATTCATTTTTATAAATGTCAGCCAGTCTACAGAGTCAGTGGACAGACGCACTCTTTTGTCTGTGACAAAACCTCCAGCGGCACTGAACGTCCTTTCGGAAAGCACACTACATGAAGGGCAACCTAGTAGCTGCATAGCATATTGGCTAAGTTCTGGCCAGTGATCCAATCTCAACACCCAGTAAGCCGGTGGATCATCTGCTGGAAAGGTATCCAGGTCTGCCCTTGCCCCTAGGTAGTCCTGCACCATATGGTGAAGACGCTGGCAATGGGTGCCTACATTTGACGTCCCTGGGCGTCGAGGACTAAAAATATTTAAAAATGCATCAGTCAAGCGGCCCTGGCCTTCACCACTATTCCTCTGATCACCCGCAGCCTCAGAACCACGTGTGTCAGCACTTGGTAATCTACTACTGCCTGGAAAGGTGTTACACAAGTGTCGCTTTAGAGCGTCCTCAAGTTTTTTCATCCTGTGCTCCCTCTGTGCGGGCAGGATGAGCTCTGCAACTTTCCCCTTGTATCGTGGATCAAGAAGGGTTGCCAACCAGTAATGATCCCTCTCCTTGATAGCACGAATCCTGGGGTCCTTTAGCAGGCTTTGCATCATTAGGGAGCCCATGCAGCGTAGGTTGGAGGTGGCATTATCTTCCGAGTCTTCCTGGTCAATGAGGATGACCGTATCGTGCACTTCCTCCTCCCAGCCACGCACTAGCACTTGTGTTTCTGGGCACACGAAACCCTCCCTTGAGGAATCCCCACCTTCAATGCCCCCACTACTTAAATATTCTGCCTCCTCCTCCTCCTCATCCTCCTCCTGTCTGATCTGAGTAGGACCCGCTGGAATGCTGTCTGCGGAAAGACTGGGGCCTTGAGAGCTAGGGAAGGCCTCCTCTTCCTCCCGCTGCTCTGCCTCTAAAGCCACATCTATAATTCCCCGCAGAGTGTGCTCCAGCAGGAACACTAAAGGAATTGTGTCACTGATGCATGCACTGTCCCTGCTCACCATCCTCGTTGCCTCCTCAAATGGTGACAGTACAGTGCATGCATCCTTGATCATCAGCCACTGCAGGGGGAAAAAAAAACAAGTTGACCTGAACCTGTCCTTGTGCCATACTCACACAGGTACTCGTTGATGGCCCTCTGCTGCTTGTGCAGACGCTGCAGCATTGCTAATGTTGAGTTCCACCTGGTGGGCATGTCACAGATCAGACGGTTTGTGGGAAGGTGGAATTCTCTTTGAATTTCTGCCAGGCGAACGTTTGCTGGGAATGACCGTCTGAAGTGGCTGCAGACTTTTCTGGCCTGGATGAGAAGCTCTGGCAGCCCTGGGTATTTGGTTAGGAAACGCTGTACCACCAGATTTAGGTCGTGTGCTAGGCATGGTTCATGCGTCAATTTACCCTTGCGTAGGGCAGAGAGAAGGTTGCTGCCATTATCGCAGACGATCATTCCCAGCTCAAGCTGGCGTGGTGTTAACCATCTCTGCACCTACCCCTGCAGAGCTGACAGAATTTCTGGCCCAGTGTGGCTCCTGTCCCCTAAACAAACCAGCTCAAGCGCAGTATGGCATCTTTTTGCTTGAGCCATTGCGTAGACCCTGTCAGGCGTCGGTTTAACTGCCACTTCGCCAGAGACAGAGAAGGAGGAGGAGGAGGAAGAGGGAGAGGTGGTAGAGCAGACAACCTCATACAAGCAGCTTTCTGGAGGCGTGGTGGATGAACAAGCTCCAGCACAGAGCCCCATCTTGGATCCCTCCCAGCTGCGATCAGAGTTACCCAGTGTGCCGTGAAGGAAATGTAACAACCCTGTCCATGCTTGCTGGACCACGTGTCTAAAGTCACATGCACCTTGTTGCTAACTGCCTTTCCCAATGACTGGATAACATTGTCTTCCACGTGCTGGTATAGTGCTGGAATGGCCTTGCATGAAAAGTAATGGCGTTTTGGAACCTGCCACTGTGGTACAGCACATTCAGCAAATTCACGGAAGGGAGCAGAGTCCACCAGCTGGAAAGGCAGCAGCTGCAATGCGAGTAATTTTGCTAAGCTGGCATTTAGATGCTGTGCTTGGGGATGGTTGGGACTATATTTTTTCTTTCGCTGCAGCAGCTGCGGCAACGTAATCTGACTGTGTAAATCTTCAGCTGCTGGGATGATGTCACATTGTGAGGAAGGAGCTGCTACATCCATTACTGTAGCATCATCCCTGTCAGTGGAGGTTGTAGGCAATGACATGGCAGGACATACAGTGGGGGTAGAGACAGATGAGGAGGAGGAGGACCTACGCAAAGTTTTGCGCCAACGGGATGTGTGGCAGTTGTTCATATGTCGCCTCAAGCACGTGGTACCCAAGTGTCCGGTATCTTTCCCACGCTTAAGCCTCCTCTGACATAGATTACAAATAGCAACGCTGCGCTCTACTGCACATTTCTTAAAGAACTCCCAGACAACAGAGTTCCTGCGTGTGTTCTTTGAGACAACAGCGCTCTGCACTGGAGCAGCTCTGACATGTGATGCCTTGGACTGGCTAGTGCTACAGTTGGTCACAGAGGATGTTGTGCCTCCTGTTTGCTGTGCCTCCTCCTCCCCATCTTCCTCACTTAATTCCTCTGTTCGATCAGACACCCAGGTGGAGTCAGTGACCTCATCATCATTGTCATCATCACCTCCTATCTCCTCGTCACTGGAGCCAACTTGGCAGTATGCTGCAGCTGCTGGGGCAACATGAGTGCCAGTTATTTGTGTGTCATCACTGGCACCCCTTCCTCTAGGTTGATTATACTCCCTTCCTCAACCTCAGAGATTGAATCAGAGCACTGTACTTGCTGCGCATCCTCAAGCAGCATGTCATTCTCATTGTAGTCAAACAATTCAGCTGACTCCTCCGTGTGTGATAGCAAGGCTACGGCAGGAGTAGCTGTGGACATGGAGGCTGCATTAGATGCTTTGGCAGCTGAGGTGGACTGTAAAGCACTAGAAACCTGGCTGGCAGAGGACTCGGAGGATGACGATGGCCTGGTTAGCCAATCCACCAAGTCCTCTGTATGTTGCTGCTGCTTAAGACGGCCAGCACCAGTTAAAAAGGACAAGCGTGCCCCTGCAGAGGATGCACCACGTCCACCATGACCAGAGGCACAGCCTCCCGACACAGGGGCTGCTTGCCCTCTTATCTGGGTCTGGGAGCGTCTGCCTGTCCTTTTTGTTCTTTCAGACATGGTGAGTGATATATAGATAAATATATACAGAACTCTGATTCAACTCTAGTATAAAGATTTAAAGAACTATGGTATAACTCAGTGAGACACACTGATAGCTGGCAGCCAGTGACAAGAGACAGATCACCTCAATTCACAAATGGTTTAAAGAAATTAGTGAGCCCCAAAATTATTCGTGGTACTGGTTGTGTGACAAGACACAGATCACCTCAATTCACAATGTTTTAAGAAATTAGTGAGCCCCAAAATAATGCGTGGTACTGGTTGTGTGACAAGAGACAGATCACCTCAATTCACAAATGTTTTAAAGAAATTAGTGAGCCCCAAAATAATGCGTGGTACTGGTTGTGTGACAAGACACAGATCACCTCAATTCACAAATGTTTTAAAGAAATTAGTGAGCCCCAAAATAATGCGTGGTACTGGTTGTGTGACAAGACACAGATCACCTCAATTCACAAATGTTTTAAAGAAATTAGTGAGCCCCAAAATAATGCGTGGTACTGGTTGTGTGACAAGACACAGATCACCTCAATTCACAAATGTTTTAAAGAAATTAGTGAGCCCCAAAAAGATTTGCTGGCACAGTGACAAGACACAGAAGATCACCTCAATTCACAAATGTTTTAAAGAAAGTTGTAAACCCCAAAAAAACTTGCTGGCACAGTGACAAGACACACATCACCTAAATTCCCTGATATTTGGTAGAAATGAGACCCCCCCAGTAGTGTGGCAGACCGGCAGTAACAACACACAACTATCTCCTTTGAAATCTCCTCTGAAATGCGTGCAGAATCGGCACGTGGAAACGTTATATAGTGTGCTGCGGGACTTAGCTCTGTGAGCCCATGATTGGGCAAAATTTGCCCAATCAGGACTCTGAGCCGTGATTGGCATAGTGTTGAACCTGTCTTGCACCAGACCTGTGGTCAGGTGCAAGGCTGTAGCCAATTACGAGCTTCAGGCCAGTGGGAAAATGCATTGTGGTCCATTGTGGTCGAACATGCGGCGAACACCCGGAAATGTTCGGTGTTCGCGATCTAATCGAACAGGCTAAGTTTGGGTCGAACTCCGAACCGTCCGAACCGAACAGCTCATCCCTAATTGTAAGCTCCTATGAGCAGGGCCCTCTACACCACTTGTTTCCATCATATGTCAGTTTATCTCGTTCCCTTTGGTTATTGTAAAGCGCTGCGGAACCTGTTGGTGCTATATAAATGATAATAATAATAATAAAGTAAAGTATGGGCAACAGACTCTTCATAGTCATATTGTCTGCAAAGAACTAGTCATTTAGTAGTTCTGATGATATGGGGTCATAGGATCCCCAAACCAAGCTATAAAATGAATTTTGGTATGTACAAATTGTGACAGACACTATTTGATATATAGTTTAAAAGGCTGTGTTACAACTGTAACAGATTTCATTATTTTTATTACTGGATGCTCCTGTTTAGTTGGTTGTTCACTGAACAAACAATTCCCTTTCTCTGTATAAGTCTGTTGTGTGTTCATTCTTGAGGTTTTTTGTAATTACATTTTCTTTTTTTTTGAAATTCAAAGTTTTATTAGATACAGTAAAGATAGGAAATACAGAATATCAGGACAGGTATACAGAACACACAATCAGGAACATCATAAGAATCAGACAGATTACAAATGCAACCATAGCGCCGTAGCCACGGGACACTAACCATGAGTTCTAAATAGTGTGAACACCCTCATACCATCTAGCAGCTATGTCGGCCCTAATTACCGGTACCGATCCGGAGCGTAGCAGGTAAGGAGAATATCGTTTCGGCAGGCCCCCGTCAAGGGGACAGGTCTCCCAAGGCCAATATCCCGTACTCTAGTGGATAGCCATCATCACCGCTTGCGCCTCCGCAGCCGCAAGAGAATAGGTGAGGGGTAAGTAATAAGCAGGAAAGGAGAGGAAGAATAAGAGAAGGAGAGAGAGAAGGAAGAGAGAAAGAGGAGAAGGAAGAGGGAGAGAGAAGAAGAGGAGAAAAAAAAAAAAAAAAAAAGGAAGGGGGGGGGGTTTGGAAGGAGGAGGAGGGGAAGTGTATGACCCCCACGTCCCCGGGGGGGGGAGCACTCACCCCACTAGTCAGAGCCTCAGTAATTACATTTTCTGTACCTGTTATTAAACGTAACTTAATCCATGGAGTCTGGTGTCAAAGGTGTTTCTGCAGCATGTGTGGAAATGAAATGCCATTATATGCCATCCCTGTATGGCAGGGGTCCTCCGCTAAATTATTATTTTTTTCTTTCTCTCTCCCCCTCCCTTCCCGTTTTTTCATTGTGCTGGATGTTTTGATTTTGATGCCGTCACGGGTTTTCTTTTTTAACGAGACACCCCCCCCCATTCAGGGATGTTTTTGCTGAACTCAGACGGCTTTTGCCCTTGTTACTAGAGACGTTTGAGACTTTCTGATTACGTCTTACTTCGCAGTTGATCTTTATTTTGCCATTTCATTTCTCATGATGTGCTTATATTGATGACTACTCGTGGCCCTGAGTGGTCCGTACTTTCTCTTGTCTGTTTGTAAGATGACTTTGTTACGAAATAAAAATTGTAAATAGGGATGCACCGATACCACTTTTTTAAGACCGAGTACGAGTACCGATACTTTTGTTCAAGTACTCACCGATACCAAGTACCGATACTTTTATTTTATGTCATGTGACGCTTTCCAATAAGAACAGACCTCCTATAAAGCCCCCAGGTCTCATGGATATTGCCCCAGCTCATGGATAATTGCCCCCCAGCTCATGGATAATTGCCCCCCAGCTCATGGAAATGCCCCCCAGCTCATGGATAATTGCCCCCCAGCTCATGGATAATTGCCCCCCAGCTCATGGAAATGCCCCCCAGCTCATGGATAATTGCCCCCAGCTCATGGATAATTGCCCCAGCTCATGGATAATTGCCCCCCCAGCTCATGGATAATTGCCCCCCTGCTCATGGATAATTGCCCCCCTGCTCATGGATATCCTGCCCCCCAGCTCATGGATAATTGCCCCCAGCTCATGGATAATTGCCCCCCAGCTCATGGATATGCCCCCAGCTCATGGATAATTGCCCCCCTGCTCATGGATATGCCCCCCAGCTCATGGATAATTGCTCCCCAGCTCATAGATAATGCCCCCCCTGCACTCTCCGCTCATACTTACCTTCCTTCAGCGACGCCGGGAAAGTCTTCGCGCGCGCGCGCTCCTTGGAAGGTCCCCAGCCTCGACCACGTGTGACCATGTGATCGCGGCTGGGGTCCTTTCAACGAGCGCACGCGCAAAAACTTTCCCGGCGTCGCTGAAGGAAGGTAAGTATGAGCGGAGAGCAGCTGCAGGGCCTGTCTGAATGCTCTATCTGCATTCGGACAGGCCCTGCAGCTGCTCACTGTGTTTATACATACCTTCCTTCAGCGACGCCGGGAAAGTTTCCGCGCGTGCGCTCGTTGGAAGGACCCCAGCCGCGATCACATGGTCCCACGTGGTCGCGGCTGGGGACCTTCCAAGGAGCGCGCGCGCGCGAAGACTTTCCCGGCGTCGCTGAAGGAAGGTAAGTATAAACAATGCGGAGAGCAGCTGCAGGGCCTGTCCGAATGCAGATAGAGCATTCGGACAGCCGCCGCAGCCCCTCGGATACCGGCAAGCCGGCTCAATGCCGGCTTCCGGTATCGGAAAAAAATATCGGGGGTACTGCACGAGTACCAGGTACTCCTGCAGTACCCGGTATCGGCACCGATATCGATACTAGTATCGGTATCGGTGCAACCCTAATTGTAAATATTAAAAAAAAAATCTCTTCTAGTCCAAGATCTCAAGTTATTTGCCATAGTCATGGCTTTACAATTAGGCTGCTATTTTCCATACGAAGGGCTCTATTACAGCCTTGCTTCCTGGGACAAACCCTGTTTGGTCTGGGTGCACTAAGGGCAGTATTACAATGTTGGTGCTAACTTAACCAGAGCTGTTGTTAACTTACCAGAGCCATTATAGCCTATGGAGGTTTTCGGATTACAACAGCTCTGGTTAAGTTAGCACCAACATTGTAATACTGCCCTTAGTGCACCCAGACCAAACAGGGTTTGTCCCAGGAAGCAAGGCAAGGGACAACACCTTTAGGGCTCTTAACTTATCAATGCCATGTCCATCTCAAAATCCAATCCTATCCTGCTCCTTTTTACTGTCAAGGAAAAAGCTTTTGACAGGGTCAACTGGCCCTATATGTTTTGCATTTTCCGGCAAATGGGCTTTGGTCCCAACATTCTTGCTTGGATTGGAGCACTTTATACCACAGCTAGAATCAATTTAAATGGTATCGTATCATCCCCTTTTACCATACGCAATGGCACTAGGCACAGCTGCCCTCTTTCCCCATGTCATTTTGCCCTGTCCTTGGAGCCTTTGCTTCAGGCCATTTGAAGTGAAGTCACTCTCCATTTTTCTATGGTGTCCCAACAATCACTGCCTTCTGTGCTTAGTTTCTGATGTATCTCTGCTGTCATTTCTAGAAAGGAAATCCCATTGCTGGCATCAGATTGTAACAGCAGCTGGGGTTTACTGGTCTCCGGCTTGCGGACCAGAACCTATTTCAGTGGCAAACCCTTCTTTGCAGTCAAGCAGATCTGCAGATTTCCTTCTCTCACAACTCTCTAAAACTTGAGAGAATGCTGTATAACTCTAACAGGGTTATTCAAAGAGAGCCGAATTGGCTCTGAAATAGCATCAAACAGTGAATTTCCCTGTATGGTGCAATCAGGAACATCCCATAGGTTTCAATGTAAAAAAATATTCATCGGCTTGTCAGCTTTTTCTGGTGGCTTGTTGAAGCTCTGTTTGTTGGGTCGTCTGCTTTTTTCAGAACGATTCAGCGGTTTTGCGGCAGATTGTTGGATGCATTCAGTGGGTTTTCTGCAGTTTTTCGGATCGATTCGGTGGTTTATTGGATATATTCTGCAGTTTCGCAGTGGGTTTTTTTTTGGACGCGTTTGGCAGCTTGTTCCCTGCACTTCAGGGATCCTGCGGTGAATGCTGAATTTACTGCACGGTCGACAAATCGGACTAGCCGAAGTGTGGGGAATGGGTGCGCACCGAAATGTCGGTCACGGCCTTGTAAGTATCTCTCCCCAAACACCACACAATACTTAGTGCAGGGAAGAATAATGATCTTTAATATGAAATGGGGACCAGTTATATGGAAAACAGGGAGGGGGAGGAAAAAAATGACAATAACACAGCACATTATTTAGACAAAGGGGAATGAAAATCACTTAAGGAGATAAAGACATCTGAGTGATCAGTACACACTAGACAAAATTAGCAAATACACAAACTCAAATCTATCTAAGAACAAGCAATCACAAAGGTAGCAAGAACAATAGTTCTACATTAGATTACTTACACAAACTAAACTTCTAAAATACAATCACTTTACCAAGATATTTAACATGTTAACCTTTAGGTGCCCACTTATGCCCATGGTCTTTTAGACTTCGCTTTGTCACATTGGTCCTTTGGCAGGAGGTCAGCATCCACACTTCTCCAACAGGCACAGAGGCTGTGTATAGTGTGGACAAGGGTACAAAGGAGAGCAAGGGCACAAAGATGGAGGGAGCTTTGGTTACATTTGTTAACCCTTTCACTGCTGAAGACGTGTGGGACACGTCCTCATTGATGCACGTTGCATGCTGAGGACGTGCCCCACACGTCATCAGCTGTGCGGGACCCCCGGCGGAGATACTCACCTCTCTGTCCGGGGTCCCACGGCGTTCTGACTTCAGCGTCCTCAGACGCTGAAGTCAAGCTCCTCCCGGCGTAAATGACGTCATCGCGCCATGCACGATGACGTCATTTCCAGGCGACCCCCCGGCAATGCCGGGAGATAGCCTGGAAGGGAGGGGGGGGATCCGTTCGGATCCCTCTCCCTCCCGATCGGGAAGGAGCAGCGGTAAAAGCCAGGCACCGCTTAAAAGGGGAGAGTCTCCCCTTTTAAGCGATGCCTGGCTTTAACCCCTCAAGTGCTGGGTTGCACTTCAGCGCCTTGCGGCGCCGAAGTGCAGCCTATCTCCGGTGGGGGCCGCCATCTTGGATGGCGGCTCCGCCCCCGGGACTCCCCTCGCTGTCTGACGTCATCACGCATAGCGTGATGACGTCAGATAGCCGGGGAACCCCTAGCTGCCGGGGATTTCCCAAGGAAATCCCCTGGTGGAGATAGGGGGTTCTTGTGAACCCCGATATCTCCAGAACCGTGGCAGCTAGGGGGTCATGGAGGGTGTCATTTGAAAGGCCTGAGCATGGCCTTTCGAATGATACCCAACATGACTAGGTACAAAGTAAAAATAAAATAATAAAAAAAAAAATTAAAATAATAAATAAATTTAAAAAAATAAATAAATAAAAAAAAACATGTTTTTTTTGTGTGTTGTTTTAATTAATGCAGCAACATTGTTCACATTTCAATTATAATGTGAACAATGATGCTGCACTAATGATTTTTTTCTATGGGGTGCGTTTGCTAAAAATCACGTAATTCCCCCCAAAAAAAGTAACAAGTCCCCATTTCACATTTTTTGTACAAGCGCACCCCATAGAAAACATAACCGCAAACGCTCATGTGATAAAATGTGAAAAAAAACACTTTACACACTGCAGATGATTAAAAATTCAATTTTTATTGTATTTTTTGTTATAATATACAGGCAGGTCATGACGTATACATATAAAAATGATATATTATGAATCTGCGTAGTCTGCCGGAAAGAACGATATATAATATGTCTGGGTCATTTATTAAAATGTGGCTTCAAATCGCGTTTAAACATGATGAGCGAAAGCGGTGAAAATGAGCTCAGCACACAGTGGTGAAATGCCTCAGCAGTGAAGGGGTTAATATGGTCTATGGCCAGTTAAAATAATGAATTCTCGTATGAAACAGTAGGGCGTAAGAGAGACACTCCTCAGAAAGCATGAAAGATTCCTGAAAAATAAGTCCAAATGAAAACAAAAGCAAACCACTCCAATACAAGCATCCTTGCCTTTCCATTACAATGAGCCTAACTCGTTACTAGTGAAGCTCTGAAACGGTAAAGTCCATGCTTTGCATACTGTATGTTATAAAACTAATCTAAAACCAAGTCTGGTATAATAGGTGCACTGAGAAGCTTCTCTTGCTGCCCTTTAGGTTTTAGTCTTGTGAAATGCTGATATTTGTCAGCACTGCACCAATGGTGCTTTTCGCCAGTGTTTGAAATACATACAAACATGAGTGCTTTGTCAAAACCCCTAAAGTGATTTCTACAATCGAATATTGAGCGCTGCGGAAACTGTTGGCGCTATATAAATGATGACAATAATAGTAATAAAAATTATGGAGATTTGGAGGAGGGAAGCAACTCACTTGTATAACGTTTCAAAATGTTTGCTTCTACCATCTCTCCATTGGTTAGATGTCACATTTGCCTCAAGAAAATATACAACATAATACACTTTAAACTCTAACAGTAGAACAAAATGGTAAAAACATAAAGGAATATCGTTTTAGGAAGGACCACGTGAAGAACTGGGAACATGACACCTTTCTATTACAGCTTACATCCTATCTGTAATGTTCTCATACCAGTACAGATTTTTACAAAGTGAGATATGCATCCAATCCAGGGGTGCTCAACTTTGCCCCTCCAGATGTTTGCAACTGCATTTCACACAAAACTCTGTTACCCTGATGAGTAGCTGAATATCATGGGAGATGTAGATCCAAAACATCTGGACGGCCAAGACTGAGCACTCATGCCATAATAGATTACCGGTATATAGCTTAGTGGTAGTCCATGGATATACCCCATAACCCATATTGCTATGGAATTCACGTGGAAATGCTTGTTCTACGAACACAGGTGAGGCACTTGCATCAGTAACGGAGGTCATTATGGAGCCTGGCTATGATTGCTGTTTAACTTGGAATACTACTACCTACCCGTTATGTATAATCTTTGCTTGTATATACAAGATAAAGGAGAATTTGGTCAGAGTTGACTTGCCAAAGAAACATTTCAGGAGTATGGGAAAGTGGGTGACAAAAGGATTAAAGCTTTTTTTTTTAATCAGATGCTAACAGTACATTGCGTGGCCTACTTCATTTGCAACCAATTAAGCCTGATAGTTTCGATTTTTCTTCTTCTTCTAATCCCATGCCTTGGAATTTTGTTTCTGGACATTTTTTTCAGTATTTTGGGAACCCATGATGCACGGCGTATGTGTCACTTTGCTTTTTGTGATGCTTTTTTAACAGCTCTTTTCTAATTCTTCCCAGGACTGTTCCAACACTCAGCAGCTGTGTTTGTTTACAGGGATTGAAATTAACACTGGACTGGTGAATAGATTCCAGAGACAGTTTTGGCGCTCAGAGGTTATACTTATATCCATAAACCCTATTAAGAACATAACAAAAATGGGGAATAAAAACATTATATAGGCACATATTAATGTCAGTTAGGTCTGCGTGATTTTATTGTCATGAAACCAGTGATTGTATTGAAAGTAGTGTCGGCATTCAGTACAACACATTAGTGGAATGACTTTCATACATTTTATGGCAGCCCCATGACACGTTGCAGATGTTACATGCTCATCAAATGGGAAAGATACAGATAGCATTGTGTTACAGAACCACATACAGATCCTTCTTGTTTCCTGTAGTTTATATCATCAGAAATATATAATTGTTTTAAAGCGACGCTGTCATGACCATCACACTTTAGGCTCATTTGACAGGGAATAACTTTATTTATATACATTAACACTTTTTGCTGGCACATATATAGAAAAAAAAAAATTCCCTGTCATTTTTCCTTCTCCTTAGCAGCCCTGTGGCATTGTCAGATCTTCGCCCAGTCCACGTGCCTGTTTGAGTTTTGGCACGTGTAGGAGCTCAGATTGGACACGCTGGGCTCTATGAAGTCCTATGGACTCCAGAAGTGATTACCAATCACTATGCACCTCCGCTTCCTTCTGAGGCTGCTATAAAGCAGCAACCCTGGAAGAGGTCTGGTAAAAGGGAGAAGCTAAGCAAAGCCAGCTTGCACCGATTCTTTCTCAATTGCAGTCTGACTTTTACAAGCAACTGCGGAATAGGACCCCAACACTTTAGGTCCAAGAGATGGAGCCAAGTTATTTGTGGGACTGTTTCCATATCAGTAACTCATTTAAAGCAGTGTTTCCCAAACCTGGTCCTCAGGTACAGCTAACAGGCCAGGTTTGCCAGATATCTGAAGCACAGGTGATATGATTTGCAGGATTCAGTCTGCATTTCTCCAAAGTAATCCTTAACATCTGGCCTGTTAGGGACCAGGATTGGGAACCACTGATTTAGAGTCATCCTAGTTCTTACACATTTGGACCATGGGGATGGTCATCACTTGATTATGTTATATATGGACCTCTGTAGCTTCACAAATGGGCAAACATCTTCGAAAAGCTTGTAGAGGTATATAAAGGGAAAATAATCAATGCAACAGGTATAAGGTTACACAAAACATAAAATGAAGTCACAATATAGAGGAATGGGTGGAGTAGAGGTAACATCACTGCTCTATGACTGTGGAGACACAGGTTTGATCCCGGCAAGAGCGCCTCTCCAGTAAGCGTCCTTGGGCAAGACACCTCACGGTACATACTCGCCACCCAGGACATACTTTAAAATGAGAGAAATCTCAATGTATCCTTCCTGGTAAAATCCTTTCTCAAAAAAAAAGATAGTTTGCTGAGAATATAGTCATCAAAGTCTTGTAAGCAGAATCCTATCTGTCTTCATTTGTACTAAACCTGTGACTGTTGTAGACTTTATTTTTTTACAATAAAAGTTTGTAAAACGTCTATGTATAAATTAAGGAGGTCCGCACGTAAAAGTAAATTAGTGATTTTTCTCAAGGCGTGAAACACATGTCTAGTTGTACTGTAAGAGGCTGTCAAGGTTCGTAGAAAGTACAGGTGCCTTATTAGGTCCCAAAGGATTTCTGTTCCTTAGACTCAAATAATTCTTAATAACAGGACTTATTTTGCTGAATATAAATCATTCTGAATGTATGTCAGTAACAACACCACAGATGGCATGCAAACTGAAATCCATGGGATAGGTAGTGTAATAAAATGGCTAATATATGGAATATACAACATCTTGCTAAACTAATTTGGCACTGTTATTTATCAATGCAATTTTATGAATAGCATTCAGTGTTTTTGGCATATTCTATTTTCAACTTTAAAAGAAAAAAACATCTATAATCAACATTTTTTTAACGGTAAAAATATTCCAAAGGAAATGCAGTTTGTAAAAATACTCAAATCAGTTAGGCAACTGGTACAAAGTAATATAGCAGGGTTCGGAAATTCCATTTAGCACTGTTGGATCAATTAAATCCGATCCTTGAGGCTACATAGCACTATTCAGACACTGCTAAGAAAAAGAAGACCTCAAAAACTATCCGGCTAAGCACTAAAGAGACTTGTGAGGTAATCCAAGAAGAGTCCATTTATTTTAAAGGGGCAACAGAGGTGACAGCAGCTTCAGTAAATGTACACTGGACAGCAAATTGAAGAGCTCTTCACCAAACTGCCTGTAGTGGGGAGGTGCCAATTCAACCTGTTACAACACAAATTAAACACTGCTCATACCCCAACAAACACTGGGCCCTATTCCATTGTTGTCTGTAAAATGGAGAGAGCAAGTAAAAAAATCTGCACCAGCAGCTTTTCCATACCGTCTCCCTATTACTGTATTTTACATATTCCAGGGTAGGCGTTTGTTAGCATCTAGCAAACAAAGAGCAAGGCTGCTAGACAGTGGCAGCTGTGAAGTACACCGTCGTGAGTATTGGCTCATGGGGTCTAGCAGGGTTATTCAAAGAGAATCGAAAAGTCACCGCACATTCGGTGACTTTTCGTTCTCTTCAATACGGGCGATTTGGTGATCCCATTTCGGCGACCCTGCGGTGTATTCAGCAAGCACCACAGGGCCGTCGTAGTGCAGGGAAAAGCCGCCGCAAACCCGACGAACACTCACCACAAAACCAGGCGAACGTACACCGAAAGCCGCAAAAACATCTGGATTAACCCCGTCGAACACGCCGGAGAAACCCGAGCAGCCGCCGATCACAGTGCAGAGCAGCCGCCGGAAAAGCCCGACACCGCAGACAAATGGAGTGAAAAAAACAAAACAGTACGCTTGAATGTTTGAAATGTGAAAGGCTGTTTGCAAAGAAACTACTGAACGAAAATGTCTATAATTGACATATAAGATCCAATGAATGATAATAAAAAGGGCTGTTATAGAAAAAAGAAAAAACGATTTAAAAAAGCATACGGAATTTTTTTCACAAACCCCACCCCAAAAATGCCTGAAAGATCCTAAAAAAAATCTATAAATAAAGAGACTTTTTACTGCAGAATATTACAATCAACGGTTTATTAGATATTGAATTGAAACGGGAATATTTTTAACATTGAAGCCTATGGAATTCGCCTGAATAAACCTATCGAATAAAACCACCGAACAGCAAGGCAATTTGGCAACCTTTCACTGCTGGTTTTTGTTCTCTGAATAGACAAAGCATTGCTTCTCTATGGGGATTTCACTGCCCTCGAACAGGCACCGAACAGGCACCGTATGTGCAGGCAATTCGCCAACATTTGGCAAGCTGCCTGCTCTCTGAATAGCCGAATGGCAGGAAAGGTAACCGTACGCTGAATTTCACTGTTCGGTTACCTTTCGGCCACAAATCGGATCTCTTTGAATAACCCTGTAGGACCGCAAGCCCTGCACAGGCTAGCTCTAGGGAGATCGCACAGGGGCATGGAGAAATTGCCAAGGAAGTCTAGGAACTATTTGTTCCCAGTCTCACTCTGCTCATGGCGAGAAAAAGTGGTGGATCGCACTGCCCTTCCACCGTAGGATGTGAGATGAGTATGTTTTTTTGATGGAGTAAGGACACAGTATTAACCTAGAACAGCTTGCGCTTCCATTCGGAGGTGTAATTTAACATCTGCTATACAAAGTAAAGAGACGTTCATTTACAGTAACCTCGTGCAGGGAATCGCAACTGTAGCGCTCACTCCCGGAGGAGACGCACATTTGAGCAACAAGTCCATCTTGCAGCAAGAGTGGAACAGCAGTTCCCAATGACAAGATAGGTAAAAGTGACCTGCGCCTAGCTGCTCCCCGCATCACCTCTTCCCGTGATAGACTGCAGGATTTCTCACGCGTAGCCCCCACTCTCTGGAACGCTCTCCCTCGTACTGTCAGACTTTCCCCTAACTTCTCTTCCTTCAAACGCTCCCTTAAAACATTCCTATTTAGGGAAGCCTACCACCCAACTCACTGACACAACCATCAATCACTCTCACCTTACAGTCCTCTCCTCCTGTTTCCAACCCCAACCCTCCTAGATTGTGAGTTCCTACGGGAATAGGGCCCTCATCTCCTCCTGTACTGTTTGTCAAATGTTGTTCAATGTATTGTAACCCTGTCTATACTGTGCTTATTGTACAGCGCTGCGGAATATGCTGGCGCTTTATAAATAATGAATAATAATAATAATAAAAGAGACGTTGGGCAATATAACAAAGTTGGTGCTAACTTAACCAGAGCTGTTGTAAACTTACCAGAGCCATTATAGCCTATGGAGCTGTTAAGTTTACAACAGCTCTGGTTAAGTTAGCACCAACATTGTAATATAGCCCGTTATGTGTAATATCTCCTGTTGTTATCTTATTGATATCAATGGAATAGGGGCCACTATATCCAAAATGAAATATGTCTGACAGCATTATGACGTGGGGATACTATTCTTCTTTAGGGTCTGAAAATCTAGTGAGAAAGAGTGTCATGGTGTCTAACCAGAGCACGCAGAAAAAGTCACAACCTAAACCTACCAATCCTTAAGATGGCCAGGTAAAACTAAGTACAAAGCACACACAGTGGAGAGGCGCATAAGCAATGTGAGGTCAGAACCAGAGAGGGTAAGCCAATAGTCGATAACATAGCGGGTAATCAGGGTAATCATACTAGCCAGGTAATTGGGACACTAGATATCAGGATAGTCAGAAAGAATAGCCAAGCTTGGTACGCAGAATATCAGAATATAATAACACGCACTCGTGGGTATAAAAGACCATGACAGGGTACTGCACATAAGGAGAATAGTGCTTAAATAGTGTCAGATCTGCTTTTATTGGACAGTGTCATGCCCCATGATTTAGGATTTATTGTATATTTTTCTGTCTTGTGTTGAATCTGCCTTTGCTGCTTACATGCTATTGATTTCATAACTACTTTGTCCCTTCTGGGTTTCCCTAGCTTTTCAGTATCCAGCTAGTTCCCACCCCTCTGCTCAGTGTCTTGTTGTTAGTTACTTCCTGGTCGCATAGCAGCCATTCTGTGATCACTGCTGGACAAACTAAAGTCTTTTTACCTGCATAGCTGTACACTAACAAGATTGTCAGTCTGATCATTAAACTCTTTAACTGGATTCATCTTTCTACGTGTCAGTTTTGCCGAGTTGAAGCTATCTGCTGAACTTCATCTTGTGAGTACTGGTCAAATACAGATTTCAGCTAGTCTAAACGCACCCACGCCTCACAGCTTTGCTTAGGGAAGCAGAATAGACAGCGTCAAATCGGAGTATCAGAAGGTCTGAGAATCGTGTGAAGTGCCAGAAACACATTGTAACAGCGTCATTTAAAACTGGCGAAATGAACATCAAATGAAGTATGGATGGGACAGAACTCTGCCAAAACCAGCAGGAGAGAAAGGATGCACAGACTGATACAGAACAGCAACACATGCAATAGGAGTCGTGACAAATGGTTGATGGAGCTAAATATACTATGGTATATGGCAGTAACTAAAATTTCACTGTGTGAAAAGCTGTCGATTGGAAAGTTGACTTTTCGTCAAAGAAATGATCAAAAGCACAAAACAAAAGCAACTATGGAATGACCAAAGAGCAGTCATAGTCCATGATTCTATAGAATATGTGGCATTATTTGACAAATGCAGTTCTTATAAATCATACTTAATCTTGGCTTGAAAATGTTTAAAATAGGGTTTGCAATAAAAACATTGTTTGGGATAATGTGAATATGTATTTTTTCTTATCATTCCCTGGAAATCATATTTATTATCATTCCCTGGACCTCATATGCAAATTTCAGACATGTTTGCTCAGTATTTTCTTTGCAAACAGCGTTTCACTTTCACACATTCATACAAACTTTTTTTCTAATTTATTCACTGCCTTTTCTGCTGTGTCGAAGGCTGCGATCGGCTCCTGTTTGGTTTTTCTGTGGTTTTCGGCAGGTTAATCCAGATGTTTTTGCGGGTTTTCGGCGTGCATTCGCTGGGTTTTGCGGTTAGTTTTCGTAGGGCTTGCGGCTGCTTTTCCCTGCAATTCGGGGACCCTGTGGTGCTTGCTGAATACACCGCAGGGTCACCAAAATGGGATCGGCAAAACAAACCGAATTGAAGAGAACGAAAAGTCACCGAACGTGCGGTGACTTTTCGAATCTCTTTGAATAACCCTGTAAGTTTCTGGCATGAGGCCAGGAACACAACCAATATCCCCTCAAATAGGAAGAACACATTTGTCTATGTCTGGTTACACATGATTGATAGTAGTTCATTTTGAGCCTGTTGTTCCATTGTGTTCTCCGTTTTTTTGTTTTGTCTAACAGGTCACTAAGTGGAGTGCCTGTCTGTGATTATAACTTTCCTGTGTTTTAGGAAATACAGTAAAAGTTAAGTTTTAAATTGCTACTCTGTATTCTCTACCATGCACTCTAATTTTCATAGAAGAATTATTCCTGGCATATATCTGTTTCCAATATTTACTTTTTTTCCGATTTTGTTGCATGCCATCACTTATTTTTTTGTAACTGCAAAAATAGCAAGCAAAAAAAGTATGGCATAAAAAAGTTCATCCTTAACGAGAAACACCTCTAAAGATTTGAAAGGAAAAAACTATGAGATTTATTTCCTCAAGACTGTGAGAAGCTGAAATCAGCATATTAGAAAGCAAAGCAAACAATAACTGGACACAAAAGAAGATATGGGTTACATACAGTCAGGTCCAGAAATATTGGGACATCGACACAATTCTAACATCTTTGGCTCTATACACCACCACAATGGAGTGGGAATGAAATAAACACAATGTGCTTTAACTGCAGACTGTCAGCTTTAATTTGAGGGTATGTACATCCAACTCAGGTGAACGGTGAAGGATTTACAGCAGTTTGCAGATGTGCCTCCCACTTGTTAAGGGACCAAAAGTAATGGGACAATTGGCTTCTCAGCTGTTCCATGGCCAGGTGTGTGATATTCCCTCATTACCCCAATTACAATGTGCAGATAAAAGACCCAGAGTTCATTTCAAGTGTGCTATTTGCATTTGGAATCTGTTGCTGTCAACTCTCAAGATGAGATCCAAAGAGCCTTCACTATCAGTGAAGCAAGCCATCATTAGGCTGAAGAAACAAAACAAACCCATCAGAGAGATAGCAAGAACATTAGGCGTGGCCAAAACAACTGTTTGGAACATTCTCAAAAAGAAGGAACGCCAAAAGACCCGGGAGACCACGGAAAACAACTGTGGTGGATGAATGAAGAATTCTTTCACTGGTGAAGAAAACACCCTTCACAACAATTGGCCAGATCAAGAACACTCTCCAGGAGGTAGGTGTATGTGTGTCAAAGTCAATAATCAAGAGAAGACTTCACCAGAGTAAATACAGAGGGTTCACCACAAGATGTAAACCATTGGTGAGCCTCAAAAACAGGAAGGCCAGATTAGAGTTTACCATTCAACACCTAACAAAGCCCTCACAGTTCTGGAACAAGATCCTATGGACAGATGAGACCAAGATCAACTTGTACCAGAATGATGGGAAGAGAAGAGTATAGAGAAGGAAAGGAACTTCTCATGATCTGAAGCATACCACCTCATCAGTGAAGCATGGTGGTGGTAGTGTCATGGCGTGGGCATGTATGGCTGCCAATGGAACTTGTTCTCTTGTATTTATTGATGATCTGACTTCTGACAAAAGCAGCAGGATGCATTCTGAAGTGTTTCGGGCAATATTATCTGCTCACATTCAGCCAAATGCTGCAGAACTCATTGGACGGCGCTTCACAGTGCAGACAATGACAAAGAGTTTTTGAAGGGACAGAAGTGGAATGTTATGCAATGGCCAAGTCAATCTCCTGACCTGAATCCCATTGAGCATGCATTTCACTTGCTGAAGACAAAACTGAAGGGAAAATGCCCCAAGAACAAGCAGGAACTGAAGACAGTTGCAGTAGAGGCCTGGCAGAGCATCTCCAGGGATGAAACCCAGCGTCTGGTGATGTCTATGCGTTCCAGACTTCAGGCTGTGATTGACTGCAAAGGATTTGCAACCAAGTATTAAGAAGGAAAAGTTTGATTTATGATTATTATTCTGTCCCATTACTTTTGGTCCCTTAACAAGTGGGAGGCACATCTGCAAACTGCTGTAAGTCCTACACCGTTCACCTGAGTTGGATGTACATACCCTCAAATTAAAGCTGACAGTCTGCAGTTAAAGCACATTGTGTTTGTTTCATTCCAACTCCATTGTGATGGTGTATAGAGCCAAAGATGTTAAAATTGTGTCAATGTCCCAATATTTCTGGACCTGACTGTATATATGTTACGGTTAAAGCCCAAAGTGCGGTTAATCCTAGCATTACCCAGGCGTCATTAGCAAAAGTCCGAAGTGAAATGAAATTTCGGACTTTACCCGGGTAATCTGCAAAGTATGCAGAGGCCTCTGGGTACTCCGGTTTTCTACTCTGTTTTAACCAGGTAATTCGCACATTACCCTAGTGTTGCTGGATAAAGTGTGATGTGCAACGAAACATCAGACTTTATCTGGGTAATCTGCAAAATATCCAAACGCCTCTGGGTACTCCGCTTTTCTTGGGTTTTCAGAAGGCTACAGTTGACTGAATTCCGAGGATTACCCAGATAAAGCTGCAAAGTGATATCTGACTGATAACAACATTGTGATTTTTTTGTTATTTTTAACGAAATTGTATCCACAGTCACAAACCGCACTAAATAACCATGATGTTACTCTGTGCATTAATTGTCTGAAAATAAATTTATGAAGATAAAGATATTATATAAAGAGTAACGTGGTTGGTTATTATGTTTTATAAATGATATATAAGCACATATGAGAGATGAAAAAATGCGCGAGGATTGTAATTCCAGCGGTGATGTGCGCGCGTAAACGTTTAACGCTTGGCGCAAAAATTCACGCGTTGTACTTGCGTTTTTGTGTGAAGAATGTAATTTGGCCCTAGATGTACACACCCTGACATAAGGGCTGCACACTCCTATGAAAATGACACAGAGAATGTATGTTCAAAAAGTAATAGGTGCCCCTAGGTAAGTACTCTGACATTGCCTTCATGATCATATAATTTTAATAATGCATAATAATTACTATTGTCACTAGTCGGGTGTAGGTCTACAGAATTGCAATATCCATTTGCCTGACCATGAAATATGTCCTGTATATGTCTAGGATGTAAGCCCAGTTACAGTTACAAGTACTTAAAAGGCACCAACAAATTCTGTAGCGCTGGACAATGGTAGAGAAAGAATAACAAATATACCTACAAGTTACACACACAAAACAGTAGGAGAGAGGACCCTGCTCAAGAGTTAACAATCTAAAATAGTGCCTATGTATGTACCTAGGATATACCTGAACAGCCCAGGCATTGCTCAGATATAGTCAAGAATGGCCAGATTACATGGTATAATCCCATATTCATTGTGTATACAACATTTGTCTGTTGTACTCAAGCCACTGTCCAGATCTGATCAGGTAGACAAGGTAAAGTTAGTGAAATTCTGATGGTACACTTAATCACAGTGGTTCCATTTGAGTACCATTTGGCAAGCAACATGTTAAAGTCAACATTGCACTTAATCCCTTCTTATTTTGTTGCCTGCATCTTTTGACTCAACGTCAATGTCAAGAGCAGCTTGAATACCATGGAGGGCAATGTGTTGTTGAGGGCCTGCCAGCTGGCGTGTCCCGCACCACACAATGGGAGGTCCCGTTTTCTAACCATGTTGGAAACGTTGAAGAGACAATGTCAAAGTCTTGGAAAGATCTGCAATAATGACATAATCCAACTACCTCCCACTTTAAGAATGTATTCCTCGTAAAACCGGCATGTGGCAATGGAGCAGAAAGGTTGTCCCGAAACATATATAATTAGATCAATTTGAGATGTTGTAATTTTTTAAGTGGTGTGCAATGGCCACCTGCTGCCTATATTATTGGTTCATGTAATTGCTAGCAACTGCAGAGATGAAATTAAACATGTATCTTACACTTTCATGCTGTGTATGCCAAAAACACATCCATAAAGAGCACCTAACATGGAAAAAATGAGATGTCAGTATTGCGTAGCCTTTCTCAATCTTTTCAACCTGGACGGATTATTGACTTTATTTTTATGTTTTAGTGAAACCCTGCATACAAATGATATCTCATGCCAACAGCTGGGATTTCTATGCATATATTTTTCAATCACAATCGTTTGTGTATAGTGTTGCTATATAAACACAAAACTATCCTTCCCACATGATTTTTTTGTTTCAATAAGGTGACCTTACAGGCAGTTGTGGACACAGAACCCACACTCCCTGCAATGGCATGGTATCCCTCATATCTAAATAATGGATAAAGCTATTACTGGGGTTATTCACTAAGCACCGTTTAGTACGGTATTTGCCAGCGACGGTAAAAACCACAGTTTTTGCAATCATCGTGATCACCATGAGTGATCGTCACCTAGCTACAGAATCAAAATTCAACAACGGAAGGTGATTTCTGCAAGTAATGCTAAACAATGGTACCATTGTTATTCTTCTGTAAAATTAGTAAACTACGGCTATTCCTCAGTGTTGTTCTACTGTTTGCAACACTGATGAATGTACTTCGATGATTTTAGTGTGGTCATTACATTGAACTTTGATAGAAACAAGTGTGAATCTAGACTTGTGCACCGTTTTTTTTTTCAGTTCGATTCGGATTTTTAAAATTTTCGTCTCGGCTCGTTTTGGTAGATTTCTGTTTCGGTTCGGTTTGTTTCGGCTCGTTTTTCGTATCGACTTTTTTTCGGAATATCAGTCATTTTCGAGTTTTCGGGTCTGCTCGTTTTTTGTATGGACTTTTTGTTCGTGATTTCGGAAATTTTTGTGTTTTTCGGAACATCTGTTCTCCTCGTTTCATCAAAGTGTCTATTCGTTTTGACGTAAACTAAAAGTACTTATTTTTCATTTCTGATAATTTTGTAACTTTGTTCAGCTTTTTTTCCATTTTAAAACCTTTTATTCTGGTGTAGCGCTCACTCCCGGAGGAGCCGCTGAATTTAAACCTCAGGTCAGTCTCCCCGCACTAGGAAATAAATATACTCCAGCACCGTTGTGGATTTTATAAATTATATAGTTTACTGAATAAACTGGCATATAAAGAGTAACACGGTATACGTATATATATTTACAGTAGTTCGTAATGCGAGAAACGTGTAGCGGAAATAGGAAAAGGAATTTTAACCCCTTCGTGGTTGGAGTGTGAGTCCCGTACAGGTTGTGTCCCAAGAAAGTGTAGGTGTATGCGTGTATTGGTACCCGGGTACAATATTCAACTGGCCAGTGAATGATTTCAGGTGTATCGTCGACTAGTCACGTTGGGGCCCTGTAGGTTTTGACAAAACTGCAGCGTGCTTTATTATATTACGGTGGCCGGGAAGGCCTCTCACCCATCCGCCAGATACTCTGCGCTCCGTTCGACCCAGGACGTCTCTCCACTCGATTTTGACTGGGATTCTGTGCCACAGGATCCGCTGTCTTGCTTGTCTGTGTCTGCCACAAGATGTCCAGCTCACCGCCTGCACTCCCTGCTAGATCGTCTGCGGTCTCCTAACTCGGGGTCCTTCAGCTTACTCTGTATCTGTGTAGGGTTACTAGCGGTGGATCACTAGGTCTTCGACCAGTAAAAGGGGAAACTGATCTCCAGCTCTGCTAGGCCGCACCTGCGCTCTGGCCTGGTCGCGATCGCTATCTCCGTCACTTGCGTCTTGCTCTTCTCACTCCTCGGCGCGCTCTGCCGGTTCTCTCCACGAGGCTGCGGAT
Source organism: Leptobrachium leishanense (assembly GCA_009667805.1). NCBI lineage: Eukaryota > Metazoa > Chordata > Amphibia > Anura > Megophryidae > Leptobrachium > Leptobrachium leishanense. The sequence continues at coordinate 147,372,775 of CM019067.1, forward strand.
GTCAGTCTCTCTTTTTCCCACCCACTTCCTGTTCCCACCTGCAAAGCATGCTGGAAAATGTAGTCCCAATGTCCAATGTCTTACATCGCGCTTGTCTCCCTCTGGTGGCCAAAGGGAAGTACTACAACGACAGTGAATTAAAACCAGCGCTACACTGGTTTTTATTTTTAAAGTCAGACCATTTGCGTCAGTTTTGCATTTTTTTTAATCGTTTTGTTCATTTTTGTCCCTTTCATACCATTTTAATATGATTAAATAAAGTTGTGCAATGCATATATAAGAAAAAAAAGGATCTTTATTCAATAAACAAAAAACGATAGAATGGGCAGAATTACCGTATCGACAGAATTATCGGATCGTATCGACAGAATTATCGGTTCATTTAATTGGAAATGGTCCATGGAATGAAAATGATACAAAATAGAATACGATATAACCGATAAAATAATACGATGTCCAAAATTACCGAAATGGAAACAAAATCCTGAATAGAGCCAAAATAAATTTCAATTTGACACATTTCAAGTCCATTCGAAAATTCCGAAAATTTTTGGCTCGGAAAACTTTTCAGATCTGACGTTTTTCGGATCCGAACCGATTCGGAAATTCGTCTGAATCCGAAGACACGAATCGGGACATTTCGTGAAAATTCCGAAAATCCGAAACGCACATCCCTAGTGAATACAACTGTTTAAAACAATGGTAGATAACTACAACTAGAACTATGGTGGAAAACTCCTTTATCAATGCTGAGAACTACAATAGGCAACTTTGGCAGAAACTACAGTGAAGAGAACAGCAAAAACTACAGACTACCTCAATAATGAATTCATCTTAGTTTCACTGTACTTGATCCACCAACGTTCTCCATGGTTCGCTAAACTAAGGACTCGATTTAAATCCATCGCCAGATAATCCTAAAAAAAAAATATTGGTGCGTTTCAGATGATATATTTGTTGAAATATCATAGAAACATAGAAACATAGAAAAATGTCGGCAGATAAGAACCTTTCGGCCCATCTAGTCTGCCCAATTACATGGATACTTTACCTGGATTTATCTTTTGTTTAGGATAGCCTTATGCCTATCCCATGCCTGCTTAAATTCAATTACTGTTTTGGCCTCTACCACTTCTACTGGAAGACTGTTCCATGTATCCACCACCCTCTCAGTAAAATAATGCTTCCTGATGTTACTGTAGCGCTCACTCCCGGAGGAGCCGCTGAAAATGAACCACGGGTCAGTCTCCCCGCACTAGGGAATAAATATACTCCAACTCCGTTGTGAGTTTTTATCATTTATATAGTTTACTAAAATCTTGAGCAGATGTTGAAACACGGTATTCACAAATATTATTACAATATTTTCGTATTACAGTAAAACGCGCAGCGGAAAAGAAACGAAACACGAGGCTTCGTATTTCGGAAAATAAAATATTCGCGATCGAACATAAAAGAATGCAATTTCCCGATAGTTCAGAAAAAGGGACAGGTAGCGAAAACCCCAAACATACAATCCCTTCGTATTACGGCAAACGCGCAGCGGAAAAGAAGAAAATGTATTCGGAACGTATCTTTGTTTTAACCCCGTTCTGATAAAAGGAAAATGAGTCCTGTACAAGTTAAGTTCCAGAATGTAAGAAGCGTATCTGTATGTGTGTGTGGTACCCGGGTACTGTTCAACTGGCCAGTGAATTTATTAAAGGAAGATCTTCGACTAGTCAGTTGGGGCCCTGTAAACTTTAAAGAGAAACAGCAGAGCGTCCTTTAATCATAACAACAGCCTTGGAGGCTTCTCACCCATCCGATGACTGCTTTAGGCTCCGCTGACCAGGACGTCTCTCCACCCGATTTTGACTGGGGATACTAGCGGCCGGATCCGTTGTCTACCTTGATGCAGCTTGTCCAGCTCCCCGCCTGCTCTCAGTTCGATTTCGCCGATCTGCAGCTGTTGTCTGTGGGTACAGGCAAGTCTCCTTCTCCTCAGGCTCAGTGACCCAAATAGGAATTACAGGTCTCCCTCGGGCTTTGGCCTAGCCCCTCCAGCAGTCTCCTCAGTGTGTCTGCTCTCTCTCTCATCCCCTGGCGCGCTCTGGAACTTTCTCCACGAGGCAGAGGATGTAAGCGTCCAGTCCCCACCCACTTCCTGGCTTCTTGCAAAGCATGTCTGTTATTGTAGTCCCAATGTCCAGTATCTGATCGCGATAGTCTCCATCTTGTGGCCAAAAATAGGTACTGCACAACAAGACGATTTTTACCACAGCGCTACACTACTTTTAAACCTTTGCCCCTCTAATCTAAGACTATGTCCTCTTGTTTTGTTGTTTTGTTTCCTTTTAAATATACTCCCTTCCTCTACCTTGTGGATTCCCTTTACGTATTTAAATGTTTCTATCATATCTCCTCTGTCTCGTCTTTTTTCCAAGCTGTACATGTTAAGATCATTAAGCCTTTCCTGTTAACTTTTCTCCTTCAAGCCGTACACCATTTTAGTAGCCCTTCTCTGAACTCTCTCTAAGATGTCTATATCCAGGGCCGTAGGGAGGGTGAGGCCAGTGAGGCACTCGCCTCGAGCACAGTTACAATGGGGCGCAGGGGCAGTCAGAAAGAAAATCACCTCTCTGACTGCCGGAGTGGAGCAGAGCACAGGGGAGACAGGGCTGCTCTGCTGCATTCACTTGCTGAGAGCAGCGAGATGAGAGACGTGCAGGAGGATGGGAAGGAGCCGGCATAAGGTGTCTCACTCAGCTGCTGAGCCCCTTCCGGCTGCTCCTCCCATCCTCCTGCAAGACTTCCTGTCCCCACACCACGTGGAAGGGAGGGAGCAGGAAGAGAAGAAGCAGGAGAGCAGAGCACTGCAGCTGTAGCCAGGGGGACACCTCTTAGGTAAGATCACCCCCAGCTGCTCTCCCCTCAAACAGTCACCTCTCCTGCAGCTCCCCCCCTCCAAGCTCCCCCTCATTAGCTCTACCTCCCCAGCTCTCTACCCCCTATAAGATCTCTACCCCCTCTTTAGCATCTTTCCCCCAGCTCTCTATGCCCCAGCCCCCCAAGCTCTACCCTCACATCTCTGCTCCCCAGCTCTCTAGCCCCAGCACCCCAGCTCTCTACCCCCACATTCTTTACCTCCAGCCCCTCTACCCCCAGCCCCCTCAAATCTCTACTTCCAAAATATCTACCCCCAGCCCCCCAGCTCTTTACCCCCACATCTCTACCCTACCCCCCAGTCCTCTACCCAACCCCCCAGCTCTCTATCCCCACATCTCTACCACCAGCTCCCCCTATAAGCTCTCCTCCCCTCTCCGATTTTATGTCAAATCAGTAATTTATTTTAAATAGGATTTTTTTTTCTGCATCCCCCGACATGTCGTCGTCCCCGCATCACAACGCGCGCAGGGAAGGGGACCCGGAAGCAGTTTGCTGCAATCTGCTGGGGGACACAGCGGGAGGACATCGAGGGAACGCAGGGACAAGGTATGTACAATCTCGAGGGTGGCTCTGGGTTACTGCTTTTGGTACTGAAAATTAACCCCGAGCCACACTCGTAGTTACTGCCAGAGAGGTTAATATACATATAATAATGCTCCTCTCATTGAATAAAACACAACACTCTCCTGTTCAATACCCAATCCACAACGCTCTCATGTTCAATACGCAATCCACAACGCTCTCATGTTCAATACGCAATCCACAACGCTCTCATGTTCAATACGCAATCCACAACGCTCTCATGTTCAATACGCAATCCACAACGCTCTCATGTTTAATACGCAATCGATACACATTACTGTGAGTTTTATTGCTGTGGAGCTCTGTGATACACTCATACACACTGCACTTTACTGTGAGTTTTATTGCTGTGGTGCTCTGATACACTCATACACACACGGTCCTCTAAAACATCTGTGAATAGCTTGGTTTCTGGCCCTGCGGGGCCGCATAACGGAGCTTCACCTAAGGCTTCACCAAATCTGGAGCCGCCTCTGCTGACTAACATTAGTTAACGTTATTTAGTATTATTAATTTTGTAATTTATGACCTATTTTCCTCTAAATAACCTCTAAAAATATTGTGTTTCGGGGGGGGGGCACAATTTTCTATTCTTGCCTCGGGTGCAAAAGGAGCTAGCTACGGCTCTGTCTATATCCTTCTGGAGATACGGTCTCCAGTACTGCACACAGTACTCAAAGTGAGGTCTCACCAGTGCTCTGTACAGTGACATGAGCACTTCCCTTTTCCTACTGCTAATACCTCTCCCTACACAACCAAGCATTCTGCTAGCATTTCCTGCTGCTCTATTACATTGACTACTTACCCTTAGATCCTCTGAAATAATGACCCCTAAATCCTTTTCCTCAGATGTTGAGGTTAGGACTGTACCAAATATTCTATATTCAGCCCTTGGGTTTTTACGTCCCAGGTGCATTATCTTGCACTTATCCATATTAAAACTCAATTGCCACAACTCCGACCATTTTTTTAGTTTACCTAAATCATTTGTCATTTGGCTGATCCCTCCAGGAACGTCAACCCTGTTGCAAATCTTTGTGTCATCAGCAAAAAGACATTCTTTTCCATTAATACCTTCTGCAATATCACTAATAAAAATATTAAAGAGAATGGGTCCAAGTACTGACCCCTGAGGTACCCCACTGGCAACAAGACCTTGCGCCGAATAAACTCCATTTACCACAACCCTCTGTTGCCTGTCACTCAGCCACTGCCTAACCCATTCAACAATATTGGAATCCAAGCTCAAAGATTGCAATTTATTGATAAGCCTTCTATGCGGAAAAGTATCAAAAGCCTTACTGAAATCTAAATAAGCAATGTCTACTGCACCACCTGTGTCTAATATTTTTGTTACCCAATCAAAAAAATCAATAAGAATAGTTTGGCATGATCTCCCTGAGGTAAACCCATGTTGTTTCTGATCCTGTAATCTATGTGTTTTTAGATGTTCAACAATCCTTTCCTTTAACATGGTTTCCATTAATTTCCCCACTACTGACGTAAGACTAACTGGCCTATAGTTCCCCGATTCCTCCCTACTACCCTTCTTGTAAATGGGCACAACATTTGCTAATTTCCAGTCTTCTGGGACGACTCCCGTTAACAAGGATTGGTTAAATAAATCTGTTAACGGTTTTCCTATTAAATCACTGAGCTCTTTTAATAATTTAGGGTGGATCCCATCAGGCCCCATTGACTTATTTGTCTTTACTTTAGACAGCTGCTGTAGAACCTCCTCCTCTGTAAACTTATATGTAAATGTCTCTTTAGTGTTTCCTCCTAACTGAGGTCCCTTTCCTTCCTTTTCTTCTGCAAAGACTGAACAAAAATATTCCTTGAGGCAGTCAGCGAGACTTTTATCCTCTTCTACATACCTTCCTTCCTTTGTTTTTAATCTAACTAATCCTTGTTTTACTTTTCTTTTCTCGTTTATGTATCTAAAAAATGTTTTGTCCCCTTTTTTACTGACTGAGCTATTTTCTCTTCTGCGTGTGCTTTGGAAGCTCTTATAAATTGCTTTGCCTCTTTCTGCCTAATTTTATAGGTTTGCCTATCTTCTTCACTCTCAGGGTTATCCAAAGAGATTCGAAAAGTCACCGCACGTTCGGTGACTTTTCGTTCTCTTCAATTCGGTTCCTTTTGCCGATTGCATTTCGGTGACCCTGCGGTGTATTCAGCAAACAGCACAGGGCCCCCGAATTGCAGGGAAAAGCTGCTGCAAACCTGACGAAAACTAACCGCAAAACCCACCGAATGCACGCAGAAACCAAGGAAAAAAAATCTGGATTAACCTTCGAAAAACCCAAGCAGGAGCCGAACAGGAGCCGAATCACACAATCACACAGAGCCGAAGCAGCTGTGACGCAGACAGAGGGAGGTGAATAAATTAGCAAAACCATTTGTATGAATCTGGGAAAATGAAACGCTGTTTGCAAAGAAACTACTGAGCGAAAATGTCTGAAATGTTCACAGGAGGTCCAGGGAATGATAATAAAGAGGGCTGTTACAAAAAAAATAAGTAAACTGAAAAAAAAAAATCGGACTTTTAAAAAATAAAAATAAATAAATCTGAAAAATGCTTAAAGTATCCTAAAAAAATCTATGAATAAAGAGACTTTTTGCTGGAGAATTTCATAATGAACGGTTTATTAGATATTGAATTAAAACGGGAATATTTTTAACATTGAAGTCTATGGGATTCTCCTGAATAAATTTGCCGAATTAAACCACCGAATGGCATGGCATTAGGGGAACCTTTCACTGCTGGTTTGTGTTCTCTGAATAGCCGAAGCAGTGCTTTTTCATGGGGATTTCACTGCCCTCGAACAGGCACCGAACAGGCACCGCATGTTCAGGCAATTCGCCAGGATTTGGCGAATTGCCTGCTCTCTGGATAGCCGAATGGTCAGGAAAGGTAACCGAACGCTGATTTTCAGCGTTCGGTTGCCTTTCTCAAGCAATTCGGATCTCTTTGGATAACCCTGTCTGAGTTTTTTTATAATTATTGAATGCTATCTTTTTGTTCTTCACTATTTTGGCCACTTCTGCAGAGTACCACAGTGGTTTCTTCCCTTTTTTGTTTTTGCTAACAAGCCGAATGCAATTTCCTGTGGCCTTCAATAATGCTTCCTTTAAATAATCCCATTTCTCCTGGACTCCCTTTAAACTCCTCCAGTCTGATAATGACTCATTGACACAAAATCTCATTTTAGAAAAATCTGTTTTTTTAAAGTCTAAAACTTTTGTTTTTGTGTGGTGCGGATCCCTGTTCTTATATTAAACCACACTGACTGGTGATCACTAGATCCCAAATTTTCAGCTACAACAACGTCCGATACCAAACCTCCATTTGTGAGTATTAAATCCAATATGGCCTCTTTAAGGGTCGGCTCCTCAACTACTTGTGTTAGAGATAATCCCAGTAAGGAGTTTAGAATATTTGTACTCCTGGTGCACCCAGCTATTTTGGTTTTCCAGTTCACATCAGGAAGATTAAAGTCCCCCATGATAATAACTTCCCCCTTCATTGCCATTTTGGCTATTTCCTCAACCAGCAGATTATCTAGCTCTTCTACTTGTCCAGGGGGTCTATAGATCACACCTACACGAGCTACTGTATGATTGCCAAATGTTAGCGTAACCCAAACTGACTCTATGTTCACCTCGCTCACTTTTATTTGGTTCGTTTTTATGTTCTTTTTCACATACAGGGCCACTCCTCCTCCTTTCCTACCTTCTCTGTCTTTTCTATATAAATAGTACCCCGGTATTGTTATGTCTCAGTTATTTTTCTCACTGAACCATGTCTCAGTAACCGCCACTAAATCTACTTTTTCAGCTGCCATCATTGCCTCCAGTTCATTGATTTTATTGACTAAACTGCGAGCATTTATAGACACGACTCTGAGCTTGTCATATTTTACCTCACATGTTGCTTGCACCCTCCGATTTAGTTTTGGGGGACAATCGGGCAGATTGTTTTTTACCCTTTTGTCCCCCCCTCCTAGTTTAAATATTCCTTTGTGAAACCTTTGAACTTCTCACTGAGAACATATGTTCCCCTATGAGTAAGATGCAAACCATCTTTTTTATACAGTTCCTTACAGTATCAGTTGATTCAATTAAAAAAATTCATCCAGAACCCAAAATCGACAAAATGATGCTAGCCCGAAAAAAAGCTGTCTCGTAAAACATCCAAAAAAAGCACATTTTCAGCTAGCATCCTATCAATTTTTGCTATTAAGCATGCCTATTTGGAAAATCGTATGTATTCAGTTTGACTTTCTCTGTTTCCCTCCCTTAAAATACATTTATCAACTCCTTTCAGCACTCAAATTTTTTTTTGGAGATCGGCTTACTGTTATTAAAGAATTCAGTTGATAAAGTTGAAATTTCCATTAAAAAGTATAGATTCAAGTGCTATTGTATTTGAACAGAATTTTTATTGGGAATCGAAATGCAGGTAAGCCGTTATTTAAATTTCCAAAAATTAAAAATGGCCAAATTGTGGCTGAAAAAAGGTGCCTATTTCTGCGAATGGGCCAAATTAAAATAAGACGTAAATCCATCACTCTTTCACTGAAAAAACGTTGGTTAGTAAATTTATTATTTCTTCACATAGCATTATGCTTCTACAAAGTGTTTTCCCAAAACATGCTGTCCAATGAGTTTAACCAACTATAGGGGTTATTCAAAGATTCAAAGAGAGCCGGATTGGCTCTGCAATTGAACCGAACGGTGAATTTCCCCATACGGTGCAATTTCGGAGCCATTCCATTATTCAAAAAGAAGGCAGCTCATCAAATATTGGCAAATTGCCCACGAAATACAGTGCTGTTCGATGGCAGTGAACTCCCCATAGATAAGCAATGGTTAATCTATTCTGAGAACACCAAACAGCACCGAAATGTCAGTGAAGTGCCCTGATGTTGGGTGGTTTCATTCAGCAGGTTTAATCAGGCGAATCCCATAGGTTTCAATGTAAAAACTTTCCTGTTTTTATTGAATATTTATTAAACTGTTTATTCTTTTAAACTGCAGCAAAAGTCACTTTATTTATTTTGTAGGATATTTATAGGAGAATTATTCTCCCGATTTCTTTTAAATAGCGTTTTTTCTCTTTCTGTAACAGATCTTTTTATTATTATTCATAGGACCTTAAATATTAATTCCAGGCATTTTTGTCCAGTAGTTATTTTGCAAACAGCTATTAACCCTTTCGCTGCTGAGGCTTTTCCCGCCCCTGTGCTGAGGTCATTTTTTACCTGTTTTGCGCATCATGTTTAAACCTGTTTTGAAGGCTTATTTTAGTATATGACATCGACATATTATATATCGTTCTTTCCGTCAGACTCGGTAGATTCATAATATGTCATTATTATATGTATACGTTATGTCATGTTTGTATATTATAACAAAAATGCAATAAAATATGTATTTTCAATAATTTACAGCGTGTAAAGTGTTTTTTTCACATTTTAACATGCGAGCAATTGCGGTTATATTTTGTATGGGGTGCGCTTGTTAAAAAAATTAGAGATGGGGTCTCGTTACATTTTTTTTTGGGGAAAATGACACCATTTTTAACAAACGCACCGCATACAAAAATCGTTAATGCAGCATCATTGTTCACATTATAATTGAAATGGGAACAATATTGCTGCATTAACAAAACAAAAAAAAAAAAAAAAAAAGTGTTTATTTTTTTTTTTAATTTTTTTTTTTAATTTTTTATTTTTCTTTTTTTTTTTTTATTTTTTTTACAATTTTTTTTACTTTCATGTTTGGTATCGTTGGAACGGCCATGCTCTGACCGATCCAACGATATCAAAATTTAACCCCTAACTGCCACGGATCGGGAGATAGGGAGTTCATTGGAACTCCCTATCTCACAGTTCGTGGCAGTTAGGGTTTAATGCTAGGACTGCGTCATCGTGCTACGCACGATGACGCCAGTCCTCTGGGGGAGTTCCGGAAGCTTGGCCGACATCCAAGATGTCGGCCAGCTCCCGGGAAGGATCGCAAATCGGCGCTTTTCAGCGCCGATTTGCGATCCAGCTCCCCAGGGGTTAATGCCAGGCATCATTTGGAAGGGCAGGCTGTGCCCTTCCAAATGATGCCTGGGTTAAGCCCCTGTGAGACGCCGATCGGGAGGGAGAGAGGTCCGAAGGACCTCCCCCCCCTCCCTTTCAGGCGCCTCCTCCGCACATGCGGGGGGGGGCGCCTGAATTATGTGTCATCGCGGGGGCGCGATGACACATAATAATGGCGGCCACTGCTCCGGATGCCGGGCTGACATCCAGGATGTCAGCCCGCACCGGAGGGGCCAGCGATCGGCCGGAACCCGGCCGAACGCTGACCCCAATGCGAGGACGCGCTCAGCGCGTCCTCCGCATACCAGCGGCAATGCTGAGGACGCGCTGAGCGCGTCCTTAGCATTGAAGTGGTTAAAAGTTGTAGTGTTTTTTTTTTTTCACCCATTTGTCGGCTTGCCGGCTTTTTCCGGTGGCTGGTTGCGCTGTTTGGCGGATCGTCGGCTTTTTTTGGATGCGTTTGCCGATTTTGCAGTGGATTGTTGGGTGCATTCACCTTTTTTCTGCGGTTTATCAGATCGCTCCAATATTTTTTCAGCGGATTTGCAGTGGTTGTTCCGTTCGATATGGCGGTTTTTTGGATGTGTTCAACGGATTTTCTCTACACTTCTGGAACCCTGTGGTGAATGCTGAATTCACCACACGGTTGGGGAATTTGATTCCTTGAAGTGCAAAGAACGAAAGAATAACCCTGTATGTGTTCGTTTGGATCAGTGACACTTAGTACCACTTGTTGCCCCATAATTTTCTTGCAGTATATGCACCTGCATAAAAGATATTGGAACATCTTCAAAATGTAGAAAACAGAGGTAAGGGACATTTTTACCTACTGTAGATACTCGAGTATAGCGCGACCCGACTATAATGCGATGGACAGAGCTTTATTATGGAGATGAGAGAATATTCAAGACTCGAATATAACGCGAGGAACAAAAGTATACTGTACCGGTAAACAATTAAGATCCTTCCAGATTCTCTTAACACAGTCAGGCTACCCCTCAGACCAGGGTTCTCTGCTCTAGAATGATTGCAGTTGTTAACAAGTATGAATCCGCTGTCCAACCGTCTTCTTTACTAGCGATTAGATGGCCGGTGGAGGCGAGCGAGGTGAATGATTGGCTTAAACTGAGCGTGCCCTCTGGCCGTGATGGATCTGACCTCTCCTGAATCCGGGAGTTCCTGAAGTGTTTGCAAGCATCAGGGAGCCTGCATCCACTTCAGCGAGACTACTGGAACTTCCGGGAGACTTGGGATCCAGAGCAGGGATATATATACATTTATACAATATATAAATATTATATTATATTAAATATTTTTTACAAGCAATGCAGATGTCTCGAATATAACGCGACCCCTCCAATTTTATGGTAAATTTTCGTCACCGAAATCTAGCGGTATACTCGAGTATCATAGTCCTTACACATGAAAAGGAAGAGATATCCAAATGTTATATGCCACAGCAGTAAATCTTAGAAAATGCTACTTATTCCCAAATTTACCTCTATTTTACTTGATAACTAGAGAACTTCAGCCAGTCATGGTGAATCTAAAACGCTTAGGCAAAGCAGCCTTATTGGGGTCTCGAAAATCTGCCATTTTGGTCAATTGGCTATTTTCTTCAAATAGTTAATTGGTGTGTAACTAAGCACCTGTATCAAACCAACCTAAAATAAAAAGAGTGAGTGCTTCTGATATTATTGTAGCCAATAGTAAATTACGTATATACACTGTGGGAAGCCTTTGATCGTTAAAGGTTATAAAATATAGTAACACCTAATGACAGGAAGCTCTTCGTAGCTGGAATGGTCAGCAAACCTGTCAGCAAGTGATTTAAATGCTCCTTATTTATATGTAATTCTAAGTCGCCGAACAAAATATGGCTCCCTTGCCTCCCTGCCATACTGCGGCTTGGTAAATGAGTGAATCTAGCCTACGCGGGCCTTTGATCTGGTTTTTGTTTTTAATGTTCCATGTCAGTCACCAATGACTACATTTCAATAGACATTATGTCACCTCTTTGGCACAAGTAAACATAATGTCTAACACCTAAATAACTTGTGCCAGGCCAGCGTAATGCAAATGTTGACAAGATAAGTACACAATTTCACACCTGCAGGAAGAATTATTTAAACTGGTGAACGCGGACGATACGTGTGTGCGATTTACTGCTCCTCCCTTCTTCATCCAGCTGTTTTTGGGAGCTAAATAATTATGCAATCCAGCTTCTAGTTTCCAAAGTATGGCAAAATGTTCAGAACAATTTATTTAATTTAATAGCACATTAAGAGAAGGAATGATAATCAAAACCAAAATGTGACATTATTCTTCAAATAATAACTTAATTCAATCAAAATGATTTCATGTTAAGATTTATACAAATAACTGTGAAAATGTCCTGCAGATGGTGTCATGGAAGAGTTGTACATAATAATGAAGCTTGTACAGTATAATGATATGAAGGCTTAGTAGTGAAATTCAAAGCATTTTCTTTTTTTACCAGTGACAGTAAAACATTAAATGTTATTTATTATGCAGTAAATTGAGGATTGCGGACACTGGACAACCCCTCCTTCTTCGGCAAAGACGTTAAACATATTATAGGAGAAAAGGAAAAGATTTCTTTTTTTAATCTTTATGAAATATTAAACAGTAAAGAGATATAATAAAAAGGTAGTTAAGTAAAAATAAAAGAGGAAAAACACAATAATAATGTAAAAATAAAGGACTAGAGCACATTTGAAACTGTTTCCCCTTTTCACTAGTGATAACTGGTTAAATAACAAACCCACCAAGTAAAGAGGTACTGGTTAGGGAAATATTGGAATTTTATTATAAAACTGCAATTTTTTTACTTAGAAAAAAGACAAATATATATATATATATGCATCAGAACACTCCAAATTTTAAATTCCCGAACTAGGATTAAAATGATAGGGGTCTAAATATAATCATATCCCATCTTTAAGCAGGTCCTACTCTATGGTAGGCAATGAGTTTTCATTGTGTAGGACCTGTTAAGATTGGGTACGTTGAAGCTGTTAGCAGGCTCAGCAACATATGATCGTATTTTGTGACCAAGATCCCGTCATTTTAATCCTAGTTCAGGAATTTAAAATCTGTTAGACTGTTATTGGGTGGAGTGCTCTGAACAATGTATATTTATTTATTGGTCTCAGAAGCAGCCTTATAAATGCTTGTTAAGTCTGAGAATTACCTTACCTGGTTTTATATATATACAGGGTTTTTTTTGAGCCGGTACCCGCCTGTACGGCGTACCTGCACCACTCGGTGTGTACCGGCACCTCTTGGCAAGACCTAATTTCCGCCGGCGTTCTTCTCTTCTCCACGAGGCGAGCGGCTGCTGACATGCAGCTTGGCTGCTCGCCTGGGATGAGAACCACCTGACCAGCGCGCAATCTTGCAAGAACGCGGCTGGTCAGGTGGTTCCTGGTGAGCGGCCAAGCTGCATGCCAGCAGCCGCTCGCCTCGTGGAGAAGAGAAGAACACCGGTGGGGCCTGGCAGTAGAGGTGAGAGCTGGGGGCAGTATATACACATGTGAACTGGGGCAGTATATACCCATGTGAGCTGGGGGCAATATATACCCATGTGAGCTGGCCTGGGGCAATATATCCATGTGTGAGTTGGCCTGGGGCAATATATCCATGTGTGACCTGCTGGGGGCAATATATCCAGTGTGAATAAAGGAGTCACAATAATCAGTTTTTCCCTGGGCGTGAGAGTACCCCCACCTATTTTTCCAGAAAAAAAGCACTGTGTATATATATATAAATATTTATACAGTCAGGTCCAGAAATATTGGGACATCGACACAAGTCTAACATCTTTGGCTCTATACACCACCACAATGGAGTTGGAATGAAACAAACACAATGTGCTTTAATGAACAGTCAATGGAGCGCCAGTACAAGACTGGAAATACGATAGATCACTTTACACGTCCTTCAATAGGTCTTCTAGGTCATCCCAAAGATCACTCTTGGAAAAAACGTCTCTACAAAAGAGAAAATATAATAGCGCAATATGTTGATCCACCATATGAAGGAAATAAAGGGGCGATGATCCTACTCACATACTGCTGAGCCTAACCTAGGCTCTAGGATGGATGATAATTATGGGTCTTCAAAGACATTCAGGTGCCCATGTACCCCCAATGCAGTTGTTATCTTCAGAAACCTTTCTCTGCAGTAAATCACAGGAAAAAAGAACAATACACTCCCCTAGTGCAATACCGTTAGGGTATAGTGGCAATAGATCAATTTAAGTGTTGCACTCACATGTAGGTGAGCCGCATTGGCTCCAAGATCTCGTATAGGAATTTATAAGGAAATTCCGAAAACCTTCTTTAAAAATCACGTTTCAGGAAGCAGCAGTAGTCCAATAAAATAAATTTATTAATACATAAAATAAAGATTAATATTACCAGAACGCGTTTCGCTCCTCAGAGCTTCTTCAGCTGGTATCACTAGTCTTGTGTATGCTGCTTCCCTATATACTGTTTAAAATGTTCCATTTAATCATTCATAGTTCACATCAGATGAGAATCATTAAAACAATAAAAACAATTAAAAACACATGGAACCGTTAATTAGTCAATCTATCAGGCATCTGCGTATCTGCACTGCTTCCCAGTGTGAAACGCATAGTAATTGGCCTTAATATCATAGTGAATCTATATTTATCGCCATTGGCGTCTATGCGCATGCGCAAAGTCAGACGCACCATAATGTGTGCGCAACTCACACTGCGCATCCTGCGCACAACATTTACTGCGCATCTAGACTCAGCGCAGGCACAAGTATCGTTACTACGTACTCAAGGATCTATACACATGGCGCCTCAACATTCTCTAACGCTCTCTAGAGAGGCGATTGCACTATTCACATATAGCAGATCGATTCTTACATAATTAGCCCTTTAACAATTTATAAATAGTGTAAATGCCTATCCTAAACGCATCCATATAACAACTATCCTAAAGCTCATAGCGTAATAGATGGCGTGAACTACGCATAATATCAATATGTGCCTAACATAGAAAATCTGCGTGTAAATAACATTATATTGCTACATATTAAATTATTATTAGCCTCAATATACAGTAGATAAATCTATCCTGAATTATATAGTATTATAATACATATGAGACTCGCGCTATAATTACATTAAAAGTGATTGTGCATCTGTAAATATAGTAAAAACGAAAAGATAAAATGCTAAGTGACAAATGTCAGTGCAAATACTTATTAAAGTGCTCATTATCTGCTTTATATTAAATAAAGGTCTCAACATCAATTTTATATATAACATACAATGTGCTTTAACTGCAGACTGTCAGCTTTAATTTGAGGGTATGTACATCCAACTCAGGTGAACGGTGTAGGTCTTACAGCAGTTTGCAGATGTGCCTCCCACTTGTTAAGGGACCAAAGGTAATGGGACAGAATAATAATCATAAAACAAACTTTCCCTTCTTAATACTTGGTTGCAAATTCTTTGTAGTCAATCACAGACTGATGTCTGGAACACATAGACATCACCAGACGCTGGGTTTCATCCCTGGTGAAGCTCTGCCAGGCCTCTACTGCAACTGTCTTCAGTTCCTGCTTGTTCTTGGGGCATTTTCCCTTCAGTTTTGTCTTCAGCAAGTGAAATGCATGCTCAATGGGATTCAAGTTAGGTGATTGACTTGGCCATTGCATAACATTCCAATTCTGTCCCTTCAAAAACGCTTTGGTTGCTTTTGCAGTATGCTTTGGGTCATTGTCCATCTGCACTGTGAAGCGCCGTCCAATGAGTTCTGCAGCATTTGGCTGAATGTGAGCAGATAATATGGCCCGAAACTTCAGAATTCATCCTGCTGCTTTTGTCAGCAGTCACATCATCAATAAATACAAGAGAACCAGTTCCATTGGCAGCCATACATGCCCACGCCTGACACTACCACCACCATGCTTCACTGATGAGGTGGTATGCTTAGGATCATGAGCAGTTCCTTTCCATATTCTTCTCTTCCCATCACTCTGGTACAAGTTGATCTTGGTCTCATCTGTCCATAGGATCTTGTTCCAGAACTGTGAAGGCTTTGTTAGGTGTTGTTTGGCAAACTGTAATCTGGCTTTCCTGTTTTTGAGGCTCACCAATGGTTTACATCTTGTGGTGAAGTCTTCTCTTGATTGTTGACTTTGACACACATACACCTACCTCCTGGAGAGTGTTCTTGATCTGGCCAACTGTTGTGAAGGGTGTTTTCTTCACCAGGGAAAGAATTCTTTGGTCATCCACCACAGTTGTTTTCTGTGGTCTCCCGGGTCTTTTGGTGTTGCTTAGCTCACTGGTGCGTTCCTTCTTTTTGAGAATGTTCCAAACAGTTGTTTTGGCCACGCCTAATGTTCTTGCTATCTCTCTGACGGGTTTGTTTTGTTTCTTCAGCCTAATAATGGCTTGCTTCACTGATAGTGACAGCTCTTTGGATCTCATCTTGAGAGTTGACAGCAACAGGTTCCAAATGCAAATAGCACACTTGAAATGAACTCTGGGCCTTTTATTTGCACATTGTATTGGGGTAATGAGGGAATATCACACACCTGGCCATGGAAAAGCTGAGAAGCCAATTGTCCCATTACCTTTGGTCCCTTAACAAGTGGGAGGCACATCTGCAAACTGCTGTAAGTCTTACACCGTTCACCTGAGTTGGATGTACATACCCTCAAATTAAAGCTGACAGTCTGCAGTTAAAGCACATTGTGTTTGTTTCATTCCAACTCCATTGTGTTGGTGTATAGAGCCAAAGATGTTAGATTTGTGTCGATGTCCCAATATTTCTGGACCTGACTGTATATATACATATATATATATATATAAATAAAGGTGGGCACTGTGATACTGGCACCACTGTTAATATATAAGGTGGGCAATGATGTGATATTTACTGGCACAGTGTTTATAACCAAGGTTGGCAGCACTGGGCACTGTCTGTGATACTGTGTGCTACTGTGCTGACACTGTAATACAATCATTGCCGAAATTGTTGGCACCCCAGAAATTTTTCCAGAAAATCAAGTATTTCTCACAGAAAAGTATTGCAGTAAAACATGTTTTGCTATACACATGTTTATTCCCTTTGTGTGTTTTGGAACAAAACAAAAAAAGGGAGGAAAAAAGTAAATTGGACATAATGTCACACAAAACTCCATAAATGGGCTGGACAAAATTATTGGCACCCTTAACTTAATATTTGGTTGCACACCCTTTGGAAAAAATAACTGAAATCAGTTGCTTCCTATAACCATCAATAAGCTTCTTACACCTCTCAATTTTGGACCACTCTTCCTTTGAAAACTGCTCCAGGTCTCTCTTATTGGAAGGGCGCCTTTTCCCAACAGCAATTTTAAGATCTCTCCACAGGTGTTCAATGGAATTTAGATCTGAACTCATTGCTGGCCACTTCAGAACTCTCCAGCGCTTTGTTGCCATCCATTTCTGGGTGCTTTTTGATGTATGTTTGGGGTCATTGTCCTGCTGGAAGACCCAAGATCTCGGACGCAAACCCAGCATTCTGACACTGGGCTCTACAGTGCGACCCAAAATCCTTTGGTAATCCTCAGATTTCATGATGCCTTGCACACATTCAAGGCACTCAGTGTCAGAGGCAGCAAAACAACCCCATAACATTATTGAACCTCCACCATATTTCACTGTAGGTACTGTGTTCTTTTCTTTGTAGGCCTCATTCTGTTTTCGGTAAACAGTAGAATGATGTGCTTTACCAAAAAGCTCTATCTTGGTCTCATCTGTCCACAAGACGTTTTCCCAGAAGGATTTTGGCTTACTCAAGTACATTTTGGCAAACTGTAGTCTTGCTTTTTTATGTCTCTGTGTCAGCAGTGGGGTCCTCCTGGGTCTCCTGCCATAGCGTTTCATTTAATTTAAATGTCGACAGATACAGGGTTATCCAAAGAGATCCGAATTGTTTGAGAAAGGTAACCGAACGCTGAAATTCAGCGTTCGGTTACCTTTCCTGGCCATTCGGCTATCCAGAGAGCAGGCAATACGCCAAATCCTGGCAAATTGCCTGCACATACGGTGCCTGTTCGGTGCCTGTTCGAGGGCAGTGAAATCCCCATGAAAAAGCACTGCTTTGGCTATTCAGAGAACACAAACCAGCAGTGACAGGTTCCCCTAATGCCCTGCCATTCGGTGGTTTCATTCGACAAATTTATTCAGGAGAATCCCATAGGCTTCAATGTTAAAAATATTCCCGTTTTAATTCAATATCTAATAAACCGTTCATTATAAAATTCTGCAGCAAAAAGTCTCTGTATCTATAGATTTTTTAGGATACTTTAAGCATTTTTCTTATTTTTTTTTTTAAAAAGTCCGATTTTTTTTTTTTTTTAAGTTTACTTATTTTTTCTTTAACAGCCCTTTTTATTATCATTCCCTGGACCTCCTGTGTAAATTTCAGACATTTTCGCTCAGTAGTTTCTTTGCAAACAGCGTTTCATTTTCACAGATTCATACAAACGGTTTTGCTAATTTATTCACCTCCCTTGTCTGCGGTCTCAGCTGCTTCGGCTGCTTCGGCTGTGTTTGGCTCCAGTTTTCGGCAGGTTAATCCAGATGTTTTTGAGGTTTTCGGCGTGCATTCGGTGCGTTTTGTGGTTAGTTTTCGTCAGGTTTGCGGCAGCTTTTCCCTGCAATTCGGGGATCCTGTGGTGCTTGCTGAATACACCGCAGGGTCACCTAAATGGGATCGGCAAAAGGAACCGAATTGAAGAGAACGAAAAGTCACCGAACGTGCGGTGACTTTTCGAATCTCTTTGAATAACCCTGATAGTTTGCGCTGACACTGAGGCTCCCTGAGCCTGCAGGACAGCTTGAATTTCTTTGGAACTTGTTTGGGGCTGCTTATCCACCATCCGGACTATCCTGCGTTTCAGCCTTTCAACAATTTTTCTCTTCCGTCCACCCACATAGAGATTAGCTACAGTGCCATGGGATGCAAACTTCTTGATAATGTTGCGCACTGTGAACAAAGGCAAATCTAGATCTCTGGAGATGGACTTGTAAACTTGAGATTGTTGATATTTTCCCACAATTTTGGTTCTCAAGTCCTCAGACAGTCCTTAGTGTGCCACACACAATGCAAAGACTAACAGAGTTATTCAAAGAGATCCGAATGGCTGGAGAAAGGTAACCGAACGCTGAAAATCAGCGTTCGGTTACCTTTCTTGGCCATTCGGCTATCCAAAGAGCAGGCAATTCGCCAAATCCTGGCGAATTGCCTGCACATACGGTGCCTGTTCGAGGGCAGTGAAATCCCCATAAAAAAGCACTGCTTCGGCTATTCAGAGAACACAAACCAGCAGTGAAAGGTTCCCCTAATGCCCTGCCATTCGGTGGTTTAATTCGACAGGTTTATTCAGGAGAATCCCATAGGCTTCAATGTTAAAAATATTCCCGTTTTAACTCAATATCTAATAAACCATTCATTATAAAATTCTACAGTAACGAGTCTTTGTATTTATAGATTTTTTTTGGAAATTTTAAACATTTTTCTGGATTTTTTTTTTAAAAAGTCCATTTTTTATTTTTTAAGTTTACTTATTTTTTCTGTAACAGCCCTTTTTATTATCATTCCCTGGACCTCATATGTGAATTTCAGCCATTTTCGCTCAGTAGTTTCTTTGCAAACAGCGTTTCACTTTTCCAACATTCATGCAAACTGTTTTCCTAATTTATTCACTGCCTTCATCTGCGGTGTCGGCTTTTTCCGGCGGCTGCGCTTCGTGTGATCGGCTCCTGCTCGGGTTTTTCCGGCGTCTTCGGCGGGTTAAATCCAGATGTTTTTGCGGGTTTCGGCATGCATGTGCCGGGTTTTTGCGGTGACTTTTCGTCGGGTTTGCGGCAGCTTTTCCCTGCGCTTCGACAGCCCTGTGGTACTTGCTGAATACACTGCAGGGTCGCCGAAATGGGATTGCCGAATCGGCCTGAATTGAAGTACCAGCTGGGTGGAGTAAAGGTAATGTTGCTGCTCTGCATGGAGAGAGCCTGTGGAGTCATGGGTTCAATCCCAGCGAGCAACCTCTCCAGTAAGTGTCCTTGGCAAGACACCTAACGGTACATACTCGCCACCCAGGACATACTTGAAAACAAGAGAAATATTAATGTATCCTTCCTGGTAAAATCCTTTCTCAAAAAAACAAACAAAAAAGAAGAGAATGAAAAGTCATCGAACATGCAGTGACTTTTCGATTCTCTTTGAATAACCCTGTAAGTGAACTTCTCTTTATCTGCTTTCAGGTGTGATTTTTATATTGCCCACACCTGTTACTTGCTCCAGGTGAGTTTACAGGAGCATCACATGCTTGAAACAATCTTATTTATCCACAATTTTGAAAGGGTGCCAAGAATTTTGTCCAGCCCATTTTTGGAGTTTTGTGTGACATTATGTCCAATTTGCTTTTTTCCTCCCTTTTTTTGTTTTGTTCCAATACACACAAAGGGAATAAACATGTGTATAGCAAAACATGTGTTACTGCAATACTTTTCTGTGAGAAATACTTGATTTTCTGGAAAAATTTCTGGGGTGCCAACAATTTCGGCCATGACTGTATATAATATATATGTTACGGGTAAAGCCCGAAGTGCGGTTAATCCTAGCATTACCCAGGCCTCATTAGCAAAAGTCCGAAGTGAAATTAAATTTCGGACTTTACCCGGGTAATCTGCAAAGTATCCAGAGGCCTCTGGGTACCCTGCTTTTCTGCTCTATTTTAACCGGGTAATTCACACATTACCCTAGTGTTGCTGGATAAACTGTGATGTGCAACGAAACATCAGACTTTATCTGGGTAATCTGCAAAGTATCCAAACGCCTCTGGGTACTCCGCTTTTCTTGGGTTTTCAGCAGGTTACAGTTGACTGAATTCCGAGGATTACCCAGATAAAGCTGCAAACTGTTAACTGACTGATAACAAAATAGTGTTTTTTTTGTTAATTTTTAATGAATTTGTATCCACAGTCACAAACCACACTAAATAACCATAAGGCTACTCTGTGCATTAATTGTCTGAAAATTAATTTATGAAGATTAAAGATCTTACATAAAGAGTAACTGATGTTATTATGTTTTATAAATGATATATAAGCACATTTGACACATAATAAAGATCATGTAACTCTTTCACATTGATATAAGAAACATAGCCTGTTACTCTGTATATTCATTATATCTGCAATACATTTTAATGTTTGTCTTTTGCCATTTTCATTGATAATATCCGTAGATAATAGCAAAATTCACTGTTACCCAAGCGGGGTTGGATGCTCTGCAGATTACCCAGGTGAAGCTGTGGATAGTCCTCAGGATTACCCGGGTGAAGCTTCAGACTTGCACATTATCCGGGTAAAGTGCGAATTTTTCAGCTCATCCAGACTGTTACCCAAGGGCAGTTGGTTAGTCCTAAGATTACCCGGGTAAAGTCTGAAATTTTCATTTGTTTCCAGCTTTACCCAGCGGTTTTGGGTAATGTCAGGATTACCCGGTTAATCCTAGGATTAACCGCACTCCGGGCTTTACCCGTAACATATATATATATATATATATAAACAGTGTCAGCACAGTAGCACACAGTATCACAGAGTCTAGTTGAAAACATGTCCTAGAGTCAACAACTCACATTCATTCTGGTGCATTTATAATTATTAGCAATACTTAGAACTTTTCTATTCCACCACCATTAGGGTAGTCATGAGGCAGGTACCCTCTCAATACCACTCTTACACTTACTATAAGTTGAGATATATATATACAATTTAAACACTCCGTAAGAAGAAGAAAAAGACCCACAAATGAGGTTGGTCACATGTATAATAATTTACAGAACTCTTTTGCTCCCTGCCGTCCCTATTAAGAGAGGTGCTCTAATAAAATACCACCACTACATAAAAAAATAAAAATACTTATAAATAGGAACCAGGCTAAATATTATGTATACAACACACAGGAGTCCATCATCCTGAATAAATCTACAGCTAACATTTTCAGAGGAGTAAGATTAGCTCTCACTAGCACATCATTAGGGAAAAAGAGATCATGCCAAGTGAACCAAATAATTAATTTGAGGCAGAAAGTAGCAATTAGGTGGGGAAAACATGGATGGTGTTATTTATTTGTACTTTGAAAATGGCTTTGATCTTGTGTGGCTCCAAAAGATCAAACCTAACACTTATAGGAACATAATGTGGGGCAGTGTGACTCCAAAGCAACAGCATAAATATGTGGGAAACCAATAAGGTGTAACCCAGTCCTAACGTCAGTCTGGGCTAAACATAGCATATGAAAGACTACCCCATTGACTTACATCATATATTTAAATATTGCTAATTATTCAACATATTTTCCAGGAATCACCTTTTAAAAGGGAGATTCTAGTGCTTTGTGAACTTTTTCTGAATCAGTTAAAACAAGCATTTCCCTAATTGACTTGTATAATTTATTTCCGAAATCCTGTAAGTTATACCTATTTACAGGAAGGTGTCCCTTCTTCCATAAATGCATGTGCATTTATCTACTGATTTATTCTCTAAATTTATCTTATTACTCCATCCCTGGCTCTTCCATGGATTCTCTCCAAGATCTTGGACGAGGTAGCACAGAGTGTGAGCAGTGTCCTTTATTTATTTATTTATAAAGTATATTACCAGGAAGGATACATTGAGATTTTTCTCATTTTCTAGTATGTCCATTGAATTGTTACAGTTGTTACAGAAATACAAAGTAATAAGATGCAAAATATTAAAAAACAACAGAAATATACAGATTAACAGAAAATAAATATGTAAGAAATAGACATGTGCACAGCACAAAATTTAGTTTTGAAGTAATGGATTAGTCCTAAAATGCAATTTATTTAGTTGCTAAAGAAATTCGTTTTCAGTTCTTCAGTATGAAAACTAATTTCATTCATCCGAAAACCAGTGGATACAATTACTATTGTAGTGGCTCCTCAGAGGGCTGAGATCGCTGCTTGTTACAGTATCTCTCACACTCAGCACAATGTGGCCCATATTACATAGCTGGTGCTAACTTAACCAGAGCTGTTGTAAACTTCCCAGAGCCATTATAGCCTACAAGGTGGAAAGTCTGCCCAGAGGGCAGTCTATTGTGGATATACTGCCCCAGCTCATGGATATATGCCCCAGCTCATGGATACTGCCCCAGCTCATGGATATACTGCCCCAGCTCGTGGATATTGCCCCAGCACATGGATACTGCCCCAGCTCGTGGATACTGCCCCAGCTCGTGGATTTTGCCCCAGCACGTGGATACTGCCCCAGTTCGTGGATACTGCCCCAGCTCGTGGATACTACCCCAGCTCGTGGATATTGCCCCAGCTCGTGGATACTGCCCCAGCTCGTGGATATTGCCCCAGCTCGTGGATATTGCCCCAGCTCGTGGATATTGCCCCAGCTCGTGGATACTGCCCCAGCTTGTGGATACTGCCCCAGCTTGTGGATACTGCCCCAGCTCGTGGATATTGCCCCAGCTCCTGGATATTGCACCAGCTCCTGGATACTGTCCCCCAGCTCATGGATATTGCCCCCAGCTCATTGATACTGCCCCCCAGCTCATGGATATTGCCCCCAGCTCCTGGATACTGCCCCCCAGCTCATGGATACTGCCCCCAGCTCGTGGATATTGCCCCCAGCTCGTGTATATTGCCCCCAGCTCGTGGATATTGCCCCCAGCTCGTGGATATTGCCCCCAGCTCATGGATATTGCCCCCCAGCTCGTGGATATTGCCCCCCCCCAAGCTCTCATGGATATATGCCCCAGCTCAGACCAGACATGGGGCGGCTGTTCGAATGCTCTATCGGCATTCGGACAGCCGCCCCATGAGCTCCGGCATACTTACCTTTCCGAGCGGCGCCGGGGAAGTGAAAGTTTCCCCGCTTCCGCTCGTTGAAGGACCCAAGCCGCGGTCACGTGGGACTCCCACGTGACCGGGGCTTGGGTCCTTCAAAGAGCGGAAGCGAGGGAAGTTTCCCTTTGCCGCTCAGGGGTTGGATGCGCGCGGCAGCCGGGTAGAGGCTGCGAGCGCAGCCTCTACCCGGCTGCAGTGTGCATCTTGTAACCGCCGCGGCGAGCGCACAGCCGGCTCGTGCCGCGGCGGTTGCATGCGCGTGCAACCAACCGCCGCTGGTTGCGCGTGCATGCGCAGAGTAAGGCTTGGCGACGGACACGCCAAGCCTTACTTAATTATAGTATAGATGGAGGTTTTCAGTTTACAACAGCTCTGGTTAAGTTAGCACCAACATTGTAATACTGCCCCGTGTCAGGCAAAGCTGTTACAGTAACTGACTGCTGCTCATCACAGCGCTCAGAGTGTCAGTAAAACTAGTAAATAATATTTTTATATAGAAGAGGTTAGAACAATATTATTTCCTTGTTTTACTGAAACTCTGAGCGCTGTTAGTCAGTTACTGTAACAGCTGAGCCTGATACATTGTACTGAGAGATAATATAACAAGCAGCCACTGGATTTAAAGGGCTCTCTGTATAATGTTTAGAACATCCTCCTACATTAATTAATGCCCCTCTCTGTATAGAACATCCTACTGCATTGGCATGTGGAGTGTGCAGAACTTTGGATGTTGCGATGTTGTGCTCCTCATTGCTGGTCTCCTTCACTCAATGTAATATCACAAAAAGGACTGAAACTAAAATGTAGTGCATTTTATTTTAGTTTCTTTCGTTTTTTGTACTGAGCAGTTTCGTTTCTCTTGAGTCATACGAAAACTAAATTATCCCAAAATTCGGACTAAATCGTTTTAGTACTAAAACTAATGCACATGTCTAGTAAGAAATATACTCACTATATGTTACATGTTTACAGGTACATTCTGTATTAGGTAATAGAGAGCTCTTAAGTGACTTTAGACTGGGGGTAGATTTGATGGCGTCTGGGAGGTTATTCCATATTTGCGGTGCTCTGTAGGAAAATGAGGATCGATCCACTTTCTTTTTGTATTGTGGTATTGCAAGTAAGGTGCAGGTCCTGGATCAGAGGTTAAAGGATGAGGGAACTGCTAGGGGAAGCAGCCTATTCAGGACGGGTGGTAGCTTCCCAGGGCCCTCTACACCTGTTGTTTCCATCATGTGTCCGTTAATCTCGTTCCCTTTGGTTATTGTAAAGCGCTGCAGAAACTGTTGGTGCTATATAAATGATGACAGTAATAATAACATCTTAAACACCAGGGGCTACATTACATTGTTGGTGCTAACGTTGGCACTCACCTGAGTGAGTGTTAACATTTGCCACCACATATTACAATCCAAACGCGTTAAGAAACCCATTAGCGTTTGGAATCTTGCGCTTTTCAGCGCGAGGTTACTGTACTTTGCTCTCCCTATACTTATCATGAGGAGCGCAAAGTGTTAATCAGCGTAAGTATTAGGAAGTCCTAACGCTGATTAATGTCAGGTTGCGTTTAGCAAAAAGTTAACCACAGCCTGGACTTGGTGCTAACGGATTCCGCTGGTGCAGAATCCGTTAGCACCGACAGAAACCCCCCCAATAAAATCAGATACTCACCTCTAATCCCGCGTCGAGGAACGTGGCTCCAACCGCCTCCCCCGTACGGCGGGAGCAGGAAGACACTGGGGGAAAAGGTTCCCCAGTCTCCCCCTGCGGATTACTACGCTGACCTGCCAGACCTCGCAAGGCGAGATCCGGCAGAGGAGAAACTCAATGGAGTCTTATGGACTCCATCGAGTGGACGCTCACAGCGGTGCTTAGCTCTCGGTAACAATGCAGGCAGCTTTTTAAGTGCCTGCATTGTAATATCTTGGTAAAATGGGGGCACAAAGGAGAAACCTGCAGGCGCAGGTTTTTCTCCTTTTGTGTCCCTGTTTTACCGCAATGACTGTAATGTAGCCCCAGGTTCGAAAGTTGAAGGGTGTGTCTGGATTTCAGTGGTGGCCAGTTTAGCTTTTGTAACATGTCACAATGGTGGGTCATGTAGTTACATTGTAGCACAAAGCGGCAGAATGAGTTATACAATGTAGTAAGTTTATGAAGGTGTGTTTGAGGGGCAGCTGCATACACTACATCTCCGTATTCAATAGCTGGCATAAGCATTTGTTGTACAATCTGCTTTCTTACTGTGGGGATCAGGCAGGTTTGTTTCTGTACAGGGCACCTAGTTTGGGGTAAAGTTTAGATAGGAGTTTCTCGATGTGGGGGCCAAAGGATAGATTTGGGTCTAACCACATACCTAGATATTTGAGAGAAGTGACTGTGGTCAGCGTGACATTTGATCTTGTCCAGACACATAGATGGGGATTTTACAATTTATGTATTTTAGGTACAGTTCCAAATGCGTGTAAGTGATTGATATGTCATACTGTATTTTTAACCTGCGAGTGCCGTCAAGGATGGGCCTACGGGAACAATAGTTAGACTATACTGCACTATTATTTTTCTCTGTATATTTTCTGTTCTGTTATAATCCTGACTATGGCACGGAAGTCCATGGAAGGAGAGGTATAAAAGCATGGTCAAATACGAATATTTCTATACTGTATGGTTTTGGTAGCATGAACACACACCTGCTATAGATATTTTGTTAGATATGTGACACATGTAAATAATATCTAACAAGGAACCAGACATTAAGACAAATGTCAGCTCTCCCTACCCACAGAACGGTTTAACTCATTACAGTATAGTATTGTCACTGAAATGGTGCCAGAAAAGCAAACAATAAAATAAAACCATAATTTTTCAATTCCATGCAAAAAAAAGCAATAAAACCAGAATGATGACGGCCAATGTTCTACTGCTGGAAGAAGAGCAAGTATGATTTACAATGTTATAAGAATCCTTGATAGCCTTTGCAGATCTACTCTGAAACGAAAAATATTGCATACTGCGACTGTATGAGCAAAACACAAAAATATGCAATGTTACATAATCAATATAAAATGTTTTCTTTTTACCTCAAATTAACTGCAACATGAGACAGAGAAACAGATGCTTATTTTATTACTGCTTCCTTGTGTCAGCTCTAATATCCTACTAAACCATCAGCATCTTACAAACACATATACGTATATTTGGTTTGCTGATTTGAGGTGGCAGTACAATGCATGGCTGAACAAAAGTTTATGTGCAATATTTCGATATAGCACTCAATAAGCTAGGTATAGTTAAAGGCAGATTTTCAGGCAATTTGGACAGCCAGTCCAACAAAGCAGCAATAGTAGAAAAAAGCCAGTTACACCATTGTAAAGTGAAAAAAGAGCTGATTTTAGTCAGAGTAGTGCAGCATTTAGGTTCTCCCTAGAACCTTTCTCAAGCATCGTTCCAGTGAGAACTAAAAGGTTGCACTGCTCTTAATTAAAATCAGCGCTTTTTTCAGTCCACAATGGAGTATCCGTCTTTTCTCTACTATTAATACATGGTGGAAGTCATTCAAAATAGTAGATCAAACGTTTTATATATAAAATATACAGGTTTATTCAGAGAGCACTGAAATGTCAGGCCGAAGTGCGAGGTCGATTCACTGACAATGCGATGAATTCAGCATTTACTGCAGGGTCCCCGAAGTGCTGCGAATCAGCCCGCCGGACGCTGCCGCAAAACCCGCCGCATCGCCGCCGAATGCACCCACAAGCAGCAGATGACCCGCTGGTTGTAGAAACACTGGAATGATGCAATGCAAAGGAGGCGTCACCGAAATGACACACGCCAGAATAGATATCTTTGGGATGATGCACAGCAGAAGAGGCGTCGGCAGACTGACACCCATCAAAACAACGATGCACTGTATGGGAAAACTGCATCAAGGGGGCAGGCATGAAAACATGATTTCAGAGGTTTAATCGCATGCTCAGGCCTGAAGCTTACATGGGATTGTATGTGCTGAACCTGGATTGTAGCTGCAATGACAGAAAAAATTGTCTCTAAATGTAGTTCAGACATTGTGAATCAATCACTCAGCTCAATGCTGGATGGAACCAAGGAGTAGAAAATGGTGACACAGGCCTGGGAAATATTCTGAAGTGAGGAGGCAAAGAGTGGATAGAATAGAGAAACGATGGCAACACGTAGAAGAAAGACAAGAGAACAATGCTCTGACGGTAGCTGTATAGGTGACAATGAAATGTGGAGAGAATAGGGTTAAGATGGAAAGGATAATACTGGGATGAAATGGAGATCGTTACACTAGGTTTGGGAGGAGATGGCATGGGCATGGCGGAAGAAGCACTAGGGTGATTGGTAAATAGAAACTGTGATAGCGACTAATAATGGGAGGCGGGGGTGATGTGCCACTCTTAGCATACTTTACAGGAAGATTGTGGTATGAATGGAGAGACGCTGACAGTTGTAGTTGTTGAAAACATGCCTGATCCTTGCTAGCACCTTGACATAAGCATTGTTAGGAGTTTATACAATTTTTTTCCAACTCTACATTTTGGTTTGAGTTTGATCCTCTGATTTTGATTTGCTAACATCACTGCAGGCACATTAATGCACAATAAAGTCTATAATAGCAAAACCTAATGTCCCAGTTTAACCTAATAAAGTCTAGAGAAGAAAGCATCGCATTTCTGAGAGTTATCGAGGGACCTTTAAATTCAAATGTTGAAACAGAGTTTTTGGGCAAGCACATATACCTATTCAATTGCATTTTTTTACTATCACAAATTAAATGACAGAATTTGTAGTTTAGCTTTACTTTATGCTGTAAACAACGTGAGTATCATGTGAGCTAGAAATGATAAGATCTGAAATGGAAACCAAATCTAGTATGTAAAGCAGGAAACATCAGAATAATGAAATCTATGGCATAAGGGTCATCAACCTCAAAAATCCAAGTGAAGAGGAAGGTCAGCATCTGTCTTCCGTTCAGCAGTTCTCTTATCAGCAGAGAACTGGGGGAAAAATGTCAGTGTATTAAGTACAAATGTGAACGTAATTTACATCACATTGAAAAGAATTCCATGCAGAAAGCAGCTGTTGACCAGGCAGGATAAATCTTTATTCTCGTCAGAGTAAATATCACAGAAATCTGTAACTGTAAAATCAACTCTCAAACTATCATTATGTTGCCATTTTTAGGAGTTTTCCGTGCTGCTCTGACATTCAATGTATTTTAATGGCTGTAAGTGTATGGGTGCCTTTTACATCTGGCCAAAAGATGTGCAGAGGGGTATATTGTCAAAGTGCCATGTGTGAAGATGTATGGGTTACGGCTTGATGTGTCAAGATGTGAATGTAGGTCTGCACAGCACAGTAAAAATAACATAGTAACGTAAAACATTTGTAAATACAGTTTTGACTTTTATTTCACATGTACATTATCTTTGAGGGAGTGAGAAGGGAAATGCAGCAGTCCATGGATGAATATTGGCTTCTTCTCTCAAGAAGTGCAGGACCCCGCCTCATCCAATGTTATAGTGGCCTTCAGTGACCCACCTGATACCTGCTCTAAGCCCTCAACTGGCAAGGGAGGCACAGGAGAGGGGAACTGACATGAGGCTTTGAATAAGTGTGTATCTGTCTTTTTATCTGTCAGTGTCGGTATGAACCTCAGTGTGTTGGTTTGAATTTCTGTCAGGGTCCGTGTGAATTTGTCCGGCTGTCTACGTTGGAGTGATTCAGTCAATCTACTCTATATTTATCAGCATGTCTATGTATTGATCACTGTCTATGACATTGGCATGTACAGAGACACACTGACATGTTTCGGGTAATTGCATAAGGAAAGATGAGCTAATGCTTCTTCAATTAGCCAGGATTTACTTACATTGTTTCCTGGCCTGACAATGACCAGTAGAACAAAATATAGGGCATGTTATTTCAAAATCAAAGAAGGCTATATATAATTTATTTTATATTTAACATCACAAAATAAAGACACTCGAGCATAGCACGACCGAATATAACGCGATGGATAGAGATTTATTATGGAAATGAGAGAATACTCAAGACTCGAATATAATGCGAGGAGCAAAATTTTACTGTACCGGTAAACAATTAAAATCTTTCCAGGTTCTCTTAACACAGTCAGGCTCCCCCTCATGCCAGGGTGCTCTGCTCTAGAATAATTGCAGTTGTAACTAAGTATGAAGCTGTCGGCCACTTGCCTTCTTTACTTGTGATTAGATGGCCGGCGGAGGCGAGCGAGGTGAATGATTGGCTTAAACCGAGCGTGCCCTATGGCCATGATGGATTCCACCTCTCCCGAATCCGGGAGTTCCTGAAGTGTTAGCAAGCATCAGGGAGCCCCCATTCACTTCAGTGAGACTACCGGAACTTCCAGGAGACTTGGGATCCAGAGCAAGGCAAGTTGGTTTTTTTTTTACACGTGATGCAGATGTCTCGAATATAACGCGACCCCTCCAATTTTAAGGTAAATTTTTGTCACCAAAATCTAGCGGTATACTCGAGCATCTACAGTACACTCACACATACATTCATTTATACACAGCTATACAATATCACACATCTGAATTCTAGAAATGAAGACCAACTGCCCAACAGTTTTGTATGCACTTTCTCCTACTCTGTAACTCAGTAAAACAGTAGCAGCCACCACTTTAATGCTGGTTAATGTTTGCCTCAATCTCCCTCTGGCATGCGCTTTGTCCCTCTGGGAGGCCGTTTATCTCTCCCTCTCACAGACCGACTCTGTCTCCCTCTGAAATTCCAATTCTCACTCTTCCCAACAGGCTGTATGTCTTTCATTTCTCTCCCCCTCTGACCCATCAGCCCATCGGCCCACCAGGCAAATACTTGCCAGTCCATGCCTAAATTCAGCAGGAACAGCTACAACAGCCAAACCGTTACAATTCAATGTTTAGAGCAGTGGTTCCCAACTACAGTCCTCAAGTACCCCTAACAGAACAGGTTTTAAGTATTACCTTGGGGCCCAGGCACATCTAATATTGGGTGAAGAGGTCCTCTTTCACCTCCTACATTGACATTTTATATGTCCCTTATCTGGTTTATCATGAATAACATAAAAACTGATTATATCTCTGATTACAGGCTTGTTATTGCTAATGAAAAATAAGTTTTCACTCAATAAATATTCCATGGGTGCACACCCTAATGCAAAGGGCTGCGCACACCAGTGCCTAAAAGTAAGTAAAATCTGTCAAGTGCAGAACCCAGCCTCAGCCTGATACGACGAATCAAAAGTTGATAGTTACCATATGGAACATAGCAGGGAGGTGGAAAATTCTTAAGAAATAACCTATTATCTATCAAAACAAAATAAGTATAGCAAAAATATGCTTTTGAACAGTAAAAATAAAATTTACTTTCAAGTTAGGGGAACCCCCCTAGACATCTGCTGTCTCCTGATTAAGCCAGATTATGAATGGTATACCCATCTCACCCACATACTAACAATATCTGCTTGGTTTTCATTGAATGTGGTGTTTCCCCTCTCCCGCCTTTTTTTTTTCTTTCTTTCTTTACCCCTCCTCCCTATCCCCACCCTATCAAATACCTCACATTTTCCTTTCTTCACTATATATACCCCACCACCTCCCTTTTTCTTATTTTCCTTCCACATCTCCGATTATCGAATTGACTGCTTCTTTCATTTCACAGAATAAGTTTATTGCATATGTCCATGTTGAAGATGGTCCATTTTCAAAATACATATGTGATTTTGCCTGTGATGTATTCCTGTTTCACTTTCCTTTTTCTCTCATATTGTCTATGTATGTGTCTTTGCACGGACTATAAATACTTTGGGAATAAAAAAATCTTTTAAAGGAACACTCTATGCAACTTGACCACTTTTGCTTAAGTAGTCAAGTTCTGTGGAGTCCCTCTTCCCTTCCTGTCCACCTCCCACTTTTACCTCTGTTGGACTGTGACAGCAGTGTAAAGCAGAGGGGTTTCCTTCGCCACACAGCTGTCACTCAGCAGCCCCCCACCTCCCAGACACCAGTCGCATAATGATGATGTCAGCGCACTGTGACACCAGCATGCACTTACAAGAGCTTGCAGGAGTGAGCGCTTACGTACACTGCAGTCATGAGCCCCGTTCAATACCTCAGCAGCTGCTGAATTGCTGCAGCGCAGCAATTCAGTTTGCTGCAGCAGTGTCATTGAACGCGTTGGATGCGAATTTCGTAGTAAAATGGCCGACGATTTCTTAATGAAAGATTCAGATTGTTTTTCTTATGACTCAGACAACAGTTGAGGTATATATGATAAAGAAAAGCAGTCAGCACAATCCCGTTTTGTATGCACACACCACAAATGATAGTTTTTATTGAATAAACGTAATGGTTATTTCTGAAACAAAATATAATTGAACTGTAATATATGTCTATGTGCATGGGGTAAATAATAAATAAATATTTTGTGCTTTGGTGAACAAAAACCTCAAAATTAACATTGCAGTACGGAATTGTTAATTGCTTCATGGCGGCGGCCATCTTTACTATGTCACACTCAGCTACTCGCAGCATCTCCTCGGGTCGCTGCAAGTGCAAAGTTAGCAGTGCTGAGCGCTGAGCGGCAGAACGGCGTTCAATGGCAAATTGCTAACTTAGCACTTGCAGCGGCTGAGATATTGAACGCGCCTCTGGATTGGCGTTACGCATGCAGCACTGATACATCTGTCTGCGCGAGCACTTACAAGGGAAGTTGGCCACACGTAGTGGATCAGTGGTGAACATACAGCACTCATCCCTTGATTTGTGTATGAGCAACATATGTGTCATTAATAGGCAGGTAGCTCCAGGGTCTTCTGCATTCTGGGAGCCCTGGAATAAATCCCACAAGAGAAGCCAACCACTGGAGAAAAGATAAGTTTTAAAAGTGACTACGGTATATGAGCTATTAAAAAAAGTTTTGCAGATGCTGTCAGCAGCATCTGCACAATCAGGGTAAAAAGGGGCATTTTTAAAGCAGCGTGTTATTTTAAGTGTGGTTCACTTTATTATGTTTAGAAGAATAAGACAGACAATTCCTTGCCCATAAACCTGATCCAACATGACAAACTACCACTGAACAATAAAGAGTGAAGTGACTGCGAGTATTTCAGCTTTCTGTTTTTGTAAGACTGATTGCTAGGAAATACGACTATATTCTCTACCATAATTTTAAACAGGAAATAAAAAATGATGACTAGCACCACAATCACATTTCAAACAAGAATACTTTCACATGCCAAATGTTTCTCTAGTTTTAACCCTTCAGTGGAAAAGGAATGTCTCTTGTATGTGAAATCTGGAAGTTATAGGTAGGCTATTTGTTAAATAATAGACTGCCTTAAAAGAATATTAAAAAAGCAAAACAGTAACGTATATACTCGAGTATAGCGCAGCTCAAGTATAACGCAATGGATAGAGATTTTATTGTTGAGATGTGAGAACCTCGAGCCTCGAATATAACGCGTTTGTGTAATTAAATCAATGCCGGGGTCACATGAGCGCACTTGAGAGTGGAAGGAACGTCCGTGAGAGTGGACATACCTTCCACTCTGACGTTAGTGCGGTCAGCGATACATAAAGGCACGTACTGACCCGCCTCCTGGCAGGGTATCCCCAGGTTCCACTCTTTTTCCCTGGTATGAACAGTGGTCTCCGGGCCTGGCAGCAGTTCCCCGGGCACTGTAGTTTGGGGCTCCAGGCTCCCTTGTCGCAGGCTCCAGGTTGTGGTTGACACTGTGAGACACGGCTCGGCTCTCCAGGCCCAGCAGCAGATTTGCCCGATCTGCAGCGGCTCCTCCTCCTCCCCGGACCACACGCTGAAGCACTTCCTGACCAGCTCCGGTCTCGCTCCCAGCGCCATGGCCTCCAGTCTCTGGTCACACCGCACTGGAGAAGTCTCTATCTGCGGCTGCACATGTTTCACCGTGCCCACACAGCCCGGCCAGTGAAATGTCTGCTGCTGCCTCCTCCCTTCACCGCGGCATCTCCCTCACAGCCCGAGGCAGCCTGACACGAGCCGTGCTCACACGCCGAGCTCTCCGCTCGCCTCAGATGTCAATTCAGCTTTTTAAAACAAGAAATTTCTTAATTTACTTTCATTATTTATTGGTGCCTTTGGATGTTGTCTCTGAAGCCCGAGTTATCTCGATCTCGGTATTGAAGAGGTTAAGGATTACCATGGGGAAATGCAGACTGAATCCATTAATCACTAAGCAACAAATATCACCAGTGTTATGCTTCAGATATCTGGCATACATGGCCTGTTAGGGGTACTTGAGGACCATGGTTGAGAACCACCGCTCTAGAATGTACAATTATCATTGTACATTTTGTCATAGAATGCACTGCCTAGGCCAGGGATCTCAAGCTCTAGCCCCCAGATGTTTCTGAACGGTATCTCTCATGATTCGCTGGTCATTTATTGCATACAAATAATTCTGGGAATTGTAAGCCCCAAACATGTGGGGGGTCAAAGTTTGAGATCGGTGACCAAGGCTACAACATTGCTTTGTACACTGCTGAACAATATCTTTTCAATGTATTCTCTTTAGTTATAAAAAGTCTATGTGGAGTGAGATAGGGCAGAGAACATACTTACAGTCTCATTCCAAACCTCTAAGTAGGTCATGAAGCATGGATTGTCCCTTTAAAATGATAATGCTTCACTTGATAATGGTTCATTAAACCAGCTTATAAAATGTCAGTTGCTTGCATGCTTTCATTTATTTATTAGACACAATTTAAATCTCATAAAAGCAAAAAGATTATACTAAGTACATTGAGAGCCACCAAGGTAAATAAAATGTGTCTTTACTGCACTTAAATGTACATCTCATCCCATAAAACTACAACACACCAATGTCTACTATTGGCTGTATAAAGTCGGAATTGTCAAAACATCAGCTTCTATTCTTGCATCAATCAGGGTTATTCAAAGAGCTCCGAATTGTGGCCGAAAGGTAACCGAACAGTGAAATTCAGCATACGGTTACCTTTCTTGGCCATTCGGCTATTCAGAGAGCAGACAGTTCGCCAAATGTTGGCGAATTGCCTGCACATACTGTGCCTGTTCGTTGCCTGTTCGAGGGCAGTGAAATACCCATAGAGAAGCAATGCTTCATCTATTCAGAGAACAAAAACCAGCAGGGAAAAGTTGCCGAATTGCCCTGCTTTTCGGTGGTTTCATTCTACAGGTTTATTCAGGCGAATCCCATAGGCTCCAATGTTAAAAATATTCCCGTTTTAATTCAATATCTAATAAACCGTTTAATATTATATTCTGCTGTAAAAAGTATCTATATTTATAGATTTTTGGGGATTTTTTTGTCAACATTTTTTTTCATTTTTTTTAAATCGTTTTTTTCTTTTTTCTGTAACAGACCTTTTTATTATCATTCATTACATATATATGTAAATTTCAGGCATTTTCGTTCTGTTGTGTTTTTGCAAACAGCATTTAAAATTTCAAATTTTCAAGCGTACTGTTTTTTTTTTTTCAACTCGTCCGTCTGCGTGTCGTGTTTTTCCAGCGGCTGCTTGTGCTGTGATCGGCAGCTAGTTGCTCGGTGAGTGTTCGCGGGTTTTGCAGTAAGTGTTCGTCGGATTTGCGGCGGCTTTTCCCTGCAGTACGGCGGCCCTGTGGTGCTTGCTGAATATACCGCAGGGTCGGCAAACTAGGAACGCCGAATCACGCTGAATTGCAGGGTACGAAAAGTCACTGAACGCGCGGTGACTTTTCGATTCTCTTTGAATAACCCTGAATATGTTATTTTAGTTTTCATTTATTTTTTCAATACTTTTTTTTGGTGAAGCAGAACTTTGCATATTATAAATTTTCAACATCAATGTCACTTTATGGTAGATTAATCAATTTCCACAGTATGACGGAGAAAGGTTGTCGACGCTAATTCATACAAGACCCCAATGAGAATCCAAGAGTTGAATCCATGTAATATATTTAAATAGGACAGGTATAAATCCTCACCTCAGGTGTGAATGGCAAGAGCTTTTCTCCATGAGAGAGACCACAACATCAATGCTGCCTGGAATATTCTGTATTAGCTGATGATGTAACAATCTGAAATGCACCTGAAGCTAAGAGGCATGCATCAATGTGTCAAGATGAATTGGAGTAATTATTGCCCTGACTCAATATGTAATTTGGATGATATTTTACAGTCTGAGCTTAAGAAAATACTACTTGATGGAGGACTCCAATGAGGTGAATCACCCATGCAACATTTCACATGAACCACATGTTCCTGGCTGATGAGTAGAGTCTAGTAGAACTTCCTTAATTACAGGGCACCCATTCTGAAACTTAGAGAGGAGCATCCCAGTTATAGATGGAGTGTGTTCATAAATATCAGGTTAGGTAATCAAATGGAAATGATAGCATACCAATTAACCATTAAACGGCTGTGGGTGAGGTTCCCTGAATAATAGATGTTGAAATACAATAATGCAAAACGTAAATATTTTTATTTTTGCTGAACTTGCCATTTTAGGCTAGGGTCAGACTGAGGCAGTGCGAACGCGCGTTCTGGCGCACTTAATCACGGCCGTGCTAGCAGCAGATGCCGGGCAATGACGGCCAATATACGAAGTACGGTCGCACAAAAGTCCGGCTGCGCAACGCAAGTGGAAAATGAACGCATTTTTTCGAGAACGTTAAACCACTAGTACTGACGTACAGAGTGCGCTGCGTCCGCTAGCGGCGTGTGTGCGTGAATTGGAGACATCAGACGCTGCTAATGTCCGGCCAACATAACGTCCAGATGCAAGAAGTGTTTTATTGATGATCCGTACAAAATCACGGATGAAACTGCGCATAGTATGACCGCTATTGCGTATTCCGTGAAAAAATACGTCCATTCTTCGAACGCACATTTTCACGGACAACGTGAAAAATGCGTTAGTCTGACCCTAGCCTTAGATCAAAATGCTAAATATGTAATAATCACTAAGGAAGCCAAGATTGTTCCTGCTGGTTGCCACACTTTCCCTTTGAATTACATTTATGAAGTCTGCCAAGAAGTAATATTGCTCTTCTGTAAGAAACTGGAATTTCTTTCACGGTTTATTCTTTTCAGCTTAATAGATAGTAGTATGTAATATAGAGGAATCTGGATGGTGGTAGGAGACAACGCCGCACATGATCACACCCTGGTATGTCCCAGTATGTAGAGGTGTGTGTGTGAACACAGAACAGTGTGCATAGCTGAAAAATTTGTATAGTTTCAAAATGATTTCGTTTTCGGAATTTTGTTTTGTAATGTCGTTACGTTTTGATTTGTTCTGTAATTTTGTTTTCGTTTGGTATCTCGGATCATTAAACAAAAGCATTGTAATTTGGGATCGATTCGAATTTTGGATCACTGAATAAAGTTCCAACAAATCAAATTTTGCTGTTAAAAGGCAAGCTAGGGTTAAATATTGAGCTGTCCATTGGC
This sequence comes from Leptobrachium leishanense, assembly GCA_009667805.1. Classification (NCBI taxonomy): domain Eukaryota; kingdom Metazoa; phylum Chordata; class Amphibia; order Anura; family Megophryidae; genus Leptobrachium; species Leptobrachium leishanense. The sequence goes on from CM019067.1 coordinate 147,409,825, forward strand.
CTGTGGTGCTGACAACAGATTCAGCACCACAGCCCAATTTACAGGGCCATTGTCCTTTGTCAAACAAATCTGATTTCTTTCATAATCTCGTTTGCTTTAGTACTGTCTTGTATGTAATGTACCGTAAGTTGGGATCGATTCAATATTTGATATTGATTCGAATTTCGGATCTCTAAATAAAACCCCAATAAATTAATTCCTGCTCAGAAATCATTTAATTAATGGTTCTCTTGTGAAACAGTATAACGAATCAAATTCATTTTATACTGTTTTGTTTCATTTTCATATCAATTCGGATTAAATCAATTCGTTATTTTGGAAATACTTCTGAAATACGAATTAACGAAATTCGTAATGAATTGAGATTCCTTAGGAAACGAATGCACAGCTCTACTAGTATGCCCAGTGATACATAGCTGTGTAAATCATGGCTCTGCTTTGTAGTTAAAACTCATAGGGACACTATGAAACCTGACCACTTTAGTTGTTACATTGATCAGGCTGTGTGGAGTGATCCCCTTCCCACAACTCCCCCCTCTTGCCCTTTTTTGCTGGTACAGCTGTATGAAGAGCAGGGCTTCCTCTACCAACACAGCTGTCACTTGGCAGATGGGATTCTGAATATCAAACCTGCAGGGAATCAGCTGGGGGACTGATGTCAACATGTTTCATACGCGTTGACGCCTGTCCCTCGATGTGTCTATCAGAGTGGCCAAATTCAGGCGCATGCAATGTTTGCATGCAAAAGGCTCCAGGGACTTCTGCATTTGTAAGCCCTGGAGTGGAAGAGGAGAGAGAGCCCAGTGTTGTCATATATCACGCCACTGCCACTGGAAGGCCCAGACCAATGCTGCTTCCCAGTACTGAGCTTAGCAGTAACTTTTCCTGCAATTGTCCTGCCTGTACAGTCCACAGGTGTCAGCTAATTACCTGTCATGGAGAACCAGGAAAGGGAAGCCATGCCTGGACCACAATGCTTCTGCATTGTTCAGCTTGTCTGCTTAGAAGCAACAAGCCTGCTCGCTAGTCTCCAGTGTAGCAGACCTTTGGACTTGTTTGCTCTCTGCCTACCATCGACCTACAACTTGACCTCTGGACTTTGCTTTTTGGATCAACCTTGCTGGGTACCACACCTCAATTATTCTTCTACCCACAGTGACCCTGCTCCGCTATTCACTGTGCTCCTGCCAACAAAATACCAGTACCCCTCAGTCTTGAGCCCCGTTCTTGTTCTGCCTCTCTGTTTCCCAGTATCTATAGTCAGCCCTATTCCTGCCTTGTCCCTCTTCAGTGCTTACCTGTTTGTGTTCCTAAGTAAACCCCTGTCTATTTAGTATACCTACGCCTCTGTGTATCACTGCAACCGTGGGCTCATACCGTTGCCCAGCGAGATCCCTGACAAGTAAAGACTGGAAAAAAGGTAAGTATTTTAACCTGAATAAAAGAACATTAAAAAAAGTGCAGATTCTGTCAGCATCATCTACACATTTATTTAAGAGGAAAGGGGTGTGTGAATATTTTGTAGAGTGTTCCTTTCATAGAGTTTTTCCTGTTGTGCTATGGTAGAATCACTATTTCTGGAGTGGCTTGTAGACTGAATACTTTTCATCTGGCTACTCATTGAATTCTACGGCTGCTTTGTCGTCATTAAGTGCATTAGCCTTCTGACATATGAGCTATCAATGAATTATACAGGAATCAAATTATGTATCTGGCTGAGTTACGTTCATGTTTACCTTTAGGTATGCCCTTATTTAAAGTTTAGTCTAATGCACTGATTCCTTTATCATGGCCATCTACTTGGTCAAGAGCTGCAGGAGCCAAGAACACTTTCAGGTGCAAAAACCTCTTGAGGGATGAATACACTAATCGCCTCCAAGAGCTGGTGGCCAAAAGACCAACACAAAATACGGTTCTTCTCCAGGAGAGTTGAACGTATCCTGTTGAATGTACCCTGCAAAGGTATTTTGCTCAGAGACCCAGTAAAGGCATTGTATGGTCTATTTCACTTTATAAGGACATTCTTACGGCCCAAACCAATAGGTTATTGCGGTTGCTATAACTCTTGGCGTTTGGTTGCTGTCCATCAAGATTACTGATATAGACTGGAAGCTTCTACATAAAGAGGAAAGCTTGCATCATCATTAAAACCAGAGATAACCATATGGTTGAACCAAATGCTGAATAGATTTTAACACTTTATGTCTTGTGTAGAGTTTCCTTTGGACTAACCATATAGTAGAGTAGATATATAAGGGTGTGAATGCCTACAAGACCTCCGATCAAAGTCAAGCTGCCCTAAAAATTGATCGACTCTGAAGGGAAAGCACTCATGTGGCCAAGCTTGGAGCGTCTCCTTAATGAATACCCAATGGATTACTGCCAGATCTTTCTCTGCTTGTCATTATTTTGAGTATGAACACAGTCAAACTTATGGTTTTTCCAAATAAATCCTCCTGCATTAGATTTATGAAGTCTGCCCAGCAATAAAATCATTAAAATACTTATATAATTGCAGTTTAGATGATCCAAGCAATGCATCAAAAGACTTTCCTAATGCTTAAGACATTCCATCTCACATTAAAGAGACTAAAGTTAAACAAGAGGCTTAACCGTTAATTAGCACATAGATCATCAGATGTTGTTGAAGACAGAAAAATATGAAGAATCTTGCCCCTGTGTGCCCAGAATTCAATAGTTTATTTCTGTTAAAATAGTATTGGAAGAGTTAATAGTTGCACAGTAATAGAAGAAATCACTATATCATGAAAAACCTCAGATATCCACCAGATCTCTAGTCAGCAGAGGCTCATAGGAGTCGAAGTCCAAAAGCCGGACATACATTTTCTTCTCCTTGCTCTGAACACTAAGCAAAACACAAAAACACAACATAAAAATGTCCAGAGCTGTCCTACTGCCCAGTTTATGTCTTTCCTGTGCGGTTAGTGCACTGGGTCAAAGACCATTTGAAACATCTGACTTCCTATAAACAAAGCGCTTAAATAAAATACTACTAGTTTTACTTCTCTGATAATCTGTATGCAAGTTGCATACTTCGTAGAAGAAATTTGGCAAAAAGTTTCTGTTCTAAACATAAGCTGTTTTTTTTTTAACAGCCCAGCCTCGGTGCATTAGATGCCAAAAGTCGACCGAAAACCATTTTGGAGTTAACGCAACTCCATACCAGTGCAGGAGTAGTGCCGGGCATCGGAGCAAGGACTTAGCTGCTAAGTAAAATGCGTTTACATCCGAAAGGAATATTCTGTGGACTCCTGTTCAAAATAATAAAAATAAAAAACTGTAAAGTTTTAACTTGCTGAATTTATTTAAGCGATGTTCAGAAACAGTGGTTAACCACTTGGCTGCTATGGACGCGCTCAGCGCGTCCAGCCAAGTGGTTCTCCTGTGCTATGGACGCGCTGAGCGATTCCGGCGGATTGCTGCGCCCCCCCAGTGCGGGCTGACATCTTGGATGTCAGCCCAGCACTCGGGACCCCGGCAGAGCAATTAGATGTCATCGCAGCGGCGCGATGACATCTAATTCAGGTGCCCCCCCCGCATGTGCGGAGGAGGCGCCTGAAAGGGAGGGGGTGAGGTCCTTCGGACCTCTCTCCCTCCCGATCGCCCGGGAACAGGAGGTTAATCCAGGCACCGTTTGGAAGGGCACAGCCTGCCCTTCCAAACGGGGGCTGTCATTAACCCCTGGGGAGCCGGATCACGAATCGGCGCTGAAAAGCGCCGGTTCGTGATCCTTTCCCGGAGCTGTCCGACATCTTGGATGTCGGCCAAGCCTCCGGGAACTCCCCCTGAGGACTGGCGTCATCGTGCATAGCACGATGACGCCAGTCCTGGAGTTAACCCCTAGCTGCCACCAATGGTGGAGATAGGGGGTTCCAATGAACCCCCTATCTCCCGATCCGTGGCAGCTAGGGGTTAATGTTTGATGTCATTGGATCGGCCAGAGCATGGCCTTTCCAAAGATATCAAACATGATAATGAAAAAAGTTTTTTTAAAAAAAAAATTAAAATAAAAAAATATATATATTTAAAAAAAAATGTTTTTGTTTTGTTAATGCAGCAATATTGTCCCCATTTCAATTATAATGTGAACAATAATGCTGCACTAACGATTTTTGTATGCGGTGCGTTTGTTAAAAATAGCAACATTTTCCAACAAAAAAAATTTAACGGGTCCCCATTTCTAATTTTTTTAACAAGCGCACCCCATACAAAATATAACCGCAAACGATCGCATGTTAAAATGTGAAAAAAAAACCACTTTACACATAATAAATTATTGAAAATTCTAATTTTATTGCATTTTTTGTTATAATATACAGACATGACATAACGTATACATATAATAATGACATATTATGAATCTGTGGAGTCTGCCGGAAAGAACGATATATAATATGTCTGGGTCATATATCGAAATGTGGCTACAAAATGCGGTTAAACAAGAGGAGCGAAAGCGGTAAAAATGACCTCAGCACAGAGGTGTGAAAAGCCTCAGCAGCGAAAGGGTTAATTCTTGAATCTCAACTTGTCATCTCTTTTCTGAAACTCTTTTATCCAGGTTCCAGATCTTCAAAGTTAAATTACATTTCTGCAACATTGTGCTTTCTAACTCCTGTCATATCAGTACCTCCAGGACTCACGTTGCACGGTCAGTAGCTCGATTTTATCAAGCTTGATCGGCAAAACCTGCTTTTTGATGGCAATTCCGCCATTTTCGGTTTTGGGAGACTTAAATAAGGGCATACTATTATTTAGAACCCGTTAAAAATGTAACTCAAATTATCAGCGCCTGCACTTGCTAATTAGAAAATTTGGATGTAGCTATTCAATTTGAAGGAATCAGTAACCCCGATTTTCAAGAACAAATTCAAGTGCTGAAATGGGTGGACAAATGGCAGAGAGACAGGTAAAATCATACCATAAATTGTATTAGTGTGAGTTTAACACTTCTCCCTTCAAAGCACAGACTTTTTTAAATGTCCAACGATCCACAGAAGACATTGACATGTCTCGCCCCTCAGGTCCTGCTCTCCAGGTTTGGACACCAGGAGACACCTATAGACAATTGCAAGATTCTTCCACATACTTGTAGATAAAATATCACGGACGTGTAGCACAATTTAAAAATCTGACATTAAGATACAGATCTGTTTGTATTTTCACTGTATTGATGCTTTGTCCTAAGGCGCCTGCCTTCTACAAATCACATAAAAGCACCATTGAAATATAAGGGTCACAAAAACAATAAAAGGAAACACCGGAGAGAAGCTGATTACCGCACAATACTGTTCTGAATGGGTGTGAGTGGAAGTGGGAAGGTGGATAATCTGTAAAAAGCTTGTAACAGCATTTTACAAATTACAGTTGACAATAAAATTACTGATCATGAGTAAACACCAGTTTAAGTAGCCAAATCCGACTTTTTTTAATTTTGTACAGAAAAAAAAAAAAAGATGTTGTGTGCTCAACTCCCATTACTCTAGGGAGCGGCAATCCCTCCCTAGAGTAATGCAAGTCAAGCACACAACATTGCGGACTGTTTTTTCACGCGATTCAGCCAATCAGAATTAAGTACCACAATTGTCTCCCGTTAAGTTTTTGTGCCTGTCAAAGTCAATCTGCGCATATATGCTGCAGCAATAATAAAAACACGCACAACTTCTCAATTTTATTGTTTGGGTATGCGTAGAATGTGTAACTATACTTTGCTGTATTTTTTTTTGGGCTGGTGTATTTGGTTTCGGCCAGGACGTTCAGATTTGCCATTACCACCAGATTTTCAAAGACGTTAAAATTATGCGCGCAAACGCTGTGCGTTAAATTTTGCGCATAGATTGTAATACCATCTGTGTACCAGCGCACAAACGCATTTGCGCTCACAATGTTAAGTATAGGATGCGCGCAGTACAGTACGCTTGCGCAGCATTCACGCAGGTTCACCCGCAGCAGACGTTAACGCGCATTTTTTGCGCGGACATTGTAGTACGACGGTCAGCGGAAAGGGTTTTGCCCCTCACGTTAATGCGTTTTTGCGCACGCGATAACGTTTGCGCAAAGAATGTAATAGAATCCATAAATTATCCCTTCAGGTAGTTTCTGAGTTGAAAAAGACCAGAGACCTTATGGTGGTACATTGGGGTGTCAGCTCATTAGCTTTATTTCTTAATAATTATTCCTAGGTTTCACTGTTTAGTAGCTCTTTAGATATTCATTTTAAAGTCTCCATAGTATGACACTTTTTTCTATGTTTTTCAACATATATTTGTGTCACAATTGTATTTTTCCCATTTTTTTTTAGTGTTAGTGAAGGACCCACCAATGGATTTGCCTTGTCGCTGGCTGGTGGACTTACACTTCTAATGGCCATTAAAAGTAACCATAAATCTCATTTGTAGGTAAGCAAAGGATTTTGAACACATATGACAAAATGTGTTTTTTTTCCTCTTTATTAATATCATGAAAGTAGTTCATACTCCAATACCTGGATTCCCATCAGTTGAAGTAGCCAAAGTATTTTCGTAACACCCTTACCCAGAATGACTGAAGGGGTCTGCTCACTTAAGGGTTAGTACAACTCGTTATGGTTTCAGTTCGGTATTTGAAAAATTGGCTACTTTTATATTAAAGTATTAAAGGTATTAAAGGGACACTCTAGGCCAGTGGTCAACAACCTTTGCCCCCAGGGACCTTATTACATGGTTGGAGTAAACTTGACCATAGCTGTTGTAAGCTTAACAACCCCATAGCCTATAATGGCTCTGGTAAGTTTACAACAGCTCTGGTTAAGTTTGCACCAACCTTGGAATGGGGCCCCAGATGTTTTGGAACTACATTTCTCATGATGTCTTATGAGTGGTTCAGCATCATGACAAATGTAGTTCCAAACATCTTGAGGGTGAAGGTACTGATACCTACTCTAGGCATTTGTCACTACTCAAAGTTATTTGAGTGGTGAAGGTGCCCTGAGCGTCCTCGTCTCTCTACCACCTCTGGATGGGTATTGGGCAGAAACTTAGCTGCTCCCAGGAGCTCAGATCAGCAAGAGTTGCTCAGTGCTTCAAGGATCAGGACACAGAAGCAGGAAACAGTTGGAGACCTAGGTCCATCTAAGGGCTCTCAATACCATTGGATTGGCTGAATGCGCTCTCTTCCAGCTTCTTTCTGCACTGTCACATGAACTGCGGCGGCTTGCTGGAAAATTGCAGCATGTCACATTGCGAGGATTGCAGAGGCAGCCCAGCGCTGGATACCATTTGTGTTTTACAATTATCTAAAGGGTTAAAATGGGAGGGTGCATAGGGGTTAATCTTAAATGTCTTCATTGCCCCCCTTCCATTTTAACTTTAAAGTATCCCATTAATTCTCTATTAGAAGTCATTGGAATTAACAGAGTTTTGCTATTATTTTGAATATCCAACCATAACCGACAAAACTAAGCCATGTGCTTAATATTGGTCCCTCGTGTGGACTGATGATTGCCATATTCATTTGGACATTTTTTAATGTAGAGAGTCAATATCATTGCTTCGGAATATTTCCACACTGAATTTAGAACTGTAACATATTTGATGACCGGCATAATTTCAGCAAGGATAACACTACTTTATCTGGTAGGCAAGCCTACCACCTGACTCACTAATACACCTCACTGCCCCAACCAGTCCATCACTCTCGCCTTGCAGTCCTCTCCTCCTGTTCCCACTCCAACCCTTCTAGATTGTAAAAATGGTGATAATCTGTGCCACTGGCGCCACCCGGTGGTGATGGCAAATAAACAACCTCAATACAATCAGATAAAATACAATGCAAGTAAAATGGTGCAAATAGGATAAAACAATCTAGGATAAAACAAAGTAATGTGACATTTACAGCCTTATCCTGTATACTCCAGGTTGTAAAAGTCTTAATGATTGTGAAAGTCTTAATAATCAGTGCAGGGAAGAATAAAAATAAAAGTCATACAGTATCTCGTATTTGTGGAGTCAGCTGCCTCTTCAGACCACTTGGTGGTATATCCCTTTTCCACCTTGTAAGTCAGTATAAAAGAAAGATGTGCTGGAGTTGGCACTTCTTGTCCTGTTAGTGGTTCAGTCTGCTGCACTCTGTGGCTCAGAAGGTTTCCTTATAGGGTTACCATCCTCTGTGTCCCTCAAAATATAAAATGACTCACATAGAGCAATATTGTATAAAATGGAGTGCAAACAAAGGAGAATGTCGTACTCACATTAGCTAGTGTCTTATCAATCAGACACCAGATTTGTAGGCAGTAAGTGACTTCAGAAGGTGCGCCGGATCACCTCTCAGCCTCAGCCCCCTCCTCGGCGAATATAAGCATCCAGGGCCCGGGATAGGCGTAAAATAAGGTGTATTTTAATAATAATAAGATATACAGTATACCAAAACGCGGTTCGCATAAAATGCTTCATCGGTTGGTGCTATAGTAGTAATGTGTTTGTAACAGTAACAGCACTCTTATTACTCAGCACAAAAATGAAAGCACATTACCACATCTTGAAAGTTGCACAACACTTAAAAATGACTCATTTTAAACTTCTACGAAAAATTGCAAATCTTTAGTGCAAAAGGGGGATAATTCCAAACTCTATCTGAAAGCCTGAACAAGTATCTCATGGCCAGGAGATGTGTGGCTTCTCTCTTTGACTAAACCCAGGTGGATTTATGAAATCTAAAAGAAGGGACAAAGGTACAAGTGGACACATTGTAACATAATCTGTTGAAGAAACAGAGATAATTATAGTAAATGTGGGGTCCTTTTAATGTTATACATGGATAATTCAGAAGAAAGTCATAATAGTTTAACTTGTTATGACCAACAATACTTCATAGTGCTCTCCTTACATTTGCTTTCAAAGCATTGCACCCAAGTCCCTAAGTCAATCCATATTTAGTGCCACAACCCCCTTTGCGTTTTTTTGCTTTGATTTGCAAAACTGACCTGGATGGAGTCCAACACTGCAGTCTTCTCTTAGGTCTTCTGGCTGCTGGTGGCTGACTCCAGGAAGCAGTTTGTCACCAGCCCTGTGGCCATCTGAACATACATAACCAGAGCACTCACAGGCAATCAGATGCTCTCTCAAAGTAGAAGTATTAAGTGTTGAGAGGCATTTAATGGTTGGCTGGTGAAGGCCCGTTCATCTAGCGACTTCATCACTTAACGAAAGAAGAACTGGAACAGGCACTCCATCTTCTTTTTCTTGGACAGGTTTGTAAGATACCACAACTACAGTAGAGCAGCATTTCCGAAAAAAAACTTTGTCATGATGCTTGCCAAAACATTGTTATGTCCTGTCTAATAAACTTGTCTAAAAACGGAGGTTGAGTGTCCGGTCCAGTTCTTCTTTTGTTCTGTGAATATCTTGGAGGTGGTCACTTAGAAACATAGAAACATAGAAACATAGAAAAATGTCGGCAGATAAGAACCTTTCGGCCCATCTAGTCTGCCCAGTTACATGGATACTTTACCTGGATTTATCTTTTGTTTAGGATAGCCTTATGCCTATCCCATGCCTGCTTAAATTCAATTACTGTTTTGGCCTCTACCACTTCTACTGGAAGACTGTTCCATGTATCCACCACCCGCTCAGTAAAATAATGCTTCCTGATGTTACTTTTAAACCTTTGCCCCTCTAATCTAAGACTATGTCCTCTTGTTTTGCTACTTTGTTTCCTTTTAAATATACTCCCTTCCTCTACCTTGTGGATTCCCTTTACGTATTTAAATGTTTCTATCATATCTCCTCTGTCTCGTCTTTTTTCCAAGCTGTACATGTTAAGATCATTAAGCCTTTCCTGGTAACTCTTCTCCTTCAAGCCGTACACCATTTTAGTAGCCCTTCTCTGAACTCTCTCTAAGATGTCTATATCCTTCTGGAGATACGGTCTCCAGTACTGCACACAGTACTCCAAGTGAGGTCTCACTTCACTTCATTGATTGTGGTAGCACCTGCCTGGGTTTACATGATGGGAATGCTGCTCTACATGGTGGAATTGTATATATGGCTCGTTGACGTCAACATGCAATAGTCTTTTCTTTCCAGCAGAAGGGGTAATTTGGGGGAGAAGGAAACATACTCTAGTCACCATGACCAGTTACATTAACCTAAGTAGCCATGGTGGCTAGAGTCTCCCTTTGATATGAACGTAGGATGATTATACACTTCAGCAGAGAAAGCTGTTTCCAAGTTGAATATTTTGGATGGAATTTAGTGAGAGGGTTGTCCGTATACCACAAGTTACTGTTTAGTAAAAATACACTGTGATGATCAGGGACACATCACAAGATAGAAAGAGGCAATACCTTTACAGCGAGATAGAGCACAGCTTAGAAAAAGGGGAAAACAAAGAGTTCAGCCAGACAGGTGTATACTAGCTCAAGAATTTTCTTATGTTATCACATATTTTGTACCTTACACTTGTGCATACCGAACCATCTAAAAAGTCTAAATATTTCATGATATATTGTATCTGTGGCCTCAGCAGCACAGACCTAAAGCTGACTGGTTTTCATATGAGTGCCAGTGAGATGACTTTCAAGCTCCATATACCTTAAATCAGGAGCCTTGGCCCTCCATATGTTTTGGAACTACGTTTCCAACAGGGGTCAAGCCCTAAAACAATAAGTGTGGGAACTCATCAACATTTCTGTCCATTCCGGTTTTAAAGATTACTGGGAGCTGCAGCAGCTGTAGCGCTTCTTTATGCATGACAATGACATTCCTCTGCAAACACTGATAAATTATCATTTCCATGCATTTCCAATGTGTTTAGTTCAGGAAAGCCCCTTAGGCTAGGGTCAGACGAAAGCATTTTTCCCCGCGAACATGAAAAAGTGCGTCCGAACGCATTGACGTATTTTTTCACGGAATGCACAAAAACGGTCAGACGACGCGCATTTTCGGGCGTGATTTTGTACGGATCGTCAATAAAACTCTTTTTGCGTCTGGACGTTATGTAGGCTGGACATTAGCAGCGTCTGAAATCTCCTAATCACGCTAACACGCCGCTATGCCGCAGCTGCGCACTCAGTACGTCAGTACTAGCGGTTCAGCGTTCTCAGAAGAATGCGTTCAAATTCCACTTGCATTGCACGGCCGGACTTTTGTGCAGCCTTACATGATATATTGGCCGTCATTGCCCGTCATATGCTGCTAGTGCGGCCGTAATTATGTGCGCCAGAACGCACGTTAAAAGTGCGCTGGTCTGACCCCAGCCTTAAATATAGACAGTTTTAGAAAATTGTGTCTATATAGAAAGGGATCGGTGCTTTCCAATATGTCATCCAAAAGAGAACTAAGTTCCTCCTGCTAAAATAGTGAGAAAACTGCGTTCCTGCAGGACTTCACCCCTGGTTTCCCATGAGACTCTGCCAACCTATTCAGTAGCTGAGAAAAATGGGAAATTAAGTTCTAAAACATGTGGAGGGCCAAAGTTGCTGACTCCAGCCTTAGATGGAGTGTATAAATCCAAGACTCATTAAGTTGAAATAAAAATATTAGGAAAAAAATGACCACATTGTACAGTATCCATATCCTAAAACAGCCTGTGCCGCGTTAAAACATCTCGGACCAGTCATAACAGTATGCGCTCAAGTACGTCCACAGAACACCATTATAAGGCCAATGTCAGGTGAACGCAGTGATCACGCCGTGTTGCTGCACAGTTTAACGTCTGTCGTAGCATAGAATCATGATCAATAGAGACCCACACACGAAGTACGTGTGCACTGAACTGCGCACGCACAACGCAAGTGGCAAACGGATGCAAGTTAGGCAAGAACGTAAAACCGCTAGATGGACGCGCAGAGTGCGCCACGTCTGCGTAGCGTTCTGTGTGAGTGAGGAGATGTCAGACGCAGCGCATTTGCGACGTCCAGCATCTTGACGCACAAAACGGCTTTTCATATCCTTTTCAAATTTTATAATTTTTCATAATAATTTTATTTCCCATAGTTCCCTTTTTTTTCTACGTCCGTCAAGAAAACACAGACCGTGTGGTGTCTACAGTATCTTCCGTCAGTATGTCTGTCCATTATGCACGCACGCAGAGTGCGCTCAGACTGCGTTCGTCTGGCATTAGCCTAAACTGGAACCTTACAGGTGCAAACCCAGTTACGCATTCAAATTTCTCCATATACCAAGTGGAAAGTGGATGTGGGACAAATGGAGTAAAGAGACCTCAGATGCTCTGCTGCAATGATAGATGAGGTCCAAGACTTAATGCCATGGAAGCATTAGTGTTAAATAAAATAAGGTGGAACCAGCAGAACAAAAGCAACTACTTAGCAAGGGTCAATGTTTAACTAAACACAGGAAGATTATTTGAAAACAATCATTATGATAAATATTCACTTGAACATTATTGTTTAATATAGTTATATGTTAAAACAAATGAAGTAGTAGTAATAAAAACACAGTAATGTAGAATGTAAGCCTGCTGGCATGATCCTTAAAAACTGTGTTAGGATATTCGGCAAAGCAAGTTTACATACAGTATATGCCACTGATAACCCATTTAATACAGCTATTATTTTTTTTGAGAAAGGATTTTACCAGGAAGGATACATTGAGATTTCTCTTGTTTTCAAGTATGTCCTGGGTGGCGAGTATGTACCGTTAGGTGTCTTGCCCAAGGGCACTTACTGGAGAGGTGCTCTTGCTGGGACCAAGCCTGTGTCTCCACAGTTATAGAGCAGTGATGTTACCTTTACTCCACCCAGCTGGTACCATTACTGGCACAGGTAAGAAAAGTAATATAGTAATTTTGTGAAAAGTTTTAATACACTCAAGGTACACAGTTTGGAGCACAGGGACAACATTGTGACTACTTATAGTGAGCTGTCAGTGTTATTCATCCTTCATGTGACACTTCTTGCACTTAACAGAACTTGACATTTAAAAAAATGCAAGTGCCTGTAATCTTCATGTACAAAGTACACTAGGAGAAAATAAAATCAGCACTATTGAGGTATCATTTGCATCCCCCTTTATCTAGGGATGCTTGATTTCTTTATACAATTAATGAAGGATATGTGTGCTACTTTAAACACTCCGCACAATGAGGTATGGCTTCCCCACACACATAGGTGTATGTAGGGGACCCATAAGAGGGACTGGACCTAGAGACACCTGCTCCATTCGCGTAAGATGCTTAATTTTACCCAAATGATCCTTTGTAGATCATAGTATTCTGGTTGTTACCTTTTAATTTTAAAGATGTTTTTACACTATTGCACTTTTGTCTGTATTTTCTTTTCAAGTTTGTCCAAGGGATCCTCAACTGAGGATTGTACATTAAGGCTAGGGTCAGACGAAAGCATTTTTACACGCGAACGTAAAAAAGTGCGTCCGAACGCATTGACGTATTTTTTCACGGAATTCGCGAAAACGGTCATACGATGCACATTTTCGTGCGTGATTTTTTACGGATCCAAACCAGGAAACTTTGGGTGTCTGGACGTTATGTTGGCCGGACACGAGCAGGGTCTGACGTCTCCAAATCACACACACACACCGCTAGCGGACGCAGCGCACTCTGTACGCCCGTACTAGCGGTTCTGCGTTCTCGAAAAAAATGCATTCATTTTCCACTTGCGTTGCGCGGCCGGACTTTCGTGCGACCGTACTTCGTATATTGGCCGTCATTGCCCGTCATTTGCTGCTAGTGCGGCCGTAATTAAGTGCGCCAGAACGCACGTTAAAAGTGCGCTGGTCTGACCCCAGCCTAAGCTGCTGTATATGGCAGAGCAACTCACATTACTCTGATATAAGGGTCTCTCCATTCACAGCGATATTCTATTTTCCAATAAAATACAGCTACAATTGGGATTTTGTTATTTTTGTGTTCTCTGTTTTCTAATCCCATTGGATGTCTACCAAGGGCAATTCTGTCTATATATCATCATTTTAACAACTAACCACTACTGCAAAGCACGTACACTTTGCTATTGCGGTCTATTTGTGATTTTAAAGGAAGATATTAAGCGCAGACATGCGCCATCACACAGTATTTTACACTTATTGCACACATACTGTAATTTGTACGTACAACATTCTATGATTCTAAAAATAAAAAAGATCAAATCTATGACTTTTTTGTATAGATGTCCATGAAAAAAAGCCTTATACACACTAAGTACCATGAGATGTGTGTCAGTAGCCTCCTATGCCTGACAACCCAACATGCCAATTTAGGATTTCCAGTTGCTTTACCCTTCAATTACTTAAATGTAAATCTACAACCTGAACTTTCCTGGAACACAAAATTAAACCTCTCAGAAAAGTGGTGTCCTTCACTATCTTCTTGACTTCATAGCAGGTGGTAATGACAGTGTGTGTGTGTGTTCCACTGAAGCTCCCAAAACTTGCCCTTGGCACACAAGACTCCAGTGTTTGCTGTTTTGTGTTGCATCAAGGTGTTCATTATGAGTCCTAAGGTCACCTTCCCAACCACTGGATGTTGCAACTTTTAGAAATCACTAAAACTACTTTTAAATCTATAAACACAGCCCAATGTGTAACTGACCAAATAAAATGACCAAATGAAAATGTATTAGTAAAATAAACTTTTTTTTTAAAATAAACGAGATAATAATGGTAGATATGGATTTCAGTACAGGTATTCTATGGGCTTTAAACTACTTCCACAGGGTCTGGGTATACAGAGGCATTAAGAGACATCCAAGAGAATGATCGTGTATAGAAAGGTGACATAAGGAGACTCACCAAGGTTGACAAAGCTCATGACCATGTCTGCATCACTCAGGAAAGCACTGTCCTGCAAGCTACCATGTGAAGAACTCAGCAGGCTCTTGACCTTCACCTGATGGCTGGGTGCTACAGATCTTTGTGTCCATCCCTTGGAGTCCATTCCCTGTTCCTGGTCAGACATTGCGTTGTACAGGTCCAACATGAAGAGAGGAGCAGAGTTAAGTCTACTAGGCTTGTATGGTAAGCCAGAATTAAGTCCATGGGCTGGTCGAGGTCTATGGGGGAGCCCTAAGAGGGACAAGATCTCCTTCTGCATCTCCCTCTTTTCGTGGCTTTTCAGACGCCTGTAGATGAAGCCACTGTCCATGCTGGACCTCCTGCTGTTGTCCACCAGTGTCCCCAGAGCCAGGGGGTACAACAGGAAGCAGGAGATCCAGAACAACCCCAAGAAACCCCAAAATGCCTTATGCATGCTCCTTGGATAAAGCACAAGTACCCACCACTCGGATAACTGTCCCAGTCTGCTCCACTAATGCTCCTTGGGGTAGGAATTGTAGTCCACAGCATGCATGGCTCACAAGAACACAAGAACTTGCCTCTTGTCTTGAGGGAGGGAAAGTTATATTGCCAGAAATGTTTGAAGGAGAAAGTTCACCTGTCTCTTGGAGATCTGTTGAGATGTACCTGGGCTGTCTTCTTGGGATTCTAAATTCCCAGAAATCCCTCAGGTGTATTTTTTTCTTAGTTGAGATATGGGCATGACAGGTCTGACCTTTGCCCTAAAAAAGTCATCATCCTCTCAGCATAGCAACACAAACATGTGTCACACTCAGTAAAGTCACCAGGAGAGCTCTGGTTTAGTTGCTGCTTGAGGGCAGGGTTGAAGGCAGGATGATGTAGTCTCAGGAGTAATCCCTCATCATCAACATCACTCAGACTGTCCTCTCCTTGTCCGTGTCACACAGTCCTTGCAGTGGAAAAGAAAAGCTTCATAATGGTTTCTGTGACTTACTCTCTCTTCCATCGCAGCTACTGACTCACTTCTCCTCAACAGGGAAAAGTGATGGAAAAGGGGGAGTCTTTCAGAGACACCTAGTGGGCAATTCGCATACTGCACCCAGACTCATCCCAAACTCATGAAAGGCTCACTCATACTTAAGTTACCCTGTTGTTCTAATATGGAAAATTATGAACTTTAGAAAATCTGACACTCTAGAAGAAACATTAAATACCGCTGTGTCCATAACAGTAAAATCAGTGTAGGCTGAAAAGAAAAGGCGTTTGAATGTAAACTTCACATTTTCACACAGACCTCTTCCTCTTTATGAGGTAAAAGCTAAAAACTAAGATTGAGAAAATCTCTGATTGTGCCTTTGATGATGGGAAAATAGACTCCTTCAGAATTTAAATTACAGCTATTATTTTTTTAAATATATTATCCCTTTATTCCTCATAATATTTAAATCAAGGCTGACATGTCTGGAATGTATTTATGGTTAAATGCTCACCCTAAGGTTGGCTGAAGCTTTTACATGTCTTAGGCTGGGTTCACACCTCAGCGTTTTTCATATGCGCGTAATACGCGCGTTTTTGGCACGCGTATCGTCCAAACCTGAAAAACGCGCGAACGCGCATTGCAGCGCATTCACGCAGCAGTCTATGGGCGGGAACATGCTGCAATACGCCCCAAAGAAGCTCCTGTACTTCTTTGGGCGTATGGCGTTTTACAGCGCGTTCCTACATGCTGCAAAACGCCCAGGTGTGAACGGGCCCCATAGGAAACCATGGGATATCAGTGTTTGGGCTTTTTACAGCGCGCAGGAACGTGCTGTAAAACGCCCAGGTGTGAACGGGGTTTCAGACTTCACAGGTAAATCATTTTACTTAAAGGGACTCTACTCATCCTGACCACTTTAGTTTTTTAAGTGGTAAGGATGCAAGGAGTGACCCCCTTCTCCAGTCCCCCTCCCTGCTGCCTCGATCTGCAGAATACGCTGGGTGAAGTGGAGGAGTTTCCTTCACCCCGCCCAGCATCACTAGCAGCCAGTATTTTTGAATTTCCCAGCTGTCGATCCCCAGATCGGTCTCTAGTGATATCAGCACACAGTGTGCCAACATCACCCACTGAGACTGACCACGATAGCAGTCTCAGAGAGATAGTCGATGGATCAAATCTGCGCTAGCTTGTGCAGTTCCAATCTGTCTTTCTATTCAGGTGCTACAGAATATGCGTACGTAAGGTGCACAAGTACGTAGTGGTGTGCAATTTGCAGTTCCTATGCTAGGCATGTTCCGTTGGAGTGCAAATTGCAAAGAGCTGCTTCATGAACTTCTAGATTCGGAAGCCCCTGAGCTGAAGAGAAGGAGCAATGCAGAGCGAGGGAGAAAAGGTGAGTAAAATCTGCTAAAAATAATAAATAATTGGGCAGAGATTGGCATCAGCCAAAAAAGGAGCTCTATTTTTAATAGAGTATCCCTTTAAGACTCGGTGTTTCCGAATTTTCAGTACCATGACTCCTACGACTTGTCAGGCTTCCGCCTGCAATGGAAGGTGGATTATCCCACAGCCACAGTTTTCTTTTTGAGAAAGTATTTTACCAGGAAAGATACATTGAGATCGTTTTCAAGTATGTCCTGGGTGGCGAGTGTGTACCGTTGGGTATCTTGCCCAAGGACACTTACTGAGAAGGTGCTCTTGCCAGGATTCAAACCTGTGTCTCCACGGTCATAGAGCAGTAATTTTACCTCTACTCCACCCAGCCGGTGGAGGACAAAAAACAACACCAAAAAAAATACCGGGTTAGGGTATGAAGGAATTTATGTATACACTGAGGATGTAATGTTAAAAATATGTAACTAGTGGTCAGCCAAGAAAATCAAATGTGTGCGACATCTCTTGCGACTAGATTCCAAGGCAGTTGCAAACTTAATCAGAGGTGTTGTAAACTTAGATTCAATAAAGTGCATGGAGTTGGTAAATTTACCATTGGATTAGAATTTAGGCTCGGATTATGATTTCCCAGCAGGATATAGAAGCTTGTCTCGCTAACACAAAACCTCCTATTTGAACGTATTGACCTAGAAGACTGAGTTGAGTCAAAGTGGTCCCCAGCAGTGACATGCAGTCAAGGCAGGCTAAACCTTTCCTGGCACGACTTATTCAGAATCCTACTGTCAAAGAGAATAGGTCTGCAAAAGATCATCCTCGACGTCTCTCCTCTACGTGCGCATCCAGTCACCGCAATGCTCATCTCACAGCCAGCGCATCCCCAACCACGGACATAATCACACATCCCTGGTCCCCAGTAATAACTAGTTTTTAATTACTGTCATATGTACTAACACACAGAAATGTACATAAATTTCCACTGGCAAAATGTAATCAAAAATGGTTTAAATATGGCTAAATATGGACATGGCGATAGAAGAAAATAGAAACTTATTGCAGACTAGAAAATTAGGCAGAAGGAATCATGGAAACTGTCAAGATAAAAAACAACAACAAAAGAACATGTATGTGCTACAGTGACTGCAATTAATTTATGTGCATAGTGAAGAATGCACAGAAAAACAACCTAATCTAAGTACAAAACTAAAACAAAGCAATCTGTGCTGTGAAGTGACTTTAATTAGGATGATAGAATAATTGCGATTCTATTTAAAAACAAAATCAGAATTACAAATTAAGATTTCATTTAAGGGTCTATTCACAAAGCACTGATATTGCATGCAATTTCATCAATTTGTCTTTTGCCGCAATACAGTAATTTAATTTAGATGAAAATACAGTGAATTCACTATTTAGTGAATGGTCGCTGTATTTTGCCAAAATTGGAGTTGCCAAAGCAGTTATCGGATGTCGGCGAAAACCGCCTATTTGCTCCGAAACTGGCATCCACCAAACTGTAATTTTTTTTAAAAAAAAGTCTTCTATTTTCCTAATAAGAGTTTAAATCTATAAAAATGGGTGTAAATAATAAAACAAGTTAGTTTAAAAAATAATAATAAGGTCTGCTACAAAATAAAAAAAAGTCTTTTAAAAAAATAAATAAATAAATGTTGTCTAAATTTATACAGAAAATCCAAAATGGTCTTTTAAAAAAGAAAAACGGAAAAGGGTTTTTGGGACATCTAAAATGTGAATATGAGGTAAAAAAGGACCTCTTCACCACGCACATCTCTGCGCACGCCTATGCATGATAGTCTTCTATGGGACAATTTTGGGGCCACTGAATTGTGGCAAATTGCACTGTATTTCTCTGTCAGTTCGCCAGTAATTGACGAATTGACAGCTTAGCAAATTGACAAATTGCCCCAAAATTGCATCAAACAGTGAAATTCACCGGGCCACATTACATACTTGGCGCTAACGTTAGCGCTCACCTGCGTGAGCATTAACGTTGACCCAAGTATTTACCGCATATTTCAATCCAAACGCTAACGGGTTAAGTAACCCGTTAGCGTTTGGTTTCTTGCTCTTTTCAGCGCGAGGTTACTGTACTTTGCACTCCCTATACTTAACATGGGGAGCGCAAAGTGTTAATCATCGTTAGGATTACAAAGTCCTAGCGCTGATTAACGTCCGGCTGCGGTTAGCATAAAGCTAACCAGAGCCAGGACTTGGTGCTAACGGATTCCGCTTCTGCAGAATCCGTTAACACCAGCCAAAAAACAAAAAAAAAAGAATCAGAAACTCACCTCCTGTCCCGCGGCGAGGAACGCGGCTCTGTCCGCCTCCTCAGTCCGACGGGAGCAGGGAAAGACTGGGGGAAAGAGTCCTCCCAGTCTATCACTACGCTGCAAGGCGAGATCCGGCTGGTCATGTGACAGCCGACGTCTGCTTCAATGGAGTCCTATGGACATCCCGGGCCTTAGCGTCCGCAAACAATGCAGGCAGCTTTTTAGCGCCTGCTTTGTAATCTAGCGCTAAAACGCGGGAGCTAGGGGGAAAACTGCGGGCGCAGTTTTTCCTCCCTAGCGCCTGCGTTTTAGCGCTAGGAATGTAACTTGGCCCGCTGTTAGGTGCAATTCCAGGCCAATTTGGAGGTTAGTGAATAACCTCTTTAGTGTCTGGTCTACACACTGCTTTCGGTTGGGTGATCAATGGTTTTTGTGTTCTCAATTCTGGAGCTTCATGGAATGGTATCCATGGCCATGCAGCTGCCTGCATACCTCACATCACCAAGTACGAGGGTCAGATGGAGTAATGTAAGGCTGGGGTCAGACGAGCGTGATTTCTACGGACTGTACGTCCGTGCAGTACGGACATCGTCAGTACGGATGACGCAGTAGTGGTCACACAGTCCGTTTTTTCACTGAAGTTATTTTTTGACGGATGTAGGAGGGAAAAATAAATTACAATGAAAAAACATTCTTTCCGTCAAAAATGCTGGACGTATAAATGCAGTCCGTCTGACCATGCTCCATCACTCACACACAAAGCTATGCAGACGTTGTGGACGTGGCGCACTCCGCACGTCTGTTCTAGCAGTATTACGTTCTTGCCTAACCTGCGTCCGTTTGCCGCGGCCGTTGTGCGTCCGCAGTTCAGTGCGGACGTACTTCATGTGTCAGGCTCCAATGGACTTACTTTCATGCTATCACGGACGTACTTTTAGGCGCAATCACGGACGTGAACACTACGCTCGTCTGACCCCAGCCTAAAGCATGCCACCAATGGACTCTGGAGCAGAGGAAATGTGTTTTGTGGAGTTGCAAATCATGCTTCTCTGTTTGGCAGTCTGGTGGGAGATTCTAGGATTAGCGGATGTCAGGAGAATGCTATCTGTCTGACTGCACTGTGTCAACTGTAAAGTTTGCTGGAGGAGTGAGAATGGAACAAAGGATTGCGAGTCATAGAAACATAGAAACATAGAAAAATGTCGGCAGATAAGAACCTTACGGCCCATCTAGTCTGCCCAATTACATGGATACTTTACCTGGATTTATCTTTTGTTTAGGATAGCCTTATGCCTATCCCATGCTTGCTTAAATTCAATTACTGTTTTGGCCTCTACCACTTCAACTGGAAGGCTGTTCCATGTATCCACCACCCTCTCCGTAAAATAATGCTTCCTGATGTTACTTTTAAACCTTTGCCCCTCTAATCTAAGACTATGTCCTCTTGTTTTGCTACTTTGTTTCCTTTTAAATATACTCCCTTCCTCTACCTTGTGGATTCCCTTTACATATTTAAATGTTTCTATCATATCTGCTCTGTCTCGTCTTTTTTCCAAGCTGTACATGTTAAGATCATTAAGCCTTTCCTGGTAACTTTTCTCCTTCAAGCCGTACACCATTTTAGTAGCACTTCTCTGAACTCTCTCTAAGATGTCTATATCCTTCTGGAGATACGGTCTCCAGTACTGCACACAGTACTCCAAGTGAGGTCTCACCAGTGCTCTGTACAGTGGCATGAGCACTTCCCTTTTCCTACTGCTAATACCTCTTCCTACACAACCAAGCATTCTGCCAGCATTTCCTGCTGCTCTATTACATTGACTACTTACCCTTAGATCCTCTGAAATAATAACCCCTAAATCCCTTTCCTCAGATGTTGAGGTTAGGACTGTATCAAATATTCTATATTCAGCCCTTGGGTTTTTACGTCCCAGGTGCATTATCTTGCACTTATCCACGTCAGGCCTTCTCAACCAAGATCATTGCGTGACCTCCCAAATGCTCTACTGGATGAATGGGCAAAAATTCCCACAGAAATACTCCAAAATCCTGTGGAAAGGCTTCTAAGAAGAGTGGAAGTTTTTTTACACTTGCAAAGGGGGTGACCAACTCTATGTTAATGATGTTTTTCGAATACCATGCTATAAAAGTCCCTGTTAGACTTGTTAGTATAATAGTCAGGTGTCCTAATCCTTTTGTCCACATAGTGTGTGTGTGTGTGTGTACATATATATTTCATTGTTTTTGGATAAACCCATTTATATCATTAAATCTTTACTGGAATATGGTTCCTACCACAATCACCCAGGAACATGATGACAATCAAAACACTTGCATTTCAGTAATAAGACCCCAAGAATGATGGTAGTTATAGTCCACAAGTTTATTCCTAACTTGAATAAAAGAGGTGCCCAATGGCAGGAAAGAGTGAGCGTTCAGTTCCAAGCAGAATCTGATTGGTTTTAAGGTAGATATACTTATTTTTGTATGGTATAGCACAAAATTTGTCTGCATTTTGTAATTAGGTTTTACTGTCTCTCTAAAGAGGTGCATGTCATCCTTGGCATCACAGGAAAAATGGACAGCTTCATTTTATTATAAACTTCCTAAGGTTGATGCAAAATGTCCTTCAGCAGCTGGTAGTATTAGAACTCAATCCTTTTTGCTGAAGAAATCGAGTTTCCATACTCCCGCTTACAAGCAGAAGAAAACCCCATATGTTCTAGAGGTGGCGGCAGTCAAATTTTCCAGTGCTAATCCTATGTCAAGCATTTGAAGAGCACGGCTTATACTAGAAGAGCACTGTGTAGTTTTGTTTAGGTTAACGTTAAAAGTAAGCAATTAAATGGGATTACCATAAAATAAATCTGCTACTGGCTGAAACACATCATCTCCTCCAAACTACTGTGGTAATGCTTGGTTTTAACTAAAACTTCCCTCCAAGTCAACCATTTCCACGATTCAGTGTTTATAGCCAAGCATAAGGCAGAAAGTTCGATGGAGACTTCTGAGTGATGACATCTTGTGGTGAACTAGATGAGGTTATCTACCATACAAAGCTCTTCTACTTCAACAAATGTGCTTATGAAAAAAAAGCAAAAAAACAATAACAACAACAATGTTGTGTACCAAGAAATTCAATGTGTTGTATCTTGGAACTTTAACAATAGAAAATTTAATTTTTTTAAAAAAACAATTACCCATTTTCTTCAACAACAGGCTTTTGATCTGATCTTCGATACAGACATTGGTGTACGCACCTGGTCAGACCATTCTCCAGCTCAGGCTTCACTGATGCCTCCCCTCTGCTGGCCCCGAGACCGTACCTGGATTCTCAACACCACGTTGTTGGATGATCCCATTTTTGTTTCTGAGATTTCCAAGACCATTTCATATTTCTTTACAGAGAATGCCTCTACTGAGGAAATTCTGGAACACACTATTTGAGAAGCCCATAATGCTGTTCTGCGAGGTCATTTCATTAGTTGGCCTACGGCCCCTAAAAAAGCTAAATCGCAGGAGATTATAGACCTTATGGACAAGATTCGGCATCTAGAGGCAGCCTCGCACATGTCGAGCGAAGATGGGCCTTTAAAGGAAGCTATGCAACATTGGTGGCGTATCAATGACCTTTAAAATGCATGTAAGTGCATTTAGACGTGGCCAAAGTGAAGTGGTACTTTGCACTCACAGAAAATTAACCAGGACGCTTCCTGGCTAGGCTTCTTTGTCATCATCAAACACAAAATTAAGACTCAAAAATTAAATAAAAAAACAGTGCCTGTTCCCGAATCCTGTGTGCGCGCCTCTCCAACGGATTGGCTTTTTCTTTTTGTCCTTCGCGGATCCCCCTGCCCTGAGTCTCTCCCGGCAGCTGGTGCAGAGGAGGCTTTGGGCGCCGCATGCCGGAACCAGCGCGGCGAAGACCTGGGGACCTGATCACGGCGCTGGAACAAGGTAAGTATTGGCCTCCCTGCAACTGGGCACCCCACCCACTTGAGCCTGTCCCCATGAGCTTACAGTCTAAGGGGTCCCATGAGCTTACATTCTAAGGGGTCCCATGAGATTACAATCTAAGGGGTCCCATGAGCTTACATTCTAAGGGGTCCCATGAGCTTACAATCTAATGAGTCCCTTGATTTTACAATCTAAGGGGTCCCATGAGTTTACAATCTATCCTGAGTTTACAATCTAAGTGGTCCAATGAGTTTACAATCTAAAGGGTCTCAAGAGTTTACAATCTATCCCATGATCTTACATTCTAAGGGGGTCCCATGAGTTTACAATCTATCCCATGAGCTTACAATCTAAGGGGTCCCATGAGTTTACAATCTAAGTGGTCCCATGAGTTTACAATCTATCCCATGAGCTTACAATCTAAGGGGTCCCATGAGTTTACAATCTAAGTTGTCCCATGAGTTTACAATCTATCCTAGGAGTTTACAATCTAAGGGGTCCCATGAGCTTACAATCTAAGGGGTCCCATGAGCTAACAATCTAAGGGGTCCTGTGAGCTTACAATCTATCCCATGAGCTTACACTCTAAGGGGTCCCATGAGTTTACAATCTAAGGGGTCCCATGAGCTTACAATCTAAGGGGTCCCATGAGCTTACAATCTATCCCATGAGTTTACAATCTAAGGGGTCCCATGAGTTTACATTCTAGGTGCTCCCACGAGCTTACAATCTAAGGGGTCCCACGATTTTACAATCTAAGGGATCCTGTTCCTGTGAGCTTACAATCTAAGAGGGTCCTGTTCCCATGAGCTTACTATCTAAGAGGGGCCTGTTCCCATGAGCTTACAATCTAAGAGGGAAGAGGAATCTGCTCTAATATATAAATGCCTTTTTAATGCGCTGTCAGCTGTGTGCGCACCCATCAGAGCTGCTCAGTTGGCCCTCCTGTTGCGGATGGGACACGACGGACGCGTTACAAACGCATTTATATAGAGAGATACTCTTGAATAGGACATTGAAAAAAAATATGTGGACATGAATTCTGAGCTGGCGACAGCAACAGACTACTAGTCTACTATATTACAAAGGGTATTCTATTAACATCCAAATAAGACCAGTTCTCTGTTGCGTTTCGCGGATATCACTTCCACTTCAGAGATGTCATCCAGGCTGGAGATTCTTCACCCTCGGAAGGAGATTTAAGCTTTAACCCCTTAACGCTGCAGGACGTACATTTACGCCCTGCATTAGGCGGGCTTTGACGCCGCAGGACGTAAATGTACGTCCTCGGCGTTTACAGCCCCCCTCCGGTAATACTTACCTCCTCCGGTCGCTCCCACGCTGCTCTGACTCCCGCGGAGTCAGATCAGTGTGATCCCTCCTCCGGCGCTGTCACGTCATCGCGCCGGTGGCGCGATGACGTCAGTTTCAGGCGTCGTCCCCCGCCGGAGCAGGGGAAGCGCCTGAAGGGGAGGGGCTTTGGATCCCTCTATCTCCCCATCGCCGGGGACCAGGCGGCTGTGGCCAGCATCGCTGGAAGGGTCACAGCCTGACCTTTCCAGCGATGTATGGGGGGTTAACCCCTTAGCTGCCAGGTCGCGACCGGGCACTAATTTGTGCCCAATCGCGGCCTATTTCCGGTGGGGGCCTTGGATGGCAGCCCCCACCTCTGGGTCCCCCCCTGGTCAACTGACTCATCGCGCCATGTGCGATGATGTCAGTTAACCGGGGAACCCCCTAGCTGCAAAGGGATTTCCTATGGAAATCCCTTGCAGGAGATAGGGGGGTTCTTTGAACCCCTTTATCTCCTGATCGGTGGCAGCTAGGGGGTCATGTCTGATATTGCTGGAAAGGCCAGAGCATGGCCTTTCCAATGATATCAAACATGACCATGTTATATGTAAAATAAAAGTGTAAAAAAAGTAAAAATAAAAATAATAAAAAAATAATAAATTAAATAATAAAAAAATAATAAATTAAATAATAAAAAAATAATAAATATAATAATAAAAAAAAAATTGTTTTTTTTATGCAGCACTATTGTTCACATTTCAATTATAATGTGAACAATGATGCTTCACTAACGAATTTTTTTTTGGGGGGGTTTACCTAAAATCACACAATTTCTCCCCAAAAAAAAAATGGGTTCCCCGTTCTAATTTTTTTAACAAATCTACCCCATAGAATATGACCGCAGAGCCTCGGATAATAAAATTTTAAAAAAAAAACACTTTACACACCGTGGAAGATTGAAATTTTATTGAAAATTCACATTTTTTTACATTTTTTGTTATAGCATTTTGGCAGGGCATGACATATACATATAATAATGATATATTATTAATCTGCCGAGTCTGCCGGAAAGAACGATATATAATTTGTCTGGGTGGTATAATAATACGTGACTTAAAAATGGTCAAAATGAGCTCAGCAAACTTCTACTTCCGAAACAGCGCCGAAGTTGTAAAATTACTCCCGTCCTTAAGGGGTTAAACCTTTCCTTCTCTGTTATCTTTTCTCTTTTTCTCTTCTTGTTCTGCTCTCGCTCATCTCGTCTCATTTTCTTTGGTGTTGTTGTACTTTGTGGAGGCTTGTGCAAAAATATCTGAGTTACGTACCTTATAGCCACTGTCGTGCGCAGCCTGTTACAGAAGGGTGTGCACCCATGGACTATTTATTAAATGAAAACTTACATTGAGAAGATTTTTGCACAAAATGCACGTTTTTCTTTATAAATAACAAGCCTGTAATCAGAGATACATTCAGTTTTTATGCTATTTATCATGAACCAGATAAGGAACATATAAAATATAAATGTACTAAGTGAAAGAAGACCTCCTTACCCAACATTAGGGTGTGCCTGGGCACACCAGTCACACCCCCTGCGCACACCTATGCTTGTAGCTGAGATGCTTTGTTCCCATTTCTTTTTCTTATTTTCCATTTCTATGTTCCATCTAGTACATTATGTAAACTCTTAATATAATTTTGATTTCAAAAAATGATTCCGATATTAGCACTTTCTGGAAAATGCATGACTTATAATGAATTATATAAATAATATGAATCATAAGATTATCTACCAAATATTTTATCTTAGACACGGGTGCACATAATAAGATGGAAGTTTCTATACATAGAGGAATTCAGCATAACTTTAATGTATTCTTTGTAATTTATTAGTTTATG
Organism: Leptobrachium leishanense; assembly: GCA_009667805.1. Lineage (NCBI taxonomy): Eukaryota > Metazoa > Chordata > Amphibia > Anura > Megophryidae > Leptobrachium > Leptobrachium leishanense. The sequence continues at coordinate 147,436,398 of CM019067.1, forward strand.
AGCAATATACAGTATATATAGTATGTACCATTATCCTGATGAAAGTTCCCTGAGAGGAACTGAAACGTTGAATGTTTTAACATGGAATGATAAAATGTGATTTTTTTTTTTGGGTGGTGAAAAGTAATTTTGCATGAGCAGATTTGTGAGGGCCCTGAGAACAGGCAACAACTAGGGATGTGCGTTTTGGGTTTCGGAATTTCAGAATTTTCACGAAATTTCCCGATTCGTGTTTTCGGATGCGGCCGATTTTCTGAAAATTTTTAGATCCGAAAATGGCAGATCCGAAAAGTTTTCCGAGCCGAAACGAAATATTTTCGGAATTTTCGAATGGACTTGAAATGTGTCAAATCGAAATTTATTGCTTTGAAACAAGTGGAAACAGACGTTCCGAAAAACGAAAATTTCCGAAATCACGAAAAGTCGATACAAAAAACGAGCTAAGTGAAATGAAAATACGAAAAATGGTCGATATTCCGAAAAAAAATGTACACGAAAAACGAGTCGAGCCGAACTGAATCGAAACAGAAATCGGTCGAAACGAGCCGAATCGAAAAGTTTAAACATCCGAAAAATCCAATCGAATCGAACCGAAAAAAAAAATCGGTACACAAGCCTAGCAACAACACAATATTTGCAAGGGTCCTGAGAACAAGCAACATCATACGTGATCTGCCCTACAGCGTGTCCCCACTCAGGTCTCGCAAGGTTTTAGCTCGATGGTGCCATTACAGAATAGACCACTCCATATGCAAATCAGTCTGCTATCACAAAGGAACGGTGGCCAGTACTGAAATGCGAAGGAAGTCCACTCTAGATAGAAACAATCATCAGGGGTTGCTCTGTCCCGCAAGTCCACATCAGGAGGGTACAGCTGGTACCCAGTACTACAGTAATTTTGTAGCTGCAAAATCTCTTCACCATCTTTTTTTGTTTGCGGTTGCGGCTGTGAGTAATGAGCGACCGAATGGCTCATTATTCACCAGCTCCCGCAACCTTTTGCTTCCTATAAAAAACATATAGGAAGGGTAAATTTACAGTAACTGGCTGTACAAGCTGAGCCACAACAAGCATCGTGGCTGAGGTTCAAAAACAATGGTTAATATTTACGAGCAGGGTCATTATACTTACCAATTCACACCCCATGTATTCTCTCCATCACCTCTGTGTGGGAATGAGACAGACATAATGATAATACACAATACATAATACACATACATGATGGTCAGAGACACAGACAAACAGCAGAGGGAAGAAAGACGCAAACACTGGGAATATCATTTTTAATCCACATAATGCTTTTCAATAGGGATCAATTAGAAATCTTCTTTCCAGAATAAAGTATTGCTGGTTTACTGCCTACTTTGAATGCCTGGACCCTCTCAAACAGGGATCGATGGTAGCTGGATGTTTGCTAACAAGATGCCCAGGAACAGTTTTTGTCTGTGGGCTCTGGCTCTTCTCAGCTTGTCTCTGTTCAGTGTCCTTCTGTCAGGAACACTTAGTTGCTGCGTATGAACAGAAATGTGCAATATCTTCTGACAGATGATGTTGTGATTTGAATTCAAGAGGAGATGGAGAGGCACAATGTTGCTGTAGAAAATTAAAAGTGTTATCTTGATTTCCTGCTGAGCTGTTAACCTCCCTGGCGGTCCGATGCCGACATATTTTATATGTCAGAATCGGTGCATTTATTTAGCCCCCTAGCAGTATCCCGAGTGTGACTCGGGATTAAATTTCATTGCTGAAAGCGGTAACCCCATGCCACACTCGGGCTGGATACATACCTGTACTTGCGCTCCCTCGCTGTCCCCCGCTGTCACCTCTGGCTGATCGCAGTGTCCTGTTTCCTGGTTCCTTTCTCGCGAGAAGGGAACCAGGACGCTGCAATCGACTGGAGTAGAATGTGATTGCGGAGGTCAGTGAGGGAGCGCAGCTACAGGTATGTATCCAGCCCGAGTGTGGCTCGGGGTTACCGCTTTCAGCAATGAAATTTAATCCCAAACCTCACTTGGGAAAACCACCAGAGAGGTTAAATAGTGAAGTGACCATGTGTCAATGTGATCAATAAATTATATATTGAAGTGGAATGTATGCTTCACCCTAGACAGGGGTAAATTTAACTGTATGTTCTTGATGGAAGCATGCAAAAAGCTATTGTACAGATGGTATTTGACCCCTGACAAGGAACCACTATAACACCAAACTACCCTCAAATTGCTGTAGGTGCGGGGACGTTGACTGCTCCTTTTTCCATATGTGGTGGCGATGCTCGTTGATAATGCCATTTTGGACTGCCTTAGCGGATCTTTGTCCTGACATCATTGGGTTCTCCGTATGCCCTGACCCTGACATACTCCTTCTGCAGATATTCCCCCCACTCTTACTAAACTCCAACGCATCACCGTAGCGCACCTACTGTCTATCTCCTCCACCCTAATAGCAGCCCAATGGAAATCCCCACACATCCTACTATGGCTGACAAAAAGAAGAGACTGGGTGACATAAGACACCTTGACGTCATGGCCAGGGAACTTAGGGTTGATCCTCTACCTGCTCCAGAAGCGTGTGCTTGTTTATTTGGGATACCTATCATGTAAAGCTGTAACCTGTATTTGATACTTTACTGTTTGGTATATATGGAAGCAATGTGTCTTTTTATGTTGTATGTTTCCCCCTTTTTCTATTGTACCCTTTTCCCCCTATTTCTGAAAATAACAATAAAACTTTTATTCTAAAAAAATTATATATTGAACAAATATATCTGAATTATAATGAATTTTCAGCAAACTAATAAGATTGCAAATATTTTTTTAAATCTTATATTAAATGATAAAGTGAAGCAAACCGTACACTGAAACAGACAAACGTGAAATAAGGCCAAACTAGGCTGCCAGTTGTAATGGTACTAGTCCCCGCAGTTTTCTTTAAACACGTATATTAGGGCTGTCAAACTCCGGCCCCCCAGATGTTTCTGAACTACAACTCCCAAGATTCCCTGGCCATCTATTGCATTCAAAGAATTCTGGGAATTGTAGGCATCCACATCTGGGAGGCTGTGAGTTTGACAGCCCTGATATTCTCTTACGACACAAACCGCATTACTCAATATCTTATTGAATACTCGCAGTCCCTGAAAATGATGGAGATCTTGAAAAAGTATTTTCTTCTTACCGTAGATACTCGAGTATACCGCTAGATTTTGGTGACAAAAATTTACCTCAAAATTGGAGGGGCCGCGTTATATTCGAGACATCTGCATCGCGTGTAAAAAAAGAAAACAAAAAAACACTTGACTTGCTAATGGATCCCAAGTCTCTGTGACTAGCAGTGGATGAGCCTGTCTGCTAGAGCCAGAGGGCAGAAATCGACACCTCCTGGCGTGCTGGCTATTGGTGAATGATTCACGGTGTTGGTCATCTCTCTCTGCTGGCCATCTTATCGCAAGTAAGAAGACGGGTGGCTGGCGGCTTCATACTTAGTAACAACTACAATCATTCTAGAGCAGAGCATCATAGCATCCTGGCCTGAGGTGTAGCCTGACTGTGTTAAGAAAACCTGGAAGGATTTTAATAGTTTCCCAGTATAGTATACTTTTACAATTTTGCTCCTCGGGTTATATTCGAGTCTTTTATTATGAAAGTTATATTCTCTCATTTCCATAATAAATCTCTATCCATTGTGTTATATTCGGGTCGCGCTATACTCGAGTATCTACGGTATATTTAATGAATTGATTGTAGCAAATATTGCTGGAGGTACCTGGAAACCATGCATTTATATTTTTTAATGCTCTAAGCTAAGGGGTTAACATAGGCATACATTTTCTTTAAAAAAAATGGAGGCCTTCCTCAGTTTGAAGTCTGACTGGGAGCTTTATTTTATTCAGTTTTCAGCAATTCATATAAACAAATAAATGTAATTGTACAGGGTGAGTCATATAGATCCAAACTGAAAGTTTTCAACATTGATCATAAACGAACCAATAGAAATTAGAGTTTCAGGAATTGTACCTCCTCCGTTGAAGACATCCCACCACACCTCGTGCTAGGTGAAAGCACAGCCAAGAGAGTAGCACAGCCAAGAGAGTAGCACTCCCATGGTATAAAATTGCTTACTATTTGGAAACGACACAGGGTTATTTCCTTCAAGATAGCACATGTCATACAACATGTAAGTCAATGGCACCAACCCATATGCTTTTTTTAAGAACTGTGTCATTTCCAAGTCTCTGTGGCCACAACGGTCTCCCGATCTTACCAGTCCAGGCTTTTTTTTTCTGGGGCTAAACGAACGAGTGTACTGTAACAAGCCCTGCATAAATGATACCTTAGCAGATAACATCAGGAAGGAGTTGCAAAACATGGAAGATACAATACTGAAAGGGGTTAGGTATATGTCGACACAGTGGAGTACGTTGTTGCTTACAGAAATTTGGTGTGATGGAATGTGCTCAACATAAGGGGAGGTACATTTGCTAAATCTCACTCTTTTTACCTTCTCCATACAGCAAGCAGATCATCCACCCACTCTCTGACTGAACTCCGTTTTTCCACTCTGCTGTGTTACCTGAACCAGGGACTAAACTGGCCCACTTAGTCATTATTGTTTACCTTGTCACCACATAAGTTTGAGAGGTTGGGAGGATGAAATGTTCCATACAATTAAGCATACACACAATTTATACACTTATTAAGTATTCACTGATCGAAAGCAAATCTTTCCACTAAGTATGCCAGCCATTTGAATTCCCCTGTCACTCCCAAGTCTTCCTGAATGAATGGAACCACATAGCAAAATTGTAATTGTAGGAGGAAGTCAGAAGGTAAGTGCGTAAGTAATATTTCTCATAAAAATGTAGCATAGATTGGAATAAATCCTGAAATTTACAAATGATCAAATTGTTCTGTTACAAATGTATTATACCAAGAATGTTATTCCTAGGAACCCAAAACATACCAATTGATAACTCCCTTCTAAGTAGTAATTTATAGCTTGCTTCCTTTCCTTCCTTCTCCCTTACTGAACCGCTGGGCACCAGAAACAGACTCACTGCTAATTGCTTGAAATCCACGGTTAATTTCATATTGCATTGCATCGTTAAAGCTGGAGGCATCAAAACTGCTGTAGTAAGCAGAGGCCCTGTCGCCAAGCATACAAGTCTGAGGAAAGGCAGAGATTTCTTGAGCTAGCTCAATAGCACACTGTAAACCTGAAAGAGAACGTGACAAAAATCAGAGCGTTGATGCACGAATGACGCAAAGCTGTCAATCAATGTACAAACATGTATAAATACAAAATAAATATCTCTGACACTGGTTAGACATTTATATTGTTTATCTGCAAATTCATAATATACCGTTTCAAGATTTTTGAACTAGAATAGCAGTATATATTTCATTTCATTGCAAACTAAATTTCCACCATTTTATTCAACAAAGCTCAGATTTAAGAATTTTTCAACATGTGGTAAAATCTGGTATAATGTACCCATGCATGAAGCTGTTGTTGCAGGTTTTTTGAATGTGTTTGACTGGAGTGCTCTCTCCCTGGTTCGTTTGTATTTTATTTTTGAGACGCACCCGCACTGACAGCTTAGTTTAGGTTGAGTGCTACCCCCCCCTGTGTTTTCTATATGAATCCCTTGGGTATGACCCCCTCCCTGCCACAGGTAATCCTCCTCCAGGTTCTATTTAACCTTGATCTTCGGGAGCTCCATGAAGGGGACCTGTTCCTCAGTAAGTGAGTTTATCCCATGAAGGGCAGTCGTTAGGTTTGTAGAGTAGGACCTGCCAGAGGGTGGATTACATTGACGCTGTTGGCAGGCTTAAAGCAATTCACGGCCGTTCATTGCAAACCAAATTTCCACCACTTTATTCAACAAAGCTCAGATTTAAGAATTTTTCAACACGTGGTAAAAGATGGTGTTATGCACCCATGCTTGAAGCTGTTGTTGCAGGTTTTTTGAATGTGTTTGATTGGAGTGCTCTCTCCCTGGTTTTGTTTATATATATATATATATATATATATATATATACGCAAGGGTTGTGGTGGAAGGCAAAAAGTGAGATAAAAGGCCTCCATACTATAATAAGTGTGTTTATTACTGCAGAAGCCACTTGCACATCACAGCAATTCAATGAATTGCATCCCAGAGCTCCTGTGCCACATTCCCCATATGCAGCAAGGAATTCTGGGTAGGATACGCAAATGACATCTGTCCCACTTTTATGCATCCTGGGTCTGTTATTATACAGAACCCTAAAATGAATGCTATGCCACACTGTGGCTTTCTAGCAGAGATACATATATATATCTGTAAAAAACATAGTTGAATGGATAGAAAGGATATAACTCCAGTCCCACACTGTGTGAAAATTACTGGCTTCAAACTATCTTTCATGTATGACCCAAGCTTAAAGGAGGTCATAGCACGCCGCACAGATCGCCTCCGATTCGCTAACGGGTTAAAAAACCCATTAGCGCTCGTTAATTTGCGATTTGTAGCGCACGTTTACTTAACTTTGCACTCCCTATACCTAACATGGGGAGGTCAAAGTGAAAGCACAGAGTAAAGCGTTAAGAGCACTTGATCCTAACGCTAGTTACTAAGAGCTGGCTCTAACTAAAAAAGTTAATACCAGCTAAGAGGTGTAGGTAACGGATTGCGCTTCTGTAGAATCAGTTAGCTGCAGCTCAAAACCCCCCAAAAATCAAATGCACACCTCTTATCCCGCAGCGAGAACAGCGACTCGATTCACTGCTTCTGACTGCTGGGAATAGAGTGAGGCTGGGGAAAAAGTTCCTAGTCTCCCTCTGCGATCACCAGCAACCAGCGGGCATGCTGGTCTCAGCGTCTGCCCCATAATCTGCTGGTGAAACCGGGACGCATAGGGAAAATTAGCAATCGCTCATTTTTTCCCCTTAGCATTCCGGTTTTAGTTAGCGGCACGCGATAGTGCCCAAAGACTGTATACTATGAGTGACCTTTTAGTAACCATTACTTTAGAATCATTTTGCTGTAGCAGTGTTCTACATGTAGGAAGAATCCCATGGAAAATAACAAAAATATTTTGAAATATATAAAATGAAAAAGATTTGTAAAAAGCAATTTTATCTTAGGGCTGCAGCTAATGGTAATGTTCGTAATCAATTAGCTGGGTGACTTTTGTTTTTAATCAGCTACAAAACATATATTTTTTGTATACTTAAGGAGGGTTATTAAGAGAAAGGTGGAACTCTGGAGAACGTTTGGAGAAGTGTAAATTCTAGGTCAAAATAACTGATTTGGAAAGTCAGATAAATGGGAGAATTTTTCTGGTTTGGCTATTTTGACCTAGAATTTTCACTTCTGCAAAAGTTCCAGAGTTTCACCTTTCTCTGAATAACCCTGAAGGTAATTGCATAAACAATCTGTGTGGGAGAGGGACTGGAGGTATGAAAGAGTAGGAGTGAGCTCTGGGGAAGGGACCAGACTGAATGGAGGGAGGGAGAGGTGGCAGCTCTGGACCTAGAGAATGGGAGGGTGGGGTGGTAGCACAGGACTCCATCTGCAAGGAAGGACAGAACAACGATGGAACTGCTCTTCCACCCCCCAGTTGATGTACACCAGAGTCAATGCAATAGTTCTGCTACAGCTGTAACTGTAACTAAATAGAAACAGACTGGATATGTGTAAGGACATAACCTTAGAACTAAAGCATACAGAGTAAAGTAATAGCACATCTTCTCCCTACACCTCGGTCTGGAGATATTAGACTGAAGGAAAAGGAATCCTCAGACCACCATCTGCTAACCTATAAGAAGGACCCTATAAGTAGTTAAATAACACCCCATGAATTATAATATTAATAGATAAATTAAGGTTTAAAATATAAGAAATAGTTTTAAGATAAATTGATAATCAGCAGTATTATAGGATTAAGTTTCACTTCTCAATATGTTTGCAAGTGTCTCTGAAATTATGCTGATGTTTGCAAAATGACAAAAGTCCTGATGTTTGCAAATGTTTTTTTGAAGTGATAAAAAAAGTGCTGATGTCTGAAGAAATGCTGATATCTCAAGAAATCACATGCCGAGGCCACGGGAAGGTCCAGAAATGTGTCACCAGACCTGTATTGAAACTGGCCAATGAACTATGTTATGTTTTGAAATGTTAACCAATGAAATAAAGAGACAACGTTTTTGTTAGAAGCATAAATATGCGTCAAAAAACGTTGGAAGGCAGAGAGAAATTGCCAGACAAAATTACATGCCTCGTGTGTCCTTTTTTTGAAAGGATTTTCTCTCTCCCTGCGCAGAAGGAGAGTTAACTCAAGGTGTGCCTAAGACAGGATCTTAGGGGTTAAGGACGGACAATTGGAGACCATTATTCTCTTCAATCTGGAGGCACTGCTGAGATGAACGGTCACCCCTCGTCCTGGTGAGTATATTGTCTTGTCTGGACGAGGGCAATGACAACGTTTATCTCGAACTAAAGTTAGTTGTCCATGTCCTATAGTGTTAAAGGAAACATTGCCAGGGGCCGTTTATTAAAAGGAAACGTTGCCAGGGGCCGTTTATTAAAAGAAAACGTTGCCACGGGCCGTTTATTACAAATTAAAAGAAAACGTTGCCACGGGCCGTTTATTTAAAGGAGTAGGTCAGGAACCACACTCATAGAAGGGACATTATATGTCCAATTGATCACACCTTGCGTTAACCCTCATAAGAATAATAGAGTATAAGAATAATAGAGTATAAGAATATTAGAGTGTAAGAATATTAGAGTGTTAAAGATTCACTGCTGAACGATCTGTAAGGTAAGACAGACGTCCATCAGTTGTGATAATAGAGTTATAAGTTAAAATAACGAACAATCCGCAAGGTGAGGCGGAAAAGTCGTTATGTATATGTATATATATATATGTATATATTGTTAAAGTATATATTATTAGAGTGATAAGTTAATTGGGTGGCAGGAAATCTGTAAAGTATGCAGACTTTTGCCCCATTGTATACTGATGGTACTGTGTATATATATATATATATATATATATATATATATATATATGTATATATAAGAGCTGACTGGTTGGACATTGTTTGCTGTGAGGTGCATGTTGTATTAAGCAGAGGTGTTTGTTGGCCATTTGTGTGTTAGTTGCTGACTGATGGGGTGGATGATGTTGGTCATGTATGCAGTTACTAACCGGAGATATATATATTGTGAAGCTAGTTTTTATATACTATTGGATTGTGTTTATAAATTTTTGTTTATGATATGAAGGAATTATATAACTACAAAATAAAAAAGCAAAAGATTAGAAGTTTGATTCTCGAGATTAGGGGAGGATTCACTAAATAAGTTTTTATTACTTATCCTTAAATTAGCTCATTTTTTGTTGATCCATGTGGCATAGAGATATATATATATATAGTAAGAATTTAAATTGTTTTTCTTTTCGAGCACTGTGAAGAGTCTCTCTTTTTTCTTTCTTTCTCTATTTTACCTGCCTGATTATTCAATTGTACAACTAACCATGGGTATTTAAAGTAGCAAGGTTAAAGAATATCCCTTACCGAAAATAGGAGAGTTTTGTAAAGATTATGTAGCACGAGTAGGGGGCACAGATTGCTATTTAATTAACCCATGGATAGATAATGTAGCGGGATGGACAGAAGCAGTGGGAGTTGTGATCCTTTCCTCAGACAGGGAGACCACACAGCCCATTCTATATGGATATAGTGAAAGGATTATGTCTCGACGACATCGAGGCATGGCCCTATTATCAGGGAGACCCTCAGTGGGATATGCAGTATATGAAATTGGGGAGGGGGGACAATGATTAATGGTGAAACAATGTAGAAAGGGACCCCATTGTCCTGTGACAGCGCCAGACTGCATAAAATAGAACAGAGTATACCACGGAATAAAACAAGAAATACCCCGTGCCAGCTGGGAACCACGACCCCCTCCGTCTTATAGACAATCCATATATCCGTCCCTTTACTGAGACAGAGGTTGGGTGCGGTGGGGGCAATGGAGGATTTGAACCCTTCGGCCCCATCCACATCCAAAGACGGGGAAAAGAATAAAAGAGGAAGTAAAAGAGAAAATAGAAAAAAAAAAAAGCAGAAGAATATATACTACCTTTCGTTATTATGGCCACTCGCATATAACAAAGGATCGCCATTAATAAGCCCTAAGATATGAGAATAACACCAACAAAACCCATTTTCCATTTATGACCGTGGGGAATAAGTTATTTAGAAATAGAAGATATTAATAGAATTTTTAAACATTGTCAAAAAGAGAAAGAGGACGGACTACGTCCTATGATTGACTAGTTTCTACAGGATGGTATCCTGGAACCTGTAGTCTTCCCCTTCAGTACCCCAATTAACCCCGTGAACAAAGCTGACGGGACTGTCAGGTTCGTTCAAGACTTGCACGCAGTTAATTCCCTAGTGATTCTAATTGCGCCAATTGTCCCAGATGTCACGTCACTTCTGTCATCAATATCAGCGACACATACACATTTTTCTGTAATTGACCTGAAGAATGCATTTTTTTTTTTTTTAGCATCCCTGTACATCCGGAAACGGCATTGCTGTTCGCATTCACATTTGAAGGCACCCAATTTACATGGAAAAGGTTATCTCAGGGGTACATTGATGCCCCGGTGGTCTACAGTATTTTACTGCAGGCCACTCTGAAATTCTGGCACCCCAGCCATGGTTCTGTCCTGCTGCAATACGTGGATGATCTGCTCGTATGCAGTCCATCAGAGGAGGCCTGCCGGGAGGATGGTAAAACACTTTTTAGTTGGTTACAGGAATGTAGGCACAAGGTTTCCCTTTTAAAAAAAAATGCAGTGGTGTCAAATGCAAGTTGAATATTTAGGGTTTGTTCTCAGACAGGGGGAACGGAGCATCAGTCAGAAGAGAGTCCAGTCTGTCACGGGCCTGGTCAACCCGAAAACTAAGAAGGACATGCTGTCATTCTTAGGCATGATAAACTATTGCAGACAGTGGATCCCTGACTGCTCCTACTACGATAACATTCTGAGACAAGCCACCCTGTTGGGTCAATCCAATGTGATAACGTGGTCTAATGAAATGTTAAATGCCTTTAAGGTTCTCAGGAATGCAATGATGATAAGCCCCGCGCTAGGCCTCCCTGATTATGTACTTCATTTCATCTGTTTGCAAGGGACAATTGTAAAACCATGGCCGCGGTGCTGACGCAAGAACATGGGGGCCGGTTGCGCCCCATAGCATTTTTTTCCAAAGATTCTGCCAGTAACGGTACAAGGGATGCCGGCCTGTTTGCGTGCCCTGGCAGCATGTGCAATGGCCGTTAGTATGGCAAGCCAATACACATTAGGGTACGAACCTCACCTACCCACAACCCATGATGTTTTATTTTTACTTAAGGGCATACATACACAGCACATGTCATCACAGCGCTTTAGTGGATATGAAGTCACACTGCTAAGCAACCCTGCACTGCACATAGAATACAGTTCAAGTGTCTCTGGTCCAGCACCAATTCTAAACGCTTTACTGGGTCTTAAGAATCCCTCAGATACCATCCCACTCGAACATGACTGTGCTTTCTCCATTGAGTCTGAAACTGCACCCGCCCTGATCTTATGTCCACACCTGTTCCGGACGCAGATGTCGTCTTTGTTGACGGCTCCTGTACCCGCCCCAATGACAACACTTCTCATGCAGGCTCTATGCGGGTAGACCTGTCACGATATACACTGACTCCAAATATGTTTATGGTGTGGTCCATGACCATGGACGATATGGGAAAAGAGGGGATTTGTGGCCGCAGATGGCAAGAAGATTCCCATTCGACCCTGGTCACGGACCTCCTAGCAAGCATTCTTATGCCCTCTCAGATAGCGGTGTTACATTGTAGAGCACACACCAGAGCCTCAGATCCTATTGCAAAAGGGAATCATCTGGCTGACCAAGCAGCTAAACGAGCAGCACAACAGGACATAGCTAAACTAGTAATACCGGGTTTTGCGACCTCCCACAATGGATAGGGACCAATTATTTTGTACTTTACAAAAATATGCAACCACAGAAGAGCTAAAGAATTGGAAATTGGTACTCCCCATCATTCTGGCTGAAATCAGAATGGCGGTTAATAGGAACACAGGCTACTCCCCCTTCGAGATATTTATGGGCAGACCCTTTCCATTACCATGGTCTACAGGTAGGCTAACAGTGGAGACAAGGGACTTAGAGCAGATAAGGATGAATATGTTAGGCAGCTGATCTCAACCCTCGAGACAACCAGAGACGAAGTTATATTTAAGTCTCCCTTTTTTTCAGACAAACCTACCCACCCATTTAATCCAGGAGACAAGGTGCTGGTAAAGCGGCTACAGAAAGGAAAAAGACCAGAGGATTTCGCCTATGGACCACGGTGGTAGCCGTAACCCGCACAGCTATACTGACAGAGGACAGCCCAGTCTGGATTCACGCCTCTCGAGTCAAGCGGATTCAACAAGGGACCCTCTCGAGTCAAGCGGATTCAACAAGGGACCCTCTCGAGTCAAGCGGATTCAACAAAGGACTCAACAAGAGACACTCACGAGGGCAGATAGCCCTGGTTTTCAACAAGGAGAAAATGACAACCAAGGATCCTTTTCGAAGAGTATGGAGACGCATGTGGGGGGGGGAAGAAAAAGACTGAAATAATAATGTTTACCCCCCCTTCGGAATATATGTCACAACCCCTATTGTCCACACCCCCTACCAGAAAGAACCCCAACCCAAACCATCACTGTCTGGCCACTGTTGTTTCTTTATTGTCCACCATTACTGCAGTATATGATACTGTACAAGGCAACTGTATATATATGTGTAACCGATGAGTACTGGGGACATAATTGTGATTATTGGGGCGCAGTGGGGTGGGACACGGGCAATATGGGATATGGTACCTCTGATGCCGTAGTTAACAGATGGGGATATAAACCAGATAGCGCCGCACGACGACGCAGTTCGAGGGACAAAGCCTATTAAATCGAATGACTTTAATTGGGAGAGGTGGGTGGCGGTGCTCAATCAGAAGCGGAGCTCAGTCAGTACAATTGACGCTGACTATACAACACCCTTCCCAGGCCGACACGGGTGTCTATGTAATGGGAATATACGCAACTGCCACAACCAAATTCCCTCGATATAAGTTCAAACTCCAAGATATGGCCATTTATAAGAAGGAAGAGAACCCATTCCTACCCAGGAAATATGGAGAGGTAGTGAGACCTCATCCTCTCCTACCTAAACACCAAATCAATAGCCAATCCCACCTATGAAGACAGCATAGTAATGGAAACAGGATTTGCAGATGTAAATGTTTGGCTAGAATGGGTAAAATTTAGTGCCCTAAAACAATAACCGTACAAATTGTTATGTGTGTCTATATTGATGCTATAGGGGTACCAAGAGGGGTCCCTGATGAATTTAAAGCAAGGGATCAGGTAAAAGCAGGGTTTGAGTCATTCCTAGCACCTCTTGTTACTATTAATAAGAATGTAGATTGGATTAACTATTTATATTATAACCAGCAGAGATTTGTTAATTATACTCGCGAAGCTTTACAGGGCCTCGCTGACCAACTACAATCCACATCCATTATGACGTTCCAGAACCGGATGGCTCTGGACATGATATTGGCTGAAAAAGGTAGGTTAGGAAGATAAATAGGCACTGGGAGACTGCCATGTGTTACCTGTTCCGTGGCAGGTACAGCCCCCTGGTTCTATATTGATCCACATGGGTATTGAGGGTCTCGCTCCCCAACCCATACTAACTTACAGTAGATAGATGAAACAAAGAAAGAATCAAATAGTATGATCATACTATGATTCTAAGAGGGGATTGAAGGAAAAGGAATCCTCAGACCACCATCTGCTAACCTATAAGAAGGACCCTATAAGTAGTTAAATAACACCCCATGAATTATAATATTAATAGATAAATTAAGGTTTAAAATATAAGAAATAGTTTTAAGATAAATTGATAATCAGCAGTATTATAGGATTAAGTTTCACTTCTCAATATGTTTGCAAGTGTCTCTGAAATTATGCTGATGTTTGCAAAATGACAAAAGTCCTGATGTTTGCAAATGTTTTTTTGAAGTGATAAAAAAAGTGCTGATGTCTGAAGAAATGCTGATATCTCAAGAAATCACATGCCGAGGCCACGGGAAGGTCCAGAAATGTGTCACCAGACCTGTATTGAAACTGGCCAATGAACTATGTTATGTTTTGAAATGTTAACCAATGAAATAAAGAGACAACGTTTTTGTTAGAAGCATAAATATGCGTCAAAAAACGTTGGAAGGCAGAGAGAAATTGCCAGACAAAATTACATGCCTCGTGTGTCCTTTTTTTGAAAGGATTTTCTCTCTCCCTGCGCAGAAGGAGAGTTAACTCAAGGTGTGCCTAAGACAGGATCTTAGGGGTTAAGGACGGACAATTGGAGACCATTATTCTCTTCATAGACTTTAAGTCTGACTCTAAACAAAGAGACTGCTTCCGCGCACAAACTAATTGACCAAACGACTAATCAATAATGAGTAGTTGAGAACTATTTTCATTATTATGTACTAGTTGTCACTTGGTTGGGTCAGCCCTAGTTCATCTTTTTGGATATAAGGGAATTTAGTTCTTTAACATTTTATCCATTATGTAGGAATTTCCTGAACTGCATGAATTTGCCTCAAAACCACTTTATGGACATATGACTCCTTAGAGCTCTGCCCTCACAGTTTTATACCTACTTAACATGGGTCTTCATTTGATCATCCTTTATTGAACATGATTTGCCAGGAAAAACATGCCAAATGTGGTTCTCCCTTGCTTACCATATATTTGGTAAACAGCACTTGATTTTTATTAGCATTGGTTTTAAAAGACAGTCTGCCACCTGCCAACCAAAACAGTCATATTTTAAAATGAATCAGGGCAACAAAATGGCCAGGGTGCGTGGCAGCTGTAGCTCGTCTGCAGAGACATTAGTCACTTTTTGGATGTGAAGTTGTGGTAGCTTCAGGAGGTCTGAATAACTTTCTGTGTTGTCATACACTTCCTACGTGATCACCCTCCCTGGGTACTCCCCTCTACGATCCTCATGTACTAATGACACACATTCACAAAAAAACACCATACAAGAAAAAACAAAACAATAATAAAATTGGGCATTGGACTAAGCAACATGAGGTTTTCTCACCATGTCCAGCTGCTTTAAGGTTATAAAGTGATGCAATTGCTACCTCCCATGTCTAATGGTCATAAATGCCATAGAAACAAGGTTGCTTAAATATAGTTCTTAATTATATATTATAAAAAGCCAGGTGTTTAACACATCCATGCCATAGCAAAGGTCAACTTCAATGAGTCACAGATTACATCATAGATGGTCTGCCTTAATATCGGGGCTGCAAGCTTCCACGTTAAATATTGACATGTGAAAAAGTAAATATGCTTTTGGTAAGTTGCAAAAGTCATTTAGATAGACAACATCGGGCAAGTCTACTTAATGGAAACAAAACCAAAACATGTGTCAGCCCATACTCTAACATAATATGTCTCCACACACTGAAATTATAATCCAATACTTTTCAAATATACTATGTACTTTAATCTTAAATCCCACCATTTCTGTAAACATTATGGTGTGCTACTGAGGAAAACACAATGAGCAGAGAGGTAACACTAGAAAGCTCAGGGCCCAGGTGCAGGAACCATGACGCCCCCCCCCCACCCTAGGCAAAACATATTTTGTCCCCCTCCCGTCAACATGCATTGGTCCCCTCCAGGTCTACAATGTTGACTCCAGACAGTGTCCCATTTTTTCCAGGTTCACTAGGACCTCCTCAGTCAATCCCATTTTTAATGTAATGCGCACTATGTGTATCTCACAGAGCTCCACAGTAATGTGCAGTGTGTAGGAACATATCTCAGAGCTCCACAGCAATAAACCTCACAGTAATGTGCGCTGTGTATGAACGTATGTCAGAGCTCCACGGCAATAAAACTCACAGCACAGTGAGGTTTGTCTGAGTGTATCACAGAGCTCCACAGCAATGTGCATGAACATATCACAGAGCTCCACAGCAATAAAACACACAGTAATGTGCAGTGTAGATCAGTGTAAAACTCAGAGGTTAAAAGCAACACAACTCACAGTAATATGTGGTGTGTTTGAGTGCATCACAGAGTTCCAAAGTAAAACTCACAAATAAGTATAAAATAAATTTTAAAAAGAAATATATATATATATATATAATACAGGCAAGCCCCCAGGCCCAGGCAGGTGAGTGGGGGTCCCCCGGACTCAAGGGCCCGGGTGCGTTGGCACCCTCTGCACTCCTGGTAGTTATGCCCCTGAAATGAGCTAGATTATGAACTTAACGCTAAAATGGGGGCGATAACAGGAAAGACCTGTGCCTGCAGGTTTCCCCATAGCATCCCCATTTTAGCATTACATTCTGGAGCAGGCGCTACCATGACACCTCGCCCTGGAATGAAGCGCTACCCTCGGTGATACTTGATACCGTGATACCGTGATACCGCTTCCGCGCCGCTGCGAGTATCACCTCCTAAAGTCCATAGGACTGCATGGAGCGTTGCGCTGAGGGGCCAAGAGCAAAAGCAGAATCATTTAGCACCAGCTTTTAGGTGTCTCTAAGTCTTAGGTTTGAACGTTGGTGCGGTAGTTAGCACTATATCTTACTTATCCTAATGCTAATTACTGATTGTTAATCCTATACTTAATATGGGAGCACAAAGTGCAGGAAGCTCGCTATTGTGTTATTCCATCACTCAAAAAATGATTGTATTTTATGTTGGCTTCTTGAGGGTGAATAGATTTCACTCTGTTTAATGCATTATTCTCCTCCCTGCTCTCAGACTTTGCAACTGTCTAATTGTACACATACTATATATTTCTTGTTTGCCTGGTACACCAATAGGTTTGCCAAAGATCCCTTTGTAGGATCGAGACATTGCCTAGGCCCACCTTTGATGGAATAAACATCTCCCTAAATTAATCCCTGGTGTTGCATGTCCTCTATTGCATTATGTGAAAGAGAACAGTGTCATCTGCTGCTTCCTAGAAGTGATCAGGGTCACGCACCGGTGGCAGTAGGATCAGTGGACATTCCCAGTGTTCTTCTTTAGATTCTTCTGCCATCCTTGCGTGATCCTGCTTAAGGATACAGACTTCTATGAACTCCTGAATCTAATATCGCCACAGCCATTGTCCACCAGCGGCACACAAGTATTAGGAATCGAACTGCTGATACAATGACTCTGTCAGAATACAGCTGCTAACAGTGAGCCGCAAATGAAAAAAAGGCTCGTGTAGGATTTTTCCATTTGTAGTTGTCAATTTTAACAATTAGTTGGAATAGGGCCCCTGGCGGAACAACTACGTTGGTTTTCTTACCGATAATTCTGTATAACAAAATACTACACATACAAACTCAATTTTTAAAAGGTGATGCATATTGTCATCATGACAATCCAAGTTCTAGTTAAGTATGTACCCAAATATCATACTCTTACGGAATGACATCCACATAACAGACATTTTTCTTCATATTGGGTGAACATCCAATGCCTAAGGATGTACGGGGCCAATGTGGCATGATTATAATAGATGGAAGAAGCTTCTATTCTAACTTTCACAGTGGAAAAACAATAAAATCTGATACAAGGTTTATTTCCTTAACTTCACACAGTCCTCTCAGTCCCCTATTTAAACTTTTTTCCTTTCTAGTGTATTAAGGCTGATGTTTAAAATGATGAGGGAAATATCTTTCAAAAGGCAGCAGAGTGTTTTATCTCAGTTTAACTGACTTCTACACAAAAGCCCACATAGAAATGACACCAGTGAAATATCAAAGCTACGGAATCAATCGCTCAACTAATAGAAGGATTATTTTACTCCTACTTCCGTAACAATAAAAACTACATACAGTTGTGTTCAAAATTATTCAACCCCCACTGAAATTGAGTGTTTTGGACAGTTTGACATTGATTTTGATCATTCAGTCATCTTGCTTACAATTAAATCAAAGAGGCACGTGTAGGTCAGACAAATATAACATAACATTTATAATGAAATAACCACAAATGTCTTTTCTGTGCTCACATCATTATCAGTTTTATTCAACCCCCAAGTGACATTCAATCTTAGTACTTAGTACAACATCCTTTTACAGTTATAACAGCTTTTAAACGTGAAGCATAGCTTGACACAAGTGTCTTGCAGCGATCTACGGGTATCTTCGCCCATTCGTCATGGGCAAAAGCCTCCAGTTCAGTCACATTCTTAGGCTTGCGCACTGCAACTGCTTTCTTTAAGTCCCACCAGAGGTTCTCAATCGGATTTAAGTCAGGTGACTGCGATGGCCACTCCAAAATGTTCCAGCCTTTAATCTGCAACCATGCTCTAGTGGACTTGGAGGTATGCTTGGGATCATTGTCCTGTTGAAAGGTCCAACATCTCCCAAGCCTCAGGTTTGTGACGGACTGCATCACATTGTCATCCAATATCTCCTGGTACTGAAGAGAATTCATGGTACCTTGCACACGCTGAAGCTTCCCTGTACCTGCAGAAGCAAAACAGCCCCAAAGCATGATTGACCCCCCGCCATGCTTCACAGTAGGCAAGGTGTTCTTTTCTTCATAGGCCTTGTTCTTCCTCCTCCAAACATTAGCGTCGATCCATGGGCCCAAACAGTTCTAATTTTGTTTCATCAGTCCACAGAACACTATCCCAAAACTTCTGTGGTTTGTCCACATGACTTTTGGCATACTGCAGTCGACTCTTCTTATTCTTTGGAGACAGCAAGGGGGTGCGCCTGGGAGTTCTGGCATGGAGGCCTTCATTACGTAGTGTGCGCCGTATTGTCTGAGCTGAAACTTCAGTACCCACATCTGACAAATCTTTTCTCAGTTCCTCAGCAGTCACATGGGGACTTTTCTCCACTCTATGCTTCAGGTAGCGCACAGCAGTCGAAGTCAGCATCTTCTTTCTGCCACGACCAGGTAGCGTTTCAACAGTGCCCTTTGCCTTGAATTTGCAAATGATGCTTCCTATGGTCTCTCTTGGTATGTTTAACATCTTTGCAATCTTCTTATAGCCATTGCCCTTCCTGTGAAGAGTAATCACCTCTTCTCTTGTCTTCCTGGACCATTCTCTTGACTTCACCATGTTTGTAACCACACCAGTAAATGTCTAGAAGGAGCTGAGTATCACAGTCATTTTAAAGCTGCCTAATTGGTGCTTATTATGCTTTATTGCTGCTCCGTGACATCCACAGGTGTTTTCAACACCTGATTGAAAACACTTGAATGAACCTCTGTTCTTCAGAGTGGTAGTCTTTAAGGGGTTGAATAATTGTGTCAATGAAGAATTCACAAAAGAAACATTTACTACTGTATCACAAAATCAATTGATGTCATTTTAGTTGCATATGGTTCTTTAAAAAGTCCTTGTAGGATTTCATTCTGAATACAATTGCAAATGTACACTAAATTCCCTAAAACCCTTTACAGCATTGGGGGTTGAATAATTTTGAACACAACTGTAAATATGTCAGCCTGGCAACTATTAAACAACACATGTGAAAAGCAATATTCAGTGCACTTCATTAATCCCATTATTCAGCATTTATTATCCAGTTTAGGAAATATGACTAAGAAAGTCAGACTGCCAAAAGAAATCTAGAAATTAGTCTCTTAATGACATGAAAAAACAAACTTGACAAACCATTTACGCATCTTGTGTTGCATGGCAAACAAAACATTAAGACAACATTCACACCCTAAAAGAAAGAAAAGAATCCTGTAGGAAGAAATAATAAAGAACGCATAGTAAACACAATGTAAAACTGAAACACCAAACTAAAGAACTGAAAAGGTGCAATGTCAGCTACTCCCTCTTGTAACAAAAGGTAGCAGGGTCTGCACATAACCTGGTACCATTCAGCAGTGTGATGGAGTCTGAAACATACTGGAGCTCTCATGGAGACCACAGCTGGTCTTTCCATCTTCATTCATAATACCAGTGGTTCCCAACCACGGTCCTCAAGTAAACCTAACAGGTCAGGTTTGCCAGATATGTGAAGCACAGCACAGGTGATATGAATTGCTGCTCAGTGATTGCAGGATTCAGTCTGCATTTCCCCAAGGTAATCCTTAAAATCTGGCCGGTTAGGGGTACTTGAGGACCGGGGTTGGGAAACACTGCATAATACCATATTTACATCACCCTCTTTTATGCTCTTTTTCTTCTAGCTCTGTCTTTCCAATAACCTTCCTTCCTTAAGCTTCCCACAAGAAAACTTATCGTGGGTATGAATACTCTGCGTGTTACCCATGTGACTACACATTTGAAGAGCATCTAGCTTTTATCCATACAGCACACAAAGCTGTACAGTGAAACACAATAGATGGTGCAGAGATATCCAAGTGTGGTGAGATGGCTAATTTGGAAAACTACCGTAAAATACACAAGCCAATGGTCAAGGGAGCACAGAAGACAGCGCAGTCGGGTAAAGCAAGGTAAGCATCAGAAACAGAAAATGAGCGCACTGGAAATACCGGAAGTATAGGAAGCACAACTAAATAGCAAAGGGAGTCAAGGCAAGACTGATCTTTTATATGGAAGCACTTCTCAAACACAGACCCATTGATTTCAGGAGGAACACATGCATGGTTAACACACCTGGTGTCTCTTTAAGAACAGACCCGACATACAGGCAGCTCTCCAGCAATGTGGAGTGCAGAGAAGAGTCGACCGGGGGCATGCTGCAGGCCCCGAGCTTGCCAAGCCGTCAGGGCACCCACCAGACTCAAGCCCACCGAGAGTCCGGAATCCACCGGCGCAGCACAAGGGGCGGCGTAGCAGGAGGGAAACCCCAGTTGGGGCGAGACCCTACCCGGCCTGGGACCAGGACGCCATGTCGGGCACCCGGACCAGGCCTCACGGCATGACGCGGTGCCACCGGGACACCATGGGTCAGAGGGGACAGGTGAATGGGGCGCAGTGACACAAGACTCCGAGTCTGCTGAAAATATTTCCAAAAAGATCTCTTAACTACAGTAATATTGAGAGTCTGATCTTCTCTGACCATGTCACCACTAAATTGTCCAGGCAGCTGTTGGTATACTGTGTTATTAAAGGCAAAGGATTCAATTACTTTTTGTTTCTTTTACATACAAAACAGGTTTGTTGTGTACCTACTGAAATGCTGTGTCCTTTGAATAAATTTATAGTTTACCTACACATGCCAGAGACAGAATATCACAGCATAAGACAGCCATTGGCAAGCAGCCAGGAAAACTTTACGGGCCTGTGTTCTTCTAGCCAGGGAAGCCTGAATTCTCTCATGTTGTCTCGGACCAGTGCCCAAGGCAAGCGTTTGGTCAAATGAGTCCTACTACTACTACTACGGGAAACATCCTGGGGGCTATCGACAGGCTGCCTCAATCGATAGACATTCCTCTATGGCCATATCTGTCTGTATTAGACATCACAAAAAAAATTACATGCAGGGTTCTCGATGCTACATTCTGGCTAATGCACGTTCTGACAGACATTTAATTAGTATAAGGCTGTTGGGCTGGCATTTGATGGATTCAATAACCACTTGTTCACCTTCATAGTTGAAGGCAATGAATGAGGGGAATTATTTTGTGAATAATGAAATTTATGAATATGTTTTGACTGAGTAAATGGCATTACATGTTCCATAAAATGATTAATCACCCTGGCCCCACCATTTATGACTAATGGGGTGGGCTGTGCAGTAGCAAGAAGTGGCCTTTGTGGCATCGATCCACAGCCCATACCGTTAACAAAACCAGCATGAAGTTATTCCACCGTAACAGGTGACTAAGACGCTATAAATATAGCATTTAGAAGGTATTGTATTCTGAGAAATAAAAATCATGTGAGGAAATAATGTCGTACCACCCATAATTTTATTAATACAGTAATTCCAGTTTTATGATTACAGTAATTCTAGTTGTACGCAAATAAAAAAAAAAAAGGAGTTTTGGAAAAGATTATGGGAACTTGTTTTGTACAAGAGGAAAATGAAATCCTCTAAAATGAGCAATATCCCTGCATTCTTTAGTGACCAGTCAGAGAACTGGTCCAGCTTGGCATGGAATCCAAATGACAGAATATTAATATGAGGCTCAATATGACTGAGACCAGATGTTTTCAGGAACAAAGTCAACTCTCATTTACACAGAAATCCAGAATCAGTTTATGTAAAAGACCTCTCTGGAAAAAAAAAATCGAATACTGGATAATGTAGGCAACAAGTATGAATGTATCCAACAATACACAAGACCTATATGCAATAACAGCTAAATGGAATGAACGGGAAAATATTCAAATATTTGCCTACTGCTTATTTGAAAGAAGAGGGGACTGCGTGGAAATAAAAGTTTTTACTATATGCAGTCATGTGCCAGCTAACTGCCAAAACAGCCAAGGCTAGGGTCAGACAAACGCATTTTTCGGATCGTCTGTAAAAAAGTGCTTCCGAACGCATGGACGTACTTTTTCACATAATACGCGATAGCGGTCATACGATGCGCAATTTCCGCCGTGATTTCATACGGATCCAAACCAGGAAACTTTTGGTGTCTGGATGTTATGTAGGCCGGACATGAGCAGCGTCTGACGTCTCCTAATTAGTGATGAGCCGAACACCCCCGTGTTCGGTTCGCATTCGAACTCGACCGATTTCCAAAGGTCGAGTTTGAACTCGAACTCAAACTGAACTCAATGCAAGTCAATGGGACTCGAAAGTTCGATTTTTGGAGTGCCCTCCAAGAGGGCATATATGCAAGATATTTGCCATAAAAGGTGTATGGGGGTCTCGGTAGTGCCCTGGGGGACAGGAAACAAGGACAAAAAGTAAAAAAAAAAAAAAAAAATACGTTTTTAAAGGAACAGGGAGTTTTCCATGAAATAAAGGTTAAGAATAAAAACGAAAAATTCCTTCAAATATCGTGCCTAGGAGGTCCCCATAACCTGCCCTTGAAGTGGTGGATTTGTAGGATGTATAGAAACATATAAAAACAAAAAAATGACGTTTCAAATGACGGTAAATGGTTTTCCTTTAATCTATTCATAAACAACTGCTTGGGGCGGCAGCCTGTATGAAAAGAGACGTTTTAGGACATGCAGAACAAGTTTAGTGATTTTTTGGCTAAATTATGGTGAAACTTATGCAGGCTTTGGATGAAAGTAACAATAGGTGCTTTAAAATTGGGCCTTTAGTGTCGGCAACAGTGCCGTCACACCGTAACCCCTCTGTGGAATTGTGGAAGAGTGCAGGGTTGGACCCTGTGGTCCAATATAAAATGATATGAATCTGGTATAGGCGTCACTGGCAGTGCACCCAAATATTTTGCCTTTGGTGGCAGCAAGTGCCTTCACACCGTAACCCCTCTGAGGTATTGTGGAAGAGTGCATTGGTGGAGATTTTGGTAATGCAGAAGAGATCCCAGATCTATTCAGTTACATCAGCAGCTATAACAAAACCGGGTCAGCAATGTTTAGGCACTTGTACTGCGGTACTGTATATGGTGAGAATTGACACACACCAGTAGCAACAGGAAGCAAACAGAACAGGCAGGGAATACACAGAGAATAGTCAAATGGCAGGCAAAGTCGGCAACAGATCGGGTCCTCAGAACAAGCAGGGTCAGTAACAAGTATACAAACTGATTCGGTAAGCTAGCGATGCGGGAATAAAGGCTGAGACACACTGAGCATGTAGCGACGCACAGCGTAGCGAAGCAAAGAGAAGCAAACATTTTGCAGGCTTGACTTCACTCTGCTCCGCCTCGCAGCGTGTCTACACTGCATTACGTTTGCTTCTCACCGCACTGGACAGGAATCCACTAACTAAATTAAAATGTACAGACAAAACCGTTTTATTTTCACAAAGCACATGTTATATAGGGAAAAAAAGTTTCTACTGAATAAAATACATCAAAAATTACTGTTAATTTAATAGGAATAGTATAAAAATATTAAAAAAAGGTAACCCCTGATCATATATATATTATAGGGACATGGAGCGCTGTGTATAGAGTAGGGATGCATTGATACTACACACAGACATATACGTATATATCAACACGCAGACCTATATATATGTATTTATCAACACGCAGATATATATATACACCCACC
Organism: Leptobrachium leishanense; assembly: GCA_009667805.1. Lineage (NCBI taxonomy): Eukaryota > Metazoa > Chordata > Amphibia > Anura > Megophryidae > Leptobrachium > Leptobrachium leishanense. The sequence continues at coordinate 147,460,641 of CM019067.1, forward strand.
CACAGACCTCAGACCATATATACACATACGCACATAGGAGGGTGGCATGTGGACAATCTCAACTAAATGCGCCCCCCCATTTGGCTGATCCCTCCAGAAGAAATGTTGAACCTGACAGAGCAGAAGAATATATATATTATTCTGTGCTCTATTGGGTTCAACATTTCTTCTAGAGGGATCAGCCAAATGGGGGGGGGGCAATTAGTTGCCATAATGTGTGTGTAATACAAGTCTGGATATATATATTTATAAGAATATAGATATCTATCTTATATATATATATATATATATATATCATACCTGCCCTTACCTTCCACTATAAATTTGCTAAAACTATACACACACAAAAAAAAATACTGCCTGAGACCCCGCGCACCCCACATGCCACCCCCATCTACCTGGCTGAATGTATCTAATATATATATATAATTAAATACATTTAGCCAGGTAGAGAAAGAAAAAAAAAGTTTTATTTTATGTTCCCGGGGACATTGAAAAATGCCCTTGGATTTAATTTTTTTTAGAAATGTGTCGCCTTACCTTAGCCTGGTGGTCAGTGGGGGCTCCCTGGATCCTGGTTGTGGGGGGGTCTGCCGTGGCTCCCTCCCTGCGCTGCCTGTCTCTGCAACATGCACCCAGGTGGCTAGCCTGCACAATCGCAGCTCTGTCATCCGGCAGCCACATGCTCCTCAAGGGGATCCTTGGGAGGCCCCTGCAGGCTGCCCTCTACAGTGCCTGATTAGAGGGCCGTGTCTGCCTGATGTTTTAGTAACAAGAATGTTTTATCCCATAGGCTTCAATGTTAAAAATATTCCCGTTTTAATCCAATATCTAATAAACCGTTGCTTATAATATTCTGCAGTAAAGAGTCTCTTTATTTCTAGATTTTTTATTATTTTTTAAGCATTTTTAATACTTTCTACAATTTTTTTTTTTTTTTTACTTTTGGCGAACGTCCCAAAAAGTTCGAAGTTCGCAAACTGTCGAACGGCCGATGTTCGATGCGAACTCCGAACAGATTGAACCGAACAGCTCATCCCTACTCCTAATCACGCACACACGCCACTATGCGGACGCAGCACACTCTGTACGTCAGTACTAGCGGTTCAACGTTCTTGCATAAATGCGTTCGTTTGCGGCTTGCGTTGTGCGGCCGAACTTTCGTACGGCCGTACTTCGTGTGTGGGCCTGCGTTGGACATCATTTGCTGCTACCACGGCCATCATAAAGTGCGGCTTAACGCACGTTCGCACTGTGTTCGTCTGACCGCAGCCTAAAATAGTTATTGTGAGGAAAAAAAGTAGAGGAAGCTGCACAATATTTTAATTCCATTTATCAAAGGATTCCCTAATGACATGATCTCTCTCTTGTGTAAAATGTATGGAAGAAAACAGACAATAATATGATTTCTGACTGTAATTTGGAGTATACAGAAAATAAAAAGCATTTGTTTACTGGACAACTAGAGCCAAAACCATACAGTATAAATTGTATGCCATGAAGCATATATATGGCATGACCAATTGTATAAAAGGGTGCTGTGAATGAGATCCCATTTTCAATTAAATATGTAATACATAGATATTTATAGTTTCTTAAAAATACTTATGAATTGTATTTTAGAGAATAAATTGATATTGCTCTCATTAATTATTCTAAATATGTGTATCACTGGAATATTCCATCAGAGCCATTAGACTAACAGCTCAAGCCTCTATTCTGAGAAAGTCTCAATCTTTGCTCCTGGCTCGGATGTTGCTTTACTTACAGTTGCAAGAAAAAGTATGTGAACCCTTTGGGATTACGTGGAGTTTTGCATGAATTGGTCATAAAATGTGCTCTGATCTTCATCTAAGTCACAACAATTTGAAAAACACAGTCTGTTTAAAATAATACAACACAAACATTATATGTTTCCATGTTTTTATTGAACAGAACATGTAAACATTCACAGTGCAGGGTGGAAAAAGTATGTGAACCTTTGGACTTAATAACTGGTTGACCCTCCTTTGGCAGCAATAACCTCAACCAAACGTTTCCTGTAGTTGCAGATCAGACCTGCACAACGATCTGGAGTAATTTTGGACCACTCCTCTTTACAAAACTGTTTCAGTGTAGCAATATTCTTGGGATGTCTGGTGTGAATCGCTCTCTTAAGGTCATGCCACAGCATTTCAAACGGTTGAGGTCAGGACTCTGACTGGGCCACTCCAGAAGGCGTATTTTGTTTTGTTGAAGCCATTTTGTTGAATTACTTGTATGCTTTGGGTCATTGTCCTGTTGCATCACCCATCCTCTGCGGAGCTTCAGTTGGCAGACTGATGGTCTTACGTTTTCCTGCAAAATGTCTTGATAAACTCTGGAATTAATTTTTCCATCAATGACAACAATCCGTCCAGGCCCTGAGGCAACAAAGCAGCCCCAAACCATGATGCTCCCTCCGCCATGTTTTACAGTGGGGATGAGGTTTTGATGTTGGTGTGCTGTGCCTTTTTTTCTCCACACATACAGGGTTATTCAGAGAGCGTGAAAAGCAGGAGAATGACTGGAGAATGAAAAATTCTAGGTCAAAATAGCCAGACCAGAAAAATTCTCCCTTTCATCTCACTTTCCAAATCGGCTATTTTGACCTAGAATTTCTCATTCTCCAGTCATTCTCCTGCTTTTCACGCTCTCTGAATAACCCTGATAGTGTTGTGTGTTTTTTCCAAACAACTCAATTTTGGTTTCATCTGTCCACAGAATATTTTGCCAGTAGTGCTGTGGAACATCCGGGTGCTCTTTTGCAAACTTCAAACGTGCTGCAATATTCTTTTTGGACAGCAATGGCTTCCTCCGTGGTGTCCTCCCATGTACTCCATTCTTGTTTAATGTTTTCCTTATTGTAGATGTGTCAACAAAAATGTTAGCATGTGCCAGAGATTTCTGTAAGTCTTTAGCTGACACTCTAGGATTCTTCTTTACCTCATTAAGCATTCTGCACTGTGCTCTTGCAGTCATCTTTACAGGACGACCATGCCTAGGGAGAGTAGCAACAGTGCTGAATTTTCTCCATTTGTAGACAGTCTGTCTTACCGTGGACACATGAACATCAAGGCTTTTGGAGATACTTTTGTAACCCTTTTCAGCTTCATGCAAGTCAACAATTCTTGATCGTAGGTCTTCTGAGAGCTCTTTTCTGCGAGGCATGGTTCACATCAGGCAGTGCTTCTTGAAACCAGTAAACCCAAAACTGGTGTGTGTTTTTAAAGGGCAGGACACTTTCAGCAACACATCCAATAATATCACACTGATTGGACTCAAGGTTGGCTCACTCCTGGCTCCAATTAGCTCTTGGAGAAGTCATTAGGCTAGGGGTTCACATACGTTTTCCACCCTGCACTGTGAATGTTTACATGTTATGTTCAATAAACACCTGAAAACATATAATGTTTGTGTTGTATTATTTTAAGCAGACTGTGTTTTTCAAATTGTTGTGACTTAGATGAAGATAAGAGCACATTTTATGACCAATTCATGCAAAACTCCACGTAATCCCAAAGGGTTCACATACTTTTTCTTGCAACTGTACTTAATTACTTAATTTACTTTGTATAGGAGAAATTAATTGCAGCTAGTTGGAGAAGACCAAACTATTCCAATGTAGTGTGTTCTTCTCAGCTAGAGCTGGCTTTCTGCAAAAAAAACATGGAGGTGCAACAGCACCATGGACGATATCAATCAGTGGCGATTATTACGACTGAAGTCCATAGGTTGAGATCAGAGAAGAATGAGATGTAAATTTTTTTAATTTATATCCATCTATTTTTAATCTGTTAAGTGATTTTGCAGATGTAAAATCTCCTGTCATCATGTTTGGGAGAATTTTTTAAATTTTTATTCATAATTGGTCACTGTGTAGTCACCGTGACTGATCCCCGTAGGTTTTTAGATTTTTTTTTATACCTAATAACTGACAATATTCCTTCGGCGCAACAATGGATCTGAAAAATGATATTTCCACTCAAAGAACACTGACCTTGGCCATCAGGGACGACCCGATTGGCCAATCCAATTTCATATGCTTCTTGGGCTTTTACTGGACGCCCTGTGAGAATGAGGTCAAGTGCTCGTGAAAGCCCAATCAACTTTGGCAATCTTACTGTCCCTCCATCGATGAGTGGAACACCTGTAAAAGAAGTCAAATAACACATTTCAATTCAACCTTGACAGTAGAACATATTCTAATAAAGAAACATATAACCCATACAAAAACAGATGCTAAACTTACTTTATTCTTCAGTTTTGAGCATAGATAATATGTACACATGCACATATCTTATCTTATCTCTGTTATTTTATTATGGGCCCAAGATCCCTTTATTTTCCCATTTTGAACATTCCATTTGACTCTCACTTTTTATGATATCTAATCCCCCCCACCGATGTGACCCTTAATGTCCTAATGTTCAATTCTAGGAACTGATCTGTAAGCATCCAGACCTGAGGAAGAGTGGAATCTTCTCGAAAGCTCGTCTTTTAAATGTAACGTTAGTCCAATAAAAAAGGTATCACTACGTACTGCTATACTCATGATTGTTTTTATATATACATCTATGCAACTTGCTCCTTATTGGCCTCCCTAATTCCTGTATTGCCCCTTTGCAGTCTGAAATGAATGGAGGTGCGAGGCTTATTTTTCTCACTAGATGCACCGTGTGTACCTCCCCCCTCTGCCGGTCCCTCCATTGGCTTTCTGTACATTTCAGGATACAGTTTAAAATACTGACACTCACCTTCAAATCGCTCAATAACTCAACCCACCTTACATGTCTTTGTTACTCCCTCTTCTTCCTCAACCCCGATCCCTCTACTCTGTAAGCTCCTATGAGCAGGGCCCACTACACCTCGTGTTTCCATCCCATGTCCGTTTATCTGTATCTCGTTCCTTTTGGTTATAGCTTTTGTGGCAGTAAGTGAATTTTAGATCTGTTACTAGTTTACAACATGGAATAGATACTTCATTTATAGCTTGTGTTTTGCACCACTTATAGTTCATGCTGTGAAAAAAATGTATCTGCCTAATTATAAACCACTTTCATTTTGAATCTGCTTATACCATATGTTGCAAACAGAAAATAAATCATCAATCCATCATAAAAGTCAAAATGTATTGTGTAAAGTCAAACAGAAACTTTTTAACTGACAACCTGCTCTTTTCTCATACCATATGTTGGTAAACTTATCAAAAGGATGTTATAGGATTTCGCAATTCATATTAAGTTTATTAACTGCTTAATGATTCTCTTAGCAAATCTGGGAAAAGGCTTACTAAAGCATGACATTATATTTAGCTGAATAATAGAGCCGCTGTGATTCTTTGATGTATTACAGCTGAATGTTTGTGCTTCCAATATCTTTACTCTGTAACCTGATATCAGTGTTCACTCCCTGAACAGCAGAAACCCCAGTACTGTGAACAATGAAATTAGGGAACAGTAAGCCGAGTTTGCAGAATCCTAAAGTTTGATAAAATAAATAGGATTAACAACTTGCAGGTAGAAAATAAATAATTTCGGTAGCAACAACACATTTGTTACTATGCTGGCATTATTATTTATTACATTTTCAAAACCAATAAAGATATATAATGGAAATATATGTTGATAGAGCTTCTTTTATTTTTACAGGGTTATTCAAAGAGAATCGAAAAGTCACCGCACGTTCGGTGACTTTTCGTTCTCTTCAATTCGGGCCAATTCGGCAATCCCATTTCGGCGACCCTGCGGTGTATTCAGCAAGCACCACAGGGCCGTCGAAGCGCAGGGAAAAGCTGCCGTAAACCCGACAAAAAGTCACTGCAAAACCCAGCAAATGCACGCCCGAAAACCGGCAAAAACATCTGGATTAACCCGCCGATGACGCCGGAAAAACCCGAGCAGGAGCCGATCACACGCAGCGCAGCCTCCGGAAAATGGGAATGATAATAAAAATAAAAAATAAGTAAACTTAAAAAAAAAAAAAAAAAAAAAAGGACTTTTTTGAAAAAAAAAAAATCCAGAAAAATGCTTGCAATATCCAAAAAAAATCGATAAATAAAGAGACTCTTTCCTGCAGAATTTTATAATGAACGGTTTATTAGATATTGAATTAAAACGAGAATATTTTTAACATTGAAGCCTATGGGATTCTCCTGAATAAACCTGTCGAATGAAAGCACTGAAAGGCAGGGCATTTCGGGAACCTTTCACTGCTGTTTTTTGTTCTCTGAATAGCCGAAGCAGTGCTTTTTTATGGGGATTTCACTGCCCTCGAACAGGCACCGAATGTGCAGGCAATTCGCCAGGATTTGGCGTATTGCCTGCTCTCTGAATAGCCGAATGGCCAAGAAAGGTAACCGAACGCTGAATTTCAGCATTCGGTTACCTTTCTCCAGCCATTCGGATCTCTTTGAATAACCCTGATAGTCTTTTCAGATTAAGAGCATATTACAGGGACACTAACATAAAAATGTAATGTTCTTATTTTGTTTATTTTATGTTGCTGATATCTACATGTACTTTATTTTACTCGTTTGTTAAGAAAATATTTTACTCTAGGGTTATTCAAAGAGAGCCAAATCGGCTCTGAAATTGCACCGAACGGTAAATTTTCCCATACTGTGCAATTTTGGAGCCATTAGACTATTCAAAAAGCAGGCAGTTCGCCAAATATTGGCGAATTGCCTGCAAAATACTGTGCTGTTCGACACCGGTGAAATCCTCATAGAGAAGCAATGATTAACCTATTCACAGACACCGAACAGCAGAGAAATGTCAGAGAAATGCCCTGATTTTCAGTGCTTTCATTCGTGAGGTTTAATCAGGCGAATGCCATAGGTTTCAATGCAAAAAAATATTCCCGTTTCTATTAAATATTTATTCAACCATTTAGTCTTTTAATTTGCAGCAAAATGTCTTTTTTTTAGGCATTTTTCAGGAGTTTTTCAGCAAAACTTTTTTCTGATTTATTTTATATTTTAGTGTGTTTTTGTCATGTTTTATCCGTAATGCGGGTTCTTTTGGAGTCCGGTATGCGGTTCGTGGTACAAGAGGAGTATAGAAGAAGGATGGTCGAAATCAGGCAAGTGGTCGGTCCAGGCGGAGAATGTTCATCAACGAGAGTGGGAAGCCAAATGTCGGAAACCGGGAGGTCAATAGGGTCAAAGCGAGGTACCAGGGGATATCCGAAAGACGTGGTCAAAATAGGAGCCAAAGGTTCGGTATAGTAGTTAAGAACTTGAGAGACAAATATATCAGGGAACTTAGGTATCAACGGGGAGTTGACGACTGAGCACTCTCTCCTTGACCTTTTGGGTTTTTATGAGGTATGGGTAACGAGCTCAGCCTCTCCTGTGTGTGGGACTCCTCCCCTGCCCCTCCTGTTTGCCGGGTCTCCCCAGGTCCTGTCCGGAACTCGCGAAGATCACGCCCCCGCAGGCGAGCCGGAGGGCGCCGCCCCCCGCACACGCCCAGGAGACCCAAGGATCCTCCCACGCGTGCACGGCGGGGAACCGCACCCACCGCCGCCCGCAAGCGACGCCGAACCACGCGGGAGGCCGACAGGGAAAGGATGGAGGCAGCGGGGGAGTCCGAACGCCGCACCGAGAGGGCATCGCGACCAGCGGTATGGGACCTCCCAATACCCGACCTCCCCCATCGTGGGAGACGCCGACGGTCGCCATGACGCCACGGCCGCGCTATGGAGGTGAGGCATGACACAACCCCCCCACAAGGCGAGACCTCCGGGAGAGCAAAGGACCAGGTTTGGTTGGATGGGAGCGATGAAATCGAAGAAGAAGGCGGGAAGCATGCACATTTTGAGCGGGTTCCCAGGAACGATCTTCCGGGCCATATCCCTTCCAATGGATGAGATATTGGAGTTGTCGCCGCTGATAGCGGGAATCCAGGATGCGGTGAATTTCGAATTCAGGATCACCCTCCACTTGGAGAGGGGGAAGGGGTACGGTAAGTTGGGAAGGAGCGGAGGGAGCAGTCCAGGGTTTCAGTAAGGAGACGTGGAACACTGGATGAAGACGTAGATTGTCCGGTAATTGGAGACGAATTGCAGTGGGGGATACTACGGCTGAAATGGGAAAAGGACCTATGTATGTAGGTCCCAACTTTTTGGTGGGACAAGTAAGACGGAGGTTCTTTGTGGAGAGCCAGGCTTTTTGGCCAACACTATACGTGGGAGAGGGTCTTCGTTTTCTATCTGCATAAGTTTTATATGTATCTTGTGCTTGTTGTAGTAGACGTTGGGCCCGTTGATGCCCTTCACGTAGTCGTTCCAGCCGTTCTTGGACGTTTGGGACGTCTCCTCTCTGAGGTAGATCAGGAAGGAGTGCAGGATGGTACCCGTAGTTGAGGAAAAAAGGGGACTCACGTAGCGACTGATGCGTTCCTGAGTTATAAGCAAACTCAGCTGCAGGTAATAAGTCGATCCAATCGTCTTGTAGGTGGCAGGTATAACACCGGAGATATTGTTCCACGATCTGATTTAGTCTCTCGGTTTGCCCATTCGTTTGTGGATGGTAGGCAGAGGACAGTTTAACTTTTATCTGTAAAGAGAGACAAAACATCTTCCAGAAACGTGAGGTAAATTGGGAACCTCGGTCAGATAGGATTGAGGTAGGGATTCCATGAAGACGGAAAATCTCCTTGTGGAATAGATGTGCAGTTTCTTTTGCAGTAGGTAACCCCTTTGCGGGGATAAAGTGGGCCATTTTTGTTAGACGATCTACCACGACCATGATTGTCGTACACCCTTGAGAGGGAGGTAGGTCAACAATAAAGTCTACTGTTAGGTCTTTCCACGGCCGATCAGGAATCGGAAGAGGTTGGAGAAGACCTGTCATCTTTTGTGAGCACTTTTTACTACGATTACAGACTGGACAAGCTTGTACGTACTGGATGGCGGATTTGTTCATGGTTGGCCAGTAGAAATGACGTCGGAGTAGATTTTGAGTTTTCTTAATCCCTCCATGACCGGCTTGGGGGGAATCGTGACACAAAGCGAGAACCTCTAGCCGTGCTTCCTCCGGGACAACTATTCTATCTTTGTACAGAAGAAGACCATCAGAAGTTGGAGGGTCGTCTGTCGGGGAAGTGTGCTGTTTGATTTTCGTCATGGTGCCGGAATAGGTGGCTAAAAATTGACCGGAAGAAAGGATTGATTCTGGTTCTGTAGGTACGGATTTCTCGGGATTCGATAAGCGGGACAAGGCGTCTGCCTTACCGTTTTTTGCACCCGGTCGATAGGTGATATGTAATTGGAAGCGAGAAAAGAAAAGAGCCCAGCGAGCTTGACGGGGTTTGACTCGTTTTGCTGTACGAAGATACTCTAAGTTCCTATGGTCAGTAAATACGGTAATGGGGCATATAGTACCTTCCAAAAGGTGACGCCATTCCTCCAGGGCCTTTTTAATGGCTAACATCTCTCGATCACCTATCTCATAATTACATTCGGCAGGAGTAAGTCGTTTTGAGAAGTATGCGATGGGATGGAGTTTTTGGTCAGTGACGTGTCTCTGAGAGAGGACAGCACCCGTAGCTTTGTCTGAGGCGTCTACCTCCAGGTAGTACGGTAGAGCGGGGTTGGGTAACCTAAGGATGGGAGCTGTGGTAAACTGTTTTTGCAGGGTGTGAAAGGCTTGGGATGCAGATTCTGACCACTTGAATGGTACCTTGGTTCTGGTTAGGTTTGTAAGAGGTTCAACGAGTTTTGAGAAGGAACGTATAAACTTCCTGTAGAAATTAGCAAACCCTATAAACCTCTGTACCTCCTTGCGGGAGGTGGGAATCGGCCAAGATGTGATGGCGGTTATCTTTTCGGGTCCATCTCGATTTTGCCAGGGGAAAGGATATAGCCCAGGAACGCTATTCGATCGGTCTCGAATATACACTTTTCCTTTTTTGCATATAAGTGATTTTTTCGTAGTCTGGAGAAGACCTCCAACATTTGTCGTCTGTGGTCTTGTAGGGTGTCTGAGTAGATCAATATGTCGTCGAGATACACCACTACACATATGTCAAGGAGATCTCTGAATACATCATTTACGAAGTTCTGAAAAGTTGCTGGAGCGTTACATAATCCGTAAGGCATGACGAGATATTCGTAATGTCCATAGCGGGTGTTGAAAGCGGTTTTCCATTCGTCTCCTTGACGAATGCGCAGGAGGTTGTAGGCGCCCCTTAAATCAAGTTTTGTGAATATGTTGGCTGTTTTTAACCGTTCCATGAGTTCCGGGATTAGCGGAAGTGGGTACCTGTTTTTTATTGTGATGGCGTTGAGATCTCTATAATCGACACAGGGTCGTAGTCCTCCGTCCTTTTTTCCCACAAAGAAGATTCCGGCTCCCGCAGGGGAAGTAGATGAACGGATAAATCCTTTCTGTATATTTTCTCGTATGTATTCTTTTAAGGTTTTGAGCTCTGGTTCAGACAGGGGGTATATCCTTCCATAGGGGATGGCAGCTCCCGGAAGCAAATCGATTGGGCAATCATACACCCTGTGAGGAGGGAGGTCTTCTGCCTTCTTTTCGTTAAACACGTCTTGGTATTCGATATAAGCTGGCGGAAGGATAACCTGTTTTTTCTCCATATATAGATCTAGGATAGAATTAATGGTTTTAACATGAGGTCTCAAGCATTGTTGCAGACAATGTGGTGATAGAAATAATACGGTCTCTTTTTCCCAACGTATAAGTGGATCGTGTATACGCAACCATGGCAACCCGAGTATTATTCGGAACACTGGTGAGGATACAAGGTCAAAAGAGACGGTCTCGAGGTGGTCGTGACCAATATACATTTGGATGGGAATGGTCTCAAGAGTGACCAACCCTGATTTCAATGACGAACCATCAATCAATTTTACGTGAACAGGGTGTTTTTTATTGATTATGGGTACACACAAACTAGTGGCGAGTGATAGGTCCATGAAATTTCCGCTTGCTCCGGAATCTATCATGGCAGTTAGTGGGAGGCGTTGTTCATTCAGCTGTAGGAAGATAGGGATAGACAGGTGAGGAGCAGTCAGTAATGCAGTAGGCTTGGGGTCAGGGTTGGAAGGCGTATTCGTTTTCTTACCTCCACGTTCGGTCTTCTCAGGACAATTACGGATCATGTGACCGGCCTGACCACAATAGAGGCAGAGACGATTTGTTCTGCGTCGTGCCATTTCTTCTGGTGGGAGGCGTCTGTCGATAGCTCCTATCTGCATTGGTTCTTCCTGTGTATTACGTGGTGCGTAGGGAACCAATGTTCTGGTGGCATCTTGAAGAGCAGTTTGCGTGGTACGACGTGGTTGTATGGGGAAACATAGGTTTCTTTCTTGTCTCCTCTCGCGGAGTCTTCTATCAATTGATATGGATACTTGCATCAGCATTTCTAGCGTAGGTGGGACACCAATCCGGGCGAGTTCATCCTTTACCTGGTCTGATAGCCCGCTGCGGAACTGGGTGATGAGAGCTGCTTCGTTCCATGCGGTATCTAAGGCGTATTGTTTGAACTCTATAACATAATCCTCGACAGGTCGGCGACCTTGCTTGAGGGCCTTGATTTCACGTTGTGCTGTATCTTGACGGAATGGGTCATCATATATTGCATCCAAGGCGGATAGAAGTGTCTCCCAGGTATTGAGGAGTGGGCTTTGGGTTCTCAACAGTTGGTGAGCCCAAGATTGGGGTTCACCAGATAATAATGATATGACCGTTTGTACTTTGACATGATCGTTACAAAAGGTGCGTGGTTTTAGTGAAAACATCACTTGGCAACTGGTCACAAATGATCTGTAGGTACGACGATCGCCCGTGAATTTTTCTGGTAGGAGAACAGGGGGTTCAGGGGTTCTGGTAGCTGAGGCACCTTCGGTGTGTATTTGAGCTTGTAGTGTAGCATGGCTTACTTGTAACTGCTGTACTGAGTGAGCAATGGCCGTTACTTGTTCGGTGAGGGTTCGTATAGCAGAATGCACCTCCGCGGACTCCGGGTCCTGGCTCAGTCGTTCTGTCATGTTTTATTCCGTAATGCGGGTTCTTTTGGAGTCCGGTATGCGGTTCGTGGTACAAGAGGAGTATAGAAGAAGGATGGTCGAAATCAGGCAAGTGGTCGGTCCAGGCGGAGAATGTTCATCAACGAGAGTGGGAAGCCAAATGTCGGAAACCGGGAGATCAATAGGGTCAAAGCGAGGTACCAGGGGATATCCGAAAGACGTGGTCAAAATAGGAGCCAAAGGTTCGGTATAGTAGTTAAGAACTTGAGAGACAAATATATCAGGGAACTTAGGTATCAACGGGGAGTTGACGACTGAGCACTCTCTCCTTGACCTTTTGGGTTTTTATGAGGTATGGGTAACGAGCTCAGCCTCTCCTGTGTGTGGGACTCCTCCCCTGCCCCTCCTGTTTGCCGGGTCTCCCCAGGTCCTGTCCGGAACTCGCGAAGATCACGCCCCCGCAGGCGAGCCGGAGGGCGCCGCCCCCCGCACACGCCCAGGAGACCCAAGGATCCTCCCACGCGTGCACGGCGGGGAACCGCACCCACCGCCGCCCGCAAGCGACGCCGAACCACGCGGGAGGCCGACAGGGAAAGGATGGAGGCAGCGGGGGAGTCCGAACGCCGCACCGAGAGGGCATCGCGACCAGCGGTATGGGACCTCCCAATACCCGACCTCCCCCATCGTGGGAGACGCCGACGGTCGCCATGACGCCACGGCCGCGCTATGGAGGTGAGGCATGACAGTTTTCTTCTGTAACAGACCTTTTTATTATTATTCATGGACCTTATATGTAATTTTCAGGCATTTTCATGCAGTAGTTTTTTTGCAAATAGCTTTTAAATGTTGCAGTGTTATTTGGGGGGGGGGGTTTACCCGTTCGTCAGCATTTTCCGGCAGATAGTCAGTGCTCTGTTCGGCGGACCGTCTGCCTTTTTCAAAAGTAAAAAATAGGCTGTGCGTGGCTATACACTGAACTTCAGGGAACTCGGCTGTTAGGCGTTCGGGTGCTCTATTAAGGGATCCGATGTACGAGATTACAATCAAGTAATACATGATTAAGGCCCCAGGCCGAAACGTTGTATACCTTCTTCCTCCAACATGCGGAGAAAGAATGAATAAAGAATAAGATTTAAACGGCGAATAAGGAATCGGTATGGCCTATGTTTTGTTTGCCTTTTTTCAAATGCGTTCGTCAATTTTGCGTCAGATTGTTGGGTGCATTGGGTGCTTTTTCGGAGCAGTCTGGGTTTCTTTTCCGGCGGTTTTGCAGCAGTTTTTCCATTTGATATGGCGTTTTTACAGATGCGTTCAATGGATTTTCCCTACACTTCGGAGAGCTCTTTGAATAACCCTATATATGCGTTACTGGGTGCATCCATATTGTGATCTTTTGTGTTGCAAACTGCCAGCCCACAGTATCTCACTTGCTCCTCACTGTGTAGTAATGGCCATAGAATAGAGTACTTGACATTGACCAGATCCTATATACACAACATCATATATATATACACAATAATGTTTGAACAAAAAAGTTCTTAAATTGACCCTTTTTAGCTGACATACAGTATCTTTTTCTGAGGGACTCTAATACGCAGGTTAAGCCAAATCGTCTGGAAAATATGAAAACAGACGCATCCACCGCATTGACAAAATAAAAATAAGCAGCTTATGAAAAAAAAGGTGGCATTTCACCCCTGTGGCTTTAACGGAAAAAAAAACAGACCACATGACAGTAAACCCATGGCAGCAAAGTTTGCGAAAGCATCTCTCTCTGTTTACATGTGGTGGACAAAACTCTATTTTTAGCCTCGTGGCGCTATCAACAAATTATGATTTTTCCTTCAATGAATGGCACATAATGCATGATTGACTACGTAAGTCCAGACTAATACACACATCAATCTCTTTCTGGATATTTGCCCATGAGACTCCATGAGCGTGTGCCAGCCCCCACAGGCATGGGAGGCAACATTGTACTTTATACCCCTTACGTCAGTCAATCTTATATTCTGTTAGACATTTTGTTTGATGGCCATATTGAGTGAGGGAGAATTTCAGTTTGATCTTCTGATTGACAAGAGAGTGAGCGATGTATGGCACACAGCTCACCGTCAGGAGATGCACCAAGTCCATCACCACATTGTTAAAACTGAGGGAGAATTCAGACTAAAAATGGCAAAAGGGGGTTGCTGTAGCTCTCGGGCAGAGAGGACGTCCTTGGTATTTCAGTACTGACCACCCTTTCTGGGTGATAGCATCTGGTTTCGCATATGGTATATTCTTCCCCCTCAGCAAGGACTCACTATAGGGCAGGTCACTTATGTTGTTGCCAGTACTCAGTACTCTCATAAACATTGTATTTGCTCATTAGCCGGTTACAGCTGGTGTTTGCTGGAATTGCAAACACTGTCGAAAATTTCTGGTGTTGCAACTTCATCATAAATGGCAGCCTTTTATAAACGATAAATCCAAAAAGCAGCAAGAGTAACTTCACAGTAAAGCTTCTCCTGTGGCTCCTTGATTTAACTTTTGTAAAACGCCTGCAATTTTCAACGGTGTTTGCAACAATGGCAAACACCAGTAGTTTTTGAATACTCCCAGATATCGCATGTTTCACATTAAAACGATCAAATATTCAGTCCATGATTTGAAACTGTGGTGGTCTCAGAGCAGGTGTTGGGGCTAGTGTCATCTTTGCTCACAGCCAAGACAGGCATATATAGAGATGGCTTTATACATTGTGAGCTGGGAAACAGGTAGGCTTGTGCACCGATTTTTTTGTCGGTTCGATTTTTCAGATTTTTAAACTTTTCGATTCGGCTCGTTTCGACCAATTTCTGTTTCGATTCAGTTCGGCTCGATTCGTTTTTCGTGTACATTTTTTTTCGGAATATCGACCATTTTTCGTATTTTCGTGTCACTTTGCTCGTTTTTTGTATCGACTTTTCGTAATTTCGGAAATTTTCATTTTTTCGGAATGTCTGTTCTCCTCGTTTCAAAGCAATAAATTTCGATTTGACACATTTCAAGTCCATTCGAAAATTCCGAAAATATTTCGTTTCGGCTCGGAAAACTTTTTGGATCTGCCATTTTCGGATCTAAAAATTTTCGGAAATTCGGCCGCATCCGAAAACACGAATCGGGAAATTTCGTGAAAATTCCGAAATTCCGAAACGCACATCCATAGAAACAGGTAGCGAGTGCAATTGCTCTCTGGGGTGAGCACTCTTGAAAGGTTCAGAGACCAGACCAGTGACTTTCATTCAAACGGTGGTACATTTATTGCAGCAACCCACAGGTTATACACCACGCTGTACAGTGCTCACAAATAAACACTTCAAAAACAAAGAAAATTCCTAGCCGTGTCCTGGCACTAACTAAACATACAATAGTCCTGACGAACAACCTGTGCAAACCTAGTGTTTGTCAGGCTTCAGCAAACCAGCATGACCAACCTTGTGCTCCAGCAGATAGATTGTCTGCTCCCCAGGTTCCAGAGCGATGTCTGTTTGCCTCACCTGCACTAAATTGCCACTGAGGCCAAGTGCAAATCCAGGTGTTTACTAGAGGTTCCGGAAGGTGTAAGAGAGAAATCTGGGTGACACATAAATCCCCAGACAGGACCTTTCCTTGCTCTCTACATGATGCCCTGTTACAACATATGCTCGTGATGCTGAGGACAAGATCCCTGGAAATCACCAAGTGTAGCCTTCTGGCCTTTCACAATGCTGTGTATATTCTTGGATTCCCCACTTTTCCTTTTCAGTCATCGGAGAACCTAAGCTGCCAGTCTCAAACGTTTGGCTTAATACAGACTACGAAATTCGACAGTAATTTATGCTCCTGTTGTTTTCAGATTGTCCAATTTCGTAATGTGTTATCAGGGGCGGACTGGCATCTAAGTCACGATACATGTGTCACGTAATGTGGTGGCGGCCATGCTGTGCAAGCATGCCAATAGTGTCCTCCTTATTGCTGTGTCCAATACTATGATACTTTCATTTAATTACTGACCAAGCAACAACATACCATGCAGATCCTCTTATATGATTTTATCAATCAAATTAAATCCAAGGTGCCCAAAAAGACGATGCTCGATTTTATAGCCTTCCTAAACAAGATGGTAGCTGTGCATTCATTGGATTGATCTCCAGTCCTCGAAACTTCCGTTTGCATATTCTGGACGTCTATTCTTCCTCCTGCCTCAACTTTTGCTTCCTCTTTGTTTTGCCTCTTAACCCTTTTGGTAACATGCTACTATTATGATACTATTCCTGCATTTCAGGTTCCTGCATTCATCATATCATCTTGCAATACGGTGTTCACTAACATTCCACTCTCATTTCATAGGCTGTTACAAAATTAATTAAATAGCAGAGTAAAAAACAGGGGAAGTCCGCTGTGGACGTGACTACGCATAGATATAATATCACTATTCCCAAACATTAACAAAGTGCAGAAACATAGGAAAACAGCCCAAAAAAGATTTTCTTGTATATTTATTTTAGTAAATGAACCAGTAACTGCGTGTTTTGTGACACGTTACTAAAACTGACAAACAAATGCCAGTGATTTTCCATCAGGTTTGAACAGGAGGTTGTGAGCTTTCAAGAACATAGACCATGGTGTACAGTGCTATGTAATAATACCAAGGGCATAAAAACATTTCTTCTCAGGAGTAGATGGTAGGATTGCTCAGAATACAAAGTTTGATTTTCTAAGTGATGTTAACACGGGGGGAAAAAGCTGTATATGAAAATCTTGTTAGTTTACAGAGATGTGTTATTCTCCTTTAACACTGTAGCGTTGTGTTAAAAATCTTGCTGTGGTAGTACCTATTTTTGGCCACAAGATGGAGACTATCGCGATCAGATACTGGACATTGGGACTACAATGCCCGGCATGCTTTGCAAGAAGACAGGAAGTGGGTGGGGACTGGACACTTACATCCTCTGCCTCGTGGAGAAAGTTCCAGAGCGCGCCAGGGAAGCAGAGAAAGCAGACGCACCGAGGAGATCACGGGAGAATCTAGGCTCAAAGCCCGAGGGAGACCTGTTGTTCCGGTTTGGGTCACCTAGCCTGAGGAGAAGGAGACTCGCCAGAGCCCAGACACTGCTGCAGACCGGCGGAATCGAACGGAGAGCAGGCGGTGAGCTGGACAAGCGGCATAAAGTGAGACAACGGATCTGGCCGCTAGTATCCCCAGTCAAAATCCGGAGGAGAGACGTCCTGGGTCAGCGGAGCCTAAAGCCTGCGTCGGATGGGTGAGAGGCCTCCAAGGCTGTTTGTGATTGAAGGTCAAGCTGCTGTTTTCTCTTTAAGTCCACAGGGCCCCAAATGACTAGTCGAAGATTTTCCTTAAATAAACTCACTGGCCAGTTGAACAGTACCGGGTACCACACACACACATATACACCTTTCACCTCCTGGGACTTAACTTGTGCAGGACTCGTTTTCTTTTATGAATCGGAATAGGGGTTGAAAATAAAGATACGTTCCGAATATATATTTTTCCTCTTTTTCCGTTGCGCGTTTGCCGTGATACGAAGGGATTGTATGTTGGGGTTTTGCTACGTGTCCCCTTTTCTGAACTATCGGGAAATTGCATTGCTTTTATGTTCGGTTGCGAATATTTTATTTTCCGAAATACGAAGCCTCGTGTTTCGTTTCTTTTCCGCTGCGCGTTTGCCGTAATACGAAAATACTGTAATAATACTTGTGAATACCGTGTTTCAACATCTGCTCAAATATTTTAGTAAACTATTTAAATGATAAAAACTC
The DNA here is from genome assembly GCA_009667805.1 of Leptobrachium leishanense. NCBI lineage: Eukaryota > Metazoa > Chordata > Amphibia > Anura > Megophryidae > Leptobrachium > Leptobrachium leishanense. The sequence goes on from CM019067.1 coordinate 147,478,437, forward strand.
ACAACTGTGTTGGAGTATATTTATTCCCTAGTGCGGGGAGACTGACCCGTGGTTCATTTTCAGCGGCTCCTCCGGGAGTGAGCGCTACAACACCTTCAGAGGAATCCTGGAGCACTGACCTGACTCCAAGGAGATGCACAGGCAGACTATAGGCAGACACGGTTTTCCCTCAGATTTCCCAATCATCCAACAGCCCTAGAATGTCACTCAGTTTTCAGGAGGACTGAGGGAAGTGCAACATAATGAACTTGTTAATGGCACGTGTGGTGCTTAAATGTTAAAATCAAGGCTTTGTATGCTCATACATGAGCTGTAATTCAGCGCTTATGACATGTATGAGCAGCTCTGATTGGCTACTCAGCCAAACAGCTGGTCATCCTGGCACATACGGTTGCTAGGATGACATTCCCCCTTCTGGTGGCTTGGACAATCACACATTTGCATTATGACCATGCCCCCATTTCCCGATATCAGAAGTAGGGATGGGCTGCCAGTTCGAATCGGTTCAAAGTTCGATTCGAACATCGACTGTTCGAAAGTTTGTGAACTTCGAACTTTTCGGGACGTTCGCGGAAAGTTCGAGAAAAAAAAGTTTTCAAAGAAATTCCAAAAATGCTTAAAAGATCCTAAAAAATCTAAAAATAAAGAGACTCTTTACTGCAGAATATAATAATAAATGGTATATTAGATAATGAATTAAAACAGGAATATTTTTAACATTGAAGCCTATGGTATTCATAATAAACATTTCCCACTCATTGTTGGTCAAACATTTCCCACTCATTGTTTGTCAAACATTCCCCACTCCTTGTTGGTCAAACATGTCCCACTCATTGTTGGTCAAACATTTCCCACTCTTTGTTGGTCAAACATTTCCCATGGCTTCAAATTGCGTTTAAACATGAGTAAAAGCGGTAAAAATGAGCTCCGCACACAGTGGTGAAATGGCTCAGCACTCAGCAGTGAAAGGGTTAAACGCGGGCTTTTTTTTAATTTTGTTTTTACATTTCATTGTTTCCCGTCCCCCAGGGCAGTACCCGGACTCCCATACACCTTTTATGGCCAATATCTTGCATATATGCCCTCTTGGAGGGCACTTTCATTTTCGGAAGTTCGACCCCCATTGACTTTTGCATTACGTTCGAGTTTGAATTTGAACTTTTCGGCCATTCGTGTTCGAACTGAACACGGTGGTGTTCGGCCCATCCCTAATCGGAAGTTGCCAAAGTTGGTAAATCTGCTTTGAGCAGCACTGGAACTTCATCAATGAATCGGAAGAGGTGGCTTCATAAGAATTTACATAAATGAGGTTAATTGCAATCTATAAATCCCCAATAAATACATTATGACATGGAAATGCCAGACCTATATTGCAAATATACCTATATTGCAAATAAGCGCAAATAAACAATACTTCAATTGAATAAGCATGGTCATTCTCAAAATGTGATCATTTCAAGTCTTGGAAAAAGCCCAGGGGCCATATTAACCTCTTTTTGCTAAAGGGGAGCCATAAGGATAAAATGTAAAAAATAGAATCGTTGCGAGCAGATTTCACTTACTGGTTCTTTTTGACGTACCTATTCTGATTCAGCTGCTTTATTAGCGGCTGGCCGTAATAAAGGCTGGAGCGTACTTTCACTAATGGGATCGTGCAGCAGCTGTGAATAAAGCTTGAGGGACACTGAGAAATATTTGTTCCCAGTCTCTCGCTACTTGTGGTGAGAGGTAATGGCGGATTGTGCCACCCTCTACACCACGGGATGAGCAGTGAGTACGGATTTTTTATTGCCTTTATTTTTGTGTGTTAAGTAATTCTGCAAAAAAAGAATCACTTAACACCAGGTTTTAGGAGTTGCTATTTCTTTGACAAATACCAGCTTCAGAATAGAAGAATGAGCGACCATGGAATAGTTTGCTACCTATATAGTCCCCGGCGCAAATGATTGCCTCCTATATAAGATACAGTAGATAGACGCTATATGCCTGAGCTGTGAGAATAGCATACAGCAAGGTTGGAATAGCTTCTCTAGATGTTAGGATGTCGTCGGGAACCATCTTGTATATTGGCAAGGGGTAAATAGGTCCCCAGGTTTTTTGAGTTTAAATGTTGCTCACTTTTTCTTAAAAATAAAGTTTGCTTGTTGGCCGGACTAGTGTAGTGCTCAACCTTCTATTCTATTTTTCTGAGCCTTAAATGGTCATTCCAGGCTGAAAATGACCATCAATTTGTGCACTACATACCTTATGTAGTATTAGACTGAAATTCAGAAAACTAAAATAACTAAACAAAAATGTTCTCACTTTTAAATAAGTTCCTGTGAATCAACGTAATAACGATAAGCTCTGCCAGGCCAGGAAGGAGCTCAGCCATTCAGAAACCATACAATCTGCTTTAGGGAATCGTCACTTTGAATTCCTGCTTAGCAAGATTTTGTCAGATATATAGGGGGTTATTTAGAGAGCATTAAAATGTCACTGACATTTCGGTGCCCTCTCGTTCCCCGCACTTTAGAGAATCAAAGTTTCCCACCCTGCGGTGAATTCAGCATTAACGCAGGGTCTCCAGAGTGCAGGGAAAACCCGCCACAAACCTGCTGAAAACACACCGAAAACCCGCCGAACCACCACAAAAAATACGCCGAACACATCAGAAAAAGTAGACGAGCTGCCGATCACAGCGCAGACCAGCTGCCGGAAAAAGCCAACAAGCTGACAAATGGGGTAAAAAAAACAAACCAAAAACCAATACGATTGAAAGTTTCAAAATTGAAACGCTGTTTGCAGCAAAATTACTCAAAGAAAATGTCTGGAATTTACATATAAGATCCTATGACTGATAATAAAAAGGTCTGATACAGACAAAAAGAAAAAACGCTTCTTAAAAAGAAGAAAAAGTTGCCAAAAAATCTCGAAAAATGCCTAAAAGATCCTAAAAAAAAAAACCAATAAATAAAGAGACTTTTACTGCAGATTAAAATAATAAACGGTTTATTAGATATATTGCATGAAAATGGGAATATTTTTAACATTGATGCCTATGGGCTTCGCCTGATTAAACCTGCCGAATGAAACCACCGAACATCAGGGAATTTCACTGACATTTCTCTGCTGTTCGGTGTTCTCGGAATAGACTAACCATTACTTCTCTATGGGGGATTTCATTGCCTTCAAGCAGGCGCCGTACTTGCTGGCAGTTCACCAAAATGTGGCGAACTACCTGCTCTCTGAATAGCCCAATGACACAGAAATGGCACTGTACAGGGAAATTCCCTGTTCGGTGACATTTCGGGACCAAATCGTCTATCTCTGAATAACCCCTATATAGTTTACTGCCAGTAAACAATTCATTTCTGTCACGATTCCCAGATCCCACCACGCAGTACTTAACACCCCACACTACACAGAGCCCAGAAGCTACCAACAGAGTAGCCGTGAAAGATCCCTAACTGTCTGGTCCTTAGAATTGGCCAGGTAAACTAGCTAGACAGAAAGGGTTAACAACACAGGGAGTAGTCAGCCGAGCCAGAATCAGGAATACAGAGTTCAGAATGGTCAAATGGAATAGCCGGGTCGATATCAGAGCAGTGGCGTAGTACAAGAAAATGGTCTAGGGCAACAGAAGGCAGAATAGTCAGAAACAAGCAGAGGTCAATAACGGGTTAATTCAATATAGCAGTCAGGTACAAGGAGCTCAGGTATGGATAACCACGATCTGGCAACTGCTGAAAAAAAACACTGAGGGTTTTTAAAGACCTTCACCAGGCCACGCCCCCCACTCAAGCCGCGCCTCATGCAGCCACCTCCCTGCTTGTCTCCATTTAAACTGGGCATTGGTCAGCGAGCAGCATCAGACATGCTGTCCTCAAGCACACAGGTAGGGCTGGAAGCTCCCAACGTTACAGTACCCCCCTCTCCACGGGAGGCCACCGGACGACCAACAGGACGAGCGGCAGGACGACCACCAGGGCGAGCGGCAGGACGACCACCAGGGCGAGCGGCAGGACGACTACCAGGGCGAGTGGCAGGACGACCATCAGGGCGATCGGGGTGTGAGGCATGGAACGCCCTAACCAGCCTAGAGGCAGACATGTCGGAAGCTGGAATCCAGGACCGGTCTTCTGGACCATAACCCACCCAATCGACCAAGTACTGCAGAGCGCCCCTGCACAGCCTAGAATCCAAAACCCTCCTAACCTCATACTCAGATTCACCATCAACCTGAATAGGTGGAGGAGGAGGAACGACTCGCGTGTACCTGTTACACAACAAAGGCTTCAGTAGGGAGGTGTGGAAGACGTTGTGCATGCGAAGATGTTTAGGAAGGGCAAGAGCATAAGCCACAGGATTAATGCGGCGAATGATCTTATATGGACCTATAAACCGAGGTGCCATTTTCATAGAAGGCACCCGCAACTTCACGTTCCTAGTGGACAACCAAACTCTATCCCCCACGTTATAGGAGGGAGCTTGTAACCTATGCCTGTCAGCCTTGCGTTTCTGGACAGCAACATTTCGCTCCATATTTTCTCGAATCTGTCTCCAAATCTCTTGCAGTTGAGTGAGATGGTCATCGAGAGCCGGGATGGTCTGTTCAGTAAACTGAAGCGGTAGAGCCGGAGGGAAAAAACCATAGATGGCAGAAAAAGGAGAGTGGCCAGTGGTCTCGTTAACGGCGTTATTACGTGCATACTCAGCCCAGGGCAACAACTCCGACCAATTGTCTTGTTGTTGTGTGGTAAAGCAACGTATGTACTGCTCGAGACCCTGATTTGCCCTCTCTGCTGCCCCATTGGTTTGTGGATGATATGCTGAAGAGAAGGCCAATCGCACCCCCATCTCTGCACAGAAAACCCTCCAGAAACGAGAGACGAACTGGGCTCCTCTGTCAGAGACTATTTCAGACGGAACCCCATGTATTCGTACAATCTCTCTAGCAAAGACGACAGCCAGTTCTTTGGCCGTAGGAAGCTTAGGTAGAGGGACAAAATGAGCCATTTTGGAGAAGCGGTCTACAACTGTCAGAACCACAGTATGACCCTTGGACTTCGGCAAGTCCACAATAAAATCCATAGATAGATGAGACCAAGGCCTCTTAGGCATGGGTAAAGGCTGCAATAGACCGACAGGCAAGGATTTACTGGTTTTGCTTCTGGCACAGACTTGACAAGCCAAAACAAACAGACGTACGTCCTGTCGCATGGTGGGCCACCAGAACTGTCTGGAGATACTGGTAAGAGTCTTAGTAATACCAGGATGATCTGCTGGTTTAGAATCATGAAACATTATGAGTAATTCTTGTCTTTCCTTTTCAGGTACAAACAACATATCTTGAGGCTTGTCAGGTGGAGCCCCTACTTGAACTGCCTGGAGGCGTTCCAGGAAAGGCGAGGAGACAGACAAGACTGTGGAAGCCACAATATGTTCAGGAGGAACTATAGGATTGTGGTCTTGTGTATTAGACTCATACGGGTCATATTGACGAGATAAGGCATCAGCCTTTACATTGCGGTCACCTGGTCTGTAAGTCAATACAAAATTAAACCGAGACAGTAGCAATGACCACCTGGCCTGTCTCGCGTTCAAACGTTTAGCATCCCCGATGTACGTAAGGTTCTTATGATCAGTAATTATCAACAAAGGGTCAAGAGTACCTTCCAACAAATGTCTCCACTCTGATAGGGCAGACACAATAGCAAGCAATTCTCTGTTACCGATATCATAATTGCGTTCTGCTGGTGATAATTTTCTTGAAAAGAACCCACAAGGATGTAGAGGTTTTCCTGGAGACTCTCTTTGAGACAGGACAGCCCCAATGCCTATCTCGGAAGCATCAACCTCAAGAACAAACGGAATCCTGGGATCAGGATGCCGTAACACGGGAGCGGAAGTGAAAGCTTGTTTGAGGGCTTCGAATGCTTGTTTGGATTGAGAAGACCAGATCTGGTTCTTCAGACCTTTACGTGTCATATTAATGATAGGGGAGGCTACAGCGGAATAATTCTTGATAAATCTCCTATAATAGTTGGAAAAACCCAGAAACCTCTGTATGGCCTTGAGACCTTGAGGGAGAGGCCATTCTGAGATGGCCGTGAGTTTAGAAGGATCCATCTCAAAACCTTCTGGAGTGATAATATACCCAAGGAATTTCACAGTAGTAATGTCGCATAAACACTTCTCTAGTTTGCAATAAAGACCATTGTCCAGTAATTTTGCTAATACCTGTCTGACATGTGCATGGTGGGTTTTCAGATCGGGAGAGTAAATCAATATATCGTCTAGGTATACTATAACAAAGGTTTGTAAGAAATCTCTGAGCACATCATTAATAAAATCCTGGAATACCGCTGGAGCATTACAAAGGCCGAAAGGCATGACCAAGTATTCATAAGGCCAGATCGTAAAGTCACGGTTCCCAGATCCCACCACGCAGTACTTAACACCCCACACTACACAGAGCCCAGAAGCTACCAACAGAGTAGCCGTGAAAGATCCCTAACTGTCTGGTCCTTAGAATTGGCCAGGTAAACTAGCTAGACAGAAAGGGTTAACAACACAGGGAGTAGTCAGCCGAGCCAGAATCAGGAATACAGAGTTCAGAATGGTCAAATGGAATAGCCGGGTCGATATCAGAGCAGTGGCGTAGTACAAGAAAATGGTCTAGGGCAACAGAAGGCAGAATAGTCAGAAACAAGCAGAGGTCAATAACGGGTTAATTCAATATAGCAGTCAGGTACAAGGAGCTCAGGTATGGATAACCACGATCTGGCAACTGCTGAGAAAACACTGAGGGTTTTTAAAGACCTTCACCAGGCCACGCCCCCCACTCAAGCCGCGCCTCATGCAGCCACCTCCCTGCCTGTCTCCATTTAAACTGGGCATTGGTCAGCGAGCAGCATCAGACATGCTGTCCTCAAGCACACAGGTAGGGCTGGAAGCTCCCAACGTTACAATTTCAAGAAAACGAGAGAAATCTCAATGTATCCTTCCTTGTAAAATACTTTATAAATAAATAAATAAATTTCAAGACATGAAGTGACACTCTTGAATTATGTTTGTAGCACTGTGTTTAACTTGGCTCTGGGAACTGAAACCATATTGCCTCTAGAGGGAGCCAGAGCACAATGCATGGGAAAGACTATAATGGACTTATGGACTACACCCCTCAGAAACCCCTGCGTAGAGAGGAAGGAAGCGAGCGCGCTGGCACCAGGAAGTGAAGGGCCTCGCGTGCAGCGTGAAGAGAACGAGAGAAGCAGTGAACAGAGACAGTCGCATGAGAGATACCTTCCGGGATCTAAGCAAGTTGGAGAGCGGAGATTCGGCAGCATCCATTGCTGGAGCGATCGGGGAAAGTGCACATCGATCTGGAGTGTATCCCACTGAGCTGTTCCGGTGGCAAGTGTGTTCGAGAAGTACCTCGTGTAAGGAGGCCGCGGATGGAGCGGAGTGCTGGCGGCATTCGTCTTCTGGCTGAGGAGATTCGGTTCGGGAGTGTGGTTTTGACATCATCGAGTTCCAGGCGGCAGAGAAGGACTTTCGGCAGATTCATCAGTCCGGGACCAGATGTTTCGCCGGTTGGGTGAGAGGCCTTGAGCCTGTGGCTTTGATAGCAGAGCACACTTATTTGATTGCTTCAAATTTTAGGGCCCCAACGTTGACTAGTCGAAAATATTCGTCCATCCACTGGCCAGTGGACCCGGATACCCTAGGACATAACTAATGAGCATTATTGAGTGGGACTTTGAACCAAAGAACTGAGAACCTTATTAACTGTTTATTCGATATATATATATATATATATTCACGTTACGTATTACCGCCATTCATTTTCCTAGCCTGACTGATTTCATGCTTAATGTATTTGTATCCTTATTGCCATTTATTGCTTCAGTAAAGTATAACTTAGAAAAATCCATACAGGTTTTCTGGTGTACAGTGAATTGTTAGTGCGGTGATACCAATCCTGGGGTTATTCAGCGGCTCCTGCGGGGGTGAGTGCTACATGTTTAAATGCCTTCACTGGGGACTGATAAGTATTGTAGATTTTATAGTAATAATATACTGTTTATGTGCCCTCAGATTCACTAGAAAACAATTTATACAGGTGTTTCCTTAGGCTGTGTATTTCATGTTTTATTATTTTGCTGTAGTCTTTACGAAGTGAATTCAGAGTCTATTCAGTTGCCCTATATTATTTCACACTATTATGCATAGTCATAACAATTTTTCGTAGACTACTCTGTACAGTCAAGTGTCTCATGAACTTATAGTTGAACTGTAGTGGCTGGGGTACAAGGGTAGACTCAGGGCTAATGTCAGGTCTCTCCTAAAGGCTCACAGCCTGGATTTCAGAGTGATCAGCATCATGGCAGAGCAAAGTCAGAAGAGTAGTAGTTAGATCCCATGGGGGAATACTGATCCTCCTTCAACAGATGTTGCCTTTCAGAAATCTTCAAGTAATCCTTCTGTTTATTAGTAGAGAGAAAAGGCCAAAGCACTGGGAAAACACAGTTTGAGAGAAGACCCATTCATCATAATCAATGTCGGTTCTTCCCCCAGCATGTTGTATATTCACGGAGTGCTGAAAGGAGGCCAAATGATTAAATAGAGAAGAAATACATAAGCAAACATGACTATAGTAAACAGAAAGTGAGGAGATCAACATAAACATGGACAAGGACTATGAACTTTCAAAGATTTGAAACGAGAAACTATGACAGGATTAAGAAAATGTAAGCCAGTGAGAGGACGATGGAGGAGAAAATACGTTGCCATCTACCATTGCTATGGGAAATTTTAAAAGTAGGTTAAAAAAAAAAAAAAGATTTATTTATCAAAAAATAAAAATTTGAACTCAATGGAATTAAATATTTTAATATTAACATTTTTAAATCTCAAAGACAAAAAGTTCATATATTTAAATATTGAAAATTATTCCAAATAAAAACTATGTAACAGGATTTTTTTTGTAATAGAAGCAGTTAGAGGATTGGCAGGGTTCAAGTCGAGGGGGACCGCGTGGGAAGGAGTGCTTCCACTATATTTGCAGAGGGAATGGAGTCCATGTTCGTCCCATACACTATAAAGCTTGTAATCAGGTGTTTAATCATATCTTTTTGTCACAATAATTGCAGACTTTACCATATATTTTTCTAAAATCCACATATATACATGAATACAGTATATCAGACTGGATTGTGTATCAGAAATCTTGTTGAGTTCCCACACTTCTTTTCTTAGGACTTGAACCCTGATGATCAGCATCACTGACCACACCACAATTTGGTACCCACCATCTACGAATGTCAGCAGCTGCAAATTGAAATTTGTGTGCCCTGAATATCAGAATATGCTGGAATACGATTCAAATACGGCTGATAGAGTTCTCAAAAGCAAAAACTGGATGTGTTTTTGTCTCTATTGCGCAATGCAATTGTCACAAGAGAAGGAAAAACATTTCCATTTCCCTGTTTGATACCAGGATTGTTGGCGCACTAGGTAGATCTGTGTCTGTTCTTTCAACTCGTACAGAAAAAAAACTTGACCAAAGAATTACAGCAACAAAAGTAGCTGAAATGAACCGAATGTAAAAAACAGGTTAAATGAGTCCAAATCCATTACAGCACACCTTAATTTATTTCCTTAAAGTACCATAAAATGTACCATTGCAAGCTTCAATTGAGGTTTCCACATACATTTTGCTGATTGGGACAGATTGTATCATATGGCTCAATACTGAAATATACATCCCTGTGGTATTAGACAAATCAACCATAAAACAGATGGTATTATCATTTAGGCTCCAGAGTTCCCCTTGCAATTTAACCCTGATATGCAATGTATGGATTCATTCTAATGCACAACTGTGCAGTAGATCAATGGGGTAATGGTCATATCAGATAAATATTACATTTAATGTTACTTAACAAAATAACGGTTTTAAATATTGGTTAGGATCTCATCTAGGTGACCCTGTGACATTCTACTGTAGTCCAGAGAAGTGGACGATTTTTAGCCTGGGCAGGGTAACGGGTAAGTTCCAGTAGAAGACACATGTTAATAGTATGTGTGGGCACTTTTTGGTGGGCTGTAGACAACCTTTGGGCAAGCTGTGGGAATTAAATAGAGGGCTCGTTCGTGGCTAGATGGATTAATACTCTTATACATGGCATGCAACTGCAGCCATTTTTAATCAGCATTGCTCTGGTGAAAGGTATTTTGACCTTTCCACCAGCTGTAGGTATCATTAGACTTACTTTGTTCCCCTGTGAGATTTGTACTTCCAGTTCACCATGGACATTGAGGCTCTCCAGTAATTAACCCAGTATGGCCAATGGCCAATCTGGGCCTGGTTAGGATGTCCAGATGTCCAGATCTGTAGCCTTAAAAACTAGGGGCTCTATCAGCTGGTGTGAGCTAAAACGACAACGCTACATGAAAAATCGAGCACGAGTCGCTAAAAGGTAGCGCCTGACATCCTACCAACAGATCACCTTGTCCGCGGTAGTCCATGTACGAGATTCATTAGCGCACGCTAGGGAAACGCTAAGACCCGGGCTGGTACCAGCGTTAATGGATTGTATGATTAAAAATAAAAAGTGTTCCAGTACAAAAAAGCCTTTAAAAAAAAAAAAAAAAAAAAAAAAAAAAAAAAAATATCGGAACCCCAAATTTTGTCTGAAAGATACCTAATAAATTCTAAAAATTAAATAAATAAAACAGCTTTTGCTGCGGATTAAAAAAATAAACGGTTGAATAAGTAAAAACGATAATATTTTTTACATTGAATCCTATGGGCTTGCACATGGCACGTTTTTCCTATACAATGCATTTTTTCACATTTCCCCAAAACACGCCGGTTTAACCATACAATGCATCTTTTACATATAAACTACATCCAGGGAGTCAAGCGAACACCTGTGCTGCATTCCTTTCAATTGCCTGTTAACCCTTTCGCTGCTCAGCCTTTTCACACCTCTGTGCTGAGCTCATTTTTACCGGTTTCGCTCATCATGTTTAAATGCGATTTGAAGTCACATTTTATTAATTGACCCAGACATATTATATATCGTTCTTTCCGGGAGACTCGGCAGATTCATAATATATCATTATTATATGTATACGTTATGTCCTGTCTGTATATTATAACATAAAATGCAATAAAATTTGAATTTTCAATAATTTACAACGTGTAAAGTGTTTTTTTTTCACATTTTAACATGCGAGTGTTTGCGGTTATATTTTCTATGGGGTGCGCTTGTTAAAAAAGTTAGAAACGGGGAATCGTTACTTTTTTTGGGGAAAATTACGTGTTTTTTGGCAAACGCCCCCCATAGCATAGAAAAAATCATTAATGCAGCATCATTGTTCACATTATAATTGAAATGGGAACAATATTGCTGCATTAATAAGAAACAAAAGCAAAAAATTTAAAAAAAAATTAATTTAATTTTTATTTTTAATTATTTTTTTTAAACTGTACATGGTCATGTTTGGTATCATTGAAAAGGCCATGCTCTGGCCGTTCCAATGATATCAAACATTAACCCCTAGCTGTTTGGAACCCCCTATCTCCACCATAGGTGGCAGCAAGGGGTTAATTGTGAAACTGGCACCATCGCGCTATGCGCGATGACGCCAGTCATTAGGGGGATATCCCGGAAGCTTGGCCGACATCCAAGATGGCGGCCAGCTCCGGGAGGGGACCGCGATACGGCACATGTTAGCCCCCTAGGGGTTAAAGACAGCTGCCGCTTGGAAGGGCAGGCGGTGCCCTTCCAAGCGGTGTCTGCCTTTACTGGCTGGCCCCACGGATGGGGAGGGGGAGAGGTCCGAAGGACCTCCCCCCTCCCCTTCAGGCACCTTAACCCGCAATGGCGGGGGGGTGCCTGAAATAGACATCATCGCGCATGCGCAATGACGTCTATTGTGCCCGCCGGGGTCCCGGAGGCTGGGCTGACATCGATGAATCCCGGCCGATCGCCGCTGCACATGAAGGACGAGCTCAGCGCGTCCTCCGCAGCGAAGTGGCCGTGCGGCAGGACGCGCTCAGCGCATCCTCCGCATGGAAAGGGTTAATTTTGGATAAGGACTTTTGACATTTTTTTTTCTTTTCTTCTTCCTTTTCCGTCAGTTAACGCCAGGGATGAGCAGTAGGTAAATTTTTGAGATTAGCGTCAGCGCTAATATTAGCGCCGGGACCAAACGATCTGTTGGTTAGCATAGCAAAAGTGCTCTGTAGCGCTGCCCGTGTTAAGTATAGGACATGGTAAATACAGTAAGCTCGCGCTACGAATCATTAATTACCATGCGCTAAGTGGGTTTTGCCATTTGTTGCAAAAGGCAAACGATCTGTTGGTCCGGTGCTAGACTGAATTTACCCACCGCTGACGTGAAAATAGGGTGACACTAGGGTGAGCTCACACTAGCAGTTAGTGCCCTAGGCTTTTCACTTTTTATGACACTAGTGTGGTTTTACAGAACCCAAAAGGTATAACACGGACCAGATGAATTACTCCATGTCCTCTTGTTCCTTAAACTCTTGTCACTTTTTTATGCAGTCATCATTTGATGGAATGAACCAATCACAATGTGAGAAAGCCATGAAGACAAGCTGCATAGGATTCTAAAAACAAAGAATTTAAAAGCAGTGCAGAAACTTACCAAAACGTCTGCAGAACACTCCAAAAACAGCACTCTCCTCCACCACACGGAAGTCAGCCAAAATAGACAGCTCAAGTCCACCAGCTACTGCATAACCACTCACAGCAGCAATTACTGGTTTTGAAAACTGCATCCTTGATGGTCCCTAGGAGGATATAGATATATATACGTATAAGCAACAATTTATTCCTTTGATCACAAGACAAATATGATTATTTAAAGTAAATGATAAAAAAAGTCACTCATTGCTAGTTAACAAATAAATTGTACAATTATGCTGTAGTCGTTAAAGAAACATATCTCTAAAAACTGTCATTTTCTGACGTGTGTTCTTTCACTACATAACTTCATCTGTGCATTGAGAAACAGTAAATAATCTCTCAAACGCCTTTTTTTCTGCCGGTATCCATCAGCAGAGCTAGCAAACCTCCGCTAGGATGTGGAGGATGTCTTCAGCCCATCATCGAAGTTCCGTGGATCAGCACCACCCTGGAGCCGATCACGGACTTCTCTCGTAGGGGGCTGACATCTTGGAGGTCAGCCCAACCTGCTGCACCTACCCCTGCCCATTGACATCATCGCGCATGGGCGTGATGATGTCAGAAATGGGACTTCCCCCTGGCCAGGCAGGGAATTCCCTATGGTGGAGAACCAGGGTGTCTATTCGTCCATTCATTTGTAACAATTCAGTCTGTAAATTATTAACTGCATGTGTAATCTTATCCTAGAGTGAGTGTGTGTGTAACATATTGCAGGGCAGAGCCAGCAGAAGCCAATGTAAACAGTACAAGGATTCAAAGATCAGGTTCTGACAGTTCTTAATCTTAACAGCAGAGCAGTACATCCATGCTGAGATATAGTCTGTGCCCTGTGAGCTACCCATTAACTCATGATGGGATATAATCTGTGCCCTGTGAGTTGCCACTAACCCATGCTGGGTTATAATCTGTGCCCTGTGAGTTACCATTAACCCATGCTGGGATATAATCTGTGCCCAGTGAGCCGTACATTAACTCATCCTGGGATATAATCTGTGCCCTGTGAGTTACCATTAACCAGCAGGGCACTTCGGCAACTTTTCACTGCTGTTTTCTGTTCTCTGAATAGATCAATCATTGCTTCTCTATGGGGGATTTCAATGCCTTCGAACAGCACCGTACTTTATTTATTTATAAAGGATTTTACCAGGAAAGGTACATTGAGATTTCTCTCATTTTCAAGTATGTCCTGGGTTCAAGAACATTGAGTGGTTACAGAAATACAAAATAGTAAAATGCAAGATATTAACACAAAACCAAATATACAGATTAACAGAAAAAATAAATATGTAGGAAATAAAGTCATTATGTCACATGTTTACAGGTGCATTCCGTATTGAGGTATGTTAATAGGGAAGTCTTAAGGCACTTTAGACTGGGGGAGGATTTGATGGTGTCTGGTAGGTTATTCCATATTTGCGGTGCTCTGTAGGAAAATGAGGATCGAGCCACCTTCTTTTTGTATTGTGGTATTGCAAGTAAGGAGCAGGTCCTGGATCGGAGGTTATAGGATGAGGGAACTGCTCGGGCAATCAGCCTAGTCAGGTAGGGTGGTAGCTTCCCAGAAAAGCTCTTAAACACCAGATTGGAAAGGTGAAGGGTGCGTCTAGATTCCAGCGACGGCCAGTTTAGTTCTTTTAACATGTCACAATGGTGGGTTATGTAGGTACATTGTAGCACAAAGCGGCAGAATGAGTTATACAATGTAGTAAGTTTCTGGAGGTGCGTTTGAGGGGCGGCTGCATACACTACATCTCCGTATTCAATGGCTGGCATAAGCATTTGTTGTACAATCTGCTTTCTTACCGCGGGGCTCAGGCAGGATTTGTTTCTGTACAGGGCACCTAGTTTGGGGTAGAGTTTAGATGAGAGTTTTTCAATGTGGGGGCCAAAAGATAGATTTGGGTCTAACCACATACCTAGATATTTGAGAGAACTGACTGTGGTCAGCGTGTCATTTGATCTTGTCCCCACACATAGATGGGGTGTTTGCAATTTGTGTAGTTTAGGTGCTGTTCCAAAGAGCATTGTAACAGTTTTGTCAGTATTTAGAAAAAGTTTGTTATCTTTGATCCACTTTTCTACCTCTGTGAATTGTTCTTGCAGCACGGCCTCCAGCTGTGGGAGATCTGGTTTGCTGGCATAGATTACAGTGTCGTCTGCGTATATGTGTAGAGTTGAGGCTTTGCAGACATTGGGCAGATCATTTATGAATATTGTGAGTAGCAGGGGGCCGAGTATTGAGCCTTGAGGTACACCGCACGTGACTGGGAGGGGAAGGGAAGTGCTGTCAGAAAAGGACACATATTGCGACCGATCAGACACATATGATTGGAACTTATAGGCAGTTCGCCAAAATTTGGCAAACTGCCTGCGCTCTGAATAGCCGAATGGTCCCGAAATGTCCTCATATCGGGAAATTCCCTGTTCAGTGCCATTTTGGTGCCGGATCGGCTGTCTCTGAATAACCCCTATAGTCCTAGATGCTAGGCTATGCAGTGTAGATGTATCAAGGCACTGCTACGGCTGTAAGTTAATGTATGATCCAGTCTTTGAATATAATCAGGCAGGGTACCTGTTACCACAATGGGGATCTTTGTAGTAGTTCAGGATGTTGGGATACGCAGTGCAAGGCAATGGACAGGAACCTGGAACAGCAGGAAACAATCAGGGGAGACGGCACACGAACAAGGGTGGCAATAAATAAAATAGAAAATGGACAGGACTAGACTATACTGGACTTGGACAAGACTAAGGAACAAATTAAATGCAAGGTAAGGCTGGAATAAGGAAAAATGAACAAGGCTGGATAACAGGAGCTCTAGTGGAAACCCTCTTCATTAGCTGAGACTAGATGAGAGTAATGCCAGAGCATGGGAAAAGGGCATGACTAGGCTAAATAGCAGGCTGCATAGGTGTACTGGGAAGCAGCCAGCCTAAGGAAACCCCAGAGTGGAGGTGGACAAGGGAATGGCAATAGGGAAGCAGCGGCCCAGACCAGGGTGGAAGGCGGACAACAGGCCCACACGTGGGCATCTGGAATGGTGGCATGACAGTTTTATTGCTGTTGAGCTCTGTGGCAAGCTCATACACACTGCACATTACTGTGAGTTTTATTGCTGTGGAGCTGTGTAATATACACATACACACTGCCCATTACTGTGAGTTTTGGTGGGCATAGTTTGAGGAGGATGGCAGCATTTCAACACAATGCGTGGCGTGGCCCATGCTCTATTCATGGGCTGCACTCTGGCGTGCACCCTCTATTCTTTGGCTGCATGTGAGCGTACGCCATCTTTTCATTGGCTACCTGCAGTCTGGCACTTTATAACACTTTCCTAGATAAAAAGTAGTGCTCTCAACTAATATAGCAAACTGTTAATACGTACTAAAAAGGGTATAAGGGGAAAATAATACATTTTATTAGACTGCAGCAGTATTACTAATGTAATTACTTTGATTGGACTAAGACCTGCATTTAATAGTGGTGAGGAATCAATCAAAATATATAAAAACTACAGTTCATCCCTACAGTTTTTGTTCTGCCAATATGAATGTAAAATATAGCTGAAAGAGAAGATTCACTCATTAGAAGCAAAGATCTGGGCAGCGTACATATTGATTAATATAAAGGTTACTATGATCTATGTGATGGATTTTGGGTTCCAGTTGTGTGACGAGAATCACTTTGATTTGATCACTTGGGGTACATGGACCTAGAGATGCACTTGGGAAGTGCACCCTGATGTTTTATATTGTTTCCCTGCCTTCTCCTATGTCAATGTCACCGGGTACCTACAATTCTAGGTGCAGGGTGTTTGTGTTGTCTGTGTTATGTATGAACACTATTATTGTTATTATCATTACTGTCTATGCTTATCTGTTACTATTGCTAATATGATTAATGTGTGGGTCACTACAGCCTTTTGCAACTCCCCCTATCTAGAATATGTTTACATCTGTTACAGACAGTTCTATCAGGCTATTGTTCTCTGGGAATGTGAAGACCTTGTCCTGTGATTACATAGCACTCTATTGTTTCATGTCTGGATATGTCCATTTCACTCAGGGAGGAGGGGTGGGCCAGGGTGTCATCTTCCATTGGCCTCTAGGCCCCTCATTGCACTATATATATATATATATACATAGCTCATGTTTCATTAAAATTTGTCTGTCTGTTCTACCCCAAAATCTGCACGCTGCCCCATTTCTGGGGAATGCTAATGTCAGATGCTGGTTCCGGGGTGGCACCAGGTTGTGGTAATGGCCCAAGATGCAGTGATCTGCACACAAACACACACGGGTATGGGTGGAGGAGGGTGAGTAAACTTGAGACTGACCAGACCAGTAACTAAGGATGAGAGGAGATGAAGTTGCTGGAACAGGAATCTGAAGATGCGGTAGGTACTTGGAAGAGAAGAGGCTGGAAACACACAGGAGCAGGTTGATGAATGGGGATCACGGTAAGACTGGAGTAACACAGTTGGTTTTGTTTTCAGGGCAGATTACAGAGCACAGGCCTACACTCTGTCAAGGTTTGAGCTACAATGCTCACACACTTGTAATCAGGGGCGTAGCCCTTTATTCAGGTGTGTCATGTGATCTGTGGTGTGTTTTAACTGATTGTGTTTCAGGGATCCCAGTGCTGGTGATGAGTAGCACATGAAGAGTGCTGCCATGGAATCTTATTGTGCAGGCACATTTCAGGATCCTTTCAACTATCGTCGCTCTTTCAGTGTACTTGTCCGTAAGCTTCAACTAAGGGCTGGAGAAGGTATGAAAGACTGCTGGTGGGAGAACGGTGGTCCGCAAGGGAGTGGCATTAACAGATGTGACCCAGTTGGGGTACAGAGATCTGTTACAATCTCTATTGCTCCATCAATATTATTCTTGCAGCTTTCCATGGCAGTTGCAAGGCCAGGTGTGGCCATTCTGAGGCATTATTTGGAGATTTTCTTGCAACTAGCATGAGATTCACTGAATTGTCTTTGATTCTGGATTTTCTTAATTTTCTGATGATCTAAATCTATTTAATATCAACAAATACATGAAGCAATTTTGGCATTCTGAATATATTTTTTGTATAGGCATGTCTGTGAAACTAGCATTTTATTTAGTGATATCCTGATATAAACTCAAGGAATTGGACCCAATCTAAAGATGTTTCGGGATCAGAGAACGGTTTCATGAAGCGGATCAGAGTCGCAAGTCCCTACCATTCATTCTGCTGGTGCAATACGGCGCCCATGGAAAACCCTGGAGCAATGCTGGGGATTCAGCTAGCAGTGTGTGGATTACACAAGGGCCTAGGTTTCCCATCAATGATTAAGCCACACTCACTCCTTCACAGCCAGCACTATGATTGGCTGCTGAGAAAGCGGCAAGATCCCCTATTGATTGGGACAACTATTGGTCAATTGTGACTTTTAAAATACTCTGATCAGATTGGAGGTACAAAAAGATTGCTTGGGACATTCCTAGTTTTGATGTGCTCTGAGGGTAAAAATGTATTCTGTCTCTTTGGACATGAGTCTTTTCGCAACCTATATTACAATAAATTTATTTCTGAGATTAAGCGCCTACATGGGGGGGGATCAATAACCTTACCCCCCCCCCCAGATGTTTTGGAGCTACATCTCCCATGATGCTCAGTCAATCAATAGGTTGGCTAGGCATCATGAGAGCTGTGGCTCCAGAACATGTCGAGGGCCATAGCTGCTGTCACATGGTATACATTGTTAATAAATTCACATCACAATGTGACTCTTTGACAAAGAGTTTGGCAGATTTACAAAGAAATCCTAATCATAACCTCATATCAAATTTACCATTGGTCCTGGGCCTTTGGTGACATCTGGCTCAAAATACATTGTGCTTGAGTTGTGGGCAAGTGACTTCAGATCAAAGCCTGCACAGAAATTTCCTCCTATAAAAAAGAAATACAACATGTAGATCAAATACGCTACTACAGTCTGCTATCATTAAACATATTTTATATTAATGCCTTACAAAACATATCCAACAATAAAGTAATTTGTATATGTTGTCCATTGCTTCCACTCCTTTTAGATTTGAGGGGTCTCAGACCACAGCAATGTGGAGACGAATTGGGAAAGAATGGATGGGCATAGAAATGCTGGGGAGAAATTTAGGTAACCTAGAAGTAGGTGGATTTGGATTCTGTGCTTTGTAAACTGCAACAACAATGTGTCTGCTGTTGGCTTACATAGCAAATACACTCATGTAACCTGATGAATGGAATTCCTGCCAGTGCCTAAACTGCTTCTGTCATTAATCAATTCATGAAATAAAAATATTACTTAATGCAATAGCAGGATTTAAAATATTAAGCTGTGTTTTATTCAAGTTACCATATTTTTGCTTATGAAATTGAAAAAGTGAATGATTTGTTAAAATGTCAAAACTGTAAGTGCAGTCCTCAACCAAAAAAATGTATTTGTATGATAGAAATATAGTTTTTTTTTAATAATGATGTCATCAATGGGGCATGAGTGCACCCAGGAAATAAAAGAAAATTAAATTTGGATGAAGAAAACTGGAAAAATTGCATTAAAAGAATATTCTTTGTTAACCAGGAGAGGGGGAACATGGGTTAAACATTAAACCCTCCTGAACCCCTCCATACACCCATTTTAACCCATTAGTTACTTTTAAAACTTACTTGATGTCCAGGGAAGAGCTGTATCGCCAATAATTGGGACGTGGCATGCTGCTGGCTTCCTGCAAGATGTAGTTTGTCACATGCCCACAGGGGGCCTCCTGCCAATCCAATAGCTTTCAATGTCAACGCACTGAGAGCCATTGATGTTAGGTAACAAATCTGTTCCTTTTTTTTCTGGGTCCCTATCCCTGAAGCTCTGGTCAGTTCTTGCTGATCTGAGCTTCTGGGAGGAGCTAAGTCCTTGCATTTGGAGCGCTGAATCAGCCTTCTGAGACTCCCACAGAGGGAGAGAGCTGGGGATTGCTGTGGTCATAATCTCTAAAGTATCCCTTTAAACCTTAACAGTGCAAACAGAACCAAAAAACCAAGGGCACAGATCAGCTTTATGCATTTTCTGAGAATAATCTACTCATAAACTAGTACTGGGGGGAACATTTTATTCAGTTTTTGCTCTTGAGAGGAGCGCTAAAGCCCTGTATGCTATTTCAATTGTAAAGCAAACAAAGCCACTAATATAACTTTCTCATTTCCCACACCAGGAGTAAGTATGGAGATAAAGAAGTGCATTATTTTCAGTTAAAATGTAAGCTGCTGCACCGCACTGTAAAAGTTCAGGTAAAAATGTAACCTGCTGTACTGCAAGGAGGAGAGATGGGAGTCTTTCAGACCACTTTATCACGATTTTAGACAGAGTCAAATGAGGAATCTTCGACAGGTCAGGGTCTGACACAACCATATAAAATGTAAAAGGGGAAAAAAAATAAAAACAAGGTTTTAAAAAACATATCTTCCTGTTTTCTTGTTCGAAGGCAGTATCATTACCTGCTTTTGACTTATAAAGTGAACATTGCCGCTGCCATTATGAACCAAACACCAGCTCTTAGCCAAAATTTGTAGCGTGTCCCTCCTACAACTAGTGGCAGAATTGCACCCTGCAAAGAGTGGAAGGATATCGCAAGGATGTGTGTTGCAAAGGTCTGTAAAAAGGAAATTGGGTAAATCAACAAACCAGAGGATTTGGTTTACAATTAGGATTGTGCACATTTACTACTGAGTTTTTCTCTATAGAAAAACATTCGAAATAATGTTCATAGGCAATGAGACATCACCTCCAGGTAGAGTTAGGTCATCACATTATATTCCACAGAGAAGCACATGAGCTTCTTTAGATTGTTCCTTTGTTATTGAGGATACGGAGTATGGTTATTGACATCTAGATATCTGAGGCAAACAATGTTAACGTTCGTCCTCTTTTCTCTTTGCACTTAAAAGCAGCCATAATAATGTGACTTAACTTACGACATATTGTTTGGATGTGCTGTTCCGCTACAACCTGGTGACAAATCTCTCTCTAAGCTGCCCACCAACACAGGGCCGGCTGCGCGGAGTAACAGAGGAATGGAAAACTAAACTATTGGCAAGTACCACTCACACAAAAGATTAGCACTCACTTACTGAAATATTTTTCCAGGGCTGTAATTTTTAACTCTACTGGTAGCTGTGTTTCCTGTAGTTTCTATCCTTCACAAAGCTTTTAAAGGCCCATAAAAGAAAGGAAGTATTGTGTATGTCTAGTCAAGTGCAAGCAAACATGACAAAAAGATAAAATGGTGGCGCTACACTGTTTTTGGTTTTGCATGGAGGCATATTAACAAAATAGCAGAACAGTCAGTCCTAAGGAGCTTGGGCAAGATTCTTAAGGCCCTACTATACTTGCTGGGTTTCAGCTATTAATTTAACTGCTCCATTGCGGCTCCTATATGTAAAGTAATGGCTACGATACTTTGTATACGAGGCATTTAATTACGCCTAGGTGGAGAAGAACGAGCTATTCCAATACACTCATTCTTCCCCTCTGGAACCAGTATTTCTCAAAAAAAATATTGAATTCCAGAACTTGGAATTGCAAAATCACTTAACATACTGAAAAAAAGAAGCCAAAAAATGCCATACTCTCCTATGATGGCAAATTGGAAAGTGCAGCTGTCAGGTCTCAGCATGCAGGGGTGAGGTTGCGAGCCCAGGATGCAGTGATACAACTGGAAACTTGATAAGGTGAACTCAGGTTGGGTTTATTTAGGCAAAAACAATGTAACACAGGAGAAGGGCGAAGCAGGAAAATCTCTGGATAAGGAGAAGGGGTCTTGGGGCAGGTGCAACGGAAGAGGGTCTCAAGGTATGGTTACCGGTAAGGAATGTCCACAGAAAGTCCAGGGGGATAGCCAGGGGTCTGGTACACAGAATATTGATCAGAATAGAGCTTCTCTGGTGTCTGGCAAATACAGACTGAGCTGAGGGAACAGAATGCAGAAGCACTGTGGGTAGGGTGTGCCTCTGCTAAACAGAGAATACAGGCCTTGATTGCACCAGCTGATGCTGCTGGAGAACCCAGCAAGGAAAAGTCCACATGACAGCATTTTACATGTATAACCAGCGTCGTCACCTTTTCTTGTCATGGCGATGGCGAGGCACCTTACACCAGCATTAGCACTGTCTCCTTTCACTGTCCGCAGCAAAAGACTGGAAACAAATTGTTCCACTTGTCCCTCTGACTCCTGTGCAACCCAGCTAATGTGAGCTTGTGGCAAGCATGTGCAGGGCTCCATGAAGACCTATGGGCTCCAAGAGCTGATACGAGCAGTGGTGTGCAGCGCTGCTGTCGGTATCTGTACCTCCATATTATTCTGATGGCCAGGACTAATACAGCGGCTGGGTCAAAAAAGGTACAATGAAAGAGAGCACTAAGAGAAATTGGATTGGACCAATTTTTTTTGGTTGTTTTAAACTTACCAACTCCATAGACTTTAATGGCTTTTGTACATTTACCAGTGCTCTGGCTAAGTTTACACCCTCACTCAGATTTCAGTGCTACATGGATCTTGCTTGACTTGGTAATATAGGTCTGTTGGAGATGCCACAAAGAACCTGATGCCATGGATCTTACACCTTTTTCAATTAATTCCAGTACAAATTATCCCTTTGTTATTCTGCTCCTTTGGACAAAGTTCATCTGATTTCTTTGGAAGGACAAGTCACCATGAGTAAAATAAATACATCTTACACTTGCTTTTTAGTCCTACTTATTGCCACTGCAATCACTTGGGTCATCTAACTAGTGCTTCACACTGGCTATCTCATGGTTTCAGGTCTCTCTAGGTGGGCATACAGTAGAGGAGCATGGGTTCTAAAGAGTTTCTAGTGCAGGGATCTCAAATTCTGGACCCACAGAAGTGTCACTACACCTCCCATGATTCTTGGGAATTGTAGGCAATAAACATCTGCAGAGCCAGAGCTTGAGATCCCTGTTCTAAAGAATCTGGATAAAGCTACATTTCCATCATTGTTTACTCTCCTACTTTAAGATTAAGATAGGAGACGACTAAAATGCTACTTCAGCAGTGGTAATACGTTTCACTCCAGGTACATATCTATGCTGGAGAGCCTTCTGAGGTTTAGGTCAGGCATGCACAGCTCTATGTATCCCCAGACAGCCAATGCCTTTCAATGCAGAATTATTGGAGAGACCAAGGCCCCAGAGGAGAGACAGAGACCCTGGCACTTGAGAAAAGATAAGTATTAAAGGATACTATAAAGGCAAAACAGGGGGGGGGTCATGTTTATGTGGGATATGTGTATATTTAAGTACACATACCACAGCACCAAACTTCCACATCATGCACGCAAAGTCAGAATTAGCCAAATGTCCTTTTGTGTCTAGATGAACGGAAAGAGAATATGAGCAAGTTAACAGCCGACTTGTGCTCACTCCACTCTAGCTTAGCATAGTGAATAAACCCTTATAGACTGCTTTAATATAAATTACAGGTACCCATAGATACTCGAGTATATCACGACCCGAGTATAATGTGAGGGATAGAGATTCATCAAGGTAATGAGAATATTACACAAGTCTCGAATATAACACTAGGAGCTAGATTTGCTATTTGCTATTTGCAGATACATATATACAGACCCCAGACCAGACAAATATATACAGACCCCAGACCAGACAGATATATGCAGACCCTAGACTAGACAGATATATGCAGACCCCAGACCAGACACATATATGCAGACCCCATACCAGACACATATATGCAGACCACAGACCAGACACATATATGCAGATCCTACAACAGACACATATATGCAGACCCCAGACCATACACACATATACAGAGCCCAGACCAGATATATATATTTATTTATTTATTTTGCTTCCATTTTTTTCTCCCATCAATTCATTTTCTTTTGGCGGGAAAGAACAGAGGCATACGCACCAGCTTCTCACACTCCCTTGAGGCTAGCGAGCATGCGTGATGCCGGTCTCAGTGAACAGTCAAATGGTCACATGAACAGTCTCGCGTGATCTCGAGCCAGAGACCGCGTTTAACATGGGAGCATGCACATACTGAGCGCCGAAGGTCGCATTTAACGTGGGATCGAAGGTATCTGCCAAAGTATTGGGCACGTTTTTTCTCCCCGCAAGATGTCTCGAGTATACCGCGACCCCTCAGATTTCAAGGTCGTTTTGCTTTCTCAAAAAACTTGCACTATACTCAAGTATCTACGGGTAATAAACGGTTAAATAAGATTTCCTCTCCATTCCTGTACAAGAGAGAATCTTTTATTTACATCAATGTGTGCGAAAGGAGCATTATGCTACTGGTAAAAATAAAAAACCTCCTTCAGGGCCTATTAACGAGACTGTAAAGAATCCTGTGGAACTCTGAAGCATTACTTAATAAATGGAGCCCGCAATGTTTTGCTTTCCTCTTGGGTTTTTGTGACACTTCCAACTCTCTGTAAATCTCCTGTAATGAATACAACTTAGAATCTTATTTCAGGTCAAGGACCAATTTTCCTTCTCTTAAAGCCAAACCCAGTACCCCAATGTTTCCTGCATTCATTCCATGGGTCTTTTTAAAGGTTTCTCTATCTCAGCATTAAGACGTCATAATCATAACTCTTATCTCCTGTTACGTCCAACAGCCCAGCTGTAAACGTTTTACATTTGTTAATACAGCCCTGATGATGAATTTAAAAACAAATCTAAATATTGAGACAGGCTTTTTCAATTTAAAATCGCTTCAGTGCTTCAATACATTGGTATCAAATAGTAATGTTAGAAACGGAGAAGCAATAGATGTTTGTATTCATTTTAATGTGCTTGCAAAGATACTGTGATAACCACAAGCTCTATAATAATTTTTAGTGAAATGTAAATGAAAGGAATACTCTGTTAAAAAATAACCCACCCTTTTTAAGCCTTAGGCTTGGGTCAGACTAGCGCACTCATCACGTCCGTGTTGCCGCACATTTGAACGTCCGTTATAGCATATAATTATGACCAATGGAGCCCCACACACAAAGTACGTCCGCACCGAACTGAGGAGGCATAACGGACGCGGCAAACAGACGCAGGTTAGGCAAGAACTTAAATCCGCTAGAATGGACGCACAGAGTGCGCTGCGTCCTGCGTGAGTGATGGAACGTAGTCAGGCGGACTGCATTTGTGATGTCCAGCATTTGACGGACAAAATGTTTTTCATATTAATTTATTTTCCCTTCTACATCAGTCAAAAAAAACATCAGTCACAAAAACGGACTGTGTGGCCACAACCTTGTCGTCAGTCAGAAAGTACGTCCGTTGTGCACGGACGCACAGTCCGCACAGAATGAGTTCGTCTGACCCTAGCCTTAAAATTGGACTCGTATGGCTGACAGCATCTGCACAATTATTTTTCCTTTTATTTTATTTAGTTTAGATAAATTTACTTACCTTTTCTCCCTTTGTGCACACTGCTCCTTCTCTTCAGTTCAAGGGCGTCCAAAATGCAGAAGTCCCTCCAGTTTTCACTGCAATTTGCGTACCTGCACAATTTGTGTAGCATAGGCAACAAAAATTGTACTTCGCTCGGGACTTGAGCGTTTTATTACTAATCCATTATCTCCATCTCCCAGGACGCCGGCTATCGACAAACGGTCTGAAAGAGAGTGACATCTCTGCGTCCCGACGTCGCCAGTGTCCAATCTGGTGACCGGAAGCCAGGAAATTCAAAATCCCAGAAGCTGGAGACTCTGGTGTGGGAGGAGGAATCTCCTCCACTTCACCCAGCTGTACCTCCAGTTCTGCACTGGAGGGAACTCTATATATCCTAGCCACTTTAAAAATGCTTCCTATACAAAATATTGGAAGCGTTAATTCACAGTAGGGAATCATTACCATCTTGTGGCTTGGCTGGAATAGTGACTGAAACCGTTAATGGATCTGCTCATTAACATTAACAGCCCCACTTGTCAGCTTAAGTGTTAGGGCCCAGGATATTTGAAGATGGACTGAGGTCAGAGTGTGAAGCACTGCTGAGGTATAGTCACAAAAACAAACAGCAAGAGTTTTACTGTCTTCTTCTGCTTACAATATCTATTTGCTTTTTTAACTCCTCATCTTCAAAATGGAATATAAGGCTGGTCGTCCACTGGGTCCATATTTGTGCGATGGTTCGATCATCCGATATCGTCTGCAGTTGTCCGACTGATCCTACAACGTGCAGGTGAGGCCGGCGTCAGACGAACACAGTGATCACGTCCGTCTTGCCGCACAGTTTAACGTCAGTCATAGCATAGAACCATGATCAATAGAGACCCACACACGAACTACGTGTGCACTGAACCGCGCACGCACGACGCACGTGGCAAACAGATGAAAGATAGGCAAGAAAGTAAAACCGCTAGACGGACACGCAGAATGCGCCACGTCCATGTAGTGTTCTGTGTGAGTGAGGAGATGTCAGACGCAGCGCTTTTGCGACGTCCAGCACCTTGACGCACAAAATGGCTTTTCATATCATTTTCCGATTTTTAGCATTTTTCATATTAATTTTGTGTCCCGTAATTCCCTTTTTTTTTACATCAGTCAAAAAAAACGGACTGTGTGGTGTCTACAGTATCTTCCATCAGTACATTTGTCCGTTATGCACGCACGCAGCGTGCGCTCAGACTGCGTTCATCTGACATTAGCCTTAATCAGCACTCATCCACTGCCTCCATCTTCCATCGGACGACTTCAGACGATTTTTTTGCGACTACAACAGACTAGCAATCTTTTCAAAATATTTGGAATTATCGAATGATGCGGAGACGATCTGGAACAAGTTTACATGAAAAAGATGAATTGTATACTTAAACCGCCGTGCCGCGGCAGGGAAACTGACCCATAGAGAAGTGATTCAGTTAGGATTCAATGTAAAAAATATTTTCTTTATTCAACCGTTTATTTTTTTAATCTGCAGCAAAAAGGCTTTTTTACTTATTGATTTTCGTTTTGGTGCAACTTTAGGTTCTGTTTTTTTAAAAAACAAAAAAACAAACAAGGCTTTTTTTCTCTCGCGTATCTTTTTTTTTTCTTTGCGAGCCGACTGCATTTAGGTTGCTGTCCGTGGTGCTGAAACATATTTCAGCATCAGGGACAGGGGTTAATCCACCCCTGCAGTCTGGCAAGTTTTTTCTCTTTTTTCACTGCTTAGGCTGCGCTCGATGGGGGCTGTCCTTGGTCCTGAAACTCCATTTCAGCACCAAAGACAGGCTTTTTTTCTACCCGCAGTGGCCCCGCAGCAGGGTTTTTGTTTTTTCCCCCCAATCGCTTCCAGTGGATGACCCTGATCGGCCGGTGGCGTTGTCGGTAGACAGGTGACCGAGTCGGTCGCCCAACTACGGTGCCAGTGGACGGCCAGCCTAAAGGTTTGGAGGCCTGGTCCTGCCAATTCCACTAAACAACATGGTGAATGACATGCAGGGAGTTGGGGTAGGAAGATAAAACCCACGATCAATATTTGCTATGATACCAAGTTTATTATGGATATATGGCTTTGGTGTTTCAGAGTCAAAAATAAAATACAAAAAAGCTGACCTTTACAAGAGATTCTTAAGGAACAATAATAGTTTTACAGTCAGATGATTCAATATTTTGAAGTGGAAAACACAACCACATTATACACACAGATAAGGATTTCAGCCACATACTAAAAATGAGAGCAGTAACCGAACATACTAGGCTTGGTGAGATAGAAAGGGTTAAATATGATTTCAACGATGATGTCACCATATTTATTCTTTCAATAAGCAGGTCTTTCACAGAGTCAGGGCCCAATTATCACAGATTATTTTTTTTCCAAGATACAAAAAACTAAGATGTGAGAGAAAAAACCCACAAGTGTTTAAAGTTAATAGCTTCCTAACCTGCACCTCTGGCATCCTGATCATGTAACAAAAGGTGCAAGTCATGTTTTCTTTGCAAATATTAGAAAAAGGAGCTAGTATATGTGTGTGGAATGAAGAGCTGGGCAACATGGAAACTTACACCTGAACTCCCTGCCTAAACGTCAAACGTACTGCTGGGATTAGTGTATTTTGGATAGGATTACATAGTCTGACGGCAAATCCATTTTAAAACAACTCTGACTTTTTTCCCTTTTGGTATGTTCAGAAAGTTAAAACTGCCACAACTTTGCATAAAGAATCAGAACTTCTTATTTTATATATTGGTGCTCCCCGCTTGGAAGTGATGGTCAATTACTTTATGTACACTTTTCTAAAATTGGGGGGGGGGGCTCTCTTTTTTCCCAGTCTCTTTCTTGAGATTTTACAATGGTACAACAAAAACTTCAAGAACATCAGAAATAATACTGGTTTCTTAACACAAGGAAAGTAGCAGTTACCATATGAAATTTAAACGCTATTTACCAACATCTAGCAACCAATAGAGCATTTTTCAAGGTTCATCACTCAAAAGATAATATTTTCGAACGAGGAAAGACCCTCAACTGTACTGCTATGGGGTCAGAAATCAAATTGATTCCTTAAATTTTCCATAAGTAACCACTAGGTGTATTGAAAGGAATGTTTAAGTTTATCTTTAAGGTATTGGGGAGAACCAGGAGGATGCAGACACACGTTCCAAGAGGGGCACGCTTTCTTTATGAAAAGCAGATAATGCCACTGCCTTAGAACAATGCTAAGCATTGATTTTTTCCTTTTCTTTTTGTTTTACATGGTCTCACTTGTTAACTGAGAAAGTGAGTTATTGCAGCAGCACTGTTTGCTTTATAATTGAAAAGAGGACAAAGTTGCTGCTTAAGAACAAAAAAAGAAGAAATATTTATTAACAGGGTTATCCAAAGAGATTCGAATTGCTTGAGAAAGGTAACCGAACGCTGAAAATCAGGGTTCGGTTACCTTTCCTGGCCATTCGGCTATCCAGAGAGCAGGCAATTCGCCAAATCCTGTCGAATTGCCTGCACATACGGTGCCTGTTCGGTCCCTGTTCGAGGGCAGTGAAATCCCCATGAAAATGCACTGCTTCGGCTATTCAGAGAACACAAACCAGCAGTGAAAAGTTCCCCTAATGTCCTGCCATTCGGTGGTTTAATTCGGCAGATTTATTCAGGAGAATCCCATAGGTTTCAATGTTAAAAATATTCCCGTTTTAATTCATATCTAATAAACCGTTCATTATAAAATTCTGCAGCAAAAAGTCTCTTTATTTATAGATTTTTTAGGATACTTTAAGCATTTTTCTGATTTTTTAAAAAAAAATTAAAAGTCCGATTTTTTTTTTGATTTTTTTCAGTTTGCTTATTTTTTTTGTAACAGCCCTCTTTATTATCATTCCCTGGACCTCCTGTGAAAATTTCAGACATTTTCGCTCAGTAGTTTCTTTGCAAACAGCGTTTCTTTTTCCCAGATTCATACAAATGGTTTTTCTAATTTATTCACTGCCTCCTCTACGTCACAGCTGCTTCGGCTCTGTGTGATTCGGCTCCTGTTCGGCTCCTGTTCGGCTCCTCTTCGAAGGTTAATTCAGATGTTTTTTCTTGTTTTCATAGTGCATTCGGTTAGTTTTCGTCAGGTTTTCGGCAGCTTTTCCCTGCAATTCGGGGACCCTGTGGTGCTTGCTGAATACACCGCAGGGTCACCGAAATGCAATCGGCAAAAGGAACCGAATTGAAGAGAACGAAAAGTCACCGAACGTGCGGTGACTTTTCGAATCTCTTTGGATAACCCTGTTAGTTTCTTATATTTTCTTTGTACATTTTAGATCAGGGATCTCAAACTCTCTCTCCCCCCCCCCCCAGATGTTGATTGCCTACAATTCCAAGAATTCTTTGAATGCAATAAATGGCCAGAGATTCATAGGAGTTGCTGTATTTCAGTAACATTTGGGGGTGCCGAGTTTGAGATCCCTGTTTTACATTGTTATGGTTGATATCACTGGAAAGACCAGACTCTGACTATTCAAATGACACATTACTTGACCTTGTGAGGTGTATAGAGCCAGAGAAAAGAGGTCCAAAGGACCCCTGTATCCTCTATAATAGATTTGCAGCTCTTGAAGGGGGGCACATGTGCCCTTTGCATCCTCCCTGGATTCCGCTAGGGACGAGAAAAGGAATAAAGGGCACCATTTGGCAAAAATATTTTGTGGCGGGAGGCTTCCAACCAATCAAAATTAGAGGGTTTTAGTAATTTGTTAAACATGTGATGTAAGGATGCAAGTTTAATGAATAGGGTTAGGATTACTGTTCCTTCTTTCTTTTTTATTATGGTTACTGTTTCTGCTTCTTTTATAATTAAGGTTACAGATTCTGCTTGATTTTTGATTAGACTTATTACTTTTAATATTATGAATTAATCTGAATTGATATGATTATATTCGGATCTGGCCAATTATAATCAGATCAGTTTGGGTCAATTCAGGATATTTTTATGCAATTGAGAATCTGGATCATCAGTGGCGTCACTAGGGTAGGTGTCACCCAGTGTGGTAACTCGTGGTGTCACCCCCCCATATTACTACTTTTTTTTAACTTCAGTTGCTCGGAATCCAGTACTCCCATAGATAAAAACACACTGAATGTAATGACAATAGTAGTGACATTAAATACATATTAAATTATTGTCACTGTGCACTTTAATACATTATTAAATTCATTATACATTATTAAGGTGCACAGTGCAGAGAAACGTTTTTCATACTTACCACTGGGACCATCCTAGAAAAGGAGTGTATAAAAAAAAGTCTATAATGATATCAAAGAATCCATAGCAATAAAACTCACAGTAATGTTCGGTGTGTATGAGTGTATCACAGAGCTCCACAGCAATAAAACTCGGAGGGCAGTATTACAAAGCTGGTGCTAACTTAACAAGAGCTGTTGTAAACTTAATAACCCCATAGACTATAATGGCTCTGGTAAATTTGGTTAAGTTATCACCAGCTTTGTAATATAGCCCATACTGTGCTGTGTGTTTGAGTGTATCACAGAATCCACACCACTGAAACTCACATACAGACACACAATCATATACTGCCAGCCCCCTCCCCGTATACACTCTCACACACACTGCCCGCGCCCCCTCCCCACACTATCACAATTATGACAAATCACGGCTTGAACTATCTTGCTTTGCATGTAATGAGTCTCATATATTAGTTTCACCTTTTAAGTTGCATTACTGAAATAAATGAACTTTTGCACGATATTCTAATTTTTCGAGTTTCACCTGTACATTGATGTAAACCAGGAGTCTCAAACTCAAATTACCTGAGGGCCACTGGACAAGTTTTCAAATCCCATGGGGCCGCATGCAAAATTTCAAACTCGTTTTTTTTTATTAAACCGTTTATTCTTTTCATTTACAGCAAAAAGTATTTTTATTTATGTTTTGTTCCTAAGCGATGGAATTGTCCATTTGTCACGCATAAAATGAGCAATACCACTGCTGTTACCCCCCTCCTCATTTCCCACACTGCGAGAAAGGTCAGTGGTGTTCATTGCATCTAAGGCTGCGCTGCAGCACAGAAGGTCCCTGTGGCACACGTGGGAAGCTGCCGCTAGATTTTCAGGTTTATAAGATAGTGTTCCTTAGTGGTACACTTGTACACACTGCACATCACAGAGCTCCACAGCAGTAAAACTCATGCGCATACACACTTCACATAACGGTATCACAGAGCTCCACAGCAATAAAACTCATAGCAGGCTGGGACAAAATATAGGTACGTGCATTTTTGACTGAGCAGCCCACTTTTTTTCCCTACATAGCGCACTACTGTGGAGCTCTGTGATACGCTCATACACAGCGCACATTACTGTGGAGCTCTGTGATACGCTCATACACTGCACAAATTACTGTGGAGCTCTGTGACACCCTCATAAACACTGCACATTATGGGGGTGTCACAGAACTCCACAGCACATCAATTCATTCAACCCCCCCAACATATCAATTCATTCAAATCCCCCAGCACATCAATTTATTCACCAGCCCCGGCCCAGCATATAAATTTATTCACCACCCCCAGCATATCAATTTATTCACCCCCCCAACAATATCAATTTATTCACCCCCCCGCATATCATTTGGGTGGCGTGCTTCCCCTTCCAACCCCACTTCTAGCCACCTTTGGCTGGTAGCACTGTGTGTAGCAGAGAGTTTCCTCGACCCAACCAGCTGAAAAGAAGGTCTGAATTGTCTCTTAAATTACAGCAAATAACAGGGTTATTCAAAGAGATCCAAATTGCTTGAGAAAGATAACCGAACGCTGATTTTCAGCGTTCGGTTACCTTTCTTGGCCATTCGGCTATCCAGAGAGCAGACAATTCGCCAAATCCTGGCGAATTGCCTGCACATACGGTGTCTGTTCGGTGCCTGTTCGAGGGCAGTGAATCCCCATAGAGAAGCAATGCTTCATCTATTCAGAGGACACACACCAGCAGTGAAAGGTTCCCGAAATGCCCTGCCATTCGGTGGTTTAATTCGGCACGTTTAATCAGGAGAATCCCATAGGCTTCAATGTTAAAAATATTCCCGTTTTAATTAAATATCTAATAAACCATTTATTATAATATTCTGCAGTAAAGAGTCTCTTTATTTATAGATTTTTTAGGATCTTTTAAGCATTTTTCTGGATTTGGTTATTAAAAGTCCGATTTTTTTTTTGATTTTTTTTTAAGTTTACTTCTTTTTTCTGTAACAGCCCTCTTATTATCATTCCCTGGACCTCATATGTAAATTTCAGACATTTTCGCTGAGTAGTTTCTTTGCAAACAGCGTTTCACTTTTCAATCATTCATGCAAACTGTTTTGCTAATTTATTCACTGCCTCTTCTGGTCTCGGCTTTTTCCGGTGGCTGCGATCGGCTCCTGCTCGGGTTTTTCCGTGGTGTTCGGCAGGTTAATCCAGATGTTTTTGTGGATTTTCGGCGTGCATTCACCGGGTTTTACGGTTAGTATTCGTCAGGTTTGCAGCAGCTTTTCCCTGCAATTCGGGGACCCTGTGGTGTTTGCTGAATACACCGCAGGGTCACCGAAATGGGATCGGCAAAAGGAACCGAATTGAAGAGAATGAAAAGTCACCGAACGTGCGGTGACTTTTCAAATCTCTTTGAATTACCCTGTAAGTAATTAAGCTGGTTACAGCTTATATCAAAGTGACTTAAAGGCCATAAAGGCAAATTTCACAAAATTGGCCTGGCATTGTCAGAGGTATTATTGACCTCCAGTGAGGAAAAGTTTAAAAATTGCCCTGGCCACTTAAAGGTTGATCCTGTGCATACAAAAGGCAAACATTTACCTGTATTTATAATAACTCCAGTTGTTAACTTAAAGGCAGGGTCGTATTATAGGTCCCAAAGATCATTGATTAAATCTGTTGATATGTTTTGGAAGCTGCGTTGCTAATAATTTAATTATTACTATAGATACCTGTTTAGATGTTTCAAACAACTGTCATAATATAATATTCTATTCAACAAAAAAGCACTTGGTGTTAAATATACATATGGTCAGTACCTTTATCTTTAAGTAACAGGATGCCATCAGGTCTGTGATGAAAGTAAAGGGTAATTTATCTCAAGTACCCCTAACAGGCCACTTTTTCCAGATATGTGAAGCACAGCACAGGTGACATGATTTGCTGCTCAGTGATTGCAGGATTCAGTTTGCTTTTCCCCAAGGTGATCTGCAAAATCTGGCCTGTTAGAGGGTCCTGAGGACCAGGATTGGGAACCTCTGCTCTAATGTGTTAAGATAATGCTATTGCAGCTAAAGTACAAATAAAACCCTACTCCTTGACAAGTTCAAGTTTCAAGTTTTTGATGTGCTCCAGATTTCGCAAAGCAGAAAGAAACAATACAAAATCAACTCAAAAATGTGCAAATGTACACCATCATCTGCTAAACTGTTTAGTGCCTATATGCTAACTAGGTCCATTGCGTCATAAATATGTAGAAATTAATGTATTACTGTGTAAGTTATATAAAAAAGAGGGACGCACTGCCATCAGGTGGGCACAGCATGCTTTACAACTACATTCAATCTAATTTACATTGGATTAACAATACGGTTTGGGATATGAGCATAGAGCTTTGTATTCAGGTTCCTACAGGCAACAAAGACCAAGATCCTCACAAGGAATTCACTTGGGGCTCTTAAAACAGTCTTGGTGAACCTTGGCACTCTCAGCAGTTCCCAACATGTGATTCTAGAATAGATTTGCCTATGCTAGCCATCCCGTGATGGCTTACAGGACAAGCCCAGATATTTTTGGAGTGCTTGAAGACCAACAAAGGGTGGAGATGCATATGTCCTCTCCCACGATGCTCTTTATATTGGGTTATACATTGTCCTTTTTGATGGGTTTCCATATCACACTATATCCAGACTTTGTTGTCCCCTATTGCAGTTCTTGGGTGTTTGCTGGATCCTCCAAATCAGTGGTCAGCAAAGATCACTAGTTCATTTGAGCTTCATGGCAACTGTAGTCCCAAAACATCTGGGAAACCAAGGTTGCTGACCCCTGCTCCAGATCAACTAGGGTATCAATCCCTAGCACTATCCATTCTTGGGCCCTGAAGAGATAAATGATATGAGACTGTGTGTCTCACCGTAACCACGATTACACGGCAGGAGGACTCATAGGTACTATTTAATTGTGAAAATGTTCTGCAGCACCAGGAGATGGCAGATCCCTCAGTTTGCACAGAATTAAACTTTAAAGTAAAGCTGAAGCAACTGATCAAAAACAAATTGATAATGCAAATATTTGTCAACTATTCTCATAATCGATGAGTTGGCTGGTCTATTAGTTGGTCTGCAGACAGCACATACTGTCTGTGTACAGCCAGGTTGGGTTCCACTTTAATAACTTCTGATGCTACGTCAGAGCTGATTAGAGATGACATGTCAGCTTCTTTACTCTATATTATTTAGAGAGACTATTTAGAGAGATTATTCGGAGATACTGCCACTGGGTGGGTGAGCAGTACTGCCAGTGTTTTATGCTTCCTTGGTGATGGAGGTCTTCGCTACCACCCAACCCTCCTTGCTTTCCACTCTCCGGCATGGAGCTGTCTCCACTCCCTCTGGTTCTTTCCCACAAACTCCCTCCGACACATTGTCTAGTCCCTTGCCGAACTCACTCCCTCCCACCTCCGGTCCCTATCCCCACTCAAATTTGTTCATAAAATTATTTTAATAAGGGACATTCTACTCACCCTGACCACGTCAGCATATTAAAGTAGTAAGGCTGTGTGGAGTGCTTCCCCTTCCAACCCCACTTCTAGCCACCTTTGGTTGGTAGCATTGTGTGTAGCAGAGAGCTTCCTCGACCCAACCAGCTGGCACTCGACAGATGGGATTCATTTGAAAGCCATGGACCAGGTTGGGGACCGATGAGGTGGACATCATATTGTCTCTCCGAGAGTGCATAGCACCAATCCATCACTCTGTGAAAGTGCTTGCATACCTTGTTTGTGAAAACTACACAAGTTCCTTGCTTCTCCTTTTATTCATCATCTCAGATCCTCATTTTTACTAATCCTATGATAATCTGGTGAAGATGGAAGAACATGTGATGAATAGGGATGAGCCGAACACTCCCCGAGTTCGGTTCGAGCCCGAACTTCCCATTTGTTCGGGACCGAACCCGAACCCCCATGCAAGTCAATGGGGCTGAAAATTCGGTTTTTTGGAGTGCCCTCCAAGAGGGCATATATGCTACATATTTGCTATAAAAGGTGTATGGGGGTCCGGGTAGTGCCCTGGGGGACAGGAAACAAGGACAAAAAGTTTTAAAAAAAACGTTTTTAAAGGGACCGTGAGTTTTCCATGAAATAAGGGTTAAAAATAAAAATGAAAAATTCCTTCAAATATCGTGCCTAGGAGGTCCCCATAACCTGCCCGTGAAGTGGCGGATTTCTAGGATGTATAGAAATATGTAAAAACCAAAAAAATTACATTTCAAATGACGGTAAATGCTTTTCCTTTAATCTATCCATAAACAACTGCTTGGGGCGGCAGTCTGTATGAAAAGAGGAGACATTTTCGGACACGCAGAAAAAGTTTACTGATTTTTTGGCGGTGAAAAGCAGGAGAATGGAAACTTCTAGACCAAAAAGCCGATTTGGAAAGTGAGATAAATGGGAGAATTTTTCTGGTTCGGTTATTTTGACCTCGAATTTTCCATTCTCCAGTCATTCTCCTGAGTTTCACCTTTCTCTGAATAACCCTGTCAGGGTTATTCAGAGAGCGGTGAAGAGCAGGAGAATGACTGGAGAATGGAAAATTCTAGGTCAAAAAATAGCCAAACCAGAAAAATTCTCCCATTTAGGCTAGGGTCAGATTAGCGAATTTTTAACGTGCATTTAGGCGCACTTAATCACGGCCACACTAGCAGCAAATGACGGGCAATGACGGCCAATATACGAAGTACGGTCGCACGAAAGTCCGGCCACGCAACTCAAGTGGAAAATGAATGCATTTTTTTCGAGAACGCAGAACCGCTAGTACAGACGTACAGAGTGCACTGCGTCCACTAGCAGTGTGTGTGCGTGATTTGGAAACGTCAGACCCTGCTCATGTCCGGCCAACATAACGTCCAGACACCCAAAGTTTCCTGGTTTGGATCCGTAAAAAATCACGCACAAAAATGCGCATCGTATGACCGTTTTGGCGCAATCCGTGAAAAAATACGGCAATGCGTTCGGACGCACTTTTTGACGGTCGCTGCGAAAAATGCGTTAGTCTGACCCTAGCCTTATCTCACTTTCCTAATCGGCTATTTGGTCCAGATTGTTCTCTTTTCCTGCCATTCTCCTGGTTTTCACCTTTCTCTGAACAACCCTGAGAGAGAGGTGAAAGCCAGGAGAACTAGCAAGAGAAGAGAACAATCTAGACCAAATAGCCAATTTGGAAAGTGAGATAAATGGGAGAATTTTTCTGGTTTGGCTATTTTGACCTAGAATTTTCACTTCTCCAGTTATTCTCCTGCTTTTCATCGCTCTCTGAATAACCCTGTGAATGTTTAATCCCGAGGTGAAAAATAACATTGCTTTAGATTTTTTTCAAACACCAGTTAAATGCAGCATATTAGGATGTTTTAGGGAAATTAATTCTCAAATCTCAATCAGAAGCAGACACCACCCCACCCTCAGTATATTGTACAATGTATCAAATTGATTACCAGACTAAAAACACCTGGTGTTATGCCCGTTTGTGAACCGAGGTCATTTAGAGTTGATAATCTTTCTACGTACACATTAGTTTTTAATTCAATATCTAATAAACCGTTGCTTATAATATTCTGCAGTAAAGAGTAAAAGAGTAAAAATTTCTAGATTTTTTTGTATATTTTTAAGCATTTTCTATACTTTTTTCAAAATGTCTTTTTTTTTTTTCGAACCCGAACCGAACACACCCAAAAAGTTCGAAATTCGCGAACTTTCGAACTGCCAAAGTTCGGGTCGAACTCCGAACCGTCCGAACCCGAACAGCTCATCCCTAGTGATGAATACTATGTGCCTCAGATTGTTTGAAGAGCTTCAAGTAATTTATGAAAAGAATGTGTAGAAAAGATAATTCAATGCTATTATACATTTTCCAATATTGCCATAGCAGCTGGAATTGGCTATTCCGACCTTTCCACAAGCTTAACTTGCAGCTCGCAATTAGTGGCTAATATACATTAGTTTGTATTGGAGCCAATAATTTGCTGCCACAATGAGAATAATCTATTCCAGTATAGTTCCTTCTCCTCTGGGGATCGAATTTCTGGAATGAAGAGATTCTCAGAATCTGGTGTTAAGGGATTTTACTTTTGCAAAATCCTTTAACACATTAAAATAAATTCTCCTAAAATTCCAAATTTAACTCTAATCTTAGGGAACAGCACAATCAGATGCTTCCTCTTCCCATATGAAGCAGCAGACTGGAAACAAATAGGTTTCGGTGTTCAGGGCTCAGTGCACGGTTGCGATTGGCCATCGGCATCTGCGGCTCCTAATTATTCCAACTCATGCCACTAATGCATTAGTTGGGTAGGAAGAGACCCAGGAAGAAGGAGCTGGTAGGAGATAATAGCTTGCCCCAATGGGGTGCAGACTATCTTTAAGCTCCATGTTTTCCTAATGAAGAAACACACAATGGAAGTAACAATATGCAATGGCCACTATGTGTTGAAAGAAATTGTTGAAAAAATGTATGAAACTTTTTTATGCAAGGTACATCGCGTACAGCCACATCAAGTGTTTTGTTCAACTGACCTTAAACTAATCCATGACATGTTCAATAGCGAATTTCTTCTTATATTTCTGCTATTGGTTTTCGATGGCATATACAGAAAGAATTTCTGTGTAATCGAAAGATTACCCATCACTCAAATGCTGACAGAGTGACAGCTGTGAACGGAATAGCGTTCTACAGCACATCCCTTTACTTGCTCCTTCCAGCTCATGGACTGCCAAGATAATGCTCATTCAGCATCGCCCATGTGTAACAGAAACGCTCAGGGTTCTGTCCAAAATTCCAGGAACAGAACCAGTCCGTTATTTGTCTGTCCCTTCTCTGTTCCAGAACCACACCAGGAGACCCACATTGAGATTCTCCAGTGAAGCCAAGATTCAACACACACGACCAGAGAGACTTGATCCTTGGTAAAAGCAGGAATGAATGGCTTTATTTTCAGACAGACAGTATGTTAAAACATTGCACAATGTATGTTGGTTATTTGGGAGGTGTCTAGAACAATAGCTCTCTGCTGTCTGAGCCGCCCCTTCTCCCAGTGATAAAATTATCTGTCCAGCACAATTAATCCCAGGGGGAGGATAAATTAATTCAAGATAACAACTCTTGGAACTGCACTACAGAAACAAGCTTTAAAACAAATAACAAAACACATGGCAATGTCCAAATGTTCCATGGATAATCCTTGACATAATCACCCATAGTCTGTGTGCAAGCGGCTGGCATCCGCTTTTCTCCAAAGGACACAAAGTCCATATGTAGTGCGGGCAATGCTGCGAGTGCATGCGCCAACCAGTCTCAGACACCTGGAGTTCAAGTCTCTCAGAAGGTGGCGGAGGCTACCGTCACAGCATGGAAAAAGAAGAAGGCAGCAACTAGTGCTGGAACCTGGCAAGTGC
This sequence comes from Leptobrachium leishanense, assembly GCA_009667805.1. Taxonomy (NCBI): domain Eukaryota; kingdom Metazoa; phylum Chordata; class Amphibia; order Anura; family Megophryidae; genus Leptobrachium; species Leptobrachium leishanense. Next base: position 147,517,304 of record CM019067.1, read on the forward strand.
AGAATATGATATATGTCAGCAAGGGAAGAGACAGAGATATTGCACTGATAGGGGGGGGGTGAAACTGATGATTACAGCTTCACTTTAAGTACACGTTGGCAGTAATAGACTGAAAGAGTCTCTTTTTGGTTTCTTATAATAGTTTGCGGAGCTGAAAAAAAAATTGACAATGGGTTTCCTGTAAACCTAGCAAGAAAAAATATATTCTGCATTATACATGTCTGACTCTGACATGAAAATTGTCTAGCCCTAATGTGCCAGGAAAACCTGTAACTTACAATGTTTCTTCTAATAAATCATTATTTGAGACAGATGTGCAGAGGATCAGTTGACACTCTCTTACTATGCAGCTACTGTGCTGTGGTCCAGCAGCCCTTGGTGGCGCTTGCCAACTCTGCCAGGCATCAGGCAGTGCTGCTGGCTTGTGCCAGCTCTGCTATACATCACACTGTCCTGACAACTTCATGCCAGAAGCTTCAGTGGAGTTAGTCTAGTAATTCCAAACCTACGTTTTGCATGTTTTAGGTGATAGATGATTTCACCATAATAAATACATGCTGGAAAAGTAAATGGAAATAAAATCTTGTAAAAAAAATATAATATTTAATGGATGGACTCCATTATTTAGTAAAGATTCCTAGAAGTGATTACTAGAGCAAATTTGACAATGAGCATCAGCTGAGTCTACCATTTTCAACTAAAAATTGTAGCTTTACCTTTTCCAAGCTTTTACTTCAACTATAATTCACCCTTTGATTAATAATGAAGGTTTATTGGTCTCTTCTCTCCCTTCCAAGGTATGCATTCCTATTTCTACAATGTTACGCCCCACGCCGCACTTACCCAGCGCCCGGCAGCATCGTCTTTGCTGCTTGCTAGCGGGGTGCCAAGTAATGAAGGGAATCGCGGTGATCACGTGGGACGCTGGGGGGGCAGAGCCCGGAGCGATGACGTGGCGCTGCCAAGTTTAAAACCACGGGCAATATATTTTCTCATTGCCCTGACGTGGTTTCTCATATCCTCTCAGTGCTGCATTTACTGTGTATATTCCCTGATTCACTCTCTGGCTCTGTTGACCCTGGCAAACGGCTGACTTACTCTCTGGTAATACCATTCCAAAGGATCGGAGGGAAAGGACAGATGTGCTGCGTACAAGGATCAGATACCGAGTTCTTGGAAGAAACGTGACATACAGCTGCTAAGGATTGTGTATCACTAGTGGGAAATCCCCACATTTTCTATAATTTCAATATTTATTCTTATTTTTGGATATCTAGGCTACATTAATCGTATGAGCATGGATAGCACATTTCAACAGGATGCACAACTAAGGAACATTTGTTAAGCACAACTTAGAATGTGTCTATGTTGTCGAATAACCAGCTAAAATATAAAATTAACAAAATATAAATTTTCTTAAAATATTTTACTGACCACAGAGCTACAATCAATAGTTCTGCTCCCTTATCTTGCCTGGTATCCTGCAGCAAAGCTGCCACCTTGAGGCCTCTGCCGGATACAACTTGGTGAAAAAGTAATTTTTAAAAGGTGAATTTTTAGTCATATTGTTTTGCTACAGTGACACAAGGTCAATACATAGTATCAGTAAACCATCTTGAAGGAGTATCTGAGCATTTCAATTGTGTATACATGACGGGTAGTGTTATGTGACCCTACATTAAGGTGTATACTCTTTGTGACGGTGTAGAATTAGCTCATTACAGAGTTGTTTTTGATTAGGAGAAGGAAAAAAGTATCATAATGTTTGATAAAATGCACTTTTGACAAAGCAACAATACTTTGATACTCAAGCATAGATTTTAAATGTCAAAATGGAAATATCCGATTTTAAATGACCGACCAGTTAGTGCAGTAAAAAGAATACAATACAATGATATATACAGTATAGCTAGGGTTAAGCTTGTTTGTTTGCTAATTACACTTAGGTTTAAGGTAGGGTTTAGGATCGTGTTCTACTTTCCTGGTGTTGTCTGTGGACAAAAACTTTACTGAAAGGAATAATCTAATTTAATCACTGTGCAGATGAGATAATTATTAACTGTTCCTTTATCTAATTCCAGTCCTCCTTCTTCCCATTTTTAGCTTAACGCATAAATAAAAAATTGTTCAGCACCGGGATCTCCCTTGGTGATCTTTTACTCTAACAGGTCTGCTGTCAATGAACGCAGAATGCTTATCCTGTGCATTTTCTGTCTAACCCCAGAAACCTGTCCCATTGTGAGCTGATTGAAAGCCTTCCAGGAGAAGGAAAGCTCTCTGCTATGGGAGGATGTCATCACCTGCCAGGAAACCTGATGAGAAGGTGGAGGAAGGGGGGACACTCTGCTCAAAAGGACCATTTAAAGTAAATTAATTGGTCACTGTGCCTATAGTGTCCCTTAAATACTCACACACAGCAAGTACATAAGTCAAGTTCAAATCAAATGCTAGTATATAACTTAACCCCTTAGGGACCGGGCGGTTTTACACAAATCTGTCCTTTAGTGACCACTGCTGTTTTTACGTTTCTGCGCTGTTCGTGTTTAGGTCAAATTTTCCTCTTACTCATTTATGCCACTCACACATATTATACACTGTTTTTCCTGCCATTAAATGGACTTTATAAAAATACCATTATATCCATCATATCCTATAATTTACTATAAAAAAAATATGAAATATGATGAAAAAATGGTAAAAACACATTTTTTCGTAATTTAATCCCCAAAATCTACAACCACCAAAAAAGACCCCAGATAAATAGTTTCAGAATTTTGTCCCGAGAATAGAAATACCCAATTTTTACATGTTTTTGATTTTTAACCCCTTCACTGCTGAGCCAGTTCACCTACGTGCGCTGAGCTCATTCTGACTGTTTTATGCTCATTATTTTTAGATGACAGCCTAGGTCCTATTTAACTAAACCCCCCCCAGACAATTTTTTAAAAAAAAAAACAACAATTTTTTAATTTTTATTTATTTATTTATCTTTAGCTGTTTTTTACATTAAACCTAGTCGTGTTTGATATCATTGGAAAGGCCATGATCAGGCCTTTCCAATGATGTACAACATGACCCTCATGACGGATCGGGAGATAACAGGATAACAAAAGATCCCCCTATCTCCCCTTGGCAGCTAGGGGGTTAACTGGCCCACTGACATCCTCACACATATGGTGGGGATATCAGTGGGTGAGAGGTGACCTGGAGGCTTGGCTGACATCAATGATGTCAGCCCCCTCCAGGTTTGAATCTCGATTTGGCACAAATTTCGCCGAATCGCGATCCGGCAGCGAAATGGTTAATGCTGCACGCTGCTGAAAAGGGGAGACTCTCCCCTTTCCAGCGGTGCAATTTGCATCACTCTACCTTCAATGGTTAGGGAGATAGAGGGCTCCGAAGGAGCCCACCCTCCCCTCCGTTGATTTCAATGGGGGCACCTGCAGATGACATCACCATGCAGCGTGGTGATGTCATCAAGGTCACAACGCTTCGATGGACGCCGGTATGCATGACAGTACGGGTGCTCGTCTGACACCAGCCTTAGAGGCCTTAACAGGATCTCTGTACATCCAGCAAAATAGTGGTGGAAATGGAACTAAGTTTCCAAAAGAGATTTGATGTTAGGAGGTGAAAACAGGTCTTTTTCAATAGAGTATAATAAAAAGCAAAGTTTGCTATACTCATTACAGTGCAGAAGAAATGGAAACAAGATCAATTTACCAACTCCATGAAATACAGCAACAGTCAAAGATGTGTCCTTCTCAAATTCATTAAATGCTCGGACAAGCTCTGCAGCCGTCTCTGGGTTAACGGCATTCCGGGCTTCTGGTCTGTTAATACCGATTGTCATAATCGTCCCATGTCTCTCGGTTATAACATTCATTTTATCTAGAATGGAATGATAAAACATACAAAATATTTGAAACGAGTGTGTAAAAAAAGGGTAAATATTCAATGTGATGGGATTCAAGCATGGATGATAAACAGTCTTATAACTCTGGACAAATACCAAAAAGTAAAAGGTTTGCCTTATTACAGGTCTTCAAGGCCATTGATGGCAACCTTGTTTTACAGTAACCGTGTAACATTCTCTGCTGGAATAGCTTGCCCCAGTGAAACTGTAATACTAACAGGTCTATTCAAAGAAAGGTGAAAACCAAGAGAACTGGCAGGAGAAGAGAACAATCTAGACCAAATAGCCGATTTGGAAAGTGAGATCTTTGGGAGAATTTTTCTGGTTTGGCTATTTTGACCTAGAATGTTCACTTCTCCTGTCATTCTCCTGGGTTTCACCTTTCTTTGAATAGAACTACAGTATACAGTATAATATGTAATCCATAAAATAAAGAGTACGTAGATACTCGAGTATACCGCTAGATTTTGGTGGCAAAAAATTTACCTTAAAATTGTAGGGGTTGCGTTATATTCGAGACATCTGCATCGCGTGTAAAAAAAAACCTTGCCTTGCTCCGGATTCCAAGTCTCCCGGAGGTTCTGGTACTCTCACTGAAGTGAATGGGGGATCTCTGATGCTTACAAACACTTCAGGAACTCCTGGATTCAGGAGAGATGGAATCCATCACGGCCAGAGGGCACGCTCGGTTTAAGCCCATAATTAACCTTTGCTCGCCTCCGCCGGCAGGGCCGGATTAATGTAGGGGCGGATGGAGCGGCCGCTCCAGGCCCCCTTCTGAAAATAGGCCCACAGTACTGGCAGCAGCCAAGATGAGCCGCTGGCCAGCAGGCAGACCATCACTTAACACCAGAGCCAGCTCATAGCGTGCAATGAGTGCACTGCACCCGGCCCCGCGTTGTCACACTTGCAGGCACACTGTGCCGAGTGTTGGCTCCGCCCCTGTTATGGAAAGTTTGGTGTTTGCGCATAAAGTCCCGGTGCACTAAAAAGGTACACTTCAGTATTAAAGTGCGCCCAGTACAAACAAATCCGTCACTATAAAAATACACGCTATATCTAGCTCTTTCTGTATAAGAACGAAGTACTTCTCTATCCCAGATGTAATCAGACAAACACGCTGCTTCAAGCTGGAAAATCCTGTGGCCAAGTGAGCTGTGGACAATCGCACACGCCCAGTAGCCCCCTGGCTGTACAACAGAAAGCCAGGTTGCCCAGTAATTACATTTACATATCAAAAGGACAGGGGCGTGGACCAGAATGACTGACCGGCCTCCTGGAGATGACTCATCCCTGAGCCATCTCCATGATCCCCGTCAGCCATGTTTGTCCCCATCCCCGTCACTCATCAATACGGACCCCATTCAGATACTGCTCAGAGTGATCAGTATCTGAGTGAAGATCAATCTACTTGTTCCTACGGGTTATTGACATATCTGCGGGGACAAATACAGTTATTATCTCAACACGGTACCAGTGTTGAGACAAGGCTTAAATGTCTTAAAAGCAGGTATGTCTCTAAACCCAAAAGAAGGTTTTCATACTGACGGTTTTGCCGCTGGTTTGGATTTAAAACCACATTCAAATCCAACACAGGGAGACAGATGACAACTTATAAAACACGCACATCCTAGAATATAATGTCCACATAATAAAATTTCCACGACAGTCCCTCCTCTTTGTCATTTGCTCCCCAGTGTCCCTCGATGAATCTCGATCTTCCTTGGAAAGAAACAGTTCCTCTTGTAAAGTTCTGAATGTAAAAAAAACCAAACAGATGATATAAAGCAACAGACAGTCCATCTTGACACGTAGAAAACAACAGACAGTCCATCTTGACACGTAGAATCTTAACGCAAGTCTTAAAACAAATCTTGACACGCCAATTTTTGCAACTCTTAAAAACAAATCTTGACACGTGGATCATAAAGCAAGTCTAAAAGCAAATCTTGACACGTGGATCATAAAGCAAGTCTAAAAACAAATCTTGACACGTGGAACTTGACACGTAGAATCTGCTTTAGGGGAGGTGACTCAGAGGGAGGACATGAGGTGGTGGGTTGCGTCGATTGTTGGTCGGTCTGAAATCCTCTGTGTCCGGTCCATGGGTTGGTCTTCAGGGCGTCTCATCTCGGCAACGAAAACGTAGTCATCTACTCTGGCTTTGGTAACTCGGTCGATTAGACAACAGGAACATTTCACTCCGGCATATAGAAGGAATAGAAACAGAAACACCATAAGTATATATACTCCCATTTCCTTTAGCCAGGATCCAATGGAAAACAAGAAATCCCCAAGCTTCCCAAACCTTCAAAAGGATTCCAACCCTCACTGGCTATAGCTCTGGCTCTGCCTTGCAGGGCGCTAACCTTATCCATATGTGCTTTGACCATGTCATTGGTGTCATTATCCAGGTGCAACAGTCCTCACCTATGAATTCACAGAAACCCCCCTTGGACGCTAAAAGATAATCAAGAGCCATCTTTTCCTGCAATACCAGAGTCTTTATTTGTCGTTGTTCCTGGGTGATCTCCATGACAGCTTCTACGGTTTCATTGAACATCTCGTCTACAATAGAGGAGAAATTGTTCAATCGCTTCATAAGCTCTATTCCCCATCCAGTCCACGCGGGGAACCATGCCCAAGCCTGATCATGGCTAGAGAATAGTTCCCTACGAGCTCTCCCGGACATCTTGGCCTTCCTACGCACCATCAGATCCTCTCGATCGGCTGCGACGTAAGATGCTGGAACAAGCTTCACTAAAGCACATGAACCTCTTGTATTAGGGGGAATTACCTTATAAGCGGCGGAACCGCACAGGAAATAATATGGGCCTGTCAGAACAGCACATGAGGAGTTTCTCTGCCAGTCTCGGGCACTCAGTAATAACTGAATAGACTGGGGGATCGCCCCCGCCGTCTGAACATCGCATCCTTCTTTCCAGCAGATATAATCTGGTCTATGGGTATCACTAAAGATATCGGGGGTTTCATTAGTAACGTTGATTGTTATACCTTTCTTACAACTGGAGGATCCCACAAATCTGTCACCGAAGCTGATGTTGAAGCATACCTGTGGGCCACCTAATTGCCCAGACACCCATACAGGATTGGCAAGCGAGGCGCAAGAGCCAGAGCTAATATTAAAACTATAACTGATGTTACCCTCTAGGAATGTATCGTTAAATTCTATCGACAAATGTCTCTGGGTGGTCTTGGCTAATTTCTCATACTTATTCATGCCAATGTGAACATTGTATATAGCATGAACGGCTGCCATTGCTGGAGTATAATGGCTAGGGGGGGTTTCGAGCACACCCAGCAATTGGTCCTGTTTGCTGCCTTAGCTAGCTGGAGGTGCATTTTAAATAAAAGATTGGGATGTTTTTCATCGTTTCCCTCGCTAAAATAAATTAAGCTAAACAAGTAAACAAAAATGACACTTCTCATTCTTTGATGTAGTTGAGCAGCTTCTTGCAGTGACTGGCGTGGACCCAGTTGTCTCGTCCTTCGAGCTTCAGAGAGGTTGGCGTCGTCAGCTGCACCTGGAATGGACCAAGATATCTCGTCTCTGGTCCCGTCCTCGGATGTTTCTTTAGCACGACCCAATCACCTGGTTGAATAGAATGGACACTGGTTATTGGGTTTGGGTCCGGGAGAGACTCCTGGACCTGGTGGACTTTTTGGAGCTCATCAAGGAAAAGCAATCATGATGGTCCTCAAAGTGTTTCCCTACTAGGTTGGAAAATTGATTAGAAGTTGAGGTTAGAATGGTTAGTAAAAGTTGGAAAATTTTCGTTTTTTCACACCATTATCTCCCCCCTTCTCTTCCTCCTTCATAACAGGAAGAAGAGACGCTGGGTTCAAAATGGTGCATCGTTTTTGGGTCAGTTTAGTGGGTGTTAGGAGAGCCACTTCGTACTTATCTGGTGCCCAAATTTTGGAATTTACCTCTGCCAGTACATCCAACTCCAGGAAACAGGTTGGTTCCGTTAGATATGGTAATGCTACCATAGCACATAATCGTTCTTCTGATAGTGCGCTACTTACCACAATGCCAGCTGGAGTGTACTCAATAATCGCCTGTATTTCTGATAAAATATCCGCTCCCAACAAATTAATGGGAACATTCATCCGATACCAGTACAGACCTGATGGCTTCCGTGTGCTGCCCTAGTCTACAATGGAGTGGTTTGGTGGTCTGTAGAGACACTGTCTGATGTGTGAGACCCACAGTGGGTATAGTCTCCCCAGAGAGGGGGACCTTGCCTCTGAGATCTCTGGATCTCAGAACAGTTCGGGCTGCACCGGTGTCAATGAGGCAAGGGAGGGGATATTTTAATTCCTCGATAAAGGTTTATATGGCTGACACCGGTTTGCCAATGTGCTATGAAGAATCATAGCCCTGGCTGGCCATCCCCACGACCGAAGTCGTTGGATCGTCTGGAATGAACTGCCACTTACCCTTGGGTCTGTTAGGACAGTCACGCTTTAAATGTCCTTCCTTTTTGCAGATGTGACAAGTCCTGGTTTTCCAGCGTTGTGTCTTTTTCCCACGATCTTGGTACGTTTTTTCTGCATCGGGGGCTTGTGACACAAGGACTTTGGATGTTTTATCCTGTTTCTTCCTATCCACCTCTCTCTCTATAGCGGAGAGAGTGGATAAAATGGCAGGTATTGTCATTTCACTAAATTCGGGTCTGGCTAACAATAACGGTCTCGAATTTTCGTATGGATGCCTTCTAAGAATTTGGCTCTTAGTAGGAGGTGAATAGCGGTTAACTTACCTCTGTCGGTTGGCACATCAGGACCAACTTCCATATCTGCATCTAATGCCGCTTGTTTCAGGCGACGCCAGAAACAAACGCATTCCTCCCAGGATTTTGACAGAGTTTCATCACATCCGTGGTAGAGGAGGCACCATACATCTCTGGAAGTTTGGCTAGCAGGGCAACACAGAATTCCTTACCTCCGGAAGTGGCCTGTCCGTGAGTGACAATGTTGCAGCGGGAAATTATAACCCCTGCTGGTTCTTCTCCTACTTTTGCCCTCAGAACTTGGGCACAGTCCGTTCCGCTCATGCCGTAACTAAATTGATTTTGACAAAACATTCTCGCGAACCCTCGTGGATTCGTTCTATAGTCAGGCAGTTCGGCTAGGATGGTTCTGATTTCCGAGGAAGCAAAAGGGACATGCCATACCACCCTCTCCCCTAACGTCCTTTCACCGTCGGCATTGGGAACACCCTCGTATTGTTGCCCCCGACGACTGACTGAGATAAGTACCAGGTTCAGAGACACAAGTGGGACCAGGTGTATACTTTGGAGGCTGTAGCTTCATTGGACTGCTGTGTCCTACCTTTCCCATGACCATCCCCGTCTGGAAGCCATCCAATGAAGGGTAGATGGTAGGCACGGCTGAATCAAAAGCTCTCAGCGCAGCTATGCAATCCCCACGGTTCTTTAGTCTGGTCCCAATTCCCTTAGACTCACATAGCATCTGCAGATCCCCAGTTGGAAATGATTCGTAATTAACTGTAATTGGAGGAGGAAACGCCCCAGATGTGGCCGAGGGAGACGGATAGAGAGGGTTAGGTGGAGTTGTGGGAGCGAGAGGTATGGTAGCTGGAGAGAGCAGAGTAGAGGTTGTTACATTGGTGATGGCAGAAGCATCAGATGAAACTACAACAGATCCAGTGTTGGTGGATCCAGCCTGCCTTAGCAGAGTTAGCCCAGAAAGAGCCTCTTCCGCTTCCAGCATTGGATCACCAATCGCGGCTTTTCCCTCTGGCCAGGTGTACATAATGCGGTTCTTCCGGACTGAAACCGCCTTCTGTATACCCTGCCGGTTTAAAATATAGACTTCTGAAGCCACAGCTGAGCTACATCTAAAGTCTTTGCCGTCCAGAGTCTGGGTTTAAACTCAGTTATGAATTTCTCCCATCTCCAGGCGTCAAACGTCCCCTCCAGAGGATACTCCAAGCGGTACCCTTGGACCATCTATGCCATTCTTTAAGGGGTTTCATGGCCTTCGCCCAAAACTAGATTTCATGTGCTGCGCAGCCGTCTGACTGTGGGAAGCCTCGCTTTCCTTCCCTTGCATGGACGGCACATTGCCCATGGCGATTCGAATCGGCTTATCGTCTTACCCCTGCGTCCAGGGAAACCCTTGCACCAATTTAGGAGAGCACCACCTGGTGTCCTCTTTTCACGGTGGATTGTCAGATTATAATCACTATAGTCCTCCAACTAGAGACCCTAACCGAGGCGACATGTAACTCTATGGCTTGTTGTCCCAACAGGTTTGGTACAGAACTATGCCCCAAACGATTAGTCAACAACCACAGATTACCCCCCTTCCCGAATTATGTCTCTACCCTCTCACAGTGTATGCCTACACAAGCGTATACGCTGTACGCCCGTACACTGCGTCGCCAGACTAAACCGCACAGCACAATGACTTTCTCTTTCTCTACAGAACAATGTGGCTTCTCTCAATACAGAAGTTAAATGGGGATAGCCTTCTTCTGTCTATTTGCTAGTTGTACGATGCCTCATTACAACTCCTGAATCACTGTCACCAAATGAAGCTAACAAACCGTCTGAAACTACTCGCTGCGCAAAGCAACTATGAACCCATAAAAGCGTGTTATTCTCGCTTGCACAATCTGCCTATGGAAAGTAAATATAAAAAGAAAGTTTTTTCCTTTTTTTTTAAAAAAACCCCAAATCTTTCTTTTCTACTGTAATACCAATAAAAAATAAAATCACCACTAAAGGTACAAAAACTCTTAGTTAAACTTGGTCTTACTACCTAACGAAGCTCAGTACAAAGTAAAGATTTCACTTAAACTCAAAATTTTGTATAAAAACCGCAACCGCTTTACTGAAATCTGCTTTCTGTATAAAAATACAAAAATAGTTAAACCTGAGAACAAACAAAAATTTAACTACAAACAAAATGGTGGTTGAGCTTCAACAAAATGGTGGATGAGCTTCAGCAAAATGGTGGTTGAGCTTCAACAAAATGGTGGTTGAGCTTCAACAAAATGGTGGGTGAGCTTCAACAAAATGGTGGCTGAGCACATGGTGTCACACAAAGGATGACAAAATAGTGTCTCCAAAATCCAGCAATAAAAACCCAAATTAAACAAAACAGTTTCTTCCTATTCCCTGTGCCCTACTCCTGAAAATTGGAGCAAGCAGCATAAAAATCCTTCACTTGCGGTCTCTCCTGTGCAAATGCTAACGAAGGAAATGCTGCCTTTACAAACCAAAACCACCTCTTACAAACATAAAAGTTGCAACAAAAACGATACCCTGTAATGATCACCCCACACGTCACAATCAACTTCAGATCCACCACTAAAAGTTATTTCACACGGTGACCAGCACTATGAAAATAACCCAGTCACACTTTTAAAACATCCAGCAAACTCCATACATAAACCCCGTACAAAGACCCTCTTGGCTATATTGACCAGGGATTTGCAAAATATAGACTCTATCCCCAGCCAATACCCCTATCCCTCTATGTACAGATATTAATCCCCTGTCCTTATACACAAAGAGTGAAAAAGCAAAAAGAAAGATTCTTTTGCTGGGCGCGGATTACCGCAACAGTTTGCAGAGAGACCAGATGCTGGTTCTAGGACAACAGAAATTTCAAAAACTGAAAAGAAAGTCTTACCAACTTCGCCGGCTTTTTCTGGTTGTCCAAAACCAAGAATCCAATCTCCCTCCCTTGGCAAGCTGCTCTGGAATCCACGTCAGCTCCTAATACAAGGCTCGCCAATTGTTATGGAAAGTTTGGTGTTTGCGCATAAAGTCCTGGTGCACTAAAAAGGTACACTTCAGTATTAAAGTGCGCCCAGTACAAACAAATCCGTCACTATAAAAATACACGCTATATCTAGCTCTTTCTGTATAAGAACGAAGTACTTCTCTATCCCAGATGTAATCAGACAAACACGCTGCTTCAAGCTGGAAAATCCTGTAGCCAAGTGAGCTGTGGCTCCTGGATTGTTTAATTTATTAGACAATCGCACACGCCCAGTAGCCCCCTGGCTGTACAACAGAAAGCCAGGTTGCCCAGTAATTACATTTACATATCAAAAGGACAGGGGCGTGGACCAGAATGACCGACCAGCCTCCTGGAGATGACTCTTCCCTGAGCCATCTCCATGATCCCCGTCAGCCATGTTTGTTCCCATCCCCCGTCACTCGTCAATACGGACCCCATTCAGATACTGCTCAGAGTGATCAGTATCTGAGTGAAGATCAATCTACTTGTTCCTACAGGTTATTGACATATCTGCGGGGACAAATACAGTTATTATCTCAACACGGTACCAGTGTTGAGACAAGGCTTAAATGTCTTAAAAGCAGGTATGTCTCTAAACCCAAAAGAAGGTTTTCATACTGACGGTTTTGCCGCTGGTTTGGATTTAAAACCACATTCAAATCCAACACAGGGAGACAGATGACAACTTATAAAACACGCACATCCTAGAATATAATGTCCACATAATAAAATTTCCACGACACCCCCTTCCCTCTCTGCAGCGTCTGGCACTCTGTCCCTGGTATTAGGACATACAGTGTGTTGCCCACTGGTTTGAATGGTGTTGCCTCTATTTTACTGATACAGGCAAGGCAAATGCATGTTAATCTTATCCAGGGTGAAGCAGGCATTATCCGGGCAGCCATCTCTCCTGAGTGCTGGGTCCTCCTTGGAGCAGGAACATAAGGAGGGAGGTTCCCACGTGTTCCCAGGCAGACTGAGTGCTGCCTGGGAACACGTGGGAACCTCCCTCCTTATGTTCTCCCTCCAACGAGGACCCAGCACTCAGGAGAGATGACTGCCCGGATAATGCCTGTTTCACCCTGGCTCTGCACATCCTGCATGTTAATGGCCCCTTGTGACAGGTAAAAAGACTATCCATTTACATTGGGTAAGATGGCAGAATGGGGTTGATGGTGGGAGGGAGGGAGGAAAGTGGTGGGGATTTGGAGGTATTGAATTGATCTGAGGAATGGAGAAAATACTGTTTGGGAGGGTGAGTGCAAAGCAAAGGGATTGGTGGGGTGGAAGGGGGTGACTTTGGGGTATAAATTGACAAATAGTTTTGTGTATCAGGGATAAGAGTTTCAGAGAGCTGGGGTTTTTTTGTTTAAAAAACAAACCATAGATAAATCCTATCAGCATCACAGCAATACATTCAAAAAATACTTATTTTTAATAAATTTGTGTATGTGCTATATATATATATATATATATATATATTAGCACTGGGTATTACACACGCAGGGTACAGTATCAGTGGTTATCACATACAGGCCCCAGAAATTTAAATGGCCAGACCCCTGTGTTTTCCTCCTTTTCACAGACATGTCTCCTACAGAGCTGCATTCTCCCTCTGTGCTTTGACCCATCCCCTATATCAGTGATGGTGAACCTTGGCAGCCCAGATGTTTTAGAACTACATGTTCCATGATGCCTAGTGAGCCTTAAAGCTGCCAGAGCATCATGGAACATGTAGTTTCAAAACATCTGGGGTGCCAAGGTTCGCCATCGTTGCCCTATATGAACTGCTCCGGCTCCTGTCAGAGTGTGAGTCTGTGCAGGCTCCAGCGACCAGTATTTGCAGGGAGCGCATTGGTAATGTTTTCCTTTAAAAAAGCGTAATAATGCTGGAAATACCCTGAATGCGAGGCACCTGTAAGCAGCGCTGCGCTTCGAGACACACTCTGCTGAATTGCTTCAGTGCAGCAGTTCAGTTTGCTGCAGCCATCTCACTGAACGCTTTGACTGTGAATATGGAAGTGAAAGGGCGTTGGATCGCTTAATGAAAGGTGCTGTTTCTGCAAAATCCACTGTTGTCCATTTTATTACCACTTTAGTGTTAATGTTTACCATGTTTCAATGAATATTTGGGGCACCATTACAGTCTTATCACTAACTTTAGCGCTCACCTGAGTGAGCGTTATTGTTAGCCCTTGTGGGCCCTACAATCCAAACACTAATGGGTTAAAAAAAACGTTAGCGATTGGAATCTTGTGCTTTTCAGCACGAGGTTACTGTGCTTTGTGCTTCCCATGCTTAACACAGGGAGCTCAAAGAGTTAATTAGCATTAGGATTAGAATATACTAACGCTAATTACCGTCCGGCTGTGGTTACACAAAAGTTAACCACAGCCTGGATTTAGTGCTAAGAGGTTCCACTGCTGCAGAATCCGTCAGCACCAGCATTCTAGGGTTTAGCGCCTGATAACGATGCAGGCTGCTTTTCTAGCGCCTGCATCATAATATCACGCTAAAACAGGGACGCAAAGGAGAAAACTGTGGGCGCAGGTTTTTCTCCCTAGCATCCCCGTTTTAGCGCGATGACTGTAATGGTGCCCCTGGTGTTTTGCTCCACTAAAACCTCAAGCTGAACATTTCCTTATTGGAATATTTGCTCCGTGGAGACGGCCATCTTTCCTACGTCACACTCAGCTACTCTGCAGCACCTCTGGACTTGGCTGCAAGTGCTAAATTAGCAGTGCTGAGTGCTGAATTGCAGCACAGCGCCCAGTGACGAGATCCTAACTTAGCACTTGAAGCAGCTGAGGAACTGAACGGGCCTCAGGTCTGCATGGCTGAGGGCCCAGAGTTGGAAATGGCCAGCTTCGGCTGTGATGGGGCGCAAAGCAACCGCTTCGCGCCGGGGAATCTCCAGCGTAATAGTGGCCCCACAAAAAGTAGAACCGGCCCTGCCTGCCACACACTCTGCGATTTGTTTAATAAATTTTAATATATGGTTGCTTCATATAGTGATCCGGTCCATCTACTAGCTTGTCTGGTTGAGTTGTAGTGATTGACTAATATATGGCCCACACATGCTAATCCATCAGGAGGCTTGTGATCCAGCGCACTGTAAGTCACACTATGTGTCATAGCACACGTGACATACACACAGTGCACCGCCAAACTCTCTAAACGAGAAAGCAGTGCGGGCCGATTGCTATCTCAGTATCTCTAAAAAGGCCCATCGAAATACTCAGCACCAGGCCCATGATACTCTTAATCCGGCCCTGTCCGCCGGCCATCAAAATCGCTAGTAAAGACTGGTTTTCGGTGGCTTCATACTTAGTAACAACTGCAATCATTCTAGAGCAGAACACCCTGGCCTGAGGGGTAGCCTGACTGTGTTGCGAGAACCTGGAAAGATTTTAATTGTTTACCAGTACAGTAAAATTTAGTTCCTCACGTTATATTCGAGTCTTGAGTATTCTCTCGTTTCCATAATAAATCTCTATCCATCGCGTTATATTCGGGTCGCATTACACTCGAGTATCTACGGTAGACCGTAAAGTAGAGAAATCCAATGAAAATGAAATTCTTTGACTACAAAAAGCCATTCAGCAATTATAGGTGTGCGATATAAATGACATGTTGGAGTAAAGGATTTAAGAGAAGGATAAAGGACCTTGAAAAAAGAAATAAAGAAAAAGAAACAGTTAAGTGTCAATATAAAAACATGCCTTTGAAACTCTCACATTGTAACATAATATCAATTTCTTTCATATACATGTAGCAAAAACATAAAAATTTACTGGGTAATTCAAAGAGATCCGAATTGCTTGAGAAAGGTAACCGAACGCTGAAAATCAGCGTACGGTTACCTTTCTTGGTCATTCGGCTATCCAGAGAGCAGGCAATTCGCCAAATTGCAGTGATATTGCAGAAGGTATTAATGGAAAAGTATGTCTTTTTGCTGATGACACAAAGATTTGCAACAGGGTTGACGTTCCTGGAGGGATCAGCCAAATGACAAATGATTTAGGTAAACTAAAAAAATGGTCGGAGCTGTGGCAATTGAGTTTTAATGTGGATAAGTGCAAGATAATGCACCTGGGACGTAAAAACCCAAGGGCTGAATATAGAATATTTGATACAGTCCTAACCTCAACATCTGAGGAAAGGGATTTAGGGGTTATTATTTCAGAGGATCTAAGGGTAAGTAGTCAATGTAATAGAGCAGCAGGAAATGCTAGCAGAATGCTTGGTTGTGTAGGGAGAGGTATTAGCAGTAGGAAAAGGGAAGTGCTCATGCCACTGTACAGAGCACTGGTGAGACCTCACTTGGAGTACTGTGTGCAGTACTGGAGACCGTATCTCCAGAAGGATATAGACATCTTAGAGAGAGTTCAGAGAAGGGCTACTAAAATGGTGTACGGCTTGAAGGAGAAAAGTTACCAGGAAAGGCTTACTGATCTTAACATGTACAGCTTGGAAAAAAGACGAGACAGAGGAGATATGATAGAAACATTTAAATACGTAAAGGGAATCCACAAGGTAGAGGAAGGGAGTATATTTAAAAGGAAACAAAGTAGCAAAAACAAGTCTTAGATTAGAGGGGCAAAGGTTTAAAAGTAACATCAGAAAGCATTATTTTACTGAGAGGGTGGTGGATACATGGAACAGTCTTCCAGTTGAAGTGGTTGAGGCCAAAACAGTAATTGAATTTAAGCAGGCAGCGAGGATAGGCATAAGGCTATCCTAAACAAAAGATAAATCCATGTAAAGTACATGATGTAATTGGGCAGACTAGATGGGCCGAAAGGTTCTTATCTGCCGACATTTTTTCTATGTTTCTAAATCCTGGCGAAATGCCTGAACATACGGTGCCTTTTCGAGAGCAGTGAAATCCCCATGAAAATGCACTGCTTCGGCTATTCAGAGAACACAAACCAGCAGTGAAAGGTTCCCGAAATGCCCTGCCATTCGGTGGTTTAATTCGGCATGTTTATTCAGGAGAATCCCATAGGCTTCAATGTTAAAAATATTCCGGTTTTAATTCAATATCTAATAAACCGTTCATTATAAAATTCTGCAGTAAAGAGTCTCTTTATTTATATATTTGTTTGGATATTTTAAGCATTTTTCAGTTTGTTTTTTACTTAACTTTACTTTTTTTTTCTGTAACAGCCCTTTTTATTATCATTCCCTGGACTTCATATGCAAATTTCAGACATTTTCAGTAGTTTCTTTGCAAACAGTGTTTCACTTTTCAATCATTCATGCAAACTGTTTTCCTAATTTATTCACTGCCCTCTGTCTGCCGTCTCGGCTTTTTCCGGAGGCTTCGCTGCGTGTGATCGGCTCCTGCTTGGGTTTTTTCGGCGTCTTCGATGGGTTAATCCAGATGTTTTTGCGGGTTTTCGGCGTGCATTCGACAGGTTTTGCGGTTAGTTTTCGTCGGGTTTGCGGTAGCTTTTCCCTGCAATTCGGGGACCCTGTGGTGCTCGCTGAATACACCACAGGGTCACCGAAATGGGTTCGGCAAAAGGAACCGAATTGAAGAGAGCGAAAAGTCACCAAACGTGTGGTGACTTTTCGAATCTCTTTGAATAACCCTGTTAGTGTAAAGGTTTTACTATGGAAGGTGAAGTGGTTGTAAAATACAGCCAGGTCTGAGAGCTCCTAGTTAATAATGTATTCCATGTTCTGAACATTACAACGCATTCTTGTTTGTTTCACGAGATACAAGAAAGAAAACCAGAAAAGGTAAATTTTATTTTGGCAGTTCACTACTTAACCAAGGAGCTCAGAAATAGAAGGATGTGGGACCATGAAGCAGGGACTGAAAGTTTCTAAAAAAGGCAACATGTATATTTATACTTGGAGAACGTAGGACCTTTTCTCCATTTGTAACAGGTCTGGATGGAATTCCCAATAAAGCTCGTTTAAAGGTATATTCTGATAGTGTTCAATTATACCCTAAACATATTTCTGTCACTACCAAACAGCATCGCATTTCGCTCTAAATCTTTCAAAAAGAATGCCAAATAATGTGTTTTGGAAAAGGAATGTGCGGTGATAGAAAGATAGGGACAAAAGACTTCTTTCAACCATGACCCATTCAAGAAACTAGTTATGGTGTTTAGAGAGTCCATTTAAAGCAAAGGGGTTATTCAGAGATCGCACTTCAGGGAATCAAATGCACTTAACCCTGTGGTGAATTCAGCATTGACTACAAGGTCCCTGAAGTGCAGGGAATGGATCTGAAAATTTGCCTAAAAATCACTGAAATTCAACTGGAAATCTGTCAAACCACGCCGTAATGATCCGAATATTCGAATCGATCTGAAACTCGCAGAACGTACACGACGATCCGCGTAAACCCACCGAACGTGTCTGAAAAAAGCCGGCGGTCCGCTGAACACTGTGCCGACCAGCCGCCGGAAAAAGCCAACGAACAGGGTAGATGAAGAAAAAAAAAATGATTGGAAGTTTCAAATTTTAAATGCTGTTTGCAAATAGACTACTGGCCGAAAATGTCTGGAATTAACATATATGGTCCTATGAATAATAATAAAAAGGTCTGTTACAGAAAAAACGCTATTTAAAAAAAAAATCTAATTCTTTTGCTGAAAAATACCTAAAAAAATAAATAAGAAACTTTTTTCTGCCGATTAAAACAATAAATGGTTTAATAGATATGGGATAAAAACGGGAATATTTTTTACATTGAAACCTATGGTATTTGCCTGTTTAAACCTGACGAATGAACTCACTGAAAATCAGGGCATTTCTCTGACATTTCACTGCTGTTTGGTGTTCTGTGAATAGATCAACCATTGCTTCTCTATGGGGGATTTCACTGCCGTCGAACAGGCATCATATTTTGTTGGAAATTTCCCAAAATTTGGGGAACTGCCTGCTTTTTGAATAGCCGAATGGCCACGAAATTGATCCACACGTGGAAATTCACTGTTCGGTGCAATTTCGGCTCTCTCTGAATAACCCCTCAAGAACCAGTCGAATATTTGTTTGTGCACTCACCTTTCTGTTCCAATTGGTCGCAAGTGTTGGAAAGCAGCCTACTACTATAGCCAAGTGCAGATGCAGGTAACAATCCAAGGGACGGTGTCCTGGTAATATTAGATTTCCAGACCCTGATCCTGAACGCAGCTTTTATCATTGCAATTCAGCTTCAGACACAGTTTCCTCTCTTTCAAAATCTCGAGTGCAGGACAATTTTTTGATTGTAAACAATTGTTTCAAGTCATCTGCAGCCACTAGATACATTACGGGGAAATTATTTAGTAAAAACATGATTTCTACGATTGCAAAGAATTATATACTATACTTTCGACAAGAGACTAGAATCCCAAGACTTAGGGCGTTATACAGTAAGTGCCGGTGTTTGTCATAATTGGAAGCACACTGGAAATCACTATTTTTTTTTTGAGAAAGGATTTTACCAGGAAGGATACATTGAGATTTCTCTCGTTTTCATTGTTGCAAATGTATCAGAGAATCTCATAAGGGAAGTTCAAACAGCATCAGAGGAAGCTTCATTGATGAATTTCCTCCTGCCTTTATTTGAATTTCTGTTTTTGAAACACCATCGTTTGTAGCGGTTGCAGCAACAGTCAACAGGAGCGCCTGAAGAAGTTGGAGATTACCCAAGGAAAACAGGGGAGCGTCCCAGGTTTTATTTATTTATTTTCCTGTCTTCTTGTTTTGCTTTACTTTATGGTATATGTGGCTTCTCTGTTTGACCTATACTCCAAAGACAACATCCTGACTGGCGCCTCTCTAAATGAGGTGGAAGGAGCAGTGGGGTCTATTTACTGCAACGGGATGCGCAAACTCCGGCCCCCCAGATCTTCCTGAACTACAACTCCCAGAAATCTCTGACTGCATTAAATGGATGGAGAAGCATGGGAGTTGTAGTTCAGGGAGATCTGGGGGGCTGGAGTTTGGACATCCCGGATTTCCTGTAATCAGGAGGTCTGGGCCACAGAGGCTGAGGCACACGTGCACATTGTGTTATGTACCATATTTTTTTGTGAATTGATCCATTTTATATGAAAAGTAATTTTATATTGAGAAATACTACACTATACTTGCTTGCTGACAGCTTTGGGACAAGGCTTGCATTTCCAAGTTCTGAATGTTGCACTGGTATTTAAATGTATAAGCTACTGTTGAAGTCCTTGTGTCACTTGGTGTGCTCTCCTTCTGGTTTGTTGTACTTTTTGTCTTGAGAAGCACCCACCCTCTGTGCTTAGTAAAGGAAAAGTGCTGCCCTTCTGGTGTATTTTGTATGAAAAGGGCTGACAACCCTCTGGCAAACACCCCTCCCTTTCACAGGTATTCCACTTCCAGGCTCTATTTAGCCTTGAATCGCAGGGAGCTCCAGAAAGGATTCAGTCCGACGTAAATTAGTTAACCCCATAATGGCAGTCATTAGGTGATGTACAGTAGGACCTGTCAAAGATGAGATACATTGGCGCTGATGACAGGCTTAAGCAATTTATGGCCATATATTGTGAAGTAAATTTCCATCATTTTTTAACAGAGCTTAGTTTTCTGGTTTGGCTATTTTGACCTAGAATTTTCACTTCTCCAAAAGTTCTCCAGAGTTTCACCTTTCT
Source organism: Leptobrachium leishanense (assembly GCA_009667805.1). Classification (NCBI taxonomy): domain Eukaryota; kingdom Metazoa; phylum Chordata; class Amphibia; order Anura; family Megophryidae; genus Leptobrachium; species Leptobrachium leishanense. The sequence goes on from CM019067.1 coordinate 147,537,650, forward strand.
CTGAATAACCCTGACAGGGTTATTCAGAGAGAGATGAAAACCAGGAGAATGACCGGAGAAGTGAACGTTCTAGGTCAAAATAGCCAAACCACAACATTTTTCCCATTTATCTCACTTTCCAAATCAGCTATTTGGTCTAGATTGTTCTCTTTCCCTGCCAATTCTCCTGGTTTTCACCTCTCTCTGAATAACCCTGTGTGTGTTTTGAGTTGAAACTTGAAGAATGGCTGAATACTAACAGGGGCTGCTGCTGCGCCAAATTAGAGGCAGTCTGAACGCTGGACTGCTTTATGTTTGGTTGATTGCTGTCTGCAGGTACAACTCCAACCATGTTGACATACAGTATTAGTGTAAGGGGTACAGGTTGAGCACCTGTTACCTGGAATGATTTTTGGGACCCCCAGCATTCCAGATTCTTCTGGATTTCAGAATCTGTTGTTTCAGAAGAAGGTGATCTTGGTGGGACATCTGTGAACTCCTTCCTGCTTCACCCACCAGCGTGTACACTGCTGCGCTCTGCAATATTTCTTCGTGGATATATCCCCTGGAGTCAGCGTGAATCCAACCAGCATGTCACACGCTGGGGCTGCCCATAGACTTCCGGCACATCCCGTGGTCTGTTGCATCACCCAAGAGCCCAGTTCCTGAGCGTCGGCGACTGTACTGAACACCCTTTATCCAGAATCCTTAAAAACCTGACAGCTTCGAAAACTCACGGATAAGGTGTACCCGGCTTTAATTCATAATAATTTCCATCTATCACCCTCAGCAATAATACAGGATACTCCCATTAACTTCTTCCAGCAGTAACTCCCATCACCTCCAGCCATCAGCACATGAGCAGAATACAATATCAGGACACGTATCAGCAGAGTTTGGTTTGGCGGTGGCTGCTTCTTTGTGCACTGTAGGATTTTCGGGCCAAGTCATGCTTTGGTCACTGACGGATCCAGAGAGGGAGCACAGGGGGCATTTACACCCCCCTCCCCCGCCAAGCTGCAGTCTCATTGAAGGTGATAGAGGGGACCATTTGAAACCTTGTATCTCCGGTTATACACATCCTAAATAGACAATTGAGGTGTCATTAGAAAGGTCAGATTCTGACCTTTCCAATGATATCACGAAACTGTGTTTAAAATTGTGTATTTCCTTAGAAAAATGCCGGATGGGAAGTGAAATGGCTCACATGACATGGTTATTTCCTGGATGCATTCAATCTATATAATCCTCAATAATGTGTATAATATTATTATTATTATCATCATCATTTATATAGCGCCAACAGTTTCCGCAGCGCTTTACAATAACCAAAGGGAACAAAATACATATAAACGGACATAGGATGGAAACAAGAGGTGTAGAGGGCCCTGCTCATAGGAGCTTACAGTCTATGTCCAAGTCTGTGTGGGAATCTGGTGTATATAGCTAAGTATGTGTCTTGAGTGTATGCAAATGACTGTGTGACTGTATCCAGCTTTCTATGAATATGTACCTGGGTGTATATCTCCCAATGCCCCTATTTTGGGCCCAAACCCCCCCCAATTTCCCTCTTTTTTTCTGCTGTTCCTACTTTTAGGAACTCCAATATATCCAGGGTGTGTAGGTGTATAACAGAGCTGCACAGCAATAAAACTCCCAGCAGTGAGTCTGTAAAACATAGTAAATGTAAATAAGATACTTTGCTTTGGTATTACAGTTGTGTTCAAAATTATTCAACCCCCAATGCTGTAAAGGGTTTTAGGGAATTTAGTGTACATTTGTATTTGTATTCAGAATGAAATCCTACAAGGACTTTTTAAAGAACCATATGCAACTAAAATGACATCAATTGGTTTTGTAATACAGTAGTAAATGTTTCTTTTGTGAATTCTTCATTGACTCAATTATTCAACCCCTTAACCACTTCAATGCGGTGGACGCGCTCAGCGCGTCCAACTGCATTGGTACTTGGCTGCGGAGGACGCGCTGAGCGCGTCCTCCCTTTGCAGCCGCGATCAGCCGGTATTCCGGCTGATCGCTCGCCCCCCCGGTGCGGGCTGACATCATCGATGTCAGCCCAGCCTCTGGGACCCCGGCGGGCACGATAGGCGTCATCGCGCATGCGCGATGACGTCTATTTCAGGCCCCCCCCCGCCATTGCAGGGAAGGTGCCTGAAGGGGAGGGGGGGAAGGTCCTTCGGACCTCTCCCCCTCCCCTTCCCCGCGGACCAGCGATTAAAGGCAGGCACCGCCTAGAAGGGCACAGCCTGCCCTTCCAAGCGGCGGCTGTCTTTAACCCCTAGGGGGCTGGATCGCGATATGGCGCCAACATGCGCCGTATCGTGGTCCCCTCCCGGAGCTGGCCGACATCTTGGATGTCGGCCAAGCTTCCGGGATATCCCCCTAATGACTGGCGTCATCGCGCAGAGCGCGATGGCGCCAGTTTTGAAATTAACCCCTTGCTGCCACCTATAGTGGAGATAGGGGGTTCCAATGAACCCCCTATCTCCCGATCCGTGACAGCTAGGGGTTAATGTTTGCAATCATTGGAATGGCCAGAGTGTGGCCTTTCCAATGATACCAAACATGACCATGTAAAATGTAACAAAAAAAAATTAAAACTAAAAATAAAATTAAAAAATATATATATTTTTTTAAATAAAATAAAAAAAAATTTGCTTTTTTTTTTAGATTTATTAGTGCAAAAATATTGTTCCCATTTCAATTATAATGTGAACAATGATGCTGCACTAACGATTTTTTCTATGGGGGGCCTTTGCTAAAAAACACGTAATTTTCCCCAAAAAAAGTAACGATTCCTCATTTCTAATTTTTTTAACAAGCGCACCCCATAGAAAATATAACCGCAAACGATCGCATTTTAAAATGTGAAAAAAACCACTTTACACATTGTAAATTATTGCAAGTTCAAATTGTATTGCATTTTTTGTTATAATATACAGACATGACATAACGTATACATATAATAATGACATATTATGAATCTGCACAGTCTGCCGGAAAGAACGATATATAATATGTCTGGGTCATATATTAAAATAAGGCTTCAAAACGCGGTTAAACATGATGAGCGAAACCGGTTAAAATTAGCTCAGCACAGAGGTGGGAAAAGGCTCAGCAGCGAAAGGGTTAAAGACTACCACTCTGAAGAACAAAGGTTCATTCAAGTGTTTTCAATCAGGTATTGAAAACACCTGTGGATGTCACGGAGCAGCAATAAAGCATAATAAGCACCAATTAGGCAGCTTTAAAATGACTGTGATACTCAGCTCCTTCTAGACATTTACTGGTGTGGTTACAAACATGGTGAAGTCAAGAGAATGGTCCAGGAAGACAAGAGAAGAGGTGATTACTCTTCACAGGAAGGGCAATGGCTATAAGAAGATTGCAAAGATGTTAAACATACCAAGAGAGACCATAGGAAGCATCATTCGCAAATTCAAGGCAAAGGGCACTGTTGAAACGCTACCTGGTCGTGGCAGAAAGAAGATGCTGACTTCGACTGCTGTGCGCTACCTGAAGCGTAGAGTGGAGAAAAGTCCCCGTGTGACTGCTGAGGAACTGAGAAAAGATTTGTCAGATGTGGCTACTGAAGTTTCAGCTCAGACAATACGGCGCACACTACGTAATGAAGGCCTCCATGCCAGAACTCCCAGGCGCACCCCCTTGCTGTCTCCAAAGAATAAGAAGAGTCGACTGCAGTATGCCAAAAGTCATGTGGACAAACCACAGAAGTTTTGGGATAGTGTTCTGTGGACTGATGAAGCAGAATTAGAACTGTTTGGGCCCATGGATCAACGCTATGTTTGGAGGAGGAAGAACAAGGCCTATGAAGAAAAGAACACCTTGCCTACTGTGAAGCATGGCGGGGGGTCAATCATGCTTTGGGGCTGTTTTGCTTCTGCAGGTACAGGGAAGCTTCAGCGTGTGCAAGGTACCATGAATTCTCTTCAGTACCAGGAGATATTGGATGACAATGTGATGCAGTCCGTCACAAACCTGAGGCTTGGGAGACGTTGGACCTTTCAACAGGACAATGATCCCAAGCATACCTCCAAGTCCACTAGAGCATGGTTGCAGATTAAAGGCTGGAACATTTTGGAGTGGCCATCGCAGTCATCTGACTTAAATCCGATTGAGAACCTCTGGTGGGACTTAAAGAAAGCAGTTGCAGTGCGCAAGCCTAAGAATGTGACTGAACTGGAGGCTTTTGCCCATGACTAATGGGCGAAGATACCCGTAGATCGCTGCAAAACACTTGTGTCAAGCTATGCTTCACGTTTAAAAGCTAAGTACTAAGACTGAATGTCACTTGGGGGTTGAATAAAACTGATAATGATGTAAGCACAGAAAAGACAATTGTGGTTATTTCATTATAAATGTTATGTTATATTTGTCTGACCTACATGTGACCTATACAATTGATTTAATTGTAAGCAAGATGACTGAATGATCAAAATCAATGTCAAACTGGCCAACACACTCAATTTCAGTGGGGGTTGAATAATTTTGAACACAACTGTAGATAACGTTTTTATTAACATAAATGGCCCAATATTTTGTGATGCCGTCTACGCCTATAAAGTCTGGGCATAGTCGAGTTTCTGAGCCTGACTATAGCAGATTCTCTAAATGGTGGGTTTATAGTTATGTATGTTTTGTATCTCTGAGTTATATGGTTGTGTATGGGTATCAGTGGGTGTTCGGACCTGTGTCTGGATCTGCCCCTAGCTTTGGTCACTATCCCACCTATGACCCCTATCTATGCTTGCTCTTGTCTAGAGGAAATTGATATGACCTGAAAGCAATGCATTTCCATTCAATGATTCTTATTTCTCAGTCTAGCATCGAGCAACAATGTCCACAGAGTCCAAAGTCTATATAACTCAGTTCAGCCATCGCATTCAGTGTAAAGCTTCCTCTTCTTTTTCTGCCTGTCTTATAAGAGAGGCATATACTCTTGTATACTAATAATGTACACACACACACACATTTGTGGCACTTCACAACTCCTTGCTCTATGTATGTAGCAAACAGTGAGGCGCTGTACACCCTGGGCTGCCCTTACCTTCTCAATGTGAAGCCTCTAGCACTCTGTGCAGTCTAGGAAGAACACCTGCCTTGCCCTGCTTTTAGCTGAGAGCTGTCATGTGACACGGTCTGGCTTGTTATGCATACAGTGACCCTGGGAGTGTTGTGAGGTGGAGGCTGTGGGCTCTGCTCAATGTGCAGCAGCTCCGAGAGACTAGTGCTCTTCCTGTAGTGGGTACTTTGTGAATAACCCTGTTGGTTTTGTTTATAAAGAGCCGATCTGACCCGAAATGGCACTGAACAGTGAATTTCCCGTACGGTGCCATTTCCTGGCCATTCAGCTATTTAGAAAGCAGGCAGCAAGTACAGTGCCTGTTCGACGGCAGTGAAATCCCCATAGAGAAGCAATGGTTAATCTAGTCACAGAAATCCGAACAACAGTGAAATGTCAGAGAAGTGCCCTGATGATCGTTGGTTTCATTCGGCAGGTTTATTCAGGAAAACCCCATAGGCTTCAATGTTAAAAATATTCCCATTTTTATTTAATAACTAATAAACCGTTTATTCTTTTAATCTGTGGTAAAAAGTCTCTGTATTTTTTTTTTTTTTTTTTAGGAGCTTATAGCAATTTTTTCAGCAAAATTTTTTTCAGTTTATTTTAAATAGCGTTTTTTTCTTTCTTTATCAGACCTTATTGTTATCATTCATAGGACCTTATATGTAAATTCCAGACATTTTTGTTTGGTAGTTTTTTTGAAAACAGCATTTCAATTTTCACACTTTCAAGCATTTTTTTTTATATATATATATATATATGTCCGTCGGCTTGTCGGCTTTTTTAATTTCAGATTCAGCGGATCATCGGATCAGATCCGATCCAATAATGAATCGGATCAGATCAGAGCCGAACCGATAATGAATCGGATCTGGTATTTATGAGTGTTTCTTTTTTGATTTATTTATTTTATTTATCAAGGATTTTACCAGGAAGGATACATTGAAATTTCTCTCGTTTTCAAGTATGTCCTGGGGTCAGCAACATTAAATTGTTACAGTCGTTATAGAAATACAAAGTAAGAAAATTCAAAATATTATAAAATAAATAAATAATTTTAAAACAAAAAGAGCCACAAACCCACTGAAACTATCAAATCCGATGCTTTAAGCTGGTTCTCAGTGTATTTTCTAATCAAATCCGATTCGATAATACACCTGACCTGCCAAAATTATCAGATCCGATAATTTTGGCGGTTCTTCGTCTTGTTTTTTTTTTCGGCGGTTTTTCCTCACACTCCTGAGTCCCTGTGGTGAATGCTGAATTCACCGCAGGGTGGGGAAATTTGATTCCCCGAACTGCGGGGAACGACAGAGCACCAAAATGTCGGCAACATTTCGGTGTTCTGTGAATAACCATGTACAGTATCTCAGAGAATTGAGTTCTCTTCAATTCGGTGCGATTTGGCAATCCCATTTCAACAACCCTGCGGTGTATTCAGCAAGCACCACAGGGCAGTTGTAGTGCAGGGAAAAGCCGCCGCAAACCCGCCTAACACTCACCACAAAACCCGGCGAATGCACACCGAAAACCCACAAAAACCTCTCGCTTAACCCCGCCGAACACGCCAGAGAAACCTGAGCAGCTGCCAATTACAGCACAGAGCAGCTGCCGGAAAAAGCCGACACCGCAGACGAATGGAATGGAAAAAAAAAACAGTATGCTTGCATGTTTGAAAAGTGAAACGCTGTTTGCAAAGAAACTACAGAACGAAAATGTCTGGAATTTACATATAAGATCCAATGAATGATAATAAAAAGGGCTGTTACAGAAAAAAGAAAAAAACATTTAAAAAAAAAACGGAAAAAAGAAATTTCGCAAAAAAATCCCAAAAAATGCCGAAAAGATCCTAAACAAATCTATAAATGAAGAGACTTTTTACTGCAGAATACTATAATCAACGGCTTATTAGATATTGGATTAAAACATGAATATTTTTAACATTGAAGCCTATGGGATTCGCCTGAATAAATCTGCCGAATGAAACCGCTGAACAGCAGGGCATTAGGGGAACCTTTCACTGCTGGTTTGTGTTCTCTGAATAGCTGAAGCAGTGCTTCTCTATGGGGATTTCCCTACCCTCGCACAGGCACCGTATGTGCAGGCAATTCGCCAGCATTTGGCGAACTGCCTGGTCTCTGAATAGCCAAACGGCCAGGAAAGGTAACCGTACGCTGAATTTCACTGTTTGGTTACCTTTTGGCCACATTTCAGATCTCTTTGAATAACCCTGAAGATCTTTTCATGTGACAACACTTTGGACATTTTCACTTGGGGTGTAGTCACTTTTGTTGTCAGTGGTTTAAACATTAATGGCTGAGTGATGAGTTATTTTGAGGTGACAGCTAATTTACACTGTTATACAAGCTGTACACTCAATACTTTATATTGTAGCAAAGTGTCATTTCTTCAGTGTTGTCACATGAAAAGATATAATAAAATATTTACAAAAATGTGAGGGGTGTATTCACTTCTGGGAGATACTGTATATTTAATGAAATCAATCTCACAAATATAGAGAAGCAACAGGTGCTCCTCAACCCAGTGGATCAACTCCCATGCTAGCTGATGGATCCGTAAGGGATATTCACTGAATCTCTGAAACGCCTTCCATTTCAGATTTATTGCACACAGCGTAACATTAGCACAAAACTAAAAACAATATTAAAAACAAATAAGAAACTCCTGTTAACCCCTTAAGGACGGGAGTAATTTTACAACTTCGGCGCTGTTTCGGAAGTAGAAGTTTGCTGAGCTCATTTTGACCATTTTTAAGTCACGTATTATTATACCACCCAGACAAATTATATATCGTTCTTTCCGGCAGACTCGGCAGATTAATAATATATCATTATTATATGTATATGTCATGCCCTGCCAAAATGCTATAACGAAAAATGTAAAAAAATGTGAATTTTCAATAAAATTTCAATCTTCCACAGTGTGTAAAGTGTTTTTTTTTTTAAATTTTATTATCCGAGGCTCTGCGGTCATATTCTATGGGGTAGATTTGTTAAAAAAATTAGAATGGGGAACCCATTTTTTTTTGGGGAGAAATTGTGTGATTTTAGCTAAACCCCCCCCAAAAAAATTCATTAGTGAAGCATCATTGTTCACATTATAATTGAAATGTGAACAATAGTGCTGCATTAAAAAAAAAATAATTTTTTTTTTATTATTATATTTATTATTTTTTTATTATTTAATTTATTATTTTTTTATTATTTTTATTTTTACTTTTTTTACACTTTTATTTTACATATAACATGGTCATGTTTGATATCATTGGAAAGGCCATGCTCTGGCCTTTCCAGCAATATCAGACATGATCCCCCTAGCTGCCACCGATCAGGAGATAAAGGGGTTCAAAGAACCCCCCTATCTCCTGCAAGGGATTTCCATAGGAAATCCCTTTGCAGCTAGGAGGTTCCCCGGTTAACTGACATCATTGCGCATGGCGCGATGAGTCAGTTGACCAGGGGGGGACCCAGAGGTGGGGGCTGCCATCCAAGATGGCGGCCCCCACCGGAAATAGGCCGCGATCGGGCACAAATTAGTGCCCGGTCGCGACCTGGCAGCTAAGGGGTTAACCCCCCATACATCGCTGGAAAGGTCAGGCTGTGACCCTTCCAGCGATGCTGGCCACAGCCGCCTGGTCCCCGGGGATGGGGAGATAGAGGGATCCAAAGGATCCCCCCTCCCCTTCAGGCGCTTCCCCTGCTCCGGCGGGGGGGGGACGCCTGAAACTGATGTCATCGCGCCACCGGCGCGATGACGTCACAGCGCCGGAGGAGGGATCACACTGATCTGACTCCGCGGGAGTCAGAGCAGCGTGGGAGCGACCGGAGGAGGTAAGTATCGCCGGAGGGGGGCTGTAAACGCCGAGGACGTACATTTACGTCCTGCGGCGTCAAAGCCCGCCTAATGCAGGGCGTAAATGTACGTCCTGCGGCGTTAAGGGGTTAATATGGAGTGCTGGACTGGTTTTCCCACTGGTGAAGATCATGTGTTACCTGCTGGATGGAGTAGAGGTAACATCACTGTTCTATAACCATGGAGACACAGGTTTGAATCCAGAGCACCTCTCCAGTAAGTGTCCTTGGGCAAGACACCTAATGGTACATATTCGCCACCCAGGACATACTTGAAAACGAGAGAAATCTCAATGTATCCTTCCTGGTAAAATACTTTATAAAAAAATTAAAAAATTGTCCTTCCATCAACAAGCGATTAATAACAATAGTTTAGAAAATGAAGACTTCTTTCTTGGTTCATATTACCACCATAAAATTACTCTGACCTTATCTGCATATAATCAGAGTCCTGTAGGACCAATGGACCTGTATCTAATAGTTGTTTCTCCGCTTTGCTTGTTACTCCAGACACCATGGTTGTCTATCAGTGTGCTGGGCTCAGCTAACTCATCACAAGAAGCCAAAAACACCTATGGGTAGCCTCCAAAAGACCTCCTTGAGCACACACCACGCATTTCACTCTGTCCTTCCAGCTTTACCAAGCATCTAGATGGTGCATGTGTGCATTTTTCATGTCAGATATGGCATTTTTATAATATTCAAATGCTAGTGAACATTTTTTAAGGACAATTTTTTGATGTGTCATAACAGAATACGTCCATGTGGTGGCTCTGTTATTATTAATTATTTATCAAGAGCCAAAACATTCCGCAGTGCTGTACAAAGGTGCAATGGGTAAAGACAGGGCAATTCTACAATACATACAGGAGGCAGGTCAGTATTCCTGCCAGCAGATACAGTACAGGAGGACACGAGGACCCTATTCCCATGGAAACTTACAGTCTAGATGGGTGATGGGATTAGAATCAGGAGGGGGGCTGCAGTGATGAGATTTTAATGCAAGGAGAGGTGAGGACAGTTTATGGGTCGGTCAGATGTCTTGTTACGGAGTCAGGTGGTCGGCTTCCCTAAACAGAAGGGTCTTTAGAGAGCGTTTAAATGAAGCCAGATTTGGGGACAGTCTGATATTGCGAGGGAGCGCGTTCCATAGGGTCGGTGACGCACAGGAAAAGTCCTGCAGTCTGGCAGGTGAAGATGTAATGATGGAGGATGCCAGGTGCAGGTCATTGGGGTATATTTGGTGATTAGTGAGGACAGGTAGTGAGGAGCGGCGTTTGTGAGGGTTTTGTAGGTCAGGGTGAGTAGTTTGAATTTGATTCTGCTGTGAATGGGGAGCCAGTGCAGGGATTCACAGAGAGGAGCGGCAGAGACAGAGCAACGGGTGAGATGGATAAGCCGGGCTGATGGGTTTAGGATGGACTGCAAGGGGGAGGAGAGGCGGAAGCTATGAAGACCAGTCAGGAGGTTGTTGCAGTAGTCCAGGCGGGAGATAAGAGAGTAGATACGTTGCTTGGTGGTATTGGCAGTCAGAATTGGATGAATTTTGGCAATATTGCGGAGGTGATTGCAGCAAGATGAAGAGAGTAATTGGATGTAGGGGCTGAAGGAAAGACTGGAGTGGAGAGTCACTCTGAGACAGCGGACTTGGGCTGAGGGAAGGATGGTGATACCGTCCACGATTATGGAGAAGTCAGAAATCAGAGTAGAGTTAGAGGGGGGAATTAGAAGGAGCTCGGTCTTGGACATATTAATCTTCAGGTAGTGAGAGGCCATTGAGACAGAGATCCCAGACAGACAGTCATTTACCTGAGAGAACAGAGGGAGAGAGATCGGAAGTAGAGAGGTAAATCTGAGTGTCAACAGCGTATAGGTGATACTTTAAGCCATAGCTGGTGATGAGTTTACCCAGTGAGGAGGTATAGATGGAGAAGAGCAGAGGACCTAGGACTGAGCCTTGGGGTACGCCGACTGACTGGGGCACTGAAGAGGAGAAATTGCCAGCAAGGGATACAGAGAAGGATCTATTGGAGGGGTAAGATTTTAGCCATGAGAGGGTGATATCACAGAGACCAAGAGAGAAGAGGGTCTTTAGGAGGAGGGAATGGTCAACTGTTTCAAAGGCAGCTGAGAGGTCAAGTAAGATCAGTATGGAGTAGTGGCAGTTGCATTTAGCAGAAAGAAGGTGATTAGTAACCTTTGTGAGAGCGGTTTCTGTTGAGTGTTGAGAGCGAAAGTGTCAGGCACGCTCACGTACCTGAGGGTGGACGAACGGTTAGCCCTAAGTGAAAACAGGAGCCTCGAGTACATAGAAGAGAAACCAGTCCTTGTAGTGGCTGGGTTAACACAAATAATGAGGGCTGCCCTGTCTTCAGGCCAACACCAACCAAGGGTACGTAACGGCAGTGCCGGTAAAGCAAGATAGAGTCACAATGCGGTACCAGTCCTTATAGTGGCTGGGTTTCGCACAAACAGGAGGTGAACCTATAAGGCAGGGACACAAGGAGGACAGGAACCAGTCCTTAGAGTGGCTGGTGTAAACGCTGGTAAGCCAGGAACGTATATCAGAAAGCAATAGGGTATAGGCGACAACAGAGTCGAGTAACAAGCCGGGTCAAGGGGTATAGAGGTACACAAGTCGAGAGGGATAGCCAGGTTATACACAGTAAGTCAGATAGAGTGAAATAAACGAGCACTTAAGGGTCAGACAGGCAAAACCACGAAAGGGCACTGAGGAATGGGAAAAGCAGGTTTAAATCTGGCGCCTTGCCTGCTGATTGGTCCGTCGCGGTCACATGGGGATAGGTGACGTCGCGCCGCCGGGAGGGCTAAATCCGGAACCGCCGGCGGCGCGCTCGCATACAGCGCACGCACAGGATGCGAAGAGGACGCCGACCCCGGAGCGGGAAGGAGGACGCCGGGTCGGCGGCCTGGCGGGACGCCGGGTCGGCGGCGCCCGCTGAGCCCTGACAGCACCCCCGCCTCGAGGAACGCCCACCGGGCGGCTAGGAGCCGGGCGATCAGGAAAACGACGATGAAAGGCGGAGACCAATCGAGGAGCATGAACGTCACGTGACGAAACCCATGTGCGATCCGCGGGGCCATAGCCAGTCCAATGAACCAAATACTGCAACCGATTGCGGACATAACGGGAATCCAAAATGGACTCAATTTCATACTCGGGGGTCCCATCAACCACCACAGGGGGAGGAGGAGAGTCAGGGCGAGTAAAACGGTTGCAGGAGAGCGGCTTCAATAAAGAGACATGAAAGGAGTTCGGAATACGCAAAGAGACGGGCAATTGCAGTGCGTATACTACGGGATTGATACATCGGAGTAGTCTATACGGACCGATAAAACGAGGCGCGAATTTCATAGACGGAACCTTCAGACGAATGTGGCGTGTGCTGAGCCAAACCCTGTCACCCACATGGTACACTGGTGGAGGTCTGCGCCTCCGATCAGCCGCCCGCTTCTGGCTCAAGGAAGCGGATTCTAGATTCAACCTGGTCTTCTCCCAAATAACCCGGAGCTTATCTAGGTGTTCCTCCAGGGCAGGAATGTTCTGGGGGGAGAACGAGGATGGAAAAATAGTGGGATGCATACCCGTGACTATTTCGAAAGGAGAAAATTTTGTCGACTGTGATGTGGCGTTGTTATACGCAAATTCTGCCCATGGTAACAGAGTAACCCAATCATCCTGTGCGTCAGAAATAAAACACCTTAAATAAGTCTCAAGCGTTTGGTTGGTTCTTTCGGCTAAACCGTTCGTTTGCGGGTGATACGCGGACGAAAAGGACAGTTTAACGCCCAACTGGTGACAGAAGCCTCTCCAGAACTTAGAGATAAACTGAGAACCCCGATCCGAGACGAGAACATTAGGAACACCATGTAGTCTGAATATTTCTTTGGTGAAAATCTGTACTAGCTCGCTGGAGGAGGGGAGCTTCTTTAACGGAATAAAATGTGCCATTTTAGAGAAGCGATTGACAACCACAAAAATCACAGTATGACCAAGTGAAGGGGTTAGTTCCACTAGGAAGTCCATAGCTAAATGAGACCAAGGGCGCTCAGGGATCGGTAGGGTTGGAGGAGGCCAGCAGGACAAAGGCGGGAGGATTTGGAACGGGTACAAACAAAACAGGTGGTTACGTAATCTTTTACATCCTTAGTAAGTGTCGGCCACCAAAGGTGTCGTTTAATCAAGTCAAGAGTTTTATTTACCCCAAAATGTCCAGCGAATTTGGATTCGTGAAAGAGCTGTAAAGCAGTGGGTACCTCTACAGCAGGAACGAATAGCTTATTCTGTGGTTTAGACGGGGGAGCCAGAGCCTGTTTAGAGAGTAAGAGGTTCCAGAAAGGAGACTCGACTCGTGTACTCAGAGAGGCTAAAATTTTCCTTTCGGGAACTATGGACACAGGTACAGACACTGGACTTGCTAGGGGTTCATATTGTCTGGAGAGTGCGTCGGCCTTAACATTTTTAGACCCGGGTCTGTACGTAATGAGGAAGTCAAATCTGGTGAGAAAAAGGGCCATCGTGCTTGTCTAGGGTTCAACCTTTTAGCCTCGGACAGGTAAATCAAATTTTTGTGGTCAGTGAGAATGGAAAACGGACAGGTGGAGCCCTCCAAGAGATGGCGCCATTCTTTTAAGGCCAAAATAATGGCTAACAATTCCCTGTCCCCAATGTCATAACGGGCCTCGGTAGGGGACAATTTCCTAGAATAAAAACCACAGGGTTGCATAGGCTTGTCATCGGCTGGACGTTGTGACAAGACGGCTCCTACCCCGGTTTCTGATGCGTCAACCTCTAAAACGAAGGGTCTATTGGGATCAGGGTGGTGTAGAATGGGAGCAGTGGAAAAGGCCTCCTTTAACCGTTCAAAAGCCTCCAGGGCACTGGAGGACCAATTCTGAGTGTCACCTCCCTTTCTCGTCAATGCTGTAATGGGTGCAATAATGGACGAAAAGCCCTTGATAAACCGTCTATAGTAATTAGAGAAGCCAATAAACCTTTGAATGGCCTTGAGGCCTTGGGAAGAGGCCAGTGACTGATGGCCTCCAGTTTTTTGGGATCCATCATGAAACCAGAGGAGGATATAACATAACCCAAAAACTGTACCTGTTGGACATCGAATAGGCATTTTTCTAGCTTGCAGTAGAGGCCGTTGGCCAAGAGCTTAGATAAGACGAGTCGTACATGTACGTGGTGGGTGTTCAGATCAGGGGAATGTATTAACACATCATCAAGGTAAACCACGACAAAACAAGGGGTGTACTCTCGTAACACATCATTGATAAACGCCTGAAACACTGCTGGAGCGTTACATAAACCGAAGGGCATAACCAAGTACTCGTAATGCCCTAACCTGGTGTTAAACGCAGTCTTCCACTCATCCCCGTGTTTGATTCTTATTAAATTGTACGCTCCTCTGAGATCCAGTTTCGAAAAGATTTTGGAATGTTTCAGGCGGTCAAACAGCTCGGGGATGAGTGGAATGGGGTAGGCATTTTTAACGGTGATCTTGTTCAACCCTCGAAAATCGATACAGGGTCTAAGATCACCCTCCTTTTTCTGCACAAAGAAAAACCCTGCCCCAGCGGGTGAGGAGGAAGGACGAATAAACCCTTTTTTAAGGGAATCCTTAATGTACTCCTCCAAAACCTTATGTTCTTTCACGGACAAAGGATAGACAGCCCCTTTGGGAGGCATAGTACCAGGAAGAAGGTCGATGGCACAATCGTAAGAACGATGGGGGGGTAATCTATCGGCCTCTCTTTTGTCAAACACAGGTGCCAAGTCCGAGTAGGGGACAGGAATGGAAGTCGTCAGAGGAGGGGCCGTGGGCAAATTCAAGACATTAATGGATAGTGGAATCTCAATACAAGAAGCCATACAATCATTATCCCACTTCGCGATCTGACGAGCTCGCCAGTCAATAACAGGGTTATGGCGGGTTAACCAGGGGTAACCCAGTACGATAGGATAGGAAGGGGACGAAATAGCATGGAAGAACATACTTTCCTTATGACACAGTCCTATCCCAACAGTAATATTGCGAGATTCAAACAAAACAAAAGGGGTTTCGAGAGGTCTGCCATCGATGGCCTGTACAAGTAATGGGGTTTCTTTTTCAACCAGGGGTATGGCATGTTTGCGAGCAAAATTTATGTCAATAAAGTTATCGGCAGCACCAGAGTCTACTAAGGCATAGAGTTGTACCGGGTTACGGGAACTCTCCCAGGATAGAGTAACCGGAACCCGGAGTCTATTTTCCAGTTTGGGGGACGAAGGAAAAGCGCCTAAGAGCTGTCCCCTAGAGGCACTTAGGCATGAGAGTTTCCCGCTGGACCCTGGGGGCGTTTGGAACAGCCCTTAAGGAAATGACCCCCCAAACCACAGTACAGGCATAAACCCTCACGTCGTCTGCATTGTTTTTCACTATCAGGGATCTTGGTGCTATCTAATTGCATGGGTTCGGGGGGTGAATGAGACTCGGGAAGCAAAGGTACAGAAAACCGGGGAGGCTGCCTAACCGGTGGTCTTTTAGACCTCTCCTTAGTAAGTCGACGATGGCGAAGGCGTTCATCGATAAAGGACAGGTAAGTAATCAAGTCTTCCAGGTCCCCTGGGAGATCTCTGGCCGCTATCTCATCTTGCAACTCATCGTTCAGACCCTCAGAAAACACGGCTATCAAAGCCTCATTGTTCCAGTTCAATTCAGAAGCCAATGATCTAAACTCCAGAGCATATTCACCCAGTGATCTCGCACCCTGGCGCAAGCGTAACAAGGATTTTGCGGCATTGATTTTACGCCCGGGAGGGTCAAACACCCTACGAAAGGCCGACATAAAGTCACGATAATTATAGACAATCGGTTTATCAGTATCCCAAAGAGGGTTAGCCCAACTCAACACTTTGTCGGTAAGATGGTTGATGACAAAGGCGATTTTGGCACGATCTGTAGGGTAAGACCACGGGGTTAATTCGAAATGAATAGAAATCTGGTTCAGAAAACCTCGACAGGCGGTAGGATCGCCCCCATAACGTACTGGAGGAAGCAAGTTAGGGTACAAGGTGGGCACAGAGAACGGTTCGGAAGGGAGAGGATTCACGGGAGGGGAAACCTCTACCTGGGTAGGGGCGGTACGGGTGAGCAGCGTTTGGAGGGCCTGGGCGAACTGATCAAGACGGTGATCTTGCTCCTCCAAACGGCTTTCTAGACCAGAGAATTGCTGAGCGGTCCCTGCAAGGTCCATGGCCCTTTCGTGATGTCAGGCACGCTCACGTACCTGAGGGTGGACGAACGGTTAGCCCTAAGTGAAAACAGGAGCCTCGAGTACATAGAAGAGAAACCAGTCCTTGTAGTGGCTGGGTTAACACAAATAATGAGGGCTGCCCTGTCTTCAGGCCAACACCAACCAAGGGTACGTAACGGCAGTGCCGGTAAAGCAAGATAGAGTCACAATGCGGTACCAGTCCTTATAGTGGCTGGGTTTCGCACAAACAGGAGGTGAACCTATAAGGCAGGGACACAAGGAGGACAGGAACCAGTCCTTAGAGTGGCTGGTGTAAACGCTGGTAAGCCAGGAACGTATATCAGAAAGCAATAGGGTATAGGCGACAACAGAGTCGAGTAACAAGCCGGGTCAAGGGGTATAGAGGTACACAAGTCGAGAGGGATAGCCAGGTTATACACAGTAAGTCAAATAGAGTGAAATAAACGAGCACTTAAGGGTCAGACAGGCAAAACCACGAAAGGGCACTGAGGAATGGGAAAAGCAGGTTTAAATCTGGCGCCTTGCCTGCTGATTGGTCCGTCGCGGTCACATGGGGATAGGTGACGTCGCGCTGCCGGGAGGGCTAAATCCGGAACCGCCGGCGGCGCGCTCGCATACAGCGCACGCACAGGATGCGAAGAGGACGCCGACCCCGGAGCCGGGAAGGAGGACGCCGGGTCGGCGGCCTGGCGGGACGCCGGGTCGGCGGCGCCCGCTGAGCCCTGACAGCAAGCCAGATTGCAGTGGGTCAAGCAAGGAGTTGGAGGATATGATAGTAAACCCCTTTTGCCATGGTCCCTGCCTCCAAGAAATCCGTGGTTAAGTGATCATAAAAAAATATCTTGACTTTGGGGACTTTTGGGTCCCACATCTGGTGATTCATGCTTTAGTGCCCCTCATACCAACACCATCGGTATTACATATATTTTTCAGACAAATTGTGTGATGCAAAACTGGTATTTCCGCTTCTAAATTGAAAGTTCTGATGCCATCTGAAATATTTCAACTCAAGGATATTATATAGCAAATCTCTACAACACTTTATTCTTTAGTAATTCTATAACAAAAGAATAAGGGAACAATCCAATACAATGATTTTACATAAAAGTGGTTTAGATATATCTGAATACCAAGCTCTTCACAAAATAGCTGCTATGAATGAAAATGATGTGTCAGCTCATCATCCATGGTTTTAAATTAGCTCTAGACCATTTTCCTAAAGAAAAACAAATCAGTCCTCACATTTCTAATAAATCCAACTTAAAATATATAAATGCATTTATATCAGTGGAGAAAAAGGGGGGGTTCCTAGTGGCGCAACAGTTATGTACAACACATCACAGTGCCGTACTTATGAGCCAATGGATACGTGTAAATCCTTACAGTTCATATAATTGCAACTTAACTGGTGCAAAATTAAATAAGGTGCTGATGTCACAATTGATGTGATATAAGGTGCAACAGTTTATGCAATATAAAGTGCAACAATCAATGCGATATTAAAGTGCGACAAGGTATGCGTTATTAAAGTGCAACAGTGACAGCCTAGGTGCATGAAGAGAGCTAGCACAGCATGCTGATGGATACTGGAAAGAGGATAATGCCGATATCCGTATCGGCGCTTGTGGTGACCAGTGCAGTCTGAGTATAGATACTCGACGTCTGTTGGTGAATATGCAAAAATGACCTTACACTGATTTCCCGTGTATATTGGAGATCTATTGTCCTTAATGTCTTTGTTTTCCAGAGGTCCTAGGGTGGCAGAATATACACTAAAACGTGTTCTGCTTTATGCTTGATGTAGCAGCTCCTCCTATAGCGTTGATTAACTCCGCTCAAACGGGAGATAAAGAACGGGGGGAAGAGAAAGGAAATAACAATAGTACAGCAACGTTTTGGTATGGGTGAAATTACTGGTGCTCAAAAATTGCGCACTTACAGGAACCAGAGCCGCTTAAATCCGGGCTCTGGAGTGAAACGCCTGGTGTCAACTATAGGGTGATCACTGCCCTTCTTTAATAAGACGCCTTCACCTCAGGTAGAGGGACATAAAAAAGAGGAAAAGGGTGCTCTCATGGCACAGCATCAGTGATTACTGACTTGCTATAGTAAGAAGGAGGTTGGTTACACTCACCGATTTGGGAGCCTTATCATTCCAGGCTCAACCGTTGTGCATTTGGTACTGCTTGATGGTGTGTACCTGGACCCCTCTTAGCTGGTTCTTTAGGTGCAGGTTGCGGTGTCCGTGGTGGATCCTGGATCCTGGTAATTCAAACCAACCTGAATAGGCCGGTCCTCCAGGATCCACCACGGACACCGCAACCTGCACCTAAAGAACCAGCTAAGAGGGGTCCAGGTACACACCATCAAGCAGTACCAAATGCACAACGGTTGAGCCTGGAATGATAAGGCTCCCAAATCGGTGAGTGTAACCAACCTCCTTCTTACTATAGCAAGTCAGTAATCACTGATGCTGTGCCATGAGAGCACCCTTTTCCTCTTTTTTATGTCCCTCTACCTGAGGTGAAGGCGTCTTATTAAAGAAGGGCAGTGATCGCCCTATAGTTGACACCAGGCGTTTCACTCCAGAGCCCGGATTTAAGCGGCTCTGGTTCCTGTAAGTGCGCAATTTTTGAGCACCAGTAATTAATTTCACCCATACCAAAACGTTGCTGTACTATTGTTATTTCCTTTCTCTTCCCCCCGTTCTTTATCTCCCGTTTGAGCGGAGTTAATCAACGCTATAGGAGGAGCTGCTACATCAAGCATAAAGCAGAACACGTTTTAGTGTATATTCTGCCACCCTAGGACCTCTGGAAAACAAAGACATTAAGGACAATAGATCTCCAATATACACGGGAAATCAGTGTAAGGTCATTTTTGCATATTCACCAACAGACGTCGAGTATCTATACTCAGACTGCACTGGTCACCACAAGCGCCGATACCGATATCGGCATTATCCTCTTTCCAGTATCCATCAGCATGCTGTGCTAGCTCTCTTCATGCACCTAGGCTGTCACTGTTGCACTTTAATAACGCATACCTTGTCGCACTTTAATATCGCATTGATTGTTGCACTTTATATTGCATAAACTGTTGCACCTTATATCACATCAATTGTGACATCAGCACCTTATTTAATTTTGCACCAGTTAAGTTGCAATTATATGAACTGTAAGGATTTACACGTATCCATTGGCTCATAAGTACGGCACTGTGATGTGTTGTACATAACTGTTGCGCCACTAGGAACCCCCCCTTTTTCTCCATTGATATTTGCACACTCAATTCGAGAGTCTGTGCCCTTTCCTAGACGGCAGCAAACTATAATAAGCACCTACACCTAGACAGGAGCGCCCATACCGACCTTCCTTCTTTCCGCATTTATATCAGTAGCTGGTTAAAAATCTTTTGCAAACGTTTCTCATAGAAATTTATTCAGTACAAAACAATAACTTAATTTTATAAGAAAACACAGATTATATTAAGCGTATAAAAAATAGACAATCAATATTTTGTCAAAAATAACACAGATATAATGCAAATATAACACTGGTTCTGAAATATTTTAAGTAAAAAGTTAATACATTTAATCCAAAGAAACTATGGTGATATAGGTATACATAAATGCTTAAACTTCCAGGTCTATTCAAAGAAAGGTGAAACTCTGGAGAATGACTGGAGAAGTGGAAATTCTGGGACAGAATAGCCAAACCAGAAAAATTCTCCCATTTATCTCACTTTCCAAATCGGCTATTTGGTCTAGATTGTTCTCTTCTCCTGCCAATTGTCCTGAGTTTCCCCTTTCTCTGAATAACCCTGATTTTTGTAGAATTTATGTTTTTGAGATAAACATTGATCCAGTATCAGCTATTGAATGTTTAATTAATTCAGGATGATAATGTTTTTATACAGTATATTGAATGTTGATGACTTTCTAAGCTCATTCAGGAATGTGGCACTGGACTGAGGATGTTCAAATACAGCAACAATAAAGCAATATAACAAATCAAATAATACTCATATTTTTCAGTAAAATATACCTCCTGAGTGACAAAATTCTAATAATTTTTCTGCATACCATATAATGTTATTGAAAATGTAACTTATTTAATGCCATTTAAATTGAATATTAAACTTTAAAACCAGATGAAGAAATTGGCTTTGTTCAAATTAATGAGGTGTCATTGTTCCAGTATTCATATTTCCACAATATTTTCTAGTCAATAAAAGAAATAATAAAATCAGATTTACCCAGCTTTACAAATAAATAGATAACTTGCACTGGTTTCAGAATCTTTGTTGTCGATTTATTTGAACAAAACAGTTGCTTAAAAATTGTGTCATTTTAAAAGTACAAGTAATATTCAATCGGTTAATTTTTAGATTTTTCTTAAACCTTGAACGTATTTACACGACATGAACATGGGCAAAATATATATATTTCTCAATTTTCTGTGCTTTTGAAAGTTGTGATATGTTTGGTTCATCTTAATTTCATTGGACAATTGATTCAGTTTGTCTGGAATTTGGACGGATTATTTTTGTTGAATAAAATAAATTTGTTGCTGTAAATGAGCCTGTGCACATACACGATGGCTAGTTACCACACAATTAGTTATTAATTTAACCCCTTCACTACCAAGTGTTAAAAAACAACATTTTTGTTTTAAAAAAAAATCAATTAATTATACAATAAGAAATATTTGGGAATATTCCCAATGTATTTTTTACTGTAATATCCAGTGTAGCAGACATATGTTGGCCATCTGTTGGTCAAAAGGATTTACTGCACTTGGTAATGCATCCCGTGTCGCCATGCATCTGCTGGGGAAAGCCTGAGAAATCAGATTTACCTAGCCAATTTTAAACAGTTTTAGCACCTTGGCCATAATGATCACCGTGCTAAAACATTGGGGGCAACGTCTGCAGCCCAAAAGCAAACAAAACTTGTTTGCAACAAACAGATTTAATTTGCTTTTGTCCTGCTCAGCTGCAGATCGAGATAACTCTATCAGGCGTCTGATGTTGCCTTTGAAGACTCAACTTACTAGCAGGGTCATTCGAAGAGAATAGAAAAGTCACCGCATGTTCGGTGACTTTTCGTTCTCTTCAATTCAGGCCGATTCGGCAATCCCATTTCGGTGACCCTGTGGTGTATTCAGCAAGCACCCCAGGGCCGTCGAAGCGCAGGGAAAAGCTGCCGCAAACCCGGCGAATGCACTCCGAAACCCGCAAAAACATCTGGATTAACCCGCCGAAGACGCCAAAAACCCGAGCAGGAGCCAATCACATGCAGCGCAGCCGCCAGAAAAAGCCGACGCCGCAGACGAGTGAAGTGAATAAATTAGCAAAACAGTTTGCTTGAATGTTTGAAAAGTGAAATGCTGTTTGCAAAGAAACTACTGAGCGAAAATGTCTGAAATTTACATATGAGATCCAGGGAATGATCATAAAAAAATAAAAAGGGCTGTTACAGAAAAGTTAAAAACATTTTTATAAAAATAATCAGACTTTTTAAAAAAAAAATCCCAAAAAATGCTTAAAATATCTTAAAAAATCTATAAATAAAGAGACTCTTTACTGCAGAATTTTATAATGAACAGTTTATTAGATATTGAATTAAAACGGGAATATTTTTAACATTGAAGCCTATGGGATTCTTCTGAATAAACCTGTCGAATGAAACCAACGAATGGCAGGGCAATTTGGGAACCATTCATTGCTGGTTTGTGTTCTCTGAATAGCTGAAGCAGTGCTTTTTCATGGGGATTTCACTGCCCTTGAACAGGCACCGAACAGGCACCGAATGTGCAGGCAATTCGCCAGGATTTGGCATATTGCCTGCTCTCTGGATAGCCGAATGGCCAAGAAAGGTAACCGAATGCTGATTTTCAGCGTTTGGTTACCTTTCTCCAGCCATTCGGATCTCTTTGAATAACCCTGTAGGTCTTGGGAGTGAAGGGGTTAACAAACCTCTCACCCGTTGTTAGCAGGTGTGGAACTTATCGTGAGATCCTGTTGTACCTGATTCCGAACGCCATGGCCTGCAAAAGAAGAGCCGACTGTCCCCCTTAATCAAACCATGGCCTGCGGCTGAGGGGTTAAATCAGAGGATGACTTACAACCCACCCACTTTGATATAACCACTCACCTTCTAACAATAGGTGTTGGGATATGGGGATCAGGAATGGGTCCGCTCTGATCTCCCAATGTAGCAATGTAGCCTCAGGTAGTTCACAGTCAAGTTGCCTACAATCTAACAAATCACAATTCTTCTAAAAATTAGCTCATGTCTAAAAATATGTAACATATGACAATAGGAAACCTATAAAATAAACATTATTTTTAACTATGTTTATATATTTTATTCATTTCTGTATGTAAAAAAAATATAGAGCACTGACACAGTATATGTGGTCTATGGTCTTGGTTGTGTTTAGGGAACTTGAAATATGGCTTAGCATGATAGGGATGTGATTGATATTGTGCCTTGGTTTGCTTCACACTAACTGAAAACTCTTCAGTGTGTTCTACAGCACACCAAAAAGCCTTATAAATAACTGGTTATTGTAAACAGCTCTCTCTGTAAGCTAATGGTGTGGATAAAGCCATGCTGTATACGCTTCTGAACAGAATTAGCATAGCAGATAAGTCTTTTTTATTTTTGTGCTGCGCTATAATATTTATGTAAACTAGGCTCTTTCTAATATTTTATTCTTTAAATGCAATAATTATTGAACTTATTCTAAAGGGCCGCTATCGCTTACATAAGCTGTAACTAGATTACTTGTGCATTACAAATAAAACCACATTATAAAACACATGCTGCTGTGTTTTTTATTCTTTGTTTGAAGTAATTGCATGTAAAAAGGAAAAATAAAGTAAGTTTTTTACCTCTTATTTCCATTTTGTGTATTATTCCCATGATGTAACATTTACCAAATGCTTTGCGGCTCTTGTTTATCTAATCTACATTATTTAACTGTTACTGAGGTGGAGGAGGGAATGTTTAGATAAGGGGACAGTAGGTCCATTGTTCTCCAGGCTAACTTAAATAAGAGATGGCAGCTGAACGAGATATGACAGGGAGACTTCTAATCGTCCCCCTGGTTATATCCTTTGAATACATCCCACACAATACAATGATTTGAGTCAGTAATTGACCCATAGACTCCATTCTATGGTCATTGCCACAAAGTGAGGAGCAAGTGATGTAAAGATACTGTGGGGGGTTGGTTACAACACAAAACATCACACAATGGATGCACACAGTGACACATAGCTTAAACTATTTTCTTAAAAAAACAAACAAGAGAAAAACAAAGATATCAGCAACATAAAATATACAAAATAAGGACATATCATTTTTTATGGAGGTAGCAGCCCTTTAATCTGTGTCCCTTTAGAATGTAAACATCTTAGGGAACCGGGCCCTCACTACCTCATTTCAGTATAACTATGTACTGCCCAGCGTCTTGTAACCCCTGTACGGTGCTGCAGAATATGTTGGCACAATACAAATAATTGAAAAATAATATTAGCAACAAGCATTTAGTTCTCTGCTAAGACTTTATATCATATAAATTACAATCGTTGTCACTTCTTAGGATATTTCCTAGTTTACAATAATAAGCACACTAAATAGAGGTAACATCACTGCTCTGTGACTGTGGAGACACTGGTTCGAATCCCGACAAGAGCACCTCTCCAGTAAGTGTCCTTGGACAAGACACCTAACGGTACATACTCGCCACCCAGGACATGCTTGAAAATGAGAGAAATCTCAATGTATCCTTCCTGGTAAAAAACTTTAAAAAAAATAATAATAAAGAAATCAATACTCAGTAATACAAACAAATCATTAAGTGATTATACAGTTTCAGGTATAATGTATCGTAAAAGGTTTATTCAGGCAATCATTGAGTTCTGTATAATGCGCACCCTGAACATGATTTTCTGTTCATAGAGCTATCATATCTCCTTGTTGCCAATACCTCAGCACCAATGTCCTGGGAAGCAAATGTTTCAAAGTAGTGCACAATGCAAGGCAGTATTAATGCTCCCATTGATTAGTTTGGTTTAGCTGTCACTCAGTACTAAGGTCGGTGCATTATGCTCAAACCACTGCTTCTTCACTGCCTTCTGGTTCCTTTCTTGAGATAATCACCAGGATTAGATCTTAGATATATGCAGTGAGTATGCCTTTAATGCTTCAAAAGTTTGGCCCTTTCCTGAATGGATCATCCCTTACGCCATATGCAGAGAAACAGGATGAAATGTCACAAACACCAGTGGGTCCAGGCAATCCTCGTTTTCCAGGAGTACCGGGTATGCCATTTTTTCCTGGAACACCAGGAGGACCCTGCATACCTTCTCCACTGCTTCCATTTAATCCGGGCAATCCTGTGAAATAAATATAAGAAAATGATTAAATCAAGATAATGAAAGACGTTTGTCATTGTACCAGTCTCTCTACAGAACGCACTGCGAAGTCAAATGGTCCCTAAGGCCGGGTGCACACTAGCGTTTTCTTCTGCGCACTAGTGTGCGTTAAAAAGGATGCACTTTATGACGGAAGAGATTGGTAGACGCCAGACGATGCGTTAATTATGACGCACGTCGTAAAACTGAATTTGAGTTGAATGAAAAAAAAAAAGCTGGGCTTTTGACATTTGACTTTCAGCACGTGACCAACGTCGCGTCAATCCTTGCGCAAAAGCCTTGGCGTTTCCATGACGGACGTCTTCAGCGCATGTTATGCGTTGCGCGCGTACTGCGTGTTTTCTTCTCTATCCGCGTAATTATATGCTACAATGCACGTCATAAAGAGTATCATAACGCGCGCTAGTGCTCAGAAGAAAACACTAGTGTGCACCTGGCCTAAACACTCACATATTCTTTGTTAGCCGCTACATTTTCATTTTTTTAGACATTGACAAATGATGCAATACATTTTGTAAATGTTAGGTTAAAATATCCTTCATTAATCTTGAATCTTTTTATCGAATGTCGCTTGCTATTCTTTTAGTTTATTTCCTCACTATATCTGGAAGAGAGTTGTAGAAACAGCGATAGATAGCAATTAGCAATCAAGGTGGTTACATTACATGCAACACATTCTCTACAGGACAATTAACTCTGTGTCTGCGTATGTGTCTATATACTTATGTGTCAGTGGGTATCAGTATGTGCATGTCAGTAACTCTGTCAGTTATCTATCAGTTTCTCTGTGTTTGTCAATGTCTCTGTGTCACTGTCAGTTTCTCTTTGTCTCTGCCAATGTGTCAATAAGTGTTTGTGTCTTTCTCATCAACTGTAAGTGACTATTCGTATCTTTTGTCATTGTATCTGTGTATGTCTTTCAGCATTATTGTCTCTGTCACAGTCTACTGGAAATATCTTTCTGTCTTTCTACATGCAAAAGGCCAGATGCCCAGGAACCAACTGGGCCACCAGTGAGACTGCAAACATTGTAATTAAGAGCAAAGAAAGCCAAAAATGTTTTGGGACAGGAGTCCCTTTGTTAAGTGTACAGTGCCTTTGAATAACAATGTGAACACTTACCAAGTAAATACCATACATAAAAAAGTGGTAAGCACCACCTGTGCTTATGTATGTTGTCTCTTTGTGTCTGTTTTCATCTCTAGAGCGTCTTTCTCTCCCTCTCTTTGTGTTTATCTCTTTCTCTCTGTCACTCTCTATCCCTTTCACTGTGTAACTCTCACTGTCTCCCTCTCTGTCTCTTCCAGAGGGCTGGGATGGGGCATTGAAAATGAGGCATGGTGGAGATAGACAGGGGGTCCTCTAATTTTTGCTTGGGTCCCTGACTTGTCACAGTCCACAACTGTAGTGAGCTTAGGGTATCGGGTAGATGTGGAACATATACACAAAGTTTCAGATTGACGTAGATTTTGCTGCAGTAACAATAATATCTGCTGATTTCTTATATATTACCTGTAGGTCCAGGTGGGCCTGGCTGTCCTGTGCCACGCTCTCCTTTCATACCCTTGTCCCCTTTTTGACCCATTTCACCTAAAGAGACCAGGAACATTTTCTTATTAAACATGAAAATTGTTTTACTTAATCCATACACAGCGTTAATATCCATAAAACATCCAAACAGATAATAGAGATATGTGGAACTTTTACATTCATGATGAGGAGGCCAATAGGCAGCTGTTTAAATCATAACATCTGAATGATGAAAGCATCAGGTCTCACAAGGTTTTAGCTTGCTTGTGCCATTACAGGGATTAACGTTGCGTGCAGAAATCGGTGTGCGGACGGTTTTTTCACGCGATTCAGCCAATCATAATTAAGTACCACAATTGTCTCCCGTTAAGTTTTTGTGCCTGCCAAAGTCAATCTGAGCATATATGCTGCAGCAATAATAAAAACACACACACAACTTCTCAATTTTATTGTTTGGGTATCCGTAGAATGTGTAACTATACATTGCTGTATTTTTATTTTTGGGCTGGTGTATTTGGGTTCGGCCAGGACGTTCAGATTTGCCTTTAACACCAGCTTTTAGGATTCGTTAAAATTATGCGCGCAAACGCTGTGCGTTAAAAAATGTGCGTAGATTGTAATACCATCCGCGTACCAGGGCACAAACGCATTTGCGCTCACAATGTTAAGTATAGGAAGCGCGCAGTACAATACGCTCGCAAAGGGTTCACGCAGGTCCACCCGCGTTAGACAAATGCGCGTTTGTTGCGCTGACAATGTAATACTACGTTCAGCGCAAAGGGTTTTGCCCCTTGCGTTAATGCGTTTTTGCGCACGCGTTAACGTTTGCGTGAAGAATGTAATCGGGCCCCTAATGTATCTACATGCCCAGCCAGAGACACAGCTTTCGTTAAATATAGACTGAGGTTAGATGGGATTTCATGGTTTGGTTGAATTTCAATGAGTTACCTATTTATACTTTGTGCACCAGGTTAACAATTGCCAGCCATCCTCTGTATATTGTATTATTTTGTGCTGCTCCGAAAGGTTTATTATGTCTCATTAACATACTTTAGAAAGCTCGATTTCATGAAAAGGTTACCTTTTAGGCCTTGTGGTCCTTGTAATCCCCGGAGACCTGGGTAACCAGCCCTTCCTCCTCTTCCTGGATATCCTGGAGGTCCCCTTTCACCAGTATGACCCTGAATGCCTGGTATTCCTGGCAACCCTGGCTTTCCTTCACATGGAGAGCAAGAAGGTTTCATAGTCTGAAGCAATGATTGTAACTGTTCTGTAAATATAAATGTTTTAGCTGTCATGTGTTGAACAATGATCACATAAACAACCACAGTGTAGCAGTTCTCCAGCACCCAAAGTGATGCTGGGGAGGGGTCGGAGGTGCCATTATCATGCTGACAAGAGGCCTGACAGACCTTCACTCCATTTAACTATCCACTGAAGAACAATTGGTGACAGGCAGAGGGGGACAGTGGTAGGCTAAGAGCTTAACGGGGCTGGTACTAGAGATTTTGGTATGGCTATGCCTGATCCCTCTCACCCTCCATTGTGAAACGGTCATCACCCTAAATGCTGATTGTGACCTTGTGCTATCCCCACTCACACGCAATGATGCCAATATGTTTACCTTTAGAAACCTACCTCTCAAAACATTAATGCACAGCTTCATGACTTGATCTTCATTTATTGATTTTCCCTGAATGAAACAAAGATGTTGCGATGCTCAGTGGTGTTGAAATATTGGTGCTTTATGATAAACCTTTCATATGTTACTTTTGTTAATCATATATACAACATTGTACTTTACCATCATAGATCCTTTATCTTAATTTACACATTATGACACAAAATAGATGGAGGATAGTGCGCTTTCAAGTAGGGAAAGAGCTAAATGAAGGTCGCTATAGTTGCCAAAATGAGATATCTTCCCAATATCTAAAGGTGACCATAAACATAAATGTACGAACAAGGCAGCGCTTCTTCACACTCTAGAGGGAGATGGGCACAGGAAATGAAAATCGAAAGCACAGAGATACAGTAAAGGAATAATGGGTTGGATATACCAATAGTGCTCAAAAAGCACAAACAATCAATGATACATACATTGATAAATTAGTAGAAAGTGTTCTGCTTTAGAAAGAAAAAACTTTCTGTACGTAGATGTTCTTTCTTATATCCAAAGGTGTGCATCCAACTTGTATGATGGGTACCTCAAATACAAGAGACACAATACGTAGTGCAATACTGTAAGTCCACAATAAAAAAATGTATATATATTTAAAGGTAGCAGGAAAAAGAACTCACATTCTTCGAGAGCTTCCAGCCCTCATGTGGTCGCCTCCCCGGGTTGTTACAGGCCAACCAGCTTGCCTTCAAACTCCCAATTCAGATCTCCATATGGCAGTATGAGTCACCTCAGGCACCTCAATGATGGAGAAGGGTATGAATACCAGGAGAGTGGATAAAGTGGAATAAAAAGTATTTATTATTCCCAAAAGGAATGGATACAAGGAGAAAATAGCCAAAATAAAATGGATAAATAAACCAGGGGGTCAAGAGCCAAACGCGTTTCGCGCCACTCTCGAATGACGTCATCAGTATGTGCAGGAAACATTATGATCGGATTTTGGAGACAGATGTTCCACCTTACGTCCCATGCCATATAAGCTGGGACTAGGAGGAGGACGGTAACTCTCGCTTTCCTTTTCCCTGTTATTTTGCCACTGAAGAAGCGCCCCTAGTGGCGCGAAACGTGTTTGGCTCTTGACCCCCTGGTTTATTTATCCATTTTATTTTGGCTATTTTCTCCTTGTATCCATTCCTTTTGGGAATAATAAATACTTTTTATTCCACTTTATCCACTCTCCTGGTATTCATACCCTTCTCCATCATTGAGGTGCCTGAGGTGACTCATACTGCCATATGGAGATCTGAATTGGGAGTTTGAAGGCAAGCTGGTTGGCCTGTAACAACCGGGGAGGCGACCACATGAGGGCTCGAAGTTCTCGAAGAATGTGAGTTCTTTTTCCTGCTACCTTTAAATATATATACATTTTTTATTGTGGACATACAGTATTGCACTACGTATTGTGTCTCTTGTATTTGAGGTACCCATCATACAAGTTGGATGCACACCTTTGGATATAAGAAAGAACATCTACGTACAGAATTTTTTTTCTTTCTAAAGCAGAACACTTTCTACTAATTTATCAATGTATGTATCATTGATTGTTTGTGCTTTTTGAGCACTATTGGTATATCCAACCCATTATTCCTTTACTGTATCTCTGTGCTTTTAATTTACACATTAGAACTTTTTTTGTCACACACCAGCATTACAGCTACAATAAGTGGACAATGGATATATTCTCTGTATAGTGAAAATGAAGCAAACCAGTGTGTTTATATGCATTTTTCATTTAGATTTTCTACTGGTATAAAAGTTTGAATGAAACAGGTGAATACACAAATCAAAACACTCTCAATGCATTCTTTATGAGGAAATATTAGCTTTGCATCCCCAAATTGCCCCCACTTTCTGCTTAATGAATTGTACTGATTGCTGTCAAGAGGTGACGAAAAACAACATTCAGTTTCCATTTAAGAAAATAGCGATGTTGTATGTCTCACTCAATTAAAAATACTGTATGCAAACCACAAACATACAACTACAACTACAACTACAAACTACATACATGTTTTCCAGGAATTCCAGGTATCCCAGATCGTCCTTGTGGTCCTCCGTCACCAGGAAAACCACGAGGCCCAGGAAGTCCTGATGTACCTATTTCTCCTTTCTTGCCATCGGATCCTCTTTCACCAAGATCACCAGTTTCACCTTTCTGGGGAAAAAAAAACACCAATCATGGGAGCATTTCTTTAGCAAGCTATGATGATGATGGAACTAATTATAATTTGTACTGGATTGATCAGCTTTACCTTATTGGGTTAATGTCATAATAAAAACAATGGCAATTACTCTGTAATTAAGGGTACATCTGAGAACACGATCGCTGCGCTCAAAGCAATAACGCATGACCATAATTATAGAATAGAAAATAGGCAATATCTGGCGTTCCCTTCTTCTCGCGGGGCATTTTTCTTTGTTTGGCCCCGCCCCTTTCCCTCGCTCTTGTATGTTCTAGGTTTTTGGTCCATTATAGGTTTCCCTGTGTTGTCTGATGTCTGTTGGTTTTATTTGCTGTGCTGGTCACCCATTTGCCTCGCCTCCCCATTATTCCTGAACTTTCCTGGGCGCCCCCCTTCTAGGGTACTTTCCATTCAGTCTCTCTGTCCCTGGGAGCGGTACTACGGTTCAGGCTGCTGTCAGACGAGCGTAGTGTTTACGTCCGTGATTGCGCCTAAAAGTACGTCCGTGATAGCATGAAAGAAAGTCCATTGGAGCCTGACACATGAAGTACGTCCGCACTGAACTGCGACGCATGACGGACGCTGCAAACGGACGAAGGTTAGGCAAGAACGTAATACTGCTAGAACGGACGTGCGGAGTGCGCCACGTCTGCAACGTCTGCATAGCTTTGTGTGTGAGTGATGGAGCATGGTCAGACGGACTGCATTTATACGTCCAGCATTTTTGACGGACAGAATGTTTTTTCATTGTAATTTATTTTTCCCTCCTACATCCGTCAAAAATAACTTCAGTGAAAAAATGGACTGTGTGACCACTACTGCGTCATCCGTACTGACGATGTCCGTACTGCACGGACGTACAGTCCGTAGAAATCACGCTCGTCTGACCCTAGCCTCAGTGGGGATGAGCGAGAAATGACTATTTCACTATGCTTTGTTTAGTACATAAAACTTGAGGCACATTTTATTGGATGCTACTGATTGATGTCATCGC
This sequence comes from Leptobrachium leishanense, assembly GCA_009667805.1. Classification (NCBI taxonomy): domain Eukaryota; kingdom Metazoa; phylum Chordata; class Amphibia; order Anura; family Megophryidae; genus Leptobrachium; species Leptobrachium leishanense. Next base: position 147,568,731 of record CM019067.1, read on the forward strand.
CCTGGCTTGTTGTGACTGATATACCAGCTATTTATGTCGTGTGATGTTTGTTCTTGTTGTGTAATTTCTGTGTATACTTTGAAAAATAAAAAACTTTTCATGCAAAAAAAAGAAAATAGACAATAAACTTTGCACACGGCCATATTTTACCAACCACTGACAAATAAGAATGTTAAGGCTATGGTCAGACGAGCGTGATTTCTACGGACTGTACGTCCGTGCAGTACGGACATCGTCAGTACGGAAGACGCAGTAGTGGTCACACAGTCCGTGATCACGTCAGTAGTATTCGTTTTTGCTGCAACGGGGTACCTGTACCTGAAGAACAAGCGAAAACGGCGATCATGGGTTCATCCCATAAACGCTGCCAGATGCACGCATGGCCACTTTGTCACGCTGTACAGGCCACTGCGAGAGAGGGACCCGACGAAGTTCTTCAACTACCTGCGGATGACCATCCCCTCCTTTGACGAATTGTTGTCGACGGTACGTGAGCCGTTGATGAAGAGGGACACCAATATGAGGGACGCCATTCCACCCGAGGAGATGCTGGTCATCACGTTGCGGTAAGTAACAGCAAACACCAGCATTCATATTTTCGGTGCCAGCCAGTAGAGATGTGCTTGATGTCCAGAGCCCCCATTTTCGGTGTGTTGTGATATGCCCACCAGCCCATTTGCACATGCATACCCACACACATTGCATAATATCACACATACTCAATAATGAATGACAGACAACAGTGACAGCAACATAAATCTTTTATCCACAAGAAATGGTAATACTAAACCAAATAACATTAACACACCATATGTTGCTGAACATAACATAAATCGAACAAAAAATAAAGAGTCCACGAACATGTGGCAAACAACAATGCAGAGCATAAAACAAGTGCATGAGCAGGAAAATAACTACAAATCCTCATAATGAGGAGCATCCTCATCATAGGGATCGGGCATGTAACCTTGGTATGCAGGCTGATAGGGTGGTTGTGACCTGGCACCAGGGGACATGGGTTGGTGTGGAGGCTCGGCCGCCGGTAATAACCACCAGCATATTGTGCCCTGGGAGGCACAGGTGGTACTGGAGGCTGGCTCAAGATGCTGTGTATGGTGTCCAATGTCCTTCTTCGGTACTCCATCTTCTGAGCCAGGCTCATCTGGTGCAACATGGGGAGACACGAATGATGGAACGACATGTCATCGTCATCCCAGAACCTGCAGCGTGGAGGTGGTGGTGGCGGTGGCGGTTGATGGTGACAATCCATGAATGTCACCATGGCACGCTCAATTCACCACCCGGTGCCCTTCTCCTTTTCTGGCCCGCCTGGTGGTGTCAGCCCTTGCAGTAGGCAGCTCCTGGGCAGCGGTCTCCTCCTCCAACTGCGAGTCTGCTCCGGCCTCTTCCGTCTCTTGTGAGCAGGTGGCAGTAGCACATGGCTGCACGTGTTGCTGTGCCCTGGATGTGGATGGGAGATCGATGCTGCCCACCATAGGTCTTGGTTCCAGGGTCCGTTGCAGGAATGACAGCTGCTCAGCATAAATGTAACTACTGGCCCTCCTCGCCGCTGATCCCGAGCGTGCCGCTCCCGCATCTTTTTTGAGGACCCTTGTGTAGTTGTCCCTGACTGTCCTCCATTTCGCGATGACTTCATGTGCTGCAAAACAGAAGAATGATATTAGGTGCGACTCACGGAATCTGATCATAACACACATTTATTTCTCCTTTTTTGATAGGTATTTGCCAGTGGATGCAGTCTGCAGGACCTGCATTATAATTTCCGCGTTGGCAGATCTACAGCTGGGGAGATCGTCCGCAAGGTGTGCCAGACAATTTGGGACACGATGAGGGAAGAATGTTTGCCAACACCCACAGATGCGGCATGGGCGCAAATTGCTGCAACATTTTTGGAGCGAGCAAACTTTCCGAATTGCCTGGGAGCCGTGGATGGCAAACATGTCCGTATAGTGAAGCCACTGCAGAGTGGCTCACTGTATCACAATTATAAACAATATTTTTCATTGGCCTACTGGCAGTGGCAGATGCCAACTATAATTTTGTCTGTGTGGATGTGGGGTCATACGGGAAAGATTCAGACTCCACACTGTTCAGGAACTCCACACTGTGGAATGCAATAGGAAGTGGGACACTGCACATCCCCGGACCCGCACCTTTGCCTGGCACAGATGTGCGAGTCCCCTACACCTTTGTAGGGGATGAGGCTTTTGGACTTTCTACGCATCTCCTGCGGCCATACTCTGGGACACACCTGACTGTGACAAAGCGGGTGTTCAATTATAGGCTGTCGCGTGCGAGACGGTATGTCGAGTGTACCTTTGGCATACTGAGCAACAAGTGGAGGATTTTCCATAGGCCGCTAGATGTGCACATCGATTTTTCTGTAGATATAGTGAAATGTTGTTGTGTGTTGCATAATTTTGTTCGTGCGCGGGATGGTTTTAATTTTGATGACTCCTTGTCTGTTTGTGGTTTGGAGGAATTTATTAATGATGACGTTATGCCTGTGAATCGACACAGCAACAGGCATCGTGATGCACTGGCAAACTATTTCACTAGCGAAGCAGGACAGGTGCCCTGGCAGATGGGGAGCATTTGACATGTGACGTTCATGAATTTGTTAGCCCTTTACATTTTGTTTTGATTAATAATGTGCATTTCATTATGAATAAAATAATCATGTACTCACTCTGTACTTTCTGTTCATGCTCAGACCATGTGTCGTATGCAGGGTACACCGCTCTCGTTACATCAGCCCATGCGTTCGCCTTGCTGATCTTGTCCTTGTATAGGTTGCTGGCAGTGTCCCACAATTCGGGGTGCTCCCCCACTTCGGTGATCAGCCTCTCGACGTCCATGTCACCTGCAGCGTCCAGTGTCCAGGATAAACTCTCCGGCCCCTAGAATATACTACAGCCACGCCAGGAATGTTCTGGAGTCTGGACGTGATGTAGGCCGCAGAACAGGTGCGTCTGACGTCTCCACCTCACGTACACAGGCCGCTAGCCGGCCGCAGTGCATTCTGTGCGGCCGTTCTAGCGGTTGTACGTTCATGCCTGCCTTGCGTCTGTGGGCCGCGGCCGTTGTGCGTCCGCAGTTCAGTGCGGACGTACTTCGTGTAACGGGCTCCGATGGGCTTCCTGTCATGCTATCACGGACGTACTTTAAGGCTGCTGTCAGACGAGCGTAGTGTTCACGTCCGTGATTGCGCCTAAAAGTACGTCCGTGATAGCATGACAGGACGCCCATCGGAGCCCGTTACACGAAGTACGTCCGCACTGAACTTTCATGGATTGTCACAATCAACCACCACCACCACCGCCACCACCACCACCTCCACGCTGCAGGTTCTGGGATGACGATGACATGTCGTTCCATCATTCGTGTCTCCCCATGTTGCACCAGATGAGCCTGGCTCAGAAGATGGAGTACCGAAGAAGGACATTGGACACCATACACAGCATCTTGAGCCAGCCTCCAGTACCACCTGTGCCTCCCACGGCACAATATGCTGGTGGTTATTACCGGCGGCCGGAGCCTCCACACCAACCCATGTCCCCTGGTGCCAGGTCACAACCACCCTATCAGCCTGCATACCAAGGTTACATGCCCGATCCCTATGATGAGGATGCTCCTCATTATGAGGATTTGTAGTTATTTTCATGCTCATGCACTTGTTTTATGCTCTGCATTGTTGTTTGCCACATGTTCGTGGACTCTTTATTTTATGTCTGATTGATGTTATGTTCAGCAACATATGGTGTGTTAATGTTATTTGGTTTAGTATTACCATTTCTTGTGGATAAAAGATTTATGTTGCTGTCACTGTTGTCTGTCATTCATCATTGAGTATGTGTGATATTATGCAATGTGTGTGGGTATGCTTGTGCAAATGGGCTGGTGGGCATATCACAACACACCGAAAATGGGGGCTCTGGACATCGAGCACATCTCTGCTGGCTGGGACCGAAAATATGAATGCTGGTGTTTGCTGTTACTTACCGCAACGTGATGACCAGCATCTCCTCGGGTGGAATAGCGTCCCTCATGATGGTGTCCCTCTTCATCAACGGCTCACGTACCGTCGACAACAGTTCGTCGAAGGAGGGGATGGACATCCGCAGGTAGTTGAACTTCGTCGGGTCCCTCTCTCGCAGTGGCCTGTACAGCGTGACAAAGTGGCCATGCGTGCATCTGGCAGCGTTTATGGGATGAACCCATGATCGCCGTTTTCGCTTGTTCTTCAGGTACAGGTACCCCGTTGCAGCAAAAACGAATACTTCGACTGCATCCATCTTTGGAAAACCCCACCTTCCCCAAAATGGCTTTTTATACCCCTTCCCTTGGATTTTTGATCTGCAATTGATTTGGTTTCTCACATTTCACTTTTTATATTGATCCGTCACTAATCACGGACGTGATCACTGACGTGATCACGGACTGTGTGACCACTACTGCGTCATCCGTACTGACGATGTCCGTACTGCACGGACGTACAGTCCGTAGAAATCACGCTCGTCTGACCCTAGCCTAAGGCGCAATCACGGACGTGAACACTACGCTCGTCTGACAGCAGCCTAAAAGTTTGGGTGCAAACTGGAACCACGAGAGGCCAACGTCAGAATACATTGTGATAGGGAAGAAGGGTCCTCTGTCCAGGCACAAGCTTTACAAAGGATGATTTACAGCCTTAGCCCATTCTTCTATCAGGATGTTCATAATCATAGGCAAATCCCAATCTAAGTTATGTTGTTCCTAACTCTCTTTGTTTAATTATCTTTTTGGCATAACTAAAACCTTATTGTTCCAGGCATATCTGCCCCGTCATACTTTCTAAGAGAAGTGCTCTAGTCTCTCCTGTAAGTATGACTCTCCATCCATCTCCTCTAAGGCTAGGGTCAGACGAGCGTGATTTCTACGGACTGTACGTCCATGCAGTACGGACATCGTCAGTACGGATGACGCAGTAGTGGTCACACAGTCCGTTTTTTCACTGAAGTTATTTTTGACGAATGTAGGAGGGAAAAATAAATTACAATGAAAAAACATTCTGTCCGTCAAAAATGCTGGACGTATAAATGCAGTCCGTCTGACCATGCTCCATCACTCACACACAAAGCTATGCAGACGTTGTGGACGTGGCGCACTCCGCACGTCCGTTCTAGCAGTATTACGTTCTTGCCTAATCTGCGTCCGTTTGCAGCGTCCGTCATGCGTCCGCAGTTCAGTGCGGACGTACTTCATGTGTCAGGCTCCAATGGACTTTCTTTCATGCTATCACGGACGTACTTTTAGGCGCAATCACGGACGTGAACACTACGCTCGTCTGACAGCAGCCTAATTCCTGTCACACTAACTTCATTCTTTAAACCATTTTCACCTATGCTCACTATTAGCCCTTCCTGTCCTCTCATTCCTCTATACCAGTCTTCCTTGCCCTAACTTATTAACATATTTGGGTGAAAATACTATTAGGCCCAAATGCCTTCAGGATTGGGGACTTTGGGGTTGTAATTAGGTTTGCCAGGTCGGCCACATTTCCTGGACACATGTTACTTCTTCATCCAGAGTGAAAACATAGTGAAATTACTGCCCTGCAACATGTATAGTTCATATGCTGCAGAACAAGGGAAATCAGTCACCTAATTAAGGCAGGAATTTTTTGAGTTCTCACTTGCGGCACATGAATTCCACAGACTGCAGGGTGGCATGTTCTGGGCATAATTCCCTGCAATCAGCATGAATAAATTATATGCATCAAGGAAAACATGGCTGATCTGCCAACTCTAGTTGTAATAGGTATGGGGGCAAAATGCACAAAAAAGGGAGAGAGGCATTGGGGCAGAAGCAGAGATGAGGGGTGAAAGGAATTACTCAAGGAATCAATTCTGCTGCTGTAGGCCCATTGAAGTCTTACAGGGTTATCAGAGAGAGTTGAAAACCAGGAGAATGACTGGACAAGTGAAAATTCTAGGTCAAAATAGCCAAACCAGAAAAATTCTCCCATGTATCTCACTTTCCAAATTGGCTATTTGGTCTAGATTGTTCATTCTCCTGGCAATTATCCTGGTTTTCACCTCTCTCTGAATAGCCCTGTATATGTGGCAGGGAGAATCCGAATTGATGACTTTACAGCTCTCTTCATGTGAAAAAGTTGCCCGCTAGCACTTAAGCCTCCCAAAACTTAATGTATTCGAAAGGAGTAGAAAAGGAAACAAGATGCTATTTTAAGTTTGAGTATTTAAAAACATTAAATTCATGTTGTCTCCTCTTGCGTATTTTAATAACTTTTACTTTAGGTTTGGCAGCAGCAAATGTTTAGGACTTTGATGTGATGATGATGACGACATTTAAAAGTTGTTTTCTTAACATTAGGTTTATGAGCATTTATTTACAGAACAGAGTTTACCCACCTGTATGGAGACTTAAAACTCCTCGAATTAAACCACAAGAGATAACACTAGAGTATAGAGTCAAATCTTCCAGTATTTATGGGGTGTTAGAAAGCACAGAAAAGTGTAACGGCTATACATCTGCGCATTACCTGGTCTGAAGTCTATTTTTACACGGTGATAGACCACATCCAATGTCTTGCCACAGAGTGACACCATATGCCTTGCCAGGTTTATCCATTTAGTACCATGGGTTTTCTGCACATCACATCATTCAATGCTCCTTTTATTCTACTTTTAACTGAGAATAACTACACCTTTATAAGAGGACATAGTTACATAGGCTGAAAAAACACATGCATCCATCGAGTTCAGCCTTTCACACATCACCTACTGCCGTTGATCCAAAAGAAGGCAAAAAACCCAGTCTGAAGCGCCGCTTGCCGGTATGCAACACACTGAGAAAAAAATCCTTCTTGACCCCAGAATGGCATCAGATTTCTCCTTGGATCAAGAAGCTTTAACCAACATATTAAATATTATAACACTTAATATTCTGTTTCTGCAGGAAGTCATCCAGTCGTTGCTTAAAAGTCTGTACAGTCTCTGACCCAACCACCTCAACAGGCAGAGAATTCCACAGCTTTAATGTTCTCACTGTAAAATAACCCTTCCTTTGCTTTAGACTAAATTTTGTTTCGTCCAGTCTAAATGGGTGACCCCGTGTCCTGTGTATAGTCCTGTTAACGAATAGGTTTCCAGACAATGGTTTATAAAGACCCGAATATATTTATATAAAGTTATCAGATCCCCTGTCAGACGTACATAGGCACAAATAAGGAGGTCAAGGGTTGTAGTGTTATGATATAACAGATTAATTAAGTCTTTTAAATTTCACTGAACATAAATCCACATCTAGATATTTCAGGGAGCAGAAGAAAAATGTCTTGATTTAAAATGTATTATTTATGTAAACGGTTATTCTCACTGGAACTCAGCTTCCATTGATGAGAGTTCACAATGGAAAACTCTCCGCTGAATTAATATGCTTCAAGGAGGCAGAATAGTTTTCAAACCCTCTGTTCTGCAGTTTAGTGTAATAAAAGCATGCGCTTGCACTGTGAACATGATTTCTATTAATTTTTGGACATCATGGGTACATAACTCCCCTGAGTTGCCAGAAATTGATGTCCCACTCCTTGGCTGCTGTCACTGCTCTGGGGAGACTTCTGTATATGTTTGACAATGCTTTTAAAAGCAGATTAAGATCAAAAAAGGAAATTATTTGACTTTGATTATTCTTCATTCTTTATAACTTTATATTATATATGGAATATAATTTGAGATTTTTTTCTATGAAGTATATTGATAGATAAAGAACTTACCTCTCCTTTTGCTCCTTTGGTGCCTTCGTCACCCTATGAAGGTTACACATAATTAAACCAAGATATATGATAAGCACAAATTGAAAGTCAAAATTTATAAAGACATATGAAGGTTTATTTAATGTATATACCCGTATACCAGGAATTCCTGGGTGACCAGCTTCTCCCTTGTCTCCCTGGAACAAAGAAATATTTGGGATTGATGGCAGTGTTTGTGGTAATTTCTATTTTCGCTTAACAGATCAGTCAGACATTTTGATATGACTACGCGTTACAAGATATGAGTGACTGTTATGGGGTTGCTTTAGACCAGGGGTCAGCAACCTTTTACACACCAAGTGCCATTTTTTTATACCACCAGACAACCGGGTGCCAGTGAACAACAGCGCTGCATAGTGTTAGTTAGATTTAAATTTTTATACTCCTACTGTACTGCCAGTGGAGGACCTAAGGAACAAAGGGTCCTGGTGCAAGATTTTTTTTTGGCCCCCCCCCCAAAAAAAACCCTAATGGCGCTGACATCCCCGTTAGGGATGAGCTGTTCGGGTTCGGACGGTTCGGAGTTCGACCCGAACTTTGGCAGTTCGAAAGTTCGCGAATTTCTAACTTTTTGGGCGTGTCCGGTTCGAGTTCGAAAAACAAAAAGAAATTTTGAAAAAAGTATAGAAAATGTTTAAAAAAATACAAAAAAATCTAGAAATAAAGAGACTCTTTACTGCAGAATATTATAAGCAACGGATAGATATTGAATTAAAAACGAATGTGTACGTGGAAAGATTATCAACTCTAAATGACCTCTGTTCACAAACGGGCATAATACCAGGTGTTTTTAGTCTGGTAATCAATTTGATACATTGTACAATATAGTGAGGGTGGGGTGGTGTCTGCTTCTGATTGAGATTTGAGAATTAATTTCCCTAAAACATCCTAATATGCTGCATTTAACCCTATCGCTGCTGAGGCTTTTCACACCTCTGTGCTGAGGTCATTTTTACCGCTTTCGCTCATCATGTTTAACCGAGTTTTGTAGCAATATTTTGATATATGACCCAGACATATTATATATCGTTCTTTCCGGCAGACTTGGCAGATTCATAATATGTCATTATTATATGTATACGTTATGTCATGTCTGTATATTATAACAAAAAATGCAATAAAATTAGAATTTTCAATAATTTATTATGTGTAAAGTGTTTTTTTTCACATTTTAACATGTGATCGTTTGCGGTTATATTTTGTATGGGGTGCGCTTGTTAAAAAAATTAGAAATGGGGTCTCGTTACATTTTTTTTTGGAGACAATTTCGCTTTTTTAACAAACGCATCACATACAAAAATCGTTAGTGCAGCATTATTGTTCACATTATAATTCAAATGGGAACAATATTGCTGCATTAACAAAACAAAAACAAACAAAAAAACTTGTTTATTTTTTTTTAGAATTTTTTTAAATATTTTTATTTTTTTATTTTTATTTTTTTATTTTTTTAAAAAACATTTTTCATGCTTACGTTTAGTATCCTTGGAAAGGCCATGCTCTGGCCGATCCAACGATATCAAACATTAACCCCTAGCTGCCATGGATCGGGAGATAGGGGGTTCATTGGAACCCCCTATCTCCACCATTGGTGGCAGCTAAGGGTTAACTCCAGGACTGGCGTCATCGTGCTATGCATGATGACGTCAGTCCTCAGGGGGAGTTCCTGGAGGCTTGGCCGACATCCAAGATGTCGACCAGCTCCAGGAGAGGATCACGATCCGGCGCTTTTCAGCGCCAATTCGTGATCCGGCTCCCCAGGGGTTAATCACAGCCACCGTTTGGAAGGGCAGGCTGTGCCCTTCCAAACGGTGCCTGGATTAACACTCTGCCCCCCGGCGATCGGGAGGGAGAGAGGTCCGAAGGACCTCCCCCCTCCCTTTCAGGCGCTTCCTCCGCACATGCGGGGGGGCGCCTGAATTAGAGGTCATCGCGCCGCCGCAATGACATCTAATTGCTCCACATGTGCGGTGTGTGTCAGCGTATCAGAATCCACAGCAATAAAACCCCAGCAATGCGTGGTGTGTGTCAGCGTATCAGAATCCACAGCAATAAAACCCCAGCAATGTGCGGTGTCTCAGCGTATCAGAATCCACAGCAATAAAACCCCAGCAATGTGCAGTGTGTGTCAGTGTATCAGAATCCACAGCAATAAAACTCCTAGCAATGTGTGGTGTGTGTCAGCGTATCAGAATCCACAGCAATAAAACTCCCCGTAATGTGCAGTGTGTGTGTCAGCGTATCAGAATCCACAGCAATAAAACCCTAGCAATGTGCGGTGTGTGTCAGCGTATCAGAATCCACAGCAATAAAACTCACAGTAATGTGCCGATTTATTCAACCCCCTCAGAATTTCATTTGTCATTTTATTCCCCCCCCCAGCTTTTCATTTGTCAATTATTCCCCACCGCATTTCATTTGTCAGTTAATCCCCCACATTTCATTTGTCAGTTAATCCCCCGCATTTCATTTGTCAATCCCGCCCGCATTTCATTTGTCCCCCTAGTCGCTCACCCACCACGTTCTATTCTTCTTCTATGATCAACGCAGGCTCAGGAAAGCTGGCTGGCACCGGCTTTGTTTGTCTTCTGTCGCCGGTGCGCCGTGTGCATCACATGAGGGGGCGGCAACAATGCAGCCTGCCTCCTCCTGTTTAGAGCATGGGACAGAAGTAGGCACGCTGCAGTGCGGCGGAGGTTTGGTAGTGCATTGCTGGGCAGGGGGCCCGGCAGCTACCTGGGATGATCATAGAAATTAGCTGTGCTCACTGTGCCTGCCAGAACCGGGCCCCTACCGACCCGCGGGCCCTTGGGCAGGCCCCGACAGGTCAGTCCGCCCCTGGGTCTCCTCATCTTCACTGGGCTCCACTCGGTTGCGGGCCCCGGTGCGCCCGCACCGGCTGCACCGTTGGTAGTTCCGCCACTGTGTACTGCTAATAGTAAGTTAAATCTGAATTTTATATACCCAGCAGAGCCCAGAATTTGACATACCCAGCAGAGCCCAGAATTTGACATACCCAGCAGAGCCCAGAATCTGATATACCCAGCAGAGCCCAGAATCGCACATACCCAGCAGCAGAGCCCAGAATTTCACATACCCAGCAGCAGAGCCCAGAATTTCACATACCGAGCAGCAGAGCCCAGAATCTCACATACCCAGCAGCAGAGCCCAGAATTTGACATACCCAGCTGCGGAGCCCAGAATTTGACATACCCAGCAGCGGAGCCCAGGAATTGACATACCCAGCAATCAAGGTCTTGCAAGGATACAGACATGGCCACAAAGCTCTTGGTGACCATTTAAGAGAGTGGTGCGACACATATGTTCCCACGGGAATAGGGCCCTGGTTTCCTCCTGTACTGGTTTGTCAAATTGTTGTTCAATGTATTGTAACCCTGTGTATACTGTGCCCATTATTCAGCGCTGTGGAATATGCTGGCGCTTTATAAATAAAGAATAATAATAATTGTAAACCAAATACACAGGTTAACAAAACTTTAAAGCTCATTCCTCGTGAAGAACCTACCTGATTTCCTTTTATTCCTTCCTCACCGCTGTCCCCCTAAAAGAAAATATATATTACGAATAGCGGTAGTTTTGTTGTGTCATGTATAAATAGTACAGTATATAAAAGATTACAATGAGTTCTCAGCTCACACACAACGTATACAGCTTCAAGGATAAAAAAAAAAATAACTACGCAGCAGTTTGTGGATTTGATCACACCAAATAGCCATGTTGTGTTAAATGCACCATCCTAATATTAGCAAATCTTATTCTACTGTTGACATTGAAGATACATTTACATTATTAAATCACTAACTTTCATTACAGTTAAAGGTTGCACTATCTGCGTTATACTTCATTCAGGCCACTGGATCGTCTAAGGGTGAAGAGTTTGAACCCAAAAGATTTTATTAAGTTCCAAAACTAAGAAAAAAAAATCTAAGGGCCCTATCACCTGGTGTGAGGTAAAACGCCATCGCTAAAGGAAAAATTTAGCGCGAGTCGCTAAAACTTAGCACCTGACAACCTACTAACAGATCACCTTGTCTGCGGTAGTCCGTGTACAAGGTCGTTTAGCGCACGCTTTGGAATCACTAAGATCTGGGCTGAGACCCAGCACCAATGCGGTTTTGGACAGGATGGACCTGTCTTTTTCCAGTGCAGAGTGACTGCCTATCCCCTGCCATCACAAGCTTGTATAAGTATGAACACATCCAGCGCGGAGACCTCACACCTCGGCATTATTAAAATCCTTCAAGGTGGCCGTATTATCCATGTTTATATGCACACATATATTAATTAAGGCTGATGAGCATTGCATGATAAATGCCACCCAGCAGCATGTAGAATCATTACACTGCATTTAATAGATCCAAAAGGAAGGCCAGGTGAGCCACAATAATCTCCCTGCTGCAGCATATAAATAATACGTGTTTCAGGGCAAGACTTATGCTTTTAACATGGTCCACATGGTCACAGTAATAATCAACCACTTACATACTATGAATAACCCCAGCATAAAATGTTTAGAATTAGGCAATATATTAGAATTAGGATATATGTGGATAAAGGATACATTTATAATAGAGCCTACTGCAACGGCAGCGACATTGCTGGGCAGATCCATTGCTATGGTGTTTGGGGCCAAGAGAACACCTGTGCTGCATTCCTTTACATTGCCTGGTAATTTTAGGCGAGGATCTGTTTTTTCTGTTCTTTTGGAGTTATCACTAGGGTTGAGCAGTAGGTAACATTTTGCGATTAGCTTCCCTCAAAAAATTAGCGCCAGCACCAAGTCATCTGTTAGTTGCAAAAGTGCTAGAAATCTCTAGTGCTCCCCATGTTAAATATAGGAAGCGGGAAGTACAGTAAGCTTGCATTACAAATCGCTAATAGCGACGCGCTAAGTGATTTTTCCTGTTTGTAGAGGGAGGCAAACGATCTGTTGGTCAGGCACTAGACTAAATTAACCTGGCGCTAACGCAAAACCATGTAGACGCTAGGGCTAGCTCACACCAGCTAATAGTGCCCTAAGTAAGTATATATAAATAAGATTCCTAAACCCCAGAGTAATGTGATGGAATGATACTTTTTATTGTACCAACCTGATACATAAATTCAATATTTTATTTGGCGCAGTTCGGTGGTGTTCGCCAATGTCCGATAACTGCTTCAGCAACTCCAATTTTAGCAAATTACAGTGACCATTCGCTAAATAGGGAATTTGCAATATTTTCGGTGAAATGAAATCCCCGTAATGTGAAGAAAAGCAAAGGATCTAAAGATGAATAGACCCTTTAGATTCTAACTTCCATAAACCCAGGAAAATACAATAAAAATAATAGACAGTGTGGCATGTAGCCTACCCATTAACCCCTAAAATGCCATAAATCAAGGGAAAAAAATGTATACTGTGAGGGATGAAGCCTGTCCATTAACCCTTAATACACAACTAAACAAGGCAAAAACTAAAGTAATACACAATGTAATAGTCTGAACGTTCACCCCTTCACTGCAGAAACATTTTAACCCAGTGAAAACATTTACATGCACCTTTTTATTAAATTTTGTATGACTTTTAGTTTACACTGAATATGGCCATGTTGGATATCATTGGAAAGGCAAGAATCCTTTCCAATGACACCTAGATCCTCCATATACGATGCACAGGGACGGAGATACAGTGGTTCGAATATGTGGGGGATGCTGGATGCTGATTTCTGGTAGGGGGCACATGGGAGGGCAAGGAATAACCTATGGGGGGGCAATCCCCCCTTGCCCCCCTGTAGAGATGCCTTTGGTTGAATTACATGTTTCAAACCCCATGCATGACTGAAAGAAGAAAATAGAAGTCAAAGAATGAGTCCTTGAAGAAGGTCATTTTATTTAACAGAACCTACCTTGTGTCCTTTTGGTCCTGGCATTCCTGCAGGGCCTTCTAAGCCAGGTAATCCTTGGTCCCCTCTTTGACCCTATGAAGGAAACTCTAATCAGCTTTTAATCGATAATGGGAGTGGTGCTGTGCATTGCTTCTGGTATCGACTGCTGGAGTCAATAGGACTCCATAGAGTCAAGTGCGAAACCTGTGTGAGCTGTGTGTGAATTTTCATATGTTGGGCCATGCTGAGACCTCTGAGGGACACTGGGAACGATTTGTTCAGAATGTTCCACTGCATTTGCGTAGAAGATTCGGTGGATTGCGCCACCCACTGCTCTGAGGTTTCAGGGGAAAGCAAGGCATTTTTTGGACTTCACTATAGGAAAGAAGCCATTGTCTGGACATCTTTAAAAATTATGCTTAATTTGGACACTCTGGATTCAACGCCTCTCAATTTCAGAAATGTTTTTGGGAGCAATTTAAAAATTTTGGGATTGCACTTTCGGTAAAAGAAGAACCAGAACCTGTCACCTAAAAATGAACAAGAGAGAGAGAAGTGAAAGATTGACCTTAATCTCCAAATTGAAAAACTAAAACGTACATTATATTGGTTTTGTTTTCTTTTCTTTTAGATTTTATATGGTCACGTTTGGTATCAATGCAAAGGCCAGACTCTGACCTGTTCAATGACACCTCACTTGACCTTGTGAGGTGTAAAGATTAGTGATGCAGGAGCCCAAAGTCGTCCCCCAGTGCTCTTCACTGCAGTGTGGCGATTTAGGTTTTTGAAGTAACAATTCGGAACAACGGATTGTGCCATCACCGCCACACTTGTTGGTGACATGAGAAATGAGATGGTGAGTTAGTGCAGCATCATTGTTCACTTTATAATTGAAAACTGCAAAATATTGCTGTGTTAGAAAGCAAAAAAAAATTAAGAAATATTTATTATTTTATTTTTATTTTTACATAAAACCTGGTCGTGATTGACATCATTGTTCTGGCCTTTCCAATGATACCTCATGTGACCCTGTAGCTGCTACGGAGTTGGAGATATAGGGGTCCAAATGCCCATCAATCATCAATGCAGACATAGTTATCCTTTCTTTGGGCCTATTCTGGGGCATGGGCCTGGAGCTGCTGCTCCATCAGCCCCTATGTTAATCCGGCCCTGCTGATGCGCCAATGGATTTTTCATGGGTTTAGCGTTAGGGATGTAATATGAGGGCATGCCTTCAAGTCACTTATCTGAGCGTTAACACCAACTCAGCCGAACGCTAGCGTTCACTATGTAATTTAGGCCTAAATGGTTATATAACAAACTGCATCAGATTCATAAATAAAATCAATGTCGGTAAGTACATAGTAACCTCTGATTAATATTTTAATGTTTCTAATAAAAATTGATATTGCTCCTACCTTTATCCCAGGAGGCCCTGGTGGTCCTGGTAGCCCATGATCTCCATGAATCCCCTGTTATTAATAATATAGAAAAATCAATACAATTATGTGAATCGATGACAAACATTTTAAGATTTTCCAGTCTACCTTTGGTCCTTGCTGTCCCTCTGCACCCCGGAGTCCTGCAAGTCCCTGCTCTCCCTGTAGCAAATTATGCAAAGGACAAAAAGAAACCATTACTGGCATCCAATAACTACTAAAATAAAAAATGATAATGTAACATATCTTTATTTTTCTTCCGTTAATGGATTTGTCTACTACACCGCAATAAAACATACTAAAGAATAAGGTCAGAGTACACAGAATTTAGAGACCAGCAAGGAAAATTATATACAATCACACAATGTACAGAATGGTGAACAGAAACAATAGAACATAAAAGAATGTTTATTGTAATGCAACATTTCGGTTCAAATCATGAACCTTTCGCTAGCAGAAACATTCACGCATGCAACTGACACATTGCATTATTCCAATAAACCAGCTCCTCTTTTATCTTGATGGTGTGACCAGCTTTTCTTTAGTTTTCACCATGACCTATTGGGTATTGCGTGGAACCCATTTTAAGCTATATCGCCAATGTAAAAAAAAAGAATAACATGTACAATATCAAATTGTATTCCAAACATCTCCAAATCCTTGATATAAAAGAAACAGCAGGATTCACATACAGAGCAATAAGAACGAGAAGGCAGGACCTCAAATGGAGTGAGAGATTTATTCGGGAACAGCAAGCCCCATCAAACAAAAGTGGTGTGACGTTTCGACCCAAAGGTCTTAATCATACATGCACACTGAAGTCAGACATCTACTTAAATGCCTCCTATTGTTCCCTGTGTTCAATTAATCAATCAAACACTTAACCAATAAAAAGAAACTTTGGGTATACATACATAGAAGGCATAAACTGCAATGTCACTATCAGAGTATAAAAAAACTTGACGATAGTACTATACGTGGATAAAGTGAAAATAACAATACAGTTAAAAACAAGATGAAGGGTACAAAAAACATGTAGAATGATTAGTATTCAGACCATAAGAAATACATTGTTTGTTCTTCACTTAATAACAATTACCAGCCCTAGTAATTTGAACTCTATGGGCTAATATATATACGAGACAATTGAATCAATACCATGTCGATATATAATGAAGACGAAAAAAACTTCATAAAGTGAAGAGCAAGCTACACAGGAATATCCCTAAGAATTCAGAGGAGTCATACCGCTGTTAATGGTGTAAGAAAGCACAGATCAGAAACATACACTCAGATTGAATTCTCTGTTCAATCCCATGGGCCATAGTGTGTCTAATTTATGTATCCATTGTTTTTCTTTTCGTTTCAAGAGGCGGGTTCTATCACCTCCCCGTCTAAGAGGTGGAACATAATCTATAACTTGAAACCGTAGTTGGGCAACACTATGAGCACAAATGTGGAAGTGTTCTGCCACTGGCAGTTCCACACGTTTTGTCCTAATGGTGGACTTGTGTTTACTAATCCTATCCTTAATCCTCATAGTGGTCTCTCCCACATACAAGAGACCACAGGGACATTTTAGCACATAAATGACAAAGGAAGAATCACATTTGCATCACATACAGAGCAGTGCTAAAAGTATATTTGGGGGATAGTAAACCCCCCGAAAAAGGTGAGGTTTCAGGCATAAAGGTCTTAATCATACACAATACTCGCCACCCAGGACATACTTGAAAACAAGAGAAATCTCAATGTATCCTACCTGGTAAAATCCTTTCTCAAAAAAAAAAATACTGAAAAACTGACCCATTTTGCTGATAATTCTGAATACTGCTATAAAATTGAATTCATTTTAAATAAATGTTCCTTTGACCTGATGCATTTGCCAATTTGAACGAGTACAAAAATAATTAAAAGGATGGGGGCGTGAACGGCCGCTGAAGAGAGAAGCCACATGTTACTGGAGCTCCAGCGTTACGCTCTTCCAGGGACCTATTTCTGACCCTTGCCACTGAGATTCCTTCCCTGAGGTACCCGAGTGGCTGGCCATCAGGAGTGAGCTGACCGGAGCCTGATTTCCCCCCCCCCTCCTGTCCAGAGACACATCAGTTGGCGGCTGACACTGGGTGGCGCGTTTAACCAGCGGCCATCTTGCGGCCTATCCTTCAGAGCCTGTTGTACTCCAGCCTGTCTTACCTGAACATTTTACTCCCTATGAGGGCCGAGGAGACGGTGGGCCCATGTCTCCCGGCCATACTTGATAAACTGCTGCTGATCTTGGAGGACGACGAGCGTCCACTGACGCGAGGCGACATGTGCCGCATTATGGCGGTGCTGCGACACGGCCGAGAGGACGAGGCTGCACTCAGCAGGATTCACGGAGGTGTTCGGCCTGACCTGGTCCCGCAAAGCTGCATGGACCAGTGGGAGATGGGGACTGGAGAGCTGCGGAGCGGAGATGGTGTTCCGGTGCTGGCAGTCTCGCACCAGGAACGGGCTGGCAGGGCACGGTCTGCCCGGGCGATGCTGGAGGGAGTGCCTTCTGCCTGCTGCACAGACGACCGGAGTCCGAGGGACACAGTGCTACCCCTCGCGGCAGTAATGATGACACCGCTCGGACTTCTCCTGCCATCCTCTGCTCCGGAGCTGCCAGCGCCAGCAGCTGTGCCTCGTGAGGCTGCTTGGCATGGAGGTGTGGATGGAGGCCTGCCTGGCATCCTGGTTTTGTGCCTTTACTGGCCTGGCCTTGCTGGGACTTTTTGGGAACTACCTGTCACGGCTCACTGCAGGGGTTAAGGATTCGAGCCCAATATGCGGTTACTCAGATGAAGAGGCAGAAAGGGAAGGTTGTAATCCAAAACATAGGTTTATTAAATAAACAAAAGTAAACCAAGAAGGGGAATCTGAATAACTAATAACGATAGATAGGAGCTGGATGGGCAGGATAATATATACAGAGGACAGGGTACACTTAGCAGAAGGGGTAGACAGGACAGGACACTGAATAGCACAATAGGGCCAACAGAACAGGTACTGGACGCTGAATAAAGAATAGAACACAAATCAGAGCTGACTGAACATAAAATGGAAAACAGATACAAAAGAACACACTAACTGGTACAGAGGGTAGAGGATCAAAAGACACAGAAGGCAAAAGACAACATAAGATCAGGCTTGGTATCAGAAGGGTTATGACCGGAGAGTGGTTAAATCAGGCTTAGGTCAGTGGCAGGCGGCTGGCATAGAAGTAGTCAGAGTCCAGAATCCAAGGTCATACACGGGTTGATCAATAGATAGGATGATGGGAGTTGCAAAGGGATCCAGAAAATGGGGAATGCAAGAAATGTCCAGGAAGGAGGGTAGCAGAAATAAGGGAGTCCTCAGGATACCAGATGAGGGGTTTCTCAGGATACCAGATGGAGGGGTTTCTCAGGATACCAGATGGAGGGGTTTCTCAGGATACCAGATGGAGGGGTTTCTCAGGATACCAGATGGAGGGGTTTCTCAGGATACCAGATGGAGGGGTTTCTCAGGATACCAGATGGAGGGGTTTCTCAGGATACCAGATGGAGGGGTTTCTCAGGATACAGATGGAGGGGTTTCTCAGGATACCAGATGGAGGGGTTTCTCAGGATACCAGATGGAGGGGTTTCTCAGGATACCAGATGGAGGGGTTTCTCAGGATACCAGATGGAGGGGTTTCTCAGGATACCAGATGGAGGGGTTTCTCAGGATACCAGATGGAGGGGTTTCTCAGGATACCAGATGGAGGGGTTTCTCAGGATACCAGATGGAGGGGTTTCTCAGGATACCAGATGGAGGGGTTTCTCAGGATACCAGATGGAGGGGTTTCTCAGGATAACCAGATGGAGGGGTTTCTCAGGATACCAGATGGAGGGGTTTCTCAGGATACCAGATGGAGGGGTTTCTCAGGATACCAGATGGAGGGGTTTCTCAGGATACCAGATGGAGGGGTTTCTCAGGATACCAGATGGAGGGGTTTCTCAGGATACCAGATGGAGGGGTTTCTCAGGATACCAGATGGAGGGGTTTCTCAGGATACCAGATGGAGGGGTTTCTCAGGATACCAGATGAAGGGGTTCTCAGGATACCAGATGATGGGGTTCTCAGGATACCAGATGAAGGGGTTCTCAGGATACCAGTTGAGCATCAGGCAGGTCAGTGCATAGCACACAGGTCAGGCTAGCAATGAGTCGTTCTAAGGATAGAAAAAACGATGCAGAAGCCCTGATTCAGAGGTGAGGCTGGATTAAATTGGCAATGCAGGCCCAGCCCACACCTGAGGCTGGAGAGGTGAAGGAAAATCAGGAACAGATCCCAGTGTAGTTAGACACCAGTCCAGGTAAAGGCAAAATCAGGACTGGAACTGCACTTCATTTGCCTTTACCGCGTCTGCAGCGCGAATCGTGACAGCACCCCCGCCCCAAAGACGCCCTCTGGGCGTCTAAAGCCCTCTCAAAGACCTCCAGATCCTCGAGTCGAACCAAAGTTCCGTTAGAGGACCAGACTAACTCCGTGGCACAGGGTCAGCAGTCACCGCAAACATAGTGCCATTGATCGTTGTCCCCTTCATAGGGGCACATGGGTGTTTGGGACTGGTTGGCTCTCGGAGTCGGATGAGGAGAAGCTGAGAGGGAGAAAGTCATTGATGGGATCACGATAAGGAACATATCCACTTGGATAGGTTGCCATAACAACAGATGGCTCAGAGTATAGGGTCCCCAGGTTGTTAGATCTTTGACGAGGTGGCCAGTTGCGGCGCCGTGCGGTTTCCTTTGGCCTTTCATTCTCAGAATCAGTAGTCTCCCAATCAACGTTGGAGTCCACATGAGTGATTGCGGTGTCCCACGAGTGGCAACAGTGGGCAATGGGCCTTCCACGGAGCCGGTAAGAAGGGGCACCTCCCTTGAGGACAGTGGGGTAGGTACACCAGAGTCAATCGTGGTTACAAGAGGTGCGGTTTCTTGGGGACTCTGCACTCCTTGCTGCAGAGATACTTGGTTGTGCCGGGGTCCACTCGCGGCTTGGGCAAGGGTACTCACTTGCTGTTGCAAGGTGGCGATGGTTTTGGCAGCTGATGACGATTCTGTAGACAGAGTCACAAGGTTGTCGGTTAGCACCGCGATCTCCATGGTGGGTTGTACTTCTGCTTTGGCAGTGGGCACCTCAAGGTCTCCTCGCTCAACCCCCTGGGTTTCTGTGAGGGGAGCTGGGTCAAAGGTGTCCTGATCAGCAGTGACAGCGAGACCCAGAGAACCCTGAGGGCCACAGTTGGCACTACCAGCAGTGTAGTTAGGCACCAGGCCCACGGTGGTGGGACAGATCGACATGATGTCCATGGGTTCTGTAGGACCTCCTTCCATAACTCTGGAGGACTCAGGTTCTGTGATGGAGGCCGGTACGGTTTCTCCAGAAGGGACAAGTTCCTCATCCATGGGTTCAGCGCTTTCTGAAGGTCCATAATCAGACTCAGACATATGGGGTGTCACATTAGGAGGTACTGCTGCCGGTATTGGTTGGGGTACCGGTTGTGGTATGGCAGCTGATGGGGTTGACGACTGGGGTGCGGGAACAGTTCTGTGAAGGGGAGCAGACCTTGATTCGGAAGCAGTTTTAGCAACGGGTGTTCTTTGGGGTGCTGACTTCTTTGGGGGTCTCACAGGGCAAACTGGCAAGAAATGCCCTTCTTGTCCACAGTAGATGCAGAGGTTGGCGGCGAAGCGTCGGTTGCGCTCCTCTGTGGATAATGGACCAGGTATTCTTCGTCTTGCAGGGAAGCACCTTTTAGGAGTAGGATTCCCAATGCTCAAAAGCATGCTGTTCAGAAAGTCTGCCAGGTGCATTATGATTTCTTGGATGGCTGTTTGGAGCAGCTCCTTAATGGCCTGAGTAACCACGGGCTCGAGGGTTAATGGCTTCTGCATACTGTCACGGCTCACTGCAGGGGTTAAGGATTCGAGCCCAATATGCGGTTACTCAGATGAAGAGGCAGAAAGGGAAGGTTGTAATCCAAAACATAGGTTATTAAATAAACAAAAGTAAACCAAGAAGGGGAATCTGAATAACTAATAACGATAGATAGGAGCTGGATGGGCAGGATAATATATACAGAGGACAGGGTACACTTAGCAGAAGGGGTAGACAGGACAGGACACTGAATAGCACAATAGGGCCAACAGAACAGGTACTGGACGCTGAATAAAGAATAGAACACAAATCAGAGCTGACTGAACATAAAATGGAAAACAGATACAAAAGAACACACTAACTGGTACAGAGGGTAGAGGATCAAAAGACACAGAAGGCAAAAGACAACATAAGATCAGGCTTGGTATCAGAAGGGTTATGACCGGAGAGTGGTTAAATCAGGCTTAGGTCAGTGGCAGGCGGCTGGCATAGAAGTAGTCAGAGTCCAGAATCCAAGGTCATACACGGGTTGATCAATAGATAGGATGATGGGAGTTGCAAAGGGATCCAGAAAATGGGGAATGCAAGAAATGTCCAGGAAGGAGGGTAGCAGAAATAAGGGAGTCCTCAGGATACCAGAAGGAGGGGTTTCTCAGGATACCAGATGGAGGGGTTTCTCAGGATACCAGATGGAGGGGTTTCTCAGGATACCAGATGGAGGGGTTTCTCAGGATACCAGATGGAGGGGTTTCTCAGGATACCAGATGGAGGGGTTTCTCAGGATACCAGATGGAGGGGTTTCTCAGGATACCAGATGGGGTTCTCAGGATACCAGATGGAGGGGTTTCTCAGGATACCAGATGGAGGGGTTTCTCAGGATACCAGATGGAGGGGTTTCTCAGGATACCAGATGGAGGGGTTTCTCAGGATACCAGATGGAGGGGTTTCTCAGGATACCAGATGGAGGGGTTCTCAGGATACCAGATGGAGGGGTTACTCAGGATACCAGATGGAGGGGTTTTCTCAGATACCAGATGGAGGGGTTTCTCAGGATACCAGATGGAGGGGTTTCTCAGGATACCAGATGGAGGGGTTTCTCAGGATACCAGATGAAGGGGTTCTCAGGATACCAGATGAAGGGGTTCTCAGGATACCAGATGAAGGGGTTCTCAGGATACCAGATGACGGGGTTCTCAGGATACCAGATGAAGGGGTTCTCAGGATACCAGTTGAGCATCAGGCAGGTCAGTGCATAGCACACAGGTCAGGCTAGCAATGAGTCGTTCTAAGGATAGAAAAAACGATGCAGAAGCCCTGATTCAGAGGTGAGGCTGGATTAAATTGGCAATGCAGGCCCAGCCCACACCTGAGGCTGGAGAGGTGAAGGAAAATCAGGAACAGATCCCAGTGTAGTTAGACACCAGTCCAGGTAAAGGCAAAATCAGGACTGGAACTGCACTTCATTTGCCTTTACCGCGTCTGCGGCGCGAATCGTGACACTACCCACCCGCTGGATCCCCCGAGAGTTCGCTGGACCCAGTGGAGCTGATCACCCTGCCCTGTGGGTTGACGTGGGCTGAGCTGATCTGACTCGCTTCGCCAGTGCTCTCGGTCTTTGACCTATTTTTCTCGATGTGACCCTCCACGCTCTTTACCCTGTCCTGAGGCAATTACTGAAGACTCTCTTTTTTCTTATCTTTTTTCTCATTGAGACTTTAGCTGTACGTCTATTGCTGTTTTCCCCCATCCCTTATATATTCTCCTGATCAAACTTGTGGAAGGTTTGCCCGGATCCGCTGAGTTCCCCCCACTTTCATTTCCCTATCGATGTTTTTGATATTCCCCCTACCTGAGTTGTTTCTCCCCCCTCCCCTGCTGTGTGACTTTGCTATGTGTCCTAATATGTCTTTGTGACACTGTTCGAGGACTTTCTTTGAAGACACCCTTACCCTTTCCAGCTGATCCCCCCTTTTTTTGTTGTTGTTTTTTGTTTTTTGTGTTGTTTTTGGCATTCACTGGTCTCATTGGGGTGCGCTGACGTGGCCCCCCTGAGTCCCCGGGCCAAGTGCCAATTACTCCCCCTGGTCTACCACGGTCCTAAGGGGAGGCACAGTCATGGCCTCTGCCAATATCCCTTCCCCCCTTTTTTTTCTCTTTTTCTCTCCCCCTTTTACTCAGTATACTAGACGTATTTTGCACGTTTTCAGTTGCTTACTATAGAAGAGACCCCCGATCAGGGGATGTTTACCGCCAATATGTGGCTACCTTTAGATGACTTTTTTCTTTGTTCTACATTGCAGTGTTTTTTTTTTTTTTCTGATGACATTTCGGACTTCTTATTGCCTATTGTTTTTGTTATCTTACGATGTGCTATGCCACTATCTCTGTGTGGCCTTGCACGGCCATTCTGTTTGTGATATCGCTGACACTGTTACAAAATAAAAATTTTAAATACAAAAAAAATTATTAAAAGAAATGGAGTCTCAGATTACAGCTTAAGGACCAATTGAAAGAAATGGTGACCCTTGATTCCTTAGAACAATTTCAATCCCAGCTCGCCAAACAAATGAATGTGATGAGAGTTCAAATTGAAAACAAAAAAAGACTGAAGTTTTCCAGGGTTTTAGAACATTATGCCAAAGGATGTGTTTATAAGTGGAATCAAGAGGGACCTACTTTTGGGAATATCCATAGAAAACATCGACCATCATGTTTCACTAAATGGAATCCTAGAGATGACCGTGCTCATGAAACAACTGATACTGATTTAGAAACATCAGATGACTAACTATTGACACAATCTACCACTGCCCTTTTATAGCTAATGGCCATACACGACAAGACGGAAGAGGAAACACAATTGTGGAAACAAGGCAGAATCCAAGCAGGGTGAAAAAGGTGTATCACCCAAAGATGTACAACCCAACACGACGTCGATAGTAATATATATCCTGGACTATCAGCTTACAGACATGGAGGAACAGATACTATCTAAGGGCCATTCATTTCGTCCTAATGCTGCTATTGACTCCTTTCTATTGAGGGTGGATTTGGAAAGGTTTTCTGTAGTATTAGATTTAAAGTATTTTTCCTTTAAAAATGTTTTAAGGATAAGGCTTTCTTGATCTTCTGAGCCTGCTTCCTGATTTCCTCAGGATTATAAAATGTTTGAAGCAGAGACCATGACTCCTTTTTAATATCGATTAATATACCTATGAAATATATGTGAAAATAACAAGGGAGAAAAAAATAAAGCTATTATCCTGCTACTACTGATAGCAGTAGTTTGCCACATGATGGCAGCAGACAACAAGTTCAATAGACTTCATAGTTCCTCACATGCACACATCCAGTTAAAATGTACCGTCTGAGGCTTAGCTTATTGCCCATTATGCCTAGTGGCATGTGTATGGCAGCAACAAAGGTTCGCCCTTCCTGTTTGTTCTGCGACAGATTTTGTATGGTACCCCACGTGTGGTTCATAGTCTTGAGTTCTCTGTCCACCATTCAACGCCAGGTGCTTTTTGGTCTTCCTCTCTTGTGTTTTCCTTCTGGTGTCCAAGGACGGGCTGCTCTGGTGATGTCCTCATGCTCCTTTCTGAGGAGATGCCCACGTCTGAGGACCCTATTCCAATTTTGTTGTTAAATGACAGACGCCAACGGAAACCCTGATCGTCAGTCATTTTCCATTAGTGTCATTTAACACACGTCTTATGATGGTGCCGGTTTATCAGCAGCTCCAATTGTAATACTTGTTAGATGTTAAATTATAACAGCAGGAGAGGTAAGTGCGTTAAGGTGTTTTCATCTCTAGGAGTCCATAGGACTCCATGAAGACAGATGTTCTGTCACGGAGCCCTTGTAGAGTTCGCACAATTGAGATTCGACCGGAACCGGATGAGCGGAGGATCACTGCAACTGTTTGTTCCCAGTGTTTTTCTGCACGCAGCGTGATGCAGTGGTGGATAACTACCCTCTCGCCAGTGATAGATCTAAGGTGAGTATGTGGTTTAATGGTGGGTATACCCTAAAGTGGTAGATGATTATGCGAAGCACAATCACTTAACACCACGGTCTGAAAGACAGTATTTTTTTTAGAGTAACGTCAGATGCAGCTGAAGAACGAGATGGCTTGAATAGTTTGCTCTCCATCTGCTAAGGTAACACTAATGTCTCCCATACAAATTATAGGAGAAGTTAATGTATAGTAAGCAGACACAACATCAAGGACACAAGCTGAGCTTAAGATGAAGTAAGTTGTGAAAAAATAAGCACATCGCACGGGCAGTTCTGCTATACGACTCGAGCACTGTCCTTAATGGCAACATTAGAATAGGGCCCTGTGTCTGTAGTTTGCTAATTGAGCATACTTTCTATTATATTGTGTTACAGTTACAAGTATTTATAAAGTGCAAACAAATTCCTTAGCGCTGTACAATGGGAGAAACAGAATAACAAATACTGTATACATACACGTTACACACACGGAACAGAAGGAGGGAGGACCCTGCAAGAGAGTTTACAATCTAAGAGGAGAGGAGTGACACATTAGGTGAGGGTGAATAGGGTAAGTGAAGTGGCAGGTTGCATGAGGGCTGAGTGGGAAGAGGAGCAAGAGATGACAGTGGGGAGATCATGGAGTGAGCCGATAGGGTTCTGTAAAGTAATGCATTTTCAGAGACTTCTTGAAGGACCGGAGAGAGGGAGAGAGTCTAATGTGGCAGGGGAGGGAATTCCATAGAACGGGAGCAGCTCGAGAGAAGTCCTGAATGTGAGAGATGGGGGTGCGGGTACGAGGAACTGATAGCATCAGATCATTGACAGAGTGAAGCAGGGGCGGACCGACAACTAATGGGGCCCCGGGCAATAGGAGGTCATGGGGCCCCCTTGTTCCGCACCCACAGGAGACCACACCCATAAAAAACCCCACCCCCTACAACGCAACACCCACATGTACATTATTGTGCTAAAGAATTTATTTCTGAACTCCTAAAAATAACCTTTTTGAAAATTCACTTGGACCCAGCAGCGAATTGTGCCCCCCCCCTCCATACTTACAGATGGCCACCGCACTGCTGCAGCAGCCATCACCCACTCATTGCAGCTAAGGCTACACCCTGGTACAGAAAGTCCCTGTGGAAAATGTGGGAAACTGCCGATCACTTTAAAAGATACTGTACAATCCTGACACACTGCACACTACAGAGCTGCACAGCAATAAACCTCACAGTAATGTGCAGTGTGTATGAGCGCATCACAGAGCTCCACAGCAATAAAACCCACAGTACTGTTCAGCTCACACATGGGTATATATTGCCCCCCAGCAGCTCACACATGGGTATATATTGCCCCAGCAGCTCACACATGGGTATATATTGCCCCCAGCAGCTCACACATGGGTATATATTGCCCCCCAGCAGCTCACACATGGGTATATATTTCCCCCAGCAGCTCACACATGGGTATATATTGCACCCCAGCAGCTCACACATGGGTATATTTTGCCCCCCAGCAGCTCACACATGGCTATGTATTGCCCCCAGCAGCTCACACATGGGTATATATTGCCCCCAGCAGCTCACACATGGGTATATATTGCCCCCAACAGCTCAAACATGGATATATTGCCCCCAGCAGCTCACACATGGATATATTGCCCCCAGCAGCTCACACATGGATATATTGCCCCCAGCAGCTCACACATGGGTTATATATTGCCCCAGCAGCTCAAACATGGGTTATATATTGCCCCCAGCAGCTCACACATGGGTTATATATTGCCCCCAGCAGCTCAAACATGGGTACATATTGCCCCTAGCAGCTCAAACATGGGTATATATTGCCCCAGCAGCTCAAACATGGGTTATATATTGCCCCCAGCAGCTCACACATGGATATATTGCCCCCAGCAGCTCACACATGCATATATTGCCCCCAGCAGCTCACACATGGGTTATATATTGTCCCAGCAGCTCAAACATGGGTTATATATTGCCCCCAGCAGCTCACACATGGGTTATATATTGCCCCTAGCAGCTCAAACATGGGTACATATTGCCCCCAGCAGCTCAAACATGGGTACATATTGCCCCTAGCAGCTCAAACATGGGTATATATTGCCCCAGCAGCTCAAACATGGGTTATATATTGCCCCCAGCAGCTCAAACATGGGTACATATTGCCCCCGCAGCGCAAACATGGGTATATATTGCCCAAGCAGCGCAAACATGGGTATATATTGCCCCCAGCAGCTCAAACATGGGTACATATTGCCCCAGGAGCTCAAACATGGGTATATATTGCCCAAGCATCTCAAACACGGATATACATTGCCGCCCCCCATTGCTCACCAGCTCCCCGGCGGCACTGTCTGAGGGCCCGTAGGGGCGACGCAGTGGGCCCCCGCCGGTTTCCCTCTGAAGATCACTGAACTTAACAGGCAGCCAGCGGCGCACTCTGAAAATGCTGCGGTGGCGCCTGCGCCGCTCCCTCTCGTGGCGTGTCACATGAGGAGGCAGCGCAGGCACCACCGTGGCATTTTCAGAGTGCGCCGCTGGCTGCCTGTTAAGTTCAGTGATCAGAGGGAAAATGGCGGGGGGCCCACTGCGTCGCCTCGAGCCGGGCCCCTACCGACCCACGGGCTCTCGGGCAGTGCCCGAGTGCCCAATAGGTCAGTCCGCCCCTGGAGCGAAGTGGTCGGGACAGGATGTACCTGCTAATAAGGGAGGAGATGCAGGCAGGGGTGCGGTTATGGAGAGCTTTGTATGTGAGCAGCAATATTTTGAAATGGATTCTAAAGGAAACAGGGAGCCAATGTAGAGATTGACAGAGGGGTGAAGAGTGAGAGGTGTAGGAGGTGAGGTGTATGAGTCTGGCACAGGCGTTCATTACAGACTGCAGAGGAAGAATCTGGCATCTCTTAAGGCCAGAGAGAAGGAGGTTACAGTAGTCAAGGCGGGAGATAATAAGAGCTTGGACGAGCTGGATTAAGAAAGGGACAGATGCGTGCAATGTTTTTTAGGTGGAAGTAGCAAGATTTGGTTAGAGACTGAATGTGAGGAGTAAAGGATAGGTTGGAGTCAAAGAGGACCCCAAGTCAACAAACCTGAGAGGTAGAAGTAATGGTGGTACCATTCACCTGAAGGGAAATGGGCGCAGGAATGGAGGTCTTAGAGGGAGGGAAGATGAAAAGTTCAGTTTTTGAGAGGTTGAGCTTTAGGAAATGGGAAGTCATCCAATCGGAGACTGCTGAGAGGCAGGCTCTAACACGGCCCAACACCAGAGTAGAGATATCAGGAGAGGAAAGGTAGATTTAGGTGTCATCAGCATAGAAATGATAATTAAATCCAAAGGAAGAGATGAGGTTACCCAGAGGGGCAGAGAGTAGGGGACCACAACAGAGCCTTGAGGTACCCCAACTGAAAGAGGAACGGGTGGTGCAGAAGCACCAGCAAAGGAGACACTGATGGAATGAAGAGAGAGATAGGAAGAGAACAAGGAGAGAGTGGCATCACTGAGGCCAAGTTGACGCAGTCAACAGTGTCGAATGCAGCGGAAAGGTCAAGAAGAATAAGGAGGGAGAGGCGACCTTTGGTCTTAGCTGCAGCTAAATCATTAGTCACCTGGGTCAGAGCAGTCTCAGTAGAGTGCTGGGAATGATAGCCGGACTTGTGCGAATCGAGTAGAGAGCAGCAATAAAACTGGTGAGCTGATTATAGACCAGGTATTCTAGGATTTTGGAGGCAAAGGGTTACCTCCGGAGGGTGGCTAAAATATGTTGCTGCTGAGACTCTGTGTGCTGTTATGGGACATTTTTCACTTAAGATGGTTTTTAAGGGATGCTGAACATGAAATTAGCTTGCAACCTGTCTCATATGGTGATACTTCAATTTTAAAATATCAGTTACCATCTCAAATTGTTATGGGGCTATGTATAAGGCTGACAAAATAAGCAAAGGAGAAAAAGCATTTTGAACTCACCCGAAGGTGTGATGAGAGATGTGTGAGTGTGTGCAAAACTGCATGTTGATGATTATTGCTATGTGGGTTTGACTTGAGTTTATGTGATGAGAGTGTATATGGGGTTATCTGTGTGGATTGGGAATGTGTCCTGGTGTTTGAGGCTTGTAGTGAGTTGGGTGAATCTGTGTTGCAGTCAAAGTCAGAGCATCTATTAGGGATTAGGCGAACCAGGCATTTCATATTGTATATGTGTGTACAATAATCAGCCACAGCATTAAAGCCTCCTGCCTAATATTAGGGTAAGTCCCCCTCCTGGTGCCAAAATAGCTCTGAGGCATGATGCATGGACTCCACAAGACCTCTGAACATATCCTGGGGTATCTGCTACCAAGACATTAGCAACAGATGCTTGAAGTTCTGCAAATTGCGAGGTGGAGACTCAAGGGATTGAATTTTTCGTTCCAGCTCATCCTACATGCACAATAGTATTGAAATCCAAAGAATTTGGTGGCCAAGTCAACACCTAGAAATCTTTCTTGTTCTTGTCATGTTCCTTAAACCATTTCTGAATAATTTTTGCAGGGTGGCCGACTGCATTATCCCGTTGAACGAAGCCGCTGCCATCACCACAGCCATGAATGAGAATACGTGATTTGCCATAATGTCTAAGGTAGATTGTACGTGCCAAAGTGACATCCACATGCACGTCAGGATCCATGATTTCCCTGCAAAGCAATTCCCAGAGTATAACACTGCCTTCTCTGGCCTATCTTCTTCTTCATATTGCCTTCTGCTGCCAGCACACAACAATGCACCCGCACCCGGCCAAACACATGATCTATGATCCCAGCGAGCAACCTTTCCAGTAGGTGTCCATGGGCAAGACACCTAATGGTACATACTTGCCACCCAGGACATACTTGAAAACAAGAGAAATCTCAATGTTTTCTTTACTGGAAAAATCCTTTCTCAAAAAAAATAAATAAATAGAATGTGATTCATCAGACCAAGCAATCGTCTTCCATTGCTCCATGATCTAGTTCTGATGCTCATGTCCCAATAAATAGGCTTTCGGCAGCGCATAGGGGTCATCTTGGGCACTGCAGCTGCACAGCGCCGTACTCAGCAAACTGTCACTGTGTGTCCTGACACCTTTCTATAATGTCCAGAACAAGTCAGTCAGACGAAAAGAGAGTTGACCACATCAAATGAGCGAGTAAGAGGAGATTTAATTGACTACTCAGAGAGCAGTGAGAAGGTTGGGCATTAATAAGCCCCTACGGTTCTATTTTCTTGATTTGGGTGTCTTTTAAATGTATTTTTTTCCAAAACCTGACCTTGTCACCATCCACATCTGATTACAGGTGTTCTTTATTATGAAAATGTAATGATAGATTTTAGGTTTTCTAAATTATATTACACTCAGTTTATCCAAGACAGTAAAAGGAATATCAAGACTATTTCCCGTTTCTAAAATAACCGTCATTGCACGTTTTTCTTATTTTAGGTATCTTGAATTAAGAAATTATGTGAGCAAAATAATTTTAAATTGATGGAACAGACCATGTTTAATTTATAGGAGACAATGTGATATTGCATTTAGTATTTTTACCTTTAGGCCAGGAAACCCACTAGTGCCTTTTGGTCCTGGGGTGCCTCTTTCTCCCTGTAATGATAAGACATGTACTAATTATATGATAAAGGCATGTACAAGGTACTAATTTGTATTTATTATGTTTCATCCAATGCGTTAAAAACTACTAATCAGCCGACAAGACTAATAGAGGACAAGAAGGTCCACTTGTACACAGAGGGGGTAACCATAAAACTGATTAGCAAATCTTGTGCATCAGTGGTGCATTGAAAAAGTGCTAACAATCAGGTAACAAAAGCTTAAACTTAACTTTTATTCTTTTTCTATTAAAAAATGATTCCTCAGTAACTCCTAAGATATTAAGTACGAGAGTGAAGTCTAATATTATTAATCGCTGGATGATAGGATATATAGTCCTCCTAATTCAGTCCTATGCACCCATTTAATTTCTACCAGAAATTAAATCAGGCCTACTTGGGTCTGAAAAATTGGAAGAATAAGGGAAGAGAAGACAATACATTACAGTTAATCCAGCAAACATTCTATGGCGACAATTGGTACTGCTAGATTCAGGCCCGGACTGGAACAAAAAAAAATAGGCCCTGGCATTT
The DNA here is from genome assembly GCA_009667805.1 of Leptobrachium leishanense. Lineage (NCBI taxonomy): Eukaryota > Metazoa > Chordata > Amphibia > Anura > Megophryidae > Leptobrachium > Leptobrachium leishanense. Next base: position 147,599,987 of record CM019067.1, read on the forward strand.
CAAATTGAGTAGCCCACTTTTGTCTACTGCTATACAGAAAGACACATCCCTATACACACTCACATTATATATATATATATATATATATATATATATATATATATATATATACACCCATACACAGGTGCCTACATACCCATATTATATACCTATACGGGCACCTACACACCCTAATATTATATACCTATACAGGCACCTTCACACCCATATGATTTATTATTTTCATCATTTATATAGCGCCAACAGTTTCCGCAGCGCTTTACAATAACCAAAGGGAACGAGATAAACTGACATATGATGGAAACAAGAGGTGTAGAGGGCCCTGCTCATAGGAGCTTACAGTCTAGAGGGATTGGGGTTGAGAAAGACAAGAGGAATTTCACTAGATAGCAGGATCATTAGTGCCAGTGGTTTGGGAACAATGGGGCCATAGAAGCAGCTTCAATCATGTGTGAGTAGATGAGCAGAGGGATGAGTTGCATCAGTGATGTGGTACGCTAATCTGAAGAGATGGGTTTTGAGGGATTTCTTGAAGGCCTGAAGATCAGGGGAGAGTTTAATAGGGCGAGGCAAGTCAATCCACGGACTGGTGCTCCCCTTGAGAAGGCTTAGAGGCGAGAGTTGGCCGTGCGTGTGTAGTCAGATAACAGGCAGAGCTCGCCTGCTGACCGGAGTTGTCTGGATTAGACATACTTGCAGAGTATTATTATTATTGAGTGATTTGAATGAGAGTCAGTATTTTATATGCCTATACCTATGCCTACACACCCACCTATATACCCACTCCACATACACCTAAACACACACACCTAACCACCCCAACCAAAACTAAACACACAACTAACCACCCCATACACCTAACACACAAACACCTAGTGACCCCATACACCTAACACACAAACACCTAGCCACCCCCATACACCTAACACACAAACACCAAACCACCCCCATACACCTAACACACAAACACCAAACCACCCCAATACACCTAACACACAAACACCTAAACACCCCTAGACACCTAACACACACACAGAAGCCTAACCACCCCCATATACCTAACACACACACCTACCCACCCCCATACATCGAACACACTCCTAACCACCCCAAACTACTATTTAAACATATAGTTTATAGCACTTTCATCTAGAATGAAATCCCCCTACAATTCCTGGTGCTCTGAGTGGCCATGTACGTGCAAAGCGATCTGTGCTTTTAGCACAAACTGCTAAGAATCTCGCACGCTTGATTTTAGCACTGAGTCCAAACGATGGCGCTCTGAGGATGTGTCATCTGAGCGCCGGCGCCACTCTGAGTCAGTGAGTGTCGGATTCATGCGTGGGATGTGCTTTGCTGTCTGTGCTGGAAGATCGCGTTGCACGCCCACGGCCATTCAGACAACCAGAAATTGTAGTGGATGTTCGAAAAAGGATGAAGGAGCTCGGCGGCTGAATAAGAGATACAGCCAGCCGGGCCACAGCCGACTGACCGTACACCGGGCAAATGCCCGGTTCCCTCGATGGCCGGGCTGGACCTGGCTAGATTGACCTCAATCAGTGCCTGGGGATCTCCAAAATCTCAGGCCTTACTTTCAGCTAATGTCACTGGATACTATTATATAGTCAGAAAGATCCCATTATGTCTGCCACTAATGAAATCCAAATTAAATCTGGATATAAGGAATGGGCTGAGAGGGAACGCTGTATATATTATACAATACCTTCAACCCCATCCTTCTGGGAGCATTATTGCATTTCAGGTTGCATTCGTTAGCTTGACGTGAGTGGTTTGTCGGTGGTGGTATACATAACCATATATTCCTATTGAGTAATTTCCTATATACTACCTTCCTTTTCTGCTTTTTCGGTACAGCCTGTCCACTCTAGGTGTAGATATATTTCATACGTCTTTGTTTTTTTAGACATAGTGCCCATACACTTTGGTTTTCCAACTCTGCATACTGAGACCCACTTTATAACAAATATCGCCATCTTTTATCACGGCGAAACCACAGAGTGGACTTTGTCTCTATAGCCAGACTACAGCATAGCTAATTAAAACAACTGACCTTTACACCAGCTGCACCTGTAAGACCAGGAGGTCCACGAAAACCCTAGAGTAAATCAAGCAAAACACAGTAGTGTTATTAACTTTAACATGTTATGTTGAGAATATTATAATTTGTGGAATTACTAACCATGTATTTAAAAGCTGTCCAAAGAATAGTGAAGAAATGCTCCATATATCGTTACAAGATCAGCTAAAATCTAAATGGTCTAAGTAGCACTAACATAGCTGAAATGCATATTAATTTTTCTGTATGCCAATGTCATGCTCTGGAGAACACAAATATTTATCATAAAGACTTTTCCTGCAGATATTCATTTCAGCCATCACTCTAGGTAGTTTCTCTAAAACATTTGTTTCTCTAAACCATTAGCAACTAGAAGCTAAAACGCGTCTCCGAAAAGAAACTTTGAAAAATAAAGTCACTGGCAGATGTCACCAATGAGTTTCTCCAGTGACGTACAAGAATATTCACATACAATTAGTAATATCCAAAGTGATCATTTTGGCTACTTATGTTCATGCAAAGCACTTTTCCACTACTCTGCTGATTGTCATTATGTTTAGCTAAATATACTCACCAGTAATCCCTGAGATCCCTCTGCTCCAGGCTGACCTGGCAGACCTTGGTCCCCCTACAAACAGAAAACTAAAGATGATTACACAGCTTTTGTCCAATTGGTTTTGTCCAGTGGATTATGTGACTAGCCACGTTGCCCAAGTATTGGTTTACTCAAGTGTTTCAATCTTTACCCTTGTCTGGGACTCCGCTCTGGAATACTAATACTGTAACTACTGGATCTCATTGGTGGGATGACTTGTTTATCTTTTTTTGTTTTTCTCTTTTTACTATGAAGTGCAGGGATGAATATTGTCATGCCAGCTGGTGTTGCTGCAGTGAGCAGAGAGGGTGTCATTCTAGCAATCTAGCATATGGGACTAATGCACCTGGTCAGAGACCTAGGAGGGCTTTAAATATAAGCAACTGAATGAGTTCTGTGCCCTGCCGTGGTTTCTAGTGACCCCTCAGTTTGTTCCTGATCAGTGTTCTTGATCCCCACATTTGACTTCTGGCTACGTATTCATGGTTCTGATTTCTGCTCTTGTCTCGGTTCGGTTTATATTTGTTCTGTGTACTGACCCTGGCTATGGTATGTCAACTTTTTTGCTCTATATTCCCTGTATGCTTATATATTATACTGATTCCTTGTATTGACCTATGGCTTTGTGTTTGTTCTGCGATATCTCTCGTCCCTGTGGGTTCAGTAGTTATGTATTGTTCATATACTGTATTCAACTTGGTACTGGCCATTCTAAGGACCAGACTGTCAGATATGGGGTTTTCTTGCTTTACTGGGTTTTGTCTGCGTGCTGGGTGACTTTCTATCCTGACAATTATATTGTATAGATAGGGACCTGAGAGACTGTATGAAGGGGACCCATTTGTGAATATTTATTGCTATTATAGCTTATAATTTGATATGTTTCTTTTTTAATACGCAGTGAAAGTATATATGTATCAATACAATTCTATTAAGTTCAGTAAGTGACGGTTCAAATTAGGTAATTATTTTTTTGAATAAGGTTGGTTTTTATTGGTTTGTAAACTGTATACAGTTGCCAAGTTTGGGGTGATGAGGGGTTAATTGGATGTAATTTATATTCCTGACAGGGGAGGAACAAGTATGCTGAGAGGAAGCCTCCAGGGGCATGGGGAAACGAAACGCATCGCAACACGCAAATTCCACTGATCACGCCCTCCCGTGCACTGAGCAGCACGCTAAAGGATTTCCCATCATGATCCTGGGACTCACAAACTCATTTTGCTAGAGATTTTATTTTGGAGCTGAGTGAGACCACAGGAGGAAGAAAAATGTATGTAGGAGCACTATTGAAAAAGTGTCTCCTTTGAATGGTAATATACACTATTTACAATTTTTTGATGCAGGACTCTGGTATTATTTTAAGCCTTGTACAACATTAATGGATTGCGGCTGTGTGTGTGCACAGAGTCTTAGGACATTGCAATTTTAAATGGGTTTTTTTGTGTTGTGTTTTGATTTTTTTTAACTGTCTACTGATGGGATAATAAACCTTTTGAGAAGTATTTGTGGGATATTCCTTGACACACGGAAGAGAGAAATGGTCAATCAATGAGGATCAAACAATATGGGCGGCCAAGATCCTCCCGTGGGCTTGGATAGTGAGAGCAGCACTATCACTACTCTGATTTTGAGTACGTCCAATAATAAGGATTGCTTAGCCAAGAAATGTTAAAACTGTATAACGCTATGGGGGATATTCAGAGATGTCGCCGACATTTCGGTGCTCTCTCGTTCCTTGCACTTCGGAGAATCAAAGTGCCACACCCTGCGGTGAATTCAGCATTCAACGCAGGGAAAACCTGCCGCACACCCGCTGAAATCCGCCGAAAACCAGCCAGAACCGGTGCAAGACACACCGAACACGACGGAAAAAGCCGACGAGCCGCTGCTCACAGCACAGAGCAGCCGCCAGTAAAAGTAGACAAGCTGAAGAACGGAGTAAATATAAAAAGATATCAAAATTTAAACGCTGTTTGCAACAAAACTACTGAACGAAAATGCATGAAATTTACATAAAAGGTCCTATGAATGATAATAAAAGGGTCTGCTACAGAAAAAAGAAAAAAAACGCTTAAAAAAAACAAAAACATTTTTGCTAACAAAATCTCAGAAAATGCCTAAAAGATCATAAAAAAAATCAATAAATAAAGAGACTTTTTACTGCAGATTAAAAGAATAAACGTTTTGTTAGATATTGAATAAATAAAAATATTCCTGTAACATTGAAGCCTATGCCTGAATAAACATGCCGAATTAAACCACCGGACATCAGGGCAATTCGGCAACTTTTCACTGCTGTTCGGTGTTCTCTGAATAGATTAATCATTGCTTCTCTATGAGGGATTTCACAGCCTTTAAACAGGCACCATACTTGCTGGCAGTTTGCCAAAATTTGGCGGACTGCCTGTTCTCTGAATAGCCAAATGACCCCGAAATGTCACTGTACGGGGAAATTCCCTGTTCGGTGATATTTCGGGGCCAGATCGGCTCTTTCTGAATAATCCCTTATGTGTTTTCCTTTTATGTTTTTACAGTGAGGTGAATTAGATACTCTGTAGAGAGCTCAATCTAACAGGGTTATTCAAAGAGATCCGAATTGTGGCCGAAAGGTAACCGAACAGTGAAATTTAGTGTACGGTTATCTTTCCTGGCCATTCGGCTATTCAGAGAGCAGGCAGTTCGCCAAATGTTGTGAATTCCCTATAGAGAAGCACTGCTTCGTCTATTCAGAGAACACAAACCAGCAGTGAAAAGTTGCCGAAATGTCCTGCCATTCAGTGGTGTCATTCGACAGGTTTATTCAGATGAATCCCATAGGCTTCAATGTTAAAAATATTCCCGTTTTAATTCAATATCTAATAAACCGTTTATTATTTTATTCTGCAGTAAAAAGTCTCTTTATTGTTTGATTTTTGTAGGATCTTTAGGCATTTTTTTTTCACTCCATTCGTCTGCGGTGTCTGCTTTTTCCAGCGGCTGCTCTGCCCTATGATCGGCTCCTGCTCGGGTTTCTCCGGCGTGTTCAGCGGGGTTAATCCAGATGTTTTTGCGGGTTTCGGTGTGCGTATGCCGGGTTTTGCAGTGAGTGTTCATCGGGTTTGCGGCGGCTTTTCCCTGCATTACAACGGCCCTGTGGTGCTTGCTGAATACACCGCAGGGTCCCCGAAATGGAATCACCAAATTGCACCGAATTGAAGAAAACGAAAAGTCACCGAATGTGCTGTGACTTTTCGATACTCTTTGAAGAACCATGTATGTATTACTGATAAGTATTAATTGTGTGCACACCAGCACTTGCCTTTATACAGCTGGGATGAATAGTCACATGGTATGGAAAGAGCTGCTATTACAGCCCATGGCTCCGCTCGATGATATTCATTAGCAGTTCCCTTCATTCATGAGCCAATTACACATTATTGCGTCTGGCTCATATTTTACTGGACAAAGACCTTTCTGAGGTGAAATGAGTATTTTCTGCTGTGGTGAAGGAATTAAACCAATTGAACTATACTGCTATTCGGCTGGAGTCATTTCATATATTTTACTGGCTCATATTTGAGCTGGAAATACGGAGCTGTTAAGACTTGCACTGATTCTTGGTTTTAGCAGCTCCTTATTACAGACTTAACTGACACCCCACTTTAGCAGACACCAGAGAAAAGTCCCCCTCAGCCTTTAACCCCAAAACAATAGTTAAGAATTCCTTTCCATAGTGCGATATTGGGACTCTCTTTTGGGAATGGGAGAAATTTCTGAATATAGACATGAATACAAAGAGGATTAAAAATAGATACCTTTGATCCTGCAGTCCCTGGAGGTCCAGTCCTTCCAGGTGACCCTATTTCTCCCTTAATCAGTAAAAAGAGAGACAGATCAGAATTATTAGAATGGGAAATAAAGTGAGATTATGTAAATGTCTAAAGGTCACTTTTGGAGATTTCCGTCAGTGAGACCCTCTATGAACTCCTTACAAGTTAACGTTTTCAGTTAAAGTCACAGATATGCAAAAGTAAGAATCAAGGCAGATGCAAATTAGTTGTAGAAATCGAATCATTAAACAGTTACTAATGTCTTAATGTGCATGGCATCAAACTTGTACATTCAAGTAGTTACGTAAGCAATCTATGTAATGTATCGGAGACATTGCCGCCTACACACTGAGGGCCATATTACAAAGTTGGTGCGATCATAGACAACTCTTCTTCAACGTTCTTCCGGATGTGTGCAAGCTCTCAGCAGCAGCTGAGTCTGTCTTGTTGTAGGAAGCCGGTGTTCGTCTGGTACCCTACACGAATACAGAAGAGGACACAATCCCATCAATATGAGGATGCTACAATCCACCATTCAACGGAAGAACATTGAAGAAGAGTGGTCTATGATCTCAGCCCAAGCTTTGGTAAGCGTAGAAGCTGTACTGCACATATCCGGAGGATCAAGACCTGGACACAAATGAAGCAACCAAAGAGGTCCAGGGGCTCACCGCTAAGGAGCACCGCATGCCCAATAGTTGAGCCTGGATTGCTAAGGCTCCTGAATCGGTGAGTGTGACCATTTTTACTTTCACCACGTGATTAATGGCTGATATTGTGCTATGAGAGCGTTGTCTCTTTGCTCTTGTCCCCCCCCCCCGTCTGAGGTAAAGAAGACGCTGTAAAGAAGGGCAGTGACCACTCTATACTTGGCACGAGGCGCTTCACTCCAGAGCCTGGATTCAAAAGGCTCTGAAATTTGTAAGTGTTCATTTTTTAACATACGTTGCTTTATATGAACAGGCGTTATTGCACTATCACCTATCTCTCTCCCCTTTTATCTCCTGTTTATATTTCCGGTTGTGGAGTTCATCGAGACCATAGGAGGAACCAATACGTCCAAATAAGTTTGACTCATTTTGTGGAAAAGGGTAACATTGACAAAACTCCTGAGCACTTTTTGTTGCACAACCCATCCACTTAGGAACTGTAGAAGCGAATGATAAAGACATCAGATTCCTAATACGCACTGAATATCGACGTATAGACCCTTTCACCGACTCCATTGGACGTTATAACCTGGACTTTAGACACATCTCAATTGCAGTACTGATTTATCTGCACTGTTTTGCACTTTATTGTCGCATCTGCACCTTGTACCAATGCACGTCCTAAATCGCTGCACTAGCACTTCATACCCCCTGGAATTTGCATTTGCACTTTGTACTATATTTGTACTGTATATGGTATAGGCAACTAGCCAATGATACAGTTTTGGAACGTATTACACCAGGAATATATCTATAATATCCATTGCGCCACTAGGAACCCCCCCCCCTATTCTTTCTCGATTGTATTTTGCACATTCCCTCAAGAGTCTGTGCTATCTCCTAGTTGGCAGCACTAACTTGAATTAACTCATCTAAATAGGAGCGCCTCTACAGAATTTTTCCCTTTTTTCCTGTCATATTACTAAACCATTTGCAAGGTGTCTGGAAGACATATACAAGTGTATTAAGAATATCCTTGATGACCATTTTGCCATATGAAGGAGTCCTCCCATCCAGTTTCTCATCCCAGGTGTAACATATTTTAGGGGAGTAGCAGGCTTATGTAACGTGTAACACAGTGATAGTATATGGGATAATACATCAGTTCCACACAACTATGCTTGAGCATTTGTTGGTTTAGGCTAGGGTCAGACGAAAGCATTTTTCCCCGCGAACGTGAAAAAGTGCGTCCGAACGCATTGACGTATTTTTCCTCGGAATGCGCAAAAACGGTCAGACGACGCGCATTTTCGGGCGTGATTTTGTACGGATCGTCAATAAAACTCTTTTTGCGTCTGGACGTTATGAAGGCTGGACATTAGCAGCGTCTGACATCTCCTAATCACGCAAACACGCCGCTATGCCGCAGCTGCGCACTCAGTACGTCAGTACTAGCGGTTCAGCGTTCTCAGAAAAATGCATTCAAATTCCACTTGCGTTGCACGGCCGGCCTTTTGTGCGGCCGTACATCGTATATTGGCCGTCATTGCCCGTCATCTGCTGCTAGTGCGGCCATAATTATGTGCGCCAGAACGCACGTTAAAAGTGCGCTGGTCTGACCCCAGCCTTAATAGTTACAAGAATCCCTGGCTTTCTTTCAGTTAGTTCCTTCACATTCTTTCATAATATATGAAAGATGCCCTGGGTATTCGCTAAGATATTGCTCAATTCCATACAATTCCAATCCCTTAATGCAACATGGTTGGAAAAAGAGTTTCCTGGCCCTTTAGGATAATGTTGCATCTCCACCCAGCTACACCACTGCGTTTTGCCTAAAAGATGGACTAGTGTCTTAACTACTGAGCACTGCAGGGTGTGCAGTGAGTGCTGTATTATTTCTAAAAATAACAATATTCACAGGTCTATAATATTCAACATAACAAAAACGTGTTTGTAAACACTTTCTAATCTCTTATTGAAACATGTCATTTCACTTTTCTTACAATACTTGAAAACTTTAAAATAAGATCATAAGATGTAATTTCAAAGCACGAGTTGTTTTTTTAAAAAAAATATTTTACCAGGAAGGATACATTGAGATTTCTCTCGATTTCAAGTATGTCCTGGGTGGCGAGTATGAACCGTTAGGTGTCTTGCCCAAGCGCACTTACTGGAGACGTGCTCTTGCCGGGATTTGATCCTGTGTCTCCACAGTTGAGAGCAGTGATATTACCTCTACTCCACCCAGTCGGTACATTGATAAATAGTATAGTTGCCAAATAGTAACGCATACATCAACAATATAATGGCAATGTTTTAACATTTGCAAATTAAATACTGAATTAAATGTGCATATTTAGAAACAGAGCCATATATCACAACGTCATTTTTACTACGTAATTTGATTATTTTCTCTTTTGCAATTAAACGGCAAATTTGGTTATCAGTGAACTTACTGGTGTCCCTGGAAGCCCTGGAGGGCCAATAGATCCTTGTTCACCTTTTGTGCCCTACGTTTACAAGACAAACCAGATATAATATAAATTTTTGTTTCTGACAAGAATAAATATAAATGACTAATATAAATCATGTCAAGTATTGTAAACTACTACAGAATATAAAATAAATGGTAATTGGCACATAACAGAAGAATTTCGTACCTTTTTTCCTGTAGTTCCAAATACACCTGGCAGTCCTGGAGGGCCAATTGAACCCTGATTCAAAGGATCCATAATTAATAATTGTCTATATTTTCCTCTGTCAGCTATAATACCCACTCTGGAATGACTCCAACTTTAATCAACAACTCTATCAAAGTTCTAATAATCAACAAACACAAAAATTTGACTTTGTTTAAACTGTTACTCCTTTCACATTTATTTATTTATTTATTCTCTTGTTTTTTTGATTTTCTTTGGATGGATTTTAGAAATACCAAACACCTTAAAAAGTATTTTCATTTGTGGCTAAAGACAGAGGGTGATAGTCTGTTTTATATGCTTGCTTTAGAGGGACACTACCACTTACATAAGTTGTAAATAGGGGTGTACACGGCTGAAAACTTTGTTTAGTTTTGTTTCATTTCGTTTTAAATTAATTTCGTTTTCGGGATTTTAGAACTAATTTCGTTTCGTATTTCGTTTCATTTCATTTTGGATCTATTCGAAATTTTGTATTGATTCAAATTTCATATTTCAATTCAATAGTTGATATCAAATTCGATAATTGATATCAATTCGAATTTTGGATCACTAAATAAAACCCCAATTATTAAAATTTGCGGTTAAAAGACAATCTAGGGTTAAATATTAAGCTGTGTCACAGATTTTGTATTTGAGTCAAATTAAACAGTGAAACGAAATTAATTTGTTTCATAAAGTCATTTGCTGACTATACTTGTTAGTTAAGATCAATTCGATAGTTGATATCAAATTCGATATCAAATATCGAATTGATATCAGCTATCAATTCAAATTTGGATCACTAAATAAATTAATCAAATTTTGCTGTTAAAAGACAATGGGCTACATTACAATCTTCACGCAAACGTTAACGCTCACTTGCGTGAGCATTAATGTTTGCTGTGGTGTTTACCGCATATTACAATCCAAACGCGTTAAGTAACCCGTTTGCTGATTGGTACCTTGCGCTTTTCAGCGTGAGGTTACTGTACTTTGCGCTCCCTATACGTAACATGGGGAGCGCAAAGTGTTAATCAGCACTGGATTACAAAGTCCCAGCGCTGATTAACGTCAGGCTGTGGTTACCAAAAAGTTAACCACAGCCAGGATTTGGTGTTAACAGATTCTGCAGAAGTGGAATCCGTTAATACCAGCCTCAAAAATTAAAGAATGAATCACATACTCACCCTCTGTCCCGCGGCGAGGACTGCGGCTCCAACCTCCTCCTCTGTCCGGCGGGAGCAGGGAAGGACTGGGGGAAAAGTCCCCCCAGTCTCTCCCTGCGTATCACTATGCCGACCGGCCGGATCTCGCGAGGTGAGATCCGGCTGGTCATGTGACCGGCAGGGGGCAACTCAATGGAGTCCTATGGACTTCATCTAGTGGATGCTCGCGGCTGCGCGGCTGTGCTGATTTTAACGGGCGGCAACAATGCAGGCAGCATTTTTTGTGCCTGCATTGTAATCCAGCGTTAAAACGCGGGCGCAAGGGGAAAACTGCGGGAGCAGTTTTTCCTCCCTTGCGCCCGCTTTTTAACGCTAACATTGTAATTTGGCCCAATATAGGGTTAAATATTAAGCTGTCTCACAGATTTAGGGCCCTATTACATTCTGGGACGTTAAAACACGGGCGCAAGGGAGGAAAAACTGTGCCCGCAGTTTTCCCCCTTGCGCCTGCTTTTTAACGCCAGATTACAATGCAGGCGCGAAAAAATGCTGCCTGCATTGTAGCGCCCATTATAAAACAGGATGCTCGGGGCATCGCTGAGCGCAGCTGCGAGCATCCACTCGCTGGAGTCCATAGGACTCCATTGAGTTCCTCTCTGCCGGTCACTTGACCGGCCGGATCTCGCATCTCAAGATCCGGCCGGTTGGCGTAGGGATACAGAGGGAGAGACAGGGGGGACTTTTTCCCCCTGTCTTTCCCTGCTTCCGCCGGCCAGAGGAGGCGACCAGAGCCGCGGGTGCGAGCCGAGAGGGTGAGTATAGGATTTTTTATCTTACTTTTTTAAGCTGGTGTTAACAGATTCCGCTGGCGCAGAATCCGTTAACACCAAGTCCTGGCTCTGGTTAACTTTTTGTTGACCAGAGCCAGGCGTTAATCAGCGCTGGGACATTGTAATACCAGCGCTGATTAACACTTTGCGCTCCCCATGTTAAGTATAGGGAGCGCAAAGTGCAGTAACCTCGCGCAGAGGAGCGCAAGGTACCAAACGCAAACTTTTTTTAACCCGTTTGCGTTTGGATTGTAATATGCCCTGAACACCGCAGCTACCGGTAGTGCTCACGCAGGTGAGCACTACCGTTAGCGTGTAGAGTGTAATAGGACCCTTAGTATTTGAGTAAATTTAACAGGGACAGGTGCTTGTGAAAAGAAATTAATTTGTTTCATAAAGTTGTTTGCTGACTTATTACTTGTATTGTATGTATTTTAATTTAAGAACAATTTTATATTTGATATGTCAATTCGATATCGATTCGATAATTAATATCGATTTGAATTCGTTTTGAATTCGGATCTTATCGATTCGTTATTTCGGAGTACATCCGAAATGCCAATTAATGAATTTCGTTCCGAATTCCGAATTTTTCCGAAACGAATGCACATCTCTAGTTGTAACATAAAACAGATAACACATGCTGCTGCCCCCTTTTTCTGAAGTAATTGCATGTAAAAAGGAAAGTTAACTTAGTTTTTGTATCTCTTGTTTCCATTTTGTGCATTTTTCCCATGATGCATCTACAGTATTTAACAGTTAATGAGGTGGAGGATGGAATGTTTAGGTAAGACAAAATCTGGTTGTCACGGACCTGACATTACGCATCCCTACTTGAAGCAACAGACTTCTGTGTTCCCCTGTTTTAGGACCTCTTCCCCGTAAACTGCGCTTATCCCCTTTTGTTATACAATGTTTTAATGAAGATGTGCAAGCCTCTTGTGCAGAATGTTTGTGTGGTCTGTAATTATGCAAGAATGCTATGTCTGTTTATCTGCTGCATGTTTGAGGATTTGTAACCCTTTCAGCCAGGGCTGTCAAAATCTGCCCCCCCCCCAGCTGTTTCTGAACTACAACTCCCATGATACTCTGGCCAACTTTTATTTTGGAAGAATTATTGGGAATTGTAGGCCTCAACATCTAGAGGGTCGTGAGTTTGACAGTCCTGCTTTAAGCAATGGACAGTTTATATTTATTTCTAAGAATAATAAATCAATCCTACTTTCCTTCATAAAGTGTTACCACCAATGCTAAACAATTTAAAGTACAAGCTAACTATAATAACAATAATAATACCTTGGGTCCCACTGGTCCTTGAGATCCAGGAATACCAGCTGGTCCCTGAAACGATTACATAAACTAAGTGTTGACAATAGTATACCATTTCACTGTAAATTGAGAAAACCATAAAATCTGCATCTGCAACCTGTAGAAACCATGTCATAAAAGTGTATACTTGTATTAGCATTGCCCATTGGATAGTAAGCGCTGGAGGAAATTGCTGTCACTCAATATTAACATTAAAAATAGCAAAAGCACTTTAAGATAAAATGGTCAGACACCTATTATTTCTTTGCTAGGTTAAGTAACTTTAACGGATGCCACAAAGCTAATGGGAATAAAATCTCTTGCCGCATTGCATTTGCGCTAGCTTACGGAAGCTTACTGTACTTTGTACTCCGCATGTTAGGTATAGGGATCCCAACCAGAAATTTGTGTTAGGATTACAAAGTAATTACCGCACCAATGTGGTAACGAAAAAGTTAGCCACAGCTAGAAGCTGGTGTTAACTGATTTCGCATCTGCAGAATCAGTTAGCTTCAGATAAACCCCCCAAATCAGATACCCACCTCTCATCCAGCGACGAGAATGGTGGTCCATTCCCCGCAGTGGCGTAGCGTGGGTTGTCAGCGCCCGGGGCCAGCCAAGAATTGTGCGCCCCCCCAACCTGTGGACACGTTATCGATATTGCCCCAGCTCACACATGGATATTGCCCCAGCTCTCACATGGATATTGCCCCAGCTCACACATGGATATTGCCCCAGCTCTCACATGAATATTGCCCCAGCTCTCACATGGATATTGCCCCAGCTCTCACATGGATATTGCCCCAGCTCACACATGGATATTGCCCCAGCTCTCACATGAATATTGCCCCAGCTCTCACATGGATACTGCCCCAGCTCACACATGGATACTGCCCCAGCTCACACATGGATACTGCCCCAGCTCACACATGGATATTGCCTCAGCTCATGGGATTTGCCCCAGCTCATGGGATTTGCCCCAGCTCATGGGATTTGCCCCAGCTCACACATGGATTTGCCCCAGCTCACACATGGATTTGCCCCCAGCTCATGGATTTACCCCAGCTCACACATGGATAATGCCCCCAGCTCATGGATTTGCCCCCAGCTCATGGATTTGCCCCCAACTCATGGGTTTTGCCCCCAGCTCATGGATTTGCCCCCAGCTCATGGATTTGCCCCCAGCTCATGGATTTGCCCCCAACTCATGGATTTGCCCCCAGCTCATGGATATGCCCCCAGCTCATGGATATGCCCCGAGCTCATGGATTTGCCCCAACTCATGGATTTGCCCCCAACTCATGGATTTGCCCCCAGCTCATGGATTTGCCCCAGCTCTCACATGGATTTGCCCCAGCTTACACATGGATTTGCCCCAGCTCTCACATGGATTTGCCCCCAGCACATGGATTTGCCCCAGCTCTCACCTGGATACTCGGGCCAGCTCCGGCAGGGGTTGAGGGGACCCAGATGCCGGGCAGCGTGAGAGTGCCTGCCCGGTCCTGAACAGTCCATCCTGTTGAAGTGGAGTCGGCTGCGTGCGTGCGCAGGTCACGTGGTCCGGCCAGTCAGGTGGTACAGAGACAAAGTACCACCTGATTAGCCGGACCACGTGACCGGCTGCGCCTACACGCAGCCACCTCCCCTTTAACCGGACGGACTGTTTAGGACCGGGCAGGCACTCTCGCGCTGCCCGGCATCTGGGTCCCCTCAACCCCCGGGCCAGTTTTAGGGGCGCAAATGCGCCCCTAACAAAACTGCGCCCGGGGCCACAGCCCCCCCAGCCCCCCCCCCCACGCTACGCCACTGATTCCCCGGCTTCTGGCTACCGGTAGCAGAGTGAGACTGGGGACAAATAGTCCCCAGTCTTCCTCCGTGAATCACTCCACAGCCCTGCACGATCTCACGAGAGCAAGTATCAGGGAGGGTAGCGCTGAGTTACGGGGCAGGCAGCCAGATCACATTTGCTTTTGTCACCTCTGTTTTTTTGCCCCAAAGGGAGGTTGTTTGGTAGAGTTGAACAAACCCATCATTTTTTTCCTCTGTAAAAAGGCAGCAGGCTGAATATTGGCATCAGGTTAAGACTAACGTTAAGAGGTTCACCAAACCATTGATAGGTTGGCTTAAGACATTCATGGTCATTCAAGTAAACTATAAAGTTCTGTTTTAGTTTAATGTGGATATATGGGATTTAAAGTGCAGATGATAAGTTTTTGATGTATTTAATTCAGGAAGTAGGGCCGAATACTGTCAGTGTACGCCAAATGCCCAAGGGCAGTAGGGAGTAGAGCTCAGCTGTGATATTTATGTGTTGCGTGTCAAGTGATGTAGACATATGTAGACTGAAGTTGTAATCACACACTTGTTGGTAGGTTATATTTGGGTATATATTTGTAACAATATTGTGAGGATTTTTGTAGCAGTTTAAAGATCACAGCTGGACTAGAAAGTTCTGCAAATGTCTTGTACAAGGCCTGCTGAGAAAGAGCTAGGTATTTTGCTTAATCAGAAGAAATGTATTATTATCCAGGGGTCATGTCCTACAAAAATCTAATTGTGGGAACTCCAAGAATTCTGTCCACTCATGATTCATGTCATAAAAAAAAGATTACCAAAGCTGCAGCACCTCATTATGTATGAGAATGCCATTCCTCTGACAAATACAGAGAACCTGTCATTCTCAATGTACTCAAGCCCTGGAACACCCTTAAATACAGATGTTTTTGTAAAATTGGAGCTGAATATAAAGGTATTGCAGATTTCCACTATACCAGACAACTGGGATCTACGTGGCGTGCCCCTGCTAAAATAATGCAAAAACTGCAACTTGATCCGCAGTATTATCCCTCTGACTTCTGTAGGTAGGATGGAGATTTCATCCTTTGTGCTGTATCCTTTTTTCAAATGCTTCTGTTGGTAAGATTTTGTTACTTCTTGTATGCATGGAAGGTGAGAATTTAGAGTAAGGACATAAAAAAAATTGCTTACTTGTATTCCAGGAGATCCAGGATTACCTTTTTGACCTGGGGTGCCCTGTGAGCCCTAAAATCAGAGAGAGAAACATCAATGAAGTAAAGAGTACTATATACAATTTATTATTTATACGATAGAGGATGGTAAAAATGTGTAATGCTTTACCTTGATGACAAAAAAAGAGATAAAAAGAAGGGTGTGGAGGGAGACATTGGAATGATGTTGAGAAGAACGGTGAGAAACACAAGAAAGGATGAAGAAAAGAAATGAAATATTCTTCTATTGTGCAACTGTCCCGAAAGCATACCCTGTCTACCAACTGAATCATGAGCCTCTATAAATCTGTAAAAGGGGGGGGGTGACATTTATAGCAATGAATCTGTTGACTTTTATGGGTTAGCTTTCTGGGCTTCAAAGGTAAACCATACCTAGACCAGGGTACACCCCTACACGCGCGTTTCAGTGATCCATGACAGGTGGAATTTAAAGTGCACAGTGGCTGCGATTATAGGAAAACATCTCAATCACATTGTGATAGCTACTCGATCTCTATTGACTCCTTGACTACTAGTAGCTGTGTTTTATGGTTTTCTATTTGTTCTTCATGTATTGCTTTCATTCACTGTCTTCCGACGCTATTCTTCTTCATGTTTCAGTGAAGATTTTTTACATATTATTCTGAAAAACCAGAGTATGTGCTGCGAATCGACTCACAACACATGTTATTTCCGACTTGGATATACATATAAATTACGGTAACACTATTTAGTGCACATACACTATTTAGATACAGAAATAATATACCAGCACTAATTGAATTTATTTGAGATGTGGCCTCCTTACAGGACATTTCTTGTGCAAGAGTTGGAGCTGACTACAAGTGTTAATCTCCTAAGAGTGATGGGAGTTGAACACGCAACATCCTGTGTTGTTGTACCAGTTGTTTAAACAGATGACAAGCGCACTCCTCCGGGTGGGTGAAAGGCCTGAACAGAGCTGCAGAGGTTACTGTGCACACTTCTTGATTAAGAGACCTGAATGGGTCTTGAAATGGACTACATGCACAGACTGGAGGATTTGTCTGACAAACAGGGAAACCTGTTTAAGGAATATCATCCAGAAGTTGGTCTTCAAAGTCAAATATTTTTGAAACATGGGCTGTGGACCTCTAATGAGCATGAACGTGACCAGACAGTCACTGCTGCTGACTCCACGGACTTTGAAAAGCCATCACCTGACCTCCCATTATCACTGCCAACACCAGGTGATGTGCACAGGGAGCCAGGCCCTCAACCCCATGCAGTGAAGGAATAGAGTCTCTGAAGCTCTAAAGATGCAGCTTAAAATAAGTTGTTGTTTTTTTTGTATTTAATATTTGAGGTTTGCACAGAAAATACAGTACAAGGTTAGACAGGTATAAACATCAAGGTTGGTTGGTATATGTAATGTATGGAAAAATCAGGTACCCCATTAAAATAAACCTATGAGAAAGTAAACTAATGGCATTTCTATTAAACCACCAGTAGATGGCAGCAGAGTAAAAAGCCTGAATGATGAGCACGTGTTCATCTAAAATGTTTCCCTCAACAGTGAGGAACAAAAGAAGCAGGGCTTCTGTTCTGGAGGAAGCAAATATCAGAGTACACATCCTACCAGAGCTGAAGTCATGTTTTGTATGTGTTGCAGAAAACGTTTAAATAAAAGCACTTCTGATTTCACCCAGCCCGCTTCCTTCGCACTTTGAAACTAGTGACTATACTTTCAGCATATGTGCAACAAAATTGGTGCCCAACGTGGGGCTTGGGTGAAGAAGACGCAAAGGGGGTCACGGAAGTGAAAAAAAGAGCGGTAACGCGAAGTTGAGAGGAGATTGGAATATTAACCCTTGCTGCACAGTAAGCGAATACAGATGGATCTAAAGAGGTTGCAGGATGAAATCAGTGGACACCTGATCCACTTGTCAGTGGGTGATCTCATCGAGACTTGCCAATTCGTCAAAGCCTCCATTGCCAGCATGGTGAAAGGAAAAACTCGACGCCATTATATGCGGATCGTTAATGAAGTAATAGATGAACTGGTCGAAACTGAAAGTGAGGAGGCGGTGACACAATTTATGCAAGCAACAAAAGGATTCATTATCGAGCTAGAGAAGAAGAGGGACAATACAGAAGTCCCAAGTATTAGTGAGAAAGACCCCCCACTAGAACAACAATTAGCTGACTTGAAACGACAATATCACATTATGCAGGAGAAGTTCCAGGAAACGTCCAGAATGATCGAGGAACAGATAAAAGAGATCAGTAGCAAAAGTAAAGACTCGAGTGACAGTCAGACAAAATTAGAGCCAGTTCCGATTACGCAGAGACTACACCATGGTAACTTTTCAGAGGTGACCATTAGAAAAGACTTCAAGATCACAGGCCAGATTGGAGAAAAAGAGGACCAGCTGTCCTACAACAATCTGATGCACCAGATCGACCTGGGACTACAGAAAAGATATCCTGAGACTGAGATTGTAGAAGCTGTGTTAAAAGCCATTAGTCCTGGCCTAAGCTTAAGAGGTATGCTGGAGATGAAAAATGGACTGACTCTAGTGCAACTTAGACGAATCTTGAAAAGTCACTACAAAGAAAAGAATGCCTCCGAAATGTACCTGCAGCTCCTCAACATCTCTCAGAAGAGTGATGAAACTCCTCAGAATTTACTGTTCAGAGCGATTGAATTAAAAGATCATTTGCTA
Organism: Leptobrachium leishanense; assembly: GCA_009667805.1. Taxonomy (NCBI): domain Eukaryota; kingdom Metazoa; phylum Chordata; class Amphibia; order Anura; family Megophryidae; genus Leptobrachium; species Leptobrachium leishanense. Next base: position 147,618,819 of record CM019067.1, read on the forward strand.
TTTGTCTCCCAAGGAGAAGGCTCGGATGAACATTTCGGGACTGAGCTGATACAGAAGAAATTCCTAAGATCAGTGGGTACTGGACTGAGAAATGACCACATCAAATTCCAATTAAAGCAGTATCTAGATGATCCTTCCATTCCCGATGAGGTGCTTATAGAGAAAATTAATGAAGCCACTAATATGGAGTTGGAAAGGGAACAGAAGCAAAATAAATACCAGTCCAATGAATGGGAAAAAAATGTCAGTCCAACGCCTTACAGTATCCTCAAGAACCAAGTGTCCTGACAACAACTGCTGACACAACACCTCGGTCCCCACCTCAGGCAAGTAGCCCAACGATTCAACAACTGTCTAAGGACAACTCTGAACTGGAAAAGCTGTTAGATGCAAAAAGAGATAATAGAGATGAAGACACCTCTCTGAGATCTGGGAACCCGACAAGACCGTGAAATCAGAGGGCCTCAGGTAACAGTCGGTAGGAGCAATGGACGTTGTCAATCCTGTAAAAGGACTAACCGAGAAGTGCAGGTCATCACTGCTTCACCTGTGGTCAATATGGACATATAGCAAAACATTGCCAAACGTCCAGAGCAAATCAGTTAAACGGAAAAGGGGTTACGGTCAAAGGACCGACAGTATCCTGTGCTAGAACCCACCCTGTGTCCCAAAATACAACCCTGTGTTAATGAGGTTTACTAATTGGTTGGCTATCGGCAACAACAAGTCACCAGGCTCCATAGCGCTGTGGACCTGGTGGGAAGCTGTGACATAACTGAGTGTAGATGTCGCAGGGAGGATGGTTCCTCAAGTAATTGTATTACTACTTAACCTTGGCTCCCTATAGTTGTTGTTGTAAGATATGTAAGAGAATGGTTCTTATATTAAAGTCTGTGTATGTCTGGGACGACATAAAATTTTGTGGAGGAAAAGTGTAATGTATGTCAAAATCAGGTACCCCATTAAAATAAAGTAAATTAATGGCATTTCTATTAAACCACCAGTAGATAGCAGCAGAGTAAAAGGCCTGAATGATGAGCACATGTTCATCTAAAATGCTTCCCTCAACAGGGAGGAACAAAAGAAGCAGGGCTTCTGTTCTGGAGGAAGCAAATATCAGAATACACATCCTACCAGAGCTGAAGTCATGTTTTTGTATGTGCTGCAGAAAACTTTTAAATAAAAGCACTTCTGGTTTCACCCAGCCCGCTCCCTTCGCACATTGAAACTATTGACCATACTTTCAGCATATGTGCAACATATACATCTACATGCTGGCATGAAGAAACACGTTTATTAAGAGTCTCAACTATAGTGGGCCATCGTGTGTGTCAGAGTCTGCACTAAAAAAGATTTATTGTGATAACTGGCCTTGTATGTGGCAGTGTATCCAACAATCTCGAAAAGAAGTTTAATGTAAAACCTTATCTTTTGGGCCCTGTTTCCTTTCTAACAACCCTGAAGATCTGAAGATGGTAAGATTGGGAAGGAAGGTAAGGGAGGATTATCACAGGAACAGGAGGAGGACAAAAAGGGAGAAAGATATAAAATGAAAATATAAAATTTAAAAGGGGGAAGGAAAATGGAAATGGTTGGGGCAAGACAGAGGAGAGAAACCCCAATTCGCTGGTGATTTAAGATATCTCTCGACATGCCAAGTATTGGCATTCATAAAAAAATACAGATCCCCGAAATTTCAGACAAAAAATTCACACAAAATAAAAACAGAAGTGGTTACCAGGCGCTCCAAATACGAGGGGATTTTATTTAAAGAGGACTCAATGATTAGGTTGAGGATTTTGTTGGACTGTTATGGTTGGGACCATGAGCACGTTGCTTCTCTGTTTTTTGAAGAAACCTTTTGTGTGCAACTTACACTCTTTAGATCAAAAACTGTCACATAGACATGCACTCAGACCCACAGTTAGAAACCCATTGAACACCTATAAGTACCTAAATACAGAAGAAACAAGTAGACAAAAACAAACCACACCAATACCTAATTTTAATAAATTTAATTCTAATGACACCTGAATATTGTGATTAACCCATAACCAGAGCAACTACTACGAGACTAATGTCTGAAAAGGTGTGTGTACCATGACTACTTCCAGTAATTCAAATATATAGAAATATGACTTTTATTTAGTAATCAATTAAAAAGGAGCCGCTACTAACTACATTTAACATATGCCAAATAAACACCCAACAGAACAAAAAAGATAAAGAAACACAGAGTAACTCTGATAAAGAACATACAGTATCTCCCAGAAGTGAGTACACCTCTCACATTTTTGAAAATATTTTATTATATCTTTTCATGTGACAACACAGAAGAAATGACACTTTTCTACAATGTAAAGTAGTCAGTATACAGCTTGTACAGTAAATTTGCTGTCCCCTAAAATTAACTCAACACACAGCCATTAATGTCTTCAACTCCTCCATGACGACATCGCAAGTTATCTAACGTCCACCAGCTCCGTGATGTCTCATGGAGGAGTCAAAGACATTAATGGCTGTGTGTTACTTTGAGGGGATGGCAAATTTACACTGTTATACAAGCCGTTCACTCACTATTTTACATTGTAGCAAAGTGTCATTTCTTCAGTGTTGTCACATGAAAAGATATAATAAAATATTTACAAAAATGTGAGGGGTGTACTCACTTCTGGGAGATACTGTATATAGGAAAATGAATAGTATGACCTACGGTCTGCGCAGGGAACAGTGTAGTTGGATCTTTCCTAGATTGCTAGATCAGAACTACAAATCTAGCTACTAAATTATCTTTCACAAGCAATAAATTGGAGTAGTGCGCTTGTGACCTAGAGAGAGAGGGTCGCTATACAAGACCCAAAGTTAAGGTATTCTCCCCAATACCGCAGGTTAGCAAAAAATGGACACAAAATTGGGTAGCGCTCCTCTATATATACAATAAAAGATGAGAGACAGACACACCAAAAAAATAGCATAAACAAAGGATAATCAGTCCTTACAGCAAGGTGGTGTATCCCTTTCTTGTTGATTTCTTAATGCTTCCTTCAGTGGAAAAGCATGTGTAATCTTGTGAGTACCTCAAAAAGAGGAGATAGGTTACATAGCGTATTATGTTGGATTAATCACTTAAGAATAACTAAAAATCGCCAAGTGCACACTCACGGTTTTTGAGAGCTACCAGCTTGAGAGCTACCAGACGAGCATATGAGAGCTGGTAGCTCTCAAAAACCGTGAGTGTGCACTTGGCGATTTTTAGTTATTCTTAAGTGATTAATCCAACATAATACGCTATGTAACCTATCTCCTCTTTTTGAGGTACTCACAAGATTACACATGCTTTTCCACTGAAGGAAGCATTAAGAAAACAACAAGAAAGGGATACACCACCTTGCTGTAAGGACTGATTATCCTTTGTTTATGCTATTTTTTTGGTGTGTCTGTCTCTCATCTTTTATTGTATATATAGAGGAGCGCTACCCAACTAAATTATCTTTGAACTCTTCTTATTTGTAGCGTTCCAGGGCTACAATGTATGTGCTGTCTTTCCTGACATAGAGCTTCATCAGGCTGGGTCTAGTCACACCCGGCACATCCTTATGCATTGCTGTGGATGTCATTATACATAGTACATACAGGGCCCTATTACAATCTTCGCGTTAAAACGCTCGCAAACGCGTGAATTTGTGCACCCAGCGTTAAAAGTTAAACGTTAACGTGCGTAAATCCACGCTGGAATTACAATCCTCGCACATTTTTCATTCGTCGAGCAATAACGTGTGTAAAACGGACGCGCACAAACACGTGCGCAGCAACGTTGCATGCAGAAATCAGTGTTTGTACTGTTTTTTTCTAGGGATGTGCGTTTCGCTCTTCGGAATTTCCCTGAAATTTCCCTGTTCTGCATTCGGATTCGGACGATTTTCCAAAAATTTTGGATCCGAAAGCAGCAGATCCGAACAAATTTCTGAGCCAAAACGAAAACTTTTCGGAATTTTTCGACTGGACTAGAAATGTGTAAAATCGAAAATCATTTTCGTTCCATTCGTGATTTCGGCTCCATTCCTGATTTCGGTTCCATTTCAGTAATTTCGTATTTTTCGGTTATAACGCTGATTCTGTAATTTTGTATCATTCCCATCTCAATGTATCCTTCCCGGGAAACCAGAGAAATCTCAATGTAGCCTTCCCGGGAAACCAGAGAAATCTCAAATGTATCCTTCTTGTAAGGCTGGCGGCACACTAGCAAACATTTTGCGTCCGTTTGACCGTACTGTTTGACGTCTGTCGTAGTTTTATAAAGGAGTCAATTAAACACACCACACAAAGCCCCTGCGTACTTGTTCATGGACGGGCAAAGCATAAAGCCACGGACGCAAAAATAACATCGACGTGAAAAAGCTAAACGGACGCAGAAACAACACTGCCATGTATTTTCCTAGGGTGTGGAGACGTCAGACATTACGGACGCACTTTACGCAGTACTCACAATATGTCCTGTGAAAAAGTGCGTCCGTAACGGACGCAGTACAGTATGCTCGTGTGCCGCCTCCCTTAAACCAGAGAAATCTCAATGTATCCTTCTTGTAAAACATGAGAAATCTCAATGTATCCTTCTTGTAAAACATGAGAAATCTCAATGTATCCTTCCTGGAAAACCAGAGAAATCTCAAGGTATCCTTCCCGGGAAACCAGAGAAATCTCAATGTATCCTTCCTGTAAAACATGAGAAATCTCAATGTATCCTTCCTGTAAAACATGAGAAATCTCAATGTATCCTTCCCGGGAAACCAGAGAAATCTCAATGTATCCTTCCCGGGAAACCAGAGAAATCTCAATGTATCCTTCTTGTAAAACAAGAGAAATCTCAATGTATCCTTCTTGTAAAACATGAGAAATCTCAATGTATCCTTCCTGTAAAGCATGAGAAATCTCAATGTATCTTTCCTGTAAAACATGAGAAATCTCAATGTATCCTTCCCGGGAAACCAGAGAAATCTCAATGTATCCTTCTTGTAAAACCAGAGAAATCTCAATGTATCCTTCTTGTAAAACATGAGAAATCTCAATGTATCCTTCCTGTAAAACATGAGAAATCTCAATGTATCCTTCCGAAAACATGAGAAATCTCAATGTATCCTTCCTAAAACATGAGAAATCTCAATGAATCCTTCTTGTAAAACATGAGAAATCTCAATGTATCCTTCCTGTAAAACATGAGAAATCTCAATGTATCCTTCCTGTAAAACATGAGAAATCTCAATGTATCCTTCCTGTAAAACATGAGAAATCTCAATGAATCCTTCTTGTAAAACATGAGAAATCTCAATGTATCCTTCTTGTAAAACATGAGAAATCTCAATGTATCCTTAGTGTAAAACATGAGGAATCTCAATGTATCCTTCCTGTAAAACATGAGAAATATCAATGTATCCTTCTTGTAAAACATGAGAAATATCAATGTATCCTTCCTGGGAAACCAGAGAAATCTCAATGTATCCTTCTTGTAAAACATGAGAAATCTCAATGTATCCTTCTTGTAAAACATGAGAAATCTCAATGTATCCTTCCTGGGAAACCAGAGAAATCTCAATGTATCCTTCTTGTAAAACATGAGAAATATCAATGTATCCTTCCTGGGAAACCAGAGAAATCTCAATGTATCCTTCTTGTAAAACATGAGAAATCTCAATGTATCCTTCTTGTAAAACATGAGAAATCTCAATGTATCCTTCCTGGGAAACCAGAGAAATCTCAATGTATCCTTCTTGTAAAACATGAAAAATATCAATGTATCCTTCCTGGGAAACCAGAGAAATCTCAATGTATCCTTCTTGTAAAACCAGAGAAATCTCAATGTATCCTTCTTGTAAAACATGAGAAATCTCAATGTATCCTTCTTATAAAACATGAGAAATCTCAATGTATCCTTCCTGGGAAACCAGAGAAATCTCAATGTATCCTTCTTGTAAAACCAGAGAAATCTCAATGTATCCTTCTTGTAAAACATGAGAAATCTCAATGTATCCTTCTTGTAAAACATGAGAAATCTCAATGGCAGAATTATCGTATCGACAGAATTATCGTTTCGACAGAAATATATATTTTTTTTGGCTGATGTATTTGGTTTCGGCCAGGTTGATAGAATTTGCCATTAACACCAGCTTTTAGGAGTAGCTAAAATTATGCGCGCAGCGTCTATGTGTTAATTCCTGCGCATAGATTGTAATACCATCCGCGTACCAGCGCAGAAACGCATTTGCGCTCACAATGTTAAGTATAGGACGCGCAACGTACAGTAAGCTTGGGCAGCGTTCGCGCAGGTTCACCCGCGGTAGACGTATAAGCGTGATTGTTGCGCTGACATTGTAATACGACGTTCAGCGCAAAGGTTTTGCCCCTCGCGTTAGGGCCCACGGTGTGTGCAACATTATATACAGTTTGTTTCTCTTTGGGCCTGAAAACTGCTTCATTGTTGTCAATAACCAAGCATCAAGTGTGTGTAGCAACAATAGCAAAGTCAAAAACTGATTATTTTTAAAGATTTTCATTATCCAATTTGGATAGATTAAAAATATTTGCAGATTTACCATTAGAACATTAACAGCTATCATTCTTTCAATCATAGTAGACATTATAATGTGTATCTTGCAAATTAATGCATGCGTTTTATCTTACTGCTGTTTTTATATCATTTTTAAATAAAAGAATGTGTAAAAATGTAAATTATAAGAACAATGGTTCGTGTTTGTCTTTTAAAATAATTTTTGAAAAGCCTGGAAAATACTAACCTTTTGTCCGGGAGACCCAGGACTTCCTGGTGGTCCCTGAAGACCTGGTATACCCTGGGAATATTTTCATAGAAAGAATTGTTAATTATTATATGAGCGATTGTTGTGATACAATATTTTTAACTTTTAAAATCAAATTAATTAAAATTAATTTTTAAGCAGCAATTAACTGGATTAATTATTTCTCCTTTCTGCAGTTTAATTTATCCTTGTACTATATAGTTCTGCCTAGAGAACCGCATGGGGTATGAGTACTTCATGAATTTATGAATTGAATCCAGTGAGGACATTGGAGCATGTGTGATAACAATGCATAACTTGTGCATTGTTAAGTTAAAATGATTTAGATTTTAAAAGTCTTCTTTTCACAACCTAAAGGCAACTTAGAAACCCATTACTTCAATGTGTTCAACAAGTCTTAGGGCCCTATGCCACAGTTGCCGATTTTCCTTACCATCTCCCTTTTACTGTACCTATTCCAAGGTAACGGCTTTGTTTGCACCTCTTCCTCCTTCTGGGGCCAGGCACAGAGTGACAACTGCACGGGCATTGTGCGCCACATCTGGTATTGGCTCCTGAAGTCCATAGGACACTATCGATTTTGGCATGTCCCAGACACCAACTCTGCACAGGATCACATCTGGGGAGGGACACCTGGAACAATTTTCTCCCAGTCTCCCGCTGCTCATGGCGAGAAGAAGCGGCAGATCACACTGCCTTCTCCACCGTGGGATGAGAAGTGAGTATGGAAGTTTTGGGGGTTTAGTTTACTGTGTTAAGTGATTTTGCAAAATAAAACACAGTGGGCAATATTCCAATGTTTTTTGGTTTTTTTTGAGAAAGGATTTTACCAGGAAGGATACAGAGATTTCTCTCTTTTTAAAGTATGCCCTGGGTGCCGAGTATGTACCGTTAGGTGTCTTGCCCAAGGACACTTACTGGAGAGGTGCTCTTGCTGGAATTCAAATCTGTGTTTCCACAGTCTCTCTCCACATGGAGACAGTAAGCAGGAATATTTTGGCTTGCACATCCCAACAGTAGTTTTCACCCGCACTTTGTAATACCTCACTAGTCGAGAAGCTAAAAAAATATTGCCATCTTGGCTAGCCAGACTCTGGGCAATTACGAGAACCAGCTCAAATAATAATTTCTCCCAATTATTACTTTGGAAATAACTACTTAAAAGCATACAAGAAGGGACATCCATATCAGCACCAATTGAGGAAGCATTTCTTTATGCAAAACACGTTTTGGTGTATTTCTAAGTTGTTTAAATAAATTCTTCTTATTTTTATCCTAACACCCTGTCCCTCATGCATTTTACCAATGGAGGAGGTGGCTGAGATTGATGGGAGGTGCGGTGCTCCTAGGAATTCACCAGCTGTGTGTATACTAGTGTCTTGGTCTAAGGCACTGACGAATGTGAGTAAATCTCTTTTTAGTACCATTATTTTATAGCCTGGGGATCACTGCACTATACATGTTTGTTTTATTTGAGGTCAACTGAAGAACCAACCCCAGAGGGGAGACTGCCTTCCAGGTCCAGGATTTTAGCCTGATAGAGGACAACCTATATTACAATATTGAAGTAAACACTGGCTCCCCCACACTCTTGTAAAAAATATATTGTGCACCCCATGTTAAGTATAGGAGATGCTTAAGTACAGTAAGCTTGCAGTAGCTGCGAGGCACAAAACTTTCACCCCAGCTTAGCGTCAGCATTGGAATATCGATTAAACTTACTTCTCGTTAAACTTACTTCCCCTAGCACTAACGATTACATATAGAGGCGCTATATTAGCACCAACTATGGAACAGAGCCTAGTGTATGTAAAAATACTTACAGGTTTTCCATCTTTTCCAGGGGATCCTCGTTCTCCGATATGTCCTACATGACCCTGTGATAAGATTTTATATTATATACAATTCCAAATAAAACAGAGATAGAATAATTACATTACTAGAGAACATTTGTATTAGGCACTGATTTTAAACTATTTTATAATGAAAAATATTTAGATAAATGAAGAGTAGTCCATATTCCTTTTACGTATACATAGCAGAAATGGTCTGGCTTGAACACAAGAACAGACGTTTTTAAAAAGACATGTTGCTCTCTTTCACTAAGAATTCTGGAGGGTAATTCTGAACCAATAGAAATTGTATATATATATATGATTGAGTTAACTGCACAAAGATCTGCTTTCATTATACATCCTTTATTAAGAAGAATTTTTGGGATAATCATTTGCTTGCTCTCTTCCTGAGTATCAAATATTGGTCTTTCCAATGCCTCTTGTATAACGTCATTTATCAAGCTGAGATTAAATAATATTTTATATTGCTAAGGGTCAACATTTAAAGTCCTAAGCTACTAGCCAGGCTGAAAAGTTACTTACTACTTCTGATCCCACCCATCACCTCCCGCACACCCCACACACAACTTTGCACTATTTTAGTTTAGACTGTATGACTAAATTTAAAGGGGAAATGCCAAACTGAAGTTGCAGTGTATTTAAAAAGGGCCAAATTTCCAGTCGCCATGCTTAAAGTTCTCCCAGTCCTGGGCAAGTGGGCAAGTGGAAATTCTGAGCCCTGATTGATGGGATTTTTTCACTTATCACATTTAAATTTCCGTGATAATTTAACTTTATTTTGCTTTTTTAGTTGTAAATATTTACAGAATGAATACCAACAATAATGTATAAAGTTATATCTGATGGAAATAACACTCATTTTTTTTAAGGTATATATTTCGCTAATGGTCAATTTTAAGTATGCTTCCAGAAATTAGATTTATCTTTATGTGCTGTAATATCTTAATGGAATATTTAAAAAATATAGAAGACTTGAAATGCATTTTAGAAAAATATTTATTACTCACTTCAGGTCCTGTAGCTCCTGGAGACCCAGGATGGCCATCTGGACAGTCACATGTAGATATAGGCTCCACTCTCTCAAGAGGACACTGTCAATACAGAATCAAAGTATTAAAACAAAATCTGTAAGAAAATGCAACAGTTTTATTTATTGCAAAATATAAATATGTATGATGTACTTACCCTTGGGTCATTCTGTTAGGGAACAAAGAATATTCAAGTTTATTACTTTATTTACAATAAACAGATCACTACTCTACTTACCCTGCAGAATAGAAAGAGATAATTATTACTTTTGGGAGAGCTTAAATTACTTTGCATAAATGTAATAGCATATGTTTTATAACATAGTTTAGTCAGTTAATGTGCCAACTGTAGAAACTGTTCCATCTGCTGCCTGACTTGAGGATTGGACATGTTAAAGTGATATGGGATTTTGAATGGGACAAAATTGAATGTGGAGGGAGTTAAGAGGTGGTGAAATGGGATGTAGTTTTTGTTATTGAATGGAGGACCTGAGGGACTATGATATGAGAGGGGTATATCCATAGGGTATAGTGTTGAGTGGGATGTGGAGGTGAGCAGAGGTAAGAAGAGAATGGTCTACTGGAAGGGGATGTGACAATACAAGGGAAATAACAATGTAAAATGGAAGGGACCTAGGAGGAAATACAAATAGCTTTGGGATATAGCAGGGGATAATGTATTGCAAATAGGGCTTGTGTTGTGACAAGTCAGGAGGTGTAAGTAAGAAAAGTAGGTTTGTATATTGCAGGGAGTTTAACTATAGTGGGTTTGTCGAGATACAGCAAGTGTTCTAACGTTAAATCCTTGTGGTATCTCAAAATTAGCAAGTTTTTGAGGTACATGTGAGCATGAACATTGATATCAATTTTAAAAATACTATAATGTTACTGTACTGTATTTCTAACTCTGCCGTGCAACTGTCACGCTGACCGCCAACTTGGGCCATCATGGGGACTTGGTTCAAGGAGGGTTGTAGCCCTCGAGGCAGGTTAGCTGCTGGCTTAATACAGCACATATAAACAACACAGATTCCGGACAGAAATTAAAACAGGACTGTAACACAAGGGACAGGAGGACATGGAAGAAAACTAAAGGAATCCCTAAGCTGGGTAAGGTCCTTGAACTGGCCTCTGACTAATAAAAACCTCACAAAGAATGACAGAGCCAGGGGAGCAGGAAGGGTGAGGGTTAAGTAAGACAGACAGGATTCCTAAACTAAAGAGAGGTCCTTATACTGGCCTCTAAGCAATAATAACTAAGACAAACCAAAACACATAAAACAAGAAACATGCAAGAATCGTCGGGACTTGAGTCAGGGATATAGAACCAGGAAAAATGTCAGACAGGCAGAGGTTGGCAACAGATCAGAAACACAATGAACAGAGAGCAGGCAGAAATGGTTAGCCAGTGAAAGCCGAGGTCAATACCAAATAAATAAATGCAAGAATGTTTTGCAGCAACACAGGAAACAGGATCCAGGACAGGAACACACAGGACCAGAAGCCACCATAAAAACTCATACCAGGTCAATGAGTCTCTGTGCTGCTGGCATTTAAATAGGGAGCAGGTCTGGTTAATTGGACATGTGACCCCAGACCTGACCAGCACAGCAGAACCCAGGAGCAGCTTAAGGCAATACAGCCAAACACAGACAGTTCAGAGCTGATCTGAATCCCTCATCACCACGGGGCACGGCTGAAACCAGTGGAAACATGACAGCAACCTTGTTATTTCAGCATGTCAGTTTACTAACATCCTATGTATATGTGTATTCTAGAGTTGATGGTGACCTACATGTTTAACCTCGTCACACAAAGTGATTTCCCATAGATCCATTGCTAGGACCCAGTGTTTATATGGAAAATCACTACATTACCTAAACTGTAACCATGTATGCAGCACTATGCATACAGATATGCAGTACAATAACCTACAGTAAACTCATTTGATAAGCAGAGGACTTCCCTTGCTGGTCAAATTTATTTACTGTAGAATGTGTCCATGACACATGGGCAGAAATAAATCCATATCTGTTACACAGAGAGAGTGTTTCCCTGAGCTGCAGCACATTTGCATATGGTCTCCAGAACACATAGTGCCAATGAATTAGGTTTGCAATAAATAAAATTCATTTACATTACTCCAGAGAAAGAACATAATTGAGTTAACTCCTGCAAGAGCTATGCACATCAATTGTATGCATTAATGGTAGTGGAGAAGGTTAAAGTTAGTTGTTGGGGTTCTAAAATTTTAGGGAAATGTGTGTGTGTGTGTGTGTGTGTGTGACGCATTTATAAATGCATATATTAAGCTTGTGTTTGTATTAGAGACAGCGTGTACATAAAAGATGCATGGCCCTATTCCACAGTTGCCCTTAAGATAACTACAATTATGTGTAACGTCTCCTGTAGTTATCATAATGGTGGGAATCATTATTCCACCCCTGCCACACGCTGGGTTTTCTGCTAGAGTATAGCGATTCTACCTGCACAACCTTACTGTTAATTTGCACCTGCAAATAAAAATGCAAGCTACTCCGAGGCAGCTTGCGCTTCCATTAAGGAACCGGTATTTCACTAAGAAGTAACAACTCCTAAAAGCTGATATTGTGTCGTTTGAAATGCAAAATCACTCAACCTGCTGTGAAACCTCCCCCTAAAATTTCCATACTCACCTAATCTGCCGCTCCTCTCGCCAGGAGTAGAGTGAAGCTGGAAACAAATAGTTCCTAGTCTCCCACCACAATTCAATGGTGGTGTTGTGTGATCTATAACAGTGATTTCATGCAGAGCTTGCAGCCATGGAGTCTAAGAACCACTACTTACAGCTGCAAGCAACACCACAGCCAGTATGGAACTGCCCTGTGCTTCCTTCCTGAGGGACAGGCGCTAATATAGCACCTACCCTGGAATAACTGCATTAAATTTGAGATGGTAAGCAAAATCTGCAGGCATAGATTTTCTTACTTCCCACCATCTCCCTTTTCACAGCAACTGTAGAAGAGGGCCTGTAGTGGGTAAGGTGAATTGTGTTCATGTATTGATACTTATAGTAATAACATGTTTTCACAAATATTTGATGCCCATAGAAATGTGTGCTAAGCATGTAAATATTTCTTTCAGCCTTTAAAGTAGAGAAGTTCAACAGGAATTTATCATGAATGAAGTACAGTATGTCACATGCACAAATGAAACAAATGCGCATGACATAATTGGTTAACGTGCTGTGGTTGCACATCAGAAGTTATGTTATAACATTTGTTCTGACCACATTAAAGAGCAAGAAAACTCACCACTGAGTAGATTTCACAGGCCGTCTCTCTTTCACTCTGCTCTGGATCACAGTACAACCTCAATTTTTGTATTTCAATCTAAAACCACATGAAGATTTTCAGAACAATAAATCTCAAAGCATTAAATCATGAAATGCTTTAGTAATCATCAGCCCATGTTAACGTGGTTTGTTATGACTAACGTTTCTAGTGGAGACTAGTCCATAGGGTGAGCCACAGCACGTCCCGATGTTCCTATAGGAGTGCTGTGCGGGGAGGGATTAGGAGACATTTCTTGTTGCGAGTGGTACAATCAAAGATGGAGACTGATAGACCATGCTATCTTCAATGGCCAATCTGGTATTGATTGGGCATCCTTGCGCATCATCACGCTTGAGCATAAGGGATCCCGAAAGTATTCGGGTCTGCATTACATGTGGTACACCAATTCATTGTGTGGAGTTATGTAAATGAAGAATGGGACGCCATGGATTACTCTTGTCAAAGCCTGATAGGCCGAAACGCGTCAAGTGGCATGTTTGTTTGGTTTTAACAGTATGTTTTTGAGTTTATGGTTTGAGGTCTTGTGAATGAGTGATTATATACCCTGGTACTCAGAGGCAGCTTTGTACTGCCAATGTATATAGGGGGTACATGGCTATGGATGTTTAAGCGGCTTAATGGTGTTATATCTAAGGCACTCCTCAATAATTTTTTATGAATATTAAGCACCACTTTTTCAGGTTGGAGATGTGATTATATTTATGTCATTTTATGCCGATTACCCATGTTATTTACAGAAACAGTATGGGAATAGTTAATATGGAATATTATTAGGTTTGTTGTTGATTGATAGTGGGCTGTGTTACAGAGGGTTGTTCATTATGCAATATATTTTTGTATACACAACTTGTTATTATAGCTATGCAATAATTAACTCAGTGTAACCAATATTGTATACCTGTTTTTGGTACTTGATTCCATGGTGACAGGGGTTTTATAGATTGTATTTTCACACTCATGCGTGTATTTTCACCAGGGACGTGCACTCAGGGGTGGCAGGGGAGGCGGAGCCTCTCCTGCCATGCCAGTAAATTAATGAGCTCATTGTGTGTAATGACATGTGATGTGTGTGCATGTACATTTAAACTGTAAATAAATTGTTATTTATACTCATACTCACCTCTCCTCGCTCCATCGCTGTGCTTTGCTTCTTCTCTGTCCGCTTTTTTTTTCTCCTGCGCTTTCACTTTCACAGTTTGCCGGCTGCTGTGTGTGTGTAATACACTACACAGACAGCAGGGGCAGCACTGAGCCAGCCTAGGCTACGCAATTTACGCAGCCCAACGCTACGCTAATTGCGGAGCTCAGGCTGGTGGCAGGCAAGCTCGTCATTGCCTCCAGGCAATGACAGCAAATGAAGCTTGAGCCAATGGGAAAGCTCCATTGTCTCAAGCAAGTTTTTTTTTTTTAAAAAAAAGCCCACCATGGGAGGCAGTGCTCCCATGGTTTGATTGACGCAGGACAGTCATGTGACTGTCCTCGTCAATCGTTTGGGGCGGGCAGGGAGATCACAGCAGTGTGACTGTGACAAACCCCCTCCAGAAAGTGCTGAGCGCATGTGTGTGCGATAAACACACACACACACACATGCGCTCAGCACAGAGGGGGGGGGGTTGTCACAGTCACACACACTCTCAAGCTCCAGCAGCTCCTCCTACTCACTCAGTAACATCACCTCGTGCCAGCACCACAGAGACACGTGGGAAAGGAAGCAGCCGACCTCTCTCTCCACTTGGACAGCACACACAGCCAGTGAGGAGCTGGTTATCCCAGAGTCTGTCTCAGGTAAATAAGGAGCCCTCCCCTGCAGGAACCCTGTGACTCAGCTGGGGCATATCCATGAGTTGCTGGGGCGCCATATCCATGAGCTGGGGCAAATCCATGTGCTGCTGGGGCATATCCATGAGCTGCTGGGGCATTTCCATGAGCTGGGGCATATCCATGTGCTGGGGCAAATCCATGAGCTGGGGAAAATCCATGTGCTGGGGCATATCCATGAGTTGCTGGGGCACATCCATGAGTTGCTGGGGCACATCCATGAGTTGCTGGGGCAAATCCATGAGTTGCTGGGGCAAATCCATGAGCTGGGGCATATCCATGAGTTGCTGGGGCATATCCATGAGTTGCTGGGGCATATCCATGTGCTGGGGAAAATCCATGAGCTGGGGCATATCCATGTGCTGCTGGGGCATATCCATGAGCTGGGGCATATCCATGTGCTGGGGCATATCCATGAGCTGGGGCATATCCATGAGCTGGGGCATATCCATGAGTTGCTGGGGCATATCCATGAGTTGCTGGGGCAAATCCATGTGCTGGGGCAAATCCATGAGCTGGGGCATATCCATGAGCTGGGGCATATCCATGAGTTGCTGGGGCAAATCCATGTGCTGGGGCAAATCCATGAGCTGGGGCATATCCATGTGCTGCTGGGGCATATCCATGTGCTGCTGGGGCATATGAATGAGCTGGGGCATATCCATGTGCTGGGGCATATCCATGAGCTGGGGCATATCCATGAGCTGGGGCATATCCATGAGCTGGGGCATATCCATGAGTTGCTGGGGCAAATCCATGTGCTGGGGCTAATCCATGTGCTGGGGCAAATCCATGTGCTGGGGCATATCCATGAGCTGGGGCATATCCATGTGCTGGGGCATATCCATGAGCTGGGGCATATCCATGACTTGCTGGGGCAAATCCATGTGCTGGGGCAAATCCATGAGCTGGGGCATATCCATGTGCTGCTGGGGCATATCCATGAGCTGGGGCATATCCATGAGCTGGGGCAAATCCATGAGCTGCTGGGGCAAATCCATGTGCAGGGGCATATCCATTATCCATGAGCTGGGGCATATCCATGAGCTGGGGCAAATCCATGAGCTGGGGCAATATCACTGAGAGGAGCTGGGGCAAAATCCATGAGAGGAGCTGGGGCAAAATTCTTGAGGAGCTGGGGCATATCCATGAGAGGAGCTGGGGCAGTATATCCATGAAAGGAGCTGGGGCAAAATTCATGAGAGGAGCTGGGGCAAAATTCATGAGAGGAGCTGGGGCAATATCCATGAGAGCTGCTGGGGCATATCCATGAGCTGCTGGGGCAAATCCATGTGCTGGGGCATATCCATGTGCTGGGGCATATCCATGTGCTGGGGCATATCCATGTGCTGGGGGGCAAATCCATGTGCTGGGGGCAAATCCATGTGCTGGGGCATATCCATGTGCTGGGGCATATCCATGAGCTGGGGCAAATCCATGTGCTGGGGCAAATCCATGAGCTGGGGCAAATCCATGTGCTGCTGGGGCATATCCATGAGCTGGGGCATATCCATGAGCTGGGGCAAATCCATGAGCTGCTGGGGCAAATCCATGTGCTGGGGCATATCCATGTGCTGGGGCATATCCATGAGCTGGGGCATATCCATGAGCTGGGGGGCAAATCCATGTGCTGGGGCATATCCATGTGCTGGGGCATATCCATGAGCTGGGGCAATATCAATGAGAGGAGCTGGGGCATATCCATGAGAGGAGCTGGGGCAGTATATCCATGAAAGGAGCTGGGGCAAAATCCATGAGAGGAGCTGGGGCAATATCCATGAGAGCTGCTGGGGCATATCCATGTGAGCTGGGGCATTATCCTTGTGTGCTGGGGGCAGTATCCATGTGTGCTGGGGGCATATCTATGAGAGCTGGGGCAATATCCTGTGTATATCTGGCTCTGATACAAGCCAGTGCCTCACCAGCCACTGACCTCACCGCACGTCACTGATTTTCACATGGTTTGTTAGTTATATATTTATAGTCTCGTTTCTTTATGCCATGTTCTATTTACTAATAAAGTTCAGTTTTTAAATGTATTTTAAACTTTGGCTTGGGGATTAGTAGTTACCACTAGTGTTTTGATAGGTTTAGGGCACTATTACAATCCTGGCGCTAACAATAGCGCTCACCTGTGTGAGCGTTAACGTTAGCATTGTTGGCCCTAGCGCGGGTGCACCATATTACAAGCCAAACGCTAACAGGTTAAAAAACCCATTAGCGATTTGGATTTTTCACTTTTCAGTGCAAGGTTACTGTACATTGCGCTCCCTATACTTTACATGGGGAGCGCCAAGAGTTAATTAGCGTTAGTATTACATTGTACTAACGCTAAGATAAATCCAGGTAAAGTATCCATGTAATTGGGCAGACTAGATGGGCCGAAAGGTTCTTATCTGCCGACATTTTTCTATGTTTCTATGTTTCTAATTACTGTCCTGCTGCAGTTAACCCGAAAGTTAACCACAGCCTGGACCTGGTACTAACAGATTCTGCTGCTGCAGAATCTGTCAGCACCAGCGAAAAATCCCCCCAAATAATTCATATACTCACCTTCCATCCTGCGGTGAGAACAGTGGCTCCAACCACCTCCTCTGGCCACTGGGAGCATGGACAGACTGGGTGAAAAAGTCCCCCAGTTTCCCTCTGTGGATCACTACGCCGACCTGCCAGATCTCGCAAGGTGAGATCCTGCAGGTCATGTGATAGGCAGCGTCAGCCTCAATGGAGTCATATGGACTCCATGGAGGGGATTTCATGGTGGCGCTTAGCACTGCATTACGATGCAGGCAGCTTTTCTAGCGCCTGCATCGTAATATCACACTAAAACGGAGATGCTAAGGAGAAACCTTCAGGTTTTCTTCCCAAGCGTCCCCATTTTAGCGTGACGATCATAATAGTGCCCTTGCAGGGCTATTCAGAAAGAGATGAAAACCTTGGGAATGACTGGAGAATTGAAAATTCTAGGTCCATTTATCTCACTTTCCAAATTGGCTATTTGGTCTAGATTGTTCATTCTCCTGCAATTCAAGGTTTTCACCTCTCTCTGAATAGCCCTGTATGTGTATGAAGTTTAGTACATTTGGACTTGGTTGGTGGAGTTACCCCATAGGGGGAGATGGGGCAGCGCCCCACCTGTAAAGATGCAAAATAACTAGTATAAAAGGTAAAAATCACTCCGCTTTTATAAAGGCAATCAAAAATTCCTCCTAACAAAAACTGTTATTAAAACTTTACAAATGTATATAATGACTTTGTTTAAAAATACTGTGGTTTTGCAGTTTCTTTAGTAATTTTGGGCTTGAAACGTCCCCATGTACCCTGGTCCCTGACTGAAGGCTAACTGGAGAGGTTTTGAGTGCAACAAAGCTTTGGTCAAGTCAAGCTAGAAATAAAAAAAACATTGAAAGTACCAAATTTGAAACGCTGTTTGCAAAAAATGTACTTGATAAAAATGTCTGGAATTAGCATATGAGGTCCTATGAATAATAATAAAAAGGTCTGTTACATAAAAAAGAACGCTATCTTAAAAAAAAAAAACGAAAAACGTTTTTGGCCAAAAAATCTGGAAAAATGCCTAAAAAATCCTAAAACAAAAATAATAAAATAAAAAAAGAGACTTTTTACTGCAGATTAAAAGAATAAATGGTTTATTAAATATTGGATAAAAATGGGAAAAATTTTAACAGTGAAACCTATGGGATTTGCCTGATTAAACCTGCCGAATGAAACCACCGAACATCAGGGCATTTTGACAACTTTTCACTGCTGTTCGGTGTTCTCTGAATAGATTAACCATTACTTCTCTATGGGGACTTTCACTGCCTTCGAACAGGCACCTTATTTGCAGATAGTTTGCCAAAATCTGGCGAACTGCCTGCTTTCTGAATAGCCAAATGGCCACGAAAGTGCACCGTATGGGGAAATTCAACATTCGGTGTAATTTCGGGGCCAGGTCGGCTGTCTTTGAATTTATTGTTTTTGAAGATGTAAGAGGTAACAAAAGACAAAAGAGTCAAAGTGAGAACCACCTCATGAAAACAGGGGAAAAGATGGGTTTTACATAGATAGGCATGGAATCAAATTCCATTGCATCACCATCTTCAAATTTCAACATCAACCCATGATGCTTTCCCGTCAATTAATTCAGAGAAACATGCAACATCACCAGCAAACACACACTACTTACAGTCACTGAGTTGTTTGACTTCTCTTCCTTTGCCACTTGGGTTTTGCCATTAATGAATATTGGACCACTTTCTTCTAAAGGTTGAGTTTGAATCACAACGTCATCAAGAAATAAGACAGCATTTTTATTCCTCACTAGGATCTTCAGCTGGTGCCAGTACTCACTGTAAAGCACCTAGTGAGGAAAAGTAGACACGACCATAACTTTAACATTATTAAATTACCTACATCAATGACATAGAATGTAAATTTGTTCATTGCAGAATTTGTTTACTCCACTATTGTCTCTGGAAGGATAACATGTTCCGTCAACAAGGACTTTTAGTTGTCCTTTGAAGGATAATCATGTTCTGCAGAATTACACAATAAAATTGTTGGACTTCAATAATTCTGAAATCTAGAGTGTGGCAGCCAAGAAATGATACTTTGTGATCTTTAAAAAAACTGTTCTTGAAAAACTTTGCTAACCTGAATATGTTATGGGCTACATTCCAAGCCTGATGGAAACGTAACCAGAACTAATAAAACTGAAGAACCCTATAGACTTTAATGACTCTGATTAAGTTTACATCATGGTTGGAATATACAGTAGCCCTTTGTATGCCTGTAATACTAGTCATTACCAAGGTTTGAAGTCACTTTTTGTGCAATGCAGTCATGTTTGCATTTTCATATTTTATCGCTACTGTGTTCAATATCTGAAAAATTGCCAAATGTCCTCAGCAGATTGTACAGCAAATGCTTATGCCGGCTTTTGAATACTGTATTTAGTGTATGCAGCTGCCCCGCAAACACACCTCCAGAAACTTACTACATTGTATAACTCATTCTGCCGCTTTGTGCTACAATGTCACTACATGACCCACCACTGTGACATGTTAAAAGTGGCCGCCGCTGGAATCTAGACGCACTCTTCACCTTTCCAACCTGGTGTTTAAGAGCTTTTCTGGGAAGCTGCCACCCTACCTGAATAGGCTGCTTCCCCCAGCAGTTTCCTCATCCTATAACCTCCGATCCAGGACCTGCAATTTACTTGCAATACCACAATACAAAAAGAAAGTGGCTTGATCCTCAGTTTTCTACCGAGCACCACAAATCTGGAATAACCTCCCAGACGCCATGAAATCTTCCCCCAGTCTAAAGTCACTTAAGAAAGCTCTATTAATATACCTCAATATGGAATGCAACTGTAAACATGTAACATAGTGACTATACTTAATTTCTGTTAATCTGTATATTTGTGCTAATTTAATATTTTGCATTCTATTACTTTGAATTTCTGTAACACTGTAACAATTTAATGCTGCTGAGTGCTGAACCCTCTTGAAAACGAGAGAAATCTCAATATAGCCTCCCTGGTAAAATCCTTTATAAATATATAAATAAACAAAGAATAATTTTCTGTGTAATTAACTCAACAAAAGATCAATGACATACAATGTACAGTATCTTTCTCTCTATATAATCCCATTACTTTAATTAAGATCACATTTCCCTCACGTTTGGGAAATGCGCTCCTAATTGCGAGCTAGGAATAGAGGCTTCTGGGTATAAACATTCTTACCTTTAGTCTTTCATCTTGAAATTTAACCACTTGAGAATCAGCATATATCTGGGTTGCAGTGAATATCACTGATTTATCTGTGCCATCGAGTGTCACTGCTGCTTGGACCTCTCCTCTTTTTGACAGAATACGCCAAAGGTCTATAACCTGACTGGTCACAGGAGACTTTAAACGTACTGTTGCCACAAAAACATATGAAGGAGGAAGGCCTTCTGGAAAGATGTCTCTGAAATACCAAATCATAGTATCATTCAATTTTGCCTGGCAAATTGTAATGTAATACTTGACTTTTAGAAAACCACGGCATTCCACGATTTATGATTTATTTAACTTATTTAGATCATGAAAACATACAGGGTTATTCAAAGAGAATCGGAAAGTCACCGTACGTTCGGTGACTTTTCGTTCCCTTCAATTCGGTGCGATTCGGCGATCCTATTTTGGCGGCCCTGCGGTGCATTCAGCAGCACCACCGGGGCGCCTTACTGCAGGGTAAACCTGCCGCAAACCTGACGTACACTCACCGAAACACACAGAAACATCTGCATTAACCCCGCCGAACACTCTGAGAAACCCGACTAGCCGCCGATCACAGTGCAGAGCAGCCGCCGGAAAAACCCGACACCGCAGACGAATGAGGTGAAAAAAAAAAAAAAAAAACGGTTCGCTTGAAAGTTTGAAATTTGAAACGCTGTTTGCAAAAAAACTACAGAGCAAAAATGCCTGGAAATGACATATAAGATCCAATGAATGATAATAAAAAGGTCTGTTTCAGTAAAAAGAAAAAATGATTTAAAAAGAAACGGGAAAAAAATTTTGACAAAAGAATCTTAAAAAATGCCTAAAAAATCTAAAAATAGATTTACAGCAGAATATTATTATGAACGGTTTATTAGATATTGGATTATAACAGGAATATTTTTAACATTGAAGCCTATGGGATTCTCCTGAATAAACCTGTCGAAGGAAACCACCGAACAGCAGGGCAATTTGGCAACTTTTCACTGCTGTTTTGTGTTCTCTGAATAGACGAAGCATTGCTTCTCTATGGGGATTTCACTTCCCTCATACAGGCACCGAACAGGCACCGTATGTGCAGGCAATTCGGCCAACATTTGGCTAACTGCCTGCTCTCCGAATAGCCGAATGGCCAGGAAATGTAACCGTTCGCTGAATTTCACTGTTCAGTTACCTTTCAGGGCCAGATCGACTCTTTGAATAACCCTGATATTTTCAAGTTTTTTTAGTAGGAGAATAGTATACATTTATGTAAACCAGAAAAAAAGCTAGATAATAAAGGCATGCAGGAACCTATTGCAGTTCACCAGACGTTGGGCAGTGATCTGAGGGCTAGATCACAACCTTGCCATTAATGGCAAGGTGAGAAAAGGGAAAAAGCTGCACAAGCCTTTTCCTAATTGTGGTTCACCATTAACGGTTATATTCCAGCCAAGGTGCTGTATGAGCAGCTCAAGTTGGGATACTTTCTAGCCACTGGCCGATACCTGCATCAGCCCCAAGTGACACCACAGGTATTGACTCCTGGAGTTAAGACTCCATGGAGCCTATCGAGAACCTGCTCGAACTCTGAGCAAGCTCGCTTGAGCAGGGACACTCAGGAATAACAGAACGACACTGGGAACTCTTTGTTCCCAGTTTTCTGTTGATCACAGCAAGAGGAAGCAGCAGATAATGCCACACTATGTGGGATCTCAAGTAAGAACTTTTTCAATCCCTGTAGATTAACGTGTTAAGTGATTTTACAAAAAGCTAAATCACTTAAAACCAGCTTTGAAAATCTGTATTTTTTTTTTAATAATGGCTTCGGAGAAGAAGATTGAGCTACATTGGAATAACTCTTTCGGTGGCCTTATCCACCTCTTCTCCTGGCAGCGAGCAGAGTGGGACTGGGGAATAATAGTTCCCAGTTTCCCTCCACGATCAGTTCGCAGCGTTGCATGATCACATGAGAACAAGAGTCCAGGAGTTGATACTCGAGGCGGCACAGAAGAGCTACCACGAGTATCACTGAGGGTAGGGCTTCGTCCTGGGGCAAAGTGCCGAGGTAGGGCCTGCCCTGGAATCTAACACTAAAATGGGGGCTGCAGGGAAGCCTGGAGGTGCAGGTGTTCCCCATTAGCATCCCCAATTTAGCTTTAGCAATGTGATCTGGCCCTCAGAATCTAGCCCAAAGTTTTTATTGGTATATAAATAGGTCCATGTACCTAATTCAACTCAGGTATAAATTTAATTAAGATTATAGTAACTTTAATGAGTCCATAGTTTTAAATGGCTCTGGTAAATTCACTACATTTCTAGTTAAGTTTACACATGACTATGAATCTAGCCTATAGTCAGTTAACTTGTTCTTGGGGACAAATAGGTTGTGAAATACTAGTTCACTGAAAGTGATTATTTAAGTGGTTAGTATAGCTAAGTTATTTTAAGACGCACAGGTCTTACACTACCATACCTTGTATCTTCGGTCACATCCAAATCAGATGTGAGCAGATAAGCTTTTTTTGTTGCCAAGGAACCTGGTATTTTTGAAGCTTTTTTATTAATATTCATGCCAACAAGCAACTCAAAACCTTTCTCATCACGAGATGCCACAGGAATTCGGGTAGGACAGACAGACTCTGTAGGGAATTGAGACAAAGTATCAGTCACAAGAAACAATCTCCTGTATTGCCTATGTTGACTATGGAAAAGTGGTTTGAATGCATTATATCTTCTAACTTCTTTTCTGCTTTTGGCAAAGAGAATCCGCTGCAGAGTTGCCCACACATGCATGCCTCTGCCTAAAACCCCTTACCGTCAGTTTGCTGCTGACACCATGACGCCTTTATGTAATAATGGAATCCTCGTTGGAACATTAATAGCACCAAAAACAAGGTACCAGCATATAAACTAAAGTTACAGGTATTTATAAAACGCCAACAAGTTCTGTAGCGCTGTACAATGGGTGAGACAGAAGAACAAATATACATGAAAGTTAAACAAACAGAACAATAGGAGGGAGTACCTGTCAGGAATCAGGAGTGGTAGAGGAGGAGATGAGCCCAGGATGCAGTGATAAAGAGACACACAGACAGGTTCCACGGTACAAGGGGGGTTTATTGGTGCTGGATACACTTGGCAGTGCAGACACTTGGCAATGTAGACACAGGATACACTTGGCAATGTAGACACAGGGTATTACTTGGCAATGTAGACACAGGGTATTACTTGGCACTGGAGACACAGGATACACTTGGCACTGGAGACACAGGATACACTTGGCACTGGAGACACAGGATACACTTGGCACTGGAGACACAGGATACACTTGGCACTGGAGACACAGGATCTTGAGAGGGACACAGCTTGGCAGTGGAAGGCAATGTTAATGCAGCAGCAATGCATCATGGGAGATTGTCCCTTAAATAGGGAAGCACAGGGAGGCAATCAAGACACCTGTGGCTGCTGCAGTGGCTGAGGTACTGCAGGCAAATAGGCAAAGGGCTGTCAGGTTGGAATAATCACCTTAGGAGGCTTCTTGCCACGGCGGCGACGTGTAACCTGACAATACCCCCCACCGAAGGCTGAACACCGGGCAGCTAAGGAGGTCTGATACGTCGCCGTAACGGTAAGACCCACCACGGTTCCATTGGAGGTAGTACAGTCCAGTGGCAAGGGTTCAATCAATTCTGTGCCAAGTACATCAGTACACCGGATTTCTTGGCTGGATGGTTCTTTGATCTCTGCTGCAATGCATGGCTCAGTCTGGGTGTAAACACAGGAGGGACTTTGAACTCGAAGGTCTGGGAGTGGCTCGCCACCAGTCACGATGTACAGTGACATGCAGGCAGAGGGCACAGAGTCCAGATATGGGTCAGTGAGAGGGGTCACCACAGACGACTGACAAGGAGCCCGAGAGCAGGAGGGAAACTTGATTTGGCGGCTGTGGGGAATTGGACAGTCCATCTTACTTACTCCTGTAATTCTTCTAGGGGTGCCAGATCCACAAAGGTAAGTAGCTGGGATGGCAGCTGGCATAAAGGTGGTAGCACTTAGGTTGCCCTGTGCTGGTTGTAGCGGTGGCTCACCATTGGAATCTACAAAGTCCAAACCAATCTCTGAGGATGAATCAAAGTTAGGTGGTGTAACTGCAGCAGATGGTGGTATTTCTGTAGTGGCACTTATTTTAGCCAGTTGTTTCAGTAGGAAAGCAGGATTTTTCTGGAGATTCTGCAGGATATCGGCGAGGGAATCAACCTGGCTTGCCAGGGTTACAACAGTAGAAGTAAGCACTGATATTTCTGGGGCCTTGTCAATAACCACACAAGCTGGCATTGAAGTGGGTTTGACATGTACCTCTTCATTCAGCAAAGCAGGCATGGCTTTGGATTCCTCAAGCGGCTGGGCAGCGCACTTGGATTCGTCAAGCTGCGGGGAAGCGCACTTGGATTCTTCAAGCTGCGGGGAAGCGCACTTGGATTCTTCAAGCTGCGGGGATGCGCACTTGGATTCTTCAAGCTGCGGGGATGCGCACTTGGATTCTTCAAGCTGCGGGGATGCGCACTTGGATTCTTCAAGCTGCGGGGATGCGCACTTGGATTCTTCAAGCTGCGGGGATGCGCACTTGGATTCTTCAAGCTGCAGGGATGCGCACTTGGATTCTTTAGCTGACACCTCAGCAGCAGGCCCTTCGGCATGGGCTTCAGGCTCAACCTCCTCAGTAACCATGGAGGGAGCAACACAGGGGCCCACAGGACCTTGAGGAAGCTGGATGGTCACCAATGCATATATGGCATTCCTGGCAATGGTGTATGGGGTTACTGGATCTTGGACTTGATCTTTCTCCATATCAGCCAGGCAAGGGTTAACCTCCATAGTTCCAGAATTAACCAGAGAGGTCTTTGGTAGATGCTGGGTATTGGGGAGATCAGCTGGTTTAGCCACAGAGACAAATGTTCCTCCCTGTAACACTGGAAAGCAGGGATATTCAGGCAGAACAGTCTTTAGAGGGTTGTTGTGCTCATAGTACATAGGTCTCTTAGTGGGTTTTTCCGGGCATTGGGCAACTCGGTGCCATATTGCTCCGCAGTAAAAACAGATTCATTTGCCGCCTTCTGCTTTGCTCCTCCAGTGAGAGAGGGCCATGGTTTTTCTTAAGGTTGGAAACGCATACCTTAGGGGATAGGTCCCATAGCCTCTTCAGCAACTTGTTCATTAGGCCAAGCAGGTGATGAACCAGTTCATGGAATGATGTTTGGATTAACCCCCTCAGGTCTTTTATCACTGCGGGCTCATAGGTTAATGGCTGCTGCATTCTGTCAGGAATCAGGAGTGGTAGAGGAGGAGATGAGCCCAGGATGCAGTGATAAAGAGACACACAGACAGGTTCCACGGTACAAGGGGGGTTTATTGGTGCTGGATACACTTGGCAGTGCAGACACTTGGCAATGTAGACACAGGATACACTTGGCAATGTAGACACAGGGTATTACTTGGCAATGTAGACACAGGATACACTTGGCAATGTAGACACTTGGCAATGTAGACACATGGTATTACTTGGCACTGGAGACACAGGATACACTTGGCACTGGAGACACAGGATACACGTGGCACTGGAGACACAGGATACACTTGGCACTGGAGACACAGGATACACTTGGCACTGGAGACACAGGATCTTGAGAGGGACACAGCTTGGCAGTGGAAGGCAATGTTAATGCAGCAGCAATGCATCATGGGAGATTGTCCCTTAAATAGGGAAGCACAGGGAGGCAATCAAGACACCTGTGGCTGCTGCAGTGGCTGAGGTACTGCAGGCAAATAGGCAAAGGGCTGTCAGGTTGGAATAATCACCTTAGGAGGCTTCTTGCCACGGCGGCGACGTGTAACCTGACAGTACCCTGCTCAAGAGCTTACAATCTAAGAGGAGAGGAGTGACACACTAGGTGAGGGTAACTAGCTTGGAAGTAGCGGATGCATGGGGTTGCTGTGCGGGAAGATGGGGCAAGAATTGTTCAGTTGAGGGATTATGGAGTGAGCTGTTAGGCTCCTCTTCTCTAAAGTAATGTGTTTTCAGAGATTTGAAGAACTGGAGACACGGGAGAGTCTAATGTTGTGGGGGATGGAGTTCCATAAAAAAGGGGCAGCTCGGGAGACGTCTTGAAGGCGAAAGTTGGGAGTGCGCATACGAGGCGATGATCCAGTCAGATCATTCACAGAGCGAAGTAGTCGGACCGGGTTATACCTGCCAATAAGGGAAGAGATGTAGTATTTAATAGATAGAGCTAGGTGGATTCCAAAGACTGACTGTCATTATTTGCACAGAAAGCATTTTAAATGAACTCTAGATTTTATAGGAAAATCCCGGTGGGATGTCAGACAGCACAGACACAGTGTGGGGTTTCATTAACTCATCCTTGGCCTTGGGTCTAACTCATTATTCTGTTGAGTGCAGTGAGGTATTCATTTTTTATGCTTGGAAGACGTAAAAGCAAATTATTCTTTAAGAGTTTTAAGAAAATTGATAAGAGAACCTTTGGGTTGTCAAAAAAATGGAGACTCTCTGAATGTCACTCCGAACTTTGCATCTTAATGGGACAATCTAAGGTTGAAAGAGAAATGGTACTCAATTCTGCTTATACATAAATCACAACTTCTAACATTTAATGAATTAATTATTTCTGTTATCTACTGACATTTTCAGCAGAAAACAGGCAGGATAGCTCTGTCTCCAGCAGTGAATCCTGCTAAAACAGTGTAAGAGACACTAAAGGGGTTATTCAGAGAGGTCTGAAATGTCGCCGAAATGTAATCGGACACTGAAATTCAGTTTACGGTGACATTTCGGGGCCATAAGGCTATTCATAGAGAAAGCAGTTCGCCACATTTTGGCAAATTGCCTGCACATACGTTGCCTGTTCGACGGCAGTGAAATCCCCCATAGAGAAGCAATGGTTAATCTATTCAGAGAGCACCGAACAGCAGCGAAAAGTTGCCGAAATGCCCTGCTATTCAGTGTTTTCATTCGGCAGGTTTATTCAGACGAATCCCGTAGGCTTCAATGTTAAAAATATTCCTGTTTTAAATCAATATCTAATAAACCGTTTATTATTTTATTTTGCAGTAAAAGTCTCATTGATAGATTGTTTAGGCAAAAAAAAATTCAGTTTCTTTTTTTTTAAATCGTTTTTTCATTTTTTTTGTAAGAGCCCTTTTTAGTATCATTCGTAGGACCTTACGTAAATTCCAAATATTTTTGTTCAGTAGTTTTTTTGCAAACAGTGTTTAAATTTTGAAACTTTTAAGCGTACTGTTTCTTTCATTTTTTTACCCCATTCATCTGCTTGTTGGCTTTTTCCGGCGATTGGTCTGCGCTGTGATCGGCTGCTCATTGGCTTTTTCCGGCGTCTTCGACGTGGTTTTTGTGGCGGTTTCTGCAGGTTTTCGGTGAGTGTTTGGTGAGTGTTCAGTGAGTGTTCTGCGAGTTTGCGGCAGTTTTTCCTGCACTACGGGGTTTGGAACTTTGATTCCCTGAAGTCCAGGGAAGCGCGGGGAACGAGAGGGCACCGAAATGTGGGCGACATTTCGGTGCTCTCTGAATAACTCTGTAAATAAATAAATCACTCTGACCCATACTTGTATTATCTATATATAGCACATCTACTGAGTGAACTCCAAAACACCAAAGACCTCCAAAACACCAAAATTTAAATCTCAAAGGAACTGCAAATTGGAACACAAAATAGTGGTATTGCAGAGGCAAAATCCTCTATCATTCGGTAACTTTATCTCAATTGACATTCTATTCATCCTTAGCACAACGAAGCCTTATAGTGACAAGCTACAATAAGATTTATTATCACTTTCTGGGCCTAAAGAGATGATAAAATGGAAGGTTGTGGAACATGCAGTGGTTGTTATTACTTGAAAAAAATGAAATTCAGTGCCAGCAAGATGTACCCCTTCCACCTCTCGCTCACTATTTACCACTGTGTTATGGTTCCCCAACACTATATACAGTATGTACAGATAAATCCAAAGCCCAAAATTCAAGGTGCACTGCAATCCAAAAACAGTTTGATACATAGATAGTGTGTCACTAGATATACAAATAATTTCTAAATCACCATGATCACTTAAATTTTATACCACATCTAGAATAGATACATTAATCATTTTTCCAAAGGGCCATTCATCCTCTGGAGTCCTTGGGCAGTGCCATAATGGTCAGTCTGCCCCAGAGTGGAAATAATGAGTTAAATATTGACCCCCTCATGACCCCTTCCTCCTGGTTTAACCTTCGAGATTATATATAATAGTTTATCTACTTTCTGGCATAGCAGTGGATTTCCACTCCTGTGGATGTGACATGCTGCTGTCATGGTGCAGGGAGGAGCATATCACGTGACTGCAGCAAGGCTAGACAATCCAGCATGCAACCAACCAATCCCAATGCTGGAGGGAGGTGGGACCCAAAATGATTCCCTCTTTCTGGTTCCATTGTTGTGAAACTTGGGTCAGCTCATATCGATCTTAGCATCTGGGAGGAGCTAAGCCCTTGCACTTGGAGGGCTGAATTAGCCCTCTGAGAGCCCCACAGATGGAGAAGAGAAGTGTGGATGCTCAGGGCAATGCTGAGCTGAGAGTGTCCTTATGAGGTCTAAATAATAAAATATAAATATCTATGCAATATATAAATAAATGAAAAGTCTGTAAACCCAAGTTAGTTCACAGGGTCTGGCATTAAATTATGTGCATTTTGGACAAATGTCACAATGTATTTTAATACTTTATATTATGTTCCTTGCTTGATACTTTCTTTAAACAGACTGGGTGTTACCTAAAATTCAAGTTTAAAGACACACGTGCAAGACTGCAGCTTAAAAATATTGGAATCTAACCTCGCGTTTGATAATAACCAGAGCATGCCTTTGGCTCTCACATAACCATACTTTTATTTGTATTTAAAGAAAATCCAAATATTTCCTGTGCTACATCTCAAATATGGTTTGCTCTGGCATTGGTTTCATTTTATGGCAGACGTGATTCCCACTTTTTTTACTTGTCTTATAATGGCTTCCTTTATTTAATCGTACATACTAATATTGCCTAACTTTCACAACTATTTAAGTATTTCACAGGTCTACTTTGAATAAACACAAATGTGGTGCCTTATGAATGTAAAATAAACATAGAATTGTATAAATCACAGACTTTTGAGAGCTTTAGGGATTGTACTGCTTTAAATCAACTGTATAAAGGAGATCTATTTATTACTATTTCTGAACATAAAAAAGTTACCTGTATTTTATGAATTTTAGCCTTTTCGTAAAATATTTTATAGCTATTTGTAAGTCACTCACTATAGCCAATCAGTGCATTGCTAGATTTTTGCTCACTGCATGGATATGTCGCTGTAAAGTCCTTCCAGTTGCAAGAGCCACTTAATGTATTGAAAACCTGACAGCCAGAGTATTTTTACATATATAGATGGCAGTGCAATCGTCTGTGACATGTGCGTTCAGCTAGTTTTAGATATTTTCCTGATTATGCTCCCCATCTACATATATAGATAAAACCAGCAGGAGAGCTCGACATCGCAGTTACCCCTTTGCTTGGTATGTGACAGCAGATAACTGCTCAATGGTGTTAGCCCCAACCTGCTTTTCTGGGAAGCTACCACCCTACCTGAATAGGCTGCTTCCCCCAACAGTTCCCTCATCATATAACCTCTGATCCAGGACCTGCACCTTACTTGCAATACCACAATATAAAAAGAAAGTGGCTCGGTCCTCATTTTCCTACAGAGCACCGCAATTATGGAATAACCTCCCAGACACCATCAAATCTTCCCCCAGTCTTAAGTCACTCAAGAGCTCCCTATTAACATACCTAGAATGCACCTGTAAACATGTAACATATAGGGAATATATTTCCTACATATTTATTTTCTGTTAATCTGTATATTTCTGTTGTTTCTTAATATCTTGCATTTTATTACTTTGTATTTCTGTACCTACTGTAAAAATTCAATGTTCTTAAACCCAGGACATACTAGAAAATGAGAGAAATCTCAATGTATCCTTCCTGGTAATATACTTTATAAA
Source organism: Leptobrachium leishanense (assembly GCA_009667805.1). Taxonomy (NCBI): domain Eukaryota; kingdom Metazoa; phylum Chordata; class Amphibia; order Anura; family Megophryidae; genus Leptobrachium; species Leptobrachium leishanense. The sequence goes on from CM019067.1 coordinate 147,649,526, forward strand.
CAAATGAAATGGGTGGCAAAGCAGAAGGACAAATGTGCATGTTGCAGGATATCGTAATTAAATGATGCCAACAGAGGAGGAACATGGCAGCACCTGATGCTGGAACCAGGTAAGCGCAGCAGTTATTGATATCTCATCAAGGGGTGAGGTATCCCATTGATCTCTATGAGCCATCTCTTGATGAGATATCACATCATGTAAAGTGAACCTGTTGATGCTAAAATGTCAAATGTGAAGTTGTTTATGCAGAAACTGGGACTTTTATGGCAACTGTAAAGATGAAGTATTTTATGGAAGACATTGTACTTTCATAGGTCAGTGTAAAGGTGCACTCATTAAAGTTCAAGTCATGTTAGAGTTAGTATAAAGTGTCTGTTCTAGCCCTCTTGCTCAGCATTTGGTCATTAATTAGGAAAGTTAGCATTGCTAAATTAATCAATTTCAGGGGACACAGGTGGAAATGTAGTCAATTTATGATAATGCAGATAATTTCACCAACCGCATGCAAGTCATTTGGCCATGCTTTGTTTCTTGCAGTTGACCCAGCCAACTATCGTTTGCCTTCACCTCCCTTTCAAGGCAGAGGAATGCTAATAAAATAGCATACAAGAAAAGGTAAAGAAGTGCAGATATGGTTTTTGGATTATAACATGACTAACAATGTGAATATAACGTAAAAGAAAAAAAGGGATTACATTTTTTTTCTCAACACTATTTTTTGTTTCTCTAAATATAGAGTCATTAAAAGGGTTATTCAGCGAGCACCGAATTGGCCACGGAATTGCATCAAACAGTGAATTTCCCCGTACGGTGCAATTTTATGGCCATATGGTTATTCAAAAAGCTAGCGATTTGTCAAATAGTGGTGAATTGCCAGGGAAATCAGCTGACCTTTGGCGGCAGTGAAATCCCCATATTGAAGTGATGTTTATTTTATTCAGAGAACGCAGAACAGCACCAAAATGTCAATGAAATGCCCAGATTTTTGTGGTTACATTCAACAGCTTTAAGGAGGCAAATCAATGTATAAAGGAGGTTTCAATGTAAAAAAAAAAATCCCTCAGGGTTATTCAAAGAGAATCGAAAAGTCACAGTACATTCCCTGCACTTCGGGGCGATTTGTCGATCCTATTTCGCCAACCCTGCAATGTATTCAGCAAGCAGCGCAGGGCCCCCATAGTGCTTGGAAAACCTGCCGCAAACCATCTGAACACTAACCGAACACTCACCGAAACCCGCAGAAAACAGCTGGATTAACCCGACCGAACACTCCGGAGAAACCTGACTGGCCGCCAATTACAGCGCAGAGCAGCCGCTGGAAAAACCCGACACGCAGACGAACGAGATGAGAAAAAACAAAAACAGTACGCTTAAAATTTTGAAAATTTAAACGCTGTTTGCAAAAAACTACTAAACGAAAAGGTCTGAAATTTACATATAAGATGCAATGAATGATAATAAAAAGGTCTGTTACAGAAAAAAGAAAAAACATTAAAAAGAAAACAGAAAAAAAATGTTGACACAAAAATCCCAAAAAATGCCTAAAAGATCCTAAAAAAATCTAAAAATAAAGAGACTCTTTACTGCAGAATAAAATAATAAACAGTTTATTAGATATTGAATTAAAAACGGGAATATTTTTAACATTGAAGCCTAAGGGATTCTCCTGAATAAACCTGTCGAATGAAACCACCAAATGGCAGGTCATTTCGGCAACTTTTCCCTGCTGTTTTTTGTTCTCTGAATAGATGAAGCAGTGCTTCTCTATGTGGGAATTCGCCATAATTTGGCTTATTGCCTGCTCTCTGAATAGCCGAATGGCCAGGAAATGTAGCCGTACGCTGAATTTCAGTGTTCGATTACATTTCGGGGCCAGATCGGCTCTCTTTGAATAACCCTGCCTGTTTTTCTTAAATATTTATTCACTCATTTATTATTTTCATTTGCAGCAAAAAGTCTCTATATTTATTTTTTAGGCATTTTTTGGGATTTTTTTGGGGGGAAATTTTTAATTCAGTTTTTCTTTTACATTGCGTTTTTTAAAATTCTGTAACAGTCCCTTTTATTGTTATTCATAGAACCTCATATATTATTTACAGGCATTTTCATGCAGTAGTCTTTTTTAAAAAAAAACCAAGTTAAAGGTTGCTTTTCTTCTTTTTTTTTTTTAACCCTTGTTTGGCGGCTGTTCGTCAATTAACCAGCGGCTGGTTGGCGTTCTGTTCGGCGGTGGTTTCAGGATTGGTTCGCCGGTCTGTTCAGTGGGTTTTCGACATTTTTCGGTGGGTTTGCGGCTGCGTTTGTTGGTTTTTCGAAACAACTCGGAGGTTTTGCGGTGGTTAACAATTAAGATTCGGTGGTTTGATGATGCGTTTGGCGGGTTGATTTACCGAATTTAATTTGCCGAAGTGCGGTGAATGAAAGAGCACTGTAATGTCGGTAACATTTCAGTGCTCTCTGAATAACCTCTTAAGTTAGAGTGCACGAAAAAAGTGATTAATATATTTAATTTTTTTTTTTTTTCTTAAAATTATTTTTATGACATTATTGGTCACATTAATCACTACAAAAAAAGTATCCATGTTTCTTAACCTTTTTTCCTTTTTCGTGTATGAGTTCTATAGCATGTCTTTTGAAACGTATATTTTTATATCATTTTTCGATTCGCATTGATAACACAAATACATATCATACATACAAACTTGCCTTCACATATCTTCTGCTGCATTGTCTCCTTAATCTTGTCAATGGTCGTATAGTCTTCTGCATAAAGGACATAATCGGTGGAAGGACTATTGGCAATTGCCACCAGTTCGGATTTGGTAATTTCTGATCCAACTCCAACCGCAAACATAATTATATTCTCATCCCTAGCTTGAGCAGCGGACTGTATGACATCATCCTGGGATTTGCCATCTGTCACAACAATGGCAATTCTGTTTTTTGCAACATTAGTCCTCTGCGAGGTGGGGAAGACATTTTCTGTGGCAAACTTTATTGCACGGCCGGTTTGAGTATTTCCACCTAGATATTTCATACTCTTCAGAGCTGTGATGAGTTGTTGATTTGTTCTATGCTGTCCAAGAGGAAATTCTAGCCGGGGTGCATCACTGTATTGTACCACTGCTACTTGAGTGTATGCAGGCCCGATGTCAAAACTGCTCGTTATGTTTATTAACCAGCTCTTAGCAGTGTCAAAATCCGTGTATCCAACACTCCAGGATCCATCAACAATGAAAACTAGATCATTCACAGCAGTTCTGCAACCTGCAAAATGAGTCACAATTAGGATATTTTTGGAATTGTTTTGAATATATCGGCGGGGGGGGGGGTTGTATTCTAACTAAGGCCCCAAATTTCCTTAATATAATAATTTACAGTTAACTTGTGCAAAAACATTTTTACTGATCTTCAAAATGGTGTGCCTTGTGTATATCCTGTCTAGGCAGAGTTGCGTCTGTAAAAATGAATCACTTGCCAAGGTTTTTATCTCTTTCGCATTCTACCCTTCTGGAGTGTAAATTAGAATGGGCAGCGACTGAAAGAGGTATAAAACCTTGATAAAAGGTTCATCTTTACAGAAGCAACTCTGCCAAGCAAAGATATGTGTACGGTATACCATTTTTGTTGATCAATAAAGACTTTTTTGCACTAGTTAACCGTAACTTTGTATTGGAAGCAATCATTTGCAGCCAGCTGGAAAATAATGAGTGATTCCAAAGACACTTATTATATACGTCTTTAGCTCTCCAAAGCGGGTGTTAAGTGATTTTTCATTTGCATACTATCAAAATTATAAACATTGGAACCACAGACAAGAGTTGGAAAGGGCTTAAAATATGGTATGGAGTTGGGGTGGAGGAGAATATTAGGGGTAATCATTATATTAGTGGTCCGGATCCCTAGTATAGCATTTGTTTCAGAAATTTTGACAGGCAGGGTAGTTAAACAAGCTAAGAAACCTATAAACATTTAGGAAGGGTAGGAACAGAAGAAGGATTACTCAGGAATGTGATGGGTTTCTTGACATCTGATAGGGTGAGGTAGGTCATGCTACATTACCGGGGCTGCCATTGAGAAGTCTTGGAGGGGTGCGTTAGTGGTGGGTGTGGAAACAGAAGACAGCTGGAGGCCCTGTGCAGACCAGAGTGATCTAAAAGAGGTTATACTTGTAGATCAGTGGTTCCAAACCGCGGTCCTCAAGTACCCCCAACAGGTCAGGTTTTCCAGATATCCAAAGAACAGCACAGGTAATAGGATTTGCTGCTCAGTGTTTGCAGGATTCAGTCTGCATTTCCCCAAGGTGATCCTCAAAACCTGGCCTGTTGGGAGTACTTGATGACCGCGGTTGGGAACCACTGTTGTAGAGTATGGAAGACATGTAAGGAGGAGTAGACTTATTGAGAACTTCGAACATGAGCTCCGGTATTTCACATTTGAAACTGAAAGGTACGGGAAGCCAGTGGAGGGACCGGCAGAGTGGAGGGTTTCTGAGGAGCAGCAGGTGTGAAACATAAGCCTGGCGGCAGCATTCTTTGCGTGTTGTTCGGTGGCAATGTGGATGTTGGGGACGCCAATAAGAATGAGTTACAATAATGATGTGGTTAAATAATTGCATGAATGAGCACCTTAATTGTATCTTGTGTCAGAAAGGGCAGATACACTGCATTGTCCATTAGCGTCTCCCTATTATCAGTGAAACCTGTGCCCAAAATACTTGTAATGGGTGAACAAGTAAAAACAAATAAATGTAAATTTGCATATTTCCATAATTTTATTCTTTTAGCTTTCTCAGGATAACAATATGCAAAACTACAATATTAGCTCATGTTTAAGGGTTACCTGAACACTCCCAATTTCAATTAAATGTTATGCTATTTTTTTCTCAGCAAACAACCTTTGGTAGTGAATGGGTTAAGGGATAAATGTATGGTGGAGTTTTATGACAAATTAGTTTGCCCGCTGGCATAAAAAAAAACCAATATATGTGTTATGAAATACATAGTAGTCTAATTTGCAGCTCTTCTGCCTTGAAGGCTTCAACATTTTGCTGACACTCTGAAATTACATTTATTGTCTAGACATATACATGACATAGGTTGAACTAAAAGCTATTCTTTTTTTATGAAACTGTTTCATGTGACTATTGGAATTGATGACATAGTTCTTTACATTTTTTTTTATCAGTCTTGTATTTTTTCACCCACGTTTTGGTTGAAAGTGATATAAGCACCTCTATCCGAAAATCCCAATTTCCTGGACAGAAAGTCCTTGACGAAACTCCTCTATGCCCAGAATTTAGCACTTTCTGTCACAACTGGAAACCAAAACAAACACATGGAACTCATACTGACATAAATTGAATGTGCATCCAAAAAGCTAACACCCCCGCAACTATATGCCTTTAATGAATCAGACATGGACTTCCAGTAAAACCTAGAAACCTAAACTACCATTTCCAGGATTTAACTCAATTGTATCTGTCTATATTTTTTACTATACCAGTTCAGTAGCTTCTCTTTGCTTCCAAAAACAACTAACCAGCATTTGCCAATAATAACTCCCAAAAAAGTAGTTCCAGTGGTATTTCTGTTTCATTCTGAGAAATTACATCTCTGAGACAGCTAAATTACAAAAATAAATTCTATGTAACACTTGAGTTAATCTCAATCGAGTCTATTCTTTTGGGTTTGGAAATATACTATCAGGGTTATTCAGAGAAAGGTGAAAACCAGGAGAACTAGCAGGAGAAGGGAACAATCTAGACCTAATAGCCGATTTGGAAAGTGAGATAAGTGGGAGAATTTTTCTGGTTTGGCTATTTTCACCTCGAACTTTCACTACTCCAGTCATTCTCCTGAGTTTCACCTTTCTTTGAATAGACCCTATACTGTTATATAAAGCTGTACCTCGAAATAGCTTTCTGTTCATTTTATTGTTCATGGGGAAAATTTCACTCTGCAAGCTTGCTGCTGTATGTAGTCATGCATTTCAAACCTCATGCTATGCAAAATACTCTTTTCAATGCATATCTCATCGGAATATTCTCTTAAAAGCTTATTTTCAACACATTCCAACTGCTGCTTTACCCCGTCACAAGCCAATCTTCATTCAACTTTACAGTACTTTATATACTTCTCTTTTTTAACACTCTTCACTATCGCCACTTCATACATTATACCATGTATCTTGACCACAAGGTATTCCCTAGACCCAGGGGCCTGGTTGGCCTGATCCTGGAGGCAGAGGTGATCCTACACTTAGAAAAATAGTTTGCAGCCAGAGCCTTCGCTCAATCAGGTGCCTTGCATAGTAAAATATGTATGGAATGGAATTATGCAAATGACATTCACAGGTATCCTGGTCTACCAAACAAATACATGTCAACTTTCACATACACCCATCTACACCAGGAATGTAAGTGTCTTCATTAAACTTATTGGGTTAATGTAAACATTTGTGCATAATGGTATGGAGCGCACACAAACGATGGGTAAGGTTTTTACTAACTGTAGAGCCACCTTTGTTCACGGCCTCAAATGAAGGAGAAATTCTGTCACTAATGAAGCCCCCTGGAGGCATTGCTACTGAGTGGTCTACTGTGTGTCACCACTATAACTGGAAGGAAGGGCCTAGTCGCACATGCAACCTTTGTGTATATAACAGTGTTGCTCCTCTTTTCAATGATTATATTTATATTTAGTGGCTCAATTCTGTAGCCTTGCTACACTGAACTGTAAAATTTTATCTCCAGTTCAATTGTACGAAACTCCTTTATGGACCTAAAGAGTATATACAGTATAACCTGCTTACATTCTGAATCTTGCTCACATACAAGCTTCTAAAACCTCTTGGGCAATATTCGATGGTTGCTGTTAAGTCAGAAGCTAATGGAAAAATCATGCACCAGCTCATTCTTAACCATTAGTGTCTCACCATTAACATCCGTAATCCATCCAAGATGCATGTCAAGACACAAAGGTCAGCTGGAGATAACATTTCTTTGAGACATACAAACGTGTGCTGAGCAGTGAAGTTAATAGCCGGTGCTACTGAAATTAGGTGCACACACAACTAATGCTAATTATACACCTGGATTTCAGCCTTGATGTATACTTAACCAGAGCCATAACAACTCCATAGACTTCAATTGCTCTGGGAATTTTACACCAGGCTTTAGGTGTCGTTACGAACTTAACACCAGTTTTAGAAGCTGTTAAAATTCCCTGGTTTGCACCTAGACGTTATGTTTGCTCAGCACCTTGGAATAGGTCACTATTCTTACATTTCTTAATGACTCACGCGTACCATGTTATTTATAGTAGATGCTCAGGGCTCTAAGGGGGCCGACACATCGGTACTTGGATACTACTACTTTTTAATGATTTAAATAAAGCATCACCTTTTATTTTTTGGCTTAAGCCCTTGAGTGTGTCCATTCATGCGTGATATATATATATATATATATAAAAACGAAGCAATGGCTGCACACGCATCAAATTGAATAAAACAAAAAAATTTATTAAATCATTTAAAAATGACCGACGTTTCGGTTCACACAGGAACGTCGGTCATTTTTAAATGATTTAATAAATTTTTTTGTTTTATTCAATTTGATGCGTGTGCAGCCATTGCTTCGTTTTTCTATATTCCACTTGTCTTATGGCTGGCACCGCAATTTCGTCTGAGTATTTGTCCACGCTATAAGGAGTGCGGGAGCAGACATCCGATATATATATATATATATATATAGGAGGATTTTTCTAGAAGGTTTTGCAGCGCGTGAGGAGATTGAGCGGGAGTGGTGTGGGAGGAGTCGCCAGGAGGGTACTTAAGGCGCGTGTGGAGAGGCTCTGCGTGCCTTTTTCTCCTGAGGTAGAGCGGTTAAAATCCCCACCCTCCCTCCCTGTTTTATTTAATTCCAGGTGGGGTTGGTTTTTTCGTTAGTATAGTATTTTTGTTGGGCTCCTTTGTCACGACGGGGACTTGTAGGCAGTGCTGGCTAGGGGTTCCTTTTTAGTTAGAATAGGAATAGGTCAGATGGTTGGGAGTTGGGAAGTTTTTTGGTGGTTGGTTGGTTTGGAGGCGTGTGGTGGTTGTGGCGAGTCCTCTTTCAGCACTGGATTATTGTTTTAATTTGTTATGGGAATGGTTATGTCATGGTGGTGGGTTATTGTGTGGAGTTTTTTGCTGTGGCCTATATATAATAAATATATATATTATTCCACAGTTATGTGTTTGCGTATTTTTGTGTATTTTGTGTCTCCCTGCGTCCGAACTGGTCATCAGTAGGCTACTCAATATTATTTATTTATATATTTAATTGCTACAACTCCATCTATCTTCTTAATCGTCACCAATTTGTAATTAAACTGATGAGATATCCAACGTAAACATTGATTTAATCTACCATTTTTCCATGTCTGGACATAGTTTCACAGGACTGAATACATTCTTTTTCAAACTTTCATCATCCAAGGCTTTGTAACACTAGTTGTCATTACATCTCCTATGATTCAGAGTATATATTGCGTCATCACATACAGCATAAAAGTGGAATACAGATAGTAGGGTGATTACCTGCTAGAGAATCTTCGTCATCCTCATGGGTTAGATCTTGAGCAGGCAATGAGTGTGTAAACATACTTATTGTAAAAATTCTCAACACCCACACAGATTTCATTTTCAATTAAATGGCTGATTCAAAGGATCTAAAAATAAAAAATACAAAAAAGCAGGGGGAAAGGATCAAAATTCATTAAACTGAACATTCATTTGTCATTTAAGTCATGGAGATCGGAAGTTATTTTAAAATCAAAGATTTGCATCCCTTGTATCACGTGATTTCGACAATTACACAGAATTCAAAGTCAGGATAAGTATATTAAAGGGACACACTACTCATCGTATCCACTTTATTGGTTTAAAGTGGTCAGGGTGTGAGGAGTGCCCTCCTTCTGCCACCCTCCTGCCCCACCCCGCGTCACCAGGTGCCATGGATTTTGAATTTCCCGGCTGCGGGTAGCCAGACCAGTCACTAGTGACATCAGCACGAGTCACAGAGTGTGTTCTGACCTCACCCTCTGAGGCCACCCACGAAAGTGGCCGAAGGATCGGATCTAAACATGTACGTGCATCTCCAATCCATCATTCTGCACAGGCACTATGGAACTTGCGTACGTGAAGTGAGCAAGTTCATAACGGTACACAATTTGCAGTTTCTACGCTACGCAAGTTGTGTAGGAGAGCAACTTGTGCAGAAAAGTCTCAGGGACTTCTATGATAGGGAGTCCCTGAGCTGAAGAGGAGCTGCAAACAGCAAGGGTTTTTAAGGTATGTTAAATTACCTGAAACAAAACAAAAAAAAGATTGGAAAGAGGTTATCAGCAGCATCTGCCCAATTATACGAGGGCAAAAAAATGGGAACTCTATTTTCAACAGAGTATCCCTTTAAAAAGGGTAAAAGGAGGAGACAGAACAAGTCACCAGACTCATGTTTGATCAGTGGAAAGATAAGGAGGTTTATATAAAACAAGATTGGGAAATAACTGTATGGAGACACAAATTAACAAAAATCATAATTGGAGTGGAGGGAATTTTATTAATTTATTAGCTAAGAAAGAGGGCAGGTGGATTTATAAAATGCATACATGGAAGAAAGGAGGTTTAAATATTGATCTAGATATTGCCAATTGCATTAAGGCTAGGGTCAGACGAACGCATTTTCACGTTGTCTGTGAAAAAGTGCGTTCGAACGAATGGAAGCATTTTTTCACGGAGTACGCGATAGCGGTCATACTATGCGCATTTGCGTTCGTGATTTTGTACGGATCATCAATAAAACACTTTTTGTGTCTGGACGTTATGTTGGCCGGACATTAGCAGTGTCTGACATCTCCAATTCACGCACACACGCCGCTAGCGGACGCAGCGCACTCTGTACAACCGTACTAGCGGTTTTACGTTCTCGACAAAATGCGTTCATTTTCCACTTGCGTTGCGCAGCCGGACTTTTGTGCGACCGTACTTCGTATATTGGCCGTCATTGCCCGGCATTTGCTGCTACTACGGCCGTGATTAAGTGCGCCTGCACGCGCGTTCGCACTGCCTCAGTCTGACCCTAGCCTTAGAGTTAGAACAGGGGGGTAAGGGGAACGAATATTTTTCACATATATTTTGGTTTAGTTTCGAGGATTCATTTAAAGGTACATCTGTCTCTGATTTTTGAAGTTCATACACTTTTTATACAGGGTTTTATTTCTTTTTTGTAGTGTTTTAGTTATATATTTTTGCATTTTAATTAAGAGTTTTATCCATGCTTTTTGGTTTAGAAACTACAGTCACTCGTTATGGTGATTGGATAAAGATAACCCGCTGGTTGAGTATTTGGACCACAAAAGGCAATACTGAGCAGTCCGGACTCCCATACACCCGCACGATACATGTTATATGGACTAATTTTGGAGACTGAGTTAAATCACGTGGAGACGGGCGATCGAGACCAGTGATTCGGAACATCAGTGGAGAGGAGGAAACCAGAAGACCTGCGGTTGTGTTCCAAGGGTAGAGCACGGCAGTAATCAGCGACCGCTTGAATTCAAGACTTGGCGGTGACTTTTTGGTAGTATTTATGTGAACATTAAACATAGTGCACTTACATCTCTGAGGAAGTGGAAGTGCATTCCACGAAACGCGTCGGATGTGTGTATTTTAATCTTAGATGTAATAAAGACCCTTTAAATAACGCACCACGAGCAGGAGGTTCATTTGAGTCTCTCACAGCATCTTTTCCCCAGAATTGGCGATTTTATGCATCCTAGACAGAATTCATTTTGGTCGGAAGCTGGACAAATTACCGTCCGTCCGTAAGGAGCTGCTGGAGCGGGGATTCAGGGAGAGCAGATGAGTGATCATTCCTGCACATATTACATGCTTACATTATTCGTACAGCTTGTGAGTGCAGTCATTTGGGGCCAATATTATTCCCTGATTATCATTCATGTTGCACGATGATTTTTGTTAATTTGTGTCTCCATACAGTTATTTCCCAATCTTGTTTTTATCCTTCACTGTGGCTGGTGTCGGAAAGAGGAGACACGGGGGAAATAACTAAGATACATATTGTATCATTCTATTAGGGTGCAGGAATATACTGTTTTTTGCTTGTTAAGTAGGTTTATTGAAATTTATTTTAATCATAAAGTTGTGCAAAATGAAATGAAGCCCCGGTATGCACATGTGTTTAGTGTGAAAGCATTAATATTGCTATTATTCCATATACAATCTATACAGTACATTAACAATGATATGCCGCTGGCATCAACGATATGAGGTGTATGGAATCTGCAGATCAAAAAAATTATTCCCCTTGGATATTATGAATCCACCTATTAATGAAGGCAAATTCTACATAATATTGATTAATGCATTTCCTTCGTAGAGCTAAGTATGCCTAAGGGTATACATATATGAGTAATTTGAAATTTGAGCCTCAATTCGCTTCTCATATCCTGCGGGTTTAAAGAAAATATATCATCTTGATCATATTTTATAGTCTGATTTTCTTTCAATGACTTCAATCAGGGGAACAATGAACACAAGCTGACCTTCGTTTTAGTACATGATTCATGTTAAAAGGTGGATAGGTTTACTTAATTCGTTATTGCATACAGGGTCACTGTTCTTTGTCACCTTGGCCATTTATAATTTTTGACTCATATCCCACATGTCTCATCACGGTATACAAAATTATTGGCTAATGGTAAATGCACCTTAAGGAAAATGTGAGCTTTCAAATTAAGTCTACAAAAGTTACTGGTGAACAAGAAACATGTCGATATTGAGGCAGCACTGCATTATATCTTATTGTGAAACAAAGAAGCTCATGTATCTATTTTAGAATTATGATGAAAACAGAACCATGTGAGTCAATTGTTTGGAGAGTTGTACATATAAGGCTGTCAGATGAACGCAGTCAGAGCGCACTCTGCGTGCATGCAGAACAGACGGAAGTACTAACAGAAGATACTGTAGACACCACACGGTCCGTTTTGTTTGACAGACGTAGAAAACAAAAGGGAATTATGGGAAAACAAAATTAATATTAAAAATTGGCAAATGATCTGAAAAGCCATTGTGTGAGTCAAGGTGCTGGACGTCGCAAATGCGCTGCATCTGACATCTCCTCATCACTCACACAGAACGCTACGCAGACGTGGTGCACTCTGCACGTCCGTGGTAGCGGTTTTATGTTCTTGCCTAACTTGCATCCATTTGCCACGTGCGTTGTGCGTGCGCAGTTCGGTGCGCACGTACTTCATGTGTGGGTCTCTATTGATCATGATTCTATGCTACGACGGCCGTTAAACTGTGTGGCAAAACACGGACATGATCACTGCGTTCGTCTGACACGGGCCTTAAACTCCTATTTGGTGAACCATAAATTTTCCCAGAGGAATAACATAGTGAGAAGAGAAAGCGAGATAGACAGAGAGCGACCTTCATATACTTTGTTAACATTATAACTCTGCAGCTCCTATATTGCTGTAGTGAAGATTGACACCATATCTGCCTACTCCAATTTGACCCATATTCTGAGAGGGGAAATTGGGGATTATATCAGAGGAGTTAAAATTGAATTTGATGTACAGTCAACATTTATTTGATGAAATTCAATTAAAGAAACAGGGCACTATTCTGTGCCTGGCGCTAAAATGGGGATTCTAAAGGGGAAAACCTGCATATGCAGGTTTCTCCGTAGTGTCTTGATTTTAGCACCATATTCAAAGGCAAGCGCTAATTCAGCTGCCTGCCCCAGAACACAGCGCAACCCTCCATGTTACTCATGGTAGCGCTTCCACACCACGTGAGTATCACCTCCTGGAGTCCGTAGGAGGGCCGTAGGAAGGGCGAGGCGAGTGAGGCGCCTGCCTCGGGCACAGCTGTGAAGGGACGCAGTCATGGCTCAAGTCCTGCGGGAATGTTGCGGGAACCCAGGTTGCGGGAACCTGCGTTCCCGCAGCTTTCCAGCAGGTCTCGAGCCATGGCTGCGCCCCTTCACAGCTGTGAAGCGCCAGCCCAAAATGATTGCCGGCGTCCGCTTGCTTCCTGCTTGAACGGCTGCTGACAGGAAGTGCGAGCGGCTGCACTTCCTGTCAGCAGCCATTCAAGCAGGAAGCAAGCGTCCGCCGGCAAGGAGAGGTGAGCTGGGGCAATATCCAAGAGACCTGGGGGGGCAATATCCATGAGACCTGGGGCACTATCCATGAGACCTGGGGGGCAGTATCCAGGAGAACTGGGGGGCAGTATCCAGGAGACATGGGGGGCATTAGCCATGAGACCTGGGGGGGCATATCCATGAGACCTGGGGGGGCATTATCCAGGAGAGCTGGGGCATATCCATGAGACCTGGGGCATTATCCATGAGACCTGGCGGGCAGTATCCAGGAGACCTGGCGGGCAGTATCCAGGAGACCTGGGGGGGCATATCCATGAGACCTGGGGCATTATCCAGGAGACCTGGGGCATTATCCATGAGACCTGGGGGGCAGTATCCATGAGACCTGGGGGGCACTATCCATGAGACCTGGGGGCACTATCCATGAGACCTGGGGGGCAGTATCCAGGAGACCTGGGGGGCATTAGCCATGAGACCTGGGGGGCATATCCATGAGACCTGGGGGGGGCATTATGCAGGAGAGCTGGGGCATATCCATGAGACCTGGGGCATTATCCATGAGACCTGGCGGGCAGTATCCAGGAGACCTGGGGGCACTATCCATGAGACCTGGGGGGCACTATCCATGAGACCTGGGGGGCACTATCCATGAGACCGGGGGGCACTATCCATGAGACCTGGGGGCACTATCCATGAGACCTGGGGGGGCATATCCAGGAGACCTGGGGGGGCATATCCATAAGACCTGGGGGGCATATCCATAAGACCTGGGGGGCATATCCATGAGACCTGGGGGCACTATCCATGAGACCTGGGGGCACTATCCATGAGACCTGGGGGGCATATCCATAAGACCTGGGGCATTATCCAGGAGAGCTGGGGCATATCCATGAGACCTGGGGGGCATTATCCAGGAGAGCTGGGGCATATCCATAAGACCTGGGGGGGCATATCCATAAAACCTGGGGGGGCATATCCATGAGACCTGGGGGGCATATCCATGAGACCTGGGGGGGCATATCCATGAGACCTGGGGGGGCATATCCATGAGACCTGGGGGGGCATATCCATGAGACCTGGGGCATTATCCATGAGACCTGGGGCATATCCATGAGACCTGGGGCATTATCCATGAGAGCTGGGGGGCATATCCATGTGAACTGGGGCAATATATACCCATATGAAAAAAATATTGGGTACTAGACCCAGTGTGAGCGCACTTAACTTTTAATAGTCAATCTTTCAGCGATGATCCTTGAAGATCTTGGTATCGAGGTCAAAAAAGATGAACCTGATATTTGAGAGATAAAAACAACTCCATGGTGCAAAATAACGTTTGACACAGATAATTAGGAGTAATGTGATATGGTGGCAAACTCACAAGAGTGGAGCCCTATCTGGCTCAGATGGTATCGCCTCTTGACCACTCTGGGGGGTCACACCCTCTATGTGGAAGTTTTCAGATATTCAGGTGTGTGGGTGTCTTCACATGTAGTGGACAGACTTTCTCCCATCAGAAATTGGTATTTTTCACAATATTTGGAGACAAGAAGAAATCTCCATTGTGCAGTATTTAACGTATTTGGAGGCTAAGATAACAGGTGTATACTCACAGTTTCCTGAGCCTCTATAGCAGTGGCTCGGTAAATGAACATGGGTAGAAATCAAGTTCCAGTCTGGAATGCAGGTATCGATAAAAACCAAAAAACAATTTATTAAAACATAACAGTTTAAACTGTTTTGTTTTTTGGTTTTTATCGATACCTGCATTCCAGACTGGAACTTGATTTCTACCCATGTTAATTTACCGAGCCACTGCTATAGAGGCTCAGGAAACTGTGAGTATACACCTGTTATCTTAGCCTCCAAATACGTTAAATACTGCACAATGGAGATTTCTTCTTAACGTATTTGGAGGCTAAGATAACAGGTGTATACTCACAGTTTCCTGAGCCTCTATAGCAGTGGCTCGGTAAATGAACATGGGTAGAAATCAAGTTCCAGTCTGGAATGCAGGTATCGATAAAAACCAAAAAACAATTTATTAAAACATAACAGTTTAAACTGTTATGTTTTAATAAATTGTTTTTTGGTTTTTATCGATACCTGCATTCCAGACTGGAACTTGATTTCTACCCATGTTCATTTACCGAGCCACTGCTATAG
The DNA here is from genome assembly GCA_009667805.1 of Leptobrachium leishanense. Lineage (NCBI taxonomy): Eukaryota > Metazoa > Chordata > Amphibia > Anura > Megophryidae > Leptobrachium > Leptobrachium leishanense. The sequence continues at coordinate 147,664,869 of CM019067.1, forward strand.
AGGCTCAGGAAACTGTGAGTATACACCTGTTATCTTAGCCTCCAAATACGTTAAATACTGCACAATGGAGATTTCTTCTTGTCTCCAAATATTGTGAAAAATACCAATTTCTGATGGGAGAAAGTCTGTCCACTACATGTGAAGACACCCACACACCTGAATATCTGAAAACTTCCACATAGAGGGTGTGACCCCCCAGAGTGGTCAAGAGGCGATACCATCTGAGCCAGATAGGGCTCCACTCTTGTGAGTTTGCCACCATATCACATTACTCCTAATTATCTGTGTCAAACGTTATTTTGCACCATGGAGTTGTTTTTATCTCTCAAATATCAGGTTCATCTTTTTTGACCTCGATACCAAGATCTTCAAGGATCATCGCTGAAAGATTGACTATTAAAAGTTAAGTGCGCTCACACTGGGTCTAGTACCCAATATTTTTTTCTATTGACTATTGTAAAGGGTTGTACAAAGTGTTATTGAGCGGCACCTGTTTATTAATTGCCAGTACAGCTATACCCTAGCGCCGATTACCTCCCCCACCTTTTTCAATATATACCCATATGAGCTGGGGTCAATAATAGCCATGTGAACTGGGGAAAATAGTCTGGGGGCTCAGTGCTGTGTATATTATTCTGGGGGGGTGTATATTATGCTATATGTTCTTTTGCTATACATGCATGTATTCTGTGTGTACTGTATTTGTACATCTACTAAGTGTGCACTATATATGTAGGGTACAAAGGGTGGTCCGATCCACTGCTTCTGGTCGCGGGGAGCATCCAGGGGCTTAGCACTGCGCCACTGGTCGGGGACTCTGATTTTTAAAATTATGTGGGGGGGGGACAATTTTCTGTTTTTGCCTCGGGTGCAAAAGGAGCTAGCTACGGCTCTGCCATGGAGGGTTGAACTGCCAGGCCGCGAAACCTGTGCGATCTTGCTCTTGAGTGATCATGGAGGGAAACTGGCGACTATTTGTCCCCAGTCTCACTCTGCGGTGGCCAGAAGCGTCAGATTGGACCACCGTCCTTGCTGCGGGAGGAGAGGTGAGTATCTGATTTATTGGGAGGGGGTTTAGCTGGCATTAACTGATTCTGCAGAAGCGATATCATTTAGCACCAGTTTATGGGTGCCGGGAAAAACTAGGCTAACCCATCGGTGCGGTAATTTGTATTAGGACTTTGTAATACCTTACTTATCCTAATGCTTAATACTGTTTGTGCTCCCCATGTTAAGCATAGGGAACGCAAACTACAATAAGCTTGCATAAGCTCGCACAATCTCCGATGCACTGATTTTTTAACCTGTTAGCGTTAGGAAGGTAATATGGGTGGCATGCTTTAAAGTCAGTTATCCGGATGTTAACGCTTACTCACCTGAATGCTACAGTTAGCGTTCAGTAGGGAATAGGGCCCACAGTCTTTTAACATTTATAAAGTTTGTGCAGCCCCTTTTGGATTCACACATGAAGCGCTAGATATATGGGATGTGTCACTTCCATTCCACCTTTAGCCTCTGATTTTTAGATATCAGGGGATCATATCTATTAGAAGCGTTAATGCAGTGGAGAAAGCATGAGCAGTTTTATTGACAGGCAGACTTCATTATGCATGAATGATGGTTTAACTGCCATGAAACAATAGGGCTGCAACTAACAATTATTTTCATAATCTAGTAGTTGGCCGATTATATTTCGATTAATCGATTCATCGGATAAAAAAAAAATTGTTTCCTTAAAAGGAACATTATGATAAAGAAAACCCTGCCTCCCCCCTCCTTTTGTCTTAAGCAAGTAGCGTAGTGTACATAACATTCATACGTACATACGCAAATTGCATACTTTTCGCACACAATGTACACGAGCACCTGGTCATAGTGATGGATTGATGCTGTGTACGCAGTTTAAACCCACGTCTTCTTTCTACATGAACACTGCTACAATCATCATCAATTAATTGTTTCAGCCCTAAACAATACCATATGCTATTAAAGGTTCCAAGCAGGTAGTATATATGTTATTTTGTGCAGGTGAACTGGCATCCTGCCAATTACACTCTAGTTAATATTACAAATGCAGAAAAAAAATCAATATCTTATAAAGTACAGTGACATTCCACTAGAACCCACACATGCCACATGACCAGAGGAAAACTGGATGCATGTGTGTGCGTCCGGCCAATCCATGGACTCTCAATGAGAGTGCTTTTAGAGCCAATGGCTAACTGGGAATGAACTGTTGGCACTGATATCCATCTTTCCGGATGAGGCAAATTTCTCACGCTTGATGAGCTGAATCAGCCCTCCAAATCCCTATGGAGAGGAGAGGACACAAAAGGGGTTATTCAAGGACAGCCGAATTTGCCGCCGAATATGGTGCAATTTCATAGCAATTCTGCTATTCAGAAAGCTGGCATTTCTGTAACTGACAAGAGTTTTTCAAGAATATCTTTAACCTTCTCATCTAAAAGATTGGGTGGAGTAGAGGTAACATCACTGCTCTGCGTGGAGAGAGCCTGTGGAGTCATGGGTTCGATCCCAGCGAGCAACCTCTCCAGTTAGTGTCCTTGGGCAAGACACCTAACGGTACATACTCGCCACCCAGGCCATACTTGAAAACAAGAGAAATCTTAATGTATCCTTCATGGTAAAATCCTTTCTCAAAAAAAAGTATGCAGCTCTTCTGCTATAATTTAATATATTTCATGTTTTATGGGAAAATATGGCCAGATATGGGTTCAGAACATATTTTTAAACATGAAATTGCAAATGTCTACAGAATCCAAAGATCCTTATGGGAGGATATGAAAGGATCCATTCCTTCCTCTCTAATTCTTTCTTAACTACTGAGTTGGATGTTTTGGAAGGAATTAGAGTGCTAAACACCAGCGCACGTCTGCTGTCTGTGTAGTTAGAGTGCTGAACCAAGGGGTTCTCCTTACTCAGGAAGACGCAACTTCAGGATAAATAAAACGCTATTATGTATATGAATTAATTGCATTTAACAGATTTCAACATTAGTACAGACAAAGACCACAAATGTGTTTAAACAAAACAGTTATTTTATTTGTATTAGTATATATAGAACAACGTAGCTGGCATTTGCATCCTATGGATAGCCAAGTCTACATAGAATTTTTTGCCATCTTAGGGCTCTATAACCTCCTTCAAGCTAACACTAGCGTCAGCGTTAGCGCTAGCTTAGGCTGGGGTCAGACCAGCGCACTTTTAACGTGCGTTCTGGCGCACTTAATTACGGCCGCACTAGCAGCAGATGACGGGCAATGATGGCCAATATACGATGTACGGCCGCACAAAAGTCCGGCCGTGCAACGCAAGTGGAATTTGAACGCATTTTTTTGAGAACGCTGAACCGCTAGTACTGACTTACTGAGTGCGCAGCTGCGGCATAGCAGCGTGTGTGCGTGATTAGGAGATGTCAGACGCTGCTAATGTCCAGCCTACATAACGTCCAGACACAAAAAGAGTTTAATTGACGATCCGTACAAAATCAAGCCCGAAAATGTGCGTCGTCTGACCGTTTTTGCGCATTCCGTGAAAAAATACGTCAATGCGTTCGGACGCACTTTTTCACGTTTGCGGGGAAAAATGCTTTCGTCTGACCCTAGCCTAAAAGGAGGTCATAGCACTGCGCCCAGATTGCCTTTGAATCGCTAACAGGTTAAAAAACCCGTTAGCGTTCATTAATTTGCGATTCGTAGCGTGAGTTTACTGTACTTTGTGCTCCCTATACCTAACATTGGGAGCGCAAAGTGAAAGCAGTGCCTAGCGTTAGGATCACTTGGTCCTCCTAACCCTAGTTAATAAGAGCTGGGGCTGACAAAAAAAGTTAACACCAGCTCAGAGGTGTAGGTAATGGATTGCACTGCTGCAGAATCCGTTACCTGCAGCTCAAAACCCCCCAAAATCCCAAAATCACATACTTACCTCTATACCACAGCAAGAATGGCAGCCCGATCCGCTTCTTCTGGTCGCCGGGAGTAGATGAAGACTGGGGGAAGAAAGTCCCCTGTGAGGGGGCGTGGCTGACCATGCGAGAGAACAGACGTGCCTCAGCAGAGCTCCGTCTGAAATCACTGGCGGTGATGGTTTTGGACTTGAAATTTTGACTGATTTACCCCTCAGGGGAGTCCCTGCTAGGTCGGCCACCGGGAGGAGAGCTCTGGAGCCTGCTTGGTCCCCCCTCCAGAGCATAGCGGAGACTGCGGCCTTGTTGCGCGATGGAGACTTCCAGGCGTCGGCCATCTTTGGGCCTGTCACCGGAGTCAGCCTCTGTCTGTCCTGTGCTTGCCAGGCTTTCCCCGGCGGTTATACGTGGCTGGGTGGTCGGCTGTAGCGGCTCGGAGGATGGAGGGCCCCCATCTCCTGAACGCGGCGGCGATCACTGCGGCTGGGCTGCGAGAGGAGCGGCGGTGGCAGCCGTACCCCTCCCCTGTCAGGGACCTGGGAGCTGTGTTTGCGGACCTGGAAGACTGCCTGCGGCTTTTACCTGAAGATGACGAGAGCCCGATAACCCGAGGCTCGTGGAGAAGATTGTTGGAGGTGATGCAGAGTGGACGGGAATCGGGATCGGAGAACATGGATGGGGTGCGTGGTGATGACGGTGATCGGAGCGCTGGGCGACCAGCGGACCCCCTGCCCTTGGGTGTGGGGTCAGCTCCCTGTGGAGAGTTTGTCCCAGCATTGGCAGCTGTTGGAGCGAAGCAGCCTACTGCGCTAGAGGCAGAGTGCCCCCCCTCCGTGCTGCAGAACGTACCGAGAGATGAGATACCGGAGGCGGCACCTAGCCAGAGAGTCCCTGCAATGCGTGAGGAGAAGGATGTGGAGAAATGGCAGCCGTACACCCGACGGGCCCGGTATGAGACTGGACACCTGGGTAGACAAGCCAGTTTGATTCTATGGCTGGACACAGGTTGAAGAGATGTGCCTTTCTGTACTTCTTACCCCTGTATCGGTTTTTGACCCGGTATACCCTTAGATGACTCTTAATCTCCCCCTCTTTTTTTTTTTTTTTCCTTCTCTTTTTTTTTTCTCCCCCCACAAGCTGAGCTTTCATGTTTTTGAAGACCCCCTTTAAGCTTTTTTTTTTTATCCCCCTTCCTTATTTCGGGACATTGCAGATGTTTTTAAATTCTCGAGGACTTTGCCTATAGGTTTGTTATATGTGGACTCTAGTACTCTGATATCTCTTGATTTTTATTCAAGGAGTTCTGATTTTGCATCTGATGTTGTCCCCTCCCTTTATTTCTCTTTTTTTTTTATTATTATTTATTTATTTTATTTTATTGGCATATCTGGGATGTCTTGGGAGGTGCTGCAGCGGCCTGGTGCCCAGCTTGGCCCCCCCGAGTGCCCAGGCCTGGTGCCATTACCACCCCTGGCCCCCACCCACGGTTTTATACCCGTGCGGGACCCCGCCAGGGCAGGCACAATTCTGGCCTTTGCCAACCTTATCTCCCCATTTTTATGTTCATTAACCACAGCAGTGATTTTATGCAGTTGTTTCTTTGTACTGTGGTTTTTTTGTAGATGTGACCCCCCCAATAGGGGATGTTTTCATTTGTTTATATAAATCGTTACTCTTAGATGACTTCCTTATTTGTTTTATCTTGCTGTCCAATTTCTGATGACATATTTTGGCTCTGCGTGGCGTTTTTGTTTGAGATGTCTCATTGTTTGGCCCTGCGAGGCCATTCATTGTTTTGCAATATGTTATTATGCTGACTACTTTTCAAAATAAAAACTTTGAAATAGAAAAAAGAAAGTCCCCTGTCTCCCTCTGCGATCACTCTGCCGACCAGCAGGATCTGGCGAGAAGCGAGATGATGACAGTCATGTGACCCAGCAGCACGATCCTCCAAGGAGTCCTATGGGCGCCATGGAGGGGATGCTGAGGACAGCGCTGTAGCGCTGCCCCCAGCATCCGCGAGCCTAGCAATAGCTAAGGGGCAGGCTTCTGGACTCAGCACTTGTCCCGCTATCTGCTGGGGAAACCAGGACGCAAAGGGAAAATTAGCAAACGCAAATTTTTCCCCTTTCATCCCGGTTTTAGCGAGAGGCACATGATAGTGCCCTTAAAGTCTAGACTCTTGTAGACCTATATTTTCTAAAGATGTAATCAATGTACTCCATTACAGAACTTTTCATACTGCCCAGAAAACAGCACTAACTATACCCTGTGTTTCCTCTATATAAATAAATTCATACACACACTTGATTACTGTATAATAATGGACATAATAAAACAGACTTTTTAATCCTTCCCAATAACTTCCATTTTTGGGGTATAGAATAGCAGGTCAGGTATGCTGGGACCTTGTGAAGATGTTACGTGTCACAGGACAGACCGTTTTAGTCACTAAAAAGCAAGTTTTGATAACCTATGAATGTCTAGGAAGGACTGCCGAGAAATAAATAAAGAAAAACATTCATAATGATGACAATCGTAGATTTTACATCTTGTCTAATTAGCCTTGGGGACTAGAAAGTTCTGTATGAAGTTCCTTGAACGTGCCGTCTAGTGACCAAACCCATAATGCATCCCTGCTTATGGAAAGTAGGTACCCTATACTCCATGCACTAAGGGTCTAGTATATACAGAGGTTCTGCTACCACTACCTGCCTCTAAACTCATTTTGAATGTCACGAATAACAAATGTAAAAGTGATTCATTTCCTGCAGAACTAATTTAAATTTTCTATGTAATCAATTGTACACAAATTTGTGCAACACCGTATTATTTATCAGCGTGAATGTGATAAATTGCAAAGGTTTTCAAATGATCTATGATTGCTATGTGTGTAGCATATGTATGGTTTGGCTATATGCCTTTATGATATAGTTTGTATAAATATATATGTATTATACAAAATACTACATGCATAGCAAATAGCAAAGCAAAGCATGCATAGAGAATATGAAAAAGATTATATATACATATATAATGTGTGTTGGTGTTGCTGCAGCAAGCATCCAAGTGTCTGTATACATAGCTAGTATAAGTATATGGGTATGCATTCATTTACAAATAAGAACGATTTATTTAATCTACTTGAACATCTATTTATTGATATATTTTAAGAAGGTTTGTTGAAGATACTGATTTCTGAGTGTAAACCGTGTTTACTGTGTAAGAGCGTTTTATCCATCTTTTGGACTTGTTCCTACAGAACTGCAATAAAGGCAAATGGAAAATAACATAGAACAAAATTAAATTTGAAGAAAAGGAAAATTTTGGCTAAACTTCGAATACAACATGATATAGAAGGAATCAGATTTTTTTTTAAAAAAAAATCACTGCTTACCTTTGCTATCAGTGGGAAATGTTGAGTGTACAGGCATCGAGAAAGCAGAATGATGACTTACAGGCTGGACAGGTAGTGGAAGTACAGGTGCTGCAAGCTAGTTGAAGAGGTATCCTGCTGTTTCACTACACTGTATCAGTGCAACCTAGAAGCTTGTATAATATGCATACAGTCTGCCTGGGACTGATGTCACATGTTTAAGCTCGTGTCAAACCCTGCCCACTATGTGCACACTCTGAAGAAGGCTCAATGGAAAATACTAATTATAGGGGTAGCTAAAACAATAAAGCAAGTCCTGAAACTGAGAGGAATGCATCTGGGCAACCAGTAAATGTCAGAACGTAAATATACCTGAAGAATCGGTTAACTCAAAGGTAAAAATCAAAGCATGTGTTGGAATAATATTTTTGTATTCAATTTCATTGTGTTTTACAAGTAAACAAAGGTATACTGATGGATATCGAAGACACAGGCAGCTTTATGATAATCGTGTTTCTTCTATCATTTGTTTGGATTCCGCAGGAACACTGACATACTTGTAATACAGAGGCAAGGCTTAAATTGAGTAAAGTAGAGCTCTAGCAGTAGGCAAATTTCAAAATGGCAGCTCTGTCCTGTACGCTTAATTAAATATACAGGGATCTATCACCTCCTTCAAGCTAACACTAGCTTCAGTGTTAGCGTTAGCTTAAAGGAGGTCATAGTGCAGCGCCCACATCGACTTCGAATCGCTAACGGTTTAAAAAAAAACATTAGCGCATGGTAATTTGCAATTCGTAGCGCGAGTTTACAGTACTTTGCGCTCCATATACCAAACAAGGGGAGCGCAAAGTGAAAGCACAGAGTAACTAGTGTTAGTAACTAGGGTTAGAGCCAAGTGATCCTATGAGCTGCCGCTAACTAAACGGTGGCCCAATCTGCTGCTTCTGGCCGCCAAGAGCAGAGGGAGACTGGGGGAAGAAAGCCCCCTGCCTCCCTCCACGATCGCTCCGCCGACCAGCAGGATCTCGCGACAGGCGAGATTCTGCTGGTCATTTGGCCCAGCAGCACGTTCCTCCAAGGAGTCCTATGGATGCCATGGAGGGGATGATGACGTAGCGCTGCCCCCAGCATCTGCAAGTTTAGCGATCGCTAAGGGGACTCGGCGCCTGCCCTGCTATCTGCTGGGGAAACCAGGACGCAAAAGGGGAAATTAGCAAACGCTAATTTTTCCCCTTTGCATCCTGCTTTTATTGAGGGCAACATGATCGTGTCCACAGTGTGTAATCCAGTTCTCGAAACCGGGTAATGATTCTATTGACGGATTTAAAGCATTACGTTATAATAATATCTTAGTGTGGATTTTGCGAATTCTCCATAGATTTCAGATATTACAGTTAGAGACATTCAAATTCTCTCACACAATCAAAACAGATGACTGTAAATAATATTACATAAGTGGAACCACTTATGTGATATTATTTACAGTCATCTGTTTCGTCCTTTTTTGCTTAAAATTTATGTCCAAATTGTAATTTTTCTCTCTTCTAGCACTACCCAACTTTTAGCACTATGTGTTATTCAAGGAGTGCTTTGGAAAGAAATGAAATACATTAATTATTGTTCATAACCTGAACGCTAGATCGGAGGCGGTCATGCTCAAGGTTTTGTTAATTTGCATTCTTCTAGTTAAAAATGTAAGCAGCAGTTCAAGGACCTATGCGGAGCGACATGAAACAGCTCTAACTCTATTATCTGCTACAATATTTAAAACTATTAAAATTCTGATCTTCGTGATTTCTGCCATTCACATAATATGTGACAGCTATCCCCTATATAGTGTGGTTATCAGGAAAGCTTTAGGATCAGGATGTAAATGTAAAAGCAAATATGTGCTTGAGTGATTGGTGTGATTATACTTCAAGCATTTTAGAAATTGTTTATTCTGTGCTGCAGTACTCTTTCTCGGTTTTATTTTCCTGGGCATACTTGACATAGTTGTTTTTTTTGTCCAAGTGTTAGAGCTTAGTCTTGCAAAAAAAGATGGGGGTATTAAGGTAGTAAAGACTTCATAGCATATACATTTTTTCTCATTTATTAGCTATACTTTTGCCGTGCTAAGTAGTAAACATGTATTGAGTAGTCATGACCCTTCTAATCAATTATGCAAATTTTTATTTTATGAAATTAAATCACCACTGTTAATCACATGTTTTGTCAACCACCTGGTGGCTGATATAAGGCTGTCATTATACCTGTTAGTATGTGGGATTTACATTATATTCTATAATATTGTACAAGTAGATAAAAGACAATTTGCAAAAATGTTTCACTGTGTTTAGGGTCATGTAATTGTTTGGGGAGGGAGTATGTTTGGATGAAAAATAACTCAGACTTTTCAATGGTTATAGTTTTAAATTCTAAAGATGGATATATATGCATTTATTCCCCAAACAATCTGCATTCCACCAATGAAGAGTTAATGATACTCTCCACTATAATAAAGCATTAAAACTAGTTTTGAAATTTTATTGCCCGTATCAGCCTTGTTTATTGCAGTATTTTAAATATACTCTATAATATAGAAGCCACTAGGTCAAAAAGCAGGTAAAAATAATGAGAGCCTAGACCAGTTGGAAAGTGATTTTGTAAAAGTCTGCAAAATAACACATCACGTCTTTACTCTCCTATTAGACACCCTTCAATTTGAAAAATAATGTGACATCTTGTCTTGGAACTCTATTAGAAGGGCCTACAGGTGGCTTGGTGAAGCAATAAAAGGAGCATCATCTAGATCCCAAACTTTGATAAACTGTGTCTTTGCTCACGCCACTGATGCGGCAAGAAGGCCCAAACCAGTGCTGCTCCATGCAGACCACATTGGCAGCACCTTGTCTGCAACGTCCTGTTTCCCTCAGGCCTGTTCTGGCTCTCAGTTAATAATCCAGGTGCTTCCATAACGAACCCTGTCTTCCCCTTCATAAGGGTGGAGTTCCCATAGTGCTGTGCATCTGCATTTGTCTTACTTGGTGAACATCTCCTGAAGCTTGCTCCCTACCTGTGCTCCTGCCTTTGTTTGGATTCCCCTGCGTAAGGATCTTCTGCTACAGATATTGACTACACCTTCTGCCGGCTCCCTGCCACAGATATTGACTACATTTTCTGCCTACCACTGTTTCCTTGCTACCCACCATGTTCATGCCCCTGTTGACAAGTTCGCCTGCATCCCTAGTCTCCTGCTTTGGTCCCTCAAAATACTCAGCCCTCTTCCTGTCCGACTGCTTTCTTGTGTGTCTTCCTGTCTGTCTTGTTGTTTTCTGCCTCTTCCCATAGTCACCCCTTTTCCTGTCTTGTACATCACCATCCTTCCATATCTTCAGTCACTGTTTACCTGTGATACCAATAACTCCCCATTGTACCTAATTTACGTGTCTCCACTCGCGTATCAACTGCATAGTGGGCTCATACCTCACTCCCTACACCAAGATCGTGACACTGTGGTAATAAGCTTATTGTGTCTGATATGTCATTTTTAGTCTTTTATTTTGTGAGTGTGCAATGTCTTAGGTAAAAGGTTTGCTATTTCAATGTGTACACTCTAGAGTATGTATTTCTTTTTGCCTTTTAAATTAATCTACAGATGACACTTTAACCTACACCGTATCTTTTCTATTTAAATGTGGTTATATCTTTTATTTTATCTCACTGCGTTCTTCTTGTGTATTTTCTATATAGTTTGAGCTCTTATCTCCAGTATGGTTTATCTCTTGTGATTACTTAATTATTGCAGTTGCGCCAAAAGAAGGGGAAGAATCATTTGCCTAAAAAGGGAGCAGAATGTTACGATTAATCTTAGCCCTAAATGTAACACTGACCCAAAAAATAAGCACAAACAGTAACCTAACCCTAGCCCCAACCCAAACTTGAAACCCAAACCCTAACTTCCAACCCCAACCAAGGAATGTGTCTCTCCACTTCCAGCCAGAGCATCCAAAAGCAGCTGCAGCCGAATTGGAATGACATCAATATAGTCTGCGTCCAATTTAGATTGTTGTTTTTAAAGCCAAGTCTTTTTTTTAATGTCTCTAAAAAGCTGCTGTTTCTTATATAGTACTCCTTTCCATAAGTCCACATATTTTAATTCTGTGCACTTTTCACACGTATATTTTGACAGCGTAAATAATGGTACCCAGGTCTCCCGGCTTTGTGACCTCCTCCATGACCCCAGGTTCTCCTTCAGGAAGCCAGGGTGACCCGGGAGTGTCACTAATCCTGGGCAGTCCCCTCTTCCCTCTTCCCCACCTGATGGCCCGGGCATCCTCTGACACTTCCTTTTTGCCTTGATGACTACAGTTTCTGTTGTCGGCTGTCCTGCTGACTTTATCTTTCCCTGCTGTCTATGCTGTCTTTTTTTTTTTTTATCCTTTTTCTTTTAGTTACTTGTTGACTTTTCTGGATCACCTGCGCCGGTTTATGTTTTTCTCCCACTGTGTAACTATGTGATGGATTCCGGCTGGCCCTGCATGGTCACTCCTTCTTATTACCTGTTATTTAGATGACTTTCAAAATAAAAATTGTCAATAAAAAAAAAAAAAAATAATGATGGTAAAGCATAACGATGTATGATCTTCCACAGTCATAAAAGCGTGACCTTTGTGCCCAAACATAAAGAAAAGTCTCTCATTGTAACACTTTCCAAAAGCAAATTTGTAAACATGTGGTAGATCTAAGACCACCAATACGCTTGCAGAGATTTCATGTTTGAGTAGTATTTTCTAGAGATGTGCATTTCATTTTGGAACGAATCAAAATTCAGAAGTGCTTCTGTTGTGCCTGAATTTGTTGAATTCTGCACCACAGGCCATGTAGCGTGCCATGGTGCGATTCGGCAGCAGTGAAATTCTCCTTAGAGAAGTAATGGTTATTCAGAGAACGCCGAACAGCACTGAAATGCCCTGATTTTCGGTGGTTCGTTCAACAGCTTTAAACAGGCGAATCCCATAGGTTTCAATGTATAAAATATTCCCGGTTTTTCTTAAATATTTATTCAACCATTTATTCTATTAAGTTGCAGCAAAAAGTCTCAATTGTTTTTTTAGGATTTATTTAGGCATTTTTGGTGAAATTTTTGTATTCCTAATTTATTTTAAAACAAGGCTTTTTTTCTTTCCTTCCGTCTGGCTGTATTCAGCGAGGGCTGCCTAGGGTGCTGAAACCTATTCAGTACAAGGACAGCAGCTCCTTGGGGCTCTTGAGCCCCGTGGAGCTGCTATCCATGATGCTGAAACCTATTCAGTACCAAGGACAGCAGCCCCGCGTGACTCTGTAGCCCAACGGGGCTGCTGTCCTTGGTACTGAATAGGTGTCAGCACCAAAGATAAGGGGCTTACAAATCACTTTTTTATCCTAATTTAAGTAATTAATTCATCCGTTTCACATTCCGAAATAAAACCTAAATATAAATTGATTTAAAATACGTATTACCAATAAAAACAAGATATTGAATCAATCCAAAATACAAGTTACTGATAGTACGAACTAACGAATCACAGTAACATAACAAACGCACCGAAAAGAATTGAAAAATGGAACAAAGCGATCTGAAACTAAACAAATTTTTTCGTTCTGCACATATTATTTTCATAAGCATCAATTAAAAAAAAATCAGGAGTATGATGGAGTTGGTAATAGACTATGTTGTACTAAAAGTCTGCTCATTCACTATGGGACGGAATGTAAACCAACTCCTAGAGAGAGTGTGACAGTAACCAGATACACTCAAAAGACAATAGTAAATCACTTTAATATGTTATATACAAGAGCCATGTGTGAAACACAGAAGAAGGTTTGTTTCCTAGCCTGGGCTGTGAACTACACTTTTTCTTTAAATCTGGCAAAAATAAATAACTCCTGAAAAACACTGGATTCTGGAACATATCGCAATATTTCAAGGATCACAGTTAGGAGCCAAGACATATGAACTTGAACTAAAGCTTGTTGTCAGATCTAGTGATGTTTTCCACAACCTTATAATGCTGCAGTACTTGGAGTTAGAGCTCCTTGAGAAAATATGAATTGAGAATGCTAGATAATAAAGCCCATTTCTAAAAATGATAATTTTCAAAACACAATAAAAAAAAAACATCAGGATAAGTGACTTTAACACATGCCCCCATATTACCAATGTAATGCTAGACCTGTGAAAAATCCGTCAGCGCATCAGTGATTGCGCTAGCTTGCACGGGTTTACTGTACTTTACGCACCTAATCAATTGCCATAAATGTATCTCTTTACTACTACTTCAATACACCATCCATGGTAAAAAAAAAATATATATATAACTTTTATTAATAAATATGTAAAAATTAAATCTAAAATAAATAAAAGCCTAAAGTGCCTTGTCCCAGATACTGTATATGTAATAACAATAGAACCTATCTGTCCTGAAATCTGGATACAATGTGAGGTGCTCCCACAGTGCTACTACTTCCATTACTGAATACCTCTCCTGTAGCTCATAGCAAACACCAGTATAGGGTACATTCACTGCTGGATAGGGCAACTTAAAAATATCCAAAGGGTCCATACCGTGGTCATGCATACATATCAAATTCAGTGCTTGCGATAGAAATAATAAATTGAAAACAAATTGCAATGAGTTAACTATCCACTGCTCATTGCAAATTGTTGTCGAAAATTTATTTTTATATATGTAATAAAAAAAGTTATATTTTATACTAACATGGTTGGTGTATTGAAGTAGCAGTACAGGAGGTAAATTTATGGCTATTGTTAGGGTTAGGCCCTGTATGGTGGTATAAGCGTCCTCATATGGGTATCCCTAACTGGGTTCTAGCGGTTACCCTTTTCATATTATACACTTTGCACAACCTATACTTAACATGGAGAGCGCAGTCAGTAATTAGCGTTAGGATAAGTGAGTGTAGCGCTCACTCCCGGAGGAGCCGCTGAAAATGAACCACGGGTCAGTCTCCCCGCACTAGGGAATAAATATACTCCAACACCGTTGTGAGTTTTTATCATTTAAATAGTTTACTAAAATAGTAAGCAGACGTTGAGACACGGTATTCACAGGTATTATTACAGTATTTTCGTATCGCGGTAAAACGCGTAGCGGAAAAGAAACGAAACACGAGGCTTCGTATTTCGGAAAAATAAAATATTCGCAACCGAACAGAAAAGAAATGCAATTGCCTGATAGTTCGGTAAAAGGGACACGTAGCGAAACCCAAAAATACAATCTCTTCGTATTACGGTAAACGCGCAGCGGAAAAGAGAAAAATATTATTCGGAACGTATCTTTAACCCCTGTTCCGATTCGTAACAGAATGAGTCCTGCACAGGTTAAGTCCCGGAATGTAAAAGGTGTGTATGTGTGTGTGGTACCCGGGTACTGTTCAACTGGCCAGTGAATTTACTTAAGGAATGTCTTCGACTAGTCAAGTTGGGGCCCTGTGGACTTTAAAGAGAAAACAGCAGCGTGTTCTTTATTTACAAACGGCCTTGGAGGCCTCTCACCCATCCACCGGTTGCTTTAGGCTCCGCTGACCCAGGACGTCTCTCCGCTCGATATTGACTGGGGATACTTGCGGCCGGATCCGTTGTCTGACTTTCCGTAGCTTGTCCACGACTTGTCCAGCTCACCGCATCCGTTCAACTCGCGGTAACTCCTCACTCGAGGTCTTCGGTTTGTTCGATCTGCAGCAATCTCTGGAACTTGGAGGTCTCCTTCTCCTTAGGCTGAATGACCCGCTAAAGGAACTGACAGGTCTCACTCGCGCTCTGGCCTAGGCCCTCTCGCGATGTCTGGCACTGCGTCGGCTCTCTCTCATTCCCTGGCGCGCTCTGGCGCGTTCTCCACGAGGTTCGGGATATCAGCGTCCTGTGTCCCACCCACTTCCTGTCTCCTTGCAAAGCACGCCGGGAAATGTAGTCCCAATGTCTCTAATCGCGATTGTCTCCATCTTGTGGCCAAAAATAGGTACTGCCAGCAGCAAGATTTTAACACAGCGCTACATGAGTTATTACAAAGTCCTAGAGCTAATTACCACACCAATCAGCTAAACAAATTTTTATGCTCTGCCTGTATGTTATAACAAAAAAATGCAATAAAATTAGAAATTTTAATCATCTACAGCGTGTAAAGTGTTTTTTTTCCTGCACATTTTATCACACGAGCCTTTGCGTTTATATTTTCTATGGGGTGCGCTTGTTAAAATAATTAGAAATGGGGGACTCGTTAAATTGTTTTTTGTAGAATCACTTAGCACCAGCTAAAACCCCCCACCCCCACAATAAATCTGATACTCACCTCTCATTCTGAGGAAAGAGCGGTGGCTCGATCTGCTGCTTCTTGACACTGGGAGCAGAATGAGACTGGGGACAAATAGTCCCCAGTGTCCCTCCACAATCACTCCACGGCGCTGCGTGATCTCATGGAGCAAGATCGCACAACCCGGCAGCACAACCCTCCATGGAGTCCTATGGACTCAAGCAGGTGATACTCACAGAATCGTGGAGGCGCTACAGCGATTATCACTGAGGGTAACGCCTGGTTCCGGGGCAAAGAGTCGATGTAGCGCCTGCCCTGGAATCTCACACTAAAAAAGGGTAACCTACGGGGAAACCTGCAGGCACAGGTTTTTGTTTGTTGTTTTTATTAATGCAGCAATATTGTTCCCATTTCAATTATAATGTGAACAATGATGCTGCACTGGGAGGAAAGTGTGGGGTACCCCTTAGTCAGGCGCTACTCGCTAGTCGTGTCTGTTAAAGTAGCGGTGTAATCGCTCTTAAGGAATTTCAACAATATAATGAGGTATTTAACAGCTTTATAACTGAAATGAGCTCTGCACACAGCGGTGAAATGGCGCAGCAGTGAAGGGGTTAAAAAAGGTGAAAGAAGGGAGCAGACCTGAAAAGGATTCAGCTAATTAACAGCTTTGTGTACCATAAAAAATTAAAACCGAGTATAGAAAAAAGTGTAAATATTCATATTAAGAACATACGCCCTCTGGCTTCGGGGGTGATGAATCTCAGTCTCTAAAAAGCACAAAAATCAATCTTTGTGTTGCATAAAAAGAGAAAAGAAAAATAATTAAAAATTAAAAAATAATAATTTTCCTCTTAATGATGGAGTGTGTCCTTTTGGTCTTGACTGCTTCCGCTCCTCTCGTCACTTCAAAATTCCTCCAAGAAAGAAAGAGGGGATTAAGGATACGTCCGTCAGATAAACCAGAGAGTAAGGATTGGTACACTTACACTAGTGCGGTGATGGATGCTGCTCTGTCTGTTGCGCTCTGCCCAGAAATCCTCTTTGTATCTGCTCCTTCGTGCCTTGTCTTTTGAATCTTCTCGTCCAGGATACTGCAGAAGGCTTCCCTTTATACGGTGCCTTCTGGTTGCTGGCGATGTTAAAAGATGGCAACTGGATGCAGCAGGAGGTTGGCTTGTGCAAAAATTTATTAAGACAGCTCACATCAAATAATAACGCAATCAAAGATAAAAGAAAAATAAAAATATTTTTAAAAAGTTAGAAAGTAAAAAAACCCATAAGTCCATAGGAGGTAAAAATAGTCTTTAAAAGTGGGCATAGGGGTCTCCAAGACGCGTTTCGCCGGCTCCCTGGCCAGCTTCATCAATTGGTGCTGCACTAATGATTTTTTTCTATTGGGTGCATTTGCTAAAAGTCATGTAATTCCCAAAAAAAATTAACGAGTCCCCATTTCTAAAAATTTTTAACAAACGCACCCTATAGAAAATATAAACGCAAATGCTCGTGTGATAAAATGTGAAAAAAAACCACTTTACACGCTGTAGATTAAAAAATTCTAATTTTATTGCATTTTTGTTATAATATACAGGCAGAGCATGACGTATACATATAATAAATGGTATATTATGAATCTGCCAAGTCTGCCAGAAAGAACGATATATAATATATCTGGGTCATATAATAAAACGTGGCTTCAAATCGCGTTTAAACATGAGCGAAACCGGTAAAAATGAGCTCTGCACACAGCGGTGAAATGGCGCAGCAGTGAAGGGGTTAAAAAAGGTGAAAGAAGGGAGCAGACCTGAAAAGGAGAGGAGGGAAGCAGTAATATGTTTTAACCCTTTCACTGCTGAAGACGTGTGGGGCACGTCCTCATTGATGCACGTTACATGCTGAGGACGTGCCCCACACGTCATCAGCTGTGCGGGACCCCCGGCGGAGATACCCACGGCGTTCTGACTTCAGCGTCCTCAGACGCTGAAGTCAAGCTCCTCCCGGGGTAAATAACGTCATCGCGCCATGACGTCATTTCCAGGCGACCCCCTGGCAATGCCGGGAGATAGCCTGGAAGGGAGGGGGGGGGGGGAATCCGTTCGGATCCCTCTCCCTCCCGATCGGGAAGGAGCAGCGCTAAAAGCCAGGCACCGCTTAAAAGGAGAGTCTCCCCTTTTAAGCGGTGCCTGGCTTTAACCCCTCAAGTGCCGGTTGCACTTCAGCACCTTGCGGCGCCGAAGTGCAGCCCATTTCCGGTGGGGGCCGCCATCTTGGATGGCGGCTCCACCCCCGGGTCTCCCCTCGCTGCCTGACGTCATCACGCATAGTGTGATGACGTCAGATAGCCGGGGAACCCCTAGCTGCCGGGGATTTCCCAAGGAAATCCCCTGGTGGAGATATCGGGGTTCACAAGAACCCCCTATCTCCAGAACCGTGGCAGCTGGGGGGTCATGGAGGGTGTCATTTGAAAGGCCTGAGCATGGCCTTTCGAATGATACCCAACATGACTAGGTAAAAAGTAAAAAAAATAATGAAAATAAATTTAAAAAAATAAAATAAAAAAAATACATGTTTTTTGTGTGTTGTTTTTATTAATGCAGCAATATTGCTCACATTTCAATTATAATCTGAGCAATGATGCTGCACTAATGATTTTTTTCTATGGGGTGTGTTTGCTAAAAATCACGTAATTCCCCCCACAAAATGTAACAAGTCCCCATTTCAAATTTTTGTACAAGCGCACCCCATAGAAAACATAAACCGCAAACGCTCATGTGCTAAAATGTGAAAAAAAAAACACTTTTACACACTGCAGATGATTAAAAATTCAATTTTTATTGTATTTTTTGTTATAATATACAGGCAGGACATGACGTATACATATAAAAATGATATATTATGAATCTGCGGAGTCTGCCGGAAAGAACGATATATAATATGTCTGGGTCATTTATTAAAATGTGGCTTTAAATCGCGTTTAAACATGATTACGCGAAAGCGGTAAAAATGAACTCAGCACACAGTGGTGAAATGCCTCAGCAGTGAAGGGGTTAAAGAAGCTACAGAGAATATTAAATGATGTAATAGGATGGATAGCGTTTTAATAAGACGTATTTAGACTTAAAGGTTAAGTTCAAATGAAATTGAAATCTAATTTTAAAGAAAACACTGTCGACCATGTAATTAAGCTCTAGCATGCTTTGATAGCTATAGAACATCTTAACAGAAATAAACAGAATATACGTTGCTTATAAATACGGAATTGGCAGGCTAGACAGACAAATTGGTTTTCATCTGTCATCAAAATGTATATTTTTAGCTGTTGACCCAGTGCTGCAGTATCTCCCAAGTAAGATTTTACTGAATAGAGCTTTTCAAACATGTAATGGAAAGTAAAGCCAAAACTGGTGTTCAGCACCTGTCACTCAGAACGATAAAATACAGATACTGTCATTTTTTCAACAAAGTTGCCTCAGTTAAATTATGTACAATCATCTTAACATCATATAACTTAAAAGCAAAGTCTGTGTGTCACTTTACATTTTGCTATATTTAAAATTTGACGTGACATATTGCATATTAAACAGTTAATTTGTAATAATTATAATCACACTTTATGTAAAAGTACTCCAATATTTAAAAATAAATAATAATGAGCAAACATTAATACATCCTGGATCTTATGAAATCTATTGCTTATTCATTTCTACCACCTATTTTTAAATGAGTAAGACTCTGTGCTCTTCTGTCCTAATTGAATGATACATTTTCCTATTCATCCATTTATACTACATTAAAGTAACCACTTTCGTGATGTAAATTAATTATCTACTCTGTTTATGATTATCACAGCATTGGTGGTTTGGCATATCACCGCAGAAGACGTTTTACCATTTTACTGTAAGGCCGGGTTCACACCTGCATGTTCTTCAAACGTGCGTTTTTCTTATTCGCGCATACGAACAAACACGCAAACGTGCATTTCAGCGCGTTCACGGCTATGTCTATGGCCGCGAACGCGCTGCTATGCGCACCAAAAGAAGCTCCTGGACTTCTTTGGGCGCAGGACGTTTTAAAGCGCGGTTCTCAGCGCTTTAAAACGCCTAGGTTTGAACGGGTCCCATTGAAGAGCATGGGATTTCCCCGTCCATGCGTTTTAAAGCGCGCAGGAACGCGTTTTAAAACGTATAGGTGTTAACGGGGCCTAAGGCTTGTTCATAATAAAGCAAATTGAGAAAAGAGAAGAATCAAGCCACGATTTCAAATCTTTTTCAGTTAGCACACCGAGTTTTCTTGCAGTTTATTATATATAAAATATGTAACTAGTGGAAAAAAAATTCATAGTTGTGTTTCTGTGGTTACCTTTTTTTAAAAAAACAAGGCTTTTTAATCCATAGGTTTCAATGGAGCATATGAATCCACACACTGCTGGGAAGCGCCTCTCTGCAGTATATGGATTCATATGCTGCATTAATTATACTGCAGAGAGGCACTTCCCAGCAGTGTGCGGATTCATATGCTGCATTAATTATACAGCAGAGAGGCGCTTCCAAGCAGTGTGCGGATTCATATGCTGCATTAATTATACTGCAGAGAGGCGCTGCCCCGCAGTGTGCGGATTCATATGCTGCATTAATTATACTGCAGAGAGGCGCTGCCCGGCAGTGTGCGGATTCATATGCTGCATTAATTATACAGCAGAGAGGCGCTTCCCAGCAGTGTGCGGATTCATATGCTGCATTAATTATACAGCAGAGAGGCGCTTCCCAGCAGTGTGTGGATTCATATGCTGCATTAATTATACAGCAGAGAGGCGCTGCCCGGCAGTGTGCGGATTCATATGCTGCATTAATTATACCGCAGAGAGGCGCTGCCCGGCAGTGTGCGGATTCATATGCTGCATTAATTATACAGCAGAGAGGCGCTGCCCGGCAGTGTGTGGATTCATATGCTGCATTAATTATACAGCAGAGAGGCGCTGCCCGGCAGTGTGTGGATTCATATGCTGCATTAATTATACTGCAGAGAGGCGCTGCCCGGCAGTGTGTGGATTCATATGCTGCATTAATTATACAGCAGAGAGGCGCTGCCCGGCAGTGTGTGGATTCATATGCTGCATTAATTATACTGCAGAGAGGCGCTGCCTGGCAGTGTGTGGATTCATATGCTGCATTAATTATACCGCAGAGAGGCGCTTCCCAGCAGTGTTTGGATTCATTTGCTCCATTGAAACCTATGGGTTATAAAGCTTTGGCCCCTATTACAATCTTCGCGCAAATGCGCTAGCACACTGCAATTTTTTTTTGTGCATGCAAAAAGACGTTAGCGCGTGCAAATTAATGCGGTATTACGATGCGAGTGCAGTTTCAGCCTTCATATTTATGCGAGCGGAAAACCGACGCGCAAAGCCGGGTGCAAATGACCGTTGCGTGCAGGAATCGGTGGGCAGACTGTTTTTTCATGGGATTCATCCAATCAGAATTAAGAACCACCATTTGCTAGGTTTTGGTTGTTGCGCCTGTCAAAGTCAATCTGCGTATATGTGCTGCAACAAAAATAAAAAATTAAACAATATTGTTTGGCAGGGTTATCCAAAGAGATTCGAAAAGTCACCGCACGTTCGGTGGCTTTTCGTTCTCTTCAATTCGGTTCCCTTTGCCGACTGCATTTCGGTGACCCTGCGGTGTATTCAGCAAGCACCACAGGGTCCCCGAATTGCAGGGAAAAGCTGCCGCAAACCTGACGAAAACTAACCGAATGCACGCTGAAAACAAGCAAAAACATCTGGATTAACCTTCGAGAAAGCCGAACAGGAGCCGAACAGGAGCCGAACATGAGCCGAATCACACAGAGCCGAAGCAGCTGTGACGTAGAGGAGGCAGTGAATAAATTAGAAAAACCATTTGTATGAATCTGGGAAAATTAAACGCTGTTTGCAAAGAAACTACTGAGCGAAAATGTCTGAAATTTTCACAGGAGGTCCAGGGAATGATAATAAAGAGGGCTGTTACAAAAAAAATAAGTAAACTGAAAAAAAATCAAAAAAAAAAATCGGACTTTTAAAAAAAAAATAAAAAAATATGAAAAATGCTTAAAGTATCCTAAAAAATCTATAAATAAAGAGACTCTTTGCTGCAGAATTTTATAATGAACGGTTTATTAGATATTGAATTAAAACGGGAATATTTTTAACATTGAAGCCTATGGGATTCGCCTGAATAAATTTGCCGAATTAAACCACCGAATGGCAGGGCATTAGGGGAACCTTTCACTGCTGGTTTGTGTTCTCTGAATAGCCGAAGCAGTGCTTCTCTATAGGGATTTCTCTGCCCTCGAACAGGGACCGAACAGGCACCGTATGTTCAGGCAATTCGCCAGGATTTGGCGAATTGCCTGCTCTCTGGATAGCCGAATGGTCAGGAAAGGTAACCGAACGCTGATTTTCAGCGTTCGGTTACCTTTCTCAAGCAATTCGGATCTCTTTGGATAACCCTGACAGTATGTGTAGAATGTGTAACTGTACTGTTCTGTATTTTTTTTGTGCAGGTTCATTTCGGCCAGAACGTTCAGATTGTAAGTTAACACCAGGTTTTCAAAGACGTTATGATACTTCACGCAAACGTTGTTCGTACGACGGCGCGAAGATCGTAATACCATCCGCGCTGACAATGGTAAGTATGGGATGCGCACATGCACTTGCGCTGGGTCAATCGTGGTAGATGCTAACGCGCATTGTTTGCACGAACGTCGTAATACGACGTTCCGCGCAAATGGTTGTCCTCGCGCAAAAGCACATTTTGCGCGCACGCAAATGCGCTGCGCGAGGATTGTAATAGGAAACCTAAAATTTCACAATAAATAAGTAAAGAAACTTTCATTCTATTGGTATTAGTAATCTACTTCCCATTCTTAATGAAGCAATAAAAAAAAAAAAAAAGAAGTCCCAAATGACCTGAAAAAACTCCCAGAACGAAACAAAAAAAAATGCACATCCCTAATTTGGCATTAACGTGACCATGCATATATGTGAAGGTACAGGGTTGTATTTGATTGCATTGAATCCTAGGGATTTCAGGAGCAAATAAAAAACCGAAACAAATGCAAATCTTTTCAAGCATGAGCCAAATTTTGGGGTTTATAATAGATTGTGTTTTATGTTTACAAATCGAATTATACAGGGTTATGCAAAGAGATTCGAAAAGTCACCGCACATTCGGTAACTTTTCGTTCTCTTCAATTCGGTGCAAATCGGCTTTCCCATTTCGGCCACCCTGCGGCGTATTCAGCAAGCACCACAGGGCTTTCGAAATGCAGGGAAAACCCGCCGAAAACACCGGAAAAACCTGAGCAGGAGCCAATCACACACAGCGAAGCCTCCAGAAAAACCCAACACCGCAGAGGAGGCAGTGAATAAATTAGCAAAACAGTTTGCATGAATGATTAAAAAGTGAAACTCTGTTTGCAAAGAAACTGAGCGAAAATGTCTGAAATTTACATATGAGATCCAATGAATGATAATAAAAAGGGCGGTTACAGAAAAAAACAAAAAATGCTTAAAATAGCCCAAAAAAAAATAATCTATAAAGAGACTAATCACTACCTGGAAGGTAGAACGTAACGAGATAATACCAGAAATTTAGAAATTGCGAGAAAATTCAAGATGAAAACGGTAGTGAGAGACCGAAGGGTTTTACCCCTGTGTACTTTGAATAAACTTCAGTTACACTGATGAAAACATCAGGGTACTAGTGTCTCCCAGAGACCAAATTAATATTTAACTTTTATTAAACATAATTAAAAGAGAATCGAACATATAAACATAAATTGACAAAGTTCACAAGACAATGATAAAACCAAATCTGCTGAAAAAATTGTATATATATATCGGCAGAGACAGTGATCAACGAGCAGTGCAGGAGGTGACCTTCAAGGATCACTTCAAAATGTTGTTACAATAACAGATGAATGATACTTGCTAGTTGACAATATAAGATCACAAAAATACTGCAGATACAAAAGCAGAAAAACCAAATCTGCTATAATGAAATATATATATAACGGCAGGAGCAATAATCAACAGTCAACACAATAAATGACCTTCGAGGATCATTTCAAAGTATTGTAGTAAAGTTATAAATGTATAGAGTACTTGTTGACAATGTTGAATCACGGAACACTGCACATAAGAGGCAGAAAAAACAATGTGAAAAGCAGGGAAAAAACGGAGGCAAGAATCTCCAATGGGGGAGTTAAACTCAAGTAACCCAATGCAAATGTACCCAGAGGTTTGCCCAGATATAAATTATTAAGGGCATAGAAATAGATATAAACAACCAATTATTCGGGTCTCAAGGCATACGTTTGAAAAATGGATTGGGAGAGTTCTTTGCCGGCGATGTGCACTCAGGGTGCATTGACTTTCTTATTGCACTTTATGGACACTAAACACACCGACTGAGGAAGGCTTTTTAGCCGAAACGCGTCTCGGTATAACTTGTCCAGGATTTTATTATTTCCAATAAATTTATTATTTTATATCTTGCATTCGCCACTTTTTCTCCTTTTCCTTATTCTTGGATATCTGGACCAACTGCTGCTACACCAAAGGGGTCTGGGTCTCCACCTTAAGAGAGCCCAAGGTGATATCCCTTGAGCCTGGCATTGAGAGGCTCTACAATCGGTGAGTGTGATCAACTTTAAATCATTTCCTCACATATACGCACAGAGTTACGCTATGGGAGTGCCGTCTCCCGATTCTCTCTGCTTTACCTAGTAACCATCACAGACGAAAGGAGGGACGTGCCACTCTATATTTGGCCGCAAGCTATTTTCCTTGAGCCTGGATTTTCCTTAGGCTCCTACAAATGTGAGTGGTACATACATTGGCTTTACTGAATTGTTCCACTCCAGTACGACCATCTGCACTATTATCGCCTTTTATGTTTTACTTCTCTCTGAGGGATATCTTCAAAGAGAAGATCTGATACCCACATCACAGAGAAGATTGATACACTTGTCTTCAATCAACAACACTTCCCTGAGTATTGAACTGCTGCACTTTTTGAGCACCTATTTGCACAAATAGACTTTATTGACTATATTTTTTGCACTTTTTGCCCTTTTCCTATGCACTTTTAATGATTCTATAATTGACCTTTTAAGGACATCCTCATTCCTATTCATATTTTATTCAATATTAACCAGTTGTCTATTAATCAGCTGTTCACTGTTTTATGTACTGTTTTATGCGCCGTATGGTCCTATTATCCCTTTATCTTAGTCTTGACACATATTTTGGTTGTTTTTTATGTGTTTTTACCATACTATTGGCTGCAATTGATTATTTAATAGTAATCCACTTAGCACTTTAATTAATTCATTTAAATAAGCTAGCGCCCACACTGTATAGTGTATATTCGTATACACATTTCCCAATCAACTCTGCAATAACATATTCTCCTATCATTAGCCAAAATTTGTTCAGTAAGTGTATGTCAGTTCTTGCTATTTTAGTTGCAGACATACAGACAGATGTGTGACATTTCCAAGAAGATGCTGCTTGATATGTACCATATTCTTTCAGAATCACAGAATATATAATTCTATAATGTATCAGTACCGAAGTGAAATGACTTAAGGGGTTATTCAGAGAGCACAGAAATTTTAGCCCTTTCTAGCTTGGCGCACATTTGGTTCGCTTCTGCGATTCCATTTCGCCAACCCTGCGGTGAATTCACTATTCACCGCAGGGTCACCATAGTGCGCCGAAGATGGAGTCGCCGAAGACTGCAGAACTGACAGCTGAGCATCGCAGGACTACGGAAAAAAAGAAACAGGGCTGCGCTACTCTTCTAAAAGGTGTTTACATCAATAAAAATGCATGAATATGTGTGTAAATAATAAAAAGGTCCTTTAAAAAAATAATAAAAAGATCTGTTGCAGAATAAAATACAAAACCTTTTAATAAAATTAGGAATCAAAAATTTTGGATAAAAAGTTTAAAAAAATGTTTTAAAAAATAAATAACAAGGCTTTTTCCCTGAAAATGAAAAGAATAATTAAACTCTAATTTTTTTTACATTGAACCCTACAGGATTCGCCTCTGTAAACTTGTCGAACTAAAGCACCAAAAATCTCATTTCCCTGACACTACGGTGCAGTTTTTTTGAGAAAGTATTTTACCAGTAAGTAGTCAATGTAATAGAGCAGCAGGAAATGCTGGCAGAATGCTTGGTTGTGTAGGGAGAGGTATTAGCGGTAGGAAAAGGGAAGTGCTCATGCCACTGTACAGAGCACTGGTGAGACCTCACTTGGAGTACTGTGTGCAGTACTGGAGACCGTATCTCCAGAAGGATATAGACATCTTAGAGAGAGTTCAGAGAAGGGCTACTAAAATGGTGTACGGCTTGAAGGAGAAAAGTTACCAGGAAAGGCTTAATGATCTTAACATGTACAGCTTGGAAAAAAGACGAGACAGAGGAGATATGACAGAAACATTTAAATACGTAAAGGGAACCCACAAGGTAGAGGAAGGGAGTATATTTAAAAGGAAACAAAGTAGCAAAACAAGAGGACATAGTCTTAGATTAGAGGGGCAAAGGTTTAAAAGTAACATCAGAAAGCATTAATTTACTGAGAGGGTGGTGGATACATGGAACAGTCTTCCAGTTGAAGTGGTAGAGGCCAAAACAGTAATTGAATTTAAGCAAGCATGGAATAGGCATAAGGCTATCCTAAACAAAAGATAAATCCAAGTAAAGTATCCATGTAATTAGGCAGACTAGATGGGCCGAAAGGTTCTTATCTGCCGACATTTTTCTATGTTTCTATGATACATTGAGATTTCTCTCATTTTGAAGTATGTCCTGGGTGGTGAGTATGAAATGTTAGGTGTCTTGCCCAAGGAAACTTACTGGAGAGGTGCTTTTGCCAGGATTCGAGCCTGTTTCTCCACAGTCTCCATGGTCACAGCGCAGTGATGTTACCTCTACTCCACCCAGTCGGTACAAGTTCATTGGTCTCTCATTACTTCTCTATGGGATAATTTCGCTGCCGCCAAAGACAGCCCATTATGTGGCGATCTGTTGCGAATTGCATCATATTTCTCTGTTAAGTTGCCAGTATTTAATGAATTGACAGCTTTCGCAAAATAGACCAACTGCCCTGGAATTGCACCGTACGGTGAAATTTACCCGTCGGTGGCAAGTTTGTCGCTTTCTGTATAATCCCTTTAATAAAAATAGAAAAATATCATCTCAAGTCGCAAGTTTAAAATGACTAATTAAAGACAATGTTATGGTATATTAACCCCTTCACTGAGGATGACATGTGGGGGAAATCCTGTGGATTCCCCACTACATGCGGAAGATGTCCCTCACTTGTCACAGGGTCTCCACAGCGAAGGGGAAGACCACAGACACGTGGGTCGACGTCCCGCAGTGGTCTGACTTCCTTGAAGTCAGACTGTCCCATGGAACCCCACCTAGTGCACTGATGGGGAGGCGCAATGACGTCTTTTTTTTAGGTGTTCCCCCGGCAGAGCCAGGAGAGTGCCTGAATGGGAGGGGGGTCCTATGGTCCCAATTGGTAAAAGGTACAAAATTAAGAAAGGTGTCACTGGAAAGTTCATAGCAGAGGCGTAGCAAGCGTAACGCATTATGCCGCCACTTTCAAACTTGCTCACAGTGTGGGAAATGAGAAGTTAAATTAGTGTAGTGACATTGTTTGCGTTACAAGTGAATAATGCCGCTGCCTTACAACAGAGGGAAAAAAAGAATCTGCAGCAAAAAGTCTCTTTAAATATTTATTAATTTTAGGATTTTTTAGATATTTTTATGGATTTTTTTCAGATTTTTTTAAATAGCGTTTTTTTTTCTGTTACAGACCTTTTTATTATTATTCATAGGACCTTATATATTAATTCCAGGCATTTTCGTCCAGCAGTTTTTTGCAAACAGCTTTTAAAAGTGTTTTTGTTTTGTTTTTTACACCCCTTTCATCGGCTTGTTGGCTTTTTCTGGCAGCTAGTCGGCGGCTTTGCAATGGATCGTCAGGTGCATTCGGCTTTTTTCGGCAGTTTATCACATCTCTCCGATTTTCTTTCGGCGGTCTTGCGGTGGTTTTTGCAGTCGAATCAGCAGTTTTGCGGCAGCTTTTCCCTGCACTTTGGGGACCCTGCAGTGAATGTTGAATTTACTACAATTGTTATTCCAATATATTCCATAAACAGTGGTAAGTATATCCTTTGTGTGTGTATCAATTCTTGTGTGGAATCTCTCAGTGGGTGGCTTCCCCTGTTCAACTAGTACAAATCACTGAGTGGAGTAACTGTAAAAGAGAAAGAAGATTTCCGTATCTCCCAGCAACCGTGGAGGCTCAGGTTTCCTGTTACCAGCGTCACTGAAAGAGGTAATTGGCGCCCATGTCAGCCTGATGGAGGAACAAGGGACAAAAAGAATTACATATATATATATATATATATATATATACATACACTATATTGCCAAAAGTATTTGCTTACCCATCCAAATAATCAGAATCAGGTGTTCCAATCACTTCCATGGCCACAGGTATATAAAATTAAGCACCTAGGCATGCAGACTGTTTTTATAAACATTTGTGAAAGAATGGGTCGCTCTCAGGAGCTCAGTGAATTCCAGTGTGGAACTGTGATAGGATGCCACCTGTACAACAAATCCAGTTGTGAAATTTCCTCGCTCCTAAATATTCCAAAGTCAACTGTCAGCTGTATTATAAGAATGTGGAAGTGTTTGGGAATGACAGCAACTCAGCCACGCAGTGGTAGGCCACGTAAGCTGACAGAGCGGGGTCAGCGGATGCTGAGGCGCATAGTTCGAAGAGGTCGCCAACTTTCTGCAGAGTCAATCACTACAGACCTCCAAACTTCATGTGGCCTGCAGATTAGCTCAAGAAGAGCTAGCAGAGAGCTTCATGGAATGG
Organism: Leptobrachium leishanense; assembly: GCA_009667805.1. Taxonomy (NCBI): domain Eukaryota; kingdom Metazoa; phylum Chordata; class Amphibia; order Anura; family Megophryidae; genus Leptobrachium; species Leptobrachium leishanense. Next base: position 147,693,421 of record CM019067.1, read on the forward strand.
GTTTCCATGGCCGAGCAGCTGCATCCAAGCCATACATCACCAAGTGCAATGCAAAGCATCGGATGCAGTGGTGCAAAGCACGCCGCCACTGGACTCTAGAGTAGTGGAGACGTGTTCTCTGGAGTGACGAATCGCGCTTCTCCATCTGACAATCTGATGGACGAGTCTGGGTTTGGCGGTTGCCAGAAGAACGGTACTTGTCTGACTGCATTGTGCCAAGTGTAAAGTTTGGTGGAGGGGGGATTATGGTGTGGGGTTGTTTTTCAGGAGCTGGGCTTGGCCCCTTAGTTCCACTGAAAGGAACTCTGAATGCTTCAGCATACCAAGACATTTTGGACAATTCCATGCTCCCAACTTTGTGGGAACAGTGTGGCGCTGGCCCCTTCCTCTTCCAACATGACTATGCAACAGTGCACAAAGCAAGGTCCATAAAGACATGGATGACAGAGTCTGGTGTGGATGAACTTGACTGGCCTGCAAAGAGTCCTGACCTCAACCCGATAGAACACCTTTGGGAGGAATTAGAGCAGCGATAGAGAGCCAGGCCTTCACGTCCAAAATTAGTGTGTGACCTCACAAATGCACTTCTGGAAGAATGGTCATAAATTCCCATAAACATACTCCTAAACCTTGTGGACAGCATTCCCAGAAGAGTTGAAGCTGTTATAGCTGCAAAGGGTGGACCAACGTCATATTGAACCCTATGGATTAGGAATGGGATGTTACTTAAAGGGATACTCTAGGCAACATGACCACCTAAGCTTTTTTAGGTGGTCATGATGCCCTGAGTATGCCCTTGCCTGTCCCCCCTCCCTCCGCTCAGCAAATCAGCTGAAAAAGCTGAAAACAGCTGAGAGAGGCGGAGGACTTTTCTCTGCACTCCCAGCTGTCAGTCAGCAGAGCGGGATTCATATTTTCCGCTTCTGCCGACTATTGCCGAGTAGGAGACGTCATTGCGCTTTCAGAGCGATGACGTCTCCAACTCGCCGCAGTAGCTGGCGGCAGCGAGCTGCCAGCATAGCCTGCGGCTCGGATTAGTGTTGCGCGCATCCTCTTGCGCACAACACTAATCCTCAGCAATGGAGCCGGGAGGAAGCCTGCCGATTGGCTGGCTTACGTGAGAGGCACGCATGCGCACTTCTCACGTAAACCATTAGCCAAGTGAACGTAACAAGGACGGGAGTGGAAGAGGAGGGAGGTGAGAATAAAAAAAAAAAAGACGCCGTTGGAAACCAGTGGATTTTAGGGTAAGTATTACAGTTAAAAAAAAAAAGGAAATCCCTAGAGATGTGCATTCGTTTTAGTACTAAAACGATTAGTCAGAATTTTGGTATAATTTAGTTTTAGTATGACTCAAGAGATATGAAACTGCTCAGTACAAAAAACGAAAGAAACTAAAATAAAATGCACTATATTTTAGTTTCAGTCCTTTTTGTGATATTACATTGAGTGAAGGAGACCAGCAATGAAGATCGCAAAGCTACAGAAAAGGTTTGTATGTGTAATCCTTCCTGACCCCTACCTGAAACTCAGACAGTGATAGAGCTCCAGAATACTCACTTGCAGCACAGACAGCCAGCACAGGAGAGGAAACCTTTACTTAACCCTTGCATGTCTATGAGGCAGACAAGATGATAAAAGCAGCTGGAGAAGGAAAATATTCAAATAAATCACACTGAAAGCTAATGACAGAGGAGGGCTGGATAGTTAAAACCCCTTTATAACAAGCAGCGCTGGGAGAAAAAAGGGACTTTATAAAACATGTGTTATCTCCCCTCCCGCTCTGCAGAATAGGGGCTTAGGTCTGATACATTTTATATTATCCAGGAGCACTATCCCTTTTTCCTCATCTATAATACACGTTTTATATAAAGTCCATCTCCTCTCCCAGTGCTGCTTGTTATAAAGTTTTTTTTTACGTCTGATACATATAGTATCCAGCTCTCACATTTACTCTGTGATTATGAGCATTCAGTGTGATTTATTTGAATGTTTTCCCTGGATTTAAAGTGCTTTATTTTATTATAAAAATAAATTTGAACCAGTCATCTCTTCTCTGAGCCTTCAGACTGATTTACGTTAATATTTTCCCTCTCCCCTGCTTTTATATTCCTGTGTCTCCCCCACAGAGATACAAAGTTTAAGTAAACGTTCTCACTCCTGTGCTGGATAAGCATTGCATTTTGAAGTTCTGCAGCCTCCACATGCCAATGCAGTAGGATGTTCTATACAGAGAGGGGCACTAATTAATGCAGGAGGATGTTCTATACATTATACAGAGAGGGGTATTAAATGCAGGAGGATGTTATATACATTATACAGAGAAAGGTATAAATTGAGGAGGATGTTCTATACAGAGAGGGACATTAATTAATTCAGGAGGATGTTCTATACATTATACAGAGAGGGATATTAATTAATACAGGTGGATGTTATCTACATTATACAGAGAGGGATATTAATTAACGCAGAAGGATGTTCTATACATTATACAGAGAGGAGCCTTTTTTTTAGCCCTTTAAGGCTAGGGTCAGACGAAAGCATTTTTCCACGCGAATGTGAAAAAGTGCGTCCGAACGCATTGACGTATTTTTTCACGGAATGCGCAAAAACGGTCAGACGACGCGCATTTTCGGGCGTGATTTTGTACGGATCGTCAATAAAACTCTTGTTGCATCTGGACGTTATGTAGGCTGGACATTAGCAGCGTCTGACATCTCCTAATCACGCAAACATGCCGCTATGCCGCAACTGCGCACTCAGTACGTCAGTACTAGCGGTTCAGCATTCTCAGAAAAATGCGTTAAAATTCCACTTGCGTTGCACGGCCGGACTTTTGTGCGGCCGTACATCGTACATTGTCCGTCATTGCCCGTCATCTGCTGCTAGTGTGGCCGTAATTACGTGCCCCAGAACGCACGTTAAAAGTGAGCTGGTCTGACCCCAGCCTAAATCCAGTGGCTGTGAGCGCTGAGATCGGCAGCTTGTTAGATTATCTCTCAGTACAATGTATCAGGCTCAGCTGTTACAGTAACAGACTGTAACAGCACTCAGAGTTTCAGTAAAACAAGGAAATAATATTGTTATAACCTCTTATATATAAAAATATTATTTACTAGTATTACGGAAACTCTGAGCGCTGTGATGAGCAGCAGTCAGTTACTGTAACAGCTTTGCCTGACATATTGTGCTGAGAGTGAGAGATACTGTAACCAGCAACAATCTCAGTCCTCTGAGGAGCCACTACAATAGTAATTGTATCCACTGGTTTTCGGATGAATGAAATTAGTTTTCATACTAAAGAACTGAAAACGAATTTCTTTAGCAACTAAATAAATTGCCTTTTAGGACTAATCCATTAGTTCAAAACGAAATTTTGTGCTGTGCACATGTCTAGAAATCCCTACCTAGTTAGTGAGGGAATAGGGATAGTTTAATGTAAAAAAAGGGGAGGGGATTTTTGATTAGAGTGTTCCTTTAAGTTCATATACGGGTCAAGGGAGGTGAGCGAATACTTTTGACAATATAGTGTATGTTCCTGTTCCTTGTACTGTATATGGATGCGTGAGCCCCTGTGTACTACCAGTAATTCGCCAGTAAAGCATGATAGGGAGAAAAGAAAGTAAGATACACTCCTGCTCTTTATTTCTGACATTGGACCCTAATAAAGAGGAAAAGCACACCTTCTTGCTCGTCTGATGTCATCCACTGCTTCCCCTGGCAGCAAGCAGCGGAACACTTGGTACAAATAGGTCCCAGAGTTCTTCTGTGGCATTAGCGTTACCATACATATGTGGGATTGCACAGGGTTGTACTCAAATTCATGGAGTCCTGGGGACTTCAGGAGCAGTCGCAGATACCAGTGCCAATGTCCAAAGGTACACTTTTACGGACATGCTGTTCTGTGTGTCCAATAAAGAGCCATGTTTTGGAACTTGAACACCTGGCCCTCTTTTGCATTTTCTGATTTGGAGCTTGATTTCTCTAGATCAGTGTTGTCAAACTCTGGCCACCCAGATGTTTCAGAACTACAACTCCCAAGACTCTCTGTTGATTTAATGCACTGAAGGAATTCTGAGAATTAGAAGCATCTACATCAGGAGGCCGTGAGTTTGACAGCCCTGCTCTAGACCATTGAGCATCTTTTCCTTTTTCATTGTGTGCATTTTTGGTTTGTGTGCTATGACTTCATCCCATCTGATGTGATTTTGATTAATTTAAATTAAAAAAGAAAGTTTAAGTAAGTCTGTTTGTGTCATAGTTTTATTTTTTAGCTCTGGCAGAGAATACATAAAATTGTGGGCTTCTTGGAAGACATTTCTATTTGCACCGCTGTGGAAAATGAAAGTTAGCCTATGGATTTATGTGGTTGGGAGGCAATGAGTTCGCCAATCTCTTATCAAGTAAAATACGTTTTGCCAAATTTACATCTGCTGTAATATAGTTGAAATGCAACAACTGTGAAAGACCCATTCAAGTTGGATATTAACTGTAGATTTTGATTTATGAAGAAGTGAACCAAAGGTTGAAATGTGTTTCCTGGATATTACTCCCACACCTTGGAGGATGTTTGATGTTTGAGGACCAGTGATATAAATATTATTTTTACTGTATTAAACAGACTAAATAGTATCTTAATAACATTAAAATCCTTGAGAAATACGTCTACGTTGCCAGGTTTTTCTTTCCTTTGGCATAATTTAGTGTGGGTTTTTTTTCAGACCAACAGGAGCACTTAAAAAGCGAGTCATTGGTCGGTTGATCGTGCACAGATTGAATTATAAGGTATAAAACAAGCAAATGATACATTTACCATATATTGTGCTCACTAAGGACACTATTACATTCCTTGAGCAAAAAAGTTCGCGCAGAGCAATTTTTTTTGAGCGCAGCGTTAAACGTTAACGCTCGTAAATTAACGCTGGTATTACAATCAGAGCGCATTTTTTCATCCGTCCGAAAATATCGCGCGTAAAAAATACGCACGAAAATGCGCGCGCCTTAACATTGCGCGCAGAAATTGGTGGGCAGACTGTTTTTTATGCAATTCAGCCAATCAGAATTAAGAACCACAATTGTCTCCCGTTAAGTTTTTGCGCCTGTCAAAATCAATCTGAGTATATATGCTGCAGCAATAATAAAACCACGCACAAATTCTCAATTTTATTGTTTGGGTATGTGTAGAATGTGTAACTATGCTGTGCTGTATTTTTTTTTGGGCTGGTGTATTTGGGTTCGGCCAGGACGTTCAGATTTGCTGTTACCACCAGCTTTTAAAAGACGTTAAAATTATGCGCGCAAACGTTGTTCGTTAAAATTTGCGCATCGATTGTAATACCATCCGCGTATCAGCGCACGAATGTATTTGTGCTCACAATGTTAAGTATAGGACGCGCGCACGAAGTTTCGCTTGTCATAATACCACATTCAGTGCGAAGGGTTTTTCCCCTTGCGTTAATGTGTTTTTGCACACGCTCAAAATAGTACGCGAAGAGTGTAATAGTGCCCTAATTGCAAAGAAAAGTTTTTGCTGATTATAATATTTTCATTACATACATTGGGCTATCTTACAAAGTTGGTGCTATCGTAACCAGAGCTGTTGTAAACTTACCAGAGCCATTATAGGGCAGTATTACAATACCGCTACTAAAACGGGGGCGCTAAAGAGGAAAACCTGCGCCTGCAGGTTGCTCCTTAGCATCCCCATTTTAGCTGAATATTATGTGGCTAACACGCCACCCCGAGCATCCTCTCCGTGGAGTCTATAGGTGTCATGCTTACTCGTAATATGGGCTTTGGAGTCCAGTATGCGGTTCACGGTACAGGAGGATTATTCAAAGCGATGGTCGGAATCAGACAAGTGGTCGGTCCAGGCGGAGTACGTTCATAAGCGAGGGAGGAAAGCCAAGTGTCGAAAGCCAGGAGGTCAATCAGATCGATACGAGGTACAAGGGAGTATTCAAAAGACGTGGTCAACAATAGAAACACAGAAACATAGAAACATAGAAAATGTCGGCAGATAAGAACCTTTCGGTCCATCTAGTCTGCCCAATTACATGGATACTTTACCTGGATTTATCTTTTGTTTAGGATAGACTTATGCCTATCCCATGCCTGCTTAAACTCAATCACTGTTTTGGCCTCTACCACTTTAACTGGAAGACTGTTCCATGTATCCACCACCCTCTCAGTAAAATAATGCTTCCTGATGTTACTTTTAAACCTTTGCCCCTCTAATCTAAGACTATGTCCTCTTGTTTTGATACTTTGTTTCCTTTTAAATATACTCCCATCCTCTACCTTGTGGATTCCCTTTACGTATTTAAATGTGTCTATCATATCTCCTCTGTCTCGTCTTTTTTCCAAGCTGTACATGTTAAGATCATTAAGCCTTTCCTGGTAACTTTTCTCCTTCAAGCCGTACACCATTTTAGTAGCCCTTCTCTGAACTCTCTCTAAGATGTCTATATCCTTCTGGAGATACGGTCTCCAGTACTGCACACAGTACTCCAAGTGAGGTCTCACCAGTGCTCTTTACAGTGGCATGAGCACTTCTCTTTTCCTACTGCTAATAATAGAGGCAAAGGTTCGTTATTAGTAAATCTGGAATCAGGGAGGTATAGCAGGAAGCTTAGGTTCAACAGGGGGTTGACGACTGAGCGCTCTCTCCTTGGCGTTTGGGGCTTTTATGAGGTATCGGTGATGAGCTCTGCCTTTCCTGTGAGTGGGGCTCCTCCCCTATTCGCTGGGTCTCCCCAGGTCCCGTCCGTAACTCGCGAAGGCCACGCCTGCAGGCGAGTCAAAAGGCGCTGCACTCCACAGACGCCGCGGAGATCCAAGGACCTGCTCATGCGGCCACGACGGGAGACCACACCCACTGCCGCCCGCAAGTGACGCCAAACCACGCGGGAGGCCGACAGGGGAAAGATGGAGGCAGCGGGGGAGCCCAAAAGCCGCACCGAGAGGACACCACGACCAGCGGTATGGGAATTCCCAATACCCGACCTCCCCCACTGCGGGAGATGCCGGCGGTCGCCATGACACCACGGCCGCGCTATGGAGGTGAGGCATGACAATAGGACTCCATTGAGGCTTTGACTGCCAGGTCACATGCGGGCAGGATCTCACTTCTCGTGAGATCCTCCAGGTCGGTGGAGTGATTGCAGACTTTTTTCCCCCATTATCACTTTGCTCCTGGCGGCCAGAAGAAGCAGATCAAGCCACCGTTCTCGCTGCAGGATGAGAGGTGAGTATGTGATTTTTGGGGGGATTTTAAACTGGTGCTGAACGCAGCGGGACGAAATTAGCGTTAGGACTTTGTAATCCTAACGCTAATTTAACCCATTAGCATTCGGATAGTCATGTAATTGTTACGTTTACAACAGCTCTGGTGTAATATTGCCTAATGCATATTGCATAGAGTGCTATAAATTAGTGCTGCATTGAGAAGGTTCAGTTTGATTGCATGTGAGTTTCAATCCCCTTTTTATAAAATATTCTGGAATGCTTTGCTTCATGTTGGAAAGTGCATCAGAGATAATGAGGCTCTCAATTTAGCAATTATAGCAATATTTCACTTTTCCAGACTTTGATTTTTCAAGACAGATATTTTTAGCCTTTGAAAACTCATCCATAGGTGACCAATACGGGATTTGTGCAAGTTAACAAATATATTTTGTTTGTCCTCAGAAAATAAGCTACTTCAGCACCTTGTCCCGAAAAGAAGCACTACCCTCAGTAATACTTGTGGTAACGCTTCCTCGCTGCTCCGAGTATTATCTCCTGGAATCCATAGGACTCCATGTAGGGTTGCGCTGCAGGGCCGTGAGCTCTGCCCAATCTCGCTCTCGTGAGACTTCCACAGCGCTGTGGAGTTATTGCGGAGGAAGACTGGGGACTATTTGTTCCTAGTCTCATTCTGCTCATGTCCAGAAAAGGCAAGGGATCGGGCCACCATTTTCGCCACAGGATGAGAGCTGAGTATCGGATTTATTGGTGGGCTTACGGGTTGCTAAATGATTCTGCAAAAGCAGAATCAGTTAACACCAGTTTTTAGGTGTTTTTTGGTTAAACCATCGGTGTGGTAATAAGCGATAGGACTTTGTAATGCCTTACTTATCCTAACGATAAATACTGATTGTTAATCCCCATATTAAGTACAGGATGCGCAAAGTACAGTAAACTTGCGCAAGCCAGCGCAAATATAACCGCTGAGTGTCTCCTGCAATAGTGATTGTAGCTCTGCAATGAAGACACCAGACGCGGCTGTATGGTTTAAAACAGTGAACTGAATTTTATGGGTTTCAACAGGGTCATTTATACAACTTCACACAAACAGATTACCAACTCCCCCACCCACACAACCAGCACTGATTGGCTCCTTTCCCAGCCTCCTGTTCCCTATCAGGTCCCTTTCAGCCTTCCCATTGTCCAGGGATTAGGCAGATGAGGTCTTGGAAAAGCCTCCAATCAACTGGCTTGCTGTATCCTCTATTTTGCCCTTTCAGGCTCCCCCATTGTCCAGGGGATTAGGCAGATGAGGTCTTGGAAAAGCCTCCAATCAACTGGCTTGCTGTATCCTCTATCTTGCCCTTTCAGGCTCCCCCTTTGTTAAGGGGATTAGGCAGATGAGGTCTTGGAAAAACCTCCAATCCTCTGGCCCGCTGCATCCTCCATTTTGGGGCATGAGATCCTTTGTTCTGTGAAACCATGCTGGGATGAGCAAAATGGCGACGGGGAAAACACATACAAACGGTTTCTTTCATACTTTTACATTCACATCATACAGGGTACATTTTCATTACATTACACCAATAAAACCACACCTAGCAATAAAATAAGAGGTCCATAGGCTCACACGCAAAACCAAAACGAAAACAGGAAAAATGGTCTTTAAAAAGGGTTCAGTCTTTAGTCCTGTGGCTCGCTGAAAAGAGCTCTCATGTCCGTTCCGTGACAGAAGGTAATATGGGTAACATGGGTTAAAGTCACTTATCCTGACGTAAACACATACTCACCATTAGCGTTCACTGGGGAATAGTGCCCAAAGGGTTTATGCAGTGTTTCGTGGTTTGCCAGTGAGTCGTGTCCTGTCTCTGAATTTTACTTCAAAATGCCAATGTGTGCCAGCATTGCATCACTGTCGATTGTCACCATTGTTTCCATCATCTGCAAACACAGCACTTACTGAAAACCCCCCCTAAATCTCATAGGAGACAGACAAAGGTGGGTCTGTTTACAACCAACAACAAAAGAAACAAAATGTGTTGGGGGAGAGCAGACATGACTAAGATGTGAAATGAACGTGACAGCAGTTAAAACTCATAGAAATATCAGTCCCGCTCTATTATTACTAGTACTTATTGTTCTCTGTATGTCAAACCTGTTTTGTTAATTCATGTTTGCCTAATTTTTGTATTACTTCTGCAGAATATGTTGAGACTGTCAGGGTTATTCAAAGAGAATCAAAAAGTCACCGCACATTCGGTGACTTTTCATTCTCTTCAATTCGGTGCGATTTGGCGATCCCATTTCGGCGACCCTGTAGTGTATTCAGCAAGCACCACAGGGCCGCCGTAATGCAGGGAAAAGTCGCCGCAAACCGGCCATAAACTCACCGCAAAATTAGGGCTAACGCACACCGAAACCCACAAAAACATCTGGATTAACCCTGCCGAACACGCCGGAGAAACCCGAGCAGGAGCCGATCACAGCGCAGAGCAGCCGCTGGAAAAACCCGACACCGCAGACGAATGGAGTGAAAAAAAAACCCAGTACGCTTGAATGTTTGAAAAGTGAAACGCTGTTTGCAAACCAACTACTGAGCGAAAATGTCTGAAATTTACATATAAAATCCAATGAATGATAATAAAAAGGGCTGTTACAGAAAAAAGAAAAACATCTAAAAAAAAAATCAGAATTTTTTTTGCAAATAAATCACGGAAAATGCTTAAAAGATCCTAAAAAATCTATAAATAAAGAGACTTTTTACTGCAGAATATTATAATAAACGGTTTATTATATATTGAATTAAAACAGGAATATTTTTAACATTGAAGCCTATGGGATTCGCCTGAATAAACCTGTCGAATGAAGCCACCGAATGGCAGGGCATTTCGGCAACTTTTCATTGCTGGTTTTTGTTCTCTGAATAGATGAAGCTATGGGGATTTCACTGCCCTCAAACAGGCACCGACCAGGCACCGTATGTGCAGGCAATTCGCCAACATTTGGCGATCTGCCTGCTCTCTGGATAGCCGAATGGCCAGGAAAGGTAACCGTACGCTGAATTTTAGCAATTCGGAGCTCTTTGAATAACCTTGTATATAAAACATCGCAATGGGTGATTTGTAATATGCTGAAATATGGATGAATCTATTCTTCATAAATAAGTGAATGCTCTATTTGCCATCGCCAATTTCCAATCAAAACAGTCAACGATTTCAATTTTTGCTCCTACAACTATGGTGAAATTAAATTGCAAATGGTACATCATATGACTAGCGCCATCTAGTGCTGAAAACACATTAGCGAGCTATGGTTCCGCTCCCTTCTCTTTCTGATCTGGGTCCTAAGTTTCAATTGTGTTTCTGGAATCATGGTCCCAGATTGTTTCATCCATCTAGGTCAGTGTTCACAAACTTGTTCTCAGGACCCTCTGACAGGACAGATTTTAATTTCCGTGGGGAAATGAAGACTGCTCTTTGAGCAGAAAATGAGATGAACTCTGTTGTACTTCAGATACCTGGCAAACCTGGCCAGTAATCGGGTAGTGAGCACAGGTTTGGGAAACACTGCTCTATGCTTCTCCCATATGGATGTAAAAATTATTCCTATTCTAATTTGTAATTAAAGTCACTCAGGGTTATTCAGAGAGCGTGAAACTCAGGAGAATGACTGGAGAATGAAAAATTTTAGGTCAAAATAGCCAAACCAGAAAAATTCTCCTATTTATCTCACTTTCCAAATCGGCTATTTTGACCTAGAATTTTTCATTCTCCAGCCATTCTCCAGTCAATCTCCTGCTTTTCACACTCTCTGAATAACCCTGATAGTATCTTTCATATAGCTAAAAATTGTAACTATTATAATACCATAAAAATCATGCTATTTGGAAGTGCTTATATAGTGGAGAGGTTAGCATTATCTCACGTTACAGCAAATGACAAGACAATTTAAGGTCTGTTTGCCAACTGAATGTGAAAGGAGTTTGCATAATGATGACAGAGACAATTCTGAAGGTCACTCAGTCAGAGCAAACACAGTAAATTATGTACAACATGAAGAGAAGGCAGATATCAAGGCCTGCTCAGGCAATATCTTAACATGATATTTTGCTTTTGGCAGAATAAATGTAACAAGCCACAGCTTGCACAGGAAATAATACCCAGATGTGCTGAAACTTTCATTTCCAGCTGACAATACTTGACAGCCCTTACAAAGCAAGCATTGCATATTTTATGCAATTATGTATGTTCTGCGTTACGAATTAAAGGTTTACCATTTAAAATATTATTTTTATATTTTAGGCACTTCCCATTGAGTACCATTTACTATATCATCTGATTTCTCAAATTCAATAAGGAAACTTTGTACAATACTATAGTGTAAATAATAACTACTAAGTCGTATATATTTGTGTCTTCCTTATTTTCAGGTCCTCTCCCAGTGTCTGAAAGTCTGAGGTCTGCACAGTATCTTAGATTTCCCTAGAACTGTGCTCTTCTGGGCAGAGCTCTCAAATGTCCCCACCGGGAATCTGCTAGAGCCACTCTCCCCGTATGGGAGTCAGAGTTCCAAGTTCTCCGATCACAATTAGCACTACCCCAACCTTTAATTGTTTTTCACTCCTTTTCCATCTATTAGTATTCGTTCACCTTCTTGTGTTACTTCTCCTTAATGTTATAATTATTATTTTCAAATCCCCCTTTACTCAGGTTCTCTATTCTTTGACCACCACCCATTGCCTGGATGGTTGGCCAGTACTCGTTTGTATATCTAGATATGAAGATTACTCAATAGCCAAGTGCATTTAGTTTAGAAAGAAATCAATGTACATCTGAATTTGGTCAATTTGATGCCCCCCTCCGCAAATAAACCAAAGTCTGTATTGATTGTGTTTGTGTACATTACTCTTTGTCCCTTATACCAACTGGTCTCCATTTCAAATAAAATATGCATTACTCATCCCACCACTAAGTCCTTTCTAGTGTTTGAGAAGAGATACTAAGAACTGTATAACACTACCTCAAGTTTGGCCGAGAGTTGTGGAGGAAGAAAAATGTTGTAGATCTGTTGACCTTGAAGAAGGTTCAAATTGTATAGCAGGTTCAGGTCTAGTCATCACGCCTGAGACCAGCCTTCTCCCATTTCTATCACACCTTCCACCCACGGACAGCAGGGGAAGACTAAACTAAACAATGTGTGCTGCCAAGCAGCCTACCGGCTTCCAGGCTTCTTCTCTTTGGCTATTGGTTCATGTGCACATACAATGACCTTCAAATAACTTAAAATCCTTGGAAGTATTCCTGCATCACCACTTCTATAAAAACAGTTCTCAATAGCAAAGGGAGTGGATAAATATTCATGTATTTAAAGTTAATGCCAGGTTTTATAAGGAATTTCAGAAGCACTGATTGTTAAACAAGGTCCAGCAGATGTTGTAAAGCTAGATTACCACTGATGTTCAACCAACTTTTTTGAATGACTGAATGCTGACTTAAAGGACTCGACGAAGAGTGAGTTTTGGAAACTTGAGGATCAAAACCATCTGTTGATGATCCATATCTAACCTCAACTTTTTTTTTTTTCCCAATGGCTATTACCTGATTAAGATGAGTAAACTTTAGAAATAAAGTTCAAAACATGGAGGTGCTTTTTAGAGACATCAACACAGAACTGGCGGCTAAAACTAGCTCAAAGCCCAACATTCATCTGGCCCAACACCCTTCTATAACCCCTGAACACCTCTACGATAACAAACACCTCAACAAACAAGGGGTGAGTCACCTGGCAAGAGAATTTAAAGACATTGTACTGGGGGGGCGTGGCCTGGACGGCAACTAAGATGGACGCCTGAGTGATTAGCTCCGTACCTCCACCGCGCTAATCATCCGAAATCACACGCTTCTCCGCTATGGGTCGCAATAAAAAGAACCCTGAGGACCCTGGGATGTCGGGGACCCCGAGGAAAACGACGGTGGGGCCGCTGGACAATTACCTACAGCCCCCTGTATCACCGCCGCAGCAGGAGCGGCCTACGGCCGGGACGGAGCGGTTGGCGCCGGGAGCTGATTCATCAGCAGCGGACCGCGTGGCAGAACTAATAGCAGGGCTCCCTACCCGCGATTACGTACAAACGCTATTAGATGCGGTGCGGGTGTCCCTGAATCAGGACCTGGCAAAGGTTCGTGAAGAAATGGGCGCGCTGGAGACCCGAGTGCAGGCTCTGGAGAAGGCCGCATCCCAGATAGCTACGACGGATGGACAGAGACTCCCTGCGGAACCACTCCAGTCCTCACCAGTGGTTACTGAGGTATGGCGCAGGCTGGACGACCTCGAGAACCGCTCCCGACGCAATAACATCCGCGTGCGGGGGGCTAGGGAATCGATCACCGACTTGGATGCCTATCGCCCATATATTCAATACCATCCTGGCAGACCGCGTGGCATATCCATCAAGTTTCGACAGGGCGCACCGGGCCTTGCGGCCTAGGCCCACGGACCAAGCACCACCACGCGACATCATATGCCGCGTGGCTGATTATCGATTAAAACAAGCGATAATGACCGCGGCACGACGCCGTCGCATCTGGGAACTAGAAGGTGACCGCTTGGAAATATTTCCGGACTTGGCTCAGTCCACCTTACAGGCACGCAGGGCTCTGCGTCCCCTCACAGCACTTCTGACCTCTCGTGCAGTGGCGTATAGATGGTCATTCCCATTTGCTTTGGTGGCATCTAACAACGGAGTGTCCGCCACAGTCCGCTCTGTGGCAGATGTCCCGAATTTCCTAACTTCCCTGGGACTACCAGATATACAGATCGCGGACTGGATCACGTTATGTGAGGAACCGCGGATAGAATCACGCACCACGATCGACCGTCCGAGACGGCAGAGGTGGAGATCCGGGAATCGACGCCGGGCGCCTTCGCCCGCCTCGCAAACAGCCGGAACACCTGTGGGGGAGGCCGAGACGGACCCTGGACACACTATCTGATTGACTTCATTCATTTTTACTCTTTACATCAGGCGGAATGGGGACTGCCGCGGATATGTGAGGTAGCCGTTGCAGCGCCCTGCATGTCCTGCTGGGGTTCTTTACACACGGATCGGGCACTACAGCGGTAACAGTGGAAGAGACTAGGTGTGGCGGGGGGAGGGGGGGTGGGAAGGGAGGTGGGTTCACTGCTGAATGCATAGAACATTCCTTCCGCACTGTATGTTATGGGGAGGTGGTGATAGACACACTTTGCACGTGCATGGACTGCTTGATCCAAGGGATGTGACTGACCCTCCATAACGGTGATGCCTGCTCCTTCTAACAGGGAAGGAGAAACCACCACTCGTATCGCAGATCCATGTGCGGCGTACTATGAGGAGTGGGTGGGGGATGGAGGGGGTTGGAGGGGGGGGAATTAATGTGACTGTTTCCGCCTGATCGGTTGATCATCTTGAAGAGGGTATAATCGGGGAGGGTGGAAAGGGGAAAAGGGGGAATTGTTATTTCTAGAGCAGTTTGACATGTGGTGTATAGTCGGACGGGGGTGGGCGGGGCGGAGGGAAAGGGGTAACGCTGACCACTCCTATTGGGAGGTTAATTGCTCCTTTGGGGGGGGCGGGAGGGGATGGGGAGTTTATTTCTTCTGTTGCAGCCAGACTTGTTGTTTATCACGGGGCGGGGGGAGGGATAGTGGGGATTGGGGACACTTCGGCCTCTCTCGCTGTGGAGTCTGATCCGTGCCGTAGACCAGGGGGGGACCAAAGTGCTGGGGCCTCGAGTTCTGCATTTCTTATTGGGGCTGCCCTACGTTCTATCTCGGGGACACGACGAGTACGGGGTGTGTTTTTTCGCTTAATACTGTTAAGAATCCCGGTTTTCTCCCTACACCTTTATTGTTTCTAGTGTTATTTCTGTTCGACATGACCTGGGAGCCGCCATTATTTGGACATTGTTGGGGTCCTCTTAAGTGCGCCTTACATACTCATAGCGACCCACGCGGCAGGAGTTCGTATCGCCAGTATACTTAGCCGCGCGGTGGGGTACCGCCGCTGACTCTTACTCTCCCTTTAACTCCTTTCTTTTCATCTATTCCGTATATATTATTCTTCTTCTCTTGTTCAATATTGCCATTGCCGTCCAAAGCTATCTGAAGGTATTCCTTGGTAGCACCATCCCCCATAGGTTGACGTCTATACACCTGGGGTTGTGTGTCGGGTTTGGCCTGACACTGACCCTAGGCGACGTCGAGTGCCTACAACTTTCTTATTTGTCTTCTGACTCTTTCTCTGCTATCCCTAGTTCTTTCTGTCCCTTTTACCTACTTTCTCTGCTGTCTTTGGCCTTTCCCCCCCCCCTCCCTTTTTTTTTTTTTTCTCCTCTCCTCCCCTCCCCCCCCACCCTTCTTCCCTCTCCCCCCCCCTCACCCCTCGTCCCACTCCTTCCCACGCTCAAGGAGGGTGAGGCGCCCCTGTGCGCGTAGGGACGATCGGGCTTGTCTGGCGAGATGTCCGAGCCGCTGGCGCCGGGAGGGGGGCCTCCGCCTGTTTCCGACCTCGGGACCTTACTTTGATCACATATAATGTGAAAGGTCTTAACTCACCGGAAAAGAGATCCCGGTTATTACGGGACCTATTTTTGATGCGCTCCTCTATTGTTATGCTACAGGAGACACACTTCCGTGAAGGATCGGCGCCGTCATTACGAGACCGTAGATTCCCTGTGGGATATTTTAGTAATTATGTAGGGGGCAAGTCTAGGGGAGTTGCAATCCTGTTTGCCCATGACGTTCCGTTTGTCCTTTCTGACAGTTGTATGGATGAACAGGGCAGGTACCTCTTCGTGAAGGGGTCGATCGCTGAGGTCGTCTATACATTCGCTACGATTTATATAGCAAATACCGCGCAATCGGTATGCTTTACACGCATCATGTCAAAACTAAGACGCTTCCAGGAGGGCATCCTTATTATGGCAGGGGACATGAATGTTGCCCTACACCCCTCCGTGGATACCTCTGGTGGCACATCAGCTTTACCACCTCACTCACTGCGCACCCTGAGACGCTCCCTACACGATATGCGCCTGGTGGACACGTGGAGGGCCTTTCACCGGGGGAACGCGACTATACCTTCTACTCGCACCCACACCAGGTCTCCTCTCGTCTGGATTATATCTTTTTTGAACAGTTTAACTTGAATCTTGTAGCAGAGGCGACTATACATCCCACCACTTGGTCGGACCACGCCCCTGTCTCTGTGTCCATGCGATCGCCGCTCTTCCGCCCTCGAGAGAGAACTTGGCGACTTAACGTCTCATTGTTAGCAGATACGGAGATAGTGAACGGTGCACTTGATACGCTGACCAACTATTTTGCCGAAAACACGCCCTCGGACGTGACGCAACCGGTAATATGGGAAGCCCACAAGGCGGTAATTCGCGGTTATCTCGTAAGTAGGGGCACGGTGCTAAAGAAGGCCAGGGAGGGACAAAGATTGGACCTCCTGGCCGAAATTCGCACACTGGAACTGCGAAGGGGTGGGGACTCCGATGCGGAGACTCAAAACCAACTCCTGAAGGCTCGTCGTGAGCTGAATGATTTGCTCTCCGCAGATCTTAAACAAGCGGCGGCCCGCACTAAATGTTTTTTCGCTTTAAATGAAAATCGACCAGGCAAACTACTAGCCCGAATGCTACATAAACAACGACAGATGGCGTATGTCCCGAAAATACGCACATCAGCAGGGGATATTACACTTCGGCCGGAGGTCATATCGGCTACTTTTAGAGATTATTATACTTCTCTTTATAATATCTCTGGCACGACCTCCCCACCACCGGGGGCTATAAGGGACTATCTCGCCACTAATCTTCGCGTGCGCCTTCAGGACGCAGAGGCAGAACGACTAGACGAGCCAATCACTGCAGAAGAAATTGCAGCAGCACTAAAATCTACTAAAAATGGGAAAAGCCCGGGTCCGGATGGACTCCCGGTGGAGTACTATAAGAAGCTTCGTGACGCCCTCGTCCCACACATGGTGGCGACCTTTAACGCTATTACGGCTGAGACACCTCTGCACCCTCATACCTTATGCGCGACAATCACGGTCCTCCCCAAACCGGGAAAGGATCCCTCGGAATGCACCAGCTACAGACCTATCTCACTGCTTAATAATGACATAAAAATATTGGCCCGCATCCTAGCCGACAGACTCAAACCGTACCTACCTAGCCTGGTGCACATAGACCAGGTCGGGTTCGTTCCGGGCAGGGAAGCAAGAGATGGCACACAGAGGGCGATTGATGCTATGTCGGCAGCTCGGTGCTCGGGTCAGCGCCTTCTCCTCCTCTCCACGGACGCGGAGAAGGCGTTTGACCGAGTCCTTTGGCCCTTTCTCTTCCAGACGTTGAGCACTTTGGGTATGGGACCGGGTTTCTTGACGTGGGTACGGGCGCTGTATACATCCCCCACTGCCAGAATTAAAGTTAATGGGGCACTTTCGACCAGCTTCTCCATCACAAACGGAACGAGACAGGGCTGCCCCCTCTCCCCGTTACTCTTTGCGTTGTCGCTAGAACCCTTCCTCGAAGCTATACGACGCAACCCCGCAATCCCAGGACTAAAGGGAGTAAATAGTTGTCACAAAATCGCTGCATACGCAGATGACCTACTGTTCTTTCTGACGGATGCGAAGCGGTCTTTACAGGCGGTGGCGAGGGAATTCGAGGTCTACGGCGCATTGGCGGGCCTCAAAATCAATATGTCCAAGTCGGAGATCTTGAATGTATCCGTTCCGGTGGCGGAGGCCGCAGGGATACGGGACTCTTTTCCCTTCCATTGGTGCGATGCTAAAATGAGATACCTTGGAGTTTGGCTCACACCGACTCTGCAGAACCTTTTTGCACTTAACTTTCTTCCCCTGCTAGAGACGATTCACGACGATCTCATACTCTGGAATGCTAAATATCTTTCTTGGATGGGAAGGGTAGCAGTGTTCAAAATGAATGTTTTACCGCGCATCCTATACCTTCTACAAACGGTACCAGTGGCACTACCAGGACATTTCTTTAAATCATTTCGGTCCGAAATGATCAAATTTATATGGGCAGGACGAAAACCGCGACTGCGCATATCGGTTTTATGCAAACCAAAAGACGCAGGTGGTCTGGCGCTGCCGGACCTACTTACATACTATCGGGCAGCACAACTTAATCGGTTGGTGGACTGGACGTCAGCAAACAGTGGGAGCGGTTGGAAAGATCTGGAGGGAGTGGACCTGACAGTACCGCTGTGGACTCTACCGTGGCTTCCGCGTAGCGTAGTACCGAATGCGGCACGCACCCACCCACTCATTGGGGCCACGCTGCTCTTGTGGGATCGATTGAAATTCACCCACGCTCTCTCCTCCTACCCTTCCCCCTTACTACCTCTGACGTCGAACCCTCTTTTCGCTCCCGGAGTACGGCCCACGCTCCGGCGACACCTGACGGAGGGACATAGACTTCTTGCCTTACATGTGGCACACATCCCTACATTGGAGGCCATCACGCAGCGGCCAGAACTCCCACCACTGTCATTCCTAGACAAGTTTAACTTCAGTCAGATTCGCCACTTCCTTGGCTCTCTCCCGGAGGGACACAGACTGACACGATCGCTCTCTCCATTTGAGCAATATTGCTCCCGCGGCATCTCAATGACCCATGGCATTTCGACACTTTACGCCTTACTCCAACTGCGAGACTCGGAATCCCCCCCTTTTATGGGAGTATGGGAAGCTGAACTAAATCTGACTATCTCTGACTCGGA
This sequence comes from Leptobrachium leishanense, assembly GCA_009667805.1. Classification (NCBI taxonomy): domain Eukaryota; kingdom Metazoa; phylum Chordata; class Amphibia; order Anura; family Megophryidae; genus Leptobrachium; species Leptobrachium leishanense. The sequence continues at coordinate 147,712,444 of CM019067.1, forward strand.
ATGGTCAACGATACTGTCGCTTACTCATCACGGCACGAGAGCTGTGCGATACCACGAAACATCTTATAAAATCCTGACTCGTTGGTACTGCACGCCACTCCGCTTGTTCCAATTTACGGGAACGTCAGATCCTACTTGCTGGCGATGTGGTAAGGAGATTGGCTCTTACCTCCATATTTGGTGGTCTTGTACACTACTGCAAACTTACTGGACATGGGTGAGGGAGGTAATCAAAGAGGTAACAGACGTCCTGTTGGATCATTCTCCCCGGACCTTTTTACTAATGTCAACGGGTCAACCGACAGCCTCATTTAAAAAGTCGGTAGCTTTCCGCCTACTATTGGCGGCACGTCACCTGATCCCGAGACACTGGCGGCGCCAGTCGGTCCCCTCTATCCGGGAATGGGTCTCTCAAGTAGATGAGATGTTCAGGGTGGAGGAACGAATTGCCACATGCGAAGACTATATACCGGAACTATATCAAACCTGGTATTATTGGAGGAATTCGTGGCATCGAACTCACTACGTCGACGACTGGAGACTGAATTGACTGGGGACGGACCACAACATGGTGATCAATAGCGACACCTAGAGTAGCTGGCTGGGGTATACTTGCATTGCTTAGGGCAGCAGGGCCCCGAAGGAGGACGCCCGCATGGAGAGGGGGGTATCCTGTGACCTCTAATTGGGGGGACACAGAAGTGAGGCGTGCCGAGGAATTGGGACAGGCGGGGGTGCACCGTGACCCGGGAGCCGGTAGTGCTGTGGCGCGGCTCGGGGGGCTGGTGGATCGGACCGGTTGGCACGGACGGCGAATACTCGCGAATACTCCATCCATTCTCCCTTCCTATTGTTCCCCCCCCCCCTTTTTTTTTTTTTTTTTTTTCCCTCTTTCCTTATCTCTCCTTTTCCTGCCTCCTATTCTCTTCTTTTTTCCCTCCTACTATTCTATATCAATTTCTTTACTCTTCTGCTATCTCATTAATATGTTATCCACACTTATCTTTATAACCGATTATGTAATGCGCACTGCTTCAGGCATATTTTTTCGAATAACACCATTTGACCACCACAAGTTTAGTGGCCTGACGAGGTGACCACAGCCATTGGTCACTGTACTGGCACGCCTCTGATACTCACACTCAGATTACATATTAGGACGTCACTATTGTACTGTACAGCAACCTTGTTTCTCAATGAGTCATGTTCTATGACGGTTGTCGTGTTTCAATTGTTCATTCTTCATGTTTTCTACCTTTTTATGTGTCATATTTTATGATTGGCATGACTGTATGTTGCAACTTCCTGCTTAATAAAAACCTTGAATACAAAAAAAAAAAAAAAAGACATTGTACTGAACAGCAACCCATATCCCCGAACCTGGCACAAACCAAACCAAACTAACACAAACAAACAACCACACAAGACGACCTCAAACCGCACCGCACCAAGACAAAGAACACCACATTAAAACCAAAACAGGACAAAACAGATGGCAGGAATGGCGGAACCACCCGCCCCAAGATGGACATCAAGACCTCCACAGAACAGAGACTTGGAGGAGATACGGACCCTCCTCGGCACACTATACAACAATTAATGTGAATTGATCTCATAATGAACTACAATGACAACCATCCACAACCTGTTGTCCCATGTAATTTTGCTCATTACAAGGTATAAAACAACATAAAATGACATCACTAACAATCAGTAGCTGGAACATTCAGGGTCTGAATGCTTCAGCCTTTGGATCCAAAGTAAACAATCCAGACTTCAAACATAGACTGCACAACGTGGACATACAAATCCTGCTGGAAACATGGAGCCCGGGCACAGGTTGACCCACAAACACCTGTGGGCTACAGAGAATTTTCCGTGCCCGCCCCAGAAAGATAAAAGCCATCAAACAGGGTCGCCATTCAGGAGGAATATTAATCTGGTATAAGGAGGAGCTACACGAGAACATCAAAGCAATCAAGAAAGGAGACAGCCACATCTGGATAAAAATAAGTAGCTCCATCCTCACCTCTCAGTCAGACATCTTCCTATGTGCAGCTTACATTGCACCACCAGAGTCTCCATACTCCAAAACAGACACCTATGAGGTGGTACAGAGTGAGGCCTCCCACTTCCAGTCCCTAGGACATGTGCTTCTCTATGGAGACCTCAACGCCAGGACAGGAAGAGAAAAGGTGTAACGTTGGGGGCTTCCAGCCCTACCTGTGTGCTTGAGGACAGCAAGTCTGATGCTGCTCGCTGACCACTGCCTGGTTTAAATGGAGACAGGCAGGGAGGTGATTGCATGAGGTGTGGCTTGAGTGGGGGGCGTGGTCTGGTGAAGGTCTTTAAAAACCCTCAGTATAGTTTCAGAAGTTGCCAGATCGTGGTTATCCATACCTGAGCTCCTTGTATCTGACTGCTATATTGATTTAACCTGTTATTGACCTCTGCTTGTGTTCTGACCATTCTGCCTTCTGTTGCCCTAGACTATTTTCTTGTACTACGCTACTGCTCTGATACCGACCGGCTATTCCATTTGACCATTCTGAACTCTGTATTCCTGATCCTGGCTCGGCTGACTCCTCTCTGTATTGTTAACCCTTTTCTTGTCTAGCTAGTTTACCTGGCCAATTCTAAGGACCAGACAGATAGGGATCATTCACAGCTACACTGTTGGTAGCTTCTGGTTTTGGGAGTGTTGGGGTTAAGTACTGCGTGGTGGGATCCGGGAACCGTGACATTACGATCTGGCCAATATGGATCCCGCAGATTTAACACAGCACTTGGCTACCTTTGTATCCAGACAGGATGAGCAGGATCATAGGATGGATCAGTTTGCCATTGCCTTACGAACTATCCAAGCGTACTGCAAACCTGGAACCGTTGGGGTTGCACCCCCGCCTGCTATACCTGAGCCCCCTGTCGTTCAGACATCCCAGGCACACATGACCGCTCCTATGAGGTTTGACGGTACTCCCTCTGAGTGCCGGGGATTTTTGGTCCATGTGGATATTCATTTTAAATTAAATCCACAAATGTTTTCTCTGACATTGCCAAAGTGGGGTTTATTATTAACCATCTGTCTGGCAGAGCGTTGACATGGGCGACTCCTTTATGGGAGGCAGAAAGACCTATTGTACGGGATATAAAGAATTCATAGCCGAGTTACAACGTACATTTAATCCTACCAGAAGGCCACGATAGCCGGCAAATCCTTGTTCCGCATACGTCAAGGGAACAGGACTGTGTCTGATTATGCCATAGAATTTAAAACCTTATTTCTGATGTGAACTGGACAAATGAGACACTGGTTCTGGCTTTTATGGAGGGGTTATCAGAGTCGTTGATGCATGAATTAGCTCCACGTAAACTACCTGAGGTATTGTGTGAACTCATTGATTACTGTATAGATCTGGATAATCAGATAAGGGATAGAAGGACTCCAAGAGAGAGACCCAAGAGCGTTACCTAGGTTGGCCCCTGTCTTTCAAGCACCACCCAGAGAGTTATCTCCTTCCTCAGAGCCTATGCAACTAGCCGTACTAGGCTTACAGAGGAGGAGAGAACAAGGCGTTTTCGTGAGGGATTGTGCCTGTATTGTGGTTTGGAGGGACATGTACGATTTCAATGTCCTACTCGCCCTAGCTGCATGATAAGCCGGAAAAACTACCGCACCTAAGGCAGCTGAGGAGACAGGCCTTGGGTGTGACATGCATGTCTCCTATATCAAAGACACTAAACTTATGTTACCAGTATCCTTGGCTTGGGAGACCAAGACCACACATAACACCGCTTTTGTGGATTCTGGGCTGCTGGTAACTTTATTGATGTTAACTACGCTTCTTCCATTTCTCTACCTCTGGTTGTAAGAGAGACACCCTTAGCCGTTGAAGCCATAGATGGCAGGCCGTTATCCTGCCCTAGGATTACTCACGATACGATTACAGTAGTTCTTACTACTGGTCTCTTGCATAAAGAAAAGATCATATTCCAGTTACCACTCACCTTCCAATCCTGTTGTACTGGTTTCCCCTGGTTGGTGGAACACAATCCCGTTATTGATTGGGTTAAAGGAGAGATACTGTCTTGGAGTTCTGCATGTTTTGGGACTTGTTTAATACCCATTCAGCATGTCGGTGCCCTGAACACACCCACAGCCTCCATTGTCTACTGAAGTTCCTGAACAATATGCAGACCTCAGGCTGTATTTGATAAAAGAGAGGCAGACAAACTACCTCCACATAGACCATATGATTGTGCTATTGATATTCATCCGGGTACCATGCCTCCTCGAGGCAAAGTATATCCTCTTTCCATAAAGGAGAACCAAATTATGGAGGAGTATATCAAGGAGAATTTGGAGAGAGGTTTTATCCGACGTTCCTCTTCTCCAGCAGGGGCTGGATTCTTTTTTGTGTCGAAAAAAGAGGGAGATTTACGCCCATGTATTGATTATAGGGGGCTTAACAAGATTACCATTAAGAACGTGTACCCTATCCCTCTCATATCGGAACTGTTCGACAGGTTAAGATGTTCAGCAGTATACACTAAACTTGATTTAAGAGGAGCTTACAATTTGATACGCATAAAAGAGGGGCATGAGTGGAAAACAGCATTTAACACCAGGAGTGGGCATTATGAATACTTGGTCATGCCTTTCGGTCTTTGTAATGCTCCAGCGGTATTCCAGGATTTTATTAATGATGTGCTCAGAGATTTCTTGCAAACCTTTGTTATAGTATACCTAGACGATATATTGATTTACTCTCCCGATCTGAAAACCCACCATGCACATGTCAGACAGGTTATTAGCTAAATTACTGGACAATGGTCTTTATTGCAAACTAGAGAAGTGTTTATTCGACATTACTACTGTGAAATTCCTTGGGTACATTATCACTCCAGAGGGTTTTGAGATGGATCCTTCTAAACTCACGGCCATCTCAGAATGGCCTCTTCCTCAAGGTCTCAAAGCCATACCGAGGTTTCTGGGTTTTCTAACTATTATAGGAGATTTATCAAGAATTATTCCGCTATAGCCTCTCTATCATTAATATGACACGTAAAAGTCTGAAGTACCAGATCTGGTCTTCTCAATCTAAACAAGCATTCGAAGCCCTCAAACAGGCTTTCACTTCCGCTCCCGTGTTACGGCATCCTGATCCAGGATTCCGTTTATTCTTGAGGTTGATGCTTCTGAGATAGGCATTGGGGCTGTCCTGTCTCAAAGAGAATCTCCAGGGAAACCACTACATCCTTGTGGGTTCTTTTCAAGAAAATTATCACCAGCAGAACGCAATTATGATATTGGCAACAGAGAATTGCTTGCTATTGTGTCTGCCCTGTCAGAGTGGAGACATTTGTTGGAAGGTACTCTTGATCCTTTGTTGATAATCACTGATCATAAGAACCTTACATACATCGGGGATGCTAAACGTTTGAACTCGAGACAGGCCAGGTGGTCATTGCTACTGTCTCGGTTTAATTTTGTATTGACTTACAGACCAGGTGACCGCAATGTAAAGGCTGATGCCTTATCTCGTCAATATGACCCATATGAATCTAATACACAAGACCACAATCCTATAGTTCCTCCTGAACGTATTGTGGCTTCCACAGTCTTGTCTGTCTCCTCGCCTTTCCTGGAACGCCTCCAGGCAGCTCAAGTGGGGCTCCACCTGACAAGCCTCCAGATATGTTGTTTGTACCTGAAAAGGAAAGACAAGAATTACTCATAATGTTTCATGATTCTAAACCAGCAGGTCATCCTGGTATTACTAAGACTCTTACCAGTATTTCCAGACAGTTCTGGTGGCCCACCATGCGACAGGACGTACGCCTGTTTGTTTTGGCTTGTCAAGTCTGTGCCAGAAGCAAAACCAGTAAAACCTTGCCTGTCGGTCTATTGCAGCCTTTACCCACGCCTAAGAGGCCTTGGTCTCATCTATCTATGGATTTTATTGTGGACTTGCCGAAGTCCAAAGGTCATACTGTGGTTCTGACAGTTGTAGACCGCTTCTCCAAAATGGCTCATTTTGTCCCTTTACCTAAGCTTCCTACAGCCAAAGAACTGGCGGTTGTCTTTGCTAGAGAGATTGTATGAATACATGGGGTTCGTCTGAAATAGTCTCTGACAGAGGAGCTCAGTTCGTCTCTCGTTTCTGGAGGGTTTTCTGTGCGGAGATGGGGGTGCGATTGGCCTTCTCTCAGCATACCATCCACAAACCAATGGGGCAGCAGAGAGGGCAAATCAGGGTCTCGAGCAGTACATACGTTGCTTTACCACACAACAACAAGACAATTGGTCGGAGTTGTTGCCCTGGGCTGAGTATTCACGTAATAACGCTGTTAATGAGACCACTGGCCACTCTCCTTTTTCTGCTATCTATGGTTTTTTCCCTCCGGCTCTACCGCTTCAGTTTAATGAACAGGCCATCCCGGCTCTCGATGACCATCTCACTCAACTACAAGAGATTTGGAGACAGATTCGCGTAAATATGGAGCGCAATGTTGCTGTCCAGAAACGCAAGGCTGACAGGCATAGGTTACAAGCTCCCTCCTATAACGTGGGGGATAGAGTTTGGTTGTCTACTAGGAACGTGAAGTTACGGGTGCCTTCTATGAAAATGGCACCTCGGTTTATTGGTCCATATAAGATCATTCGCCGCGTTAACCCTGTGGCTTATGCTCTTGCCCTTCCTAAACATCTTCGCTTGCACAACGTCTTTCACACCTCCCTACTGAAACCTTTGTTGTGTAACAGGTACACGCGGGTCGTTCCTCCTCCTCCACCTGTTCAGGTTGATGGTGAATCAGAGTATGAGGTTAGGAGGGTTTTGGATTCTAGGCTGTGCAGGGGTGTTCTGCAGTACTTGGTCGATTGGGTGGGCTATGGCCGGAAGACCGGTCCTGGATTCCAGCTTCCGACATGTCTGCCTCTAGGTTGGTCAGGGCGTTCCATGCCTCGCACCCCGATCGCCCTGGTGGTCGTATTGCCGCTCGTCCTGTTGGTCGTCCGGTGCCTCCCGTGGAGAAGGGGGGTACTGTAACGTTGGGGGCTTCCAGCCCTACCTGTGTGCTTGAGGACAGCAAGTCTGATGCTGCTCGCTGACCACTGCCTGGTTTAAATGGAGACAGGCAGGGAGGTGATTGCATGAGGTGTGGCTTGAGTGGGGGCGTGGTCTGGTGAAGGTCTTTAAAAACCCTCAGTATAGTTTCAGAAGTTGCCAGATCGTGGTTATCCATACCTGAGCTCCTTGTACCTGACTGCTATATTGATTTAACCTGTTATTGACCTCTGCTTGTGTTCTGACCATTCTGCCTTCTGTTGCCCTAGACTATTTTCTTGTACTACGCTACTGCTCTGATACCGACCCGGCTATTCCATTTGACCATTCTGAACTCTGTATTCCTGATCCTGGCTCGGCTGACTCCTCTCTGTATTGTTAACCCTTTTCTGTCTAGCTAGTTTACCTGGCCAATTCTAAGGACCAGACAGATAGGGATCATTCACAGCTACACTGTTGGTAGCTTCTGGGTTTTGTGGAGTGTTGGGGGTTAAGTACTGCGTGGTGGGATCCGGGAACCGTGACAAAAGGACTATGTGACCTCAGATGGGAACACATACATTTTGGGAGCCGCAAACTACTGTCAGGAGTCAATACAGGTGCAAAGAAACAGCTATGACAATACAACCAACAAGAGTGGAAGAAAATTGCTGAATTTGTGTCGGAGTCTCGGGCTTTACATCCTTAATGGCCGCACCAAGGGAGACTCTCTGGGAAGGTATACATTAAGCTCCCATGTAGGAAACCGTGTGGTCGACTATGCAATCACGGATATGAACTCCACTCACATCAACGCCTTCACCGTCACCCCACAAAAACACCTGTCAGACCACAGCCAACTACTGCTTTATATTAAATCCTCAAACAAACCATCCTCAAAACCCCATCAGAGCGGACTGTACAACCTCCCACCATTGTTCAAATGGACCAGACACTCTACCATAGCCTACAGAGAGGTCATCAACAGACCCGACATCAAAGATCAGCTATGTACTAGGTCCCCAGGGGGTGAACCAAGCAGCAAAGGACCTCCACAGCATACTACACACCATCGCAGAGACCTCCAACATTAAAAAAGTCAACTTCAAGAAATCATCCAATAAACAACCCAATAAATGGTTTGACAAAGAATGCAGAACACTAAGAAACAACCTACGAACAGTCTCAAATAAAAAACACAGAGACCCAGACAACATTGACCTGAGGATCACACATGGTGTCCTGCAGAAAAACTATAAACAAATCCTCAAAAAGAAAAAAAACAAAACCTCATCTCCCAAAACCTTCAACAACTGGAAGAGGCTCTTCAGGATAACTCTTTCTGGGAAACCTGGAGTCAAATAGGCTCAGGATCCAAGAAAAAACACCTCCACATCCAAAATGGCAACATCTGGCTCAACTACTTCAAGAGCCTGTACAAAGACATTCCCAAAGAGGAGCTAACTGGGGAACAGGAACACATCATCAGAAGACTACATGAACTGGAGGAAAAAATCAAGGATTTCCAAAACCCGTTAGATACACCCATTACACCCCAAGAAGTAGCAGAAAAAATTCAAGATCTGCGAAGTAAAAAAGCCAGCGGGATGGATGGAATTCTTCCAGAGATGATTAAACACGGCTCTCCAGAAGTACACACCGCAATATGTAAAGTTTTCAACCTGGTCCTGAGCATTGGATTCTACCCTCAAGTATGGAACCAAGGCCTCATAACACCCATCCATAAGAGTGGAGACCAATATGATCCAGCCAACTACAGAGGGATATGTGTCAGCAGCACACTGGGAAAACTGTTCAATAGCATCCAGAACAAAAGAATCCTCAGCTTCCTGACACAGCATAACGTCCTCAACAGAAGCCAAGCAGGGTTCATGCCAAACCATCGCACTACAGATCACATCTACACCCTGCACAGTCTCATCAAGGACCATGTCCACAATACAAAACATGGGAAAATATTTGCTTGCTTTGTGGACTTTAAGAAGGCCTTTGACTCAGTGTGGCACCCAGGCCTTTTCCTCAAACTACTGGAGAGTGGAATAGGAGGGAAAACATATGACGTCATCAAGAGCTCATATACTGAGAACTTCTGCAGCATAAAGGTGAATGGGAAGAGAACAGAGTACATCCGGCAGGCTCGTGGAGTCAGACAAGGCTGCAGCCTAAGTCCAACCCTCTTTAACATCTACATCAATGGACTGGCTGAAGCTCTAGAATCCTCCTCAGCACCAGGACTAACTCTACATGACACCGAGGTGAAGTTCCTGTTGTATGCAGATGACCTCCTATTACTGTCACCAACAGAGAGAGGTCTACAAGACAGCCTAGAAGTGCTGGAAAAATACAGTGCGGCATGGGCACTACCCATCAACCAAAAGAAAACAAAGGTCATGGTTTTCCAAAGGAAGAACGCAAAAACCAAGAGTTCCTGTTTCACACTTAATGACTGCACTCTTGATGAAGCCAACAGCTACACATACCTCGGGCTAGAAACAAACCGATCGGGAAGTTTCAAACCAGCCATAGAGGCCCTAAGAGACAAGGCGCGTAGAACCTTCTATGCCATCAGGAGAAACCTCTACAAACTAAAACCGCCTGTAAGAGTCTGGCTTAAAATCTTTGATAGCGTCATCACTCCAATCCTCCTTTATGGCAGTGAAGTATGGGGCCCCATCACCTACCCTGACCAACCCAAATGGGACACCAGCCCAACAGAAATATTCCATCTGGAATTCTGCAAACACCTCCTCCAAGTCCATCGGAGCACCTCTAACAATGCTTGCCGGGCCGAGCTGGACAGACTCCCCTTACTTCTTGCAGTACAGAAGAGGGCGCTATCATACTGGGACCATCTAAACATCAGCAGCCTCAACTCATACCACCATAAAGCCCTACTGGCCAACAAGGACCATCCAAAACCATGTGGGCTGCAACAACTCATATTCACCCTGATCATCCAAAGCCCCCATGAAGACAAAGAGATAAACAAGACCATACGGCACATAAAATAGTATAGCAATAGTGAACAGTTGATTAATAGACAACTGGTTAATATTGAATAAAATGTAAAGTTATAAATGAATAAAAGTGTCCTTTAAAATGCCAAATAGAAAAAGAGTAAAAATGTGCAAAAAGTAGGTATGAAGATGAGTCAATTAGTGCAAATGAGTGTTCAAAAGTGCAGCAATTCAATACTCAAAGGAGTGTTGTTGATTGAAGACAAGTGTATCAATCTTCTCTGTGGTATGTGTACCAGATCTTCTCTTTAAAGGTATCCCTCAGAAAGAAATAAAACATAAAGGCAATAATAGTGCAGATGGTCGTACTGGAATGGAGCAATTCAATAGTATCGATGTATGTACCACTCACATTTACTGGAGCCTAAGGGAAATCCAGGCTCAAGGAAGATAGCTTGCGGCCAGATATAGGGTGGCACGTCCCTCCTTTCGTCTATGGTGGTTACTAGGTAAAGCAGAGAGAATCGGGAGACGGCACTCCCATGGCGTAACTCTGTGCGTATATGTGGAAAATTAGAATAAAATTGATCACACTCACCGATTATAGAGCCTCTCAATGCCAGGCTCAAGGGATACCGCCTTGGGCCCTCTTAAGGTGGAGGCCCAAACCCCTTTGGTGTAGCAGCAGTTGGTCCAGATGTCCAAAAAAGTAGGGAGATGGAGAAAAAGTGGCGAATGCAAGATATAAAATAATAAATTTATTGGAAATAATAAAATCCTGGACAAGTTATACCGAGACGCGTTTCGGCTGAAAAGCCTTCCTCAGTCGGTGTATTTAGTGTCCATAATGATTTTTTTTAATTTTTTTTTTTATTGCACTTTATGGACACTAAATACACCGACTGAGGAAGGCTTTTCAGCCGAAACGCGTCTCGGTATAACTTGTCCAGGATTTTATTATTTCCAATAAATTTATTATTTTATATCTTGCATTCGCCACTTTTTCTCCATCTCCCTACTTTTTTGGACATCTGGACCAACTGCTGCTACACCAAAGGGGTTTGGGCCTCCACCTTAAGAGGGCCCAAGGCGGTATCCCTTGAGCCTGGCATTGAGAGGCTCTATAATCGGTGAGTGTGATCAATTTTATTCTAATTTTCCACATATACGCACAGAGTTACGCCATGGGAGTGCCATCTCCCGATTCTCTCTGCTTTACCTAGTAACCACCATAGACGAAAGGAGGGACGTGCCACCCTATATCTGGCCGCAAGCTATCTTCCTTGAGCCTGGATTTCCCTTAGGCTCCAGTAAATGTGAGTGGTACATACATCGATACTATTGAATTGCTCCATTCCAGTACGACCATCTGCACTATTATTGCCTTTATGTTTTATTTCTTTCTGAGGGATACCTTTAAAGAGAAGATCTGGTACACATACCACAGAGAAGATTGATACACTTGTCTTCAATCAACAACACTCCTTTGAGTATTGAATTGCTGCACTTTTGAACACTCATTTGCACTAATTGACTCATCTTCATACCTACTTTTTGCACATTTTTACTCTTTTTCTATTTGGCATTTTAAAGGACACTTTTATTCATTTATAACTTTACATTTTATTCAATATTAACCAGTTGTCTATTAATCAACTGTTCACTATTGCTATACTATTTTATGCGCCGTATGGTCTTGTTTATCTCTTTGTCTTAGTCTTGACACATATTTTGGTTGTTTTTTATGTGTTTTTTACCATACTTTAGGCTGCACTTAACTATTTATTAGTAATCCACATAGCACTTTAATCAATTCATTAAACCAATAAGCGCCCACACTGTATAGTGTATATTCGTATACACATTTTCTAATCAACTCCCCCATGAAGGCAACCTGACAAAATATCAAATAAAGGCCCTAATTAACGATTCCAGGGAAAACTATATCAGAAAATGGAGACATGATATAGCAAACTCCAAGAAACTCACCATTTACCAATCCTTACAGAGGGAATACAAACTGGCCCCATACCTGGAGGTACTACAAGACCCCAAGGACAGACAGATCCTGAGCCGGTACAGACTGAGCGCCCACAGCCTGGAAATTGAATCAGGGCGGCATAGACAGACCTACAAGCCCAGGGAGAATAGACTGTGCCAGCATTGTGACCAGGAGGCCCTGGAAGATGAGGTCCACTTCCTCCTACAGTGCCCCAAGTACTCAGCACTGAGGGAAACTCACTTCCAGAGACTCTCCGCTCTCATCCCGGACTTCACCTCTATAGAAGAGACGAGGAAACTCCACATCATACTGGGAGAAGAGGAGCCGGCGGTGAAAATATCTGCCCAATACGTCGCAGAATGTCACAGACTGAGAGGAACATGAGAGATCCTGGACTTATAAATCCCCAACACGGACTCGCCCCCATCCCCCTTCACATTATCCCTTACCCCTGATAATGTCCATGGACTTGCCCATTCCCCCCCATATATATGTCCCACTACCCCCCCCCTCCTCCCCATATGCTTTGGCAATGCTAAAATGTATTTGGTCCTGCCAATAAAGCTTATTTTGATTTGATTTGATTTGATTTGATTTGATTTGACAAGGTTGAAAAAGGACAGCAAAATGATGGAGAGGTAAGAAATGACAGGGGTCTTAAGGGATGAATTGGAGAGATGTAATAGATGACGTTTAAATGCTTTCATTTCTAAATGGGAAATATATCCAATTTAGCAGCTAGCAATGTGTGCATACAATAAGGTCAAAACTTTTATGTACGATTCCTAACACATTGAACCAATGAAAAGTTTCCAAATAGCAACATGCAACAATTCCATTCCGTAAATCAGCCTGTTACCTTTCCCAGCAAGTTTAAACGGAATGTAATGCGTGCAGTGTTTTGATGCTACTCTGATAACCTTATTAAAACAAATCTAATCCCGTTGATTTAATCTGACATTCTCTTCTCAGAGTGGTAATGGTATTATATTTCAGTTTAGGTTTTATAGTTTTTTCTGTAATATTCTTTTACTTAAATATATATAATTGACCATAATTAAATGATAATGTTATACTGTCCTTTTTTTAGACAATTTGCTGTCCATTTCTGTAACAGGACCACCAAGCAATGGTCAGTAAATGGTGTGCAAAAGGTGCAAAGATTAGCTGTGATGGAGCCTGAATTAAAAGAAGTGTGTGGGTCCAAAACAGGTTATTGAGATCTTCTAGTGCAGAAATACCCTGCCCTATTTCAACAGTTTGAGTAGGTTTGGTCAGAATTGCTCACATTATTGTGTTTTAATTCCTATGAAACCCCCCTTAAAAAAAGCTCTTAAATTCATGTTTTTATTTTCCTCCACCATAGGTGACAAATTGACAAAGACCTTCAGGCCTGGGAGTCTCTTCCATCCAGGAATTTACTGACATACAGATGATACATTCACAGTGTAGCTCTGTGGTGATCAGAGAATGAATTTAAGTGTAGGTCATTGAGGCAAAGCAAAGGCATTGTCCATTTGTCACGTATAAAATGAGCTATACGACTTCCGTTACTCACCTTCTCATTTCCCACGCCATCGACACCGGATCCCGCACACGGGACGTCGGGGCGAGCCAGTCGATCCCAGGTGTACTCCCGTGGGGCCAGGAATCGTCCTCCTCTGAGGAGCCATACCCCAGGGGAAGAATGGAGGATGAAGCCGTGGTGGAATGGGTACGCACCAGGAGTCTCTGATGTGCCTGACAAGAACCCACTGGCCTGCTCTGCTGCTTCTGAGATTTCGTTCCCATCTCCAGGTGGGGGGCGGTGAGTCAGCAGCCGGGAATCAGCTCCACACCAACTGCAGGAAACTCCCCAGGCTCCAAAATGGCCACCTCAACTAGGCCGCACTAGGCCCGAAGCCCTCTGATCCGAAGCCGCACTGAGAAACACCCAGGAAACAGCAACGTGGGGAGCCTCAGAGTGTACAGCAGGCTCCGGTCCTCTGGGGAATCAAAGCTGGTCGGGATGGCTACGGAGAATCTGCAGCTATGCCGCGAATTCGGCAGAGCACCTCCAGCATGTGGCCGCTCCTGTCCATTGCTCCAAGCCTCTTTTCTTCTAATTGTTTTTAACAAGAGTGCCCCATAGAATATTTAAACACAAAGATTTGGATGATAAAATTTAAAAAAATATATTTTACACACTGTAAATGATTGATATCTATGGAAATTTACATTTTTTTTGTTATAGCATTCTGATAGGACATGACATATACATATAATAATGATATATTTTGAATATGCCATGTCTGCTGAATCTAAGGATATATAATTTATCTGGATCCTACAATAAAACATGACTTTTAACCCCTTCACTACCGAGATCGAGATATCTTGGGCTTCAAAGGCACTATCTGGTGCCCTGAGATCTAGATATCTCGATCTGCTGATCTGCAGCCCAAAAGCAAATGAAATTTGTTTGATGAAAATTAATTTCGGTGCGTTTGGGGTGCAGAAGGTGCCCCCGAAGTTTTAGCCCTGTGGGCATAATTCACAAAGAGCTAAAACTGTAAAATTAGCTGCTGAAAGCTCTGAAATATCGGGCTGTCAGCAGCAGTCAGCAGCCGATGCAGGGGAAAAAAAATAGACCTGCTGCTCAAACCTCTGTAACTCAATTTGGCAGTAGCAGGAGCTATCTACTGGCCAAGTGGTTATTTACAGTAATAGCTATTTATTACTGTAAAAATGAATAAAAAATGATTTTACAAAAAAACACTGGTTTCTGGCAATGTGTTTTTGAAAAATCACTTGGTAGTGAAGGGGTTAAACGTGATGAGAACAAAATGGTCAAAAATAGATCAGAACAAGAGGGGTGAACTGGTTCAACAGTGAAGGTTTAAGATAGGTAGAGAACAAGAATATAAAGGCAGAATGGATAAAAAAATCTAAACATTAGGATTTAAAGGTAAATTCAGGATCCATTGCTCTGAGAGTAGTCTTTGTACATACAAGTATAGCATTATAGGTATTTTAAAGCAAACAGAAAAAGTAGATATCCACTATAGATTCCAGTCTGAATAAAAGGACTGTTTGCGAATGCTTCACTGAATGCAGGAATAGTCTTAGCCCTGACTTAGTTATGTTTAAACAGGACTTCAAAGCTTGTTTGGTGTAAAACAAATACACTTGTGAGGGATGAAATAAAAAGTTTGCAAAGAAAGAGATATTTGCGTCCATCAGCAATAGTTTGCATAGATTCTACATTTGACTGGTAATTTTATCCATATCCAATAACACAACACGGGCTTCTGTTAAATTAGGTATGTAGTCTTTTTTTTGGCACTTAACATGTAAAATTGTGCAGAAAAGGCAATAGAAAAAAGAAGCAATTGAGTGAGCGTGTCGACCCCATCACACTATGAGCGAGGGTGTCTTTGAAAGTGTTCCTGAGTGAGTAAAAAGAAAAAAAGTAAAATTTTTAGTTAGAAAAGGGAAATAATTTGGGTGTGATAGCTCCATGCCATATTTATTTATTTATTTAAAAAGTATTTTACCAGGAAGGATACATTGAGATTTCTCTTGTTTTCAAGTATGTCCTGGGTTCAAGAACATTGAATTGTTACAGAAATACAAAGTAATAAATGCAAGATATTAAAGAACAACACAAATATACAGATTAACACAGAAAATAAATATGTAGGAAATATATTCACTATCAGGGTTATTCAAAGAGATCCGATTGGCTGGAAAAAGGTAACTGAGCGCTGAAAATCAGCATTCGGTTACCATTCGGCTATCCAGAGAGCAGGCAATTTGCCAAATCCTGGCGAATTGCCTGCACATACGGTGCCTGTTCGGTGCCTGCTCGAGGGCAGTGAATCCCCATAGTGAATCCCCATAGAGAAGCAATGCTTCAGCTATTCAGAGAACAAAACCCAGCAGTGAAAAGTTGCCGAAATGCCCTGCCATTCGGTGATTTAATTCAGCAGCTTTATTCAGGCGAATCCCATAGGCTTCAATGTTAAAAATATTCCCGTTTTAATTCAATATCTAATAAACTGTTGATTATAAAATTCTGCAGTAAATAGCCTCTTTATTTATAGATTTTTTAGGATATTTTAAGCATTTTCTGGATTTTTTTTTTAAACGATTTTTCTTTTTTCTGTAACAGCCCTTTTTATTATCATTCATTGAATCTTATATGTAAATTTCAGAAATTTTCGCTCAGTTGTTTGTTTGGAAACAGCGTTTCACTTTTCAAACATTCAAGCGAACTGGTTTTTTTTTTCCTTCACCTCCTCCGTCCGGCAGCTGCTCTGCTCTCTGATCGGCTCCTGCTCGGGTTTCTCCGGCGTCTTCGGCAGGTTAATCCAGATGTTTTTGCGGGTTTCGGTGTGCGTTCGCGCTCGTTTTGCGGTGAGTTTGAAGCGGCTTTGCGGCGACTTTTCCCTGCATTACGACGGCCCTGTGGTGCTTGCTGAATACACTGCAGGGTCGCCGAAAAGGGATCTCCAAATCGTACCGAATTGAAGAGAAAGAAAAGTCACCGAACGTGCGGTGGCTTTTTCGATTCTCTTTGAATAACCCTGTATATGTTACATGTTTACAGGTGCATTCCGTATCGAGGTATGTTAATAGAGATCTCTTAAGTGACTTTAGACTGGGGGAAGATTTGATGACGTCTGGGAAGTTATTCCATAAATGTGGTGCTCTGTAGAAAAATGAGGATCGAGCCACTTTCTTTTTGTATTGTGGTATTGCAAGTAAGGTGCAGGTCTTGGATTGGAGGTTATATGAAGAGGGAACTGCTAGGGAAAGCGGTCTATTCCGGTAGGGTGGTAGGTTCTCAGAAAAGCTCTAAAACACCAGGTTGGAAAGGTGAAGAGTGCATCTAGATTCCAGAGACGGCCAGTTTAGTTCTTTTAACATGTCACAATGGTGTGTCATGTACTTACATTGTAGCACAAAGCGTCAGAATGAGTTATATAATGTAGTAAGTTTATGAAGGTGCGTTTGCGGGGCAGCTGCATACACTACATCTCCGTATTCAATAGCTGGCATAAGCATTGTTGTACAATTTGCTTTCTTACTGCGGGGCTCAGGCAGGATTTGTTTCTGTACAGGGCAGCTAGTTTGGGGTAAAGTTTAGATGCGAGTTTTTCAATGTGGGGGCCAAAGGATAGATTTGGGTCTAACCACATACCTAGCTATTTGAGAGAAGTGACTGTGATCAGCGTGACATTTGATTTTGTCCTGACACATAGATGGGGATTTTGCAATTTATGTAGTTTAGGTGCTGTTCTAGATAGCATTGTAACAGTTTTGTCAGTATTTAGAAAAAGTTTGTTACCTGCAATCCACTTTTACCTCTGTGAATTGTTCTGGCAGCACTGCCTCCAGCTGCGGGAGATCTGGTTTGCTGGTATAGATTAAGGTGTCATCTGCGTACATGTGTACAGTTGAGGCTTTGCAGACGTTGGGCAGGTCGTTTATGAATATCGTGGATAGCAAAGGGCCGAGTATCGAGCCTTGGTGTACTCCACATGTGACTGGGAGGTGGAGGGAAGCGCAGTCAGAAATGGACACATATTGTGATCAGTCCGATACATACGATTGAAACCAGGTTAACGTGCTATCACCAATACCTGAGTTTTTAAGTTTTTGTAATAGGATGCCATGGTCTACTGTGTCAAAGACCTCGGCAAAATCAAGGAAGATGGCTCCAGTTAGGTCTCCTTGTTCCATGCCAGCTTGGATATCATTGCAAACTTTTAAAACGACAGTTGTAGTTGAGTGATTTGGACGAAAGCCTGATTGATCTGGGGTTAAATAGTTTGATTATTGATAATAATCACGTAACTGCATGTAGATGAATTTTTTCAATTTTTTTGACATTACAGGGAGCAATGCTATCGGATGGTAGTTCGATACCAAAGTATTGTTGCCACTTTTATGGATAGGTACATCTGCAATATATTATTGTATAGGCTATATGAGGAAGAACAAGCCATTAAATCTACAGTCTTGGCACAAGCCACAAATCTAAACTATATACCCCACATAACTGCCCATACCCATACCCCACGTAACTACCCATAATACTTCTAATTATTGGTGATTATAGCACAAAGCAACACAAATATCTCTTTGATTCCCAAATACCAACCCAAAGATTATCTTCATTCATTTTTTAATTATTATTATTCATGCAGTAATTTATGACAGAAATATTGCAATTAGTGTCTTTTTAATTATTCACACATTGACCGATGTAAAGTCATACAAAATTAATGTAATAATAATAATAATAATAAAAATAAAAAGGTAAGGATATAAAGTAAATAGAGAGATTGATGTGCCATAAAGAAAGAGATATGAAAAGGCTAAACAGTAAATATATATAAAAGAAAAAATTTAAAAATCAACTTATAAATTCACGGCTTAAGACTAGCCCGCAAAGTAAGTGTTTATGAGACTAAAGTGTCTACAGTGCCAATACACTATAAAACTAGGCCAAGAGATCCCAAGCCTCTCCCAATGTTGTAGCTAATTGGGAAGATCGTGCCTGGAAGATTAGTAATGAACTGAAGATACCACAGCAATAATGAAGTCATTTACATGGAAAACAGCTGTATCCTTCCAAGCCATCATTGTCAGGAACAGTAAAGCATTGTCCATAGCTAGAATGGTAGGGACTTGACCTTGGCCATTACCTACATAACATTAGACTTTGCAAACTTCTTGGTTATCACATCGCTAGCAGTGAATGATGTGCAGTTAGGGTAGGCAGTGGAGCATGGGTGTAGGAACAGTGGGGTGATGAGGGGAACAGCCCCCTTCCCTGTTTACCTTGTATACTGTATATACCCTAAAACGTCTGAACACCCCCAATTTACTGGTCATGAGGGTTAAGGGTAGTGAACTAGTAACTGACCTTGGAATTTAGTATTGGCTTAATTATATAATGCCTTTGCAATGAGAATGCTATCCCACCACCCAGATTGTTGGGGTTCCTACACCGATGCAAGGGAGACCTCACCTGTCACAAAACCAAAATGCCACTCGTATCTGCTTCACATTTCTGGTATTCATTCATCACAGAGATGTGAAGCAGCAACAATCTCAGCCTCCCCTCTGATTGTGCAACGTGGCAGAAATTGTTCTTGAAAGGCTGCACAGATTTGATGGGAGGCTGTGGTCATCATTGCCTCACAGACAAATCTTGAATGATACATAAATTGAGCATAAAATGATAGAAGGGCATGAAATGGGCATAATGAAATGAAGCTCAATAAGAAAGAGGAAAATGAAATAGGGGCATTATGAAATGAAGCATATAATGAAAGAGGGGCATGAAATGGGGCACAAAACAAAAGAGTAACATGAATTGGGGCTGAAGATGAGAAGCATAATGAAATGGGGCATAATAAAGGGAATAAGGAGGGGACATAGTAAAATGAGGCACAAAAAGAAACGGTGTGAGATGGGGGCATAAAATAAAATGGGGGGTGCCAAAATGGATGTTTGACTATGTGGCCAAAAATTATTGTACAGGTCAAGCTACATTGCCAATCCCACAGCAGTGCCTGCCCAGCCACTGACCCTATATCTGGGGTTCTTAGGGGCATCAGCTGGATGCATAGCAGATTTGCAAATTTGTACAGTTGTGACAAACAACAGAGGAACATCTCAAGTAAGTTTAAGAATCGTTTGCACCACCTGGTTTATAAACCACAGAGCTTCATCTGTCTAGATGGAATCAGGGATCCCCCTGACCTGCATGTCCATCCTCCTCTGCTACATCTCTTAGCCCACCAGTGCGCAGAACAGATGCTCAAGCTCCTTTTGAACGGCATCCATATTGATAGTCAGGAGGGCCTGCTCAGTGTCAAACTGCAATTTCCATGTGACAGTGTACATTGAGGACTGCACAATAGTTAGAGCAAACTTTCTGAAGGTCTACTAGCAACAATTAGCAATGCTCCATGAAAAGTGTTTAACCCCTTCACTACTAAGTGATTTTCCAAAAAAATATTGTCAGGAACCAGTGGTTTTTTGAAAAATCACCAATTATACAGTAAGAAATAGTTAAGCATATTCCCAGTGTATTTCTTACTGTACAAACATATTTGGCTAGTAGATGCTGCCATCTACTACCAAATTGTGTTGCAGGGAACTTGAGCTGCAACTGTATCAGCTGCTGAATGTCCGCTGTCAGGACATTCAGTCGGCCAATTTTGCACAGGTTTAGCTCTTTGGGCATTATGCCCACAGGGCTATAACTTTGGGGGCACTTCCCGCAGCCCAAAAGCAAATGAAATTTGTTTGCAGCAAACAAATTTAATTTGCTTTCGGCTGCAGAGCTCCAGATCAAGATATCTCGATATCGGGCACCAAATGGTGCCTTTAAAGCCCGAGATATCTTGATCTGAGTAGTGAAGGGGTTAAGATCTCTTTTCATTCTGGAAGCAAACCTGTGAACACGGGTTCCGTGCTCTGCACTTGTATATCTCATAGAGATAATTCTTCTGGGGATTTGCAGTCACCAGAACTTGAAGTTCGCTAACGTGGAGTATATTTTTGGCTTACACTGCTAAGAGAGAGCTGTATGTTTGGCTGACAGGGCCCACCTTCATTTCATTATTCATATTCCCACTCTCACTGCTGTATTTAAGTGAGAAAGCAGGTTCCCAATACAGGCAACAAGTTAAGGCAGGTAAGCCTCTATAGAAAGGGAACGGAACTACTTCCAAAAATGACCGAAAGCTAGTGAGCCGCAGGAATGGAATTGAGGATTTTCACACCTCTTCTCCACATGTAACCTTTTTTCTCACCCAGATTAAAACTGCAAGGTGACTGGTGCTTTTGAGGGATCGTAGGAGGTACAGTATGTATAGCCAGTGGTGGTCCAATATTGAAGCCAAAAACAAGAAAAGAACAGAAGCTCACTGAAGATCTGACCATCCATTTTAATCACTACCTCTACACTGCCTCTCCCATTATTTTATCATGTCCGCAAGTAGTAATTGTGTTTGTGTTAAACTACAATTCCCCCGTGACATTTCTTAACATGCTTCCTGACACAATGAATCATCAAATTACTCTCATTCTGTGGCCTTTGGAGGTGTGTAGTGGCCAACCTCTTACAAAAGGACTTGCATTAACAACTCTTTACTGTAAATTAACAGCTCCCAAAATTTGCAAAGGAACATTTAACTACCGATCAGCCTGAGAATAATAAGATTTATTCTGGTAGCACATTATTCCTAGCTACAATTACTTATACAGCTTCCGTAGCGCTTTACAATGGGGAAGCACAGACAGGTGACATAATAAATAATAAAACATAAGGAACAGACACCCTGCCCGTGGGATAATTGTCCTGCAAAAGCAGCACTTTATACAAGTGCTCAGCCAGACATCCCGTGGGTTTACAATCTAAGGGACTAGGCAAGTGAAACAAAAGGGTACAGGGGGAGTGTGGGAATAATTACCAGCGAGACTATAGCAGACACTGCATAATGATAGACCAAGAGCTGGGGCATGATGAGGTTAAACTGAGCGAGGAGTGAAGCAGCTGAGAAAATTAGGCTATATAATTAGGATAGGGGCTGGGTGGAAGCGGCGGGTGGGTGGTACAGCAGAGGGAAAAATGGTGGTGGAGAGTGATTGTGGATGAAGACAAATACAGAGTTTAGACGTGGTAGCCATTTGTTCATGCAGAGTATTTACAACTTGATGAGCTTGATCGAGTTTTCAAAAATGAATACCGACTTTGAACCCTGTTGTTTAGTAATTTTGGCATTACAAAATCACTTACTACTTAATAATGGTGTCAAAAAATCTAATAATTACTCCTGATCCCATGATCTACCACCTTCTCTGGCTGTATGCAGTGGAAGACTGGGTACGAATAGTTTCCAGTGTCCTTCCACAGCCCTGGTGAGACCCTGCTTACATGAGTTGTTGCACATGGCCGTGCTTGTCTCCATGGAGTCATAGGAGCGGATACCAGCGATGGTTTTCTGTACTGCTGCTGATATCAGGTAGCAGCTCCATATTGTTAAAACTTGTGTCACTAATACATTATTTGGTTGAAATAGATATGGTAAAAGGGAGCCACTGAAGGTTATTTTATAATCGAGCCTTTGGACCCCACCATTCAGGCCACTTAGCATGCTGAATGGTAGCGCCAGCTGTGTTTCTATGTCAAGTAAAAAGAACAAGTGAAATTGACAATCTGATAAATACTATCAGAGAATCATGCACACACTCTCACACACAACCTCCTATACACCTTAAGGCAGTGTTTCTCAACTCCAGCCTTCAAGGACCCAATACACACAAGGTTAACCCCTAAAGGGTTAATTCACAGCTGATACCTTATTAATTCTGTCCAGCCTCTTATAGGAGCGGTGGTTCCCTCTGAGAGTGCAGTCTTGGGGCTGGTGCAAAAGTGAAGGAAGCTAAATCCTGAAGCCAAAGGAAACTACATTTTATTTTGTTTTGCTTATTGGTAAGCGTCTTAGTCGCCCAATAGTATAGTCAGGAATACAGAATGTTTAGTTGGGCTCTGCATAAAGAGTAGGTGTTTTATTTATATCTGTTTTATTTTCTTAGTTATCGTGTACTCTGCAAGTACCGTGGATGTGTAATAAGGAAAAACGTGAAGCACTGATCTGTGTGTCCAGTGGCTGTATCACACTACACTTAAGAGTCTTCTGCAGCTGTCATGCTTTTTCACCAGCAACCAAGCTCACTTTTTTTTTTTGAGAAAGTATTTTACCAGGAAGGATACATTGAGATTTCTCTCGTTTGCAAGTATGTCCTGGGTGGCGAGTATGTACCGTTAGGTGTCTTGCCCAAGGACACTTACAGGAGAGGAGCTCCTGGGGATCGAGCCCATGTCTCCACAGGCTCTCTCCACGCAGAGCAGTGATGTTACCTCTACTCCACCCAGCCACATTACAATTTATCATGATCTGGCTGATATCATGATTTGCCACTGATGTCGGTTCATTACTTACCAAATAATGTAATTTAATGCAAAGTGCAGATCATTTATTCTGTTGCATAGCTTCTCATCTTTAAATCACTCATTTTTTTTGAAAAAAGCATTTATTTTACATCTATTAAGATGGGAGTGCATATTTTAACAAAGCTAAAGCTGTGTCCAATGTACAATAACCCATTTTACACATGTGTTCTACTTCCATTGAAGATAACAATGGAGCAAACGTACTGTATGTGAAACACAAAACATACCGTATTCTGAGCAATGGGAGAGAAATAGGATCAATTACTTTTATTTCAGATCAAAATATAGCATTATTTGCTGTGACACCAAACTATTCTTTATTTTTATTTCAATTAAGTAACAGCTGTCTTACCATTTTTTTTTTACATTTGCATATATACGAACATCAATGGAACTGGTCAAGTGGTTCCTGTTTAGAGAAAACAGGGTCTATTGTATAAAATAAATGTTTGTCGATTAATTAACACTGTTAAAAGGACTAACCGTCTTTTGCTGTGAACACAGTATGTAAACTTCTCAAACTTTTTGAACTGAAATTTAATAATTTAATTGGAGGGTTGGTTTAGTATAAGGTAATAGTTAACTAGTACATTTGACCAGAAGCATCATGGGGATTTCGGAGTCTTTCTCAGATAGGCAAGGTTTAGCTCATGTGGGACAAGGATGGATACCTGTAACCGTCGGCATGCATAACTGCCCATATTTTGGGGTGTGCACAAATGTTACATTTATTATTTACAAACTGTGAATAATAACAAACTGTTCATTTTCTTGTTTTTAATATGAAAAAATTAAGAAAAACCCAAAGAGTTTAGATGGGAACTAAAAAGGTCAAAAGCAGGAGCATTTAACTGAGCGGGAACACCCTTCTGAGCACGCCTATGTCTGCTACCACTATTTTGCAGGAGGTTTCCAAGTTCTGGGGATACAATTACTTTCAATAGGAATCAGATAAATAGTTCTGATTCTTATTGTTTAGTAATTTCCCTGGAACTGGGAGCAGGGTCTACAACTGTAAGGTTGTTCTTCTGCATGGTGTGGCTGTAATCCTCTTTGAGTAGATTTCTTCTTAAAGTTGTTCAAAGACTACAAAAAAACACTCTGCATCATTGTCCCTTTGAGGTATGTCTTGCAATTGTTACAGTTTCTTTGAGAAAAGACCCTGCTCGCTCAGCATTGATGGGGCATTGATGCCACAGTCTCTGGCTTCACAGAATCCTGGGACACCAACATGGCCTCTCACACCCTGCTGACCTGGAGGACCGCTGTACCCAGGAGGACCCTGAGGTCCATTCTCTCCATCATTGACAACCCCTGGATAGCCAGGATATCCTATAAAAAAGGTATAGTAAATAAATGGTTAACTACAAGAAGGCAATGAAAGATACAGTGAAGAAAATAAACCTCCACCTTGAAGGTAACTGTTTTCATAAAAGCGCGCATAAAGCAGGAAATGTCAGAATGACAGAAATTGGTGCTGAGGTATAGTGTTGACGTTTCCATAGTCACATTTTCCTTTTCATGAATTAGATTTTTTTTTTCCTGACCAATATGCTCCGCATAAAGAAAACGTTTCATACAGCTCCATTCAGCCAAACGGCTCACCAATACCCTAATGACATGTTGTTGAAAAAGGTAAAAAAAAAAACCATACATTTAAAAAGCTGAATATGACTACATCTGGTCTATGGAATACAATGGGTCATATGCATGATATCCAGATTATATCCAGGGCCTCTGCATCCATAAATCAACTCAGATGACCACCTTAGGGTGTCCAGGCTAGAGGGTGACAAAAATATTAGTCATTTTAAGGCCAGTGTGTCCCGGAAGGTAAACCACTAGGTCACCTGGGATGCCAGCATGTCCACCAAAGGAAGGGAGACGCATGGGAGCTTGTTCACATGCGGCCCCTGTGTTGGACCAGCTGCAGGAGCATTCCTTTCTGTGGGTAACTGCTGCGAATGCAGTGCTACGGGAAACAAAAGCATGATGGTGCCTAGTGTACATGTGTGTCATGTGCAATAATGGGGATATTCCTGTTAATGGTGTTATTACCTTGCACCTCTCAAGGTGTGAATGCTCACTTTCATTGCTTCTTGCCTGATAGCTAGATTGCTAATCTCTTAAATGATAATGAATACAGGGTAGTGGGTTTATGTTTGTAACTTTTTCCAGTCAACAAGTTTAATATTCTGCCTTCTCGTGTGGCCTATGGAGACCGCAAACAAATGCCTTGAATGAAGATAATATATATCATTGCATTAAGAAATAGGCCAATGCACCAAATGGTATCTGTTTCTGTCTCTCCTTGGGGTAAATTCAATACCATATATACTATTACTAGTATATATGAGAAGCAATTCAACTCGGTGACTCAACCTAAGAGGAGAGCTGTATCAGGATTTTTTTTTTCAATACTAGATTATTTTTTTTTACTAGATCCTGCACAGTCCATAGTGTACACCAGTAGTTCCCAACACTGTCGTCAGATACTCCTAACAGGCCATGTTTTCCAGATATCTGAAACACAGCTGTTAAGTGATTGCAGGATTCACTTTGCATTTATTATTCTTATTGTCATCATTTATATAGCGCCAACAGTTTCCGCAGCGCTTTACCCAAGGTAAACCTTAATGGGATACTGTATTAAAAATACAGTCCAGTACATTCCATATCACAATATCCATTCATCTCTTTTAGATAACCCACTGCTTACCACTACTATTAAAGCATGAAAACAATCTAGGCTCCAGGTTGGTGCAGATTCCACTTTGTTCCTTTTTCTTCTTTTGGTTGCTATTCCAGGTATTGCTGCGGGGTTGGTATCCCAACCTTTTACGACCTGGGCCATTGGTATATCAATTTATAGATCCCTTCACTAGTCTATAAATAACTACAGGTCAAAAACTTTGTCCGTACATGGCAATGTTACTTTTCAGTCCTTGACCAGTCTCTCCGTGTTTGTATCCAGTCTTCTCTGCAAATACACAGTCTGGTATTCGGCAAAGATTATTGCGGGTCACCAACCTTTGAAATCTCTTACCGCCTCTTAACCCAATATTGGCCTTAATTTCTAGTTCCCTTGCATTTGTCAGATACATACATATATATCGATTCTGAGTCTCGCACTGTCCAGGTGACATTCACTGGTTAATTTGTTTTGTTTAGGCTTTAGTCGTCATCATCTTACAGTTTTCATTTACCACGAGTTATTCTCTTGCAGCTCCTAAGACACTTGATTATATTCTGATATTTACTTCTCTTTCAACATAACTTTGCTTTGTCCTAGCATATATCGCTGCATATTTTACAATTTGTGTTTTTATTTTGATTGTTTTGTACTGTATAGTTGATTTTATTATAATATTGAGCATGCACGGTTTCGTCCTGACACTGTATGATGTATTGGCATACCCCTGTGTATTTTCCGTTTCCCATGCTGTGTCTCACTCTCCTTATTTGCTTATCCAGTGTATTTCTCCATGTGCATTCTCAAATTTTTAAAAAAATCAGTCAGCCACCCATGTCAATCTCACTAACCCAACCACTCACTCACTCACTCCTGCCTCATTCAAACACTCACACTCACTCTCATCATACTCAGCCACTCTTTTGATCTCACACAGACAGCCTCACACACACCATTGCATGCAGACAGCCACACACATGCACATAACTATGTAAAACTATATAACCCCACAAACACAACAAATCTCTAATCACGAGTCAGCACTTTACATTGGGGGAAGTGGAGCAGATGAGCAAAGTTAATTTTGGGTGCTTGAAATCACTTGTACTGGCCCTGCTAAAACCAAAAGTTAACTTTTGTCTAAACCGTAAAGTAGAATATAAACCATTCTCTTAATTATAGTTAAGTATTTTCTAAAAGATGATTCACACAATAGGTTTTGCTTACCTGTAGGTCCCTGAACTCCATCGGGTCCTGGAAGTCCAGTGCCTGTGTCACCTAAGCTGCCTTTCTCACCTCTGTTACCTACAGATACAATAGTCCATACCACGAATTAGAAGATGTAAAGATATCATAAAAAGTAAATGTATTTAGTAATCCCAGTCTCACCTCTATCTCCATCTGCTCCTTTGGCTCCAGGAACCCCAACTGGCCCTCTTGGGCCACGAGTTCCATTGGTACCACCGGCACCTGTTTTTCCCTTTTGAAAAAATGAAGAAATAAGGGCATAGTGCATAAAATCAGTCTGTAGGTCCAACCCAACACCCAGAAAGGCAGACACTACATAAAAACATTAGTTAAATCCAAATACTGTGGAAATTCGTCTTACACATTGCATTAACACCATACATACGAGATATTAACAGTGGATTATTGTGTTTCAGTAAGTGCCTTGTAGTCAATATAAAGAATCCTGTCTACATTTAAAAACAATGTACAATTTTATAACATAACTACTCCCCCTAATTAGTTACATATTATGTATTGAATTTTTTTTAATTATTATGGGATTTCTGAAACCTTAACTGCTTTAAAATGTCTTAATTTAATATTTCTATTATAATTAAAAAATATTGTTTTAATTCCTATCTGTTACATGATTTACTTAGGTCTAAAAAATCTTCTTATTTTAAACTGCAATACCTCATTACATTTCCCATAAAAGCTAATTTTCCCACTCTTGATACTGCTTTTACTATTCAACAGTAGTGAGGGACGTGTATATGTGCTCCAACCCCTGTAACCAATATCCATTTCCCATATCAGTTCATAGTTTGTCTATCCATATTTGCTTCATTTCTACAATTAACCAATGATAAGTTGTATGTAACCTACAGGTTAAGATTTGGGTTTTAAAGTACAAAAATTAAATGACAAGCACTTCTGTCAAAGCCACCACTGTCCCCAACTGGTCATTTACTACCATCAATACTGTCAACACTAGGAATGAGGGTGTGGAGCAGGTAGACAATCCTGTGCTGCAAGGGATTCTGCTGAAGGACAGGACATAGGAACCAGAACACGGCTGGCATCATAGTAGGAATACGCTCGGCTTCTCTTCAAACATTTTTGTGTAACTTCCTTTCAGCTCGAAGAGAGAAAGAGTTAGAGAAAAAGCAGAATTTCAGTTAGGTCACCCTATCATGCCACCGGTGATGGAACGCAACGTGTCTTGCCCAGCAGACAAGACAGCAGGCATCCAGTTGGAAAAGGATGGTGGTGAAGCTGATGGAAGGTGGATTTGTTCCATCCATGGAACACAAGAAAATAATTGAAACTGTGTATACTTAATTAAGGACCCTATTAAAGGATTTTTGATTTACCACTGAGAGAATTGTCTAGTACTGATGAAACATGTTGGTTGAGTAATATTCTATTTTATTCCAACTTTTCTAAAAAATATATAATTTGTGGAAGAAGTTTCCTGGGTGAAGTTCATTCTTCTGAAACCAGATGATCCATCACCAGCATGCAATACATACAAAACCTCACTGTTGGTTCCTAGTGATTGTGTTAACTTAATTGCATTTAACAAATATCTCTTGAGTGCGTATGTAAAGAAGTAGATGTTTCCTGATACTTTCAACCAGTATTGCATTATTTGTGTTTATCTGTGTTTTATCAAACCGTTTCCTTTCCTTATCATTTTCCCTTGTCTATGAATGTCTATTGGATGAAGCGTTTTCAGCAATCCTGCATTAAGATGTATATATGTCTTAATTTTTTTATGATACACGAATTTCATTTGTTTTTTCGCTATAAATCACTACAAAACAAATGAATCGGATTTTTATTTTGTTCAAAGTTACAAGCTTTGAAATCCATCCTTTAAACACTTGTATGTATGTATTACATACTAGAGTATAATAATATGTATACAAATGCTGTAGCGTGACTATTGTGCTGTTCTTACATTTCCACAATACAACACAGTGCACTATCAGAAATTAGTATGATTTTAAACCAGAACCAGGCCTTATATATTTTTTATGCATTTTTACCAGCATTCTGTACCACTATTTAAAATACAATTTTACAACTCTGATCGGATAGTTACAAAACTCCAGTAAAATACCTGGCCTTGTATGAGATTGCCATAAAATAGCTAATTTAAGCAAAAGATGGAAAACTATTAATCCCAGATATTAAATATTCATTTTACTCATAAATTAAAAAAATGGAACTGTTTTCACAATTGGTAGAATTGTTGTTATTTATATTGGTATACAATGGTTTATAGTAGATTATGGAATCAAAACTGGTTTAATTTACACCTGTTCTATGGTTTAATTTACACCTGTTTCACACCTTTTCGTTTTTAGGCAAAGCCCAAATGTTACCATGCACTGAGTCGATTCTCATATTAAAGAACACAGTTTGTGAAGAGTGTTTTTTATTTCTTTTCAGAAAAACCCACCTTCTTTCCTACTTTTCCAAGTGCTCCGGGAATACCTGGTGGTCCAATTAATAACACGTTGGCTGTCGGACAGGCAGTAGCACATTTCCCTCTAATGCTGGATGCGTATTTTGACACACTCTCTATCACCACTTTGCGGCACAGCTCATACACTATTTGATCTGACAGATCTGGGCCCTAGGTAAAAGAATTAAAAATTACATTTAGATATTAAAAATGTAGTGTATCTGACTTCTTCCATGAACCACAGATTGTCAAACTACTGTATAGTATACATTAAAGCTGTAATCATTAGTATTATTTTAGGGTTCAGCAAGAAATCCAACATAAAACAGCTATGAATAAAAATTTATTTGCCTTTGGAAGCAAATGGCAGATTTGGAAAATGGCTATAACAACGGAGGTGATTGTCAAGGAAGATACCCGAACATTTACATTACACATACTGTGGGCCAGATTACAAACTTAAAGCTAAAATGGGGAAGCCAACAGGAAAAACCTGCAGGTTTCCCTGTAGTGTCCTATTTTAGCGTTAGAAAGCAACGTGTACGCTCAATGAAATTTCCGGTAGCACTTCCGTGGCGCCGTGAGTATCACCTCCTGGAGTCAATAGGACTTCAAGGAGTGTTGCGCTGCCAGGATCGTGGAGGGAGATGGGGACTATTTGTCCCCAGTCTCAATCAGCTCAAAGCCAGGTGAAGCAGCGGATCGGCCACCGTTCTCACCGCGGGATGAGAGGGGAGTATTGGATTCATTGTGGGGTTAAGGGGGTGCTAAATGAGTCTGCAAAAGCGGAATCATATAGCACCAGCTTTTAGAACTAGCTGAAATTTAGTTTAGCCCATCATTTATCTCATTGAGCGCCCCACGTTAGGATTAGCTAAGTACAGGAAGCTCGTGCAAGGTAGTGCAATCAACGGATTTCAAATGGGCATAGCGTTGGGAAGGTAATATGGTGGGGGACATGCGTTAAAGTCACCTATCCTAGGGTTAACGCTAACATATCTGAATGCTACAGGCAGTATGTATTCTAGCCCTGTGTTATATATATATATATATATATATATATATGGATGAGGCTGCACTCAACACTTGACATATATAGATTTCTTATGACAGGCATACAGTATATCCTGGGGATCAGTTATTGTGTATTTTTAAAATATATATATAGTAGTTGGAATAATATATACATTTTAGGAAATTTCAGATAAGGTTATCAATTGTAAGTGATTCCATCAGGTCTATTCAAAGAAAGGTGAAACTCGGGAGAAATTTTATGGTTTGGCTATTCTATTCTAGAATTTTCACTTCTCCAATTCTCCCATTTATCTCACTTTCTAAATCGGCTATTTGGTCTAGATTGTGCTCTTCTCCTGCCAATTCTCCTGATTTTCACCTTTCTTTGAAAAGACCTGCATATGATTTTATTCATATGCACCTATAGCTTTACGAACTAAACCATATACAAGTTATTTATGAACTTTTAGACGTATGTGGCAAGTTCAGGGTATCATATCAGTTTGCTACAATAATAGTCAGTTATAAAACAAAATATATAAAAATAAAATAAAAACAACGTTTTATATTCTCCATACCAGAGGTCCAGGAAGTCCCTGAAGTCCAGATGGACCTATTTCGCCTCTCTCTCCAGCAGGCCCCCGGTAACCCCTGGGACCTGGTGATCCAGGAACACCTGTTCTACCAGGAGAGCCAAATGGACCTGAAGGACCACGTTTTCCACGCTGAAAAAGATTTAAAAAAAGACTTGGATATACTAAAGCCACATTTGATGGATTATCAAAATTGGAACAAAACTAAGGGATGTTCACAAAATGTTTTTGTAATGGTGGTTGGTAAGAAAATATAAAAGTATGAAACTAGTCTATCAGGGTTATTCAAAGAGATCCAAATGGCTGCCGAAAGGGAACCGGATGCTGAAAATCAGCGTTCGGTTACCTTTCTTGGCCATTCGGCTATCCAGAGAGCAGGCAATTCGCCAAATCCTGGCGAATTGCCTGAACATACGGTGCCTGTTCGAGGGCAGTGAAATCCCCATGAAAAGCACTGCTTCGGCTATTCAGAGAACAAAACCGGCAGTTCCCAAATTGACCTGCTATTCAGTGGTTTAATTCGTCAAGTTTATTCAGGAGATTCCCATAG
This sequence comes from Leptobrachium leishanense, assembly GCA_009667805.1. Classification (NCBI taxonomy): domain Eukaryota; kingdom Metazoa; phylum Chordata; class Amphibia; order Anura; family Megophryidae; genus Leptobrachium; species Leptobrachium leishanense. Next base: position 147,744,045 of record CM019067.1, read on the forward strand.
GCTTCAATGTTAAAAATATTCTGGTTTTAATTCGATATCTAATAAACCGTTCATTATAAAATTCTGCAGTAAAGAGTCTCTTTATTTATCGATTTTTTAGGATATTTTAAGCATTTTTCTTAATTTTTTTTATTTTTTAAAAGTCCGATTTTTTCTTTTTAACGTTTAGTTATTTTTTTCAGTAACAGCCCTCTTTATTATCAGTCCCTGGACCTCATATGTAAATTTCAGACATTTTCACTGAGTAGTTTCTTTGCAAACAGCGTTTCACTTTTCAATCATACATGCAAACTATTTTCCTAATTTATTCACTTCACTCTGTCTGCAGTCTCGGCTTTCTCCAGAGGCTGCAATGCGTGTGATCGGTTCCTGCTCGGGTTTTTCCGTGGTTTTCGGCAGGTTAATCCAGATGTTTTTGTGGCTTTTCGGCGTGTATTCGCTGGGTTTTGCGGTTAGTTTTCGTCAGGTTTGCAGTAGCTTTTCCCTGCAATTCGGGGACCCTGTGGTGTTTGCTGAATACACCGCAGGGTCACCGAAATGGGATCGGCAAAAGGAACCGAATTGACGAGAACGAATAGTCACCAAACGTGCGGTGACTTTTCGAATCTCTTTGAATTACCTTGTAAGTATTTAGACAGTGTGTCAAGATCTTTGTTCAAGGAGATGCTAATTATTTAACAAAATAAGCTTGGGGATCCATTTTCCAAATGATAACTGCATTGTGACATACTGTTTAAATGTAACACAAATCCTAGCAATGTTTGATTTAGTGGTAACAATGAATTCTACGAAGGGGTAGCATTACTCCAAGTTATAACTAGAATGTAAAACGTGATAAGAGGTTCCAGTCCAGTGAGAACATGCGCAGAAAAATCTTGAACACTATTTTTAAACACATTTTTTTTATCTAGCTTGACTTAATTGTATTTTGCCATTCGTGAAAGAAGACCTAGTATTATTTTAGAATTTAAATTAAATCAAAATTGATTTTTCATACTTTCAGTAATGAAGACCCAGCTGGTAATTGCAGGAACTCATCATGATGATCACTGTAAACTATAAGAATGCCATTCCACATACAGATATATAGAGAATATCATTACCACCAAGGGCGGACTGAGTCGGGGAAAAGAGGAAAATTCCCCCCTGGTCGGTCTTTCAGCTCTATAAAACTGCCACCCTGTCAAAGGCCGCCCACTAGGCCCAGTGAACACCTGGGCCGCGACCAAACTATATTCAGGGTCTATGTGTGTGTGTGTGTGTGTTTGTGTGACTGTGTGGCGGGATAAGTTAATGTGTAGGCTCTGTGATATGCTCATACACACCTCACATTACTGTCAGGGTTATTCAGAGAAAGGTGAAATCCAGGAAAACTCACAGCAATGTGCGTTATGTATGAGCGTATCACAGAGATCCGTAGCAATAAAACACAGTCATACCCGGGGCAGCTTACTGTGAGTTTTATTGCTGCGGTGATCTGTGATATGCTCAAACGCAGTGCTCATTACTGTATTACAGAGCTCCACAGCAATAAAATGCACAGCAATGTGCGCTGTGTATGAGTGTATCGCAGAGTTCCACAGCAATAAAACTCACGGTAATGTGTGCTGTGTATGAGTGTATAACAGAGCTCCACAGACCACAGGAGTTCAAAGACCCCTGCACCTCCTCTAATGGGATTTTCAATGCTGGGCCGGGGGAATCCCTGTTTGTGATGTCATTGAGCATGCGCAATGACTCCCGTGACCTGGAGTGCATTCCCGCAGTAAGGGCTGATATCTTTAATGTCAGCATGCTGTGCCATAATGGCACCAAGCAGGGACACAACAGGGCGTGTGTGGGGAGGGAATCCCCATATCTCTGTGTTGGGGAGGGAATCCCCATATCTCTCCACACATCTCCCGGCACAGCAGGGGCACAAAAGCAGACTGATGGGGCCCCAATCTGGTCCACTCCCCCATCCGGGCCCTCGGGCAGTGACCAAATGCCCGATGGGTCAGTGCGCCCCTGTGTGTATGAATCCATAAATGTGTGTATCTGTCAGTATGTGTATCTGTGAGTGTGTCTGTCAGTGTGAGTGTGTGAATCTGAGTGGCTTTTGCAACTAATTAAATTGGTCGCGGGTACAATTGTGTGTGGAGGTTTGACTTTAGGGAAGTAGACAGTGCTTGAATCCAAAAGGGCATCAGTGTAATGTGAACGGGGTAATGCTCCTATTCAGGGGTTAGTAGTTATGGGTAAAAATAGGCATTGCTATAAACTAGGTGAACTAGGGGGTAATAATGTGAGGAAAAGGGAGCATTGTTCTGATATAGGCAGTATTACTTTAAGGTAGGTGAGACATTGCTTAGAGCTAGGTGGTATTGATGGATTTTCGTTCATTTATGTTTGCTGAAATGAAAAAATTATTATTTATTCAAAACAGCCTTAAAATGTAATTTATTATGCAATTTATTAACCTTGTTATTTTTGTTATTTAATTGGGGGACCGGCTTGCTGCCCCATGGACCTTTGGGTTGTACTTGCCCCCTGACCAAAAGTTGCCAGTCAGCTCCTGATTACCACTGTATGTAAGCCCTAGAAACACCCAAATACAGGAAACTTTGTGATATGGTGTATAAATAGAATGTCATGGAGTGTATATATGTTCTGAATGAAATCTTTACAGTGAGGGGGGCTGTAAAAGAACGTCAAAAATATTGGCAAAACATTTTTTGCATAAATTAAAAGGGGTCTTATGAATATGATATAACCATATTGGATAAAATGGGCGCAAGAAAAGTATCAGGGTTATTCAAAGAGATCCGAATTGTGGCTGAAAGGTAACCGAACAGTGAAATTCAGCGTACGGTTACCTTTCCTGGCCATTCGGCTATTCAGAGAGCAGGCAGTTCGCCAAATGTTGGCGAATTGCCTGTACATACGGTACCTGTTCGAGGGCAGTGAAATCCCCATAGAGGAGCAATGCTTCGGCTATTCAGAGAACAAAAACCAGCAGTGAAAAGTTGCCGAAATGTCCTGCTGTTCGGTGGTTTCATTCAACAGGTTTATTCAGGCGAATCCCATAGGCTTCAATGTTAAAAATATTCCTGTTTTAATTCAATATCTAATAAACCGTTCATTATAAAATTCTGCAGTAAAAAGTCTCTTTATGTATAGATTTTTTAGGACCTTTTAGGCATTTTTCTGGATTTTTTTTAAATCGTTTTTTCTTTTTACTGTAACAGACCTTTTTATTATCATTCATTGGATCTTCTATGTAAATTTCAGACATTTTCGTTCAGTAGTTTTTTTTGCAAACAGCGTTTCAATTTTCCAACTTTCAAGCGTACTGTTTTTTCTGTTCACTCCATTCGTCTGCGTGTCGGGTTTTTCCGGTGGCTGCTCTGCGCTGTGATCGGCGGCTAGTCTGGTTTCTCCGGCTTGTTCAGCGGGGTTAATCCAGATGTTTTTGTGGGTTTTGGTGAGTGTTCGGCGGGGTTTGCGGTGAGTGTTCGTCGGGTTTGCAGCGGGTGTTCCCTGTAGGTCGACGGCCCTGTGGTGCTTGCTGAATAGGGTCGGTGAGCTACGATAGCCGAATCGCACTGAATTGAAGAGAACGAAGACTCACCGAACGTGCGGTGACTTTTGGATTCTCTTTGAATAACCATGTATGTTTCCTGTTTAGGGTCCCACTATCAGGGTTATCCAAAGAGATTCGAATTGCTTGAGAAAGGTAACCGAACGCTGAAAATCAGCCTTCGGTTACCTTTCCTGGCCATTCGGCTATCCAGAGAGCAGGCAATTCGCCAAATCCTGGCGAATTGCCTGAACATACGGTGCCTGTTCGGTCCCTGTTCGAGGGCAGTGAAATCCCCATGAAAAAGCACTGCTTCGGCTATTCAGAGAACACAAACCAGCAGTGAAAGGTTCCCCTAATGCCCTGCCATTCGGTGTTTCATTCGGCAAATTTATTCAGGAGAATCCCATAGGCTTCAATGTTAAAAATATTCCCGTTTTAATTCAATATCTAATAAACCGTTCATTATAAAATTCTGCAGCAAAAAGTCTCTTTATTTATAGATTTTTTAGGATACTTTAAGCATTTTTCTGAATTTTTTAAAAAAAATTAAAAGTCCGATTTTTTTTTTTTTTTTTTCAGTTTACTTATTTTTTTTGTAACAGCCCTCTTTATTATCATTCCCTGGACCTCCTGTGAAAATTTCAGACATTTTCGCTCAGTAGTTTCTTTGCAAACAGCGTTTCTTTTTCCCAGATTCATACAAATGGTTTTTCTAATTTATTCACTGCCTCCTCTACGTCACAGCTGCTTCGGCTCTGTGTGATTCGGCTCATGTTCGGCTCCTGTTCGGCTTTTTCGAAGGTTAATCCAGATGTTTTTGCTTGTTTTCAGCGTGCATTCGGTTAGTTTTCGTCAGGTTTGCGGCAGCTTTTCCCTGCAATTCGGGGGCCCTGTGGTGTTTGCTGAATACACCGCAGGGTCACTGAAATGCAATCGGCAAAAGGAACCGAATTGAAGAGAACGAAAAGTCACCGAACGTGCGGTGACTTTTCGAATCTCTTTGGATAACCCTGTAAGGGTACTAAATCACTTTTCTATGGTTAATATTTAAGTTACTTACCAATCCCTTGTCTCCAGTGTCACCAACATCTCCCTGTTTTAGTCAAACAAAATATTTAACTTATTAGTATCCAATTATTATGGCACTTTAACAATAAAACAATAGAAATGCATAACTATTTATTTTAAACGGTAGTAGTGTAGACTTGATAAGCCGTGTTAGTCCAGATGCCAAAAAATTTAACATTAGTCCAATAAAAAAGGTATTACTACTCGCTGCTATACTCTGGTGACTTAAAAAAATATATATATATAACAAACCAGAAAGAGAGCACACCAGACTATAGGGATTTTGAAGGGGATAAGAATTGTTTGTAGGCATTTAAAGGGTTAAATCTGGTAAAATCTCCTGTTTAAATGAATTTAGCTGCTGTTGTGGTTTCTTCTGTACTGTTTGAACATGTTGTCTAGTGTGCTCTCTTTCGAGTTTGTTGTATTATATTGTCTTGAGATGCACCCGCACTGAAAGCGTAGTTAAGGTTGAGTGCTGCCCTTCTTGTGTATTTTGTATGAAAAGGGCTGACAACCCTTGGCCAAGCACCCCTCCCTGTCACAGGTTCTATTTAAACCTTGATCTTCAGAAAGGACTGGGTCCTCAACAAGTAAGTTTATCCCCTAAGAGCAGTCATTAGGTTAGTATGATAGGACCTGCCAAGGGTGGAATACATTGTCGCTCTTGGTAGGCTTACGCAATCCATGGCCATCCATTGCAAACTAAACTTCCACCATTTTTCAACGGAGCTCAACATTAAAGGGTTAAGAACTATAGTAATTTTGAAGGGGATAAGAATTGTTTGTAGGCATTTAAAGGGTTAAACCTGGTAAAATCTCCTGTTTAAATGAATTTAGCTGCTGTTGTGGTTTCTTCTGTACTGTTCGAACATGTTGTTTGGTGTGCTCTTTCTGGTTTGTTGTATCATATTGTCTTGAGATGCACCCGTACTGAAAGCGTAGTTAAGATTGAGTGCTGCCCTTCTTGTGCCCTTCTTGTGTATTATGTATTATATATATATATATATCTATCTCCATGATAACCCACCACACGTAGACTTGTTGTATAAAAAAGTATGTTTATTTGCTCATAATATTCAACTTTCAATCCTCACAGGGACTTTTTCCCCCAGTCTTTCCCTGCTCCCGCCGGACTGAGGAGGTGGACAGAGCCGCGGTCCTCGCCGCGGGACAGGAGGTGAGTATATGATTCTTTTTATTATTTTATCTCTGGTTAAATTATCTCTGGTTAAATTTTTGTTAACCGCGACCAGACGTTAATCAACGTTAGGACTTTGTAACCCTAACGCTGATTAACACTTTGCGCTCCCCATTTTAAGTATAGGAAGCGCAAAGTACAGTAACCCCATGCTGAAAAGCGCAAGATACCAAACGCAAACGGGTTAGTTAACCCGTTAGTGTTTGGATTGCAATATGTGGAAAATACTTAGGCTAACGTTAACGCTCACGCAGGTGAGCGCTAACGTTAGCACCAAGTATGTAGTTTGGCCCTAACTCGGAGGTGCTCAACTTTAACCCACCTGATGTGAAAATGACATGTCCTGTGATACTCTTCCACTCACTATCTTGACAAAGGCATACGGGAAACCAGCTCAGGAGGTGTAGGTAATGGAATGCACTGCTGTAGAATCCGTTAACTGCAGCTCAAAACCCCCCTAAAAAACACATACTCACCTCTCTTCCCGCAGTGAGAATGGTGGCCTGATCCGCTGCTTCTGGCCAATGGGAGTAGAGTGAGCCTGGGGGAGAAAGTCCCGTTTCCCTCCGCGATCACTCTGCCGACCAACAGGATCTTGCAAGAGGCGAGATCCTGCCGGTCATGGGATCCAGCACTACGATCGTCTATGGAGTCATGGAGAGGATGCTGAGGACAACACTGTAGCGCTGCACCCAGCATCCAGAGCTTAGTGATCGTTAAGGGTCAGGCTGCGATCTGTTGGGGAAACCGGTATGCAAAGGGGAAGCTAATAATTGCCCTGTATGTCCTGGTTTTAACGAGGGGCAGCTGATAGTGCCCTTAATTTCCCCATGTGATAATAGTTATGTGTGTGACATTTATTGAACAGCTTTCTCAAGAATCAAATGAATATAAAGAGCTGACAATAGATTTAACTATGTAAAAAGGGAACCAGTGTCCATTCTCACTCTGCCAGGTCCTCGCACTCATTGACAATTTACTAGTTCTTTTATACCAAGGTGTACTTCTTAGGACAAGTATAATTATTCTTTTTATACTTTACTGGAAAAAATTAGGATGACAGGTGTTGAAATAAACATCAGTGTATACGTTTTTCAGATTTGATAAATACATTTGGAATTAACTATTGGAAAAGTAGGCAAAATGAAAAAATCAAGAGTTGTTTTGTGAGGAGATCCCTGGATCCCAGGCCTAGACCATTTTTAATAGACTGAAATTGTTAGGACAGCAATATATAAATGTCATACTGTAACAAATTTAGGTTAAACTCAACATTGGTTTAATTAACTGATTACTAACCGTATATTTAATGTAACACACATTTTGGGAGTAAAGTCAGGTCTTCTAAAACATAATCTGTAGTTACATACTAACTATACTAGGAAACCTATATTATAAATGAATCCTATAATAAGACAAAGAGCATTCTTTCTCATTAATATTTAAAGTTTTTCTTCACATACATTATTTTTTAAAGTAAAATTACAGTTTAAAACATTTTCGCCTTATAACATTTACCATGGTAAGTAATATTAGCAGTAATTGTTCCAGTGTAGAGGCGGCCATCTTGGAATGGTATCATAATTTTCCATAGATGCTAACTTAGAGGTAGATAGTGAATGCTGAGGTTATTTGACTATGTCTGCCATGAAGGAGAAATGACTGAATGATTATTTTTTTTTACAGTTCTTGAGCGTCAGTATATGAAAGTGTTAAAAAAAAGGAAATCTAATGTTATTTCAATCAGCCAGTGGTGCTGACTAGACTTTATCCCAAGGATTGTTTTAAACTCTCCAGGTTTTATTCAGAAAAATAGACTTAACAAACAACTATTAATAAAAACGTCACACCTTAGCTCCAGCTTTTCCTTTGACTCCTTGTCTTCCTTTCTCTCCCTGCAAGAGACATGTATTAATTGTTGAACACCCACCTAGCAAAGAAAAAATATATTTTAAATAGAGGTTGAGCACCTGTTAAATGGAATTCCAAAATTGTGAAGACTCCAAAAACCAGCATTTTAGTAGTCTTCTAGACAAATTTGATGAATCCTCCTTTGCTCCAGCGTTCCTCCATCGGCTGTAGCACCACTGAGGGATGCAATGGGAGACTTTGGACAGCTCCAGTGTGTGACATGCTGCACAGAGCCAGCAAGCAACACCCTGGTGCTTCAGACTTAGCATGTACCTCACAAAGTGTGGTGCAGAGTCTCCCAGCATGTATTTTGATGGTGCCGCAGCATTGTTTGTATTGCGGTTTCTCTGCCCCCCCCCCCCGCTTCAGAATTTGTCTGATTTACAGAAACCAGATAAATCCAAACAGGTGCTCAACCAATATTTAAAATGTGTGTACTATATTAATATATAATTGTTTTTACATTTAAAAAAGTATATTAACATGCACAGACATTTTGAGGGGATCAGTGAGTTTTTCCTATGTATTACGGTTTGATGTTGCATTAATTTACCGTTATGCCATCATCTCCAGTGTCACCTTGTGATCCCTGCACATACAGAAGAGAATGTTATTTTAAATATCATGTATTTTAGGATGTCAGACCAACTAAGATCTTTACATATAATACTTACTTTTGGACCTATGATTCCTTGCGGTCCTGGTCTACCTGGGATCCCTGGCTCACCCTTAGCACCTTTAGCCCCCTATAACAAAAGAGGAAAGTATAACATGTCTCAGAAAAAGAATAGCATTACAACCACTTCAATACTAAGTGGGTTTCCATCAAACCACTGTCAGGACACAGTGGATTTATAGAAACTTTCCATTAGTCATTAGGCTGGAAATGTGACATTGCTCCAAACCAAGACCATAGCAAGCATACTGTACTTGATCTCAAGGCACCAACATTGCTTCTGATGATCAAGTATACTCAATCATGGCAGTGAAGGGGTAAACTGGCATTTGTCACTAATTCAATCAAAATTACTACTACACATGTAATGTGCAAAATATTATTTTGTAAATGCGTACACATACAGTCTAAAAGAGGGTTTTTTTTAAAGAAAAATCAACATATTTGACAGAAACTAGGGTTATAGTATTATATAGCGTTTTTTCTTAATTAATGAATTTAACTATTTTTTTACAAGGACAGAATAATGTATGTAGCACTAGCTTAGCGATCCAACAATCAAATATGACAGATATTTCATTAGACTTTTTATGATTCGGGGTTAACAAAAATTATATTCTATTCTACAGACGTGGCATAGTAACAAGTTGGAAAATATTAGGGCAGACATGAGCATAGGTACTGGGGGGGGGGGGGTGGACAGATCCCCTGACATTTTCCTTGTAGCCATGTGCACAATGTGTGCCAGGGATTGGGGTTTTGTTGAATGGATTTAGTTTATGCTTTAGTTTGCCATCCTAGATTTTATTATTATTATTATTCTTTATTTATAAAGCGCCAGCATATTCCGCAGCGCTGTACAATAAGCACAGTATAGACAGGGTTACAATACATTGAACAACATTTGACAAACAGTACAGGAGGAGATGCGGCCCTATTCCCGTAGGAACTCACAATCTAGGAGGGTTGGGGTTGGAAACAGGAGGAGAGGACTGTAAGGTGAGAGTGATTGATGGTTGTGTCAGTGAGTTGGGTGGTAGGCTTCCCTAAATAGGAACGTTTTAAGGGAGCGTTTGAAGGAAGAGAAGTTAGGGGAAAGTCTGACAGTACGAGGGAGAGCGTTCCAGAGAGTGGGGGCTGCGCGTGAGAAATCCTGCAGTCTATCATGGGAAGAGGTGATGCGGGGAGAAGCTAGGCGCAGGTCACTGTTTGACCTTAGGGAGCGGGCTGGGGTGTATTTGGTGATTAGTGAGGACAGGTAGTGGGGAGCTGAGTTAGTGAGGGTTTTGTAGGTAAGGATAAGGATTTTGAACTTAATTCTGCAGTGGATGGGGAGCCAGTGAAGGGACTCGCAGAGGGGAGCGGCAGAGACAGAGCGGCGGGTGAGGTGAATTAGCCTGGTGGAGGCGTTCAGGATGGATTGTAGGGGGGAGAGGCGGGACAGAGGGAGGCCAGATAAGAGATTATTGCAATAGTCGAGTCGGGAGATTACCAGGGCGTGTATGAGTTGTTTTGTTAGATTTACTAATTTCCCCCAATTAACTTTTCATGAAGCGTAATGGTAGTAAAATAATAAACTGATTGAAAGTCTATATTGGTTTAAATATATTACTCCATTGCATTGAGAATGCCTAGAATATTTGAGTTTCCTACACCAATGAGAGCAAATATATTAGAATAAACCATGTCAGGGAAGTCATGGAAGATACAGAGTGATCACTTAGTTTATATTTAAAGGGATAATCTTGGGTTTAACCAGGGGAATGGGGGGGTCACGGGGAGGTAAAACTGACCCCTCCTAACCCCCTCTGCAACCCCCGTTTTAAAAGTTCACCTTATAGCTAGCTCCAGACTCCCTCGGCGCTGGTTTGTGACATGCTGCTGGCCTAGGGAAAGTCATAGCAGTCACATGACTGCAGGGAGGATGGATACCCAAGTGAGTGTCATCCCAATCCAATGGTACCCAACAGGGTCAGATTTACATCTCAGAAGCCTTTAGGCACAGAAATCTGAGATGCCTCCCCCCCCCCCAAAATGTGCCAAAACTGGGGGAAATACTTTTTTAATTTTTGGTTTGAGTGGGGGGGGACATAAAATTATTATACATTTTTTTAAAAATTGGAAAACAGTTTCTCACTGTTAATCCTAACCCTAAACCAAGCACAAATAGTAACCTAACCATAATCCTAATTTCGAGGTCGCACCTAACCTTTTTTTTTTTATTATTTTTTATTTTTACAAATTACATGGTCATATTTGGTATCTTGAAAAAGCCAGACTCTTGCCTTTCCAGTGACATCTCATTTGACCTTGTGCGGTGTCAAATTCAGAGATGCAGGGATCCAAAGACCTCCTTCCTCTCCTGACTGCAGTGTGGTGGTTTAGGTCTTCGATGAAATAATGCATTCATTTTAATTGAAACATGAACAATAGTGCTGTGTTAGAAGAAAATTAAGAAATATTTGTATTTTATTTATTTGTTATTTAATTTTTACATACCACCTGGTCGTGTTTGATATCATGTTAGAAGGCATCTCCTGGCCTTTCCAACAATACATTATATGATCCTCTACCATGTAGGATTCCGGAGATATTAGAGTCCAAATGATTTTAAACTGTACATTTTTATTTTTACACAGCAAGTCGCCCCAGGAGGCAGGCTCCTGTAGGCATCTTCCTACTCTACCTAATTATAAATCCGGCCCAGGTTCTCAATGAGATCATCAGCCAATGATCTCAGATTCTGGTTGGGACTAATCCCATGCATTCAGAGGGCTGAAATAGTCATGTCAGATACCCCCAGGGTTAGAGGTCACTCAAGTCTCTGACCACTCAAATTACACGGAATGGTCACTATGCTTAGAATGTCCTGTTAACAATAAAAAGGCAGTTTCTGTTCTTTCTGACTGGACGGACACATGGAGAAATTGTAATGGAGCAAGGGAGAACATTAAATAATAGTGACATCTTCAAAATCTTGAGAAACAGTTGTATTTTGAAGGGAGGACAGGTAAAGCTAATTTTTTGGCATAGTGAAAAAATCACGTAGAGAATAATAGTCTCTAAGTATAAGTGCAGGAACATACCAACATGCCTTCAATCCCTAGAGGACCTTGTGGACCTTGGTCTCCTTTGTCCCCCTGTAAAAACATTAATTTAATGCATATTTATATTAGATATTATATGCTTAGGTATAAATATATAGTAAATATGTGAAAAAACGCCTACCTTTAGTCCTATTACACCACCATATCCTTCTCTACCAGAAACACCTGCAGGTCCCTGCAAATTAGAATAACACATGTATCAATACCTCCACGTACATATACAGTATATATCATATCATATTCATATCCATGAACATTTCATTTCTATCTAAATAATACAATCCTAAGAAGTGGTTAGTTTATTCTCTGGTTACCTAATAACCCTGGATTTTTACTTCATTTATTCTCCACTGTTGCAAATTGATTTTCATAGGGCTGTGAACAGGACTGATCAAGATCGGTTAAGGCTGGGGTCAGACCAGCGCACTTTTAACGTGCGTTCTGGCGCACTTAATCACGGCCGCACTAGCAGCAAATGACGGGCAATGACGGCCAATATACGAAGTACGGTCGCACGAAAGTCCGGCCGCGCAACGCAAGTGGAAAATGAACGCATTTTTTCGAGAACGCAGAACCGCTAGTACTGACGTACAGAGTGCGCTGCGTCCACTAGTGGCGTGTGTGCGTGATTTGGAGACGTCAGACCCTGCTCGTGTCCGGCCAACATAACGTCCAGACACCCAAAGTTTCCTGGTTTGGATCCGTAAAAAATCACGCACAAAAATGCGCATCGTATGACCGTTTTTACGAATTCCATCAAAAATACGTCAATGCGTTCGGACGCACTTTTTTACGTTCGCGTGTAAAAATGCTTTCGTTTGACCCTAGCCTAAAGCACATTTATATAGAATAAGATCCAGAACTTGATCATGGTTTCAGTTTTTTATCATCATTGAGTTAGTGCTTTTGGTGAGTGCTATGTGAGGTAAATGTATAATTTTTTTCTTCTCCATACTATGTAATCATTATCATCCTCATAATTGATGCAGTGCAATATAGAGTGGGGAAGTACACAAAAAAATGAAATCTTTATGAGTGTCTTGCTTAAGTGAGCTTACAATCTACATATATAAAGCTGTACACTTGTGCAACAGAAATCATGTGAAACTGCACTTTCATGACTCCAAGGACATTCCATTCGGAGTAGTGTAGAGTCATAATCAAGGACCTTGCTCTCTTCAGAATGGCCATGCTTCATTATAATTGTCTAGAGCAATGGTTCCCAACCGCGGTCCTCAGGTACCCCCAACAGGTCAGGTTTTCTAGATGTCTGAAGCACAGCACAGGTGATATGATTTGTTGCTCAGTGATTGCAGGATTCAGTCTGCATTTCCCCAAGGTGATCCTTAAAACCTGTCCTGTAAGGGGTACTTGAGGACCACGGTTAGGAACCACTTGCCTAGAGAATTTCCGTGCCAGTGATAGTAAGGGCTCGGTGTACTTTGTATAAACACAGTTCCTTTAATTCATGATATTCAGCATTACCAGGTAATGTTTAGATCCAGCTTATAGTGGTTTATAAACAAATGTAAAAAAAATAGAGTTTGTATAACAGCAAAGCTGAAAAATTATACCTTCCATTCTCTAAAATTCCCCATAATATCCAGGGAGAAATGGGGTTTAACATTACTAGTTACATAATAGGAGTTGAAATATTAGGCCTATGTCAGTGCCTTGTATGTAGAAGCATAGTTTTATTTTTGTTTTCATTATTTTGTATCTCCCAGCTCTTTCCTGGCAAGTTTTCTATTGCTTAGAGCATTGCTCAAAATTTCAAGTCCCAAGCTACTAGCCAGGCCTTAAGAATTACTCGCCACTAGTTGCCCCACCTAACCCTATCCTGCCCTGCCTGCATCTGCATTCCCACTCGCCCTCATGTAATTTCCACTTGCCAAATGCTAGTAGGCGAGTGGAAATTTTGAGGCCTGGCTTAGAGTATCCTACATCATGATTACCTTGGGGAAGAACTAGTGATGGCACTCCCTTTTTTGGCACAAACCTTATTACCAAGAAGGTTTCTTGGCTATAATGCCACGCGTTGATTAAATATCTAAAACAAGCCACCTAACTCAGAACACGTGAATGTACAGGAGCACAGCCTAAATAGAGGCAGAAACATTATTTCGCTGTTTACTGAGGTTGAATTTCTAAGCAGCCCTAAGCTAATTCCTTGGAGATAATCAATGGAGTGGAGCAGGAGAAATCACATCTCTTTCACCTGGGACACTTTATTCGGCAGATGCCGGTGTTTGCTGAAGTTGCAAACAACTGCAAAATAACCATTGTTGCAATGCCAAGAAGCTCTGGCTTTTTCTTTTGTTAAATGCCAAACAGCTTTACTGGATTTTTCTTTTTTGAAACACAAGCACTTGTTGCCATTGCAACAACGTCGATTTTCACCAGTGTTTTCAAGCCAGCATTTGCTTTACAACCCCTTTAAGATTACTCTAATTTACTGCCAACTGAATTTGGATTTGTGTTAATCATAATCCTGAAAAGGTAATACACCAGGCTGGATCTTTCATCTCAGAAAGGTTTGCAACTGAATGTTATTGGAAGTGTAACAGAAAACGCTTATATTATCTCAACCTGGGGCGGATCCAGACACAGGTTTCAGGGGGGGACATTCTACCAGTTTTGGCCAAGAGCTGGTGTTGGGTTCGCATTGACAGGCGGATATATTTGCCCCAGCTCACATGGATATATTTTCCCCCAGCTCATCACATGGATATATTTGCCCCCAGCTCAACACATGGATATATTGCCCCCAGCTCACATGGATATATATATTGCCCCCAGCTCACATGAATATATTTGCCCCAGCTCATCACATAGATATATTTGCCCCCAGCTCATCACATGGGTATATTTGCCCCCTGCTCATCACATGGATATATTGCCCCCAGTTCTCATGGATATATATATTGCCCCCAGCTCACATGGATATATATATATTGCCCCCAGCTCACATGGATATGTACATCCAACTCAGTTGAACGGTGTAGGACTTACAGCAGTTTGCAGATGTGCCTCCCACTTTTTAAGGGACCAAAAGTAATGGGACAGAATAATAATCATAAATCAAACTTTCCCTTCTTAATACTTGGTTGCAAATCTTTTGCAGTCAATCACAGCCTGAAGTCTGGAACGCATAGACATCAGCAGACGCTGGGTTTCATCCCTGGTGATGCTCTGCCAGGCCTCTACTGCAACTGTCTTCAGTTCCTGCTTGTTCTTGGGGCATTTTCCCTTCAGTTTTGTCTTCAGCAAGTGAAATGCATGCTCAATGGGATTCAGGTCAGGTGATTGACTTGGCCATTGCATAACATTCCACTTCTGTCCCTTCAAAAACTCTTTGGTTGCTTTTGCAGTATGCTTTGAGTCATTGTCCATCTGCACTGTGAAGCGCCGTCCAATGAGTTCTGCAGCATTTGGCTGAATGTGAGCAGATAATATTGCCCGAAACACTTCAGAATTCATCCTGCTGCTTTTGTCAGCAGTCACATCATCAATAAATATAAGAGAACTAGTTCCATCGGCAGCCATACATGCCCACGCCATGACACTACCACCACCATGCTTCACTGATGAGGTGGTATGCTTAGGATCATGAGCAGTTCCTTTCCTTCTCCATACTCTTCTCTTCCTATCACTCTGGTACAAGTTGATACTGGTCTCATCTGTCCATAGGGTCTTGTTCCAGAACTGTGAAGGCTTTGTTAGGTGTTGTTTGGCAAACTCTAATATGGCCTTCCTGTTTTTGAGGCTCACCAATGGATTACATCTTGTGGTGAACCCTCTGTATTCACTGTGGTGAAGTCTTCTCTTGATTGTTGACTTTGACACACATACACCTACCTCCTGGAGAGTGTTCCTGATCTGGCCAACTGTTGTGAAGGGTGTTTTCTTCACCAGGGAAAGAATTCTTCGGTCATCCACCACAGTTGTTTTCCTTGGTCTCCCGGGTCTTTTGGTGTTGCTGAGCTCACGGTGCGTTCCTTCTTTTTGAGAATGTTCCAAACAGTTGTTTTAGCTACGCCTAATGTTCTTGCTATCTCTCTGATGGGTTTGTTTTGTTTCTTCAGCCTAATGATGGCTTGCTTCACTGATAGTGACAGTTCTTTGAATCTCATCTTGAGAATTGACAGCAACAGATTCCAAATGCAAATAGCACACTTGAAATTAACTCTGGGCCTTTTATCTGCACATTGTAATTGGGGTAATGAGGGAATATCACACACCTGTCCATGGAACAGCTGAGAAGCCAATTGTCCCATTACTTTTGGTCCCTTAACAAGTGAGAGGCACATCTGCAAACTGCTGTAAGTCCTACACCGTTCACCTGAGTTGGATGTACATACCCTCAAATTAAAGCTGACAGTCTGCAGTTAAAGCACATTGTGTTTGTTTCATTCCAACTCCATTGTGGTGGTGTATAGAGCCAAAGATGTTAGAATTGTGTCGATGTCCCAATATTTCTGGACCTGACTGTATATTTGCCCCCAGCTCTCACCTCCTCTGTCTGCGGCCGTTCTGTCTGCGGCCATCCCTATGAGCGGCCGCCAGCATGCAGCTTGCCCGCTCGACGGGAACCACCTTACCAGTGCAGCCTCGTTCTAGCGAGACCGCGGAGTTCACGTGAACTCTGCGATCTCATGCGCTGGTCAGGTGGTTCCCATCCCAGGCGAGCGGCCAAGCTGCATGCCGGCGGTCGCTAGTAGGGAGAAGAGCGGCCGACGGTGGCGATTTTCTCGGGGGGGGATTGCCCCGTTGCCCCCCCGGATCCGCCCCTGGTCTCAAGCATTGATTACAGCCAGTTGCAATGCCTCCTCTCTCTTTTATTTTTGCTCTGTGTCCACCATCCACTGCATGTAACACCAGTGGCTGTTTTTCATTAGATACCATCACAAGTTTAAAGTATAGTTTTTGCCTTTGATATCATTTCTTCTATTTTGATATTCACATAGTACTGAAAGTTACTATGTCAAGATAAAACCAAAATATAACAAACATAAAATTATAGAAACCTTTACAGAAACACATATAATCGATTTCCAAAATTTCTCTTTCACATGTTACATTGTCACAGCTTATTATGTCCTTTACTATAGAAAACTAGCTTTGTCCTTTTACATCTTGTGTTAGCAAATATTTTTGACAACAATATAGAATTTTGAACCATATAGAATGAAATGCTGCATGTTCACTTACATCCTTCCCTGGGGTACCCCAAAAACCAGGTTCACCTGAGATGCCTTCAATGCCCTGCAAAAAATAAAGTTTAGGTTACTGATTTGTGAAATTGTTTAACGCTATATATTATTATTATTACTAATAACAGTTTATTATTTATTACTGTCTAGGTTTATATGAATAAATTAGCATCTGAATATGCTGGATTGGACTTGGCATACTACAGAACTGCACAGAATTCCGATTTCTTGGCAAATTTTAATCAATTCATTGGCAAAAATATCTATATACAGTATTTTGGATAATACCACTTACTAATGTGGCATAAACAAGTGCAAGGACAATACATTTTTAATTGTACCTGTTTTGCTCCATGCGGCAACAAAATTGGATAAAATGATTGAATTATTAAAGACTGGCTCCCCATCCACTGTAGAATTAAATTCAAAATCCTTACCCTGACCTACAAAGCTCTCACTAACTCAGCTCCCCACTACCTGTCCTCACTAATCACTAAATACACCCCGGCCCGCTCCATAAGGTCAAACAGTGACCTGCACCTAGCTTCTCCCCGAATCACCTCATCCCACAACAGACTGCAGAACGCGCAGCCACCATCATCTGGAACACTCTACCTTGAACTGTCAGACTTTCTCCTAGTTTCCCTTCCTTCAAACGCTCCCTTAAGACATTCCTGTTTAGGAAAGCCTACCACCCATCTCACTGACGCAACCAGTCCTTCACTCTCACCTTGCAGTCCATCACTCTCACCTTGCAGTCCATCCCTCCTGTTCCCCTCCAACCCTTCTAGATTGTAAGTTCCCACGAGAAAATGGCTCTCGTTTCCTCCTGTATTGGTTTGTCAAAATGTTGTTCACTCTCAGTGTATTGTACCCCTGTCTATATCGTGCCCATTGTTCAGCGCTGCGGAATATGCTGGCACTATATAAATAAAGAATACTACTAATAATAATATGAAAACAGTTTGTCTGATTTAATGTACCTTTTTTCACCAAAAAATTCACAATGATTAAAGATCACATGAGACACAGATTTAAGTCCTACCTGATTTGAAAATAGCGTCTTTTTATTAAAACCTCTAATCACTACCAGTACTGAAACAACCAGAGCATGTGTCTATGAAGCAACCATGAGGTCATCACAACAACAAAAATAAATGGTGGTCAGATCCCCTTTTACAAACTGTACTTCATTATAATCTTGATTGAACGGACCTACGTCTCACTGTAAAATGCATAACAGTTATAATGGGAAAAATTATATTTCCCTATACTTTTAAAAGGCAATTTTATTTTTCTAGCCTTAAAAATTTACTAGAATGACGGGAAATAAAAATATAGTATGATGATGACCTTTTGAGTTACCTAAAAAAGCACAGTCAATCAATGAGCCCATTTTACTCTAAAAAAAAATCAAAAAAAAAAAAAATCGCACCTTTATGCCTTTTTCACCATGAGCACCAGGGATTCCTGTGTAACCCTAAAATAGAAACCATACGCATTAGCCTATGCAGGTAGTACTTTTCATCATTCAAGTATATAAACAAAGACACTAGGAATTTGTCCAAAACATAAGGCATTTGACATACATTTTGTTTCTCAGCCTTGAAATCAAAACTGCTGAAAATTTACTGAGTATTTACGTACCGGATAACCAAATTCCCCTCGACTCCCTGTAAATCCTGACGCTCCACCATCACCCTATTATAATGCATAAAAAGTGATTTGGTGAGTTATGCAACATTGTGTAACAATTTCACAGTTAACTGGAAACACCAACCTCCGTTTCTTTATAGCTAAACATATCTTTAGTTTGCTTAATGTAATATATGTAGATTTTGTAAAGCATACAGATTTCAGATAACATTGTCATATTTTTGTTTTATTACATTTATTTTCAAAACAATCTTTTATTTTGAAGGAATTCTGGATTAAGTGTAAACCACTTTTAACTCAGAGATAATTTTTACATTTAGTTATGGCTGGATGTGCCTTCAATTGTAAATCTTAACTAAAACTAATGGGAGGGGGTCACACTAAATGGGAATGCTGGGGCACACAGTTCCCTTGATATTTTAGCAGAAGGAACAAAGTTCCCATTTAGCTGACATAATGGAAGCTGCAATATCCTTCTTTACAAATACGATTTTACAAAAAAAAATGATATATAAGAGTTTCCCCAGAGATTCAGTGTATTGGTTATGCATGGGAGTGGCAATTTCTTTGTAACTGTAAGGCCCGTGTCAGACGAACGCAGTGATCACGTCCGTGTTGCCGCACATTTTAACGTCCGTCGTAGCATAAAATTATGATCCACAGAGACCCACACACGAAGTACGCCCACACAGAAGTGCGGACGCACAACGCACGTGGCACCGGACGCAATTTAGGCAAGAACGTCAAACCGCTAGGATGGACGCACAGAGTGCTCCACGTCCACATAGCTTTTTGTTGAAGTGATGGAACGTAGGCAGATGGACTGCATTTTTGACGGACACAAAATGTTTTTTCATATCATGTATCAATTTTTTTAATTTTACATATTAATTTTATTTCCCATCTACATCAGTCAAAAAAAAAACGGACCGAGTGGTGTCTACAGTATCATCAGTCAGAAAGTACATCAGTTGTGCACGGACGCACAGTGTGCTCAGGATACGTTCGTCTGACATTAGCCTTAGTGGAATGTCCTTCTCATACATAAAGAAGTGCTGCAATTGCTAGTACTTCCAGAAATCTATTTTATGACTAGGATAATGGTGGGAACCCTTTGTGAGTTCTCACACTTTTTTCCCCAAGACGTGATCTTTAAAAGGGACATGCAGGTTTTGCTGCTAGTGTACCTTTAAAAATGTACAATGCCTTTTGAGTACGTAGTCTCATTCAGCAGGCATAAAAAGCAATTAATATGATATTTTTCTGCTTTTCTTACTTGGCATTTTCCACGCCCACCGCAGTAGACACACTGAGCTAACCAATCAGTGTGTATTCTGCGGAATACATAAAAAACACACTGTACATGTGCGACTGAATTGCTCCACCTCCCTCCTGCAGTGTGAGCTGTCGGGCTGAGTGCCATGCCAATCTGTAACTCTTTCACCCCCAGCTACTGCAGAGACAGGGAAGGAAAGAAAGCAATACACACAGGGAGAAAGGGAGACAGCAGAGAGAGGGCCAGCAAAAAAATAAGCAGATACAGCAAGAAAAAGAAACGAGAAAGACAGCAAAATAAAGCAGAGGCCTAGCAAGAAAGAGCACAGATACACAGCAAAAAAAGTTAAAGAGAGAAAGACAGCAAGGTAAAGCAAAGAAAGCGCAAGAAAAGGTGCAGTGAGAGCTCGCAAAAGAGACAGACAGCACAAGAAAGAGTGTGAGAGTGAGTAACTGTGTGAGGGAGTCTGATTGAGATGAGTATGTAGACCATGAAAAAGTGCAAGTGAGAATGTTGGTGGGTGAATGAATGAGTGCGTGAGTCTGTTTGTGAGCGAGCGTGAGTGTGTTAGCAAGTCAGTGGGTGATTGAGCGGGAGTGTGTTTGTGAGCAAGTCAGCGGGTGAGTGTGTGAGTGAGTCTTGCTTTCACAGTTGCAGAGATGCTAATATTCAGTTCCTCAGTTTCCCCAGTCTGACGTCCTGAGCCTGCACAGGGTTTCACGTGCACAGCTTGTTCTAGTTCATTTGAAGCATTGAAGGGCGGAGTAGTGGGTGGGGAGGAGGCAGGGCCGGCCCGACCATGGTGCAGAGTGGAGCACCGGCGCCAGGCGGGCCGAGTACCGGGGGCAGCAAATTTTACCCGCTGGTGCACTATTTTTTATTTAAATCGGCGGCATCTACAATTGCTGCGGCGCCGCCGGGAAGTGAATGTTGTCCAGGTGCCTGAGGATCCGCCCACACGCGCCGTAATCCTGCACTTCCATTCCTGGCCGCATGTGTGTGGGCGGTGCCTAGTATGGAAGCGCGGGATTACAGCAGTGGACGAAACCTCCACAGACTGCGGCAGCTAGGTTTTGTCTCCCCTCCCCGGGACCATCCATCTGCCTAGTGCCTACGCTCCAGCTCGCTGTCATCCTGCTAAGTGGGAAGCAAGCAGCCCCCCCCCCTCTGCTCCTTCTCCAGCGCACACACTCCCCATGCCAGCCCTCCCCTATTTACTTACCCTGGCAACCGTTTCTGACAGCCCAGGTCACCTCACCGCGTTAATTTTCTGTAAATCAGGACCTCATGGCAGGCTGTGATCTCCAGGGTCTGATACAAAGTCCATCTCTTGCCTCCGCATGAGATTTAACCCGGTGAGATTTATCCTATATGATGTGTAATCTCACAGGGTTAAATCTCATGGCGAGGCAAGAGATGGACTTTGTATCAGATCCTGGAGATCACAGCCTGCCATGAGATCCTGAAGATTTACAGCAAGTTAACGCGGTGAGGTGACCCGGCTGGCGTGGGGAGTGTGTGTGCGGGAGAAGGAGCAGAGGGGGGGCTGCCTGCCTGCCTGCCATTAGCAGGATAATAAAGGAATCATCCATATCAGTGCTAATTTGGACACTGCTGTAGCTTGCTATGCAAGCTCTGAGTAGCATTTAATTTGCTTGTTAATTAGAAAAGCAACATGTGGGGGGCAGAGGGGTCATTGCTGCACAAAATATTGTCTTGTCCCGGTTACATACACAATCACCTCCTCAATATGTCTGCCTCAAGTTAAAATTTCAAGTAAAAATTACTCAAAAAATCTAACGCATTCAAAAAAAGTATTAAGACCCCTTCATTTTTTTTCTTCATGTTGCAGATTTATTCCAAAATTGATTCCCCCCCACTTTAAATTAACTCACACAATGATGCAACAAAAAACAGACATTTAAAAAATCTTTAAAACTATATTAGAATGCAGTGCTCTGAATTTGGTATGTGGTCCAGGGCGTCCATTAAAGACTATACTAGTTTGTTTTATAGCTCTGTGTTATGCTTATACACGGTGCACATTACTGTGAGTTTTATTGCTGTGGAGCTCTGTGACACGCTCATAAAATGTCACGTTTTTTTTCGGGGGGGGCAGCATTTCATCCATCGCTCCAGGCAGCACGGTGGCTTGGGCCGGCCCTGGGAGGAGGCGGGGAATATACAGGAAGGGGGAGCTGAAGAAACACCCCTAGCTGAGGGGCGTGGCCAGAGAAGATGAAATGAAAGAGTTTAAAGCAAAAAAGAAACATTTACACATTTTTAAAACTTTTAGTTATTTTTTCTAGTTTCTCTACAGTTATAAAAGTGTTTAACTGTCAATTTAAAAATAAATCTAGTGTAGCGCTGTGTTAAAATCTTGCTGCTGGCAGTACCTATTTTTGGCCACAAGATGGAGACAATCGCGATTAGAGACACTGGACATTGGGACTACATTTCCCGGCGTGCTTTGCAAAGACACAGGAAGTGGGTGGGAGACAGGACGCTTACATCCCGAACCTCGTGGAGAACGCGCCAGAGCGCGCGAGGGAACGAGAGAGAGCAGACGCATTGCCAGACAACGCTAGAGGGCCTAGGCCAGAGCGCGAGTGAGACCTGTCAGTTCCTTTATCGGGTCATTCAGCCTAAGGAGAAGGAGACCTCCAAGTTCCAGAGATTGCTGCAGATCAAAGAAACCGAAGACCTCGAGTGAGGAGTTGCCGCGAGTTGATCGGATACAGAGAGCAGGCGGTGAGCTGGACAAGTCGTGGACAAGCTACGGAAAGTCAGACAACGGATCCGGCCGCAAGTATCCCCAGTCAATATCGAGCGGAGAGACGTCCTGGGTCAGCGGAGCCTAAAGCAACCGGTGGATGGGTGAGAGGCCTCCAAGGCTGTATGTAAATAAGGAACACGCTGCTGTTTTCTCTTTAAAGTCCACAGGGCCCCAACTTGACTAGTCGAAGACATTCCTTAAGTAAATTCACTGGCCAGTTGAACAGTACCCGGGTACCACACACACACACACCTTTTACATTCCGGGACTTAACCTGTGCAGGACTCATTCTGTTACGAATCGGAACGGGAGTTAAAGATACGTTCCGAATATATTTTTCTCTTTTCCGCTGCGCGTTTATCGAAATACGAAGAGATTGTGTTTTTTGGGTTTCGCTACGTGTCCCTTTTGCCGAATTTTCGGGGAATTGCATTTCTTTTTCTGTTCGGTTGCGAATATAATATTTTTCCGAAATACGAAGCCTCGTGTTTCGTTTCTTTCCCGCTACGCGTTTTTACCGCGATACGATAATACTGTACTAATACCTGTGAATACCGTGTCTCAACATCTGCTTACTATTTTAGTAAACTATTTAAATTATAAAAACTCACAACGGTGTTGGAGTATATTTATTCCCTAGTGCGGGGAGACTGACCCGTGGTTCAATTTCAGCGGCTCCTCCGGGAGTGAGCGCTACACTAGATATGCATATCCCATTAAATAAGGACTCAATATATCTACTAGATATGATGACATATTGATAATATCATCCTCTATGTATAAATATCAAGTACTTAATTAGATTAAAAACAAGAAAATCTAACCATTACAACATAACATTCTCCTCCATTACATCAAATTGTACAAAGGCTTGGAATTTGGTTGCAGTATCATTTGCTTACTTAATAATCACTCTTTTCCCTTTTTGTGGTAATCATTTTTTGCTTTTGTTTGATCGTATTACATAAAGACACCTTGAAATCATTTCTGTAGTAGGTGAAGTAAGAAATACTGAACCACACATTACAGAAAGCCCTCGTATTCCTGCACTGCAGAATAAATATAGGTCAATATGATTGTTGGCCAACCGAAGTATATTTACTGTTCTCTGCTTTATCCTTCCATCAGGCCGAAAGAAAGAACTTTACTGTTTCCGAAAGACTGTATCTGGAAATTTCAGGCAGAAGTAATATATTTAAAAGCCATGATTATTTTCTCTTGGAAATTTGGATTTTTAGTTGGCTACTAGATTGCTCCCACACACTTGCCAAATTCAGAATAAGTGGAACATGTTAAACTTTGTGTATTGCCCAAAACTAACGGTTTACAATTCATATATTTGCATTTCATTATACTCATTAATGTTACCGTATTTTACAATCGTCAGGAGACACATGAAGTGATCAAATACCTTAAATCCCTTAGGTCCCTCGGAGCCCTGTTTCCCAATTGGCCCTCGTGATCCCTATAAACAGTAAGGTGGAGAATCTTGAAAACCACGTATAACAATGTTCTTAAATACTACATTTTTCTATATAGACTATATAGGTTGTAACGACATAACAAGAAGAATAATGTAGAAATAAAGATTAACGCAGAGAATATAATGAGGCTAAGGCTGGGTTCACACCTCAGCGTTTTTTATATCTGCGCAATACGCGCGTTTTCTTACGCCCGTATCGTGCATATGAAAAAATGCGCGAACGCGCATTGCAACGCGTTCGCGGCTATGTCTATGGCCGCGAACGCGCTGCCGTACTTCTTTGGACGTCGGATGTTTTACAGCGCTTTCCTGCGCGCTGTAAAACGTCCAGGTGTGAACCAGCCCCATAGGAAATCATGGGATTTCCGGGGTTGAGCGTTTTACAGCGCGCAGGAAAGCACTGTAAAACGCTGAGGTGTGAACGGGGCCTTAGAAGGGAGATTTTATCTACAATAAGAATCTAACATGGTGCTATTACTTTTTTCCGTGCCATATCTGAAAAAAAACTTGAAATCATCATACATTAATAAGAAGAAAAAAAATCAAGAGATAATTGCCATACCTATATTGGTTATCTTAATGCAAATCTTTTCGCTTTTACTTTATTAGAATTAGCACATTGATATTTGCTGATATTTTTTATATGTATACATACAAGTGATTTCTGTACAATTTTGTATGGCCCAAAGAACATAGCTGGCTTATAGTTTTATGAGTGTCTAACCAGACGTTATTATGTTGACAAACCTTGTTAAGAAATCATTCACAATCTTGTACAGTTGCTATACATATAATTGTTATAGATTAAACAATTGTTTTTATCTCATATAATTAATCTTGGAAATATTTATATTTTCTTTCCCTAAAAATCAACTCCTTTCCACATACCTTCTCACCAGAGGGACCACCAATACCATCAGGGCCTATTTTACCGATGTTACCCTGAAATAGAATGTTAGACCTTAGACTGCATGTTTGGTAAACCTACTCAAAAAAAATACTCATCAAACAGTAAACCACCGAAATAAATTCTTGAGCTTTACTTTTTTATTAATTCAGAATTTATGTAAGGGAGTCTTGGATTGGACAAAAACTCTCATAATTCTCTTTTCAAGAATAGTTATTAACTGTTAGAGAAATAAAAGGTTTGATGCTAAAGAACAGTTTTTGGCAAGGTAGCCGCCTTTACATTTGAACAGGGGGAGTCAGGAGTATTTTATAAACTGAATTTACAATCTAGAAATCCCCCACCTTAGACCCTCACACACACACTTATTACATTGAACAATTAGCATTGAACTTCAACATCAACGAGGTAGAAGTTAAAAAACAGTGAATTTCAAAAGCTTTAGAAGTAGTTAAAAACAAGAAAATTATGGGGAAAAATGCTTTGGAAAGTAATGTATGCTGACAAAGTATGATAAGAGTTGTCAACATCAGTGATTGTTACTTACAAGTTCTCCTTTAAGTCCAGGCTCTCCTAGTGGCCCTGTCAGTCCCCTTTCTCCCTGAAACAAAAAGATATTGTGACGGAACGGCCGCCACAGGATTTATTTAGTTTAATTTCATTCTTATTTTGTTATATTTCGTTTACCCTTTATTTATAGAAACTAATTTCCTTTGGTAGATTTAATGTAAAACTGTTGCTAGACTTCTAATTAATCATGTTCTTCCCCTGCACCATCCTGCTAGTTTATGCTCAGTTATATTGTGTGGTTTTAAATGTATTGTCAATCGCTCATTTTTAGTTTTAAATAGACTTATATTTCTTTAGTTAAATGTGTTTTTTAAAAAACCTACCTGCCTCTAGTGTCAAATGCTTTTCTTTGTATAGAATATACAATAGGTTTGAGTGGCTTGTGGATTGTGCAAAGGTGCTTTCTGTTTGGATATCTGTTATCTGTTTACCTGTTCTGAAGGGTTGGGAGTCACATTGTCTCAGCCACCCACTATCTGATTCCCTTTACAATGGGTTATGTAAATCACTGTATGTGATCACTGTGAGGTCAAGACTTCATCTGCATACAACCAGTGGACCCAAGTGAAGACTGAGAGGACCTGAGAGAAGCCTGCAATGGTCTTGGAACCAACCAATCAGAACCTGGGCTATGGCTAGCCCCTGTGCAGAATTCACTCCAGGGGTCTGGGGCGGGCATGGAAGAGAACAGTGGGACTGTACCATATAAAAGGACCGTGTATGTTCTGATTTTGATTAAAAAACTCATTCCTGTTTGAACCTTTACTCTTGCCTCGGCTAGTAATTGGGGATAACAGGGCTTGGGGAACCGCGACGCTGCAAGGACCGTGGAAAGAAACGGTGGATCACCGCCGAATCCCTACCGCCCGCTACCGTGACTCTACACCCCCAGACCAGCTCGGCGCTGACGGCGGATCTACCCGGGCAGGGTAGCGGGGATCCGCTACAGATATGACTCATTAATATATACAAATAGGTATTAAACAAAGAAAAGTGTCAAGTTCCCACCTAACTTAGAGGGGGAGGAAAGGGAGCCCCCCTTGCAAAGTGGTTACTATGCAGGTGAAAGAGGAAAAACACTTGGACCACCAATACGACAAGATGAAGTGGGAGAGTCCCTAGGACAGGTATTAAAATAATATTTGTATCCTTCGTCAAAAGATCTCTGCTTCCTCCACTGAGCTCTTTCTCTGTTGAGGGACCCTCACAGTTCCATCTTGGTCAGGATTACTGAGTGTGTATACAAGTATAATGTCACCTTCACTCTAGCTCATTGATTTTCCATTCTACCAGACACAGACACAATGCTGACCTGGTTTACACTCCTGTCACCAAACCACATGGAAGGCTTCTTCTTTTATACAGTTTTGAACAAATTCTAAATATAACATGATTGTTAAAAATCTTCCTTTATATTTATGAGAGAAAGGATTTTTTTACCAGGAAGGATACATTGAGATTTCTCTCGTTTTCAGGTATGTCCTGGGTGGCGAGTATGTACCATTAGGTGTCTTGCCCAACGACACTTACTGGAGAGGTGCTCTTGCTGGGATCGAACCCATGTCTCCACAGGCTCTCTCCACGCAGAGCAGTGATGTTACCTCTACTCCACCCAGCTGGTACTACATAGTGTTGTACAGTCGAGGTTACATTGACCTACACATTATTGGTGAAATGTTTTTACTTTTTGAGGAAGAAATTGTGTTTATCATTTTCCCTATAATTTGTGTGTTTGTTACATGATATAGGTTGCCTAAAATAGGTCGACTGAAAGAAATGTATTCAGTATTTCACTTGAATGACTTACAGAAAGTGAAGCATAATGTAAACTTTTACTGATCTGTTTTATAAGATATAATTGCAATTAAAACATTTAATGTACTTTCCACAACATGGAATACTGCATATTATATAGTGCATCATATGGATAGCATAGCGCCATGACATAGTCCCTTGGAGTCTACTTAGGTCTTGGAAGATACAAGAATACCCCATTTTAAAAGTTTTGTATAAATAGAAAATAAAAACAAGCTATTCTTTCCCTTTTGGTATTTTTTAAATTGATATTCATAATCTGGATAGTTATTTTTTTTTTTTACCAGGAAGGATACATTGAGATTTTCTCTCTTTTTCAGGTATGTCCTGGGTGGCGAGTATGAACCGTTAGGTGTCTTGCCCAAGGACACTTGCTGGAGAGGTGCTCTTGTTGGGATTCGAACCTGTGTCTCCACAGTTATAGAGCAGTGATATTATATAAATATTCCTTACAACAATTATATGTAATAATTTTTACTGACCCACGGTCACTCAGGAGATATAGTAAAAATTTTACCTTCTTTCCTGGTAAACCTTCTTCACCTTTTTGTCCAGGAGATCCATAGAATCCCTGTTAAAATGAGTACAAGATGACGATTTACCTTTAAAACTGCCAGAGTCTTGGCATTTAATACATATTCACCCCACATTACAACAGATGACAGTCTATCAACACATAATTCCTCTGACTCAGAAGCAACCACCGAAAAACATGAAGTTTACCTCCGAGGTAGTAGATCGAAGGCTTCTGAACAGAACTGAAAAGGTGTTGTTCATTTCATATAATTAGCTATTTAGAATCATTTCTCTGTCTAAGTTACTTGGAAACAATTTCTGTCTGTGATATATGTGGTAGTATCAGTTTATGTAGATTTACTATTGCCAATAGTATCCCTATACATATTATCACATATCATACATATTATTTCTGACAAAGTTAAAGTTCTACACACTCCTGCCTTGAGTCCCACTCACTGAATATAAGGAATTGTATCTTTCAGTTCCCCTGTGAACTAGAAAAAAATCTGGACATTGAAAACAAGTCGTAAGTTATATACTTATGGGCAAGGCTTTTTTTATGACAGTACGCACCGGTACTCAGAACCAGCACCTACCAGCAGGCCTGATCTGGCCATTAGGCACAACCAGAGCCAGCACACCCGTTAGCTGAATTAAACATTCACGTAGGGTACTCGGCTGCCATTGGATCAGTTCTGTGTTAAGATGGGAAGCAGAGGAAAAGATTTGCATGCCTCCGCTCTGCATTGCAAAAAGCAGATACAGCGGGAAGCGCTGCTGAAAGCTGTCTGCCCTCTGCCTCACCACAAAGCTGCTCTGAATAATAAGTAAAAACATATTTCTAGTGTTGTTTTCTATTGTGAACTTTCTTGTCTGAGGCCCTCTTCCATCTTTCTCTCCTATTTACAGTTTGTTATTATTTTTTCTCCAGTGTCCCGAGACACGTCTGCTTCTGCCCCAATATGTGTGCATGCGCGTTCAGATCTATGGCATAATTGTGTGTGTGTGTGTGAATGAATTCTTAAGTTTGTGTGTGCGCATGGACTGTAAACATAGAAGTATGTATTTGTAAATGAGGATCTGCTTCAGCTACAGTGGAATGAGAGAGACCACTTATGTGGAGTGAAGGGGGCATGCGTTTGGCATGAAGTGGCTGAGTTAGGCATTAAATAAGCGCCATGCACAAAAGGCGCTTACCCTAATACGCCTTATAAGACTTCACAGTGAGTGCCACCACCTTTTTTCCTAGGACAAAAATTGCTGCCTGTGGGACAGCACTGCAACTGGTGATCACTGAGGAGTTCCGATGGACTAACAGCTTAATGGACTCTCCTACCTTATTACAGCCATAGCGTTGAGCAAATGTAAAGGATCAATGCAAGTATTTTTCACGCTTGCTGATTATAATTAGCAGCTTCATCATTTTCAAAGGATCAATACACTGTCTGTAAGTGTAATCAAGGTGATGACTGAATGTGTTCTTACTGCATAAATAATTTCTACTTACAATGTCACCTGGGAACCCAGAAGGACCTTCAGAACCATCTGATCCTGGGTCACCCTGCAATAAAACACATGTGCTCTATAATGCAATGTTATAAAAGCATGGTAAACTTTAAATAGGGGCAAAGATATTTCTAAAAACCCAGTCTCATGTGAAGTTCAGTATCTGGTACCAAGTTTGAACTTCTAGATGATGCAGATATCTGTATATAGTGATAATAAGCATGACATAATATTGAATATGACATGATATAGTAACTAAAAACAAAACTCATAATTTAGAAAGGAAGCCAATCAAATTATTGCTGCAATGGAAGGTCTTTAGAATGTTAAATGTTCCTTTCAAACATTCAATGTGTGTAGGCCAGGAAACCTAACAAGGTCTCCACCTGTAGTCCATGGTATCCATAGCAAAATACTGTTAACCCTCTACAAGATATATATTATATTTTAAACAAGGTTATAGTGTTACTTATAATCTGTGCACAGTTGTTTTGACTATTGCATACATACATACATACCCTAGGCCCTGTATCACCTCTTCTACCTTGTCCTCCTCTTGATCCTTTGTGTCCCTGGAAAACAAGTGCAAACCTTCAGTTGAGGTTTTCTAAGATAAATTCCCATTTCTTTATAGAGCAAGACGTCTACACACAAAAAAGACATGAAGGATGGACAGACAGAAGGCCAGACAGACAGAGGAACAGGTGTCCAGGACTTGATAAAAGTTCTGGTAATGCATGAATTATTGAAATTTTGTGGTACTGGAAATAAATGTAGATTTGTCCCATTCGTCAGAGTGATGACTGTTTAGCTTGAGATCGATAGATCGATATACAGATAAAATGCCAGCTGACATACCTGTCTTCCTTGGATTCCTCGATACCCTAGTAACCCATGGCTTCCCTTCTCACCCTAATAAAAAAAAAAAAAACTAAGCTTTGATCGTGAGACAAAGCACTTGAACTCTTTAAACAAAATGTAGCCGAGCCTTACCGTGGAACCAGGAAATCCATGAAAACCAGGTTCTCCAGGCAAACAGTTACACCCACTTTGTGGACTAACTGCACTTGAATCAGCACACTAAAAACATATATAAATAAATCATACATATTATAATAAACATATGCGTAAATTTTCCAGTTTATGTACATTTATATTTTTGCTTGCCCTGTCATCTTCCTGCAGAGAGTAAGAGAATAAACCTTATTGTAATGTAAATAAGGGCAAAGGTCACATGTAGGTATATAACCTTATTCTTAATTACATGATATAAAGGTTTGGAAAAAACACTGAAAGACTGCTACAGCTCTATGGGGCAAGGACTGCATGACACACAGGTTGTCCAGCACCCAAATCGAATCAGTAAGATAGACTTTGTGGTTTGGTGACTTCTGATGGGAACTAAAGTATGTGTACAACTTTGCAGTGTTAAAAGGTTTCTGGTGTTGGACTGCTGACAGGAAGCGAGTAGCTGAGGAGAGAGCTGAGGAAATGGATCCATGAGGGATGAATGCAGAGAGCACAGATAGGAGGGTGTTAATAAGAACTAGATATTGAACTAGATATTAAACCAGTTTGATATACTGCAGACATCTCCTGTATCTGTTATTAAACACACACATATTGCCCAGAACACTAAAGTGGCGACGAGGATGTTGGATGTACATGATGGCATTTAATGGTACCCTGCGTGATTTTGGTCCACACAATGGGGGTTATTCAGAGAGCACTGAAATGTCGCCAACATTTCGGTGCTCTCTCTTCCCCCACACTTCGGGAAATCAAATTTCCCCACTCTGCGGTGAAATTAGCATTCACGCAGGGTCCCCGAAGTGCAGGGAAAACCCGCCGCAAACCTGGCGTAACCGTTGGAAAAAACACGCCGAAAACTACGGAAAAGGCCGACGAGCTGCGGATCACAACGCAGACGAGCCGCCGGATAAAGCCAACAAGCAGGCGAATGGGGTAAAACAAAAAACCTTATGCTTGAAAGTTTGAAAATTGAAACGCTGTTTGCAAAAAAACGACTGAACGCAAATGCCTGGAAGTTACATATAAGGTCTTATGAATGATAATAAAAAGTCTGTTACAGAAAAAAGAAAAAACGCTTTTTAAAAAAGAACCAAAAAATATTTTGCCGGAAAAAAAGGTGGGAGACTCAGGCTGTCTTTAGTGTGCGCATGAATTGGGTAATTCGTGCGCACGCAGTAGGAAAAAAAATTTACTCGTGGGAACGATTTAGCAGATCGTCCTCACGATCTGATAGATTGTGTCCACGCTTTAATTTTTTTCTCCTCCTGACACCAGCGGGGCTCCATAGAAAAATGCCTCAAAGATCCTAAAAAATAAATAAATAAAGAGACTTTTTACTGCAGATTAAAATAATAAATGGTTTATTAGATATTGTATAAAAATGGGAATATTTTTAACATTGAAGCCTATGGGGGTTCGCCTGATTAAACCCGCCGAATGAAACCACCAAACAGCAGGGCACTCCAGCAACTTTTCTCTGCTGTTTGCTGTTCTCTGAATAGATTAACCATTGCTTCTCTATGGGGGATTTCACTGCCTTTGAACAGGCACCGTACTTGCTGTCAGTTTGCCAAAATTTGGCGAATTGCCTGCTCTCTGAATAGCCGAAATGTCGACATACGGGGAAATTCCCTGTTCGGTGACATTTTGGGGCCAGATCGTCTCTCACTGAATAACCACCTAATGACTCCTGGAGTTCCTGGGTGGAATATTTTGAGTAGGATTCCCACTCGTCCGGGTTTCACCTGGACAGTCTGGCTTTCAAGTCATGTGTTCGGTTTTCATGTGGGCCAGGCCCCCATATTCTACCTTGCTGGGTACAGAGGGGGCAGAATGCAGCTGCAGAGTCTGCCTATGTCTCCCCACCGTGCTGGCAGAAGCCACGGATAGGAGGATGTTAATAAGAACTGTACTGTTTAAATATTAAACCAAAGTCTGATATACTGCAGACATCTCCTGTATCTGTTACTAAATGAACGGATTACCCAGAACACTACAGGCATTCTGTCCTGCGGATAGGAATGTATCCATCCACGCAAAACAAATTTGTTGACATACCTTGATATGCACAGGACATACAACATACATTGTAAAACCTTTTCAGTCATATTGGTTTTCTTTACATACATTTTTTCATTCATGAGCTACAACTGGGGTTTTGGTTGTAAATGTTTTGGGACATGCTGGGCAGTATTACAAAGTTGGTGCTAACTTAAACTTACCAGAGTCATTATAGTCTATGGGGTCGTTAAGTTTACAACAGCTCTGGTTAAGTTTGCACCAACTTTGTAATATAGCACCTTGTATGGCCATGTCTTTGCATACTTCTTACTGTTTAAAAGTCATGTCATAAAAATCTTATGAGATTTGTCTTGAACATTATATAATATAAATTACTTTAACATCGATCATTATAACCTTTATTTATGACTATTCTAAGTTTCTAAAGCTGGTACATATTATTCCCATGGATTTATTTCAAGTCGAGCATAAATCTACTACATGAGATGAATAACGCTGTTAATCTAGTTGAAATGGAAGTGCTAGATCATGGTAACTGAATGAAGTTTGCAGGCAGCGGTTCACTCGTGTTTCCTATTAGGAAACAGACTCATGCACTTAGCTTTTGTTTACAATGGTTAAGCGCTGATCAAATAATTTGGACACACATTTATACGCTTAAAAATACAAGTAAAATAATCAAACATCATAATGAAACCATCAGTTGACAATTTCTATACTTCAGCTAATCAATTTCATGATCTTCTTTGCTTTATGCCTTAACCCTTTCACTGCTGAGGACGCGTGGGGAACGTCCTCATTGACTCCCAAGGAAAGATAGGGGGTTCCTTTGAACCCCGATATCTCCCGACTGTGGGCAGCTAGCAGGGTCATGTTTGGTATCATTATAAAGGCCAGAGCATGGCCTTTCCAATGATACCAAACATGACCATGTTTAAAGTCAATAAAAAAAAGAGAGACATGTTTTTTTAAGACGTGAAATGGTTCAGCAGTGAAGGGGTTAACATGCTTAAAAAAAGTATGAAAAGCCTAACTAGACCCTTCCTGCTATGTTGCTGATAGTACCCTAATTTGGAGTAGGGCTGTTACATTTGCATAATTTTGGAACACATTGAGAACTACTTCACTTCAATTCTAAGAAAATGTAAGAACATTCGGAAAGTTTTACAGTTGCTTATGGATGGGACAGAGAGTCTGCTCATCACTGCGTTTTTACTGGAGGTAATAAGTGCAGGGATGCGGCATAGACTTGGCTCCCTTCCTATGATGATAAGGGGTGTCTTATAGGTATTCGTCATTTAGATATATGATGATATTGTACAATAGTCTAATCCCACAAAAACCAAACAAATAATCCTAAATGGGTTCATTCTAGTGGGGATGAGCAGGGGGAGGTTTAAGCCTTACTAAATCCAGTGCGGTGCATACTAGGCGTTTTCTTCTCTGCACTAGCGTGCATTAAAAAGGACGCACTTTATGATGGAAGAGATTGGTAGAAGCCAGACGATGCGTTAATTTTGACGCACGTGGTAAAAACTGAATTTGAGTTGAATGAAAAAAAAAAAAAGCTCCTTTGGCGTTCAGCACGTGGCCAACGTCGTCTATACGGCGTCAATCCTAGCGCAAAAGCCTTGGTGTTTCCATGACGGGCGTCTTCAGCGTGCATTATGCGTTGCACGCGTACTACGTGTGTTCTTCTCTATCCGAGTAATTATATGCTACAATGGACATTATAAAGAGTGTCATAACGCATGCTAGTGCGCAGAAGAAAACGCTAGTGTGCACCCGGCCTAACAAGACGTTAATTCTGTTTACTCAGCAGCCTTTCGTTTTCTGCAGATTCAGCATTCTGCTCCTTCTATTCCATGGTCACAGCAGGAGGTAGGATGTTCTGTTATTGTGTGCAGGTACGCAGATGTATCAGGTTACAGAGTTAAGAGACAGCAAGTAGAAAGCTCAGCTGTAACGCACAATAGATTCACTTACTTACTTCTCTCAATTATTAAGCTAAAAAATATCATTATCCGACAAGCCTTTTTACACAGTTATTAGGCAGATGGTAGTAGATAGAATATGTTAAATGGACACTTTACACAGTGGACCACTCAATCTTATATAACTGATCACACTGCACCCCCCATTCTCTATTACCTCCTCAGGGGTGGATCCGAGTGCTGATTCAACCCTCAGAGCGCAAGAGCTTATATACTTGCCAGAACCCGAGTGCTGCGCTCAAGTTACGGGGCTTTGGGACGTTTGCAAACTAGATTCTAACAGAAGGTATTGAGACCCACTGGATTGACTCGAGTGTCCACCCCCCATTCGGTCATGTGACGTGCTGCTGTCGGCAACATGCCACATGCTTTCGGGGCATGGAGGCAGACCAGTGTTAGATTCAGGTGAGTATTTAAAGGAAACTAAAAGGATAAAGGGGTGGGGGGGTACTAAGTGGGTCAGGACGGGTAATTGTTTAACCTCTCCATTTTGTTTCCCCCTCTTTGTTTTAACCCTATAATTTCCTTTAAAGGGTACAACTGAACACTACTATAATATCCCATTAATACGCTTCTTCTTTAATTTAGTAAGATGTCATCAACCATGGACATATCTATATTTGTTTATTCTGTTACAGTTAAAGGGATTTTTAGTGTAGCCACAATCAAGCAAGCACTACTCACCACTCCTGGAAGGTCACAACACCTTGTGTCACCTGCTCTTTCTGCATCCTCAGAAATTTCAAACTGTTGAATATCAACCTAGGAAAAGAAGACCAAGTATTAGAATTGTGAACAATTCAGAACACTATTGGAATACGTCCACATATAACAGGCACTTACATCTGCCGTGACTCTGTCCCTTACGCGTCGAGCCAGACTGCTGAATCCATCTACTTTTATTGTACCATAAAAGTTAACAGGTGAGGAACCGACTTGCTGACAGTCCACGTACAGTGTAAGCAGATTTCTTCTAGCACTCAAAGACAACTTGTGCCATTTCCCATCAAACAGTGTATCTACATTCTCAAAGGTTATGACTTTCTGATTTCCCGAGGCCGCGGCACTGTATACATCTACAGCATTGCTTTCTCCATAGAGGCGCAACCTGAACTGCTCAGCTCCATTTAGTGCCTGTAATTCCCATAGGTTCCACACCTGTTCTGGTGTTGTTCTTTTCATTCTGAAGGTGGCAACTAATGAGAA
Source organism: Leptobrachium leishanense (assembly GCA_009667805.1). Taxonomy (NCBI): domain Eukaryota; kingdom Metazoa; phylum Chordata; class Amphibia; order Anura; family Megophryidae; genus Leptobrachium; species Leptobrachium leishanense. The sequence goes on from CM019067.1 coordinate 147,779,545, forward strand.
CTGCTGTGGAAAACCATAGGGGAAGATTAACCTGCAAAATAAAGGATTTCATAGTCTTAGTAACTTGTCTACTACCATGTAGTATCTCCTTAATCCATATTAGGCCTATATTCTAAACCGGAAATAATCCTAACCAAGACTCTCGTAAACTCACCAAATCTATCAACGTGAAGGGCTTCGTTAACTTTACTAGAGCATTGGTTAAGTTTACACCTACCTCAGAAGCTAGTTGTGAGTTTGGACATTCGATCATCTGAAGTTTATTGTTATTTAACTATTTTTATGCAGTATGGTAGACATTTTACCTATAATACATGGCCTGAAAGTTAAGATACATTATAGGGTTGCCTATTAGCATCCCACTAGCTGTAAATGGGCTGTAAAAAGTGGGGCATCTCCTAGAACACTGCAGGAGGTCATAACCACAAAAACATGATGGCAAACAAGTACACTCGCTAAATACACAGCCTTCCCAACAGTTTTTACACTTTGTGTAAACTAGAGGCAAGAGACTTAACCCTTTCACTGCTGAGGCATTTCACGGCTCTGTGCTGAGCTCATTTTTACCGCTTTCGCTCATCATGTTTAAACGCGATTTGAAGCCACATTTTATTATATGACCCAGACATATTATATATCGTTCTTACTGGCAGACTCGGCGGATTCATAATATATAATTTTTATATGTATACGTCATGTCCTGCCTGTATATTATAACAAATATAAAATTTGAATTTTTAATCATCTGCAGCGTGTAAAGTGTTTTTTTCACCTTTTATCACATGAACGTTTGCGGTTTTATTTTCTATGGGGTGCGCTTGTACAAAAATTAGAAATGGGGACTTTTTAAAGTTTTGGGGGAATTATGTAAATAATAGCAAACGTACCCCATAGAAAAAAATCATTAGTGCAGCATCATTGTTCACATTTTAATTGAAATGTGAACAATATTGCTGCATTAATAAAAACAACACAGAAAAAAAATACATGTTTTTCTTTTTTTTTATTATTATTTTTTTCTTTTTTATTATTATTATTATTTTTATTTTTTTCTACTTTATATCTGGTCATGTTGGGTATCATTCGAAAGGCCATGCTCAGGCATTTCGAATGACACCCTCCATGACCCCCTAGCTGCCCCAGGGGATTTCCTTGGGAAATCCCCGGGCAGCTAGGGGTTCCCCAGCTATCTGACGTCATCACGCTATGCGTAATGATGTCAGGCAGCAAGGTGGGACCCGGGGGTGGAGTCATCATCCAAGATGGCGGCCCCCACCGGAGCTAGGCCGCACTTCGGCGCCGCAAGGCGCTGAAGTGCGACCCGGTGCCTAAGGGGTTAAAACCAGGCACCGCTTAAAAGGGGAGACTCTCCCCTTTTAAGCGGTGCCTGGCTTTTCTTTGTTTGACCTCCCGATCGGGAGGGAGAGGGATCCAAATGGACCCCCCCTCCCTTCCAGGCGATCTCCAGGCATTGCCGGGGGGTCGCCTGGAAATGACGTCATCGCGCATGGCGAGATGATGTCATTGATGTTGGGCGGGTCTTAACTTCAGCGTCTGAGGACGCTGAAGTCAGACCGCTGCGGGACCCCGGACAGAGAGGTGAGTATCTCCGCCGGGGGTCCCGCAAAGCTGATGACGTGTGGGACACGTCCTCAGCATACAGTGGGAGTAACTGAGGACGTGACCCACACGTCGTCAGCAGTGAAGGGGTTAAAGAGAAAGCCTTAATGGTTTACCAGATTGCATCCCAAATACAGGAATGGGTTCAATTACATATATGGGATGTAGTGAATTAAAGGGTATTATATAGTAGCAAAAGGGGACCTGCAAGATAGAGCCAAAAATGACAAGTTTGGAAAGAAATGGCGTAAGTAGGATAGAAATGCATGCAGCCAGGGCAGGATTAAGATTGCTATGGGGCTGGAGCTGAAGATTTTGGTGGGCTTTTTTTGGAATTTAGTGAAATGAAAACATATTTTAAGTTTTTTCACAGTGCAGATACTGTGTAGTAAAATCCCTCATAGAGAATCAATGGTTCATCTATTCAGAGAGCACCGAACAGCTGAGAAAATTTGCCCGAAATGCCCTGCCATTCGGTGGCTTCATTCGACAGGTTTATTCAGATGAATTCCATAGGCTTCAATGTTAAAAATATTCCTGTTTTAACTCAATATCTAATAAACCCTTTATTCTTTTATTCTTCAGTAAAAAGTTTATTTATAGATTTTTTTTGGGATGGGATTATTTTCGGCAAACTTCTTTTCCGTTTTGTTTTTTTTAAAATCGTTTCATCATTTTTTCTTTAACAGATATTTTTATTATTATCATTCATTGGATCTTATTTGTAAATTCCAGACATTTTCGTTCAGTAGTTTTTTTGCAAACAGCTTCTCAATTTTCAAAGTTTTAAGCGTACTGTTTTTCAGGTTTTTTTTTACCCCGTTCGTCTGCTTGTCGGGTTTTTCTGGCGGCTGCTCTGCGCTGTGATCGGCGGCTCGGTGGCTTTTTCCGGCGTGGTTTTTGCGGTGGTTTCTGCGGGTTTTCGGTGAATGTTCGGCGTGTTTGCGGCGAGTTTTCCCTGCACTACGGGGACCCTGCGGTGCATGCTGAATACACCGCAGGGTGGCGAACTGTGATCCCCCAAAGTGCAGGGAAGCGCAGGGAACGGGAGGCCACTGAAATGTCGGCAAAATTTCAGTGCTCTCTGAATATCCCTGATAGTTATCCATTCTCTGGGCCTATTATGGGGCATGGGCCAGGAGCTGCTGCTCCACTAGCCCCTATGTTAATCCGGCCCTGCATGCCGGAATTACATTGCATTTATGGGACATATATGGGATCAAGTAGCAAATGGTATATATAAAGTGATACAAAAGTGACAAAATTTGCTAAATGTCTGGATTTAAGAATGAAAATATTTGGTATAAATGGGATGAAAATACAGATTCGGAAAAATGCAAAGTCTGTCCAGTTTTGTCTCTCCATGATCTTACTTTGCGCTTTGACACAAACATTCAAAGTGTCCTACTAAATAATTTTTTTTGTGCTAAATGTCTCTATAAATAGAAACAATTACTGCTTCACCAATAAAACTGAACTGACATGCACATACCGCGATTGTTTCCTGATTTGAGCTTTTTCTCCAAGTTCATATGCACTCAGGTGACTCTGTGATCCTGTAACCTTTCTCACCCCAAGGGTACTAGGAATCCTATATTCTTCAATCAAATTTGTTGCTGTAAGAGTAATAAAAGATAACAAGAAAAGCTGCAGGAATTTGCAAGATATACATTTCAATGCACTGCTGCTCACAATGTGGTTAAAGGGTCACTCTGGGAACCTTGACCATTCAATGTAATTTTAGTGATGACAGTGACCTGAGTGCCCTCATGCTTCTCCCCTCTCTATGCTTGGGTCTCAAAGAGTTGGCGTCGGCTTCCCCAGGATTGGACTCTCGGGACTGTTCTGCATCCAAAACAGACAGGCCCTGGCACTCCACTGAGCGTAACTTTATTGAGAACTTAGTGACATTTTAGCCATGATATGGCCGAAACGTTGCTAATTTCCCAACAAAGCTACACTGACAGAAGCATACGTGGAATGCCAGGACCTTCTTTATTGAATATATGCTGGGAGCCTGGGTATGCTTTGTGTCTTTTGAGCACCCACCGGAGCACTTTGTTTTGTTTATTCATTCGGAGTGCATTTCTTGTTCTCATTGTTATTTGTCTTCCACATCCAATCGTTTTCAAATTGCTTATACTGAAAATCAATAGATTGGCTGGACACTCGTTCAAGAGTCCAAACTTCCGCTGGTACATGTGATATGCACAGCTTGAGAGGAAACCACAGTATGTCACGTTTGGTTCAGCAACGAGGGTGCTGGGAAAAAAAGGTTAATTTTAAAAAAGACTAAAAGGTTAAAACGTTAGGGGGTGTGGAGGGAGTTAGGAGTGGTTAATGTGGCTCAAATGAAATAAGACAAAGCCATTTGTATTAACACGTGGAGCCCTTATACTTAACGGCTCACTCGCTAATGCCAATAAATCAGTTGGAAAAGGCCACAATGTAAGCCCAACATCTATTGTACGATTTATGATGGGAGTTGCAGATAATTTCTTAGGTTGTCATTCCTGTTCCTGACTTGAGTGGTCATGATTTGGTCCTGCTCTGGTGAGGAACATGAGTACTTGGCTCTGAACTATTTGGTTAAAATTTAGTTGGAGCACAGGGTACATAACATTTACATGAGTTGATTTTGTATAAAAGCAGTGATCAGAAGTCAGACATACCTTCATAAGGATTGGAAAGTTCTGGGGCAGGTAGGATGTCCTCATTCTCTCGTGGAGTGGTATGACCATAGTAAGGAAATCTGGTGGTCATCGTAGTTACATCCCTTGCAGCAAAAAATGATTCTGTAGGAGACGGATTTTCTTCCTCTGTTTCAATCTGTGTGTCAGGGTAGTAACCAGAATATGTGACTTCTTCACCGTATGTCCCATCTGGAATATTTGACCTCGAAGGAATATCTGTTGCTGTAATCAAGTAGTCATCCTCTGACCCATATCTATTGTATGGTCTTCTTCCATACTCATCGACTTCTGAATATAGCTCCTCCCCGTATCCATAATCAGCTGAAATGTATTAAATTAAGTTCCTAGTCACACTAGTCATCAAGAGCCTAATCTTAAAATGTTTTCATTATCTTTTTTAAAGATTCATACGTTTTGAGAAAAAAAGTCTCAAATCCATCAAATTTAATATTTCCTCTTATTTTCACTGGTGACTTATTTTGTGGTTTCTGTAGCACCAAAACGTACGGCTTAAATTTGACACTTCTCACAAAATGTAATTTACAGGTCGCTCAACTGCACCCGCGTGATGCTGACGTCAGTCAATATGTGTCAGAACATTATCATTAAGCAGCGGCACCCAACAGAGTTGCGGACCCCAAAGCTCTCCTGTCTGATCATCAAAGAACTGTCTTTAACCCTCACTGAACCACCAGGAATTTAATCCTCCTCCTTCAAAAATGGTACGCAAGAGGAAGCAAAATGTTAATTGTATTAAATTTAATCAAAACAAATTAAATCATTTAAAAACCCACCACACACACTACATATTTCACATTCACACATTACACCTATCACTCACAGGCACAACACATATTACATAAATCATTTTATTATATGATTTTTATGGTAAAAGAACAGTGTGACAGAGAACCTGCTGTTAAGATCCTTGAATCCTATCATTAAACAAAGCAGATAGTGGAGCGCAGCCAGGGAGCTTCCTAGATAATATTTAGAGATGTGCAATTAATTTTATTCCGAATTGAAATTCGGACGAAATTCACCATTTTCGTGTTTCGGGAGCATTTCTGAAAACGAAATATCGACCACCCAAAATTTCGGATCAATCCGAAATTTCAGATCGATTTGAATTGATGATTCGGTTCATTCGGTGATTCGGATCATTTTGGCGATTCGGATCATTTTGCAGATCCAGCTCATTCCGGGTGATTCGAATCAGTTGGTTTTTCGCTTTTTTATGAGTTAATTTGTTTTTTATTGCTTATTCAAGAATGGGAAGTAGATTACTACCAATAGAATGTAAGTTTCTTTGCTTAATTATTCTTTTAGGATTTTTTAGGCATTTTTTGGGTGAAATTTTAGGTTTCCTAACTTTTTTAAAGAAACAAGGCTTTTTAACCCATAGGTTTCAATGCAGCATATGAATCTGCACACTCTGCTTGGAAGCGCCTCTCTGCTGTATAATTAATGCAGCACATGAATCCGCACACTGCCGGGCAGCACCTCTCTGGGGATTGATTAATTGATTTGGATCGATTAATTTTTTGATCGGTTAGTTTTTAGTTTTTTATGAGTTCTAATTAATGCACCATATGAATCCACACACTGCTGGGAAGTTTTCTGCAGTGTGCGTATTCATATGTTGCATTAATTATACTGCAGAGAGGTGCTGCCCCGCAGTGTGCGGATTCATATGCTGCATTAATTATACTGCAGAGAGGTGCTGCCCCGCAGTGTGCGGATTCATATGCTGCATTAATTATACTGCAGAGAGGTGCTGCCCCGCAGTGTGCGGATTCATATGCTGCATTAATTATACAGCAGAGAGGCGCTGCCCGGCAGTGTGCGGATTCATATTCTGCATTGAAACCTATGGGTTAAAAAGCCTTGTTTCTTTAAAAAAGTTAGGAAACCTAAACTTTCACCCAAAAAATGCCTAAAAAAACCTAAAAGCATAATTAAGTAAACGAAATAACTCATAAAAAAGCGAAAAAAACAACTGATTAGAATCATCTGAAATGGGCCGAATCGGCGAAATGATCCGAATCACCGAATCGAAATGATCCGAAACTAAAGAAAAACTGTCCGAAATTATCCGAAACGAAAAATTTCTCAAGCAAACTTTATTGCTTGATCTAATGTTATCACACCATATTTTAGCTCATGTTATATGGATTTAGGAATTAATAAATATAAAAATATGCATTGTATATATTTCCTACATATTTATTTTCTGTGTTAATCTGTATATTTGTGTTTTGTTTTTAATATTGTGCATTTATTACTTTTCATTACTCTAACGACTGTAAAATTTCAATGTTCTTGAAACCAGGACATACTTGAAAACTAGAGAAATCTAAATGTATGGTTCCTGGTAAAATACTTTAGAAATAAATAAATAAATTTGCAAATAGACTTAAGCACAAGAATATGTTCAAGTGGATAGACATTTTAGTAGATCTGCACCTATGTAACCCAAAAATTCTACAAAATAACTCAAGAATGAGTTTCTCTTTTAAATGTGATTATATAAAAGGGTTTTATAATGTTTTCAATACATACTGACATTCTTGTTCATGATGTCTTCATACAGGAATGTTTATTAAAAAAGAGGTTGGAACATAATTTGAAGATTGATTTATACTATATAATGTTGTTAAACCATGTCATCACAATCTCCAGCTATTTTACCAATCATGTGATTAAATTATGTGTTGCTCAGCAGACTTTAATTGCTACAATTATCTTAAACGCCTATATGATTATGATTTCCTTTATGTCACTGGGTAAACTGTCCACACTCATACACAAGCAAAAGGTGCAAAATAGCAAATATTGTCAATATTTCCCACTGAATAGCTTCAACTGCTACAGAGGTTTTGCTCATGGGAGTTTTATACAAGGCTACAGGGCAATGTGGGTGATAGAGATATGGAAAAACAACATATGGGGTTTTTCCTATTAAATGGAAATAGATAATTGACAAGGGGTTTACACTGTGTAGATCAGTCAAATGTGGCACATAATTTACTATATATATATGCTATACTCTATAGCTTGTCTAGGGTATCCATTAAGTGATAATCATAAAGTGTTCAACCTATAGTGCATGAGATATTTCTTCAAAAAGTAGAATAATCGAAACTCAGTGAGTGTGTTATCAGAATATTACACAACCAATTAAACTGATGATTGTATATTTTCAGTCTAAACCAAAAAATCGTGAGACCACTCAAGTACAGTAAAGATATATATATGTCCAAGTTACTCCAAACAAAAAATCTCCTCCACTTGACAATAAACAGGATACAGAATAAAATAAAAAGTGTATGGAGTTTATCTAGATACGAAATATAAATAAACACATCATAGCGCAATGCAGCATAGACATTGAAACCAACGACTGGCCTCCTCTCTGAATCGCACTCACAAGAAGTATGCAATTATGAGCATATATACAGGGTTATTCAAAGAGATCCGAATTGCTTGAGAAAGGTAACCGAACGCTGAAAATCAGCGTTCGGTTACCTTTCTTGGCCATTCGGCTATCCAGAGAGCAGGTAATTCGCCAAATCCTGGCAAATTGCCTGCACATTCAGTGCCTGTTCGAGGGCAGTGAAATCCCCATGAAAAAGCACTGCTTCGGCTATTCAGAGAACACAAACCAGCAGTGAAAGGTTCCCAATTGCCCTGCCATTCGGTGGTTCATTCGACAGGTTTATTCAGGAGAATCCCATAGGCTTCAATGTTCAAAATATTCCCGTTTTAATTCAATATCTAATAAACCGTTCATTATAAAATTCTGCAGTAAAGAGTCTCTTTATTTATAGATTTTTCTTTTAAAAGTCCGATTTTTTTAAATTTTGTTTTTTAAGTTTACTTATTTTTTCTGTAACAGCCCTCTTTAGTATCATTCCCTGGACCTCATATGTAAATTTCAGACATTTTCGCTCAGCAGTTTCTTTGCAAACAGTGTTTCACTTTTCAAACATTCATGCAAACTGTTTTTCTAATTTATTCACTGCCTCTTCTGGTCTCGGCTTTTTCCGGCGGCTGTGATCGGCTCCTGTTCGGGTTTTTCCATGGTTTTCGGCAGGTTAATCCAGATGTTTTTGTGGGTTTTCGGCATGCATTCGCTGGGTTTTGCGGTTCGTTTTCGTCGGGTTTGCGGCAGCTTTTCCCTGCAATTCGGGGACCCTGTGGTGTTTGCTGAATACACGGCAGGGTCACCGAAATGGGATCGGCAAAAGGAACCGAATTGAAGAGAACGAATAGTCACCGAACGTGCGGTGACTTTTCGAATCTCTTTGAATAACCCTGATAGAGTATCACGGTGTTTACCACTCCTGCAGTAATCGATAGTCTCCCTGGTGCCAAGCCCTCTGTATCGACGCAGTCTAGAACAGGACAGCTGGCGGCCCTTGCTGCATCCACGGATTTCTGTAGGCTCCAATAGGTAACCTTACCTCTGTAAGCTCCAATAGGTAAACTCCATACACTTTTCATTTTATTCTGTATTATATTTTCAGTCCAACCCGTTCAACCTTTCTAACAATTTGCACTGTAATCTATTTTACAACATATATCTAAAATAATATTTCCCATCAACCCGTTCACTGATAAGTGCCCCCCCCCAAAAAAAACTCACTGTCAGGAAACATTGGGCCATATTACATACTTGGTGCTAACTTAACCAGAGTTGTTGTAAACTTCCCAGAGCCATTATAGTCTGTGGAGGTTTTAAGTTTACAACAGCTCTGGTTAAGTTAGCACCAACTTTGTAAAACTGCCCATTGTTTTTTATGTTTTGGAAAATCACGTTTCATTAATTACACAGCAAAATAATGATTGGGGATATTCACAATGTATTTCTTACTGTTGTAGCCCTATTTGACAGGGATGTTGCCATCTTCTTGTAGAAAAGTGGTAACGCAGCAGGGGCTCCTGGTTAAATCAGCTGGGCTCTGTTTTAGACACAGAGTGGCAGCTGTTTAAATTGTTCTAGTGGTGCCTGAGATGCTAAATCATTTGATAGCTGGCTGCATATGGAATTGTCATCTCAGTAATGGCACATTTGAGTAAAACCTTGTGAAACCTGAGCGGGCCCCACTGTAGAGCAGGCCGTCACTCATTCTCAGGATCCTCACAAACCTCTCTTTTGTTCACTAAAATGTTTGGGGCACATTCTGGAGCCCATATCAATAAACAAAATTCCATTGCATTGCTACAGAATTAGATCAAGAAGTGCTTTTGAAATGGTGAAGGGGTTAATAATAGATGATCAATATACAGAACAATGTATAGTCTGTCTATATTATAGTCTTGTTTTTACCTGAATGTTCTCTTGAATCTTCTTGTCCATGAACAATAATGACCTGCACAGCAAGTATTGAGCTGACAATTAGCCATGTTATTCCCACTTTTCTTCCACATTGGGAACCCTGCAACAATAACAAGCTGACCATTAATCACATTATTCAAAAGCAATGCTTCACAACACCCCTATTCCTGCCAACATCCCCCATGATAAATACATCTTTAAGAGCAAGGTATCATTATGCTACAATATATTTGCTTAACGTTTCTACCTTCTCCTCCCACACTGACCACAAGGAATGTGAATGGGCAAAATCCAGCAGAGAAGTTAATTTCATCATCTAGTGAAAATCGGTATAGGTGTAAAGAGGAAGTAAGGATGTTTACAGCAGATTACGTTAACCCTATTATAACCAAAAATGTATATAAATAATTTTGCATTAAAGTACGCTAAAAAAAGAAGACTAGCATATATAAATCATCATTTGCATAGCTTTTCAAAACAATATGAGTGTTCTCTCTGGGGAAAAACAAATGTTTACGTGAGCTCTCACTTCTGACACCCATCCCTTAATTACTGTAAATAAGCTACAAGCTGTAACAAAAATCTCAACAAGCTTCACTACTACATTACAACAACCAGGAAGAGGGAAGAATACAGAGAGAGCCTTAGGGCACTCAATACTGTACAAGAAAAAGACTCAAGTGGCTATACTCTCGGCTGCTTTTGACACTGTTGACCACCCCCTCCTTCTACAGACCCTCAACTCTCTGGGTCTCGGTGACACTGCACTTGCTTGGGTTGACTCCTATTTATCCAACAGGTCCTTCTGTGTGTCCTTTGCTGGTAACTCCTCCTCCTCATTGCCTCTATCTGTTGGTGTACCTCAAGGCTCTGTCCTTGGTCCCCTGCTCTTTTCCATGTACACCTCCTCCCTGGGCAAAATCATCAACATCTTTGGCTTTAATTACCACCTCTACGCTGATGACACTCAGATCTACCTCTCTACCCCTGATCTCTCTCCCGCTGTCCTTTCAAAAGTCAGTGACTGTTTATCTGGCATCTCCTCCTGGATGGCCTCCCACCACCTAAAGATCAACATGTCAAAGACTGAACTCCTACTTATTCCTCCCTCCAATGCCTCCCCACCTCCTGACTTCTCTATCACGGTGGAGGGTATCACCATCTCCCCATCAAACCAAGTTCGCTGCCTTGGAGTTACACTTGACTCTGCTCTTTCCTTCATCCCCCACATCAAGTCTCTTTCCTCCTCCTGCCGATACCAACTGCGTAATATTTCCAGAATTCGGCCATTTCTTACCGCTGTCACCACAAAACAACTCATACACGCCCTGGTAATCTCCCGACTCGACTATTGCAATAATCTCTTATCTGTCCCTCCCTCTGTCCCGCCTCTCCCCCCTACAATCCATCCTGAACGCCTCCGCCAGGCTAATTCACCTCACCCGCCGCTCTGTCTCTGCCGCTCCCCTCTGCGAGTCCCTTCACTGGCTCCCCATCCACTGCAGAATTAAGTTCAAAATCCTTATCCTTACCTACAAAACCCTCACTAACTCAGCTCCCCACTACCTGTCCTCACTAATCACCAAATACACCCCAGCCCGCTCCCTAAGGTCAAACAGTGACCTGTGCCTAGCTTCTCCCCGCATCACCTCTTCCCATGATAGACTGCAGGATTTCTCACGTGCAGCCCCCACTCTCTGGAACGCTCTCCCTCGTACTGTCAGACTTTCCCCTAACTTCTCTTCCTTCAAACGCTCCTGAAAACATTCCTATTTAGGGAAGCCTACCACCCAACTCACTGACGCAACCATCAATCACTCTCACCTTACAGTCCTCTCCTCCTGTTTCCAACCCCAACCCTCCCAGATTGTGAGTTCCTACGGGAATAGGGCCCTCATCTCCTCCTGTACTGTTTGTCAAATGTTGTTCAATGTATTGTAACCCTGTCTATACTGTGCCTATTGTACAGCGCTGCGGAATATGCTGGCGCTTTATAAATAAAGAAGAATAATAATAATATACTGCAAATCTCTATACAATAAAGATACACAGGGCTATTGCATATACAGGCATAATGTCCACATACAGATATTATTTTTATATTCTGTTGTTGATTTTTGGAAGCTGTATTGCTAATAATCTCATTATGACCTCAATTCCCCATTAGTAGGATACCCAACCATTTATCTATTATTATCACATTCACTGTATTCAACATAAAGGCTGTTTCTGCCTTCTTGCTAATAATGCAGACCCCAATTATGTAAAGGACATAGAACCTTTGATTCCAACAATACTTTTGAAAATGACAAATGAATAAATTAAAAAATAATCTGTTACCTATATATATTAGAATAACGACCTTTATGCACAGTTGCTACTTTACAGTACATTTCACCGTTGACTATGCATCCCGTGTTTCAAATAAACATTATGATACTATTTTTTTTCATGAAAATCTGTTTGAAATTGAGAGGGTTGAGGAGAGAACCCCTTTCTCTCTGTCAGTAACCAGATTTCTCATGCCTTACCTCAAGCTTCATTGCACACACCCCACATTTTATACTATGATGTTTAATAGTTTATTAACAATAATTTCACTTAATAAATACTATTTAATAGGAAATATATATTTGAGTTCTGGTGTTTAGGTTGTTCTAATTTATGTACAGTACATATAATATTCCAATACTCGTCGTGAGTGGATATACACTAGAGATTGTTTAGCAATGTAAACTCAGCCAAGCAAATCAGCAGACTGAGGCCTGCAATATTTTGTTAGGTTGCACAAAGGAACCTTTGTACTTAACATTCTGTTTTACCAAAACAATGAAAGTGTGTATGAGGGCACTACTTGAATACTAACTGGGATTTTCTTATTATTTAAGTGGCTGCATTTAAAAAAATTTATTGCTTTTTTCTTTTGTGATGTTTTAACCTAGCGGTTTCCAACATGTGGTATGAGTACCCTCAGACGTACAGACCAGTTCCCCAAAGGGTTTAGAAAATAAACCCATAATGGCAGGTATAGCAGTCATGGCACGTTGAATTGGGTGCCAGTGGGTGAATTATTATTATTTGAAAATTATGCACTTCCAGCAGTGACAAGCAAGCAGTAAATCTGCATTGCACAGAAGCTCACGCTGGCTTCCAAGCACTTGGGATTGTTGCCAAAGACTTGTAGCTTAGCCTGTCTCCACTACTCTCAGACTCACTGAGTGAGTACTGGTGTCCAAAGCAAGTTATGCAATCTACATTACTGGGGCTACTGTAAGACATGGGACTGGGCTGGACGGGCCTGACAACTGTCTCTCTAACGATGGACCACCAGGGATAGGGAGACATAGGCCTGCCGCTCTGCCACTGCACCACTATGGATTTAGTCCGTCCCCCCGCCCTTCCAAAAAGCTAAGCAGGAGATGGAGTAACATATTTTTTAAATATTTTAATACTATATAATTTTGATAATTATTTGAATCTTTCATTTATTTTCATATTCAATTTAATATTTAATGTATTTTAATATATAATTATTTGTCCTTTTTATTGCTGTGGAGCTCTGTGATACGCTCATACACATTGTACATTACTGTGAGTGTTTTACTGTGGAGCTCTGTGATACGCTCATACACGTTGTACATTACTGTGAGTGTTTTACTGTGGAGCTCTGTGATACGCTCATACACATCGTACATTACTGTGAGTGTTTTACTGTGGGGCTCTGTGATACGCTCATACACATCGTACATTACTGTGAGTGTTTTACTGTGGAGCTCTGTGATACGCTCATACACAACGTACATTACTGTGAGTGTTTTACTGTGGGGCTCTGTGATACGCTCATACACACCGTACATTACTGTGAGTGTTTTACTGTGGAGCTCTGTGATACGCTCATACACGACGTACATTACTGTGAGTGTTTTACTGTGGGGCTCTGTGATACGCTCATACACACCGTACATTACTGTGAATGTTTTACTGTGGAGCTCTGTGAAAAGCTCATACACACCGTACATTACTGTGAGTGTTTTACTGTGGGGCTCTGTGATACGCTCATACACATCGTACATTACTGTGAGTGTTTTACTGTGGGGCTCTGTGATACGCTCATACACATCGTACATTACTGTGAGTGTTTTACTGTGGGGCTCTGTGATACGCTCATACACATCGTACATTACTGTGAGTGTTTTACTGTGGGGCTCTGTGATACGCTCATAACACATCGTACATTACTGTGAGTGTTTTACTGTGGGGCTCTGTGATACGCTCATACACAACGTACATTACTGTGAGTGTCTTACTGTGGGGCTCTGTGATACACTCATACACAGTAAAACACTCACAGTAATGTACGGTGTGTTTGAGCGTATCACAGAGCTCCACAGTAAAACACGCACAGTAATGTACGGTGTGTATGAGCGTATCACAGAGTTCCACAGTAATGTACGATGTGCACATTACTGTGAGTTTTATTGCTTTGGACGTTTGTGATACACTTGTACATATCACATATTACTTGGAGTTTTATTGCTGTAATAATATGAGAGGTGCAATTTATGGTAATGGGCTACCAGGGAGTATGCAAGTGAAAACGTTTGGAACCACTGTTCTGACCAATAAGAGCAAATTATATTTAAAGCTACCTACAGTGATTAACATTGATAAAACATTAGTACTGTCATCTGAATTGTTTGATAATGTATTGTCTTGATAATGTTCTGATCCTTTTATGTATACTACTTTTATTGTTCCATCTCTGACCTTTGTACCTTGATTCACTTTCAAGTCTTATTACATTGATAGTTTATATACATTTGGAAAATGATGACTATACCTCCTGTTTTATTATGCAGCTCTTTAATTTGAACTATGAGAAATACTCAATATAATTGTCATTGATAAAAAAATTAGCAGTGCTGGGTTTTCTTCTCCAAAATAATGAGAAAATGGCTAAACGTCAGTACAGTAGAAAGTGTTTATAAGCTCTTATGAAGCCATGAAGAAATTTAATTTCAAGACAAGAGAAACCACCATTTACTAATATTAATGTACTGTATATGAAATTATTTCAATTTGACCCTAAATAGTTCTCAAACAACAACCAATCATTCATGCCATTACAATTTGAAAATGATAAGTAAATATTATTCAGCATCTGAAAAATGTCCTAATTTTCCATAGAGACTCTATGCATAACAGATGATACATTATTACGGAAAACCGCGTGCAGCACCTGCTTGGAATGTATTTTGTTAATACAGAATTATATAAATTTCTTCCCATCAATTCTTTGAAAGTGACCTCAACATGTTAATGGGATAATTTAACGACCACGACCACATTAATGTAATTAGCAGGTAGTTAATAGGTAATTATGTGGGGAATTTGGAGGCCAAGACAACACCTTGAAATTTTTGTAATGTTCATCAAACCATTCCTGAATATTTTTTGCAGTATGGCAGGGTGCATTATTCTACTGAAAGAGGCCACTGCCATCAGGGAACACCATTATCATGAAGGGGTGTATGTGGTCTGCAGCACTCTCTGGGGAGTTTGTACATGTCAAGTGTGTACTCACACCTTTCTGTCAGGGCCAGCATTACGTTTTTCGGCAATTTGAGCTACAGTAGCTCTTCTGTGTGATCAGACCCAACGGGCTAGCCTTCGCAGCCCACTTGACTCAATGAGGCTTGGGCGCCCATGACCCTGATGCCGGTTTACCGATTGTTCATCCTTGCAACTATGTTTGGTAGGTACCAACCACTGCATACCGGGAAACACCCCACAAGACTTGCCATTTTAGAGATGTTCTGACTCCGTTATCTAGCCATTACTATTTGGCCCTTGTCAATCACTCACTTTTTCACTTGCCCATTTTTCCTGTTTCCAACACAACCTGAAGCTTTTCAGTTTCCAAAATGGATACTTAGGTTCAACTACAAAACTAGTAGTGGTACTACTTCCTGCTTGACTTTACCACTAAGATACAAAGAAATAGAAAATATATGAAAGGATAAATGTAATCAGTGACGAAAAAGAAACATCTTGGGCTCTTTTCCAAACCTGGTGTAAACCTAACCAGAGCTGTTGGAAACGTAGCAATGCCATAGACCACGGGTCAGCAAACTTGGCTCTACAGATGTTTTAGAACTACATGTCCCATGATACTCAGTCTTCCATTAGGCTGACTGAACCACATGGGAAATGTAGTTCCCAAAACATCAGGGAGCCACGTTTGCTGACCCCTGCCATAGACTATGGGCTATATTCCATTGTTGTCGGTAAATTGGAGATGGTCAGCAAGAAAATCTGCACTTGCAGATTTTCCTTACAGTCTCCATTTTACTATACGTATTCCAGTTGAGGTGCTTTGTTAGCGCCTAACCCCAGAATGAATTGCAAGGCTGCCTGATACCAGCAGTGGCACTCCACTCCTCTACCAGTATTGGCTCATGAAAAAAATATGGAGTGCAGCGAAGACAATGTTCCTGTCCTTAGATCCTGGGGGCAAATATCCTAGATCATGAAGAATGCTTTCTTCTTGGGGTGACCTCAGATAAAGAAGAAAAACATCATAGTGTTCATACAAGGAACATGAATAAAACAGGGAAATAAGTGACCAGAACGCATTTCGCCTGGTTGTCGGTGGCCGGTAACAACCCTGAGGTGCATCATCCAGAGCCAGGAGGGCTCTATTGCATGTGAGTGTATAGACATTCTTTTTGGATTTTACGTACTATCCATCAGATCGCACTATGATGTTCTTCTTCTTTATCTGAGGTCACCCCAAGAAGAAAGCATTCTTCACGATCTAGGATATTTGCCCCAGGATCTAAGGACAGGAACATTGTCTTCGCTGCACTCCATATTTTTTTCTTGGACTATGGTAATTTTGTTTGTGGTTTGAGACAGGAACCACATGGGAGTGCTTGTAGCAATCATTCCTAAGAACTTTGTCAGCGCTGCCATATTGTGTTTATAAAGTATTGGCTCATGTTGTCCATAGGATTCCATGGAGACTGCATGTCTTGGTCACGAGTTCTCTCTTGCAGCGCCGCGGAGGAATCATGGAGGGGGCTAGGAACTATTTGTTCCCAGTCTCACTGTGATCCTAGTGAAAAAAAAATGGTAGAATCAGCTGCCTTCTCCACCGCAGGATGGAATCACTTACCACTAGCTTTAAGGAGATGGTATTTCTCAGTGAAATGAACCTATGTCCAAGCAGACTGTAAGCACCTCTGGTACAATAAATGAGTGGTATTAATAAACAAATACAACTAGAGTAGAAATAAGATTAAGAAAACACAATGGAATGACCAAAATCTATGTCTGTTTATGGACTGTATCTTCCCGTCATGCTGTTTTGAAAAAGTCAGGATGCCACTGACATCTCTAGAAAATGAAAACAAGTAGCAGTGTTTTAGGCAGGAAAGCCTTTTGACTTGTCATGGCATCGATTTACTAATTTCATTGACACAAGCACCGCATTGCATGCAAGAACTGACAAAATGATTATCTACCATGACCAAGCTCTTCCATTGTCACTGTGTTCGCACACGCACACTCAGGGCCGCCATCAGGGCTTTACGCCCCATACAGCAGTAAGGGGCCCAGTGCCTGGGGGGGGCCCGGGCCTCCGGGGTCCCCGCCGGGCCGCTGGGGCCCCCGCTGGGGCCGCCGGGGCCCCCGCCGGGTCCCTTGCGCTGTGACTGCTATGATGGCGGCCGCTGCCCGCTGCCTGCTGGCGCTGCGGCGCATTTCATTTTAATTTCACTGGCCGGGCCGCGGGCGGGCCAAGCAGCGTGCGTCTACTTCCAAGGCACGCTGCTTTGGCACCGCCCCCAGTCACGTGTGTGACGGCACACACGTGACACGCGGCGTCAAAAGAAAGCTGTGACGCCGCGCGGTGGAGAAGAAAGAAGAAAGAAGCGGAGAAGAAAGAAGAAAGAAGCGGAGAAGATAGAAGCGGAGAAGATAGAAGCGGAGAAGATAGAAGGAGGAGAAGAACCAGTCCAGGACAGAAGACTAGCGGGTGAGTAGGACGGGGTCAAGAACCGGGCCCATCCCCAGGCACCCAGGCCCATCCCCAGGGCCCAGGCCCATCCCCAAGCACCAGGGCATGGGGACCAGCCCAGGCCCATCACCAGGGCCCGGGGACCAGACCGGGTCCAGGCCCATCCCCGAGGTCCAGACCGGGCCCAGGCCCATCCCGGGGACTGCACCCAGGCCCATCCCGGGGACCGGACCCAGGCCCATCCCCAGGCACCAGGGCCCGGGGACCAGCCCAGGCCCATCCCCGGGGTCCAGACCGGGCCCAGGCCCATCCCAGGGACCAGGCCCATGCCTGGGGACCAGACAGGGCCCAGGCCCATCCCGGGGACCAGGCCCATGCCCGGGGACCAGACAGGGCCCAGGCCCATCCCAGGGACCAGGCCCATCCCCGGGGTCCAGACCGGGCCCAGGTCCATCCCAGGGACCAGGCCCATGCCCGGGGACCAGACAGGGCCCAGGCCCATCCCGGGGACCAGGTCCATGCCCGGGGACCAGACAGGGCCCAGGCTCATCCCAGGGACCAGGCCCATGCCGGGGACCAGACAGGGCCCAGGCCCATTCCCTGGTCCAGGCCCACACCGGGGACCAGGCCCAGGCCCAGGGTCCAGACCAGGCCCATGCCCGGGGACCAGACAGGGCCCGGGGACCAGACCGGGCCCAGGCCCATCCCCAGGCACCGGACCAGACCAGGCACCGGAGACCGGGCCCAGGCCCATCCCCAGGGCCCAGGGTCCAGACCGGGCCCAGGCACATCTCCAGGGCCCGGGGACCAGACCGGGCCCAGGCCCATCCCAGGGCCACGGGCGGGCCAAGCAGCGTGCGTCTACTTCCAAGGCACGCTGCTTTGGCACCGCCCCCAGTCACGTGTGTGACGGCACACACGTGACACGTGGCGTCAAAAGAAAGCTGTGACGCCGCGCGGTGGAGAAGAAAGAAGAAAGAAGCGGAGAAGAAAGAAGAAAGAAGCGGAGAAGAAAGAAGCGGAGAAGAAAGAAGCGGAGAAGAAAGAAGCGGAGAAGAAGAAGCGGAGAAGAAAGAAGCGGAGAAGATAGAAGCGGAGAAGATAGAAGGAGGAGAAGAACCAGTCCAGGACAGAAGACTAGCGGGTGAGTAGGACGGGGTCAAGAACCGGGCCCATCCCCAGGCACCCAGGCCTATCCCGGGGACCGGGCCCAGGCCCATCCCAGGGACCGGGCCCAGGCCCATCCCCAGGGCCCGGCCCAGGCCCATCCCCAAGCACCAGGGCATGGGGACCAGCCCAGGCCCATCACCAGGGCCCGGGGACCAGACCGGGCCCAGGCCCATCCCCGAGGTCCAGACCGGGCCCAGGCCCATCCCGGGGACCGCACCCAGGCCCATCCCGGGGACCGGACCCAGGCCCATCCCCAGGCACCAGGGCCCGGGGACCAGCCCAGGCCCATCCCCGGGGTCCAGACCGGGCCCAGGCCCATCCCAGGGACCAGGCCCATGCCCAGGGACCAGACAGGGCCCAGGCCCATCCCGGGGACCAGGCCCATCCCCGGGGTCCAGACCGGGCCCAGGCCCATCCCCGGGGTCCAGACCGGGCCCAGGCCCATCCCAGGGACCAGGCCCATGCCCGGGGACCAGACAGGGCCCAGGCCCATCCCGGGGACCAGGCCCATGCCCGGGGACCAGACAAGGCCCAGGCTCATCTCAGGTACCAGGCCCATGCCAGGGACCAGACAGGGCCCAGGCCCATTCCCTGGTCCAGGCCCATACCGGGGACCCGGCCCAGGCCCAGGGTCCAGACCAGGCCCATGCCCGGGGACCAGACAGGGCCCGGGGACCAGACCGGGCCCAGGCCCATCCCCAGGCACCGGACCAGACCAGGCACCGGAGACCGGGCCCAGGCCCATCCCCAGGGCCCAGGGTCCAGACCGGGCCCAGGCACATCTCCAGGGCCCGGGGACCAGACAGGGCCCAGGCCCATCCCAGGGACCAGGCCCATCCAGGGGACCAGTCCGGGCCCAGGCCCATCCCAGGGACCAGGCCCATGCCCGGGGACCAGACAGGGCCCAGGCCCATCCCCTGGTCCAGGCCCATACCAGGGACCGGGCCCAGGCCCAGGGTCCAGACCAGGCCCATGCCCGGGGACCAGACAGGGCCCGGGGACCAGACCGGGCCCAGGCCCATCCCGGGGACCGGGCCCAGACCTATCCCGGGGACCAGACCAGGCCCAGGCCCATCCCGGGGACCAGGCCCTTGCCCGGGGACCAGACAGGGCCCGGGCCCAGGCCCATCCCGGGGACCAGGCCCATGCCCGGGGACCAGACAGGGCCCAGGCCCATCCCCAGGGCCCGGGGTCCAGACCAGGCCTATGCCCGGGGACCAGACAGGGCCCGGGGACCAGACCGGGCCCAGGCCCATACCGGGGACTGGGCCCAGACCCATCCCGGGGACCAGACCAGGCCCAGGCCCATCCCCAGGCACCGGGGACCAGACCGGGCCCAGGCCCATCCCCAGCCTGCACCGGGGACCAGACCAGGCCCAGGTCCATCCCCAGCCTGCACTGGGGACCAGACCGGGCCCAGGCCCATCCCCAGCCTGCACTGGGGACCAGGCCCATCCCCAGCCTGCACTGGGGACCAGACCGGGCCCAGGCCCATCCCCAGCCTGCACTAGGGACCAGGCCCATCCCCATCCTGCACTGGGGACCAGACCGGGCCCAGGCCCATCCCCAGCCTGCACCGGAGACCGGGCCCAGGCCCATCCCGGAGATCGGGCCCAGGCCCATCCCAGAGACCGGGCCCAGGCCCATCCCGGAGACCGGGCCCAGGCCCATCCCCGGGGCCCGGGGTCCAGACTGGGTCCAGGCCCATCCCGGGGTCCAGACCGGGTCCAGGCCCATCCCGGGGTCCAGACCAGGCCCCAAGCCAACGAGGGCCTGGGCCCATCCCAGGGTCCGGGACCAGACCGGGGCCCGCGCCCATTCCCGGGGCCCAGACCCCAAGGCCAGACCAGGCCCATTCCCCATGCCCAGACCCCAAGGCCAGACCAGGCCCATTCCCCGGGCCCATTCCCCATGCCCAGACCGGGCCCATGCCCAGACTGGGCCCATTCCCCAGGTCCACTCAGGGCTTTCAAAATCCATTGCAATAAAAGTAATAGATTGTTTCACAATTTCTTATTACAGTAGAGAGCATCAGGAGGAAGCAGAACGCAGAAGTGCGACATTTCAATCAACAGCGCCATCAACAGTGGTATGTAACATTTTTAATCATTTTATATTCTTCTGTTTATCTTAACTGTTAACCTGTTCCCTTACTGCTGTTCTCGAGTCTTTCCCAATTTTATTAATTTTTTTTTTTACATCCTGATTCTGAAGAGAGACTACAGAGCAGGTAGTGTTGGTTCCCATTGTAGAAGACTACATTGGTGAGTAGATCCCTTTTTTTCTTTTTTGGCAGTTAATGTTTTAGGTCAAGTTGTTTATTTTATATTTGCTGTTGCATTTTGATTGCTCTTATAGCCTTTTGTATCTGTTGAATTGTTGTTGAATTTGTAAAGACAAGTATTTAATTGCATTTTTGAAATCGTTCTTTTTCGATTATTAATATATTTGAAAACTTTGTATCAGTGTCTCATATCTTTACTGTACGTACCTTTCCTTGTACGTGTTGAATTGTTGTTGAATTTGTAAAGACAAGTATTTAATTGCATTTTTGAAATCGTTCTTGTTCGATTATTAATATATTTGAAAACTTCCTTAGTATCAGTGTCTCATATCTTTACTGTACGTACCTTTCCTCGTACGTTTTGAATTGTTAAATTTGAAAAGTTTAGTATTTAATTGCACTTTCAAATTGTTCTTGTAAATTTATTATTGTTTGTGCGGGTGGTTTTTGGAGTACGGTTTGGCTTGTTTTTCTGTTAAAATAAACCACCATATTGCTGTGGTCTCTATCAAAACTTTCAACATGTATCAACATAAGTCTGGATCACAGAAGAGAAAGGAGAAGAGAGAACGGGAGGAAGAAGAGAAAAAGTTGAAAAACCAAAGTGCCTTATACAGGTTTTTCAAGAAGCCGAAATCCACAGAGAATGTCGCGATCGAGTGTATTGACCCTTCTGGAGAAGTCCGCCAAGAGACGGAGATCGCAACATGCAGCACTTCTGAAGCCACTCACCCTGTTCCTGAAGCAAATGAAAATCTCCAAGGATTAGAAGGTGGATCTACATTCATTGAAACAACAGTGGAAGAACCTGATTGGAAGGATCCGGCGACTTGGCCAGATGTACTTCATGACAAAAACAAAGAGAATAGTGACCTGTGGCTTAAGGAAAGAAGCGGAACTCAAGGAAATGATTAACAGTATGGGAAAAGATTCTGAAGAAAAGTTATTTAGTGAATTTCTCCTGTATGCAAAATCTGTAAATGGACGTGAAAAGCAAATACGGGACTGGCTGAGGTGGAGCCCCAGCAAGCATGTATTGTACTGTGTGACATGCTTGGCATTCTCTTCTGATCGTGGCAAAGCTAGCAGTTTTCTTTGTAGAAAAGAAGGGTTTGATCCATCTAAAAACAAGTGGCATGTTTTATACAATAGACTGCCAGAACATGAACACTCAATTAGTCACAAAGAACACTATTGGAGTTGGAGAAAGCGTCAAATGTCTATTGCAGGCCATGGTGTGGATTCTGAAATGCAGAAGAATCTGGACAGTGAAAAGAAGAAATTTGCTGCTTTATTAGAAAGACTTCTGAAGGTGACTCTATTTTTGGCATCAAGAAATCTAGCATTTAGGGGAAGCTCTCAGCGAGTTGGAGATCTGCACAATGGCAATTTTCTTGGTGTGCTTGAAACGATAGCAGACTATGATCCACTGTTGCAAGAACATTTGGAAAAGGTGAAGAAAAGCCAAGAGAGTGGACGCAAATTGCATGCTCATTATTTATCTTGGGCAACGCAAAATGAGTTTATAAACATTTGTGGAAAACGTGTTTTGGACACCATACTTGCTGAAAGGGAAAAGGCGATTTATTTTTCTGTGATTTGCGATGCAACACCAGACATTTCACACATAGAACAAAATGTAATTGTTCTATGCTACATCAGCAGAGATCCAGGAAGTGAAGAGTGGCTTATTCAAGAAAGATTTGTGGAATTTTTTGACTTGTGCCAAAAGACTGGAGCAGAAATAGCTGAAAACCTCCTCTTAAGACTGACTGAACATGGCATCAATGTTGAAGATTGCAGAGGTCAAGGATTTGACAATGGTGCAAATATGTCGGGGAAAAATAAAGGCGTCCGAGCTCACATACAAAAGAAATATCCCAAAGCTGTATTTTCTCCTTGTGCTTCCCATTCTTTAAATCTTGTGGGTGTACATGCAGCATCATGCTGCCTTGATGTGTTCACATTTTTTGGATATGTTAATCGTCTGTATGTGCTTTTCAGTGGAAGTCCTGAGAGGTGGAATATTTTGAAGGATGAGCCTGGAATTTCTTTGCATGCCTTAAGTGACACCAGATGGAGCGCAAGATTGGAAGCAGTTCGTCCAATTGCACAGAGACTGCCAAGCATTATTGATGCCTTAGAAAAAATAATGGATTGTCAAAGACTTTCAAGTGATGCTCATTCTGAAGCAACAGGACTAAAAGATTATTTTTCATCTTTTAAGGCAATTCTATTGGCAACCTTTTGGGTAAAAGTTCTGCAGTGCTTTGAAGAGAGGAACAAGTTCTCCAGTCTAGATCAATTTCAATGGAAATCGGAGCAGAAAATATAAAGGCGCTTTCCCTGGAAATGCAATCATTTCGAGAAAGGTGGCTCGATATCTTAGCTGAGGCTAGACTTGTGGCAGAAGAAATGGAAATACCAAAAGTATTGAAAGCACCAAGGCAACTGAAAAGAGCAAAAGGACACCAGTCACAATCCTGTGAGGAAATGGATGCAGAAACATCTTTCAAGATCAATGTTTTTCTTACTACACTTGACAGAATAATTACTGAGCTTGACCAACGCTTTCAATCCATGGAAAGAATTTGCTCCTTGTTTACACCAATCTTAAAATTAAGAGCAATATCCGATGAAGAATTGCTGACATCTGCTGAAACTCTGATAGCGAACTACCCAGAAGACCTTTCATGTTCTCTAGTACATGAGCTTCGGCACCTTCGCAAAGTGCATGATGCTACCTTTCCATGCAATTTGGGTCCACTTCACTTGTTGAACGCAATCTATAAGCTACAGCTTGAAGGAATTTTTGGACAAATCTGCATTGCTCTCAGAATTTTCATCACCCTTCCACTCTCTGTGGCTGAAGGAGAGAGAGCATTTAGTAAGCTGTCATTGATTAAAAATTATCTGCGCTCAACAATGAGTGAGCAACGTCTGAACAGCCTTGCAATTCTTTCCATTGAGCATGAACTTGCACGAAAACTAAATTTTAAGGATCTAATTGAAGATTTTGCAAGTCTTAAAGTGAGGAGATGGTCAGCTCCCCCATAAGTGAATATGTCCATGTGCATTGAATACGGAATATGCTAGCTATTGAATACGGAGATGTAATGTATGGAGTTGCCCCTCAATCACACCTCCAGAAACTTACTACATTGTAAAACTCATTCATTCTGCCGCTTTGTGCTACAATGGAACTACATGACCCACCATTGTGACATGTTAAAAGAACTAAACTGGCCATCGCTGGAATCTAGACTCACCTTTCCAACCTGGTACTTAAGAGCTTTTCTGGGAAGCTACCACCCTACCTGAATAGGCTGCTTCACACAGCAGTTCCCTCATCCTATAACCTCCGATCCAGGACCAGCACCTTGCTTGCATACCGCAATACAAAAAGAAAGTGGCTCAATCCTCATTTTCCTACAGAGCACCGCAAATATGGAATAACCTCCCAGACGTCATCAAATCGTCCCTTAAGAGTTCCCTATTAACATACCTCAATACGGAATGCACCTGTAAACATGTAACAGTGACTATATACAGAATGCGCCTGTAAACCTGTAACATAGTGACTATATACAGAATGCGCCTGTAAACATGTAACACAGTGACTATATACAGAATGCACCTGTAAACCTGTAACATAGTGACTATATACAGAATGCACGCACCTGTAAACCTGTAACAGTGACTATATACAGAATCCACCTGTAAACCTGTAACAGTGACTATATACAGAATGCACCTGTAAACATTTAACAGTGACTATATACAGAATGCACCTGTAAACATTTAACAGTGACTATATACAGAATGCACCTGTAAACATGTATCAGTGACTATATACAGAATGCACCTGTAAACATGTAACAGTGACTTTATTTCCTACATCTTTATTTTTCTGTTAATCTGTATATTTGTTTTGTGTTAATATCTTGCATTTTACTATTTTGTATTTCTGTAACAATTCAATGTTCTTGAACCCAGGACATACTTGAAAACAAGAGAAATCTCAATGTATCCTTCCTGGTAAAATCCTTTATAAATAAATAAATTTAGCTTGTGTGGCATTTGCCTTTCTTTGCCAACTTCTTGTGTTTTTGTTATTAGGGCCCATGCCTTCAGACTCTGTGGCATGCGCGTTTTACTTCTAACATTTGCTGTACTATGGTTATGTAAAGGAAAGGTCCGTTGGGGGCATTTTCTTGATATTTTGTAAAGGAGAGGCCCACTAGGGGCATATATTTGTACTTTATGAAGAAGCGGTCCAATAAGGGCCAATCTTGATATACAAAATATTTCATGATAGGATTTCTCAATATTTTGGCAAAATCTAATCAAACTAAAAGGCTCTTATTTACTTCAGATTAAAGTGTATTTTTACACAATTTTTACAAGCTGTCCTTATTAGAGGGGGAGGCCTGTATTAGGTAGGTTAGTGTAGGGCCCTGCCGAGAAGAGTCTACCTTGACGTGGTGGCAGGCTTCATATTATATTTGCCAAAATATTTCTGCGTGTCATATGGAAAGAGGGGATCACGGGGGGGGCCCATTCTGAGGGTCAGTAAGGGGCCCCAAAATTTCTGATGGCTGGCCTGCGCACACTCATTCATGTCAAGTACTTATGAACATGCATGGATACATATATAGGGAGTGATTCCACTACTAAACCGCTTCAGGTACAACCAACATTTTTTAAATTATAAATTTGTATGTTGTCATAAGGCAGAGTTACACCAGGCGCACCACGGTGGTATGTGAGGGCTGTGTATATTATCAGAATAAGTAAAATAAATATAATATGAAGACATAAGGACAGGCTTATTAAAATGCTGATTTGTGTGTCTGAGAATTTTTAAAATTTACAATGATAATCTCGTATACTGCAGATTTGATTTAATCAAGGAAATAATATCTTTGAGCGCCCCTTTGTGATAAAATCTCAAACAAATCCATTACGATGTAACATTGTAAGAATATCAATGGCAAATTAAAGGTATGATTAACCCCTTTACTACCAAGTGATTTTCCAAAAATCCATTATACTGACTTTTGTTATAAACTTGCAATCCTCCAAAAATTCAGCATATGCCTCAGTCATCTGGACACTGGCCATCTTCGTACATGTCATAATGGCATCCTGTTTTAATAATTCTTTGTAACTGAAAAACCTAAAAACCTACGGCTAGATTTCAATTCACAAGTAAACTTCCCGTCAAGGTCTATGGTGTTGGTACATTTACAACAGCTCTGGATAACGTTACACCTGACACTTGGAAGGTAGCCTTTAATGTTTCACTTAAGATGGGGGTTTAGAACATAAATGTAAGGACATAAAAGTTACTATTGCAAATGAGAATATAGTAATAATCTTTTTTAGTACTAGATAGATAACAAGTCTTACTTCTTAGACCAGTTCTTGTGTTTTATTTTCAAAATGGCAAAAACGTTTAAATGTGTGATGCTATTAAAAAAAAAGTAATTTATTTACATCTATGAAATATGGGCCCATTTACACTTGTAGAAAAGGGTAGGTGGGTGAAGGGTAGAAGGTTAAGCTGGTTATACCAGAAAATGTTAGGAAGAATGCAGACCTGATGACTATTGTTGATTGCCATGACCATGGAAAATCACCCAGTTTTTACATTGTATGCTGTTTACATAATTTTACCAAAAAAGTATAAAATTGCTTTGTCACTTCTACAAAATTCCAAATTTACTAATTAGAACAGTACACCTCCGACGATGACTGGTTACAGCAATTTCATAATAGTGAACCTGGATGACGCACAAACATGTGGATTAAGGATGCTATTTCTCCTCCCAATCATCATGCGTCACCGAGGACCAATATACACATTTCCAATACAGTCCCCCTTTCACCTACATCTCTGTAGGAATATTGGGCTCTCTTTCCCCATCCTTTTTTTTAATTTCTTCTTATTTTTTATATATAACCATTTCAATCTTATTACACTGTATTATCTGATGAAACTTTGAGATGTGGGTTTTTCATACCATTATACTTTATTAGGCTTACTTTCTCAGAAAACCTGTTTTCCATTTTGCTATTTTATTGCTGTAAAGTAAATAAAGAATTAAAAAAATACCTTGAGTAAATAAGTATTCATAACGTATTAATCAAACAGTACAGATGTTTAACAAAAAGCATTGAAACCCCACAAAAAAGAACTTTGAAACAAAAGGAAAGAAGGGAGGGAAAAAAAAGAACTTTGATACTTTTTTATGTTTATAGATACATTTGTTGGCAGGTGAAGAGTGGGAGCCAATAGATTCTTGGCCATATGCAGTTGGAATATGTTAAATGTTTCAGGGTTATTCAGAGAAAGGTGAAAACCAGGAGAATGGCAGAAGAAGAGAACAATCTAGACCAAATAGCTGATATGGAAAGTGAGATAAATGGGAGAATTTTTCTGGTTTGGCTTATTTTGACCTAGAATTTTCACTTCTCCAGTCATTCTCCTGATTTTCACCTCTCTCTGAATAACTCTGTAGTGTATTCTAATGTTACATCCCTCATTTTGTATACAGAATGCAGATTTATGCAAGCCATAAGCTTTCTAACCTATTGAATCTAGACTCATCATACATAGGTGAAACGTACATGATTGGATGAAAGACTTTTGTTGTAAACTTGCAATCCTGCAAATATTAATGTACTCAGCATATGCCTCAGTCAGCTGGACACTGGCCTTACTGTACATGTCATAATGGCATCCTGTTTTAATAATTTTATTTTTTTTGAGAAAGGATTTTACCAGGAAGGATACATTGAGATTTCTCTCGTTTTCAAGTACGTCCTGGGTGGTGAGTATGTACCGTTAGGTGTCTTGCCCAAGGACACTTACTGGAGAGGTGCTCGTCGGGATCGAACCCATGTCTCCACAGGCTCTCTCCACGCCGAGCAGTGATGTTACCTCTACTCTACCCAACCGGTGGTGTATTGAGACAAGGCACTCAAAGAGCACTGAGAAATCAAAGCTAAATAAGACATATTCAAGAGACCAAACAATTCCACCCTTGAGTTTGGCATCTCAGCTATGAACCATGCAAACAGCAGCAAGATAAAGCACCCTTCATTAAAGCAGGGCCTGGTACTGCATTTATTTGTTCACTCCAATGTGTGACTCAGACAACTAGGTGTAAGAAATACTCAGGGATATTCCTCCTGCCTCTAGTGTTCATTATCTTGAATTTAACTGCAACTTTGTATATTTTGGATTGATCCTAACATTATATATAAAAAAATAAATTTATCAATTCACGTAGTCTGTAGAAATAAAAATACATTAAAAATTAATTACAAAAATAAAACTTCTAATACACATATGAAACCAAATGTGTCATACAATAAATTAATGTGTGTGTATATGTAAAGTTATGTGTATATATATACAAAAGATTTAATCCAGGTGCACACGAAGACTGAATTCAATTCTTTGTTAGAAAATGTATTGCATAGATCGACGTTTCAGATCTTGAGAAAAGTCCCTGCTGGGACTGAAACGTCGATCTATGCAATAAATTTTCTAACAAAGAATTGAATTCAGTCTTTGTGTGCACCTGGATTAAAACTTCTGTATATACTACGCAGCTGGGTTTGCACCGAAGAAGGTAATACCTTTTTGAATACAGAGTGCGGGGTTACTTGGAATTTTATATATATACACAGTATATATATATTTTATTCTTAGAAGGGTACAATTTATATTGTATTAAAGCGCTTGTTTTTACCCTGCTGTTTCCTGCTTCTCGTATGGGAGAGGTTTCGTGGATTTTTCCAATAAAACCCCACTTGCTGCTGGTGCTAGAACCTGGCAGGCTCCACCTAAAGTAAGTGGAAACTCAACCATTCTCTGTGGAATAAGTGTTTAACAGAATTGCATTAGGGAGATTCTCCGTCTTTCTGCTTATATTTTCCATATACAAGACACTTATTAAGAATCCTTGAGGGTGGATGGGCACCCGTGAAAAAGAAGAAAAACACCCATGAGGCACATCACACCAGAGCCAGTATAGGCTCCATATTTGTAAGTGTGTGATCATAATACACCAATTACTTGTGTTATACAAACGTATTGTGCAATTATTTCTCTATGATTTTGTCTCCTACGCTATGAGCGGACCTTGAGAAGATCATCTGTTCAGAATACAAAGTGTATGTCATTTATTTATTGAGTGCGCTGTACAATCACGGATTGGAATTTAGAATGTTTTATTCTTCACCCCAATCATGTAAATATTTGATATATAACAATTTACATCAAAACTGGAATATCACTAAAATAGCAGTAAGTGTTACAAGGTTTGAGGTTTTAAAATAAAAATCACAAAAAGGTGTCAATTTTAGGCTAAGGTCAGACGAGCGCATTTTTAACGTGCGTTTAGCCGCACGAAATCACGGCCGTGCTAGCAGAAAATGACGTCCAATGCCGGGGAACATACGACGAACGGCCGCACGAAAGTTCGTCCGGGCAACGCAAGTGGCAAACGAACGCATTTTTTCGAGAACGTCAAACCGCTACTACTGACGTACAGAGTGCGCTGCGGCCGCATAGCGGTGTTTTTGCGCGATTGCGAGACGTCAGACGCTGCACACGTCCGGCCAACATAACGTCCAGACGCAAAAAGGGTTTTATTGATGATCCGTACAAAATCACGGACGAAAATGCGCATCGTATGACCGCTATCGCGTATTCCGGGAAAAAATACGTCCATTCGTTCGAACGCACTTTTTCACGGACAACGCGAAAAATGCGTTCGTCTGACCCTAGCCTTAAAGTAAATTTTGATTCAGAATAATATGCTAAATGCTAATTTCACAAATGATAAATCCTAAACTGAGTGGCGTTATATTGTTTTATAAAGAAAAGACTTGAGTAGAAAACACAGGCAGAAAGTAAATACCTTTTTTAAGAATTATTTTAGAGAGCTTTTATTTTGAACTTTTGTTTTAGAGTATTATAGGTCAATAGACTCTTTACTACAGTTTAGTGTATTTTATTGTGTAGTACTTTATTAAAGTTTATTTTTTTATGTTTTTACAAGAATTTGAGACCTAGTCTAAGTTCCTGGGAGTTTGGGAATTGGAAATGGATCGAGTTCTGTGTAGTGTAGTAATGTTTACCTCCGTTTAATTTCTGAACTGCATTTTTTGTGGTGCACTGTGGACTTTAGGAAAATACACTTCTGATACAAATGGTGTGCCAGTGTCAGCTATCATAACATAGAATATTCCAGAATATAAAATACCAGCAGTCATATTTTCAAATGATATTGAGTAGGTCAAGCTGAGAAAGCAGTTTGGAAATCATTTCGCCCATTATTTTTACAGGGAAAATGAATTTTCTGTGTCCCCCACATTCCATGATGCTATCTTTTTTCGTTGTTTTATTAAATTATAGGTATCCTTGAAAGTAACCCAAATTTGTATATGTATATATATAGTCTGGATATTAGGTAACCATTATGATAACATACATAAAATTTAATATGAGAGGGAAAAAAAAAGTAATCTGCGCTCGTTTCTATATATTTCATGTGCAACAAAACCCTGTTAGAGGTTTTAGTTTGCTTAAATGGCCATTGAAGCGTAAGCTCACTCGCCCCATCAAGGCACCTCTCAGTAGAGTGAGTCCTAACCAATGTACCAAAAGCTGCTCCTCTGAGCTACTGCCTGCCCTCCTGCTGCTTTTCAGCTAAGGAGAGGCAGAAAAATGGTGGGTTTTATTTATACACCAAGCGCTTCCCATTTGGGGTTGAAAACAAAAACATGGAAAAAAGGAACAGCAGCAAAAATGACTAACTGGTGTTACAGCATAATATACATACATACAGAAAAAATAAAATTTAATATAACGAATGTCAGGTAATGGGTTTAGCGGACAACTTGACAACTTAAATTTTGGGGGCAAGAAATATTGACATATTCCAACACTTAGTTTTTTTAGGACTTGATACCTGTTGAGGGCTGTCACTGCCCATAATGTGCCAATGTTTTCCCATGGTACAAAGTATCTGAGAAGTACTTTTTCTTAGTATTAATGATACTTTGCATTATGGCAGATTGAAATGAGGCTACATGTCACATATCTGCAGGTCCAATGAGAACAATAAGTGCAGGGGGCAGTTCTGCAGAGACTTGCCTAGCATGTCACTTCTGGATACATACAGGAGCCATGAACAATCATTTTGGGTCACAGCTGGGCTAATCTAGAGGTGTAGTTGGTAATTATCAAAATGCTGTAAGCATGAGGGTTCAAATGAGAGAGAGTTCGTATAAGGTTGGGGTACTAGCTCTGCAAATGTTTTGGACTACATTTCCCAAAAGTCTCTGTTATCATGAGTGGCTATCCTGGGAGATATAGTTTCACAACATTTGGAGAGCCAAGGTTGATGAGCACCACTGAAATTAAGTTTAAGAGAAAACGGGAACAGAAAAGTTTACTTTCACTGAGTCCCTGCTTAGATCTTATTGAAGATTTTGCCAATTTGTGCCATTACAGAGAACACCTACACCATCAGCTCATCCTTCTGATCCCAAGGTGAAGACAACATAACATTAAAATGCCAATCACATCTCTGCAGGAGATAGAGCAAACCTGGACAATCCTTTTAGGCATTGTTGGATCTCATCAAGCTGTAACTGATGACCAGTGGAAAAGTGAGCAGGGAATAGGATAAACATCTGGATGATAATTTAACTCTAGACAAACCCTAAGTATATGCAAATAAACAAAAACTAAATAAAGGAGAACTCTGGGAAAAGACAACAGCTTATAGTTATGCCACAGTTCATTATGGAGTCTTATGCATGCTGTATCTCACATTCCATCTGCACAAGAAATGACATTAAGGCATAAAATACATGCATGAAGCAGATAAACTAAAAAGGTATATGTGCTAACAGGGAGGTGGGATATTATAGAAAGAGAGGGATAAAAGGAAATATTTATAAAGTGAAAGGCTGTTCCTGGTTGGCACATCTATGGTAGAGTCCTACATTTATATATGAAATGGTATTTTACCCAGATCCCAAAATAGCCATTCATTCTTAAACAAATCATATGGTGCATAATACGATGCTATATTATGTGACAGTGGTATTGAATGTCTTTCAAAAACTAAGAAATACCTTCCCTATAAAGGTAACAGTATAGACATACCATTCACAGGTTACTCCAATGCTTATACTATACTGAGCAGTCTCTATCCACATTTATTAAAATGTTTTTTTTTTTTTTTTTGTCATGTAGATCTTAAAGTCTATCAGGGTTATTCAGAGAGCGGTGAAAAGCAGGAGAATGACTGGAGAATGGAAAATTCTAGGTCAAAATAGCCAAACCAGACAAATTCTCCCATTCATCTCACTTTCCAAAATGGCTATTTTGACCTAGAATTTTCCATTCTCCAGTCATTATCCTGCTTTTCACCGCTCTCTGAATAACCCTGTATGTATGCATAAATATCTACACAAACCTAGGTTTATTTGGGAGATTTCCTAATTTGCTCATTTCCATGCAATGTTTTCATAATAATTCTTATAATTACATATATCACTTTCTTTGCATAGGATAGTTACAAAATTTACATACATTTTCTCAATAGCCAATAAACCACTGGACAACAGAATAAGGTATAATAATGTCTAAATTAAAAATATATATATTTTCTCCATCACTTACCATTGCACTTGATGGAGCAATGGTCTCCAGTCAGTCAATTCTTGTTGCTGATGCTTGCTGCCCCCCTCTATATATTTTTTGAACCTTTTACTGTTTTCTTTGTCAGCGATACTGTGACATACCAACTTTCGTTTGATTCTAGTGCTAAGCTTTAGCATAAGTCTTGAGCCTGATGAGAGGTCTTCACAACAGCATCCTGAGGACCATCTGGGCTGTCCCTGCAGAGTGCTGGTCTCAGAGCTTCCTGGGAAACCTAAACTTGTGAAAAATACCTAACTTCAGAAATGCAAATAATGCCAAAATGTACTGACTTCTGCCATCAATCACTTAACACAGGGTTTATGAGCTGACTCGGCCATGTGAAGTAGCATGTATCTCTAAATATGGTCACCTAGACGAGAAATACATTCAAAAGATTCTGCTAACTTTGGTGCCTTACACAAAATGCTTATTCACCGCAGCGGTAGACAATACTTTATGCATCAAAAATAAAAGAATGCATGTATAACAGAACTTGATTGCACACACAGGGCTTTATTCACCCTCCTGGATGTTGACTTGAGCAGAAATGCAATGATACTAGGCTTAATGATCTTAACATGTATAGCTTGGAAGAAAGACGAGACAGAGGAGATATGATAGAAACATTTAAATATGTAAAGGGAATCCACAAGGTAGAGGAAGGGAGTATATTTAAAAGGAAACAAAGTAGCAAAACAAGAGGACATAGTCTTAGATTAGAGGGGCAAAGGTTTAAAAGTAACATCAGGAAGCATTATTTTACTGAGAGGGTGGTGGATACATGGAACAGTCTTCCAGTTGAAGTGGTAGAGGCCAAAACAGTGATTGAATTTAAGCAGGCATGGGATAGGCATAAGGCTATCCTAAACAAAAGATAAATCCAGGTAAAGTATCCATGTAATTGGGCAGACTAGATGGGCCGAAAGAATATGTCGGCAGATAAGAACCTATGGTTTTTATGTGCTTAAAACCATGAAGATTTTTGAAATCTGGGTTATAACTATTACATGCTTAAATACATGTGACACGTGAAATTTTCCTTTTGGGGAACCAAGCAATAATTTGCATAAATCAGATGTGATTTGGAGATGATATGAAGATAAAAAGGTTTTCATTTTTTGGGGTAGGGATGCTTGGAGGGTGTACATTGATGTACATACAGGATGTAAAGAAAAGTGTAAACAGAATGCCTGAGGAATGTCCAATATGTGAACATGAGATGATAGATCAGAGGACCAGCACAAACTGTAAAATGGCGAGTTTGAGATTTTCTTTTAGTGTGCTTTCGTTTTTCCGTTTTAAAGGGCATTCAGAGTGGTAAGTGGGGTGCCTGGGTGCATTTCTCATTTCATTTAACAATTACTTTGCATAGGGTATTGAAAGTCAGGTTTTTATTTTCTGATGATATAAAGTGCAAAGGGAACACACCAGGGTTGTGCATAAGGCTCTGGAGATCAGACTCAACCGGTTACTTTTTCTGTTCCTCGCAGACCCAGAAGCACTCAAGGGACCTACGGATTGCATCTGTGAACCCTCTCTGCAATACCAGAATGAAAAGAATAGGCTGGCAAGTGTAAAGTTAGAACCAAAAATAATCACACAACCTATACTCTAAAGCGTACTGAGTGGGGGGTGGCAGAGAATAAGAAGGATCTGGGTCTGTGGCAAACAATACAGCAAAATCCTGTCATGTATACAATTATTTTTTTTTTTAAAAAAAGGTATTGGTTTATGGTGACTAAAAATATTTTTACCTCTGTATAAAGCAATGGTAAGACCCCCATCTTGAATAATTGGTTCTGGGCCTGTATTTTAGTCAGGATATTGAATTGTAGAAAGTGCAAAGTTAATAAAAAGGAATCAATTAAGGATGCACACCATTTTTTTTAAAGACAGTACGATTATTGATAATTGTATGTAATGTTATGTGACCACTTTATATTAAATAATTTAGGATTTTGCCGAAAGCCTGTGCAGTTTATATTCAAATGTATGGCCAGTCACCCTATTTACCCACTGCACAGCCTGCACACACCCTGACAGCAGACACCAGAAGTCATATACAGTTGTGTTCAAAATTATTCAACCCCCACTGAAATTGAGTGTTTTGGCCAGTTTGACATTGATTTTGATCATTCAGTCATCTTGCTTACAATTAAATCAAAGAGGCACGTGTAGGTCAGACAAATATAACATAACATTTATAATGAAATAACCACAAATGTCTTTTCTGTGCTCACATCATTATCTGTTTTATTCAACCCCCAAGTGACATTCAATCTTAGTACTTAGTACAACATCCTTTAACAGTTATAACAGGATTTTTTTTTTGGCAGTCATATTTTATTATATGTATACGTCATGTCCTGTCAGAGTGCTGTAACAAAATGTTTAAAAACATGTGGACTTCCTAAGCCTCTACAATGTGTAAAATATTATTTTTCCACATTTTATCAGAGCCTTTGCGTTTTATTTATTCTATGGGATAATATAATTATATATATATATAGCACCTGGCCAATATAGCAATCCGTGCGTAAGAATACGCTGGTGGCACTCTATAAAATTATGAGATAGGAACCTGTTTAAAACTTAAAAAAGTTGTTAATTGAAATGTGAACAATAGTACTGCGTTAATACTTTTACACATGTAACCTGGTCATGTTTGGCATCATTGGAAAGGCCAGTCTCTGGACCTTTCCAACGATGTGAAACATGACTCTCTAGCTGCCACCCACTCATCTCCACCAAAGGGAAACCCGTTGGCAGCTAGGGAGTTAATTCCCTGACGTTGCGCCCATGTGCAATAACGTCAGCGGGCGGAAGGAGGCACCGGAGGCTTGGCTGACATCCAAGATGTCAGTCACTTCCAGGAGTAGTCTGCGATCCAGCACCGGAAAGGCATCGCTGTAAAGGTCAAGGAAGTCAGACTGCCCTGGGACTGTCCCTAGCAAGCAGGTCTCCCCTGACCCTGCGGAGACCCATGCCGTGTAGAGGACCTCCTCTGTGTGTAATGTGCGAAGCAGAGGATGTCCCCCAATATAACATCCACAGGGAAAGGGTTTAAAAAGGAACACTGGGGGGGGGGGGAAGCGTGCAAGTCAACCACTCCTGTTGTTTTCTTACAAAAGTTAAATACAGCATGTTAATTGAGTATGTACATACGTAAATTGCGTACCTTGCACACTTCTTGCACACAAGGGATGTACGTGCATGGTCAGAGTGTGGAGTGAGCAGGTAGAGGGATCAGAGGTGTAAAGGAAAGGGAACGGTCCCGAGTATAAGACGGAGTTTGGGGAAAAGGAACCAGAAGAGAGGGATGGCAGCTTTAGAACTGCGAGTGGGAGGCAGGCAGATTGGGGTGGTGGCAAAGAAATCCAGCTCCAAGTAAGAATAAAACACCAGTGACATAATTCCTCCAACCAGTGGAAGTACCTCCGGGTCTGTGCTATAGATCTACTACTGTAAACGAAAACAAATTGGTTATGTCCGTCTGTCATAACCCTACAACTAATTCATACAAAGTAAAGCAGCTGCAGGTCTTCTCCAATCTGCTCTGACGTAGTGTCTGAGTTTAGTCTTTAACTCCATCTGACTCTAAACCGGTCTGTGTATATCACACACACTGATTAAAAATCGATCATGAAAACAGTTGACAACGTTGAGAACACCAGACACGAAATTGGAAAATAAAAAAAGGACACTGCACAGGAAATAAAAGATTTAATTTTAAGTCTTATTGGCCACTTTATCAGTTGTGAGAAACCCTTACTATAAAAAGGAAAGGTTTAATAAAATGAGAAAAAAAACAACTCAAGTGGCCAAAAGTAAACTATTAATCAACACTAGAACTTCATGCAGCAGGTTGCAAAGCATCACTACAAGAGAGTGTTGTGAATTCTTGTGCAAGTACTCTCTGAATCAAACTCTGTTAGGGATCAGTAATAATGGATTGGAATCTGTTAGTTTATGAAGAAATACAGGCTGCCAACAGAAGGTTTGTCATATTTTATTCAATAAAATCGGATTACTGAACAGGACTATAACCAATCCCTAAAGAAAAAAAATATATAAATTAAATACTTAGAACAGCATGGCCAACCTAGTTAAATACACAACAGTTATTAATCTTCATTCTGCTTTCTTCGTTTATGACTGTGGGGCCTTTTAGTGCTGAAAAAAAAAAAAAAAAAAGATATTGCAGTATTATTGCTTGGATTATAGTTAAAAAAAAAAAAAGGATTGCTATAGCTCTGCCCCAACACAGACATGCACAATAGGTTTGAGTAATATTTGCATAGCAAAAAGTAGTACTACATATTCATATTTTCTTTGATACTAGAATTCACCCTGTGTTGTACAAAAGAAGCAACCGTGTTGTGTATTTATCCCATAATCCTAGTTCTGCAGTTAAAAGGGACACTAACTTAATAGTTAGTGGTCAGGCAACATTGAGTGCGTTCTTTTCCTTCAGCACCATTTGCCCAATATTGTTGTGAGAAGCAGAAGAGTTTCCTCTGTGCACACACACAGCTGTCACTCAGCAGATGGGATTTGAATATCCCACATGCAGAGTACCAACCTGGGATCGATGCAGTCAGCAAGCTTTGCCTGCTGACATCTTCCCCTCGCCAAATGCACACAGCAGCAAGCGTTCTGGTAGACGGCAGCTGAGGATCGGTGTGAGGCACGCAGTACCAATATACTCTTCTGCACAGGTGCTGCGGAACATGCGTATGAAAGTGGAAACTGGTAGGTTTGTAAAGTTCTGTGATTTGTCAAATGCATGTCTGCCTCTTTTCACAAGGCTTTGGAGGTATCCAGCATCCCTGTAATTCCGCAAAATGGAACGCATCTCAGAGTCTGAATCAAAAGGAAAACGAGATTGTAGGCAATAAGAAACCCAACAAAAATGGTTGTCTGATGAAGAAATTTGATCTGGAATAAGATACAATATTGGACACAGTAAGCATGAAAATTTTCCTCACCAACAAATGTCAAGGCAAGATTCAAAAAAAAAAAAAAAAAAAAAAAAAAAAATAAAAAAATAAAGAGTCTGTTGACCGTTCCTATAGGTTCACCCTATGATGAACATTTTTGGTTACCTCACAGCAACCACTTCTAGTGTTCTGCAGGTAAGAGCTCATAACAGATCTCTGCAAATGGCCATCAATTTCCATGGAACAGCACTTTCATTCTGAGAATCAAGACTCCAGGTGATTTGGTGGCTCGTTTCCTGGGTTGTCAAAACGTGGTCCCTCTTCAGATCATGTCATGAACAATATTGATAAAGGACACCTCTTCCACATGGAGGGGAATCCATTGCTTGGACAATCAAGCTCAAGGTTTTTGGGATTATTTTAAATGAAAAAACTACTGATATAAGAGCATTTTTAAAAGCCTTCAAAATCATTAGGTCCTTGCAAAAGTTGTAAAGCCACTTTGATTATGGAAAGTGAGATTTTGGTTCAAGGGCAATCCTTTTGTTGCCCTTAAATAATTGGGCAGTTGCCGCTGCCAACATCTGCTCCTACTCTCCAGCTCAGGGACTCACGTACCCTGAAGTCCCGAGCTTTACTACACAATTTGCACATCTACAAACCTTACGTAGCAGTGGAACTGCAAATTATGCACGGCTTTGGACTTACGCACTTAATGTATGCAATTTGCATACCGCCTGCACAGAACAATAGATCTGAGCCGCACACATGCGCGAATCTGTACCATCAGCTGCCTCTGAAATGGCTCACCATCGTGAGTGGTCTCAGTGGGTGACGTCTGCATGTCGTGTAGTTAGACCGCAGGGAAATTCAAAATCTCAGCTGTTGAAGCTGGGTGGGGTAAGGGAAACTCCTCCACTTCACCCAGCGATTTCTCCAGATCGGGGCAGCAGAGAGGGGTGCACTCCTGGCCACAGTAAAAACACTAAAATGGTGGCCAGAATGAGTATTTAATTTATTAAGAATTTTTCTGTGTGTTTTTTTTTTAATTAGAAGATAAACAGCAGAAATGTGTTTGTTACTCTTCTGTTTGCTATTCAAAAATTACAGAGTTATTCAGAGAAAGGTGAAACTCTGGAGAACTTTTGGAGAAGTGAAAACTAGGTCAAAATAGCCAAACCAGAAAAATTATCCTATTTATCTCACTTTCCAAATCGGCCATTTTGACCTAGAATTTTCACTTCTCCAAAAGTTCTCCAGAGTTTCACCTTTCTCTTTATAACCCTTTAAGACGTACCTTTCTCGCTTCACTTTGGGGTCCTCTTTATCACGACTGCGGCGTCTTCTGCGTTCTCTGTAACGTCCAGAATGCTTTTCCTTGTGACTTCCTGCTGAGTGTCGAGAATCAACTGATGGAGAGCGATGCACATCCCTCCTGGAGAAGGACACAGACCATTACATTTTATTGAGGCTCATTCCTGTTGTCTATTAGTGTATGTGGTGGTTGGACACCTAGGGAAGACTCCTTTTTCAGATATATAGATATAATCCATAGCACTCTTGCACTCCCAAACTTCATGGGATACGTGCCTAGTGCTTAGCCCAATGTATGAAACATAATATCCAAGTGATGGTCAGCACGCCAAGGTCTCCTTAAAATTCCTTCATTTATTATTTCAAGCAAGTAAAAACACACCCACACTTACGCTCATCTGACACTAGCCCCTTTGAAGAGCGAACGTCCTTTCAGTTAACGCCCATCTGGCCACCTCACTGAGCGCAACCCTCCTATGGAGAATCGCGCTTTGCAGCTCCGTCAATGTGCGTACTAGTGCTTTGCCGGAGAGGCTTGGATAACGGACGCTTGTTGTGCGCACACACAAGCGTGTGACGGGCCCCGTTGCAGCGGCACAACGCTGCGACGGACGCCGGTAAGCACGTCAGTACGGGTGCACATAAGGCGGACGTCAGACGAGAGCGCTAAATCTTGCAGATCTAGTTTTATTTTAAAACCATAGAGAAACTGCAAAAATATACAGGATTAGGGCAGAAACAACTAAGCGATGAGAACAGTGTGTACGGTACACAAATCGATTTGAGTCAGACTAACTTAAACTTTAGAACCTCTTACGCTGCTTCAGAGCTGATGGGAGAAGGCGTGCCGCTACTTTGCTCTTTGGGATTTAGTTCTAGGCTTATGTAAGACACAACCAGTTTGTTTTTATTCAGTTTACAAATCTAGCAGCGCTATACCACAAACCCTGGTATACTACCATTGGGGATGGCACTGTAACGCTGGTGTTTTATACTTACTTGATGCTGGAGTCCAGTGCCACCACCCCAACCTGCCTGCCACACCCTCTTTGATCAAGAGCTGCCATTCTCTCCCTTTGGTCCGGTCCCTTCACACAAACTCCCTCCGACAATCTGGTCCAGTCTTTTGCACAAACCCCACTCCCCTTTCATAATTTGGTCAAGTCCCTTGCCCAAACGCACTCCCTTCCACCTCTGGACCCTCCTCCCGCTTAGTTTGTTCATAAAATTATTGGAAAGGGACACTACACGCACCCTGACCACTTTAGTTTATTAAAGCGGTCCGGCTGCAATGAGTGCCCAGTACCCCCTGCTCACCCAGTTTCCTGCTGACATATCTGAGTGCTCGCAGCAGCGATCGTTTGGGGAGAAAGCAGACATGGGCTTAAACTGTGTACGAGGCTTCAATCCATCACTCTGACAAGGCGATCATGTACCTTGTGTGCGAAAAGTATACAATGTGTATGTACGTACTAAAGTAAAATACACTACGCAAATTGCTTATGAAAAAAAAGGAGGGGGGCAGAGGTTGATTTTTTTTTTTACAATTTGTTTTTACTTCAGGAATATTTTTTTTTATCCGATGAAGTGAAAAAGAAAAAAAAATTGTTAGTTGCAGCTCTATACAGGATGTCTGCAAATTTAAAAGGTAACTGCTTTATATACTTAATTTTTAAAAAATGATGCTGAACCAAGACATGGAAATCTGCCTATGAAGGATATGCCTTCTAATCTCTGGTTAAATAGTTTCATAGTAAGTCTATAAACATAGATATGGCAAATCAGTTCAAGCACATTACTTCAATCAATTTATACCTTCTACCAACAGATGATGATGAAATGGTAGAACTTGCTTCATCATGTGCGTCTCCACTCCAGTGGCTGGCCAACTCTTCCATGTGCACAGCAATGACATCACGTATGATCTAAAAGACAAAAAAGGGGATTTTCAGCATTGTACCACATAAAAGCAAATTACTGTAACTTACACATTAAGCTGAAAAGCACTCCAATATAAACAATACCACTGAACTAAAACCTTATTTTTTTACACACCACATTTTGAAAAGTCAAAAAAAAAATTCTACCAATTAAACCAATTCCAGTTTTCTGAAAAGTTAGCTGTTTTCATGAGAAACAGATACACACATAATAGTAAGCCGCGAGTTAAAGTGCCAAAAGAAAACTGTGTGAAACAAACGGGTGCTATTAGGTAATAGAAACAAACTTCAACAGCTACACAACATGCTCATGTCACCTATTATTTATGACACTACTGTTTGCACCGAGACATTCTATGCATGATGCAAAAGATAAAGTGCACTTTGGCTACAATATCACATCAGGGGTACCTACCCAGTTCCAACGTTGGGTGCTGCCATATTATTATTTATTATTATTCTTTATTTATAAAGCGCCAGCATATTCCGCAGCGCTGTACAATAGGCACAGTATAGACGGGTTACAATTCATTGAACAACATTTGACAAACAGTACAAGAGGGGATGAGGCCCTATTCCCGTAGGAACTCACAATCTGGGAGGGTTGGGGTTGGAAACAGGAGGAGAGGATATCTCTCCCCCCCCCCCAAACCCAACGGACAGAAATTGCTGAGTGTCACTCAAGGCTACACAAGTGGCCCTCAATGGTGATGTCATCACACGGTCTTACCAGCTGGTAAGAAAGCTCTCTGTTCACAGCTGTCACTTATGGAAACGAGTGACAGTCACGTGATCGCTCTGAGCCGGCATATCACTCAGCACCCGACCAGCAAGGAGGGCGCTGCCGGGTGCTGGGGAGCCCCAGGGACGTGACACAGATATCACATTGGATTGAGAAGATCAATAATGAAGTCTCATCCCTCAGCACTGGCTGCATTTAAAAAAGTTCCAGCAGTGGGTGCATCCTCTGTGGGTGTCACTTATTAAAGAACATTGCACAAGTCTGTGTGAGTCGCCTTTAGTGGTGATGTGAGGAGCCTATACAGTCACCTGCCTGAAATTAGAAGCCCTGCAGGACAGCTCTTCAGCTCACAAATACCAAATCAACTCATTCCAGCAGCATGTCAGATGTAAGCAATGGCAAATTTGACAGGAAATAACTGCATAAATTTCTATATATGCGAATGGAACAAAATCAAAATGCTAATTTATACAGAGTGATCCCACCCACCCCAATCAAATGAGGATGACCTCTCTTACCTCTGTGTAAGACTTCTTTGTTAAATGAACATTCTTTGCTCTATAAGACTGTCTACGTCTCTTATAATCCCTCATTTCAGCCATTAATTCAAGGTGCGACTTTGGCCCCTTCTGGTCATCACCTGTAAAGGAAGGGGGGGGGGGGTTAGTTTGTGTAGTCTCTTTTACAATCCTTTCAGATAAGCGGGCATCCATTACAACACGTTAAATTAGCTGCAAAGGAAAAAACAGTTTTTGTAAGGAGCACATTTCCCAGTTGGACAGATCCCTCGGTCGTGAATTAATGTGACTAAGCAGAAGGTGCTTCT
Organism: Leptobrachium leishanense; assembly: GCA_009667805.1. Classification (NCBI taxonomy): domain Eukaryota; kingdom Metazoa; phylum Chordata; class Amphibia; order Anura; family Megophryidae; genus Leptobrachium; species Leptobrachium leishanense. The sequence goes on from CM019067.1 coordinate 147,822,169, forward strand.
TCCGTTCAATTCTCAGAGACTCAGCCATCGGTAAAGACCGCCATGTCAAAAGAATTACTAATTGGTTAAATGTACATATTCAATAGGTCATACCAAAGTATCCTGTACCAGTAGTGTTAGCTGTCAGGAGACACAACAGGAACAAGAAACTGGTTCGCTGCCAATGGAAACAGGAAAAGGCAACAAAATATAAGCGAAGAAAGAAGGTATGTGAACACACTTCTTTCACACATCACTAGGCATTTGCTGGAAGTTATACTGATCCCAATCCCTTACCATGCCATGGCCCACTCATTCTCTCCCTCCACATTGTGTCGGCATAAGCGATAAAGGGATAGTGAAATATCTAAAGAAAACTGTGTCATAGTAACTACCCTTGTGTTTGGGGGGGGGGGGGGAGAAATGGGACTATACCCCAGTGTGTATTATATATCCAAAATCACAGGTATAGCAGTACGTAGTGATACCTTTTTTTTTTACTAGACGTTACATTTCTATTTTACTAGTTGGTAAGTGATTCATATTGCGCGCGCTGCTTAAATTGCAAAATGTGATGATGCTTATAGCAAGTACATCTTAGCATGATGCCAGAAATGGAACCAACCCTACCTGCAGCTTAAAAAAATAAAAAAAAAAATGCATTGCACCATGAGCTCGAATTTGGGGAGAGCCGACAAGAGACAGATTAGTTATACAGGTCTCGAATTCTAGTCTCCTACTAGAAAATGAATCTAACAAATGTGTGAAGTAAAAAAACAGATAAAATAAAAACACACTTTACTGTTCCTACAAAAATAGCATTTTTCCCCCCACCTTGGTTGATCTTAGCTGCCAAATCCTCAAATAGAGCCAACTCATCCAGAGAAGCCATAGACCTCTGATTCCTTGTCTCCTGGAGGACATAGTCAAAGATGGCAAGGCGATCAGCTTGTGTCAGGTCACAGACCACACGCTTGTGATTCAAGGGAACTTCAACAGCAGTAGTAGTAGAATAGGCACCTGCAGCAAGAAGAAAGGGGGGAAGGTGGCGAAGCTTATCTTGTTACAACATACAGTAAGTTTATCTGGCCAAAAGAATAAAAATACAAATGGTGTTCTTGATAAACGACTTCAAAACAAAGTGGATTAACCATTAAATATTGAAATCTGAACTCAAACCCCCCCCCCCCCCATATAAACTCAATACTACTAAAGGTTGACATTTCCAATTCCCACCAACTTACCTGTTTGGGAATAATAGCTAAGGTTTAAGTTGGAAATTGCATTGCGGAATTGGAATAAAGTGGTACAAGTGATATATTTTTAGAATACAAAATTTTTTAAAACGCGAGTCCACATTCTTACACACACACTCCAGATTTATGATTGGAGGAGCCAAAAACCAAACTGTAGGATTTTAATGTTCAGACACTAAATTTGAGGAAAATCTGACTCGCAAGGAACAGAAGTACATTGGAAGCCCATGATACCAAACTTGAATGCAGAAGCTGTACATTCTATGTTCTTTTTCAAAAGGATACAAATCTATAATGCACTGATGGGACAAAAGAGAAAGCCACAAACCTCAAAATTACCATTTTCCCTGTGATGTCCCATCAAGGGGTTGTTATTGCATTGGTCTTAAATATGCACTATGGTGAAGGCAAGAACGTAAAACCTCTAGGACGGACGCGCAGAGTGTCCACGTCCGCATAGTGTTCTGTGTGTGTGATGACAGTCAGACCGAGCGCATTTGCGCCATGACGCACAAAATGGCTTTTCATATCCTTTTCAAATCTGTATTTTTTTTAATATTAAATTTTGTTTCCCCATAATTCCTTTTCCCTACGTCCGTCAAGAAAAACGGATTGTGTGGGGTCTACAGTGTCTTCCATCAGTACGTCTGTCCACTGTGCACACACAGAGTTCGCTCAGACTGCGTTCATCTGACATTAGCCTAAATGAAAAGAAAAAAAAAAAAAAAAACACCTGCCCGGCACCTGAAACTGCGAGTCCAGGGCGGTAAGATTTGCCCATCCCTGCTTTATCAGCACAACAAAATTTAATAAATAACCCTCATTTCCATACACCGACACTTTTGCCAGTCTATGCTCCCACTGACAGCAGTGGGTGAGCATAATAATTTTGAAGGCTGCAGTATGCTCGCTTCGAGTGAGCTGCCTGTGCAACGATTCATATATACAAAATCAGCCATTCAACATCAAACATGTCCACGCTCCATCATGCATCTTTTGAAAAGGATATTTTTTAAAAGGATACTGAATATACAGTGATTCACATCTGTAAATTGTGAAGACTTTAAATCCACTTTATACTCACCCCTGCTGTAGAAAGAGAAAAAGATCCATAAAGAAAGCTGTGTTTGCAGCAAAGTAACCTGGAATACGTGTGAATATACACAGTGCATGCAATGCTGAATTGAATGGTCACTACTGTCTGTTTCTAGCATGTACAGAAACTTCACATTAAGGATCTACACTAAAGAACGCCTAAATATCTAACATACAACTGGTATGTTATGCGGTCATGGGAAGTAATAACACCTATGGGAATGCATATTGAAGGGTGACGACCACCTCAAACTCACATTGTAAATGTTAAAATCCACAGTCCAACAGATACAGGACATTTAACACAGGAAACCTCTTTGAAAGCTGTAGTCTAGGTCATGCTTACTTTTCTCATATGGTCCACTATCTCCACCATTGGATACACGGTCCCTCGCTTCCTTGAGTATCTGAAACTGTTTAACTTTATCTGATGGGATTAAAATGAAAATCGTCAGGAAACACCATTACAGGGATGACACTAGTGTGATGGGTGGAAAAAACTCATTTAGTTCATTTGTCACAAACCATTTAACAACTACCATAGATACTTGAGTATAGCGCAACCCGAATATAACGAGATGGATACAGATTTATTATGGACATGAGAGAATACTCAAGACTCGAATATAACACGAGGAACAAAATTATAAAACTATACTGTGCTGGGAAACAATATCCTTCCAGGTTTTCTTAACACAGTCAGGCTCCCCCTCAGGCCAGGGTGCTCTGCTCTAGAATGATAGTTGTTACTAAGTATGAAGCCGCTGGCCACCTGTCTTCTTACTTGCGAAAAGATGCCTGGCGGAGTGAGATTACCAACACCGTGAATCATTCACCAATAGCCAACACACCAGGATGTGTCTTTTCTGACCTCCGGCTCTAGCAGGCAGGCTCATCCACCACCAGTCACAGAGACTTGGATCCATGAGCTTTTTTTTTTTTTTTTTTTTTAAAAAAAAAAAAACAGATGTCTCAAATATAACGCGACCCCTCCAATTTTTAGGTAAATTTTTGGCACCAAAATCTAGCGGGATACGCGAGTGTCTACAGTAGGCTAATTTTTGATAAATCTGAGACACAAATAACAAAGCAGTTACCAATAGGGATGTCCCAATCCAGTACTTGGGATCAAGGCCAGGAACGGATCACAGCAATTTTTAGTGGGATCGGCTGCAGTCAATACCATGGGGCCAGGATTTCCTTTAGCAACCGAGCCGTTGGTCGTGCGGTATCAGATCAGGATTCTGTATCAGCTGATCATAGATACCGTAAGACTCGGATTGGTGGCTCGAAAAGAAATAGCAACCGAGAAATCCCAAGTGCCTGGCATTAAAAAGAAAAGCTAGCATACCTGGATAGAACAGATAACAAACCTAAGCTTTGAGAGGACACCTTTTCAGCCTAGATGGTGTATCCTGGGTGGGTGACAAGAATTTCTTTAAAGTACAGGGAGACCCAGATATCCCCCAAACCGAGGACAACTTGCCTGAATTACCCCAGAATTTTGCCAATAGCTGCAGCTTTTTCCAAAGTTCTGGGAAGCAGATGAGAGAGGAGCTATAACAGCTTCCTGGAGCATACCACAGTACCCGAGGACTAATTCCAGCTCCCATGAATGCGCTGGAGCGGTGCTTTTACACACAGGTCACTGACCAGTGAAGAGTACGCAGCCAGTCAGCAAACTTGTGGAATCCTCTAATAGCTGGTTTTTCAACTGCACCAACCAGCCCCAGCAGGTGTGTGTGATATACAATGTGTGTGTTTACAGTCAGCAATACACATATTATGCAAGTTATAAAAATTCACTATGCCCCAGATGTTTTTGTTCTGCCGAATAGTCATCACCAATAACTGGTCAGAGATTAAGCCATAAACCCAGAAATAGGAGTAAGTGAAAGAAACAGGACTTGCCAACGTACCGATAGCAACTGAAGGTATCTTTGCCTTTTCATAGTAAAAGCATGTGTCGAGGACTTCAGTCTAGATGGAATAAATATATTAGTAAAATGCAATAAAAAAAAAACAACACACCAAAACACAAAGACATTATGCATATATGTAGGAGAGAATGTTCTTGCATACTTGCCTCTTCCTTGCTATAACCAAGCCTTTTCAATCTACACTTTGTGACGTGCTTATCCAGAGCAGCTCGAGGCATGCGGTGGTTACCATCATATGGACATATGCCCAGATCCTATAGAACAGAAAATAGATAAGTTTAGTGGTCTCAATAGAATTAGGAAATCTAAGGCCTAATTTATCATTTTAGGGGCCACTCTAGACAACGTGATTAATGCAGTGTTGAACAATCATGCTGATCAATGTCCTGCCACCCCAGGGGTGTGGAAATAAAAAAAATAAAAAAATTTCAACAAAATAGTGTTTAGAGGTCTTTATTCATAACAGTGTGCACATAATCTGAGTTAGAATGCAAGCTGTATTTATTAAATCCATATAAATTACTGCCAATTTAAACCGAATAGTATCATGCCCTGATACATATACAGAGACCTCAGACCAATTTAACGCCCACAACACTGCAAAGCGGAGCGGTTATTTTATGTGACGTGTAAAAATAGTTATCTGTTATTGTAGCCAGAGGGGACATAGTGCACTAAATGGTCACTGCGTTTACAAAGAAGAGATGTCCTGGGACCCACTTAATGGAAGTCTGGAAAGGCAATGTAAAAAGAAATAAGACATATTATACACAATGTGTGGCCATAAACCCCATTGTCACTCTGCAGATGCCTGCACACACACGTTATTTCTCAAAGAATAGAGAAAGGAAAAAAAAAAAAACACCCTACATGAATATAGACATTCTAAACCAGGGACATCAAACTCCAAGGAAGAGGGATACCAGAGGGGTTTAATTATAGAGTCGAGGTCTTCCCTGTGCCCTGAAGGTTGACAATCAGGTCGCGGTGAACAGACCTCTGATCAGCTTCAGCCAGCTTAACAGAATCAGAGAGTTTAAGGCTAGGGTCAGACGAACGCATTTTTCACGTTGTCCGTGAAAAAGTGCGTTCGAACGAACGTACGTATTTTTTCCCGGAATACGCGATAGCGGTCATACGATGCGCCTTTTCGTCCGTGATTTTGTACGGATCATCAATAAAACCCTTTTTGTGTCTGGACGTTATGTTGGCCGGACATTAGCAGCGTCTGATGTCTCCTAATCACACACACACGCCGCTATGCGGCCGCAGCGCACTCTGTACGTCAGCAGTAGCGGTTTGACGTTCTCGAAAAAATGCGTTCGTTGGCCACTTGCGTTGCACGGACGAACTTTCGTGCGGCCGTTCGTCGTATGTTCCCCAGCATTGGACGTCATTTGCTGCTAGCACGGCCGTGATTTTGTGCGGCTAAACGCACGTGAAAAATGCGTTCGTCTGACCCTAGCCTAAAGCCTCTCAAGGGGTGTCCACCGGTTGAAGCAGTTCACTCTGAAGAGACTCAGTGCTCCTGCACCTCGGGTTGGCAGAGTGTGGGCTTGCCACGTTTGTGCCAATTGTCACAGGGGTGGCACCAACACTCTTCCAGCCCAGCGACGACACACCAACAGGAAAATCACCAGAGGAGAAGACGACAATGTAGGTGGGAGATATCTACAGCACACGGCGCAAGCGCATATGGAGTATCGCATTTTTTATCCCGACGGCACTCGTGTGCCAGCAGCCCGGCACGGTGTCCGGCAGGCTTCTTGCATCTCAAAAATATTTACTTGTCTGGCGCCTGGATCTTCATGTTCCAGGTGTCGGGGGATAGGATTTCCACACCCCTGCCACCCCCATCCCAGATAGCCCAGAAGGCCATGTCAGAGCCTCAAGCGAGGTGAATGGCTTGCTCAAGCATCCATGCCTTCATGTGACAATTGAAGCTAGAACAGAACCTGTAGAAGAGGAAGCGGGGCTTTCAAAAATGTTTTAAACGTCAAGTGAAACAACTCCAGCTATGACTGCACCATTAAAAGGACACCTCAGCAATTATGCCCACTCAAGCCAATTTATGGTGTGCTGTGTGCCCCCCTTTACCTGTCCCTGTGGACTGTGACAGCCCTTCAAAGACTTTTTCCTGTCCCGGGTTTACAGGGATACTGTTAAAATATTGGGATGCACCAATAGCATCGGTGCCGAAACTAGCACGAGTACTTGGTACTCGTGCAAATGCCCCGATACCCGGAAGTCAGCAGTGTGTGGAAAAATATGAACACTACATTAATCGTGTAAGCTCAAGCTGCCAAGAGAGATTCAGAAGCCTGAGCACGTCTGGCGCTCCCTACTTCCTGAATCTATGCTCTTCAGTGCTTCAGAGGAGGCACTGAGAGCAGTGGAATTGCTTGGACCAATGGGAAAGCACCATTGGTCTCAAGCCATTCAAAAAACACCTCCCATGCAATGACTGACACAGGACAGTCATGTGACTGTCCTTATCAGTCATTGGGGTGTGCCGCGGGGCTGTGTGCCTGGAGGCACTCCCTGGGGGCCCCTGACAGCCGCCAGAGATCCTCCAGATATCCCGGGGGGGGAACCGACATCCGCCAGATATCCCAGGGGAGCACCGAAATCAGCACTGAACCCGAATCTACATAACCTGTCTGACACTTGCCAGTGCCTCACCAGCCACTGACCTCACGTCACTGGGTTTATAAAGAATGCGCGCAACAACGGTTAATATGAGCAGTGAAGGGGTAAAGACGAGACAGCTGCTTGAGCTGGCACCATGATGCCACTCAATTCATCAGCATCTGTCAGGCACAATGTCCAGCACCAGAGGAGCCGCAAAGAGAACGTGGTGTGGGATTAAAGGGGAATTACACCTCCAAAAAAAATAATAGCTAAAGACAGACGCAGTCATTAGGGACAGTAATTAGGGTTACGGTTCCCTTTAGATGATGCCTAATCGCCTGCTGACCCTCAGCATAAACAGAGGGTTTACATTCTATGCAGGGCCGGATTAACATAGGGGCGGATGGAGCAGCAGCTCCAGGCCCATGCCCCAGAATAGGCCCACAGAAAGGATAACTATGTCTGCATTGATGGGCATTTTGACCCCTGTTTCTCTGATTCCTTAGCAGCTACAGGGTCACATGATATATCAATGGAAAGGCAAGAGCATGGCCTTTCCAATGATCCCAAACATGACCAGGTTTTATGTAACAAAAAAAAAATTTTATTTTTTTCTTTCTACCACAGCAATAATTTTCACTTTTCAATTATAAAATGAACAATGAGGCTGCATTACTCACCACCACATTTCTCTTGTCACCATCAAGTGTGGAGGTGATGGCACAAGCTGTTGTTACAAATTGTTGTTATCAAAAACCTAAACTGCTGCACTGCAGGAAGAGCACGGGGGGGGGGTGCTTTGGACCCCTGCGTCACTAATTTTTACACTTCACAAGGTCAAGTGAGGTGTCATTGGACAGGTCAGAGTCTAGCCTTTGCAGTGATACCAAACATGACCATGTAAAATTCAAAAGAAGAGTAAAAAGTTATTTTTAGTTCCGAAGCGATGGCATTGTTCATTTGTCACGTATAAAATAAGCAATACCACTGCTAATACTCACCTTCTCAGTTCTTATTTCCCATGCTGGGAGCAAGGTCAGGGTTTGATACTATCAAGGTTATCCAGAGAGAGGTGAAACTCAGGAGAATGACTGAAGAAGTGAAAATTCTAGGTCAAAATAGCCAAACCAGAAAAATTGTCCCATTTATCTCACTTTCCAAATCGGCCATTTGGTCGAGATTGTTCTGCCAATTCTCCTGGTCTTCACGTCTCTCTGAATATCCCTGATAGTCATATCTATACTATAATGCAGTAAGGCTTGGCGTGTCCGTCGCCAAGCCTGTACTGCGCATGCGCGCGCAACCAGCGGCGGTTGGCTGCGCGTGCATGCAACCGCCGTGGCCCGAGCCGGCTGTGCGCGTGCCGTTTACAGGATGCGCACGCAGCAGCCGGGTTAAGGCTGTGCGCGCATCCTGTAGAGCCGGATGCAAACGCAGCAGACGGCTATAGGCTGCACGCGCATCCAGTGGACCAAGATGCGCGCGCAGCCTATCGCCGTCTGCTCTGAGCGCATCTGGCTCTACAGGATGCGCGCGCAGCCTCTCTCTGACGGCTGCGCGCGCTTCCTGTTCTCCTGGATGCGCGCGCGGCCGACAGGTAGAGGCTGCGCACGCATCCAGCATCTTAATTGGGGGCAACTATACCCACGCGAGCGGGGGGGCAACTATACCCACGCGAGCGGGGGGCAACTATACCCACGCGAGTGGGGGGCAACTATACCCACGCGAGCGGGGGGCAACTATACCACGCGAGCGGGGGGCAACTATACCCACGCGAGCGGGGGGGCAACTATACCCACGCGAGCGGGGGCAAATATATCCATGTGAGCTGCTTCGCTTAACAATAGACTGCCCTCTGGGCAGGCTTTCCACCTAGTTATTCATAAAACACCACCCTCCAAAAAAGGAAAATATTTTATATTTTTTTGTTAAAATTGTATATTTTCTGCAGTAACAGGTCCCTATTTCAATTTTTTTAACAATAATTTCCTATAGAATATATCACCACAAAAAGGTTTGGATGACAAAGTGGGGGAAAAAATTATTTTACACTCTTTAAATGATTGTACCTGCCTGGTTAGATATACCAGTATCTGCACTATTAAATAACCGAAAATATGTTTTCATTTCACTAAATTCCAAAAAAACCACCAAAATCTTCAGCTCCAGGCCCATAGAGATCTTAATCCGGCCCTGATTCTATGGAAGGTTTAAAGCAAATTAGGGATATTGGCAAACACTCCGCCCTGTGAACCTGCCCTCCATCAGGTCCTATGTGCAGCGCTACACTCTATGCTACTTGCATGACCCTAGCGAGACATCTGCGCAGGCGCGTTGTTCGGAAGATCAGGAAACTAACCAGGGCAGAGAGCCCACATGAACACGACACGGGGGGGGGGGGGGGGCATATATAAATCGTCCAGAGCTCCCCCTGCCCAAAGCAGCAGCATAGAGTCCAGTGACCGCCAGCCGTCGCGGCCGCGAAGTAAAGACAGCCTCTTACCTCTCCCTCCAGACCGTGCTCCTCCTTCCAGCCCAGCTCTTGCAGCAGCTCGCCCAGGCGCCGCTGGCATTGCTCGGTGAACTCCTGCAATTCCTGTAGCTCTTCTTGTCGGGCGCAGCTCCCGGGGTCCTCCATGGCGCTCCACGAACCGGAAGACGACTAAACTAATGGGCGTGTCTTCAGCAGGGGCGGAGTCACTGCGATCTACCGCCTCTCTTAGAAGCGGAAGGGGCTGACTCCCCAGATGTGTAGGGAGGGAGTGACTCCCGTGGCTCTTGGGTGTGGGGGTGTTGGCAATTGTTTTGGGTGGAAGGATAAAATATGGTTAGGCTCTGATAACCGGGGCTATGATCTAAAATAAAGCCTGGGCTGCCGGGACCATGAAAGGACCGCCCACTACCACCAAAACATGAAACGTTCGTTTATGTTGCTGATGTACAGTATGTTCAGACATCCCAACCTGCAAAAACTAATTGGAGCTATGCATGAATCACTGCCCCACCCCCCAAATATATCTATATAAACCATGTGGCATGCGCGAGTGTATCACAGAGCTCCACAGCAATAAAACTCACAGTAGTGTGTATGAGTGTATCACAGAGCTCCACAGCAATAAAACTCACAGTAGTGTGTATGAGTGATCACAGAGCTCACAGCAATAAAACTCACAGTAGTGTGTATGAGTGTATCACAGAGCTCCACAGCAATAAAACTCACAGTAGTGTGTATGAGTGTATCACAGAGCTCCACAGCAATAAAACTCACAGTAGTGTGTATGAGTGTATCACAGAGCTCCACAGCAATAAAACTCACAGTAGTGTGTATCACAGAGCTCAGAACAGTCGCTATTCTGCACACCAATTCAGACAAACAAAAGATATGTGTGGGTGCTAACCAAAGGATGGACTAATCCTCAAAAATCCTAAATGGCAGACGACTAAGGCTGGGACCGTCAGACGAAACACAGCGCGCACACGCATGCAGCCGCACTTTATCACGGCCGTAGTAGCAGCAAATGATAGGCAATATACGAAGTACGGCCGCACAAAAGTTCGGCCGCGCAACGCAAGTGTCAAACGAACACATTTTTTTGAGAACGTGAAACCGCTAGTACTGACGTACAGAGTGTGCTGCGTCCGCTAGCGGCGTGTGTGCGTGATTAGGAGACGTCAGATGCTGCTAATGTCCGGCCAACATCACGTCCAGACGCAAAAAGGGTTTTATTGATGATCCGTACAAAATCAAGGACGAAAATGCGCATCGTATGACCACTATCGCGTATTCCGTGAAAAAATACATCCATTCGTTCGAACGCACTTTTTCACGGATGACGCTAAAAATGCGTTCGTCTGACCCTAGCCTGAAGTGGAAAGCACATGATAAAAGATGAAAATTTATTTGACCCAATCTAAAAAAAGGTAATACATTCCTACAATATTCACACAGAAGATACATAATGTAACATGTCACAGGCACAAATAAGCGTGCGCAGCCTATTACATTAGGGTGTGCACCCAAAAGTGCAAAATGCACGCGCCGCGTATAATAATATATATACACACACACACACCTGCGTGCAATCAAAATAAATCATTACTATATGTATGGTTCATGTCAGAATATCATAAAAAATAAAAATTATATTTCCATTCGCATTTCAATCATTTGCAGCGTGTAAATTTATTTTTTCAAGCCTTATCCAAACCTTTGTGGTTATAAATTCTATGGGTTACTTATAATCAGGAATAGAGACCCTGTTACAGGGCAGTGACGCCGGTGTACGAGGCGGATGTCCCACAGCAATGGCTGACATCAAATGGATGGACCCAGTGACACATATTGTGTGATATTTTCCTCTATATGTGTCAAGGAGTGCATCCATTGTGAGATTTTCCTCTATGTGTGACATTGGGTGCATCCATTGTCAGTAGGCGTCACTAGGGTTGGTGTCACCCGGTGCGGTAACTCATGGTGTCACCCCCCCCCGGGTTTTACGGGGTTTCTTTTACTACTCTTACTCATAAATCAGTACTCCCATATACAGTTGTGTTCAAAATTATTCAACCCCCAATGCTGTAAAGGGTTTTAGGGAATTTAGTGTACATTTGTAATTGTATTCCGAATGAAATCCTACAAGGACTTTTTAAAGAACCATATGCAACTAAAATGACATCCATTGGTTTTGTAATACAGTAGTAAATGTTTCTTTTGTGAATTCTTCATTGACACAATTATTCAACCCCTTAAAGACTACCACTCTGAAGAACAGAGGTTCATTCAAGTGTTTTCAATCAGGTATTGAAAACACCTGTGGATGTCACGGAGCAGCAATAAAGCATAATAAGCACCAATTAGGCAGGTTTAAAATGACTGATACTCAGCTCCTTCTAGACATTTACTGGTGTGGTTACAAACATGGTGAAGTCAAGAGAATGGTCCAGGAAGACAAGAGAAGAGGTGATTACTCTTCACAGGAAGGGCAATGGCTATAAGAAGATTGCAAAGATGTTAAACATACCAAGAGAGACCATAGGAAGCATCATTTGCAAATTCAAGGCAAAGTGCACTGTTGAAACGCTACCTGGTCGTGGCAGAAAGAAGATGCTGACTTCGACTGCTGTGTGCTACCTGTAGCGTAGAGTAGAGAAAAGTCCCCGTGTGACTGCTGAGGAACTGAGAAAAGATTTGTCAGATGTGGGTACTGAAGTTTCAGCTCAGACAATACGGCGCACACTGCGTAATGAAGGCCTCCATGCCAGAACTCCCAGGCGCACCCCTTGCTGTCTCCAAAGAATAAGAAGAGTCGACTGCAGTATGCCAAAAGTCATGTGGACAAACCACAGAAGTTTTGGGATAGTGTTCTGTGGACTGATGAAACAAAATTAGAACTGTTTGGGCCCATGGATCAACGCTATGTTTGGAGGAGGAAGAACAAGGCCTATGAAGAAAAGAACACCTTGCCTACTGTGAAGCATGGCGGGGGGTCAATCATGCTTTGGGGCTGTTTTGCTTCTGCAGGTACAGGGAAGCTTCAGCGTGTGCAAGGTACCATGAATTCTCTTCAGTACCAGGAGATATTGGATGACAATGTGATGCAGTCCGTCACAAACCTGAGGCTTGGGAGACGTTGGACCTTTCAACAGGACAATGATCCCAAGCATACCTCCAAGTCCACTAGAGCATGGTTGCAGATTAAAGGCTGGAACATTTTGGAGTGGCCATCGCAGTCACCTGACTTAAATCCGATTGAGAACCTCTGGTGGGACTTAAAGAAAGCAGTTGCAGTGCGCAAGCCTAAGAATGTGACTGAACTGGAGGCTTTTGCCCATGACGAATGGGCGAAGATACCCGTAGATCGCTGCAAGACACTTGTGTCAAGCTATGCTTCACGTTTAAAAGCTGTTATAACTGTAAAAGGATGTTGTACTAAGTACTAAGATTGAATGTCACTTGGGGGTTGAATAAAACTGATAATGATGTGAGCACAGAAAAGACATTTGTGGTTATTTCATTATAAATGTTATATTTGTCTGACCTACACGTGCCTCTTTGATTTAATTGTAAGCAAGATGACTGAATGATCAAAATCAATGTCAAACTGGCCAAAACACTCAATTTCAGTGGGGGTTGAATAATTTTGAACACAACTGTAACACTGAATGCTCATAATACACGGCACACATTACTGTGAGGTTTATTGCTGTGCAGCTCTCTCATAGACTCACACACAAATGTTGGTGAACTGCCAGCAAGTACGGTTTCTTAGTATCTAATAGGCATTTTTTAAAAAAAAAATCAATTATTTTTTTTCTTTCTAATAGGGTTTTTTTCGGTAACAGCCCTTTTTATTGTCATTCAAGATCTTATGTTAATTCCAGACATTTTCGTTCAGTAGTTTTTTTGAAAACAGCTGGTGACGGATTCGCGGTGGCATTCGGTGGCTGATTCCCTGCACTTCAGGGACCCTGCAGTGAATTCACCAGGGAAATTTGATTCCCCAAAGTGCCTGCATCATTTCGGTGCTCTGTGAATATCCCCTTTAGTGGTGATTTTTTTGCTGCCCCTTGGAAAGTGCCAGCCTAGGCCTTGCCTACCCAGGACATACTTGAAAATGAGAGAATTTTCAATGTATCCTTCCTGGTAAAATATATATATATATATATATATATATATATATATATATATATATATTATATATATATATATAAATATATATATATATAAAAACCTGGAATCCCCGCACTCCAAGTGTAGATTCATATAGGTGCTCCGGTGCTGGAATCAAGCCGATGCATAAATAGAAGGTCATGAGAGAGACCGCAACACGGAGTCTTGAGTCAAAACGATTTAATGTAGTAGAAATTCTTCAACGTTTCAGTCCAACATGGACTTTCTTCAGGAATAGTAGGTATTCCTGAAGAAAGTCCATGTTGGACTGAAACGTTGAAGAATTTCTACTACATTAAATCGTTTTGACTCAAGACTCCGTGTTGCGGTCTCTCTCATGACCTTCTATATATATATATATATATATATATATATATATATATATATATATATACATATACATACACACACATATATATATATATATATATTTTTTTTTTTTACACAAAACTTATTTTTTATTTAGGGTGTCACCCTAGGGGGTGGTGCCACCCGGTGGGGGCCGCACCCCTGCCCCCCCCCCTAGCGACGCTAGTGTCCATTGTGTGATATTTTCTATCTTTCCATCACTTGCTCCTCACAGTGTTGCTTTGGCCATGGAATGGTGTGACGGATCCCACTACTCGGGGTGAGTAGATCCGCCGTCAGCGCCGAGTATACCTGGAGGTCGGTAGTGTGGTAGCGAGGTGCCGCTGGTTCTCGTAGTATACCCAGAGGTTGCAGCGCTGTAGAGAGGTCCTTGAAGCGTCCTGGTTCCCAAAGCCCTGTTATCCCCAATTATTAGCCGAGGCAGGAGTAAAGGTTCAAACAAGAGTGATTTATTTTGCATGGGGAACACAGGCGTATTTATGGGGGAAAAAAGGCATTGTTCTCCCCTGGTCCGCCCTCAGCCCTCCTGGGGTGATTTCTGCCACTGCCCTGAGCCATTGCCCAATTTCCCTTTGTTAACCTGGGGCCCCCCCTGCTGGGCGCAGCCCTCATCTTGGGGCTCGGCGCCAGCTCGTCCGGCCCCCTCCCGGAGCCGCTCCTGTGGTGTGAGCGCTTCCCTTGTCTCGTGGCCCCCCTGCGGCTTTCAGCCTGACTTTGGGGTTACGTTGGTTTTGGGGGTGATCCCCTTGGAGCGGTGGCACGCTTTGGGTACAGCCATGTAGCTTGGGCCCCTGGGCTGTTTCACTCCAAAAGCGCCCTGATCGGACCATGGTGACCCGAACAGTGGAGGGTGGAAGCTTGGAGGCTGTACCCGAGCAAGAGTCACCATTTTCAGCCGTGCTCCAGGCCGAGGGTCGCTGGTCAGTTCTCGGGGTTCCCGTGGGTGCTCCGACCCGCAATTCACCCCCCCCCCCGGTAGAACCCATTTTAGGGGGCACACTGGCCAAGAAGCGCTCTTCTACGTGGTACCCGCTCCGCGGGGCAAGGCGAACAAGGTTGGGTGGCTGGGCAGGCATAATTAGCAGCGGCTCGGGGCACTCTGAACGAGCGTGGAACAGGGGAACAACAGGGAAAATCACATTGGGGTACTTATAAAAATAAGGGCTAACGAACTTTTAATAACACACAAATAAATAAACAATTGAACTGTTGTACTGCGCTACGGCGTAGTGGCGGCCGTCCCGTCACATATCTCCCACAAGTTACCAGGTGGCAGACCCGGTGAGACCCTCTGCGGGTCCACTTGGGGATGTCCACGGACCCCACCCTAGGTCTCAAGTTAAGTCTGGCGGGATAGCCCATCCGCATTGGCATTTTGCTTACCAGGACGGTATTGGATAGTTAAGATGAAGGGCTGTAGGGCCAGGCTCCACTGCAGGAGCCTGCTGTTGTCTCCGGCCACCCGGTTCAGCCATACCAGGGGGTTGTGGTCTGTGAGGACCGTGAAGGAGTGCCCATACAAATAGGGTTGGAGTTTCTTCAGTGCCTATACCAGGGCTAGGCACTCCTTCTCGATTGCCGCATAGGCAACCTCCCTGGGTAGAAGTTTCCGGCTGATGTAGGCAACCGGGTGATCATGCCCATCTTCACCGACCTGGCTCAGCACCGCTCCCAGTCCGAACATAGAAGCGTCTGTGTGGACGACAAAACGTTTAGTTGAATCAGGAGCGGTCAACACGGGGGCCTCCACCAGGGCTCGCTTGAGCTGCTGGAAGGCTTCCTCACACTCAGTGGACCACAGTACCTGTCGGGGAAGGTTCTTGTGGGTTAAGTCAGTCAGGGGTTTGGCAATGGCGATGTAGTTGGGGACGAAGCGGCGGTAGTACCCCGCCGTACCTAGAAATGCTAACACCTGGGTCTTGGTGCGGGGTGTGGGCCACTGGGCGACAGCTTCAACCTTGGCGGGTTCCGGGCGCTGCCTTCCGCAGCCCACCTGGTGGCCCAAGTACTGGACCTTGGACATGCCAACGTGGCACTTGTCTGGTTTGACTGTCAGACCTGCGGTGCCAAGGTGGTCCAGTACTGCTCGTAAGTGCTGTAAGTGGTCCTCCCAGGTGTTACTAAAGATGGCTATGTCATCTAGGTAGGCACTGGTAAAGTCCTGCATCCCCTCTAGCAGCCGATCTACCATGCGTTGGAACGTGGGCGGGGCATTCTTCATCCCGAATGGCCTGTACCAATTTCGGGTCATGCCAAACAGAGTGATGAATGCCGATTTCGGCACACCTTCCTCGGCAAGGGGAATCTGCCAGTACCCCTTACACAAGTCAATGGTGGTGAGGCAGTGACCCTGGGCAATGTGGTCCAGGAGCTCGTCTACCCGGGGCATGGGGTAGGCGTCGGTAACGGTGTGCTCATTGAGCTTTCTGTAATCTACACAGAAACTGGTAGTGCCATCCTTCTTGGGTACTAGAACCACCGGGGAGGCCCATGGGCTCTCGGATGGTTCTATTACCCCTAGATCCAGCATCTCGCGGATCTCCTTCTGCATCCCGTCTCTCGCTGCATCAGGGATTCGGTACGCCGTCTGCCGCAAGGGGGTTTGACTCTGGGTATCGACCTGATGCAGAGCTACAGAGGTGTAGCCGGGACAGGATGAGAACAGGTCCCAGTGCTCCCGTAGCACCTGCTGAGCCTGTTCCCTGTGGCGTGGACTGAGTCCCTCGCCCAGCCGGACATCAGCTATCCCCTGGGCGCTCGGATCCCCAGGTAGTACCAGCAGGGGGAGATCCTCCAGATCCCCCGCGTCCGGTGCGCAGATGGCGGCTACTGTCTCTTCTCTTTCTTGAAATGGTTTCAGCATGTTCACATGAAAGGTTCTTTGGATCCTTTCATCCGAACATCTGGCTGCGATGAAGGTGGTATCGCTTATCTTCTCTATAATTTTGTAGGGTCCCTCCTAGGCTGTCTGCAACTTATTTTGTTTGACCGGCCGGAGTGCTAACAGTTTCTGCCCTAGCTGGAAGGTGCGGTCCCTAGCCGACCTCTTCTGCTTGGTTTGGGCCGCTTGGAGATTGTCCCGTACCAGGGCGGTCAATTCCTGCAGCCGGTCCCTAAACTCAAGCACGTAATCTATGGCCGAGGTCCCCTCCTCGGCCAGAGCACCTTCCCAGTGCTCCCGGAGCAAGTCCAAGGGGTCTCGGACTCTCCGGCCATACAACAGCTCAAAGGGAGAGAAGCTAGTGGCTTCCTGGGGTACCTCCCTGTATGCGAACAACAGATGGGGCAAGTGGCGTTCCCAGTCCTTATGGGACATGGTAAAGGTGCGGAGGAGTTGCTTGAGGGTCCCATTAAACCGCTCGCAGAGCCCGTTGGTTTGCGGGTGGTAAGGGGAACTGTACAGGGGTTTAATCCCGCACAGTCTCCAGAGCTGCTGGGTCACCTCGGCCGTAAACTGCGTGCCCTGGTCAGACAAGATTTCCTGGGGAAACCTGACCCTGGAGAATATCTGTAGCAGAGCTCCGGCAACGGTCTCTGCGTGGATATCTCGGAGGGCCACGGCATCGGGGTACCTGGTGGCGTAGTCTACTACGGTCAAGATATACTTCTTGCCGTAGTACTAGGCACCGCCAGGGGTCCTATCAGATCCTCCGCCACCTGTCTAAAGGGTTCTCCCACTATGGGTAGGGGTCTCAGGGTTGCTTTCCCGGGTGTCCCCCTGCTTCCCTACCCGCTGGCATACCTCACAGGTCCAGCAATAGTCCCTAACCTCCCGGATAACCTGGGCCAGAAGAAGCTCTGGGTCAGGCGGTGCAGCGTTTGCCTGTGCCCCAGATGGCCTGCAAGGGGAATATCATGCGCGATCTTCAAGAGATCTTGCCGATATTTCCCCCTGCACTAGCAGTTGTCTATGGGGTACCTGGTCCACTCCCCTCCTCACTCCCCCGGAGGTCCTATACAACTTCCCCTGGTCCCAGGCAAATCTCACCTTCCCTAACCCTCCCGGCTCCCGCCCCGCCTGTTGTCGGTAAGGGGCAAGGGTGACGTCTTCCCTGGTGGCTTGGGCAAAGTCCGTCGTGGAATCCCAGGTCAGGGAGGGGGTATTGTCGGGGCCAAGGGTTGGGCTGGTCTCACTTACCGCGGTCCCCTCGGAGTCTGTGTGCGGAGCCTTCCTCGCTTGATGGCGGGTGGTGACGGGGCATACCCCGCCAGGGTGGGTGTCCTCAAAAGTAGAGGTCAGCAGGCCAAGGTCGTTGCCGATTAGTACTTCGGTTGGTAGGTCTTCCATGATCCCTACTTCCACGACCCGGGCATCCGTGCCCCAATCGAGATGGACGTGGGCCGTAGGGATCCGGTAAACATGGCCGCCGATGACTCGGACGGCCACCGAGTAGCCTGTGGAGGCAGCCGGGGTAAGAAGGTGGGGCTGTGCCAGGGTAAGGGTTGCACCGGTGTCTCGCAGGCCGTTGGCACTCCGTCCATTCATCCGGACCTTTTGGCGATGGTGTTGCCGGTTATCTTGGGCGGCTGCTTGAATCGGGTCTGCTTCATGTAGGATGCCCCATTCTTCGTCCGGAATCGCTGTGGGTTCTGGCTCCGGCTCATATTGGCAACAATATGCCGTAGCTCTGCCCGGAGGGTGCGATGGGCGATGCGGGGCAGGACGGTTGGAATTCAGTGGATAGCGGTCCCGGATATGTCCGATTTGGTTGCACCCATAGCACCGGGGACCGGTCCGAGGAACCGGGGTGTTTGTCGGTGGCCAGGGTGCTCTCTCGGTGGGTGCGAGATGAGGCTGGGGTGCTGGATGGAACCAGGGAAGTGGGGGCCGGACAGCAGGAGTCATGGGTCCCTTTCTTTAGAGCTCGGAACCGGACTCGATACGCCTCGGGGGTGAGCGCGTAGTGGGCCAGCAGGTGTTCCTTGACCCGCTCGTACACCATGCAGTCCTCATCCGCTACAGCCCAGGAGGCTTCAGCCGCTCTGCCCGTCAACTTACTCGCCAGTAGAGGTACCCAATCTCAGGCCGCCACCTCTTGCAGGGCACATTGTCTTTCAAAATCTTGCAGGAAGCCGTCAATATCTTCGCTTCCTTCCGGGAAGAGTTTGAAGGCGGCAAAGGGAATCTTTTGCTTGGGGGGGTCCGGTGCTGCCCATGGAAGTCAGAGACCCACCGGACCGTTGCTGCATCTCTGCTTGGCAGAGTCTGTCCGTATCTGCCAAGACCCTCCCGATGATGTCGGCGGAGGGGTCTGTTCCGTACAGGGCCAGCCGCCACTGTATCTCTCGCCGCCATTCTGAGGTCTCGGAGCCCTCGGATGGAGCCATATTAGTGTGGTCGTCCTTCATCAATTCGCTGAGGATGACTGCCTTCGGTTTGCCCCCGGGGGTCTTGCCTCTGGCTTTCAGCAATTCTTTAAGGACCGTGCGCTTCAGACCTTCGTAGTGCTGGGCCATATGGGGTTACGGCCGTTACTTGGGGTGTCCACCTCTCGGACCCAGGGGTGTCTGAGACCGGGGTCAAGCCAGCGTCTGTTTTTCTCCCTGCTGGGCTGGTCTCAATCTCCCCCCCGGATGGCGGCCGCTGTGGATGCTCACGTGTTGCAGTGGCTGAGACCGGGGTCAAGCCAGCGGCTGTATTTCCCCCCGCTTGTCTGGTCTCAGCTGATCCCACCAGGCTGCCAGCCAATGTGACGGATCCCGCTACTCGGGGCGAGTAGATCCGCCGTCAGCGCCGAGTACACCTGGAGGTCGGTAGTGTGGTAGCGAGGTGCCGCTGGTCCTCGTAGTATACCCCGAGGTTGCAGCGCTGTAGAGAGGTCCTTGAAGCGTCCTGGTTCCCAAAGCCCTGTTGTCACGACCCACTACGCGCTGCTGCGCAAAGACGCCGGGTTAAGCCGCTCACTATCTATCTATCCTAGACCCAGATAATCACGCGCGCGAGGACTCAGAATCCACAGAATGGCGCCAGGAGGTACAATGGAAGCTGGCCCTGTTCGGAGTCAACCCCCCGGCGGATGTGATCGCTATCGTTTTGGCAGGGGTCAATCAGCTCACAGTGACGAGTTGCGGTACCAGCTCGGGGAATCTACAGCGTCCCAGGAGATACTCCCTGCAGTCGTGGAAGAGGAGTTCTGGGACCAAGGAATGGAAGCGCCTGACCAGCACAGTGATCCAGGTTTCGGCCAGGAGGTGTTGTGGCATAATGACTCGGCACGGCAGAAGCTCTGGAGGGACGTCCTACAGCTTGAACAGGACTACCTTGGAAAGATTCTACCTACCTTGGGTGAGAAATACTGGAGACTGTGGGACCTGCGGGTGCCATTCCTAGGAGTGCAACCCCAGGTAGAAAGACTGTCCCAACTGGAGAACCTGATCCAGACGGAGCTATGGCTGGAGGACGGGTACCGGGCACTGGAATGGTATGCTGCCAACCTGTGTCCAAAGTTGGAGAGGAAAGATCCTACGGAGGGCTATGACTACAGCGGCCCGGGATTAATATTTGACGCTCTCCAGGACGACCCCTCCTTTGGCAGTACAGCTAAACTGAGATGGGAAGAGATCCGGGACTTTCGGGAATGTGAGCACCTTGACGACCTCGGGCTGAGCAGTGATCTGGACTGGCTAGCCACTCAAGAGTGGGAGCTGGAGCAGGGATACAGGAGATTGAGGACGCTCCCCCGCTCGCTCTTACCCCGATGGACATGGCAGAAGAGCTGCCAACAGAACCCGGTGGTGCCAACCTACTTTCAGGATCTTTTGCTGGTTCGGAGCACCAGGGTGAGGAGGCAGTCGGCCCCTCTCCCCAGCTGCAGAATGCATCCCAGGCCTCAACTGCTACAGAGGAGGTGACTATCCTGCAGCCGCAGCGCAGCATGTCGTCCGGGGAAAAGACAGAGGGCTCAGCAAGTACCGTTCCTGCAGAACCTGCAGCGGAGCAGAGTGACCAAGTACTTCGGACACCTACCAAGGTCAGTGGAAGTGCACCGGTGGATGGGACTGCGGTCTCCACCAAAGAGAGCCGTCAGGACAGCGGTCCACTGTGGAAAGAGGAGAACTGGAAGACAATGGGTGAGATTGAGGCCCACCCAGGCAGATGGCCCGAGGGCTCACCAGGAGACCCAGAGTCCCAATGGAGTGCTCCTGCTCAGGGATGGGTGGAGGAGCTAGCGACAATGTCATTGCCCGCCAAGGAAGAGGCTGTGGTCCTTTCCACGGAGCCCAGGAGATGTGGGGCAGTTTGCCCGGATTCGCTGCTTGCATCAGCAGGCACTTCAGCGCGTGAAGAGGACAATTTATGTACGGAGGAGCGGTTCCCCAACCCAGCAGCAGAGCTGGCATCGGGACAGAGCTCGGCTACCCTCTGCCCCCAGCTGGAGGCTCCAGAAACCGGGGAGAATATCGGGTGCCAGACGAGGGAGGGGGAGACTCAGGCCCCCCCGTGCCAATTTCTGGCGTACCCGGCAGGGAACCCCGAACCCCAACCAAACGCTCCTACCCACGTATGGATAGAGGAGCGGGGGACAGCGGACATGCTACGGCCTGCTGTGAATGAGGCTATGGTCCGTTCCACGGTGCCTGAGAAGTGCAGGTCAGCTAGCCCAGGGCCCTGGCTGGTGGCGTCAGGGATCAAGGATAGCCATTCATACATGGGGGAGCGGCCCCCCACTTCAGCGGAAAAACTGTCACCGCGGCAGAGGACCGCTAACCTCTACCCCTGCCCTGCCACCGCAGAACTTGAGGAGAAAGAGGAGAACTACCTTAGAAACATAGAAAAATGTCGGCAGATAAGAACCTTTCGGCCCATCTAGTCTGCCCAATTACATGGATACTTTACCTGGATTTATCTTTTGTTTAGGATAGTCTTATGCCTATCCCATGCTTGCTTAAATTCAATTACTGTTTTGGCCTCTACCACTTCAACTGGAAGACTGTTCCATGCATCCACCACCCCCTCAGTAAAATAATGCTTTCTGATGTTACTTTTAAACCTTTGCCCCTCTAATCTAAGACTATGTCCTCTTGTTTTGCAACTTTGTTTCCTTCTCACCGAGGAGCCCCAGGGACTGACAATCAGACTGGGCAAGTACAGTTCGTCAGGAGCTATCCGCAGAACACAGTACCGGTGATGGTGCGCCACATTGCAAGTTCCAGGGTGGGGAGTCATTCGGTCTCCTTCCACAACAGCAGCGGCTACCCCAGGTAGAGAGCACTGGCGGTACCTCTCCCCAGCGACAGGTAATAATCCCAGAAGGGGAGATGGCAAGTCTCGCTCCCCAACGTTTTGAGCCCCAGTGTGAGGGTGGAGGTGTCCCCTGTGCCAAGCAACGGTGTGCTGCTGCTCCCTTTCCCCAGGATGTGGGAGACTCCCATTGTGGAATTGTTGATGGTGCTGGGATTTGCAACTGGATGACCCCGAGACGCTGGGCAGATGGCCCAGATCCACAACCACTCTTTCTGGAGACACCGGTCATCCCATCTCCCACCCAGCGTCTGACCGAGGCACCAGGAAAGGGTGCTATCGGCCCGTTTTTCCCGCGTCTGACTGTGGCACCGGGAGAAGGTACAGGTGGTACCCCTCCCCAGCTGGTCATTGCCCCAGGAAATGGTGCCAGCAAGGCTGCCCACCAGCGAGGGGCTAGGAGACCAGGAGGAGAAAAAGCCCTCAACGTCCCACCAGGGCCGGTTGTTTCCCCGTGGCAGGTTACCAGCCCCGGGTGTCTGTATGGTCCGTCGGACACCGGTCCAGACCAAGGGGGCAGTTGGAGAAGCCCGGGGGCCAGCCTCCTCCCTACGGACTATGGACCGAAAGACTATTGGGGTTGGCAAAGCATTGCCCCAGCAACCCAAACGTGAGACTTTTTAAAGACACTTGCACCTGGACATCCCCAGGCGGACCCGTAGAGGGTCTCACCGGGTCTGCCATCATGGGACTGGGAGAGCTATGTGACGGATCGGCTGCCACAGGATTTATTTAGTTTAATTTCATTCTTATGTTGTTATATTTCGTTTACCCTTTATTTATAGAAACTAATTTCCTTTGGTAGATTTAATGTAAAACTGTTGCTAGACTTCTAATTAATCATGTTTTTCCCCGGCACCATCCTGCTAGTTTATGCTCAATTATATTGTGTGGTTTTAAATGTATTGTCAATTGCTCATTTTTAGTTTTAAATAGACTTATATTTCTTTAGTTAAATGTGGTTTTTAAAAACACTACCTGCCACTAGTGTCAAATGCTTTCCTTCCTATAGAATGTACAATAGGTTTGAGTAACTTGTGGATTATGCAAAAGTGCTTTCTGTTTGGATATCTGTTATCTGTTTACCTGTTCTGAAAGGTTGGGAGTCACATTGTCTCAGCCACCCACTATCTGATTCCCTTTATAATGGGTTATGTAAATCACTGTATGTGATCACTGTGAGGTCAAGACTTCATCTGCATACAACCTCTGGACCCAAGTGAAGACTGAGAGGACCTGAGAGAAGCCTGCAATGGTCTTGGAACCAACCAATCAGAACCTGGGCTATGGCTAGCCCCTGTGCAGAATTCACTCCAGGGGTTTGGGGGCGGGCATGGGAGAGAACAATGGGACTGTACCATATAAAAGGACCGTGTATGTTCTGTTTTTCATTAAACACTCTGATTTACCTTCAAACCTGTACTGAGTCACGACTAGTATTTGGGGAGGGCATAATCACTGAATAAGCCAGCTTTACGGAATCCTTCGCTTCCAGACCATCCAGGGACCGCTGCCAATCTCTCTCCCACCTTGTTAGCTCGCTACCCAGCTAAGCTCTCCAGCAAGACTCAGCGCCGCAGACAGAGCTACCCCTGCAGGGTAGCTGATCTGTTACAGTCAGACACAAATATGAATATAACTCTATATGCAGGAGATATGTATAACCAGGCAGATAGACACATATATACAGGCAGACCCTTATATAGATAGAAATACAGATCTAATCTGCCACACCTGTTATCCCCAATTACTAGCCGAGGCAGGAGTAAAGGTTCAAACAAGAGTGATTTATTTTGCATGGGGAACACAGGCGTATTTATGGGGGAAAAAGGCATTGTTCTCCCCTGGCCCGCCCTCAGCCCTCCAGGGGTGATTTCTGCCACTGCCCCGAGCCATTGCCCAATTTCCCTTTGTTAACCTTGGGCCTCCCCTGCTGGGCGCAGCCCTCATCTTGGGGCTCGGCGCCAGCTCGTCCGGCCCCCTCCCAGAGCCGCTCCTGTGGTGTGAGCGCTTCCCTTGTCTCGTGGCCCCCCTGCGGCTTTCAGCCCGACTTTGGAGTTACGTTGGTTTTGGGGGTGATCCCCTTGGAGCGGTGGCACGCTTTGGGTACAGCCATGTAGCTCGGGCCCCTGGGCTGTTTCCCTCCAAAAGCGCCCTGATCGGACCATGGTGACCCGAACAGTGGAGCGTCCCGTCACAAATGGGTTATCTAAACAACAGCAGTAAAGGAAAACTTTTGCACAGATTTTGGTAAATGTTACACCACGGGAAAAATACACAAAACGGAAACAGGAGATAAAAACAACTCACGTTTATTTTTCCTTTTTTTACATGCTATTACTTCAAAGAAATAAACCGCAGTATGTGTTTTATAAGGTGGCTTTATTTGTAATGCACAAGTAATCTAGTTACAGCTTATGTGGTAGGGTCCCTGTCAGGGGAAAAAAAGGAGGAATGAAATTTGAGGAGAGTGGCCATTTAACCTCTTGCTGCCCAGCAACACTATTTAGTATCCTACCTGTTCCTCACATTGACTTTACGATGCCTGCAATCGGTCTTAGTTTACGGAGGGCATATACGGTCAGGGTTATTCAGAGAGAGATGAAAAATAGGAGAATGACTGGAGAAGTGAAAATGTGAGGTCAAAATAGCCAAACCAGAAAAATTCTCCCATTTTTCTCAACTTTCCAAATCGGCTATTTGGTCTAGATTGTTCTATTCTCCTTCCAGTTCTCCTGGTTTTCACCTCTCTGAATAACCCTGTGCGTTTGTTGATTCCAGTGATACTGGCCTTTTGAGTGCATGACAATGGGGCAAGGTCAGACTGGGACAAAAAAAAGGTGCAGGTATATATGCACAGCAAGCCGTTTAACCCTTTCGCTGCTGAGGCTTTTCACACCTCTGTGCTGAGGTCATTTTTACCGGTTTTGCTCATCATGTTTAAACATGTTTTGAAGGCTTATTTTAGTATATGACCCAGACATATTATATATATCGTTCTTTCCGTCAGACTCGGTAGATTCATAATATGTCATTATTATATGTATACGTCATGACCTGTCTGTATATTATAACAAAAAATGCAATAAAATATGTATTTTCAATAATTTACAATGTGTAAAGTGTTTTTTTTTCACATTTTAACATGCGAGCAATTGCGGTTATATTTTGTATGGGGTGCGCTTGTTAAAAAAAATTAGAGATGGGGTCTCGTTACATTTTTTTTTGGGGAAAATTACACGATTTTTAACAAACGCACCGCATACAAAAATCGTTAGTGCAGCATCATTGTTCACATTATAATTGAAATGGGAACAATATTGCTGCATTAACGAACCAAAAAAAAGAAAAAAAATATATATTTTTTTTAAATATATTTAGATTTTTAATTTTTATTTGTTTTAAAAAACTTTTTTCACAGTAGTGTTTGGTATCGTTGGAACGGCCATGCTCTGGCCGATCCAACCATACCAAACTTTAACCCCTAGCTGCCACGGATCGGGAGATAGGGAGTTCATTGGAACTCCCTATCTCCACCGTTGGTGGCAGTTAGGGGTTAACTCTAGGACTGGCGTCATCGTGCTATGCACGATGACGCCAGTCCTCAGGGGGAGTTCCCGGAGGCTTGGCCAACATCCAAGATGTCGGCCAGCTCCGGGAAAGGATCACGAACCGGCGCTTTTCAGCGCCGATTCGTGATCCGGCTCCCCAGGGGTTAATGCCAGGTACCATTTGGAAGGGCAGGCTGTGCCCTTCCAAATGGTGCCTGGGTTAACCCCCGCAACGCCGCCGATCGGGAGGAGAGAGGTCCGAAGGACCTCCCCCCCTCCCTTTCAGGCGCCTCCTCCGCACATGCGGGGGGGGCGCCTGAATTAGGTGTCATCGCGCTGCCGCGATGACACCTAATTTCATCGGCAGCGGTTCCGGATGCTGGGCTGACATCGAGGATGTCAGCCCGCACCGGGGGGCCAGCGATCGGCTGGAACCCGGCCGAACGCTGACCCCAAAGGGAGGACGCGCTCAGCGCGTCCTCCGCACAGCAGGAGCCATGTGGAGGACGCGCTGAGCGCGTCCTCCGCATGGAAGTGGTTAAAGATAAAATACATACATTACACACATAGCTATATAGGCCGCCCAGTATGTAGCAATAAAGCTCACAGTAATGTGCGGGTGTATTAGTGCATCACAGAACTCCACAGCAATAAAACTCACACACACCGCACAGTAGTTTTATTGCTATGGAGCTCTGTGATACACACACGCACTACCGGGAGATTTATTGCTGTGGAGCTCTGTGATACGCCCATACACACTGCACATTACAGTGAGTTTTAATGCTGTGGAGCTCTGTGATACACACACGACCAGGATTTATTGCTGTGGAGCTCTGTGATACACTAATGTGCAGTGTGTATGAGCATATCAGAGTGCCACAGTAATAAAACTCAGTAATTCTGTGCAGCTGGAACCCGGCTTGGACTCTCTGCAGTCAGGAGAGACAGGACAAGTGGGAGATTTTTCAGTTAGCAGACATAATTATAAAGGGTAGGTAGGTAGGGGGTAAATAAATACATAGAAAAAATACAAAGTTACAATAAAAAAAAAATAGGATTTCCTTCGCCATACTCACCTGACTCCCCCAGGCCGTTCTCTCCCTGTGTTCTAGTGGTAGGTTTTCATCAGTATGGTTTGCCTTCTTTCTCTTTGTAATCTTTCCTTCTCTCTTCTCTCTCTATTCTTTCTTTCTGCATCCTTTCGTTCGGTTTTTTTCTCTGTGTTCTTTCTTTTCACTCTGCATTTCTGTCTCGAACAGGGTTATTCAGAGAGCGGTTAAAAGCAGTTGAATGACTGGAGAATGGAAAATTCTAGGTCAAAATAGCCGATTTGGAGATGAATGGCAGAATTTTTCTGGTTTGGCTATTTTCCATTCTCCAGTCATTCTTCTGCTTTTAACCTCTCTCTAAATAACCCTGTATGTATTCTTTATCTCTGCATCCTTTCTCTCTGTATTAATTCTCCTTCTTCCGCTCTTCTTTCTATAAACATTCTTTCTGTATTTTTCTCTCTGAATTTCTCTGCATCCCTTCTTTCTACATTCATTTTTCTCTCTGCTTTCTAGTTGCATGCATTCTCCCTTTCTCACCATCTCTCTGTATTCTCTCACTGTTTACACACTTTCCCCCTGCTGCCAGTGACTTGTAGGTGCTGGGAGAGGCCAGAATGCTACAACCTGGTGCATCTGTGCTCCCTGGAGCAGCCAGGCTTAACCCTTTCAGACAGTAGTAGAATTTAAAAAAAAATAGGTGCATCCATACCCTCAGACAGGGCCGACTGCTACATCTCCTGCCAATCCCTGTGGAGTGGATCCTGCTCATAGTTTCTGCCCCACTGTATGACTTCTCCCTCCTCTGTACTATTCCCCCACCCCCCAATCGAATGGGAGTCTAGGAAGATGGGAACCAGACCTGGAGGTACAGCTACTGCCTGTCACTAGGGTAAGGGCATTCAAAAGACCCAGAGTCCCCGTCCCCCCCAGAGCAGCTGCCAATCTTGCCACTGCATGTTGCTGGTGTGACCGGCCTACACCCTCACCGCCCGTTCGTAATGATGGACTCTGCGTTGTGTTGTATGTTGGTGTGGTGCAGCAAGGACGAGACCGGCAACATGTGACTTTTTTTGGGGAACGGATTTTACTTCAGGCGACTCCTCTGCCTCTGGCGCCGCTTCTCCTCTGAATAAAATAATATACATATATACAGGAATGAATATATATATCAGGAGACGTTCCACCTCTGCTTCTCAAGCCTCACGTGCTCTGATAAGCATCTGAATAACATTACATGAATAACCATATACATGAATTAACAAAATTATTTACAAATGACAAGACAAATACACAATAAGACATAAAAATAATAATAAACTGGAACATACCTGAATAAAATAATATACATATATACAGGAATGAATATATATATCAGGAGACGTTCCACCTGTACAACAAAATATAACATTACGCTATGTACAGAACCCTCCTGATCACAATATACATGAAAAACCTGCACATTCTACCTATATACACTTTTATTCAGGACATCTAATAAAATAAACAGCCTTAAGTTTAGTGGAGCATATAATACAAAAGGATAGTTATAGAACACTATAACAGGGACATGGGCCTAACTGCTGCAACTCAAAAACGAAAGTAAAAAAAAGAAGACAAAATACCTGTTTTAACATGGATTCTAATCCAGCTATACTATATACATCTTTGATAAGAGGATTCTATAGGATTTTATAGGGTTTTATAGGGTTTTCTAGCTCTTCCTGCTTTAAACAGAGAGCCTGTCAGACCTCTTACCTCTGCTTCTCAAGCCTCACGTGCTCTGATAAGCCCGGGAAGGAAGGGAACTGCCTAGATCTAACTAGCAGGGAGTGATGTCATCCCTCATTACCATATTAACCCCCTCATAAAAACGGCTGCTCAAACCAAATATAAAAACTACTCACAACAACCCTTTAAAGAACCTAATGCCCCTGGGGCTGGAACGTATCTATATATGTAAGGAATTAGTGTAATACACACATATATTTATACAGTACACACCCGTTACATTCACCCCTTCTGAATTACACTAATATCCTGACCATACAATACTAATGGTTCCGCTGAACCAGACCTAAACAAAACAAATTTGCAATTCAGCGTAAGTTACCTACTTAATAGGTTAGGATAAACCTAAGGTTGATCAAGTCCTAAGTATCCATAGAACAATATACTGCCGTGTACAGCATACGATGGTCTGGTACAGGTTATATTACATGAAATTCTTACATTTCTTGGACAATTTTCACAATTGACATTTACCCCTTTTTTGGTGTCATATCAAAAATATAAGAACACTTAGAATAAAGAACGGATTGATCCTGACCTATTTATTAGAGATGGGCCCACTCTCTGAATGTTGATTGACTTCTGGGTCAAGGATTCTATTAAACGGCTAACTTTCTTTACTACCCTTCCTGTACGGGTCTTAACACACTGTGTGTCTGGGTTGCTGCTGACTTGAGAATCATTTACTATTTCTGCTGGTGCACTAGAGTCACTGACAGAAGGTTCAGCCTCTAACTTCAATGTTCTCAATTTCATTTTTCAATACTTTGTTCATAATCAGCACTTTCACTTGAAACTGAGTGATCAGATTCTGAAACGTTGTCATCCAATTCATCAGAACTTATTTCTTCCAATTGGTCAAGCGATTCAATTGAACAAGACTCATTCTCAGTGTCATCAACGTTGGACTGTATACTTTCATCATGTTGATTTGACTCAACGGGTAAGAAACTAATGTCCAGCATCAAATTGCGATGAACTACTTTTGACTTGCCTTCTTCATCAATTAGCTTGTAAATGTTGGTTTGCAAATTCAAATCTTGTACAGTATAGACAGTAGGATCCCATTTGTCTGCAAGTTTCCTTTTTCCTCTTTCACTTTTGTTGGCAAGTAATACTCGATCTCCGATGTTGAGATTTGTTCCTTTGATCTTTCGATTGTAACACTTAGCTTGCTTTGCTTGTTGTTTCTCTGTATGTTTCTGAGCTATCTGCGTTGCTTCATGAAGGTACGTCATAAGTGAAGTTGCATAGCTGCTGTAATCTACAATTACAGGATCATGTGATACTTGTCCGAACATTACATCTATAGGTAACTTTGGAATACGACCAAACATTAGTTGGAATGGAGCATAACCTGTGGTTTCGTGCACTGTTGCATTATAAGCGAATGTCAAAGTCTGTATCTGTGCAGGCCAATTATGTTTCTCTTTGAGTGGTAAAGAACGAAGCATATTGCCTAAAGTTCTGTTAAAACGTTCTGTTTCTCCATTTCCCATCGGATGGTAAGCTGTGGTATGCGACTTTGCAACACCTGCCAAAATTAACAGTTCTGCAATTAGGGTACTTTCAAAGTTAGTGCCTTGATCCGTATGGATACGTTGTGGGAAGCCATAGACGCAAAAGATATTGTCCCATAACTTCTTTGCAACTTGTTTTTCTTTCTGATTGCTACACGGGAAGGCATGGGCCAGCTTGGTAAAATGATCTGTCACTACTAACACGTCTACAGACCGCTGTTTGTTATCTTCCGCACTCCAAAAATCTAAACACACCAACTCCATTGGGGTTGTAGTCTTGATACTTTGAAGAGGTGCTCGAGCAGATGGTTCTGGTGTTTTGGCCAAAATACACCTCTGACAACATTTAACGTACTCCCTTATGTCATGTTCCATCTTCGGCCAGAAAAACCGTTGTCGGGCAAGCTGGAGAGTTCTTGACTGTCCCTGGTGTCCAGCCAAATCATGCACACCGGTCAAAACTTTAGACTTGAGACTCGCAGGAATGATAAGTTGGAATCTCTTGTGTGTACTTAAGGGGTCTCTAGAAACGCGGTAGATCACTCCATCTTGAATCTTCAACCGATCCCATTGTTTCAAAAGGACTAGAGCTCTGAAATCCATTCCAGCTCTCTCTCTTCCTGATGGACGTCTCTTCTGACTCACATAAGGCATAACCTGCGAAATCACCGGATCTGATTCTTGACATTGCCGAATTTCCTCAAGAGGGATTATCGGAATTTCATCGGACACAGACATTACGTTGCTCTGGATGAGTTGAATCTCCTGCATGGCCCTCAGTTCTGTTACTGTCTCCCACTGATCGTGAATGCTCAATTGAGACCTAACTGTTGCATGGTCACAGGATGCTGGATTCAACTGAAGTGACACTTGCTGACTGTTCACCTGTAAGCGAAATGTATCTTGAACTCCATCTTGATTGACGTCTTCAGCTTCAGCTAGTAACCTGTGGTATCGCTCTGATATCAGCCTTTGACTGACGGTCTTCACTAGTGGATCACGACTCAAAGCATCGGCTACAATGTTCTTTCTTCCAGCTATGTGCTTCAGGTCAAAAGTATAGCCAGAAAGCTTGGACACCCAGCGCTGCTCACAAGCATCGAGTTTGGCCTTGGTCAGTATGTAAGTGAGCGGATTGTTATCCGTCCATACGGTGAACGTGTGACCCTTTAACCAATGGCTGAACTTCTCACACACACTCCACTTCAAAGCTAAAAATTCCAGTTTGTGTGCTGGATACCTCTTCTGAGAATTAC
Organism: Leptobrachium leishanense; assembly: GCA_009667805.1. Classification (NCBI taxonomy): domain Eukaryota; kingdom Metazoa; phylum Chordata; class Amphibia; order Anura; family Megophryidae; genus Leptobrachium; species Leptobrachium leishanense. Next base: position 147,853,521 of record CM019067.1, read on the forward strand.
TTAGGGCCTTGCTTGCGAATGCAATAGGACGCGCCTTCGCCTCGCCTGCTGGTATCTGGGACAATACTGCTCCAAGTCCATCCAAGGATGCATCGATTGACAAAATTAACGGTAACGAAAAATCAGGATGTGTTAGGACTACACTATCTAGTAGGTTCTCCTTCAACTTAGAAAGGGCTTCATCACACTCTGGGGTCCAATCTGTTGCCTTAAATTTTCTGTAGGTACCTGCTTTAACTCCTATCCTACCCTTAATTATTCTCTTCTGTCCTGCTGTAAGGGAAAAGAGTGGCTTAGCTATGGACGAACAATTTGGAATGAAGTGCTGGTAATAGAGGATCATCCCTAAAACGGACTTGATTCTTCTTACAGACGGTGTACACCCATCTTCTTCCATAAGATCGAACTTTGATATTTTGGCAATGACCTCCACCTTTGAAGGATCAACAGCAATTCCGTCTTCATCGATAATGTGCCCTAGGAACTTGACAGATGACTGCATCAGATGGCACTTCTTCGGGCTCAACTTGAGGTTGTAGTCCCTCAATCGCTGAAACACCATCTCCAGTCGCTCCAAGGCTGCTTGCTCATTGGGTGCAAATACTAATAAGTCATCTAAATAACACAGTAGGCTGCTGAAATTCAGATCTCCAAAAATACTCATCATCATTCGCATGAAAGAGGCTGGACTATTACACAGTCCCTGAGCATTCTATTGTACTCATGAAGTCCTACTGGAGTCGTGAAAGCTGTATATTTCTTATCCTCTTCAGCCATGGGGATGTTATAGAAGCCTGATGTTAGGTCCATGGTGCTGAAGAGTGTATTTCCGCCCAATGCGACCAGGCAGTCGGACTGATGTGGGAGTGGATGTGCATCCTTGATAGTTCTAGCGTTCAACCATCTGAAATCTGTACAAATCCTCAGACCACCGTCCTTCTTCCAAACGAGTACCAAGGGTGAAGCATATTCACTCACAGATTTCCGAATTATTCCTTGCTCCTCCATTTCAGAGAGAACTTGGCGTAGCTTTTGGTAATGACCTGGTGGTACTCGCCGATACGGCAATCAAAACGGTCGATCGTCTGTTAACCGGATACGATGCACAAAGTCTCTAACTTCTCCGCAATCCAAGGCATGTTTTGAGAAAACATCATGGTAGTTTTCAAGCATCTGAACAAGCTTGGCTTTGCCTGTATTTCCTACCGAGCAGGAATCAATGTCAAGGTCACTAAGACCTACAGATTTTAGTCTCTTCTTGAGATCAGTCATAGCACTGGGTTGCTGATGACTCTCAGGTGCGAGTACTTGAGTATGACTGTAACCCTGTAGCAGCTCAAAATCTTCCACAGCCAAACACGGGGATACATCTGCAAGTTTGCAATTCCTCCTGAGCGTCACTGGCTTGGCTGAAAGGTTGGTAACTTTGAGAGGAACCCAATAATCTCCCCACAACGGTGTGACAACTCGGCCAATCATTATGTTTCGTGGCATAGTCCTGGAAGAAGTAGCTTCCACAATCACTGTACTTCCCGGTGACATAACAGAATTACTCGGCAGCCGTCCCCAGACAAGGTGTTCTTGTTTGGCTGCTAAAGTAACTGACTGTTGTAGCTTAACAGTTCCTACTTTATCTGGTGGATTTCCACCCCTCCAACGACATGTATTCGCCATAACATCTAGAAATTGTTCACAAAATGGAGACGACTCTGTAGCATTGTTAGACAGAATCCTCCAGTAATCATCACTGATCTTCATCCTGTGCATAAGGAATTTGATCACGTTGGTACCGATGATCAAGTCGTCCCTTTGTCCGGGTACAACTAAAACAGGAACCATACACCTCTCACCATATACTTTCAGTTCAACTTCATATATACATTTGGGCTTAGTTTCTTTTCCTCCACATCCTATTAGCATGATCTCTTGGGACATTGATGTAGACTCCTGCAATACCTTCTCACTCAGCATCTTCTCTTCTGCTGCCTCACTAAAGGTACACGCCATAGATCCTGAATCTAGCATTCCCATCATCTGGAATTTGTTATTGACACAAACCGGTGCATAAAATAATTCGTTAAATGCTTCAAGAGTCTGCATATTCTGTGCAATTACCTTGACTTCAGCTGGTGCTCGTGCACATGCGCTCTCATATACTTGTTCAATATCTGTGGTTCTGAGGGTTTGTTCGGCCCTACCCACACGTCCCCTCTCCAGGTGTGAGTTGTCTAGTTTAAAGCTGGTGCATTCTGCGACGACTGAGCAAATCGGTTGTTGCTACTGAACTGAACATTTGCACAATCCCTTCGTGTGTGACCAGGCTTGTAGCAACTGAAGCATAACTGATGTCGTCGACAATGTGCTAGAGTGGAGTGTTCGTGTGACTGACAGACCTTACACGCTCTCATAGGTGGTCGGTTCGGTTGAAGATGTCTTGCTTCTGCTTGGTTATTCTGAGACAGGGCACGGTCAAGCAAACTTATCAGTGTCTTCATGCAGTTTCCATCATTCTGTGAAAAAGACTGGGTACTAGCATTAGCTCGGTTTGGTGAAACAACAGAATCACTGTTCACGATTTCGCTCTCATTAAATGACTGTGAATGGAGTGCGGCATTTCTCACAACAGCACTACACTTCGACTTAACTATTAACTGTTCCTTCTGTTCAATTTGGTACCTATCGAGATGTTCTTGTACCTCACCTGCGGTCCATTTATCAGGAGCTTTAAAACGAAAGATGGCTGACAAAGTTGGGTCTGGACAGTGCTTAACAAACATCATTGCTGCCTCCTGACATGGATTGTCTAATTTACGCCCTAATCTGATTAAAGCTTCCTCGGCAACATCAACAGCTTTGTTTAAACGGACCCAATATTCAACTGGACTTTCCCCCATAACAGGTACTGTGGCATAAAAATCTGCTAACGGCATGTAGGAATAACTGGTTTCACTAAAATGTTGTTTCAGAATATCGAATATTACCTTGGGGTTCTCGGAAGGTTTTAGAGAAGTGTTACTGCGCAGGGTGATTTTTACAATGTCCTTGGCCTTTCCCATTAACCTGGAAAGAATTTCGTTACAATGCTCCACTACGGGTACACCCCTTTTTCGTAAATAAGTGCCCATTAACTCTTCCCATTCATGTACACTAAATTTATCTGCACAATCTCCTCTGAACACAGGCGGCTCTTTTGCTTCAGACTGCACAACAAGTTTAACTCCTGTCAAATTAAGCGAAGGGATTTCTAAAAAAAGACTGCTCTGCACCTGAACTCGAAGTTCGTACATTGCCGGTTTCTCTCCCTCTACTCGCATCACCATCCTGAGCAGAAATTATACTGTGCCCTACCTCCTGAGCAATTTGTGTAATGAAATTGTACCATGCTGGATCCTTTAAATCTGGGCTGGTCGGTACTGGGTCACCTCCTGACTGGTTAGGCGTTCGCTCAGTTACCCTAGTGGAACAAAACCAGGGCCGGATTAACATAGGGGCGGATGGAGCAGCAGCTCCAGGCCCATGCCCCAGAATAGGCCCACAGAAAGGATAACTATATCTGCATTGATGGACATTTGGACCTCTGTATCTCCAACTCCATAGCAGCTATAGGGTGATGTGAGGTATCACTGGAAAGGCCAGAGCATGGCCTTTCCAATGATACAAAGATGACCAGGTTTGTTTGTAACAGTAAAAAAATAATAATAAATATTTCTTTATTTTTTCTTTCACACAGCAATATTTTTCGCTTTCAATTATAAAGTGAACAATGATGCTGCACTAACCCACCATCACATTTCTCATGTCACCAACAAGTGTGGAGGTGATGGCACAATCCATTGTTACGAATTGTTACATCAAAACCTAAACTACACTGCAGCAAAGAGCACTGGGGGGACTTTGGACCCCTGCGTCAGTAATCTTTACACCTCAAGAGGTCAAGTGAGGGGTCATTGAACAGGTCAGAGTCTGGCCATGTAAAATCTGAAAGAAAACAAAACAAAAAAAACTTTATTTTTTGTTCCAAAGAGATGGCATTGTCCATTGTCACATATAAAATGAGCAATAACACTGCCATTACTCAACTTTAAATTTTCCACGCTGGGAGCAAAAAAGGATCTCTTAACAGTGTTTTATATAGTCATATTATTCATAAAACATCATCCTCCAAAACACAAGCAAAGATTTTCATTTTTTGGTTAAAATTGTATATTTTCTAAGAAAAATGCAGTAACAGGTTCCCATTTCACTTTTTTTTTTAACTAGAATTCCCTATAGAATATAAAACCACAATGGTTTGGATGATAAAATGAGAAAAAAATAATTTTACACACTGCAAATGATTGATACATTTTTCATTAAGATTTCACACAGTATCCTTCTGGTTACATATACCCGTATCTGCACTATTAAATAACCTAAAATATGTTTTCATTTCACTAAATTCCAAAAAAAAACCACCAAAATATTCAGCTCCAGGCCCAAAGAGATCCTAATCCGTCCCTGAACAAAACTCGGGTGATGTTCTTACAGAGTTACCCCTCACTGCAACAGGTGTACACGGCTGATCACTAAACAGTCTTCCCCTGCCCATACTTGGGTTTGGCATGTTTCTATCAGCATTAAAATCAATTCCACTGAAACCATGCGCCATTATTGCTTTAACCTTCAGAGGAAATAAAAAAACTTAAATTACAAAAACCTGCCCGCTGCTGCACCGCTGCAGCCACTGCAACCAACTCCGAGGAGTTACTCGTTGGACTCTCAGGAAAGTGACTTGAGTCTCACTAGCATTGCATATCTAGAGAAGTGTCCTGTGAATGTAAGTGCGCCATTTTGTGTTACAGTTCTTTGAAACCTTTACTGGAGTGCAGCTCCCACCGGCGATCAAACGACATTGATCCTTAGATGAAGATCCACACCACGGAGAATGGAGACTGATCTTCATCCGGGTCACGGCACCACTGTCACCGGCCTACACCCTCACCGCCCGTTCGTAATGATGGACTCTGCGTTGTGTTGTATGTTGGTGTGGTGCAGCAAGGACGAGACCGGCAACATGTGACTTTTTTTGGGGAACGGATTTTACTTCAGGCGACTCCTCTGCCTCTGGCGCCGCTTCTCCTCTGAATAAAATAATATACATATATACAGGAATGAATATATATATCAGGAGACGTTCCACCTCTGCTTCTCAAGCCTCACGTGCTCTGATAAGCATCTGAATAACATTACATGAATAACCATATACATGAATTAACAAAATTATTTACAAAATGACAAGACAAATACACAATAAGACATAAAAATAATAATAAACTGGAACATACCTGAATAAAATAATATATATATTCATTCCTGTATATATGTATATCAGGAGACGTTCCACCTGTACAACAAAATATAACATTACGCTATGTACAGAACCCCCCTGATCACAATATACATGAAAAACCTGCACATTCTACCTATATACACTTTTATTCAGGACATCTAATAAAATAAACAGCCTTAAGTTTAGTGGAGCATATAATACAAGAGGATAGTTATAGAACACTATAACAGGGACATGGGCCTAACTGCTGCAACTCAAAAACGAAAGTAAAAAAAAGAAGACACAATACCTGTTTTAACATGGATTCTAATCCAGCTATACTATATACATCTTTGATAAGAGGATTCTATAGGATTTTATAGTATTTTATAGGGTTTTCTAGCTCTTCCTGCTTTAAACAGAGAGCCTGTCAGACCTCTTACCTCTGCTTCTCAAGCCTCACGTGCTCTGATAAGCCCGGGAAGGAAGGGAACTGCCTAGATCTAACTAGCAGGGAGTGATGTCATCCCTCATTACCATATTAACCCCCTCATAAAAACGGCTGCTCAAACCAAATATAAAAACTACTCACAACAACCCTTTAAAGAACCTAATGCCCCTGGGGCTGGAACATATCTATTTTTGTAAGGAATTAGTGTAATACACATATAATGTCCCTTAAAGACACACACACATATATTTATACAGTACACACCCGTTACACTGGGCATTTCAAAAGACACAGGCTGGGGTGTATCTGCTGCTGGATCAGCAGCAAACGGAATCCTCCAGCGCAGCTGTCAGCGATGAGCGCTGGAGCTGTCAGCGATGAGTGCTGGAGCTGGGGATTTGAATCCAGCGGCTGCAAAAAAAAAATAAAAGAAGCCGTCTGATTAGAGTGTGCCCAGGCACACCCGGCACCCTCCGTGCGCACGCCTATGCAGGCACATAAAACGTAACCGAAAAATCAGTACAAATAAATATAATAACTGCCTGGACAGTCACAGTACCATGTCACAATTTATAAATAAAAGACACCAAATGAAAGCATAAAGAGAGAAAAGGATATTGTATAGTGTAGGTAGTATTTGCAAGATTTTTATAATTTTATGAGTTAGAAATATGAATATCTTTTTTTCATTGTCATTTTTTGCATATATAAAAAAATTAGGGCTGCGGAAATTAACGATTAAAATATTTTTAAATCGATGGATTAATCGACCAGCGCCGCAAAGCACGCGGCGGCGCCGCGTGCTTTGCGCCGCGTGTTCGGCTCCCTGTGGGCAGCCGGCGTCATGGAGCTATGGGCGCTCGCCTGGGGAATCACGTGAACAGCTGCGTTCTCGCGATATTGCGGCTCGTCACGTAGTTCCCCCAGGCGAGCGCCCAAGCTCCATGCCGCCGGAAGCTCACAGGGAGGCGAACACGCGGCGCCAGGAGGCGAGCTGGGGCAGTATATCCATGTGCTGGGGCAGTATATCCATGTGTGCTGGGGCAAATATATCCATGTGTGCTGGGGCAAATATATCCATGTGTGCTGGGGCAAATATATCCATGTGTGCTGGGGCAAATATATCCATGTGTGCTGGGGGCAAATATATCCATGTGTGCTGGGGGCAAATATATCCATGTGTGCTGGGGGCAAATATATCCATGTGTGCTGGGGGCAATAGGTCCATGTGAGCTGGGGCAAAGCAATATATCCATGTGAGCTGGGGCAATGCAATATATTCATGTGAGCTGGGGCAATATATCATATATATATATATATATATATATATATATACAGTGGCAGGAAAAAGTATGTGAACCCTTTGGAATTACGTGGAGTTTTGCATGAATTGGTCATAAAATGTGCACTGATCTTCATCTAAGTCACAACAATTTGAAAAACACAGTCTGTTTAAAATAATACAACACAAACATTATATGTTTTCATGTGTTTATTGAACATAACATGTAAACATTCAAAGTGCAGGGTGGAAAACGTATGTGAACCCTTAGCCTAATGACTTCTCCAAGAGCTAATTAGAGCCAGGAGTGAGCCAACCTTGAGTCCAATCAGTGTGATATTATTGGATGTGTTGCTGAAAGCTGTCCTGCCCTTTAACCCCTTAGTGACCGGGCGGTTTTACACGAATCCGTCCGTTCGTGACCGCTGCTGTTTTTACGTTTCTGCGCTCTTAGTGTTTACGTCAAATTTTCCTCTTACTCGTTTATGTAACCCACACATATTTTACACTGTTTTTCTCGTCACTAAATGGACTTTATATGAAATGATGAAAAAAATGGTATCTTTATAATTTACTATAAAAAATATTGTGAAATATGACACAAAAATTGAAAAAACACCACTTTTTCGAACTTTGACCCCCAAAATTTCTTATGTATCAACAACCGTCAAAAAAAATTAATTCTTTAGTAGTTTCTAAATTTAGTACTGAGTTTAGCAATACCCAATGTTTACATATTCCTCGCTTTTTTCCTTATTTTATGCAACAATAAGTGCAAGTAGCACTTTGCCATTTCCAAAGAGTTTATTTTCAAAACTAGTGATAGTGACATTGTAACACTGATATCTGTCACTAATTCCTGAATAACCCTCCACATATACATATTTTTTTAAAGTACACAAATCAAGGTATTAAACTTGGGGTATTTTGACTCTTTCCATGCAAACCATTTTACCACAAATCTATGCCAAAGTTTGAGAAAAAAATAAATTTGGTGATTTTTTTTTTTCAACGCAATTTAAGAATACATGTACTGTGAACTTTAAGGTTTACTGCCAAAAAGCACCCCAAAATATGTTCAGCAACATCTTCTGAGTAAATTGATACCACCCAAGTATAGGTATGTCGGGTCATTTGGGGGCTAAAAGGCCTTATTTGGGGGGTGCGCATTTCAGTTTTCCAACTTGGAATTTTCACATTTCGTCATCATGCACCCATGTCCTATTTGGACATTTTTGAAGCCGGCCAAAGTAATTTACCCCCATCAAACCATATATTTTTAGAAAGGGCACACCCTGGGGTGCTTCAAAGAGTTGTATTTTAACACTTTCCATGCACTAGCTCTATGTCAAACTTTCAGGTAGTCACTTTTTGTGTTATTTTTTTACACACATTGTACTTTAGGCATGAATTGTCAAATCCAGTTATGGGTTACTGCCAAAAAACACCCCAAAATATGTTTAGCAACATCTTCTGAGTAAATTGATACCACCCATGTATAGGTATGTCGGGTCATTTGGGGGCTAATCGGCCTTATTTGGGGGGTGCGCATTTCAGTTTTCCAACTTGGAATTTTCACATTTCGTCATCATGCACCCATGTCCTATTTGGGACATTTTTGAAGCCGGCCAAAGTAATTTACCCCCATCAAACCATATATTTTTAGAAAGGGCACACCCTAGGGTGCTTCAAAGAGTTGTATTTTAACACTTTCCATGCACTAGCTCTATGTCAAACTTTCAGGTAGTCCCTTTTTGTGTTATTTTTTCACACACATTGTACTTTAGGCATGAATTGTCAAATCCAGTTATGGTTACTGCCAAAAAACACCCCAAAATATGTTCAGCAACATCTTCTGAGTAAATTGATACCACCCATGTATAGGTTGTCGGTCATTTGGGGGCTAATAGGCCTTATTTGGGGGGTGCGCATTTCAGTTTTCCAACTTGGAATTTTCACTATTTCGTCATCATGCACCCATGTCCTATTTGGGACATTTTTGAAGCCGGCAAAGTTTTACCCCATCAACCATATATTTTTAGAAGGGCACACCCTAGGGTGCTTCAAAGAGTGTATTTTAACACTTTCCATGCACTAGCTCTATGTCAAACTTTCAGGTAGTCACTTTTTGTGTTATTTTTTCACACACATTGTACTTTAGGCATGAATTGTCAAATCCAGTTATGGGTTACTGCCATAAAAACCCAAAATATGTTCAGCAACATCTTCTGAGTAAATTGATACCACCCATATATAGATTTGTTCTGTGTTTTTTTGGGGTGCTACGCCAATCTTTGACATGTGCTTGTCAATTTTCTAATTTGACATACAGTATCTTCTTTGCTTATCTTCTTTTTAGGGGCTTTTTACATACCCCAGTTTTATGAACGTGCATATATTTGGTAAGCTAACACCAAAGTATTGTAATGGAGTGTTTTTAATGCTATGGATGCATCGTTTGCTCCAAACAAATTGGATACAGTTTGGTGGTCATTTTTTCATTTTCACACCCACATCAGTTTTGGACTGTGATTTAGGAGACACTGTTGTTTGTTACTGCATGAAAACTCTCCAGGTTGTTTTCTGCAAGGTCTCCTGAGTACACCCATGCCCCCATGCATAGGTTTGCCAGGATTTTGGGAAGGTTCAAATACAATTTTTATGACTTTGTCATTGGAGTTGAAATTGAGATTATTTCTTCAACTAGGCCTATCTTTGGTTTTGGGTCTACCGCATACCCCAGTTTGAATTATTGCCAGAAAATTGTTTATATTTGTTATGTTGACACCCCAAGGTATTGCATATGGAGTGCTTTGATGCCATGGATGCAACGGTTTTAGCCCAAAACATTTGAGAAGGTGTGTGGTGTAATTTTTCAATTTTCAGATTTTTACGCCCACAGTAGTTTTGGACTGTGATTTAGGAGACACTGTTGTTTGTTACTGCATGAAAAATCTCCAGGTTGTTTTCTGCAAGATCTCCTGAGTACACCCATGCCCCCCATGCATAGGTTTGCCAGGATTTTGGGAAGGTTCAAATACAATTTTTATGACTTTGTCATTGGAGTTGAAATTGAGATTATTTCTTCAGCTTGGCCTATCTTTGGTTTTGGGTCTACCGCATACCCCAGTTTGAATTATTGCCAGAAAATTGTTTATATTTGTTATGTTGACACCCCAAGGTATTGCATATGGAGTGCTTTGATGCCATGGATGCAACGGTTTTAGCCCAAAACATTTGAGAAGGTGTGTGGTGTAATTTTTCAATTTTCAGATTTTTACGCCCACAGTAGTTTTGGACTGTGATTTAGGAGACACTGTTGTTTGTTACTGCATGAAAACTCTCCAGGTTGTTTTCTGCAAGATCTCCTGAGTACACCCATGCCCCCATGCATAGGTTTGCCAGGATTTTGGGAAGGTTCAAATACAATTTTTATGACTTTGTCATTGGAGTTGAAATTGAGATTATTTCTTCAGCTAGGCCTATCTTTGGTTTTGGGTCTACCGCATACCCCAGTTTGAATTATTGCCAGAAAATTGTTTATATTTGTTATGTTGACACCCCAAGGTATTGCATATGGAGTGCTTTGATGCCATGGATGCAACGGTTTTAGCCCAAAACATTTGAGAAGGTGTGTGGTGTAATTTTTCAATTTTCAGATTTTTACGCCCACAGTAGTTTTGGACTGTGATTTAGGAGACACTGTTGTTTGTTACTGCATGAAAACTCTCCAGGTTGTTTTCTGCAAGATCTCCTGAGTACACCCATGCCCCCATGCATAGGTTTGCCAGGATTTTGGGAAGGTTCAAATACAATTTTTATGACTTTGTCATTGGAGTTGAAATTGAGATTATTTCTTCAGCTAGGCCTAGCTTTGGTTTTGGGTCTACCGCATACCCCAGTTTGAATTATTGCCAGAAAATTGTTTATATTTGTTATGTTGGCACCCCAAGGTATTGCATATGGAGTGCTTTGATGCCATGGATGCAACGGTTTTAGCCCAAAACATTTGAGAAGGTGTGTGGTGTAATTTTTCAATTTTCAGATTTTTACGCCCACAGTAGTTTTGGACTGTGATTTAGGAGACACTGTTGTTTGTTACTGCATGAAAACTCTCCAGGTTGTTTTCTGCAAGATCTCCTGAGTACACCCATGCCCCCATGCATAGGTGTGCAAAGATTTTGGCAAAATACAGCACCAATTGTAGAACATAAAATGTACGAATAAAATGTAAAAGTCTGGTGCCTGTCAAACTGGGGATGCTCTCTAGGGGGGCACAGGCTGTTGTCACTGAAGTGCATGAAACGCAAAATGTTTTCATACCTTCTACGTGACATTGATTGGGGGTAAATGGGGGTAGAGCAGATGGGGCTACTGCTCCAGTAGGAGCGAATTGAGGGCTTCTTTATGATGCCCTCAGCATAGTAAGTGCCCAGAATTTCAGAAATTCTGGCACATCTAGCGGGGTCCATTGCTGCCTTGCCAAGTAGGAGTCTGGCTTCGCAGCACAATGCTGATGGGCATACAGATTTGATTGGGCCACGATGTGGCCCAACAAATCATCCCCCATAAACACCTGCAAAAACTGTGTGGCGGTAAATCCTGCAACATCAATATTGATGCCAGGATTTGCCGTGAAAGGAGGGATATCTGGCCTCTGGCGATGAGGCACTACCCACTCCTCAGCTGGAGCTGTGCGTCTCCTGCTGGCAGGTGGTGACCCAGGATCTGCATCAGAAACATCACTAGATACATCAGCCAGCGTAGATAATGTATCTAGCGACGTCTCTGAGCAGTTAGCGGGGTCGAAATGAGGGTCTGAGTCTGACGCAGATGCCTCAGATTCTGACGCCAGGATGGCATATGCCTCCTCGGCGCTGTACACCTCTCAGACATTATATATAATAGATAATAAAATTTTATAATTATTATATATATATAAGCGGATTGTTGGTTCTTAGAAGAACCGTTGGGTTTCACAAGAAAATACAAATAAACACCTAAATCTCTCTAAATCCCTCTAAACCTGCCTCAATTCTTCTAAATCTCCCTAAAATCTCTCTAAATCTGCCTCAATTTTTCTAATCTCACTAAATCTCACTAAAATCTCTAACCTGTCAAATCTGATCTCTCTCTCTCGCTCACCAAAACACAAGTGAGGAGAGGGAGGGAGAATCACAGAGGTCAGAGCCAATATTTACTAAATATTGACCTGACCTGACAAATTAGAAATTTTATTTTGATTTTTCTAACTTCTGATTGGATGTTGCTAGCCTGCCTCTCTGAGGCAGGCTAGGAACATCCCACTCAGCCCAAGATGACCCTGCCTTAGAACCCTAACCCTACCCCTAACCCTAACCTACCCCTAACCCTACCCCTAACCCTACCCCTAACCCTACCCCTAACCGTCAGTTTATTTTATTTATTTTTATTTTTATTTTACTTTTTATTTTACTTTTTTTTCACTTTTTTTTACACTTTTTTTTACTCTGCTGGGTGCCTTGATCCCTCGAGGCACCCAGCAGAGCACCTGATCACTGATGTGATCGTTTTTGTACTGAGTGCCACGATACCTCGTGGCACTCAGTACTTCCTGCCGCTACCGGAAGTGATCGCTCGGGGGAGCGATCACGGACGGACGGCGGCAGGTAAGCATATTGCAAGGATGCCTCGATGTCGAGGCATCCTTGTAATATACTCAGAGCAGCTGGAGCGATAACGATCGCTTCCAGCGCTCTCTAGAAGTGCCCGGCACCTCTCCGGTGAAACCGGATGTTGATCGCTCCCGGGAGGCGATCACATGGTGCCCCGGCACTTCTAACCGCCATTGCACGGCTGCCTGGACTCCCAGGCAGCCTGCAATGGCGTTTGAGCTGCTGGAAGCGATCCGATCGCTTCCAGCGCTCAAAAAACGGCAGGACGTACCATGTACGTCAGCGGGTCTAAGAGAGACCCGCTGCAATGACGTACATGGTACGTCCTCGGTCCTTAAGGGGTTAAAAACACACACCAGTTTTGAGTTTACTGGTTTCAAGAAGCCCTGCCTGATGTGAACCATGCCTCGCAGAAAAGAGCTCTCAGAAGACCTACGATCAAGAATTGTTGACTTGCATGAAGCTGGAAAGGGTTACAAAAGTATCTCCAAAAGCCTTGATGTTCATGTGTCCACGGTAAGACAGACTGTCTACAAATGGAGAAAGTTCAGCACTGTTGCTACTCTCCCGAGGCGTGGTCGTCCTGTAAAGATGACTGCAAGAGCACAGCGCAGAATGCTTAATGAGGTAAAGAAGAATCCTACAGGGTTATTCAAAGAGAATCGAAAAGTCACCGCACGTTCGGTGACTTTTCGTTCTCTTCAATTCGGTTCCTTTTGCCGATCCCATTTCGATGACCCTGCGGTGTATTCAGCAAGCACCACAGGGTCCCCGAATTGCAGGGAAAAGCTACCACAAACCCGACGAAAACGAACTGCAAAACCCAGCGAATGCACGCCGAAAACCCTCAAAAACATCTGGATTAACCCTTTCGCTGCTGAGGCTTTTCCCGCCTCTGTGTTGAGGTCATTTTTACCGGTTTTGCTCATCATGTTTAAACGTGTTTTTAAGGCTTATTTTAGTATATGACCCAGACATATTATATATCGTTCTTTCCGTCAGACTCAGTAGATTCATAATATGTGATTATTATATGTATACGTTATGTCATGTCTGTATATTATAACAAAAAATGCAATAAAATATGTATTTTCAATAATTTACAACGTGTAAAGTGTTTTTTTTCACATTTTAACATGCGAGCAATTGCGGTTATATTTTGTATGGGGTGCGCTTGTTAAAAAAATTAGAGATGGGGTCTCGTTACATTTTTTTGGGGGAAAATTACGCGATTTTTAACAAACGCACCGCATACAAAAATCGTTAGTGCAGCATCATTGTTCACATTATAATTGCAATGGGAACAATATTTCTACACTAACAAACCAAAAAAAAGAAAAAAAAAATATTTTTTTTTTTATAATTTTTTTTAAAATATATTTTTATTTTTAATTTTTATTTTTATTTTTTTTAAAAAACTTTTTTCACATTCAAGTTTGGTATTGTTGGAACGGCCATGCTCTGGCCGATCCAACCATACCAAACATTAACCCCAAACTGCCACGGATCGGGAGATAGGGAGTTCATTGGAACTCCCTATCTCCACAGTTGGTGGCAGTTAGGGGTTAACTCTAGGACTGGCGTCATCGTGCTACGCACGATGACGCCAGTCCTCAGGGGGAGTTCCCGGAGGCTTGGCCGACATCCAAGATGTCGGCCAGCTCCGGGAAAGGATCGCGAACCGGCGCTTTTCAGCGCCGATTCGCGATCCAGCTCCCCAGGGGTTAATGCCAGGTACCATTTGGAAGGGCAGGCTGTGCCCTTCCAAATGATGCCTGGGTTAACCCCCGCAGAGCCGCCGATCGGGAGGGAGAGAGGTCCGAAGGACCTCCCCCCCTCCTTTCAGGCGCCTCCTCCGCACATGCGGGGGGGGGGGTGCCTGAATTAGGTGTCATCGCGCTGCCGCGATGACACCTAATTCTGGCGGCTGCGGTCCCGGATGCGCGGCTGACATCGAGGATGTCAGCCCGCACCGGGGGGGCCAGCGATCGGCCGGAATCCGGCCGAACGCTGACCCCAATGGGAGGACGCGCTCAGCGCGTCCTCCGCACAGCAGCGGGAATGCGGAGGACGCGCTTAGCGCGTCCTCCGCATTGAAAGGGTTAACCTGCCGAAAACCACGGAAAAACCCGAGCAGGAGCCGATCACATGCAGTGAAGCCGGAGAAAGCCCAGACTGCAGGGTGAAGTGAATAAATTAGAAAAACAGTTTGCATGAATGATTGAAAAGTGAAACACTGTTTGCAAAGAAACTACTGAGCGAAAGTGTCTGAAATTTGCATATGAGGTCCAGAGAATGATAATAAAGAGGGCTGTTACAGAAAAAATAAGTTAAAAAAAAATCTTTAAGAAAAAATTAAGAAAAATGCTTAAAATATACAAAAAATCTATAAATAGACTCTTTACTGCAGAATTTTATAATGAACAGTTTATTAGATATTGAATTAAAACGGGAATATATTTAACATTGAAGCCTATGGGATTCTCTTGAATAAAATTGCCAAATTAAACCACCGACTGGCAGGGCATTTCGGGAACCTTTCACTGCTGGTTTGTGTTCTCTGAATAGCCGAAGCAGTGCTTTTTCATGGGGTTTTCACTGCCCTCGAACAGGCACCGTATGTTCAGGCAATTCGCCAGGATTTGGCGAATTGCCTGCTCTCTGGATAGCCGAATGGCCAAGAAAGGTAACCGAACGCTGATTTTCAGCGTTCGGTTACCTTTCTCAAGCAATTCGGATCTCTTTGAATAACCCTGCTAGACTGTCAGCTAAAGACTTACAGAAATCTCTGGCACATGCTAACATTTTTGTTGACACATCTACAATAAGGAAAACATTAAACAAGAATAGAGTACATGGGAGGACACCATGGAGGAAGCCATTGCTGTCCAAAAAGAATATTGCAGCACGTTTGAAGTTTGCAAAAGAGCACCCGGATGTTCCACAGCACTACTGGCAAAATATTCTGTGGACAGATGAAACCAAAATTGAGTGGTTTGGAAAAAACACACAACACTAGGTGTGGAGAAAAAAAGGCACAGCACACCAACATCAAAAATTCATCCCCACTGTAAAACATGACGGAGGGAGCATCATGGTTTGGGGCTGCTTTGCTGCCTCAGGGCCTGAATGGATTGTTGTCATTGATGGAAAAATGAATTCCAGAGTTTATCAAGACATTTTGCAGGAAAACGTAAGATGTCCGCCAACTGAAGCTCCGCAGAGAATGGGTGATGCAACAGGACAATGACCCAAAGCATACAAGTAATTCAACAAAAGAATGGCTTCAACAAAACAAAATACGCCTTCTGGAGTGGCCCAGTCAGAGTCCTGACCTCAACCCGATTGAAATGCTGTGGCTTGACCTTAAGAGAGCGATTCACACCAGACATCCCAAGAATATTGCTACACTGAAACAGTTTTGTGAAGAGGAGTGGTCCAAAATTACTCCAGATCGTTGTGCAGGTCTGATCTGCAACTACAAGAAACGTTTGGTTGAGGTTATTGCTGCCAAAGGAGGGTCAACCAGTTATTAAGCCCAAAGGTTCACCCTTTTTCCACCCTGCACTGTGAATGGTAACATGTTCTGTTCAATAAAAACATATAATGTTTGTGTTGTATTATTTTAAGCAGACTGTGTTTTTCAAATTGTTGTGACTTAGATGAAGATCAGAGCACATTTTATGACCAATTCATGCAAAACTCCACGTAATCCCAAAGGGTTCACAAACTTTTTCTTGCCACTGTATATATATATATATATATATATATATAATATATATATATTATATATAATCTTTTATTGCTGTGGATTCTGTGATACGCTCATACACACCGAACATTGCTGTGAGTTTTATTACTGTG
Source organism: Leptobrachium leishanense (assembly GCA_009667805.1). NCBI lineage: Eukaryota > Metazoa > Chordata > Amphibia > Anura > Megophryidae > Leptobrachium > Leptobrachium leishanense. The sequence continues at coordinate 147,870,080 of CM019067.1, forward strand.
CAGCGATGTTATATCCTTTTTTTTTAAGTTTTTCTTTTCTGATCTGTATGTGCGTTCTAATTAATCAATGAATCGATAACATTTTTTTGATTAAGCGAACAGAAAATTTTTAATCGTTACCAGCCCTAAAAAAAATTATAAATTTGAATAAAACTGTATAAATTTTTTTGATTACTGATATTTTTTAGGTTGCTATTCCATCACACTCTGGAGGGATATATATGTGTTGTATTTATGGGGCTTGTGACAGATTGCTGTATAAGGCTGGGGGCACACTAGGCATCTTCTTGTGCGCACTAGCGCGTGTTACCGGTGCCCGTCGCAGCGTTGTGATGCTGCGGACGGAGTCAGTCACATGCTTGCGCACGCGCGCACCTAGAGATCATCACTGTCGATGTGCTAGGATTGCGCATCAACAGGACTGGAAAGGAGGATCGCGCTTTGCAGCGTTGTAGAGGGGGGCAGGCGGGCATCAGGAGGGGGCCAGTACGTTAGCGTTTTCTTTAACGCACGCCAGTGCGTTAAAGAAAATGCCTAGTGTGCCCCCGGCCTAAGGGTCCACCTCTCCAGCTTTAAGGGGGTCCATGATTTATGTTAATATACAACTTATGGTTTTTATACGTTTTCCTTATTCCAAATATGTATGTAGTGTCCAGAGTACTTGAAAGGTATTTTAATATGATAGGTAGTTTTTTAATTTTCTGTAGGATTATAAATGTCCTGTGATTGAAATGCGTACCATATTTCAGTATGCATTGGTGTGAAAAGCCTGTTCTGATAAAGTGGGCTGTAACTTTCCCCCCTCCATTTCTGTGTCAAATTCTATATGTGGACAGTTTTTCTTACATAAGATGTTGGCCTGCAGGAATTTAGCTACATTTCCTATTTTTGTCTTTGTTACATGAAGTGTAGAAATGTATCTGCTCTGATTGACTGTTATATCACATTCCTATTGTAGCGCTGTGTTAAAATCTTGCGGTGGCATTACCTATTTTTGGCCACAAGATGGAGACAGTCGCGATTAGAGACACTGGACATTGGGACTACATTTCCCGGCATGCTTTGCAAGGAGACAGGAAGTGGGTGGGGACTGGACACTTACATCCTCCACCTCGTGGAGAACGCGCCAGAGCGCGCCAGGAAACGAGAGAAAGCAGACGCAGTGAAGAGATCGCGAGAGGGCCTAGGCCAGAGGCTGAGTGAGACCTGTCAGTTATTATTGGGTCACTCAACCTGAGGAGAAGGAGACTTGCCAGAATCCAGGAATTGCTGCAGATCGGAGGAACCGAAGACCTCGAGTGAGGAGTCACCGCGAGTTGATCGGGTACGGAGAGCAGGCGGTGAGCTGGACAAGCTGCATAAAGTCAGACAACGGATCCGGCCGCTAGTATCCCCAGTCAAAATCGAGCGGAGAGACGTCCTGGGTCAGCGGAGCCTAAAGCAATCGTCGGATGGGTGAGAGGCCTCCAAGGCTGTTTTTGTGATTAAAGGACACGCTGCTGTTTTCTCTTTAAAGTCCACAGGGCCCCAACTGACTAGTCGAAGACCCTCCTTCAGTAAATTCACTGGCCAGTTGAACAGTACCCGGGTACCATACACACATACACACCTTTTACATTCCGGGACTAAACCTGTGCAGGACTCATTCTGTAACGAATCGGAACGGGGGTTAAGGATACGTTCCGAATACATATTTTTCTCTTTTCCGCTGCGCGTTTATCGTAATACGAAGAGATTGTATTTTGGGGTTCGCTACGTGTCTCTGTTTTTCCGAACTATTGAGTAATTGCATATATTTTTCTGTTCGGTTGCGAATATTTTATTTTTCCGAAATACGAAGCCTCGTGTTTCGTTTCTTTTCCGCTACGCGTTCTACCGCAATACGAAAGTACTGTAATAATATCTGTGAATACCGTGTCTCAACATCTGCCTATTATTTTAGTAAACTATTTAAATATAAAAACTCACAGCGGTGTTGGAGTATATTTATTCCCTAGTGCGGGGAGACTGACCCGTGGTTCATTTTCAGCGGCTCCTCCGGGAGTGAGCGCTACACGTGGGGGCTCGTTTCCGGGATTCAGTCTCTGGAAAAACCGCATCTAAAGGGTTAAATATGGATCCAGACACTGTTGCCGAGTGGTGTGAAGAGCACAGTAGTCAGTTAGAATGTTGTATAGTCATGGATATTCCCGCAGACACTTGGGCCGAAGAGCAGATCCGCCAGGCCGTGGCCACGCTAGCACCAGATCATCGGGGGTTAATACTGGACATTAAAAAAAAACCAGATACTTCTCACACGTATGTTCTTCTCGAGTGGAGAAAGGGCGTTCCACCATGCTTTAAGGGCGCGAGCGTGAAACTGGCCGATGAGGTGGAAGTCCAACTAATTCAGCCAAGTGCGCCACGTGGCGAATCCGCAAGTGTTCCCGCGCCTAGTCCGTTGGCCATGATCGGGCCTGAATTTATCGTGGCTATTGGAGATCTACTGGCTAAATGTCAGAAAACAAGCCCTCCTCACACTAACTTCGGTTATCGACGGTTAAGAAATTTTACAGGAAATGTACCAACTCCGGCGGGAGAAGAAACCTTTGAAGAATGGGTGGAACAGGCGATGCAGGCTCTGGATGAGTGGGACGTCCCTGAGGCCCAGAAGAAGCAAAGGATCACTGAGAGCTTAAAGGGACCTGCGTCGGAAGCGGTGAGAAACCTAAAACTGAGTAGGAAAGATTGTACTGCTTTAGATTATTTAAACGTTCTTGAAGAAGTTTTTGGGCGAACCGAAAAGGCAGCCGAACTGGTATATCAGTACGAACACACCTATCAGAGAAGAGGTGAAAGGATGACCGAGTACATGAGGCGCCTGGATAGATTCTACACCAGATACTCCTGAAGAAAGGGGCCGAACCGGCCGAAGTAGATAAGATCCGAATAAAACAGATCCTGAGGGGCTCTCAACCTCTAGATCCAGTAATGATGCAGCTGAGAAGCAGAGCAGGTAACCAAGAGTTGAAGTACCTGGAACTGATCCGAGTTGTACGAGAGGAAGAGGCTTTACTGGAAGAGAAATCCTTCAGGCGGGGGAAAGGGCTTATGCACAACCTGTGAGACATAACGACGGCCTGCAGCCTGAAAGCGACTCTCTAGATACTTATGGATCTGACGAGGACGAACAAGAACACCTAGTTGTTTTTTAAATCTACAGAGAGGGCTGCCAAAGAATCGAACCTCTCTGAACGTGGTGAATTGTCCAAGACCGTCAAGAAAGTACAGGAAGCTCAAGCTGAATTGCAACAAGCGCACGCAGAACTGTGCCGAGTGTTGATGAAGGTGACCGAAATGCAGGCAGAAATTCCTCACAGATATGCAGACGACGGGAGCTGCTGTGGCGTCTGGTCCAAGTCCCTTAACAAAATCCCAACAAGCAACTACGTCTCCGCTCTCTAAGAAGAGATGTTTTGGTTGTGGAGAAATGGGCCATTTCCGCGCACAGTGCAAAGGCCAAAAGCCTGAGAAGGAAAGAGTCGAGGGACTGTTGAAAGCCCTAGAAGGACTGTTATCTACCTCACCGGCGGGAAACGCCAGAGGGCACAAGTGAAGGAGCAACCTAAGTGCCCGAAGGTTGAACCCCGCTCCAGAAACCAAGCCAAGACTAAGAGGGCGAGAAGGCCCAAAGCCGAGTCAACTGTGGAGCGCCTGCCAGGACTGAAAGAGTCACTCCCTTAGCATCCGGGTCTACGTCATGGGGAAGCAATGCACACCCAAAACCTGCACGGGCCAAGAAAAAGGCCAGGGTACAGCAAACTGGGTCTAAGTGTCCGGATACCGCCACCAAGTTCCCTGACCAACTGATAGGTCCTTCTCCTATTGTGCCAATCCAAGTGGAAGGAGTCTACACCAAAGCCCTGTTAGATTCAGGGGCTCAAGTGACATTGATCTACAGAGACTTCTACGAGAAACACTTAAAGCACATTCCTCTGCAAGAATTGAAGGATTTGGAAATATGGGGTATCGGTACCGAGAAACTCCCTTATGATGGGTACCTGCAAGTGAAGTTGGAGAGCGGATCTGAAGTCATCGGGCAGTCTGGGGGTTGTGATGCATTGGCCATTGTGTGTCCTCGACCCTCGGGTGCGAACAGAAGCTCCCTGATAGTGGGGACGAATACTGACCTAGTGCGGCGTCTCCTGACGCCTATCATGTTGGAAGAAGGTTCAACTCAAGGAGTACACCCAATGTTACGTCCGGTCTATCAGAGGATGGTCGAAGAACGAAAGGCACCTGCCGAGGTGGGAAGACTGTGGAGACTGGGTGGAACAGAGAAGGTTCTGCAAGCAGGAGAAGTAGCGAGCTTCCGGGCTTCAGTCAAGTTGAACGGATCGCAACCCGGTCCCTATGTGGTGCTGGGAACCGATTTTAATCATGGGAGTGAAACCGGAGTCGAAGTGATTCCTGAAATAATCTCCACCAAAGCTCTGAAGAGAACACGAGGAAGAGTCTCGGTCAGCGTATGCAATGTGACGGATTCTCCAGTAGTCCTTAAAGCACGAATGCCTATCGGGCAAGTAGAGTCTGCTACACCCCTCTCTACCGATTTAGGAGGGGGAGTGGATAAAGAGATTCCAGATGAAAGATTCTACCCCAAAGACGCTCCCATTTCACCTGAGTGGAAGAAACGTCTTCAGTCTCAAGTCCTAAAGTGGAAGGAATTGTTCTCGAAAGATGAGTTCGATGTGGGCCTAGCAAAGAGTACTGAGCATCGCATTCGGTTACAAGAAGACAAGCCATTTCGGGAAAGATCAAGGCGAGTTCCGCTAGGAGACTTAGATGATCTGCGAGAGCAGCTGAATGAATTGCAAAGAACCAAGGTGATTCAAGAGTCCAGGAGTCCATACGCATCTCCCATAGTGTTGGTCCGGAAGAAAAATGGTTCTGTCCG